>CM066343.1:96253756-97563756 GCA_033807585.1 Hydrophis major | reverse complement strand
CAAGTATATCCATAGCCCCTCCAAAATTCATTACTGCTTCTTACAAAATATTTACCACAAACTTAAGGAAGAGCAGTAACTCAAAGATGGAGTAATTATCTCTATCCTTTCCAGGTAAGATTAGAAAAAACATCTCAAATGCTAGAAAGCTGCTTGTTTTTTATGGGGGTGTGGGGAATCTAGTGTCCATGTAATGATCATTTTGAAGTTGATTAAAATCTTTATAGTTCTGGATCTGAAGAAATATTTTATACATCAGTCTGATCTTGCAACTTGGTTCATACATATGTAATCCCTTGACTGATGCTTGGGAAAATTTGTTTTCATGTCTGTATACTACATTGGTACTCAGGTAGTCCTCATTTAATGACTATTTGGGACCAGAATTTCCATCAGTAAGGAATGTGGTTGTTAGGCAAAACATCACATGATTGCAATGATTGATAATCATTTCAGCAGTTGTTAAGTCAGGATCTCACACATCTTCTGCCATGTCATACCATACCACCTTCACCTCCATTTCAACTCTCCCACCCATCTTTCTCCTCCATCTCTGCCCTTTTGGCCTTATATTCTGCCACCTGCCTCTCTGCTGCCCTGCATTCTACTACCTCTACACCTCTGATATCTTTCACCTTCTACCGTATATTCACAAATTCTATACCACATTAAAAACTGGAAAAAAATTCATATGAGTATTCTTTCTCCATTCTTGGATTCATTGACAAGACTCCTTTCAATCTGGGGGTCTTGGATAATGCAAAGTCCATCCACATTGAATCCCTGATTATCAGAGCCCAGATAAGGTGGGTGAGACATGTCATTAGAATGGATGACCAACATATGCATCACCTGTTGCTCAGTAGCAGGGGTGGGCAATTAATTTTCCCAAGAGACACTGTGAAAGAACCACTATGCCACTGTGACATCCAGTTAAGAGAATTAGAAGCTGTGAGTGCGGATAGAACTCATTGTCAAACCTTATGCTATGAATTCTCCACTGGCTTTGAAGACAGGCAGCACAAAAAAACTGATAGAAAATTTAATGCAAAGTGACAGTTACTATAACAATGGATTTCCAGTGTCCCATTAAGCCAGAAACTATGGTTTCAGACTGGGGCTGCAGAACCACCTTCACGTCTACAGCTGAACTACACAACAGCATATCTTCTTCAAAGTCAAAGTTTTACAGTATGTAAATACAGGATGTAATCTGACAAGTACGACTTCCAAATGCATTTTATCTACCCTCTCCATTTTGAGATTGACTGAATATTTAGCATATTTTTTTATTCCCTTTGCTTTTTCTTAATCACCAGTTTGGGTAACATTTTTTTTAGTTTTTTTAGTAGAGAAATTTTGTTTTGCATATAGTCCTTTTGTTCAGCACCATCATAATTTTGAACAGTCACTGAAGGAATGGTAAATCAAAGACTACCTATAGGATGAAAAAAAGTAAAAATTGGAAAAACTTAAGATAATTCTAATTATAGTAGTGTGTACATATGTATGTATGTATGTATGTATGTATGTATGTATGTATGTATACATATGTATATGTATGTATGTATGTATAATTTATAATTTGAATATACAATCATATTACAGAGTAATTTCAAAACCAACCACAATCAGTGAATATTTCTATTGTAGGAAACTGTAGAAGAATTTTTTAAACATCCTTCTGTGAAAGATGACTCAGATCTTGAGGGAAGAACTTCTTTTATGTGGGCAGCTGGCAAAGGTAGTGATGATGTCATCCAGACAATGTTAAAACTGAAACTGGTCACCGATATCAACATGGCAGATAAATATGGTGGTACAGGTAAAAACTGTTTGTGCATGTATGTGTGTCTGATTTATACTTACGATTTACAAACATAAGTTACACAAACTAGTTTCTCAATTTATTGGAGAGGGAAAGATAATAGTTTGTGCAGTTGTTTCCTAAGGAATATAATATAAATCAAGGGTGTCAATCTCACGTCATCATGGCAGTGTCACATGATGTATCAGGACTTTTTTCCTGTTTGGTAAACTGGGCATGGGTGTGGCTCGCACCTGATGCATCTGTCCCATGGGCCATGAGTTTGACAGCCCTAGTATAACTAGTATTTTAAAATTAATTTGAAAGAACAGAATAGTTGCTATAGAGTATTAAGGCTCTGAGACTATTGTTCTTATTATTAAGTTTTACATCTTAAATTAGTTTATTCAATTGTTTGTTTCATTATATATATATTTAATGTATTAATTTTATAAAGACTCATCATACATGAGTAGAGAATCCAAGGAATGAAGTTTGTGTTTATATATTGTAAGCAATTGCTCATTTTTGTCTCTGTTAAGTCATTAGCTTAGGATTTTAGCATTTATCAAATATATTTAATAGGGATTTTAAGTACACCAACAAATTCTCTGGGAATATATGTCTTTTTCAATCTTTTTTTTTTTTGGAGCTATTCTTTATTTTTTAAAAAAAGACCACAATTAGGGAAAATACAAACACAAAAACATGACCCAGGACAGCAGGCCTAAGTGCTTCCAGAGAGATTTTGAAGAGGACAGCATACACACTTCAACACACACTCAAGCCACTCATGCTCTCATCTTTCAATCTCTCCCTCTTTTGTGGAAAAGAGAACATTCATCCTTCTTTACACTCTCATGCTCCCCAGCTCACAAACAGTAGTTGTGGACATCTCTTGTGTCCTTCCCTTATTTCACCCAGCTCTATCTCGGCCTCCCCTCACCCCAAGGTGATGAGCCAGAGGTTTCTTTGGGCCAATGCTCAGGCCCAGGCCCCTGCTACAGCAGCAGCAATTCAGCACGCAACCCCTCCTTGTGGGAGAAAACTCCATTAAGCCTTCTTGGAAACGGCAGTTGGGCATGGACCAAGGAACTTCTTAAGAGGCTTGAAGGGTGGGAGAGAAGAGAGTAAAGGTCCCCAGATCTGCCCAACCAGTGTACAGTATACCCATCCTTCTTTAGAGCAAGGGTGGTCCCGAGGAGCGGGGGGCGGGAGGGACATCCAAGTCTCTGGTTGGAAAAATGTCACTTCCAGGAATGTGCAACATTTTAAATCATTTGCATCAAGTGTAACATTTTAAATCATTCTGGACATATTCAATGTCCAGAATATTTGTACACTATCTTCTTTAAATTTTTCTCCTTTTCTAGAGAGCAATTTATTTAAGAATCACACAAAGAATTTATGACTTCACCATCCCTCATTTAATACTCTTTCCTAGCTCTGTATTTCACTAATATAGTGTTACCGTATGCCAGGATCAGAGCTCTGATAAGGAAAATTAATTGCTGTATGTCAAATTAACATGTCAACCTTTTCTTTCCTAAACCCTTCTTGTTTCATTAGCATACATTAATGCTTCCCAAATCTGGGTAAATTACCTGGGTAGAAAAAAATGGGAAAAATGATTTTTATAATACACAAACCTATTACCTAATCACAATAATTTAAGTAAGTTTAAATTGACTTAAAGTGTTTTGTTTATATTTGATTAAACAGACTTTCTCATAAGTTGTTCTGAGTAATGTAAGAAAAAGCTTGGAAAGCATTGAGCATAACAATTATGCATCATGCTATTTCTTTCAGAGTTAAGCAGTATTATACTAAATGCAAAAAAAAATATTAATAATGTGTGAAATAATTAAAAAGAGAAAATTAAAAAATTAATTAAATCTAATTTATATCAATACCATTCATGATATCTTTCTATAATTGCACATCATTCCTGCCTCTTAAAAGAACTAAAGCTGACAAGTTGGCAAGCTGAAAGTCTCAGGCCACACAAAACCATTATATAAACAAAAAAGGTAGATGCTGTCTACTCTCCAGGCTAGGGGAAAAAAGCTGAAACGTCTGCTACCAGAAAATGGTAGATATTAAAACATGAACATCCATCCATCCCCATATACATGGATGATTATTTCCTTTATTGGATTCCTATATGTTCTGTAGTAGCTGATCTTTTCCATAAATACAGTATGATCAAGTATCTATTAAAGTTTCATCTTACCATGCTTGAGTTGTCAAAACCTTTTAGCTATTTATTGGCAGGAATTAGGTGGGAGTGTCTGAAAAGTCTTGAATCGTTGAGCTTGAATCATTAAAGTCTTTAATGTAAGTTGAGCTTGCATTAAAATGGACACCGTCAATTAATACATTATTATTAACCAATTAATAAATATAAAGTATAAATTTTGCACCTTTTCCTCTTTTTGAGTAACTCATCAATTCCACCCTATCACAACTTTATCTCTCTTAGTCGTCTCTTCCTTCCTTAATTTAATACTGTACTTATTCTTTCTGGTTGACTAAACCATCCTAACCTAGTAGTGGTCTTTCAATTTTATATTCAATCCATTTAATTCATCACCCATTTGGTCTGACTCTTTCTCTCCTTTTCATACATGGACTTCTTAAGCAATTTATTCTCACTTAATTCAATTTTTACCCAGAGATACCCGATTTCATTGTTACCCTGTAACAAAGTTAATAATGGTGTGGCACATTGGCTCTGGGCAAAATTAGGGAAACAGTTTCCCATTACTTTCTTCGGTAATTTGTTTTCAAGTTCCCAGTCTCTCCATAACCTTGGGATTTTCTAGTGGCCTGCATTCCAAATATTGACCAGATCCAAAACTGTTTATTTTTATAAGATGAGTCAAGGTTTACTAGGTGTTGCCGCCACCTGCTGGAAGAACTGAAGTTTTTTTAAAAAAATACTCCTTGGTTTTTCATATCTTTATTTTAATGTTTGATGGATATGGGATTTGATTTTCCATTGTTTGAATTTATTTTCATTATTCTTTAACAAAGTTGCTGATTTCATTGATAGTATCAATATTTCATTTGATCTAGATTTATACCAGAGATCCTGCATACATGTGTTCAGTTTATATAAATTTATTAATATATATATAGATGTAAATAATAAGATACAATTGAACGGATCAAGCCTGAGACAATGACAAAACAAATAAATGAGAGTGATGCACAGCACATCTGCAAATAAATACCAATCCTTCATCTTAATGTCTGACGGTTTATGTTTTGTTATGTTC
Organism: Hydrophis major; assembly: GCA_033807585.1. Classification (NCBI taxonomy): domain Eukaryota; kingdom Metazoa; phylum Chordata; class Lepidosauria; order Squamata; family Elapidae; genus Hydrophis; species Hydrophis major. Next base: position 97,558,668 of record CM066343.1, on the reverse strand, counting down.
ATTACTTTAATTAAATATCATTTAATAACTGCATTCTCTTTGGCATTTTTCAGCATTACATGCTGCTGCCCTTTCTGGCCATGTTAGCACTGTGCAATTGCTTCTAAAACATTATGCCCAGGTAGATTCTGCTGATGTAATGAAACACACTCCTCTTTTCCGTGCCTGTGAAATGGGACATAAGGAGGTGATACAGACACTCATTAAAGGTCAGCTGCCTACATTTCTTATGAACATATGGCTGTTTTTAGCTTTTGAATTGAGCAAAGATTAATGGTAGTCAACATTATGAAGGATTAGTTTTTGACAGATAATGGAAAAAAACAATATTTTAACTAACCTTTTTCTAAAATATTTCAGATGTATTTAAGAGGTCCTTTGAAAAGAGTTTATGTATGGCATAAGAGTTATTAACTTTGTAAAAGGAAATAGACTTTTCAGAAATAGGAGCAAACTTTGGTTTTCAATATTATAAATATTCTGTGTAATTTGGGTTAGAATCTTTATTATAAATTGAAATGTAATCATTTGGAACATGGATGGAATTTTTAGACTGCCAAATTTTCAGTTGACTGGTTTAAAATTTAATGACATAATCTATTTTTGCTATCAATCTTCATAATACTAAACAATTTTTGGAAAACATTATTATGCAACCCTCTGCAGATTTTAGATATGTCTTAGAATATACTCAGGCTAAGAAAATAATCAGAGAAAGGAACATTTAAATATAAAAATGAGACTACTCTGATCACAAATCCCAATAGAAAATTGAATGTAACTTCCTAAATGTCAAGTGACTAGTTAAATTACCTCATTAACTTTACCATTTTAGAAAAGGGTTTTTTACACCCAAGTTTAATATAGCAGTTCTATATGGGAAGTGTAATAGAGGCCCTGTAGTTTGCCAAACTGGCTTTTTTCTGATCTCAGATTGTAATATCATTGTGCCTTTATTATCAACTAGTTAATTCACTAGATTCAAGGGAACAACAGTGAAGGAAAAATAAATGTAGAAATATGTATCATACTAGAACATGGTGACTGTTCAATCAGGATGCCCATTTTTTGTGTGGGAAGAAATAAATAAATTTGATGACTGTCATGCCCCTGTCAAAATCTGATTCCGAGGGGGAGGCCAAGTAGCTGACAGGGAGTGGGAGTGTGGTGCCGTTGGCTGTGCAAGAAACTGGGGAAGGGCAAAGTCCGGATGAGCAGAGCAGAGCAGGGGAGAGGTAGAGCAAGGCAGAGGGAATTTGGAGGAAGACCCTGGCCCACCCCCTCTTCATCCTAGGGCACGCAGGGAAGAATGGAGAAGGGAGCAATGTGAATTGCGTGGCTTACGGGGGAGGAAAGGGCTCTGATTCCCTTCATTAGCTATAGCTGGGAACACAGTGTTTGAAAAAGGAAGTTATGTACAGCCAACTGTTGAGAGCAAATCGTGAATTATCTGGTATTGTCAAGGCTTATCTGTGTTCCTGGCATCTTCCCAACTGTGTGTGTTTTGCTGGCCTTTCAAGGCTGCAATTCCTTCTCCTGCCCTGTCAAGTTAATTACTGTAGTGTGGTTTGTGTGGATTTTATTTACAGTTTGTATGTACTTTGTTTTTGGATTGAATTTTCTCCACTTAAAAACTGTTCTTGGGAGAGTTTTTTCTCCAGCCGAAGGTAACCTGGACATTGGAAGCAAAATTGGAGGTACTAAAGGGACTCTTCTTACTTATGTGACTGTGTTGCCTTTGTGCCATGCTCCGGGTCATCACAATTACAGATGTGTTTTTGTCTTTGGTGTGCATGCACAAAATATACTTCTGTTGGGACTGTCAGTAATTCATTGGCAATCTAAAAACACCTCAAAACTGCCATAACAAGCCTTTGAAAATGGGACCTTAACACTTTGAATAAGGAAATTGGAAGGATGTATGCATAGCCTCAGCATACACTTTTTTAGTTTGTTAATAAATATCTGAGACAGAGTCCATGGATTAACATATGCTATTATTGCAGGAGGAGCAAGAGTTGATTTAGTTGATCAAGACGGCCACTCTCCCTTACATTGGGCAGCTCTAGGAGGAAACCCTGATGTTTGCCAAATATTGATAGAAAATAAAATCAATCCTAATGTACAGGATTATGCAGGTAGAACTCCATTGCAATGTGCTGCTTATGGAGGCTATATTAATTGTATGGTGGTACTTTTGGAAAACAATGCAGATCCAAATATTCAAGACAAAGAGGTATGTATTGTTTTACTGTATTATTTATTATAATAGTTCAGGAGTTCACACATTACTGTTGGAATACATTGGTTGGATATCAAGCTTTATCTAAGCTTTAGTACCAAATTCCATTATAAATTCATAGAGTAAAAACTGTGTGTTATGTATATACTTATCATGCTTGGGGAATTTACACGAGAAAACAATTTTCCATTCATTAAATTTAATACTTTTTCCAAGAGAAATTGCAAGTGTTGTTGGTCTTGTCCAAATAAGAATTCTGGCATGAAGAGGTAGGGAGATTTAACCCTATGCATTCAATGTTGTTCTCACCCAAGTCAAATATATGTGTATAGGGCAAAAAACATTAATTGGAGCATATAGGCTGCCTCCTAATATAAACCGTACATATATTCTCCTGTCTCCCGCCTAGATCATGACCTTAAAAGGGAGAAAATGTTAAAGACCAATTCTGTTAACTTTCTACCCTTATGCATGTACCATGCACTTGATCCAAATGAACTCCCCTTGCTGTTTTCTCTATTAGTTGGAGAAAAAGAGAAATGCCTTGGAGAAGCTGAGAATGAGTGAGGAGAAGAAATGTGAGGGCTAGATAAGAATTCTTTGATATTATTCAATCAATAAGGCTAATTAATTATCTTAGGATGATTCTAAGCTGACTAACCATTTAGATAATCATGATCTAGATAATCATCTGGATTGTCAAGAATTGAAATGTTCAGTGCACTTTTTGGGAGTTATCATATTGGCAATTTTGAGGTCAAGTAAGTTTAGTGAGGAAATTATTTGTGGGTTAGGATGGAGGAAAAGAATAATTCTTATCAAAAGATTCCAAAAAAAGAGACTTAAAGGGGGTGATAAGGAATCCTGTGATCAGTTAATTTTGCCCTTCTCTAGGAGCCACCCAAAGATGTATTTAACCCTAATACTAAAACAGAAAATAATGGAAAAGAGAATAAAAGTGCAGGAGAAAAGAAAAAGAAAGAAAATAATAAAGAAAAGAAAAAAAATACAAAAAGTTATTTCCAAGCTTCATTGCAACAAGGAAACAGATATCTCTTCATCTCATATGCCATCATTTATCTATAAGCAAATTTATAAAACATCAACTTTTGCAATCTAATTGTCAATAAAGGTCCACAAATGTGTAAACTTTACAAAAATGTTGTATTTTAATGTTGAACAAATAAACTAATTTTATATTACTTCCTTTTATTTTTAACAGTCTTAACTTTAATTCAATCAGAGTAGCCTAAGATTTGATTTCTCTTCCATTATTTTTTAACCCATCATCCATATCTTCGAACCTTTGACTAATTTCTACTGTAAATGCAGTAATAAAATATTTTTCAGGTCATTCTCTTGGTTCATAATTTGTATTTTCCTTTCAATGCTTAAAATTTCAGCCAGTTTCTATTTTATGTCCAGGAAAGCATGCCTTCCCAATTTAATGTTTTGGTCTGTAATTTGTAATTCCACTTTTGGTATTTTCTCTGTCTTATCTCTGTTAGATAAAATTTGTTCCAAATCTCTCATTCCATTAATATTTTTTTAGACATAATCCATCATAGAAGCAGATATCATCTGCTGAAGTGTGATATTATAGTTACTAATTTCTGGTTCCATTCTTCAAATATCTCCTTTAATATTTCCAGTGCTATAATATTTTTTTGTTATTTTGCAAGTTCCCGTATTAACTGATATCAAGAACAAGATTGTATTTTTCCCTTTTACTTAATATCTTTAGCTCCTCTAGTGTCTAACTTCAAAAATATCAATCTTACAATAGCCAAAATAGCTAAATTAAGTCTGTTTATTACAAAAATCTACTTATTTTTTATAATTAATCCCTAATCTTACAGTAGAATCCAATTTCTACATTTATCTGGCCCTTAATCTGTGTATAACCTTTTTAGATCAAAATATTAATTAATTTATTGCTATTGTTTCAAATTCTTTAATTTCTAAATCTTATAATTATTTTTTCTTTTGTTCAGAGTTGAAGATGGGTGAAGTGATAGGTTGTTTTACTAAAGAGTGCTGGTTACGTAAAATCAGGCTAGAACTAAGATTCCCAAGTGAAAAGTTACAATTTTTCCCCTCATCACAGCCCTTCCCTCTTGACCAGCTTGCCTTAAGCCAATGGAGAACTACATAGGTGTTTTGAGAATCACTGAGATGTTTGGGACAACCCACATTCCATTCTCAGGGTACGTGGCCTTGAAGACCTGCCCAAACTGGTTCTGCACCTCTCTGGTCTTCATCCAACCGCCATTCCCCCTTCTAATTTCCCATCATTTTCCCATATGTTTATTGCCCTTTTGTCCCTCTTGTCTCCTTCTCCTAATTTTTGATGGCAGGATGCTGGCAAGACCCCAAGCCACATGTAACTTTTCTTTTTAATACAGTAAATAAAACCAAAACTTTATTGTTTATGAAAAGGAAAATTAGAAAATATAAACCTTCAGGTCTGAAAGAAATATTGACTTCCCTGCAAGGAGAAAGGGATGATTTTCGGAGTACAATTCCATTGAGCTTCTTGGTTATGTATAGCCTATCTTCATTCACAATACTGCAATCTTCCTTCAAGTATAAATGGCAGGTCTGCTTGAAACATAGAAATATAGCTTTATTTTTTGGAAAGGTAAAGTCAGAACTACAATTCAATAGAACATAAATATGCCAAGAATCTCTGCAGCTGCTCTGACAAAGGGCTATATTTACCATAGAGATTGGAGAAAGTCCAAGGAAAAGAGATAGAGAATGTAGCTTATCTTGTAAGAAATAGATGAATATATTAAGTAGAAACTCTTTATCTGGAGACATTCCAAGGAGCTAGTTACTTCATCATTGCTGCACTTTTGCAGATCGTTTTCAGTTTACCATAGTTCTCCCATGTTCCAAATCTGGGCAGAACATAACGAAGCACACAATTAGATATTAAATATCTAATTAGATATTAAATATTTTCCTCTGTTTTCCCTTATTTCCCCTTACTTTCTCCATTCAGAGGAAATTATAAAAATATTTTTAAAATTAGCATTCATAATTTATCATTACTGTGAGTTGATTTTACTTTATTATTTTCTGCACTATGTGTTCAAAATAATATAAAGAATGAATATAGTCTGGTGATTTTTGTGTTTCAACTGGAATTTGGCAATATAAATAATTTTTTACATGTTATTGTTTTATTGACCATAGGGAAGGACAGCATTGCATTGGTTGTGTAACAATGGGTACCTTGATGCTATAAAGCTGTTGTTAGGCTTCGGTGCCTTTCCCAATCATATGGAAAATAATGAAGAAAGGTACTATTTATTAAATAATATATTTGTTGTCTTTCTGGGATTTCTTCTGATCAGATTGTTAGATCGATCCTATTGCATAAGTTGACGAAGGATAAGTCAGAAAGCCACTAGCTTGAAATTTACCTCTGCCATGAACTTACCACCGAGCTATTCTTCTTACATAAGTGCCCTTTCAATACTGCATGCTGGATACGTACATAAACATGACATAACTATTTTGACAGGAAATAATATGAAATACTTTGAATAAAAAATACCTTCATTGCTACTTATATGATGCTGATTGGGACCTATAGACCCAAACATTTGGAAGGACTCAGGTTGGATATACAAATCTTAATAATGTTAATATTATGATAATATATCTGATTAATTGGTGTTTAAAAACCAAGATGGCCATTTTTAACTTTTTATTATTTTTTAATTTAATTGCTTTTGAAAATTGTAGAACCAAGAGCAGTTTTATAGGAACTCCATTCTAAAAAGGAAATGCTTTTCTGTTCTGCCAATTCTTTTTTTCAAATATTCAAAACATACTTCCTCCAATGTTGTTTTTTTTAGTTAGAGCAGGGAAACTTGGCTCTTTTATCACTTAGGAACTTCAACTTCCAGAATTTTTGAGTGAGTAATCCCTGGCCTACTATGTCCTACATTTGTATATTAAATAGTCCCATTTAAGTCAAAAATTAATTTCCCACACAACTGAAAATCCAGTAGGCCAGGGATGGGGAACCTTTAATGGCTCACTCAGGAATTCTGGGAGTTGAAGTCCATAAGTGATAAAAGAGCCAAGTTTCCCTACCCCTGAGTTAAAGCAATACATTGTTTACCTGTATTATTTCATGGGTATTGTTAGCTTTACATCAGGGGTGTCAAACTGGATTTCTTTGAGGATCAGATCAGCACTGTAGTTCTCCATGGGCCGGTGGGGGAGGGAGAGGGGATGGATGCCTCCTGCAGTACTTTGCCAGCCAAAATGGGTTGCAGGGGGGCATGCACGGCCAAAAACGGGCAATGGGGGATCATGTGTGGCCCATTTTCAGTCTGGACAGCACTCCGGCAGCCATTTTCACCTCTGGCAGCACTCTGCCAGCCAAAATGGGACATGGGGAGGTGCATGGGGAGGCCCTGTTTTGGCCAGCAATAGCTGCAGGAGGCCATCCAGGTCAAAAACAGGCTGTGGCCACTGCACCCCATTTTCACTAGCAGAGGCACTGCAGGCTGGTCCTTTGCTATTTTCAGGCTGGCCCAAAGGCCAGATTTAAGCACTTCTCAGGCCAGATCAGAGCTGTAAAAGTCAATAATTATCAAAACTGCAGTTTCTCCACATTTCATGCATAGAACCCACTTACTGCCTCAGCCCCATTACTCTTATGATCACCTTTTGGGAGATGGCCAGAACTACTACCTCCCTCATCTCAACTAATAAATAATTATTTAATTTTGATTTATTTTATGCAAAATTTAAATAGGCACCTTAAAATGGAAAGGTTACAAGGCATATCCAATGCAACTACAGTATAATAATTTTGTTTGGCAACAAAAAAATTAAAATGGCTTTTTAAAAATGTAGGCAGGAGATGCTTGTTTAATTAGATGGCAGCTTCCTTTTCCTAATTTTTCATAAACCTCTGTCTTTGTAATGATTCAGTTATTTTTATTATCCATTATTTGGGCTGCCTAGGTATTAGCAACACCTAATTTCATCTCCAGTCTTTAAATAAAGGCTGATATTGACTAACATTTTGTTCTATGTAATGTCTTCGCAAATATATTCCTATTTTGTTGGTGGTTGAATTTTTGCCATGATTACAGCTTTTCTATTATACAATCAATATTAAGTTCCCAAGTGGTTATATTGAAGATGAGGATGCGGCACGACCATGAACTCGAAGCCAAACAGCAAGATCACAGCTCACCAGCTCAAATCCTCAGCAACTAAGACTAACCTGAGCACAACCAAGCCCACACCTGAACAGAACACACTTCCAGCCAATCAGAACACAACCAACCCCCCAACCAATGAGAACACACCCTCACCCAATCAAAACACAGCCAAGCCCCCACCCAATCAAGTCACACCCCCACTAGCAGTTAAAAGGAAGAAGCAGCTGCAAGCTCACATCACTCTGAGAAGCACAGAGCTGAAGACACAAGCCTGAAGATGATGAATGAGACTTCATCGAAACGTTGCCTAGATACTTCCAATCTTATGTGGGAGAAAACCTGAATAAACAAAGATCCACATACAAATACCCGCGAGGACCTCAGAAAACACACACACACACACACACACACACACACACACACACACACAAAAGACAAGTGACAAGAAGAGCAAACTATTCAAAATAAGACCTAAAAAAGAGGGCAAAACATGGATTCACAATCATACTGTCCTTGAAGCCTGGGAAAATCAGATCTTCAATAGTTTTTCTGGAGAATATAATCTCTGGAGGGATATAATTCCAGAGGGTAGGAATTGCAGCACAATAAAAATGCTTTCTGAGCCCTAGAAGATGGCATTCTTTAACTGACAGGATGTAGATCCAGTATAACAAACGTACACTTACTTTAAATTTATAGTTAAATAACATTAACTGTAATGAATTAATAGCAATAGCACTTAAACTTATATACCACTCCATAGTGCTTTACAGCATTCTGAGAAGTTACAATGTCAGCATATTGCCCCTAACAACCTAGATCCTCATTTAATTGACCTCTGACGGATGGAAGGCTAATGTAAGTTAGTGGATGCTGAATTCATTAAATATTGATTATTTCTTTGCTATTTGTAACAATATTCTGTTATTTTTTAGATATACACCATTTGATTTTGCTCTGCTGGGAGGTCATCACGAAGTAATTCAGTTCATGTTGGAACATGGTGCATTATCTATAGCTGCCATTCAAGATATTGCAGCTGTCAAAATTCAGGCAGTTTACAAAGGATACAAAGTTAGAAAAGCTTTTCAAGATAGAAAAAACCTTCTAATGAAGCATGATCAGTTGAGGAAAGATGCTGCTGCCAAGTAAGTTTGATATAGGTCAAAAACCTAAAGAATATTTTAATATGTTTCAATGTGTAAATTCCTGCATTCATATCTGAATATATGAAGGTATATGTTACAAACTAAATACTGTTCTGAATAAGCTTTATACTTCTAAATGGTTTCTACTGAATTCTTTGGTAAAATAGTTACTGCTACAGGGAAAAATAAAAAGTAAAATATTCATCATGTAATTATATATTGGGAAAGTAATAGAAAGAGAGGGAGACGGGGAGGTGGGCAAGCAGGCAGAGCTGCAGAAGGAAGTGGTGACCCAGATCAATACTGTGGCATGTAGAGGCAAACAACTGTTTCAATATTAATTGTTTTTTGCCCACCCTTAAATCAATGGAAAGCTATTTTGTCATGTCCCCATTGCCAATTCTTCTCCTATGTCTGTTTCAATGCTCAGATCTTAACAGATTTTACATGACATTGCCTTTAGACATTGTGGGAATAAGAGGGAAACACCACTATAACGCAATACAGCTAAGGACAAGTTAAACCTGTCTCACAGGCTGAAAATGAAATAAAACAATATCACGGGGTCACAATTGAAAAGAGAAACTTGGTATAGCCAGGAAAAAGCCCCCAAACAACTTTTTCTTTTCCTTTGATACTCTTGTATACATAACTGGCTGATAACCTGGTGTTGCCCAGGTATTTATTTATCCCAATCCTGTATTAGACAGAAAATTAGACAGGATTCACACTGTTGTACTATCTCTGAAGCTCTATTCTTTCCAAATTTCTGTCTACATGAAAGCATTCAATAAATTTTTTTTAAAAACCTAGTAAGTGAGTGGTAAATAACTTTAACAAGTTTATTTTGTGTTGTTTTAATAATCAAAATTTTAATAATCCCAATTTCCCTTTATGTTTTTTTCTCTTTTTCTGTTAATATCTCTGTAACATTTTTTAAAAAGCAGCTGTTGGATTTTCTATGTGTTAAATACAATGACAATGGCAGATGGCTAACAGAGGGATTTGAAGTTTATTTTTAACATTGGAATAATTTGTTGATTGTTTTATACACATGTGTATATGTTTGTGTGTGATGGGTCAATTTGATTACTAGATAAATCATTTTTCACATCAGGGATATTTATTTATATAATATAGCATTTTTGTTAATTACAATGGCATTTAGACTTATTTACCACTTCACAGTGCTTGCCAGCCCTCTCTAAGTGATTTAAAGAGTCAGCATATTGCCCCCAATAATCTGGGTTCTCATTTTACCCATCTCGGAAGGATGGAAGACTGAGTCAATCTTGAGCCTGGTGAGATTCAAACTTCCAAATTGTAGGCAGCAGTACTGTATTCTAACCACAGTGACATTCTAACCGTGGTGACACTCTCTATATTATTTCTAGACCCATTTTTTAAGGAGAAGGGAATATATTAGATTTTTTTTTTATGTATCTTTCAGCATATACCTGGGATGGATTTATTTATGTTTAATATTAGATGTATTAGGTATTTAAGATTTTCTTCTTTTTTGTACACATTTGTTGTTGTTTTGGATGTTTGTCAGTCTGGGTTTTTTTTTCTTGTCTGTGTTTTATATTTTATCTTTCTTCAAACATATTACTCTTTGTGGGAAAATTCCTTAATTTAAGAGTTTGAGAAATATGTCCAAACCTGGGTTAGTGCCTTGAGTGCCTTGAGAACTCAAGGGCAAGGCTGAGCACTTGCACTCCATTGCCCAAGGCTCTGGGCAGCCTGCGCTGCCATCCGGGGGATCCTCTGCATGCCTGAGAGAGATGGAAAGTTTCCTCTGGTGGACTAGGGTTTAGCACTTGCCCTGTTCTCGCCTGCTCCTCTAGAGACCTCCGGATCCTCCCTTTCAGCCTTGCCTGCACCCCCCACCCCACCCCGCCACAGAAGCTGTTGCATGAAGAAATGTGGAAAAAGTTTGCAGGAAGTAATTTCCGATACAGATACAGATAATTTGAGTTGGAAGGGATCTTATAGGTCATTTAGCCCAACCCCTCTGCCTAAGCGGGAGACCCTACACCATTTCTGACAAATGGCAGTCCAATCTCTTCTTGAAGGTCTCAAGTGATGGCGCTCCCACAACTTCTGAGGGCAAGCTGTTCCATTGGTTGGTTGTTCTCACTGTCAGAAAGTTTCTCCTTATTTCCAGGTCAAATCTCTCCTTGTTTAGTTTTCATCCATTATTCCTTGTCTGGCCTACAGGCACTTTAGAAAATAGCTTGACCCCTTCCTCCCTGTGGCAGCCCCTCAAATATTGGAAGACTGCTATCATGTCTCCCCGGTCCTTCTTTTTACTAGACTAGCCAAGCCCAGTACCTGCAACCATTCATTGTATGTTTTAGCCTTCAGTCCCTAATCATCATGGTTGCTCTTCTCTGTACTCTTTCTAGAGTCTCAACATCTTTTTTATAATGTGACAAAAACTGGATACAGTACTCTAGGTGTGGCCTTACTAAAGCTTTATAGAGTGGTATTAGCACCTCACTTGATCTCAATTGTATCCTTCTGTTAATGCAATTTAGGATTGCATTAGCTATTTTGGCTGCTGCTGTACCCTGCTGGCCCATATTTAGCTGGTTGTCCACTAAGACTCCAAAATCCCTCTCACAGTTACTGCTATTGAGCCTGATTTCCTCCGATTCCAACTTCTGCCTTGACAAATCTTTGGAGGGGAGGAAGGGATGATGGGGGAACTACATGAGGAAAGGCTACCCCAACAAACCAGCATCCTTACTGTTAAGCCTGGTCCCCCAACCAATGTTAAGGAAACACGCTAAACAGAATGTACAGCGTTAGTCAGTTAGGCAGACAGGTAAATGTGTGAGATAAGTTTGTATATAGTTAACACTCAGTAAAAAGCAGATACACTTGTGCTATCAAAAATATAGTTTATTCCATTCAAGAGTTATAGCATAGTCAAAAAAAGTCCATTAGTCATGTATCATTTCAGTCAGTCCATTCGGGGATACTCAATTTGCAAAGTCCGTGTTGAATATTCAATGTCAGTTCACTTACAATAAATCAGCCCGTGTTATCTCTTCTCACCGTTGAGAAATCAACACTCCTTTCTCTCTCCCGTTCCAGTAGGAAAAAACGCAGTCATCAATCCATCCAGTAATTAGGGATCATTAAGCCAGAGAGCGAGCTGCCATTGTCTTGCTCCTTTTATGGTGCTTTTACAACCACACCCTTAATTACATTCTTGCAGTTGAAGTTACACACACTTTAACCAACAAACCATGATAACTTATTTATTATTTTACTTAAACCAGTTAGGGTAAACAATGTTATCCCTAACATTCTCCCCTTTTGGGTAATAATAATAATATAACCATTTACACCTTTAAATCATAGTTGTTACAACTCTCTTTAAACTTGACTACACCTTGAGCTTTTGTAAACTGGTCTGCAATGTTTTCTTCCGTCATGCAGTGCTCCAGTTTAATTAGACCATTCTTCACAGATTCTCTAACATTTAAGTATCTTAAATCAGTATGTTTTGATCTAGTTTTTACAGCAATATTAGTAGCCAACTGTATGGCTGCCTGGTTGTCCTCGTACACAATAATGGAATCTTTAACAGTTACACCCATGTCTAATAATAACTGTTTGTACAGAATTACGTCAGTGCATAGTAATGACAGACATGAAAATTTCGCTTCCATCGTGGACAAGCTGATATGCTGTTGTCTGATTGACCTCCACCCTATTAGTGTCTTACCAAATAATATAGCCATTCCAGAGGTTGATTTTCTAGTGTTTATGTCAGTTGCAAAACTTGCATCTGCATAGGCACTAAGACTCAAATCACCCTTTGGCTCTATATACAATGCATGGTGCATTGTTCCTTTAAGATATCTTAAAATTCTCTTTAATGATTGCCAATGACATTGATGAGGATCTGCATTAAATCGCGCCAGCTGATTAATGCTATAAGCAATATCTGGCCTTGACCAATTGCTGATATATGATAAGCTACCAATCAAAGATTGATATATGGACTTATCGATTTGGGACTTTGAGCATCAGTTTGGCAAACTTCCTGACTCATTGGAGTTTTTGCCGGTTTACAAAGTTCCATTTTATACGTTTTAATTAATTGGCAAATTTTATCTTTTTGAGATATCTTAAAACCATTTTTTGTTTTGTTAATTGTCAATCCTAGATACCTTTTAATCTCACCTAAATGCTTTAATTTTATCTTTTTGGCTAATAATGATATAATCTCATTAGCTTCATTGTTAGTCTTAGTTATCAAAGCAATATCATCTGTAAATAATAACAATAATGACACCGTTCCATTATTTTCTCTTTTAAACACACATGGATCTGCTAAACCAGATTTAAATCCTATATTGTTTAACTCTTTCACAATATATTGGTTCCATTCAAAGCCAGATTGTTTCAATCCATAAAGATTCCTTTTGAGTTTCCAACAATCATTACTATTTAATTTATTATCTTTTATATCAACTGTTTTTTTTTCCAAATATATAGTGTGCTGCAATGGTGCATGCAGATAAGCAGTTTCTATATCTAAATGGTTAATGATATAGTTTTTCTTAGCTGCCCACACTAAAGCTGCTCTCAAGGATGTTGCTTTAAGACTTGGTGCAAAAACTTCATCATAATCAAATGCAGTTTGATTAAATCCTTGAGTTACCAACCTAGCCTTATGGGTAACAGTCCCATTATTTCCTGTTTTTACTTTGAATATCCATTTGCACCCAATGGACTTTTCTCCTGGAAGTAATTTGGCATCTTCGTATACTTTCATTACCTTTAATGAATTTAGTTCCTTTTTCATTGCCTTTTGCCAATTCTCCTGATCCTTAGCAGGATACATCCTAAGTTCATCTACACTAGTTGGAACTTTAGTTACTTGGCAAACTATACTTGCTTGATACCTATCAGGTGGTCTAGTTACACGTGTAGAACATCTAGGTATTACAGGACTTACAGGTGGACTTTCCTTTACTACCTGTTCTTGATTATCTAACTCTTCCTGATCAACTGTTTCCTCTTGTTCTGGTCCTATTTGCTCTTCGTGGACTTCTTCTTTAATTGGACTCTTCTTATAAGTAGTCTTTTCTTTCTGCCTTTTGTAGGGTTCAATAATTATATCATTATCTAAATCTTGCTCTAATCTATTCCATCCTACATGTTCTAGGAATTCTGCACTAGCACTGCAGTAAACTCTAGATGTACCTGGTTCCCAGAATCTATAAGATCTGTGATTTGATTCATATCCTGCAAAAAATAATCTTTTAGCTCTATGCTGTCCTTTGTGTCTGAGTTGTGTAGGGATATGCACCCATGCTGGTGCTCCAAATGTGTGCATGTAACTTAAATCAGGTTTCGTACCATGCCACAGTGTGAATGGTAATTCACCTGTTGTTGAATTAACAACATTATTTAATATATGATTACCACACATTATTGCTTCTCCCCACAAATTGTCAGGTAGTCCTGAATCAGACAACATAGTACGTGCCATTGACTGCAGTGTTTGGCCTCGTCTCTCTATAAATGCATTATGTTGTGGCCTATATGGTACAGACTTTTTATGTTGAATACCTGCCATCCTAAGTCTACTCTGGAATTTATTATTTGTAAATTCCGCACCATTATCTGTTATAAGAGTTGCGGTATCTGCCATCCCGCATCTGATGGGCGGCTCATGATAGGGAGCGAAGGGAAGAGAAACGACAGGAAGCGAGGTTTCCTTTTGATGAGCGCGCCCCGAATGTCTTGGCACACGCTCTTTTATTGTGCTTTTTTACAAGAAAATGATTTAATCAAAGCTCAAGTCAAACATGGTAATCTCATCAGGATGTACATGTTTACAAAGCTGCATACCGGACAGATTATTTACAATGTGGATAAGCTTATTAACAACCCTCTAGCTCCTTGTCCCTTGTATGTGCCTTGCAAAGGTCACTGAAGAGACAGAAGTTAATGATTACACGTGAATGATACAATGTTGCAAACACATGAATGATACATAGTTGCAATGATACATAGTTGCAGACACATGAATGATACATAGTTACAACATCTCCTCTGTTTTTATTATTTATGACGAGTCTTCTTTCTCGTCCAAGAAGACAGGAACCATTTTTATGAAATGTTCACCGTCCCCGTCATCTAGGCAAGAGTGCGACCCGTCAGCGTCAGGGTTGTCCAAGGAGCGGTAACTCAGCAATGACATTTTTTCGTCCGGTGTTGAGGATATAACATGAGCTTGCAATAGCACATTAACATCAGCAGTTATGGAGGATAATTGATTTTTAAAAAATTGCAATATTCTATTAAAACAACAAGGCCCTATAATACATATCAATATAATGATTATTAATGATCCTGCCAATGCAGTTAAAAAGGTTGTAAACCATGGCAAAATAGAAAACAACCCCCCCCCCCTGCTATCAGCATAAAGACAACATTCTTCTTTTAGCATAGCACACAATCCCCCTTGTTTTTTAAAAAAATAAAGATCTAAATCTTTACGATTTTGCAAGAGGGGGTATTCCATGGGTACCTGTAGGGATATAAAATCATCAGAGTTATACACACAAGCCATACTTGAATGCAAAATGATTTGGATTTAACAATTTCATCCCCGTGGACACATGCCATGAGACCGGTGGAACAAGTCCAAACAAAATTATTGCCAGGGATAAAATACATTCCTTTCAGGCGTGATGTTAAAGTTCCTCCTGCAGTGGTGTAGATTGCAGAATATCCCCTGGTTGTGTGGGTGCGTCTGCCAAATCGAATTGAAGTGGTGGGTAGAAGTCTTCTATGTGAGAAAAATTGGTTGTAGAACTTAAACGAACGCCTTGAAAGTCAGTTATAGTCCAAGCAATATTATATCTTCTATGAGGCTTCTGCGGATCGTCATGGACAGTTCTTTTAAAGCGTCGTTTGTTAACAGGATCAGAGTTCGGGTATATAAAAACATCACAAGCAGGAGAGAGGGCTATGGATAAGTTAGTTGTAGAACATTTGCGAAATGAGGAGGGAATGCAATTAGTAGAAAAAGGATAATAATTACAATAATGACAATAAAGATTAATTTGGTAATTCATCAAGGATGTTAGTTGGGGTGGGGAAACCCATAATACAATAGAAGGACATTTAGGTCCCCCTATGTTTTAGATTGAATAGAGGAAAAGATTTTAAGGTTCCTTTCCATAGGAAGAGTAAAGAAAGAACAAAAGAGCGAGTGGTAGAGTGTTCTTTAAATAAAACAGAAGTGACAGAGTGAAAACTACGGGTAGCATTTTCATGACGTACCCACATGGAACAAGTATAATAGCCTTCTGTTAATGAAATGATTTTAACACGAATAGTCTTTTGACAGGAAGCATAGGTTTTGTTGAAGTAAGGTAGAAATTGCAAAGAAGGTATAGGCAAGAATATCAGGAAGAGTTTTAAGATACAGATGTAGCAGAGGAATTCCCATGATAGGGTCTAACCGCCCTACCAGGGATCCAGCAAGTGGTTTTGTCTGGCAGTAAGATCGCAGCGTAGCCTCGTCCCCAAGTGAGAAGCTCAGCGGGACCCTGCCAGGCAGGATCTGGCAATCTGCGATAATATACCAGAGGTCTGTTAGGCGGGGGTGAGAGGGAGGAAAAATGAGCGAAGCAGCAGAAGTGGGAGGAATGCCAATCAGATTAAGAAAGTTTAAAGTGTAAAGACAAATATTAAGAGAATTTTGCAATGCTGGGAGGTTCGGGGTTTTTTCCCGCAACGAATATCAATCAAGAGCACGTTTCAGAGATAAGTTCGCTCGTTCCACAATAGCCTGCCCCTGGCTGTTGTAGAGAATCCCAAACTTGTGGGTTACATCCCATCTGTTACAGAAGTCCTGGAAAGCAGAACTTGTATAGGCAGGTCCATTGTCAGTTTTGATTTATTTTGGACGTCCCAGTGAGGCAAAGGTACGAATTGAATGATTGATGACATGTTTTACAGTTTCTCCCCTTTGAGGGGTGGCCAGAATAAACCCTGAATGTGTATCTATGGAAACGTGCAAATATTTCCAAGGGGCAAAAGGTGGATACTGAGTTACATCCATTTGCCAAATTTCACAAGCTTTTAATCCTTTAGGATTTACTCCTATGGGAATGGAATGTCCTTGCTTACTACACGTGGGGCATTGTTGAATAATGGCAGCAGCTTCTGCCTGAGTTAGAGCAAATTGAAAAGTTATCATAACTTGGCGGGGGAGATTCAAACACACTCCCTGCTTCTATTTTATAATGGACTTTTAAAGCCTCCATAATTTTCCTCCAAGTGGCCAAAATGCCAATAGGTGCACGAGGAGGACTATGGAGATGTTCACCAATTTTTTGCCAAGTGGAAATTTTTAAGGACCCTTCCTCTGAATAATTGGGACAATGTTGCCACACATAAGCCAATAATGTAGCAATAGGTTTCATTTTTTACAGGAGAGCCCTTTAAATTAGCAGAATATTTAGAAGAAAAAGCGACTAACTCCCTCAATTCCTTCAGATGCTGCGTCTGTTGTTGAGAAAAGTTTCCACCCATACTTACGAAAGTCGAGACCGTGTTTCAGATCCGATGATGTGCAATTCGCTTCAGGCCTGGCGATGCACAGCTCCCATCGAGCTGATAAGATATGGGCGCGTTGCAACGTATCCCCCTTAGGGAATCACGTCGGGGTCACCAGAATGCGGTATCTGCCATCCCGCATCTGATGGGCGGCTCATGATAGGGAGCGAAGGGAAGAGAAACGACAGGAAGCGAGGTTTCCTCTTGATGAGCGCGCCCCGAATGTCTTGGCACACGCTCTTTTATTGTGCTTTTTTACAAGAAAATGATTTAATCAAAGCTCAAGTCAAACATGGTAATCTCATCAGGATGTGCATGTTTACAAAGCTGCATACCGGACAGATTATTTACAATGTGGATAAGCTTATTAACAACCGTCTAGCTCCTTGTCCCTTGTACGTGCCTTGCAAAGGTCACTGAAGAGACAGAAGTTAATGATTACACGTGAATGATACAATGTTGCAAACACATGAATGATACATAGTTACAACAAGAGTTACTAATTTCTTTTTAGTTTTCCTTTCTACAAATTTTAACCAATTAAAGAGATTTAGATACGTTTCAGTTTTGCTCTTCATCAAATAGCAAAACCCATATCTAGAATAGTGGTCCATTATACTTAGTATGTATCGAGCACCTCCTACACTTGGTTTTTTCGGACCTATTAAATCGGCAAATACTACCTCTAAAGGCTCTTTGGTAGTAAATCTGTCAACTCTATTTGCCGGTATGACCTTGCTTTTGCTTTGATTGCAAGCAGAACATTGCAAATACTTATTACAAGGTTTCAAACTTATTCCTTTAGATAATTGAACAGTTCTCTTAAGCATTTTAAAATTTAAATGCCCTAGCCATCGGTGTAACAAGTGAATACATTCATCATGAGGTTTCTTATCATCATAAACCGTGTTAGCCACCTCTAAACCATTATCATTTAACACATACAATTCACCTCTTAAAGATGCAGTAATTTTCTTATCTTCTTTTTCAATTATGCAGTTATCTCCCTTAAAGGTAACTACATATCCCAGTTTAACCAAAATTCTAACTGAAAGTAAATTAAACTTAAGTTGTGGTACATATAACATTTTTACATTTTTTTTTATGCAAGAACAATATGCTATACCTTGACCTTTAGCTTTCAGTTTCCAGCCATTGGCTAACGATATCTGCTGTGAACTCATGGACATTTTAACAAAATTTTTGTTATCATTTGTTATACAGTGGGATGCTCCACTGTCAACCACCCATAAATTATTTTTTAAAGCTCCGTTACTATACATGGCTAACTCAAAATTTTTATTTTTATTTTGATGACTTTTAGTATTCTGGCCAGCGTTCTGGCGCTTTGCTTTTTTACAAAACCTTGCCAAATGTCTTCTTCCTCCACAATTAAAACACTTTTTAATTGCGTATGCAGTAGGAGATTCAATATCTTCTTTTTGAGGTTGCTCCCTCCTTAACTGATCTCTTTCAAGCCTTCTTCTGGCCTCTTCAATCATTCTGCCAGTGATATCAGTTAAAGTTAGGCTTTCCTTAGGCAAAATTTCAAGGGAAGTGATGTAGTTATCAAAATTTTCATCTAATGAAGACAGAATTATGTAGACTTGGTATAGTTCAGAGAAATAAGCTCTTTCTCGTGCAGTTCTTGAAAAATGCTTTTCATAGTATTCAAATGACTCAGCATATCACCATTCATTTGGAGATCCTGAAAAGCTTCCGTGTTAGATTTATGTGAGCACATAAATCCTCTTCAGCTTCTGCCAACACCAACAGCCATTTGCTCTCCGCGGATATGAACAATTTGCTGGTCAGATAGTGTTAGTCCTATTATGCAAAGAGCTTGTTCATTCTTCTGTTTAAAGTCTTCTATCTTTTGACTATCTTCATCAACCTCCAGATCCCATTCCTCTACGTTTGGTGGGCTTTCAATTATGTTCCACAGACCTTCTCTTCGTAGAAGTAGACTACATTTCATAGACCATGAAACATAGTTCGTTCCATCCAGCTTGGATATAAGGGACAAACTTTGTAGATTGACTTGTGCCATGTTTTCTATATATGGATATAAAACTATAATTAATAAAACACAGCTGTCTGTTTACTGTAACATGTAACAACACAAACTCTCACTTTTTACATAAATCTGTTTTATCCTAGTTAAACTGACTTTGCAGCCTCTGGGCCCATAACCTTTGTTAAGCCTGGTCCCCCAACCAATGTTAAGGAAACACGCTAAACAGAATGTGCAGCGTTAGTCAGTTAGGCAGACAGGTAAATGTGTGAGATAAGTTTGTATATAGTTAACACTTAGTAAAAAAGCAGATACGCTTGTGCTATCAAAAATATAGTTTATTCCATTCAAGAGTTATAGCATAGTCAAAAAAAGTCCATTAGTCATGTATCATTTCAGTCAGTCCATTTGGGGATACTCAATTTGCAAAGTCCGTTTTGAATATTCAATGTCAGTTCACTTACAATAAATCAATCCATATTATCTCTTCTCACCGGTGAGAAATCAACACTCCTTTCTCTCTCCCGTTCCAGTGGAAAAAAACGCAGTCATCAATCCATCCAGTAATTAGGGATCATTAAGCCAGAGAGCAAGCTGCCGTTGTCTTGCTCCTTTTATGGTGCTTTTACAACCACACCCTTAATTACATTCTTGCAGTTGAAGTTACACACACTTTAACCAACAAACCATGATAACTTATTTATTATTTTACCTAAACCAGTTACGGTAAACAATGTTATCCCTAACGCTTACCACATACAATTGGAAACGGGGATTCCCTTTTGAGAAAGGCCAACTTTCCTCATGCAGGACCAGGGAGCACTGCTCCCCTGCCTCTTCCTCTTATTCAGAGATCTGTCAAGACAGAAGTTGGACTCAGAGAAAACTGCTTCCTGCAAACTTTCTCCTGTGTGCTTCCACATACAGCAGCGGCATCCTCCACCTCTTGCTTTGCTGGGAAGGGGCACCATATAAAGGAATGCCAACAATGTCTAGGATTGGGACAAGAAAGTCTCCTTTGGCTGCACACACACACACAGAGAGAGAGACACAGACACAGACACAGACACACACAGACACCATTCCAAG
The DNA here is from genome assembly GCA_033807585.1 of Hydrophis major. NCBI lineage: Eukaryota > Metazoa > Chordata > Lepidosauria > Squamata > Elapidae > Hydrophis > Hydrophis major. Next base: position 97,538,382 of record CM066343.1, on the reverse strand, counting down.
CTTGTAGACTTTTATCCACATCTCAGCTTACAAACTGCCAATAAAGGCTGGACTTGTGGAGAAGGTGCTCTCCTTTCTCTGTGGATACAAGTTCCCAGACATGGAGTGTGTGTTTGTGTGTGTGTGTGTGTGCGTGTGTACGCACACACTTGGTGTACATGTACATACATATTCGCACTTGGCTGCCAGCAGTTTGCGGAGGCAAGGAGCTTATGGGGCACCAAATTGTCCCCATGTTTAGTTAGCCAGTGTGACTTGTTCCATTCTGAGTCAGCGACACCCAGTGAGCCGCATCAAGTTGGCCATGTCTATCTAATCACAGCAACCCGACTACTAGCCCTTTGAGGGCAATCATAATGTTGATGTGGCCTTCAGTGAAATTGAGTTTGACACCCAGGAACTAGATGCTGTTGGACTGGATCAGCTACCATACCAAATTTGAAAGTTGTTGGTAAGCAAGTAATTGGCCTGTAATTGCCTGGTGCTGCCCCTTTTGCTGGATTTTTAATTATCAGGTAGGTTTTCCCAGATGTTAGCCACCCTTCTAGTATATTGTTAAACTGCTTGGCAACAGGTGGGTATAGACTAGTTAGATGTTTCAACCCAAAACCATGCAGTTCATCTTCACCTGGTACTGACCAATTCTTGATCATCTTGTTGCGCAGTCAGTTTCTCTTAGGTGCAAATTGCCATTTCTAAGAATTGAAAAAGAGTGCCAAGAGAGTCTTTCCCTTCTTGTTCTTCTTCTTTGTATTTTTTGAATTCAATTTTCAATTCATCCACAAGTGATGCCATTATAGAAAGAAAATTTTTTTCCAAAACAACCACCCAGGTGTTTTTAGTCCTTCAAAGATAATTTCCAAAAGTCCCAAAGTCACCAAACAATCCAAATAAGCTGTTTCTTTTAGCACTTTCTTCTTTCTTCACTTTCTCTTTCTGGGGTTACTGTTTAGTTGCAAAGTTCCAGTTAAAAAGTATCTTTTAGAAGTCTTGTTAGTATTTAATGATTCTTTAAAATTCTAGGCAATCTCCTCCTTACTTCCAAATCCTGCTCCAATTCTTTTCCTCTCTTCCTACTTACAGCAAAATAATTTTTCTCATGCATTTCTGTTCGCTGTCAACGTTAGGAAGGAGAGTGAAAAAAAAGAACTTTCCCTTTTAACTTCCATTCGCCGCTTGTAAATCTCTGGGAACGATGTATCTTTCACAAATTTTAAGTTCCAGGATACTTTCGTTGTTGCTTTGTCCCGGTCAGCAAAAAAAACTTTCACTTCTTCTTAACTCCTCCTGCATTTTCTTTTCCGGCTGAGCACTTCTTTGTGGCGGCCATTTCTGACTGCTGCTCTACTGCCTTCGGAAAAGGGGGTTTAGCCAGCTAGAGAAGAGAGGTGCGATTTCCCTCGACCCTGCCAGATCCCCCCTGTCATCACCACCTTCTATGGAGGTGGCTAGCCCAGAAGCCGGATGGCTCAGGGCACTCCAGCGGCGAGCGCAGGCAGAAACCGTGCACGGTTGCGGATTCCTGCCTGCCCCAAAGCACTGCAAACCAGAACTCTCCAACTTCGTTTTTATTCTTATTCACCTCTTTTAACCAAGCTGCATCCTTGTTGTATTTCTTTGGGTTAGCCCATATTAGAACTGCACTGTTTCTTCCTTGACAGGTACTGATTGATTCATTGCAGTTTCTCCATTGATAGATTGGTAGAAATATTTCTGACTGGATTGAAATCGGAGGTTCTACCTATAATTAGTTATTTGAGTGTTATATCTTCTGATCTTCTTGGCTATAAATGTTATTTGCTCTTTGCTCTTTCTTGTTTCTGAGTGGTATTTCTTGATTAGGTCTTTTGGGGTCTTCTTGTTCTTCAGCTTCTTTTTTTTCATCTGTTCTAGCTTTGCTTGCAACTGATCTCAACTTGCTGATCTTATCTTCCAATCTAATCTTCCATTTTTGTGGCCCATCTCTCAGAGCCTCAATTTGCTGCTTGGAGGCTGCTGCCTTGGGGTGAATTGTTGGAATACATTGATCTCTCTGCAAAATACCCATGATGGGGGGATAGAAGTGGAGAAATGCTGGCAGGGGTTCAGTGAGTCTGAATGTTTGCTATCAATTGGCTGTGGCTGGAGGACGCATGTGGCAGAGGCAAAAAGTCGCATTAGTTTCATATAGTGTTGGCTCAGTAGGACATAACTTGGCAGATGTTTGGGATGTTTGATAGTCAAAACTTGAGTTATTCAGTATTGACAGAGGAATCAGTCCAATGACAAATAGTAATGATGATAGTGATTCTCCTTGGGAGATTTCTTTCTTGATATTAACCTCTCCCACTCTGTCACCATTGCCCAGCATCCATTTCATCCATTGTGTCATCAAATCTGCACAAAGCTTCTGATTTTTCAATTGACTCCTGTTATTTCTAGGCACTTGATTTTCTAATCATGTGGCAGGAAGTTGAATGCCTTCTTGTAATCAATGCATGCTACATTCAAATTGATCTTCCTTCTCTTTTAGTTTTCCAGAATCTTCTGATCAATTAGGATATGACGTTTTGTCCCTCTACTGTTTGGGCAGTTACTTTCCGCTCGGGTAGAAAGAGCTTATTTTCAGTTAGATGGCATTGGACTTTATCAACTACCACATCAGTTAATAATTTTAAAGTTGTTGATAAGCTGGTAATTGACTTGTAGTTGCTACTCCTTTTGCTAGATCTTTCATTATCAGGTAGGTTTTGCCAGATGCCAGCCATTCTTCAATTTCACCTCCTTGTAGTACGTTGCTAAACTGCTTGGTGTAGACCACAAACCTTTTTTAATTAAAAAAAACCATGCAGTTGATTTGCACTTGGTGCTGACCAATTTTTGATATTTCTTGTCCTTTTCTCACAATTTCTACAGTACAAGTGCTTTTATTTCATCTTACCTATAATTTGCAATTTGAGCTTTGTATTTTGGTTATAGCTATTATTGGTTAGTGTTCTAGCTTGCTTGGAACTGATCTCAACTTGCTTATCTTAATTTCCAACCTGATATTCCATTTTGATGGTCCACTGTTAGTCTTTTTTGTTTTTTGTTTTGATTTTGCATATCAGCTATTCTGCTATAATTGCAGCTGTGCTGTACATTAGTTGGGTTGTTTCTTGCAGTAAAGCTGATGCTTATATTTGATATTATAGTATTGCTATCTTTTAATGCTTGTGGTAGCTGTTTCTTTGGGACAAGCTTTAATGCAGGCATCTTGATATTGTTTTTGTGCTGCTCTGGATGCTCATTTATTTTTTTGTTTTGATTCTTCCATTTCTTTAATTAGAGGGGTTTATTCTTTCTCAGGCAGAGAGAGGGTGCCTGCTCTCTGAATGAAAACAATTCTATGCTTGCTTCCCCCCTCCCCCCCACCAATTTGTTTCTATAGTCTGAGTTACTTCTGGCAGGGCGTTGATTTCTTTGGCCAGAATAAATCTTTCCAATTCTTCCAATTCTGCTTCTGTGAATCCTTTATTTTATATTACAAATAAAATAACCTCTGTTCTGTTATTTCTTACTCAGAGTGTTATTCTTTCCAGAACTGTTTCATTTGTTTCAAATATCCTCTTATTATACTTGATCTATAACAACAGATAGATCATTACATCTTTATTTTCAAGGTTTATATATTTGCAGTAGTTCTCATCTGCTTGCCCTGGTTGCTAAACCAACAATTCTGAATACTGTAGCCCATTTCACAGATTTCTCCTGCGTATAAATGAATTTTACTTACCTAATTCTTATTTTTTGGATTAATAGGGAAAAAAATTGCTTGATAATTTATGTTGAATTCAAACTTAAGTATTTATACCATGTAAAGAAAAAGTATCACATATGTATATTATAAAGTAATAATATTATTGCAAAAAATTTAAATAAGCTACTTTTTCAGTGTCAAAAGGCTGAATGATTTAGCTTTCCAAGGTGTAATTTGCAACTCACTTTGTAGCTTTTCATGCTCTGAGATTAAATGAGCTGCTTCTGAAGAGAATGCATGACAAGATAGCAATGACAGTTAAAATTAAGGCTTTTTCCTGTCACGTCTCATTGAAACCACACATTTCGGGATTGTTTCTGAAGCAGAGGAATCAATGAAAGCATGCTACATAAATGGTCTGTTGTGTGTCAACAGTCACAAATCATGTTACAACAGTTAAAATTTAAAATGGCAAAGAATATTTTGATCTGACATTTACCATCTGTCCATTGTGTAATATATTATTTTGTCTTTCCAGGTTTTATTTGTTTACTTCTATTTTCTTAAAAAAAATCTTCGTATTTGGGCTTGTACTGGACTTCTCCTCGCAACAAATTGACTGCCTAAAGAAGGCTGTCATATTATTGGGGGGCAAATTAAATGTCTTGCCAAATAAAAATACCTCTTTAAAGGATGGAAGGGGACTAAACAATCTTGTCTTCAGAATGAAGGTGCTGCAAATAAACTATGGTTGCCTCATGTTTCCACAAAGAATTGGCTTTTGTTGTGAATGCAATACATAGGCTGCCAATCCTTACTTGAAGAGATATTCAAATATTCTTCAAATATTCTTAGTCTTCAAACAAAAATATATACAGCAATTTACATTTTATTAAATAGAAAGACAGCACAATGTATTTATTGTATTTATATCCTTTTTACTCTGGGTACAGTTTATGTAGTGTTTTCCCTAAACTTTAATCCCTATAAAGTAAGGTACAGTGAGGTCTGTAGTTCAGAAGTTATTTAAACCAATACTTTCATCACTGCAGTGAACCATATCTACACTTTGCACAGTGTATAGTAAATATGCAGTAATGTGTCATATTTTCATTAATTTTTGTTCCTGGATAAGTTTCAAAGGCATAGAATGTGTTTTATTGATCCAATTTAGATTGTAACCAAAACATTAATCAGAAAAACTGACTATATATCCCCAAATATTTAACTTTATTCGTAACTTGAATTTTCAATAAATCTGCCAGCTCTTCTCTTTGCCTTAATAACATGTTCTTTGTCAAAATCTTTGTTTTGTCTTTATTTATTTTTAAACCAGCCATCTCACCATACGTCTCTCTTTTCCAATAGTTTTAAAGCTGTCTCTAAAGGATCTTCCAAAATAAAGACCAAGTCATCCGCAAAGGCTTGCAATTTGAATTCCTCTTTTTTGACTTTCCTTCCTTTTATGTTTATATCCTCTCTAATATTTCTATTTAAGACTTCCAAGGTCAATACAAATAACAAAGGAGATAATGGGCATCCTTGTCTTGTACCTTTTTTAATATTAATAGAGTCTGTGAATTCTCCATCTATCATTACTTTTGCCGTTTGCTTATAATATACGGCTTCTATTGCTTGGATAAATTTTCTAGCAAAGCCCATCTGTTCCAATAATAATAACATAAATCTCCAGGTCACATTATCAAATGCCTTTTGGGTATCTAAGAATATCAAAGCCATTTGTTTTTCCGAGTGCGCCTCATAATATTCCAATGTGTCCAGGGTTACCCTCATATTGTCTTTAATCTGTCTCTTTGGTAAAAATCCATTCTGATCAGAGTGAATAAAATTATTTAGGTATTTTTTAAGCCTTTCTGCCAAGATTGAAGCAAAGATTTTATGGTCTGCATTCAATAAAGAAATAGGTCTATAGTTCTTAATTTGTAATGGGTCAACCCCTTCTTTTGGAATAAGTGTAATATAAGCTTCTGACCATGTTTCAGGTATTTTCTTATTTATCATAACTTCATTCATGACTTCTAACAGTGGAATACTCAGCGATTCTTGTAGAGTTTTATAAAATTCTGCCGGGAAACCATCTGGTCCTGGTGCTTTCCCATTGTTCTGTCTGTTAATTGCTTCAGTTAATTCCATCATTGTTATAGCACTTTCTAACATTTTCTGAGTTTCATCAGGTATCTTAGGTAGGTTAGCATTTTGTAAATATTGTTTAATTTTTCCCTCATCAAGATCCTCTTGTTTATATAATTGTCCATAAAAATCTCGAATGATTGCCTTTTTCTCCTTATTACCATAACAAATTTGACCATGATCATCTATTAACTGTGATATTTTCCTTGATTCTTTCTCTTTTCTCAGCTTATATGCTAACCATCTACCTGGCCTATTTGCATCTTCAAAATAGTTCTGTTTAGCACTTCTAATTTTTTGTGCCAATTCTTCTTTCTCTGCTTGATCCATTTTGTGTTTAATTAAGTCCATTTTAAGTTTGATATCTTTTTTCTGTGGCATCTTCTGTAATTCTTTTTCCAGTTTTTTATGGTCATCTTCTAGAGCTTTAATCATTTGCCTCTTCCTAATGTTCTTTTTCTTTATATAGTCCATTATTAATCCTCTTGCATATGCCTTCATTGTATCCCAAACATTCTGTATTGAAGTATCTTCTTTTTTGTTTTCATTGAAAAAGAAAGCCAATTCTTTTTCCATCCATTGTGTAAAATCTTTTTCCTTTAGAATAGTATTATTTAATGTCCATCTAGATCTTCTTTTTTGTCCTTTCCATTTAATTGTCATTGGATTATGGTCTGCCCATGTACTTGTTTCAATATTCATTTCTTGAATATTAGATAATAATTCTGTTGATGTCCAAATCATATCTATTCTGGACCATGATAAATGCCTGTTTGAATAAAAAGTATATTGTTGAGTTTTAATATGTCTTTCTCTCCATATATCTTTTAAATTTAGTTCATCTGTCATTTTAAAAAAGGATTTAGAGAGAGTTTTCCTATTTTGTCGTGTTGTTTTTGCTGAATAGTCCAGTTTATTGTCTACAATTCCATTAAAGTCCCCCATCATAAGTATGTTAACATAGTCTAGTTCAATCATTTTCATATGTAATTTTTTATAAAATTCTTCTTGCTTATCATTTGGGGCATAAATTGCAACCAAGAGAGTTTTTATATTATTATCCACTATTTCAACTATTAATACTCTTCCATCTTCATCCGTATAAATCAATTTGGCTGGAGTGGTTTCTTTAACGTACAAAACCACTCCTCTTTTCTTACAATGGGTCAGAGAAGTAAATATTTTCCCTAACTTTGGTCGTATCAATAATTGTTCATGTTGTTTTTTAATGTGTACTTCTTGTAAACAAATTATATCAAATTTTAGCTTCTCTAATTTATAAAAAGTTTTCCTTCTTTTGATAGCTGAGTTCAGTCCATTTATATTCATAGAAATCAGTTTTTTCTCCCCCATAGTTATGTTTTATATTTAGGTCTAACAGCTCTCGTGGATCTTATTTCACGTTGTTCTTTGGTTTCCATTTGTCCATCTATTGCGCCTTCTTCTTTTTCCATCTCCATTTGGCCCTCTTCAAGTTCAATTAAAATCTTTTCTTTTTCCGTCTCCATTTCTCTTCTTTCAAAAAATTCCTTGTAAAACATTTCTGCTTTTGCAATTGAATCAATTCTGTATCTCTGTTCTTGCCATATAAACATTAATCCTTCTGGAATCAGCCATCTATAATTCACCTCTTTTTTCAATAGCATTTTAGTCAAAAATCAATACTCTCTTCTAATCTCTCTCATTTTTCTAGGTACTTGTTTTAAGACCAGAATCTCTTTGCCTTTATATTTCAACCCCTTCTCTCTTACCACTTGTAATATTTGGTTTTTAATAGTTTTTTTAGTAAATCTAACATGGACCTCTCTTGGTAATTGATTCCTCATCGCATATCTTGTGAATACTCGATATATCTCATCTACTCCATCCATCATCTTTTCCTCTGGTATTTCCAAGACTCCAACCAAAATTTCAATCATTACTGCCGCCAAGTTTTGTCCTTTTTCTTCCTCAATATTCTGGAATCTAAGATAAAATTTTGACCTGTCCATCTCCCACTTCAACATCCCACTTTTTTCTTGTTCGACCATTGTTAATCTGTTGTCAATATTCCCAATTGTATCATCTCTTTGTTTGTCTTTCTCTTCTATTTTTTGGATTCTCTCATCATGTTTCACCATCATTTGTTGAAAATTTTCAATTTTCTCATCCATCTTTCCAATTCTTTGGTCAGTACTCTCCATTCTTTGTTCCATACTCATTTTTATTCCTTGCATAACCATCGTTAAATCCACTTGCGCTTTATCTTGCTTCGCCATTGTTGAGAGTCGTCCTCCAGATGACGGGGAAACAGGAGCGGAAGTTGAGATGCCCGAAAGTAAAATTTTCTTACTCATTTCGATAACTCAGGGTCTTCCGGATCTTTTAATCCAATTAGTGATAATTAGCAGATAGCATCCGACCTGAAAAAATGGGAAAACCTACAATTGTCATTGATAGGTAGAATTTCAACAATCAAGATGAATATTTTACCCAGAATTTTATATTTGTTTCAAACAATACCAATTAGGTTAAGTAAGGATTACTTCGAAGAACTAAATAAAATTGTGTTGAAGTATATATGGCAAGGCAAGAAAGCGAGAATAAAATTAAAACTTTTACAGGATGCTAGAATTAGAGGAGGATTTGGCCTTCCTAATTGGGAGTTGTATTATCAAGCTGCAAACTTAATGTGGGTTAAAGAATGGATAACGTTAAGAAAGACTAGATTGTTGACATTAGAAGGTCATGATTTATTATTGGGTTGGCATGCTTTTTTATGGTATAAGGGAACTAAATCACAGGGTTATTTCAGAAGGCATTATATACGGGAATCGTTATGGTTGAATTGAGAGAAAATTAAGAAACAATGTTATTTGAAAATTCCAGTTTGGTTATCAACTATTGAAGCTTTTTCGTATCCTATAACTTATAAGAAGGAACAAACAGTTAGATATGAGGAAATATTGGATGAAAAGGGTGAACTTAAAACGATGCAAAATTTAGAAGAACAAGGTATAAAGATGAATTGGTTTTCATATGCGCAAATACATGCAAGGTATCTTAAAGATTCTAAAACAGAAGGATTTTATGATAAATTGACTGACTTAGATAGGATTTTGACAGGTACTGATGAAAAAGTGATTAAAAAATTATATAGTTATTTGCTGGAAATTAAATTAGAGGAAGAACAAGTTAAAGAAACAATGATTGCTTGGGGGAAGAATTTTGGATATGGGATTGATTTAGAGAAATGGCAAAAACTGTGGTCACAAAATTATAAAATGACAATGTCAATAGCATATAAAGAAAATTTGTATAAGATGTTTTACAGGTGGCACTTTCCCCCGACAAGAATAGCAAGACTGTTCAAGAATAAATCTGAAAAGTGCTGGAAATGTCATCAGATACCTGGCTCATATTACCATATGTGGTGGACTTGTGAGGAGGCCAGGAAATATTGGACTAGAATTCACATATGGCTGGAGAAAATGATAAAGAAAAACATAGATTTGAAACCAGAGATTTTTTTATTGGGAATCGTACCTGATATATATAATAAAAATTTAAAATATTTGATTGTAAATGTATTAACAGCAGCTAGGATTGTATTTGCTAAACATTGGAAGAGTGAGAAAATACCAATAGAGGAAGAAATTATTAAGAAAATATTGGAATGTGCTGAAATGAGTAGATTGACATTTGAAATTAGAGAACAAGAAGATAAACAATTTTATGAAGTTTGGGATCTTTTTTATCAATGGTTAGATAATACAATATGATAATAGAATATTTAGAAATTTAGGAAATAATGAATATATAATTTTTCTTGGTTTTGATAATTCTTAAGAATATTTTATTATGATAGATTTGATATGACTTCATGATTTGTCATAAAATAATTTAACTTAATTATAGTTATCTCGCTTAAGTATGAATTAGTAAAATTATAGTCAAATGATTGTTCAATAATGATATTGGGATATTTTATTGATGATTGATAATGTGAGTTATTATGTAATATAATTATTCTGATGACTATGAAATGGATGCACAAAAGGGAGTGGTAAACCAACTGATACACTGTAAATTTATGAAGAATGTTTAATTTTTATTTATTTATTTATTTATTTTTATGTCATGTGTTATGTCTTATATGTTTTTTGTTTGTTGTTAAAATCAATAAAACTTTTACAAAAAAAAAGAAAGAAAGAAAAACTGACTATATATGACCAGGAAAATTTAGGTGTGATCTTCGCACTTGTATTGCTGGATTAGCTTTTCTTCATCTAGAACTGATTACTTGATCTGATGTTATGCTTTTAAGCTTTTTATTGCTGCTTTAATATATATGTATTGCTTATTTTATTTTCTGTATACTATGCTTTAATGTATGCTTTAAACACTTAGGGATTTTATATAAGAAGCAGATTTTTTAAAATTAAGATCTAAATTCTTAGTTTATGATGATATATGGAATTTTCTCAATCTAATTCAATATGCCAAATATTTTATATTAAATATGTCGTTAAATAATCAAGTAATTTAATGGATTAAGTCCTTTGGCTGTTTTGCGTGAATAATCTGTGATTAGCAGAAAAAGAGTACAAATAATATGTGGTTTTGATCTTTTAAAACAATTTATAACATTTTAAGAAGAACTTTGCAGTGAAAAATTCAAAATAACTCTTATAACCCATTAACTCTTAAATATTATAAATATTGACTGTAGGAAACGTGAAGAAGAAAATAGAAGAAAAGCCTCAGAACAGCAGAAAGAAATGCAGAATTGCAAAACTACTAAGATCCATATGCAGCAACAGAATTTTCCAGAGTTGGAAAGAAATCATTTGAGAGTTCATACTTCACAATGCTCCATTCCACCTGTTAAAAGGCCTCCATCTGGCAACGCGTCACAAAATCAACCAGGGAAAGGCAAGAGAAGCACTGTTTTATCAAGCAAAGTGACTATCAAGAACAAAGGTCATTCAGTAGAGCTACTTGGGGAAGATCACAAAAGAAAAATGGGTTTGTAAACTCTTTTACCCTTTGTCAAGCCTAAAATTGACTCCACTTCTGAACCATAAAAAGGAGGACTGGGAAGGCATTACTACCATATATACCACAGCAACATTTGTACTATTTGATTTGTACCAAGTAAACAGCAAATGCATCTTGATTTATGGAAGTATCAGATTTTTGGTCAATGGAGGATAGTTATATTGATCATAGAAAAAGATGTGTTAGTATATAAAAGTATAGAGGTACTGAAGAGAAAAGGGAAAACAAGTCACTATAGTTTTTGAGGAAAGATTCAAATGGTTGGACTGATAAAAGCCAAAAAATTTGGACTGAAATAAATAATCAATTTAAAAGAAAATCATACAGACCTCGAGTAAAAAAAATCATACTGATCTAAAGTAAAAATAAATTGAATAGAATATAGCATATGTAAAAAGTAGGTTGATAAAAAAGGTAGCTGAGTAAAGATATATGTAGTTTGTTAGTTTGAGCTCCAAGTTTGGTAATTTGTTTGCAAATGTTTCATCACCATTCGAGGAAACATCATCAGTGTGTTTTGAATTGTGCTCAACTGTCAGAACACAGGTCTTTAAATATCTTTTTATGAGATGCAAATTAGTCTGAATGTTATTTGTTCCGATATTTCTGAGTCATGCTCTTATTTCGGACTGTTTGATTGGCTGGCTGTTGTTGCTGGGCTATGGTCTTTGGTTTTTAAGTACCAACTGTGAGGTAGATTGGGATTAGAGTTGTTTATCTGGGTACTTCTGAGTCATGGTCTGGTTTCAGCTTGTTTGATAATTGGAATGGTTGGCTGTTGTTACTGAGATGTGGTCTGATTTCTTGTGAGCCGATAGGTTATAATTTTATTGCTGCATAGGGGGTGCCTATTTGTTCATTTTAAATACTACCTTCGTTGACGCAGTTCTTTCATTTACAGCGATTGGTAGACTGGGTTGAATATTAATCATTAAAATCCTCTTTAGAAAATACTATTTGAATTAACCCCATTTATATATTCATAGCCTCCATGTGTTTCCAGATGATGCAAGGAGCTAAGCCCTTGAGTGGTCCCCAAAAGTTTTTAAAATTCTTGCTAAAACAGTGAGGTGAACTGTGGTCTGAGATTATTCTCTCTGGGGCTCCGTGCTGTAATAATAGTTTGGTTAAGGTGTGGGCATTTGGGATTTTTTGAGAGGGCAAAAAATGCACTTGTTTAGAAAATAAATCAGTTATCACCTTAATCATGATGTTTCCCAAACTATCTCAGATAGCTGTACTATAAAATCCATTGAAACCTTTTTCCATGGGGCTTTGGGGTCCCAATTCTACAGTCACCAGATTTATGATCCAGGTGATGGCGAGGGTCATGTATACTTGGGACCTAGATTCTTGCAGGATTGCCCTAGCTGCAGGAATTTAGTAGACAGATACCCTTTATCTCCTATATTATTTATCTCCTTTTGGCCCCCACTCTTCCTGCCAGCTTGTCTCTTCTGTGTTTCTCTTGCGGCTTCTAGCACCTTACAAACCACAGCCCAAGTATCTTATAAAGTGTTAATCCATTTGGCTAGCAGTGTATTTGAAGCGGTGGTCCCAAAACCTCTCCCCCCCCCAAGTTTTTTGGCAGTTTTCACTTTCACTTTCTCAACTGCAGGCTCTTGGTGGCTCTTTAAAACTTTCACTATTGTGTTTCAGCCAGATAATTTCCTCCACATCCACCATCCATTTCTGTCCTAATTAATGGAGAAGGTCCACTTTCTCCACCACATTAAACCTAAGAGCATAGCTTCAGTCATTGCAGTGATTACAATTGTTAAGCCTGGGTTCCCCAACCAGTGTTAAGGAGAGAAGCTAAACAGAATGTGCAGCATTAGTCAGATAGGCATACAGATAAATGTGTGAGATAAGTTTGTATGTTAGTTAACATACAGTAAAAATAACAGATACGCTTGTGTTATCAAAAATATAGTTTATTCCATTTAGAGTTTTATAGCATAGTCAAAATAACAGTCCATTAGTCATGTATCGTTTTAGTCAGTCCATTCAAGGATATTCAATTAGCAAAGTCCGTGTAGAATATCCAATGTCAGTTCACTTACAATAAATCAGTCTTTTCTCTCTCCCGTTCCAGTAGGGGAAAAACGCAGTCTTCAGTCTATCCAGTAATTAGGGATCATCAAGCCAGAGAGAGCAAGCTGATGTTCCTTGCTTCTTTTATGGTGCTTTCACAACCACTCCCTTAATTACATTCTTACAGTTAAAGTTACAGACACTTTAACTAACAAACCATGATAACATATTTATTATTTTACCTAAACCATTTAGGGTAAACAATGTTATCCCTAACAACAATGAACAAAATGGTTTCTACATGAGTCTTCACTTTTAACTCCATGGACTCAGTCAGACAGATATTGACCTACCTAGTTGGGAAAAGGTTATGGGGTTTTTCAACTTCCTTAGCTTCATTCCTAGCGTCTCCACTACTTGTGGGCTGATTAGGCAGCTAATACAGCCTGAGTCCAATAAGGCCATTAAGATCCCTTTACTGCCCAAAGTAGCCACAGTGATCTTGACTCTAGGAATCATAGGGATGATGGGGCCACTTGCCATTGGGTCATCTTCTCCCTTGCTGTCACTCGTACATTGCAGGGTGCATCTTGAGTTCTCTTTTCCTCACTGGACAGATGGATGAACTCTACAACATGTTATCACATGTACCGTGTTTCTCACAAAATAAGGCTGGGCCTTTTTTTTTTTTTTTGACCCCTGAAAAAACAGCTAGGCCGTCTTTTCGGGGGTAATTTAATTCCCCCCCTTGCATCCTCGGGGAGGCGGGTGGCGACAGCTTGGATGTTGACCTCAGCATTGGTGGGGCACTTCATATCAGGAGACCTTCCACCACTGTTGCTTTCCTTTCTCCCCGTGCTGCTGTGACGTTTAGAGCAACGCCTCGGCATTTGGCACAGCCATGTGCAGCCAGCCAGGGCTCCTCCCTGCAACCAGAGCCCGGAGGAGACACTCAGCTTCAGGCATTCCCTTCACCTTCCCGCCGCATTCCCTTCATCTTTGAAGGCAAAGCCAATTCTTTTTAAAATGATGCCCTATTACCGGTATGACAAAGCCTCCCCTGCCTGAGAGGGCAGCCCAACCACATGTGTGGAGGCAAATCTCCCAGGGCCACAGCGCAGGATCGGCCCACCCTGGGAGAAGCACCCAGACTCCATCCCTACCGGGAGCCGGGCAAAGCATGAAGAGCTTCTTCTGGGGTGCCCAGCGCAGCTGACAGGCAGGCCCTCCTGCCCGGCAGTGGAGCTCTTGCCAAGGCAGCAAGCACCTCCCCACCGGACCCTCCACTCATCCTGCCAGAGCTGTGCGGGCTGGGCAGATTCAGGAAAGCAAGCTGCGGGTGCACGCGTGTCTGCCAAGTGAAGGAGCTGGGCCGACCCGAGCTTGGCTTCCTTCCCAAGTCCCTCCAGCCTGAACCCGAAGGGGCCACCGGGAGAGGCCACCCAAGGCAGTGATAGCACCCACCCATCTGTGGACAGGGAGGCAAGGCAATGCCCTGCACCGCGTCCTCCAAGCTGAGCCCCGCCGAGTGAGCGCCTCTGGCCGATGCCTGTGTCGCTACAGTGTTTGGAACTGCCGGTGCATTTGGAGATGCGTGGGGATGGGGACAGGCTGGGTGAGGAGTGGAAAGGACGGGCTGCTTCGGGCTCTCTCCCCTGGACCCGTTGGCCAGGGAAGCAGTGCTGCCATCGCCTTGCCTCCCTGTCCGCAGACAGGTAGGTGCCATCACTGCCTCAGGCAGCCTCTCCCGGTGGCCCCTTCGGGTTCGGGTCGGCTTGGCTCTTTCACTTGGCAAGCAGGCGTGCACCTACGACTCACTTTCCCGGCTCTGCCCAGCCCACACGGCTCTGGCGCAGCCCTGGTGGGATGAGCGGAGGGTCCGGCAGGGAGGCGCTCGCTGCCTTGGTGAGAGCTCTGCTGCTGGGCAGCAGGGCCCGCTTGTCAGCTGTGCTGGCCAACCCAGGCGAAGCTCTTCATGCTCTGCCCGGTGCCAGGCAGGGATGGTGGCTGGGCACTTCTCCCAGGGTGGGCCAATCCTGCACTGCGGCCCCGGGAGATTCACCTCTCCACGTGGGGTTGGGCTGCCCTATCAGGCAGGGGAGTCTTTGTTGTACTAGGACATCATTTTTAAAAGAATTGGCTTTGCCTTCGAAAAGGAAGGGAAGGCAGCGACAGGAGCACCTGAAGCCAAGTGTCTCCACTGGGCTCCAGTTGCAGGGAGGAGGCCTGGCTGGCTGTGTGTAGCTGCGCCAAAAGCCGCGGCATTGCTCTAAATGCTGCAGCAGCATGGGGAGAAGGAAAAGCAATGGTGGTGGAAGGTCTCCCGATACGAAGTGCCCTACCAATGCCGAAGTCAACACAGGCAGCACCATATCCAGGTATGCAACAAAAGTACTTCCTAACAGCAAGCCCCCCCCGCCCTTCCTCCCCATTTCACATGTTTAATATAGGCCTTAATTTGGGGGGAGGGGCTTAATTTGATTTTATGCCTATAAAACATGCTGGGACTTCCTATTGGGGGAGGACGTATTGTTGGAGAAACACAGTAGGTTCTCTGTTTTGGCTTTGCTGGGTTCTTTTCCCTCTTTGGTTGGCTTCGAGGCTGGACATTGTGGCGCAAGTCACTCTGCCGCCCAGTGACCTTCCTTGACACAGTGGAAATATCCAATAGGACTCCCAACATAGGTGCTTTGGAGAATAAGTTGATCGCCGCTTCTCTGTGACAACTCCTCAAATATTGTCAAGATACCCTTAAGTACCCTTCAGCCCCTCAAGGTAGTTAGCTATTATATTGATAAAGGCAGTGGTAAGAAAAAAAGTGTGAATTCTATATTTTTAAAAATTGTGTTCTCTGTGCTTTACGCATATGGGTTATACACTTGTATAGCATCCAGTACAAAATCTTCCAGAGTAGAGACCTGCTTGAACAGTACAAAAGGAATAGTCTATACATCTGTAATGCATATTTCATTGCTGTTGAATATTTCAGTTCCTTTATATTATAATATTGTAATCCTTGTCATGCTTATGACCTTAACGCTTGCAAAGATATAGAGTAAGTTAACTGCATTCTTGGTATACTTTAATAGTTATATCAATCCTGTTTTGTCATGATCTACAGCAATTGCAAGAGAAATATACTGAATCTGCCAAAAGAACCTGCTTTTTGGAACTGTTTATTATGATATATAAAAGGCATTGCTAATCTTTAACAATGTCTTTCTGCCTCCGAAGAGTTTATTTATGATTTTGCATTTATAATTTTGTTCAAGACTGTTTTGGCATGACTTTTGGCTCTGTGAGCAAGTTTACTTTCATCAGCTAAACGGCTTATTAGAACATAGAACAACAGAGTTGGAAGGGATCTCGGAGATCTTCTAGTCCAACTGTACCTATAAATTACAGAGATTACAATAAAAATTGATCTATTACCTATAGCAATAGTTCTTTGCGTAATAATGTGTGAATTCACATAATCCAATCTCTGTCCCTACTACAATGCCTATTTTATTTGATTGTCATTAAAAGCATTCTAATGAACCATAGAACATGAGAATAATGGAAATTATATTTGAGCATGCATACTTCTATATAGGAGCGGGGTTCCTATCTAAAAACTTGGTTAAAGCTCCAGGCCTGAAAACAAGAGACCATGAGTTCAAGTCTTGCCTTAGCCGTGAAAACCGGTTGGGTCACCTTGAGCCAATCACTTTCTCTCAACCCAACTCACATCATAGGTTGTTGTTACAGGGAAAATAGCAGGTGGAATGAGTGTTGGGTATGTTTATCACCTTGAGTTTGTAAAAAATAATAAAGGCGGGATATAAAAAACAAACAAATGTATGTTCTGGAAGATACTGGGTAGGATAATGTAAAGATTCAAACTTGGGTGCTTAAAAATTAACTATACTCTTAGAATCCTGCAACCTATACTGTATTATTTGTTTATATTTAATAGTTAATGTATTAAACCTTTTTATTTTAACTTTAAACTTTAACTTAAAACTTTAAAACTAGATTTTACAAGTTAACTGAAAAAAAATTATTTGGTATCATAATAATATTGAGTCTCAAAATCGTTAAGCTTACTATATTTATCCGTACAATCTAACCATATTTAATAAATGACAAACATATTTGCATTTATCTCATTTCCACAGGTGTATGTGAGGCAAAGAGTACTAGCAAGCCTGCCTATATCTTTTCATATTCCTGTAAGAATAATGACCAACATACTGAAAGAAAACATCAAACTGTATCTGCTACCTTAGGCAGGGATGGCAAGCCCCCTACAACAACAGCTGGTATGTTTGTGCACATCAGCAGTAAAAGGCGTAATTCAAACACTAAATCTCCCAATCCTGGGGAAAAATCAGATCATCCAAACTTGTCAGTAAGGAATAATATAAACCATTCTGAAGAAACAACAGTTTCTATTCAGGATGACAGATGCATTAGTAGAAGTAGTAGAAATATAAGGAACTCCGGACAATGTAATATAGTATTTAAAAACAATCCACATCAATTAAAAACAAAAAGTAAAGAATCAAATAATAAAAAATGGTCCTTGGTTAGCTCAAACAGGCCTGGCAGTGCCACAATAAAAACAATGAAAATTGAAAAGGCTACTTCAAATGCTACACCTACCCAGATCAACAAAATGAAAAATAATGACATCTGTTTGGTAGTCAAGAATGCAAGCGTTACAACGATTGCACTCAACAAGATGACTAGAGGTGATGCAAGCCAGAACAGAGAAGCTCTATTTACATCCACGATTTCAGAAGATCAGCCTGGTTTTGTTCAGCATAAAAATGCATACACTGAATCAGTCCCATCAGCAATTCAGATGCAAGTAATAGAAAAAGAAAGAGTAAGAAAAGAGCTCTTTCAGAGGAAATATAATGCAGCAAATGTTATTCAAAAGGTGTGGAGAAGGTATGGATGAGATTCCTCCATTCTATCTCATTTTAATTACTACTAAAGATTTCATCATGAGGTTTAGCATATATTTAAAATTGTGCTTTGGTATACTTTGAGCAATGTGATGTCAAGTATATATGTAATGCATATATGAATTGGAAAGAATGTAAACAGGTGGAGTAGCTATAAGGTTTCTATTGTATTGTACTTTGCTGATTTGCTCAGTATTTCTCAATTTGATTTAGATCATCAGTCCCAGAATTCAGGTAGTAGTGATTCAAATAAGTACATATGATAGAACATTGAACATTGCATCATTTTTTAATCTGTCATCCTTTTGTTTCCGTGGTAACTTTTCACAATTTCAGATATGTTAAATGGTTTTGAAGTATAAGAGTATTAGATATCATAATAATGTAGAAATAATGCAATGAGCAATCATTTAGCTGCAGGAATAATTATTCTCATGAAGAAAGGACATACATTTTTGCTAGAACTATTCAAAAGCAGAACCCAAGTATCAGTAGAAGGCAAGAAAGTGAATGAAATTTAACTTATATTCCTAAAATAAAGAATCTGACATTATATGAAGAATTTTGCCTCTATCAAGCCTTGTGCTTGGTTATGAAGATATATTTACAGATGAAATTATCCTCATATTAAGAAAGATTTATTATTCATTTTTAAAATGTCTTTATATTTTAAAATTGAGAACATGGTGTAAAAGTTTAGAGTTTCTGTAAATTTTACATATTTTATAAGTTTAAGGATTGAATTAATGTTATATGGATTTGCTTTTTTCTCTGGTATATTATTTCTCCGCTTTTTATGTCTTCTATATTCTATGTAGAAAATGGTTACTGTGTATCCCTGAGTTTTTTATATTTGCTTATTACTTTCTTAAAATATTGAAAATGAGGGGGTTAATCCAATTAAGAAAAAATGTTATTATTGAAAAAAAATGGTTAATAGAAATATCTGGAGTTTAAAAGAAGTAAGCTAAAACAGAATTTCCCACTTGTTTTCTCCTTCTAGCTATCAGTTAAGAAAACAATTCCTTCAATTTTTTAGCATGAAACAGCAATGCAAAGATGAATGGCAACAAAAAATAACTCTCTTGTGCATTAAGGCCATTTGGAACAAAAAGTTAAACTTAACTGCACCTAAAGCACTTACTTCAGGCAAAATCCCAAAGGCATTCAACAAAAACAGCTCAGGAAACAACTTGGTACAAAAATCAATCACTCTGAAGCAGATATATGGTAATAAAATATATAATAAGCATGTGTCTTAGGTTGAAAAAAAATTGTCATAATTCTTTTTTTCCCTGTCTAATCTATCATCTAAACCTACCTACCTACCCATTTATCCATGTATTCTCCTTGAACTAATGATTCCTGCTAGAATAACTGTCAAAGCCAAGACAGACTTTGGACAGTTTTGGTAGGTTTCTCAGTTTTTTTTTCCTTTCTTGGATCAAGAAGTGCTAAAGCACAGCTCCGGATCTTGTCATACCTCAGATAGGCTACTTCAATAAATGGGAGAGGGTGCCATTTATGATTAGTTGGAAATTCTAGTTGACAAAGAATGCAGCAACCCACCTTCTAACTAACATTAGTTTACATTGGTTTGCTGATAGATTTCTAGGCCCAGCTCAAAGGGCTTTAATTACTGTCTTAGACCCTTTGGAATATCATCTTCAGGTAGCATTTGTCTACCTTATATGGTATTGCAGTGGCAGTATGCTGTGTGGAAGACCCCTGAAACAGCTGCCTCCTGAAGGCAGATATAACTTATGATGAGGTCTTTTGGTAAAATTATGAAAACACTGCTGTTTAAGGGGCCATTCATTATTTATCATTATTTTTATTTATGTTGATAAATGCTTTATTCATTGAGGCAGTCAGCATTCATACACTTTGGAAATTTGTTTTTAAAGGGCACTCACAAGAAGGAAAGGTGAATCATCCAATGAGATTGCCTTCTTCAAAACAGCAGTTTTGTGAACTTCAGTTAATATCAGGTACAATTCTGATGTATGTGATAATAAACAATAGATGTGAGGCAAAAGCTATATACCACAGCAACCTCAGAAAAAAGGCACATTGTAGTGATTACTTGAGCGTGTTAGGAAGAACGACAAAATGGTATTGGTGAAAGGGCTTCCTGATAAGGCCATCTGAGATGTGTGGACATTTCACTAGCCCTATTGATAGCTTCTTTAGGGCAGAAATCACGTCATGCCTTTATATATTGACAGTGTTCATTGAGGCAGAATACCTGTAATCATTAACTTTTTTTGCTGACTCCCCCCCCCCCACATTTCTTGATCACATAAATGGAATTATCAGCATGAATAAAGAGAATCCCAGTGCTGATATCCACCAGTCTAATGTTTTTAGTTCAAATGGTACAAGGTTTTGTCACCATCTTATAGATTATCCATTCTTCAGTTGCAAGAAAAGTTCATGGAGATTTTGGAAAGGGACACAAGTCAGATAAACATGTAATTAGGTCTAGAGGTGTAAAATACATCAATTCAATAGTGCTCACTATAATGCATGATGCTCTAAACATTCTGAGATAATTTTTTGGAAAAGTGTCAGAATGATGTAGTGTTCTTATATTTAACTAGTTGAACTATCCAATTATCCATTTGAGCTGCCTGCTTTTTTTCCCTAACAGTTTTCATTTTTTCAGATAAAGTATGGCACTACTAGATGGTACTCATCATCTCTGAATGCTTCTTGATGTATTATTCATTTCTAGTCTTTTTTTGATGTTATCAGCTTGAAGAATGCCCAAGTATATGTAGTGATCATCTTCATCCAGATCTTGATGTTATTCCCATAGGGCATCTTGATTCCATCATTCACTATTTTTGCCTGTTTGACAGTAAGCTTGGCTATTTGTCCAGTCCAAACTAATTTTTTTTAAAGATAGTCTTTATTGTCACTTTTTACTTGAACACACTGATAGATATTATCCCTCTGTTGATGCCGTCTAGAACTACATTGCTTTTTTGGCAGCTGCAGCACACTGCTGGCTCATGCATGCGCACATACACACAATTTCACTTTTCCCCTACTGCATTTAAAAAGCCTTTGTACTGGCTATGAACACCATTCTTGTTATAATATTCATGTTACAAAATCCTCAATAAGCTACAACGTTATTCAGCTATTTCCTAATTTTCTCTGGAATAATTGTAAGGATACCTTACACCACTTTATTTCCCTCACCCAAAAGGATAACAAATATTATGTTTAACAATTCAATAATGATGGTGTTTTCCTCCTGTGATTTTCTGGACTTCAAGTACAACAATTAAAGTTTATACACATCTATAAAAGTCCATGAGTCATATTAATTAATGTATGATATCATTTTATGGATATCTAGACTCCAATTCAAATTTTACATTCGCTCTATCCTGTTGATTGATTTCATCTGCGTGCATTAAAGATAATTCTTAAATATTGTAAGTCAGAATCACCACCAAGTTTTATGAGAGCTCAATAATTTTGTAAACTTTTTGTCTTTAGTGTTGCTTTTGATAGATTCACTGCCTGGTTATTTCCAAATTATACCACATTGTGTTAAAAGTTTTGATTTCTGATTTTTTAAAAAAAAGAGCAGGAAATACTTTCTAAGGTTTTTCTTTCTAAAGAGTCACCTTGTAGGGAGATGACCAACAAACTAATTTAATTTAAAAAATATCTTGAAGATATAGTTCTTGAGATTGTGCATTTCAAAAATTGTTAAAGCGCATTCCTTAATTTAAAAACTGTAAAAAAAACCTTTATTTCAGAGGAAGAGAAAATTGATACATTTCACCCTGCCTTGTTTCCCCTTCCCGCTATAAATTTATGAAAAGGCTTTGAACTCCCAAGAATTGCAGAAGCATTTTTAGAAGTAGAAGCTGATTTATCATAAGAAGTGGATAATATAATATTGAGCAAGGATACTTCTAATACCTGTGCACTGCTTGTTTTTTATGTATAACAGCAAGCTAAACAGAAATTTGGGGAATTGAGAAGCAATCTAAAAAGCTAGAGCTAGTATGACTCTGGGAAATCATATCACCATTTTCTGTTTGATATACTGCTCTGCTATCATGCTCTACTATGTCAGATTAAGTGTAATAAATTTAGACAAAAGCTGGATCATCAGAAAGGCTGAAGAAGAAAAAATATCCAGCTGAATAGTGCTCATTATGGAGAATATCTCGGATTGCTAGAATAATCTACTTCTAGATAAAGTTAGACTGATGTGACTTTATTTGCAGTGAAGATAAAATTTAGGTGCTTTGGAAACCTTAATGTCAAGGGAAGAGCCTTTGGGGAAAAACCTGATTGCTGGTGATTTCAATACTGAACCAAAACACATGGCCTGGGAAGAGAATGCAAAACTATTTCAAAACTTTGACAATGGACTGGTATAGTCCAAACATTTTGTAAACTTTTCCAGCTTTTTCAGGTTTGCATAAATCTTTTTTGAGCAATAAGATCCTTTCACATAACACTGTGAAGATCAGACGACAGCAAATATCCAAAATTATGTTCTTCAAATAAGGTAGGGCCTCTCACATTCACACCCAATTTTTATTTCATTGATGGAAACACCCACCTTTACAAATGAACTGATAACCCTGTTCATATCTTTCCCCCCACAAATATGTAGTTTTGGATCATTTTTCTAAATAAATGAACAAGTATAGTATTTTTGACAGATCACATTTTATGCCATATTTATACTGAAACACTGAAAATTCAAAACAGGTCACAAAATTTTAAGTACCATTATATCAATTTTGAAGTTATTCCTTGTTTTCTCTTATGTAATACCTGTCAATGGACAAAACAGGAATAATTTTTTTAAAAAACAACAGATTTATGTAAGATTTATATAAAAACGGTAGAGCTAAAGTATGTCACAGAACACAGTGGAGATAATAGTTGCCAGTATAGATACAGGAATCCTCTAAAAAAAATGAGAGTACATTTGCCATTTAATGGCCTTCAACTACACAAGGGAATTTTGAAGTTAACATTTTTTATGTTTAATAAAGAAAACCAACTATATTGAGTCCTCACTGAACAAAAAGCACTAATACATTTATGCTTCTTTTACAGCAGGCGGATTGCAGGATATTTGCTTATCGGAAAATCCAGGGAAAAGTAAACATTTTTCATATAATATGAAACCTGCCACAATAGTGAAAGCAAAACATACCAGATCCAGGCCTGAAAATAAGACTCCATGAGAGTATAAGAAGGGAGCTTATTGGTTATTCATAGACAATTTAAAGTATATTTAATAATAGTTTTATCAGTGTTTTTATTGAAATGATCTTTATTTTTTAAAATATATTAAGCAGTATAACACTGAGACTCAGGTATACCAACTTAATGGCAACAACTAAACTGTTCCCTGTTCTTCACAATAAGTAAAATTTCTCTTAATATGTTTCTCAACATTTGCGTATGATTCTTTGTTTGCTTTAAGCCTTTGTATTATTTCATTTTATTTCAGGTAACTTTTAAATGTTAATATCAAATGTAGAGTGATATTTATTACACAAATAATAGATTGTATAAAATGCATTTTTAATTTCCACAAAAAAATGACTTTTTTTTTCATTCACACACAGTTTCCAACCAAATGTTCTCTTTAATATAGTGTACTGACTGCCCCAGATCCTGGAGAATGAGTGGCTAAATATATATTGAAATTGTAATGGAGGTCTGTCAACCACTGCTCTTGAGCTTCATCACTTTTCAAGACCTGTGAATAAAAAAAAATATAACGGTTACTTGAAATATAAAAGGGAAATAAGAAAGAGAAATGTAAGATACAGGTAGTCCTTGACTTACGACCATTTATTTAACACCTATTTGAATTTATGACAAAGCTATATCAGCTTGTCCCAGCTTGGATATTCAGGAAAGACAGACCCTCTAGTCCATTTGTAGTGAAGGTTATACTTTTATTGAAGCCAAGTATCGGTAGTTATAGTGTAACAAAGGTAGATCAGAGGCTTTCCTGTGTAATCCTGGTAATTTTCCCTTCCCCCAGGCTCTTCCCTTTTGATCATCATGGTGGTATCCAATAATGGTGTTTCAAATTTGATGCTTTAGTGGCAGTTCCACATTTTGGTGCCTCTTTGGATGGCTATTTTATATTCCACTCTCAGGCTTCTGTTCTTAGATTTTCAGCCATTGTCTTTGGATAGTACCTCTGGTTCCTGTCATCGCCCCCCCACACACACACATTTTACGGCAGGCTGCTATCAAAGTGCAGCAAAGCTGGGCTGAAGTGGTTTGATGGCAATCTGACAAAATAAATGACTTAGGATTAGTATAACAATAGTAGCATCCCGTAATCAAAAATTCAGGTGCTTGGCAGCCAGCATGAATGAAAAACAATTGCAGCATTATTGGACCTACATGATCACCATTTGCAACTTTCCATTAGGCTTCAGACAAGCAAAGTCAATAGGGGAGGTTGGATTTGCTTAATGACTACATTTAATGATCATGTCAAAAAGGTTATAAAATTGGGCACAACTCATTTAATAACCACATTGCAATTTCCAGTCCCAGTTGTGATGGTAAGTCAAGGTCTATCTATACAATTATCTAGGACATCCATAGAATACAAAGAAGGAAAATTACTGATTTTTTAAAAAAATTAAAGCACATGTTTCAGTTTTACAGTACTTTTAACACAACACACCAAGCAAGAAGCAAATTAATTTTGTCTACATGTTAGCAAGCAGATGTTTATAATCAAAGAAATGCTATGGAATTTTACTTCAAAGTTTTCCTCTGTCTCACCAGAATGGAAGTCAGTGAAAGTATTGCTATGGCTAAAAATCTAATAGTTTAATAAATTACACAATTTATTTTATGATTACATTTCTAACCTAGTACTGTAATCTAGTGACACTTGGCAACTTACATGGAAAAATTAACATATATACAATCAATCTAAATGAATAATCAGGAAAATATATATAAAAAAAGGATGGCACTAATGGGATGGTACTAAAATGCTTTCCCAAACTACTCAGTTTTTAAATCTTGGAGGCCATCAAAGAAGAAATAAATCTGATTTCTGATTGGGGACTATTCCTGATAGTTGGCCCTGAAAAATAGGGCTCTCTAGTTTCACTCGTTACCTCCTGAAAGCAACAAACTAGAACAGTATCTCTTTGGATAATCCAACAAGTCAGGTTGATTCAGGTAAGAATAGGTTGTCTTACACGTATCCAGTGTCAAATCATAAATGCCTTTTGGGGAACCAGCATTTTAAATTATAAAATTATTCAGTGAAATTTCTTCTAAATGCTGCAAAAAAGTTTCTGCACTGCTGTAGACCTTGTTAAGGTAGCAGAACAAAGAAATTTGTTTCCAGGCCACGTGGCAGTGACCTGAATCAACCACAATTTTGTGGCAAGACAAATCGGAGCAGTTTCAGGAATGGCATCATATAGCTGCACAAAGAAGAATCCATTCCAGTGGTCGAGATTCTAGAAGGCCTCAGAGCTTTTCTTTTTAAAAAAAAAAAGACTATTGATCTTTTATAGCTTTAAAAAAGACAAAAATAAATAAAACAAGTAAAAAGTAAAAATCTCTTAAATTAAACAATTCAACAAACTCTGGCAATTTTCTTATACTGCTATGTTGTGCATTGTTTACAAATATATACAATTTATGCTATAAACATTTAACCTATGTATGCCTCAAAGCTTTTCAAATAGTAAGTGAGGAGGAGGGCCTTTAGCCAGTGGGATGGGAAGCAGGCCTACAGTCTGGGAGGTCCTGGTGGGAGCGGGAGAAGGCTTCTGTATATCAAAATGTACAGAAAGTGGAGCAGTGGCATCTTGGAGGACGTGTCTGGCAGCCAGGGCCGATGGGCTTAGGCCTGTGCTAGGCTTCCAAGGACCTGCCCCACCCTGAGGCACCCTGCAGATTTGTTAGACTCATTAGGCAGAGCTGGAATGGAAAAACCATTAGATGAAACATTTTACCTAACCATTTTGGTAATGTGCCATCATAATGGACAGGGTCCATTATGGTTGTATCTCAAGGACTGTAGGCTTCCTTTTGCAGTTAGTTGGCCAATGTGAGAACTCAAAGCTGGATCAATTCTTCAGTCCAGCAAGGTGCTATTCTTAACACAATTGGCAGCTTCCTCACTTGTAAGAAGACAATGACAACCACTAATTTCCAGAGGGTGTCACACACAGTGAAGCCAGTATAACCAGAATATTGTTTGATTCAGGTGGCAGAAGATATCACACCTACTCACTTCTGAGTTTATATGTCAAAAGAAATTCCAGAAAACATGGCAAGATCACCAAAATCAGTTTTTATGGAAGCAAGTTAATTCTAAGTATATTAATGTGTAGTCTGTAGAATTTATTAAGATCTCACAAATCTTAGAAACAAAGAGAGATCAAAGTCACAATGTTGGGAGAAGCCTGATAATGGAAGAACTTTTTATGGCTTCCCATGTTCAGAAGTTAGAATATTTTGGACATATGATGCAACGCCCAGAAAAATACTGCATACTTCACTTAATCCTCCAAGGAAAGATTGAAGGAAAACAAAGCTCCAGGCAGAAGAACATCATGGTTTCAAAATCTAAGGACTGGTTTGGACAAAATTCAATAACACTTTTTCCTGCAGTTGCTGATAAAAATAGGATCACCAACATGATTTCAAATATCCAATGATGGATATAGCACAAGTAGTAGTTCAGAGAAGGATTTTTATGTAACAGTGATCAACTGCACTGGTTCCAAAATGAGAAATTAAGCAAAGATAATAAAGTTAAATTCCTTGGTGATCTCTGAGCATAGCTGTTTGATGGCAATGTTTCATTACCCAACTGGTAAGATCCTCAATGCACTGAAGATTAAGTAATGAAATCTCTGAGCAAACAACCAAGCTCAGAGAGCACCAAACATTCCAGTTAAATGCTGAACTATATATATTCTCTTATATAGATAATGAAGTTAACAAGAGATCACATGGTCAACTGGATCCTTCTTTTTGTTGCCAATCTGTCTTTCTTAAGTTTTGAAGACAAATTCTGATGGAATATGAAGAAAATTTTCCTAATGATTAGAGTAGCTAGACAGTAAAAAGTTATTGAAATAGTAGATGAATTTTACTTTGCTGAAAAATATCAAATACAGAGCGAGATATTTGTCAGGGGTACTTTCTGGACTGAGCATGGCTTGAGGTCTTAATGATATTGGAACCAGAATAATTAGTATAGGGAATCCATTAAACAACTGTATAGCCTAAAAAGTTTAATGAAAAAAAAGGAAGGGAATAGATTAAAAAACACTCTGAAAGAGGAAAAAAACCCCTCAAGATAACTAAAAGGTAGTAATATGTGGAAATTCTACCACATCTGCCTAGGAGTAAGGTTGTGCTTGAACAAAGGATGAAAAGGAAGTAAACAAAAGAGGGGGTTTCTACATAATTTTACAAAAAAGGGAGCAAAATAGCTATTCCTGTTCATTTTTAATATAGTAGCTTATATATGGACACATTAAACCCCAAAGTGGGGGAAAAAAGAAATTTAAAGGAATATGTCCTCATTTAAAAGGAAGAGACTTTTGAGATATTCAAAATAAACCTTTTAAAAGAACTATATGCTCACATACAATTCTGCCTTCCGCTCAAACCAGGAAGGAATAAGGATAGAGTATTGTAATGCTATTTCCTAAGTTTGGAAGCAGAAAACGTGGTTAGTTCTTACCTACTGGAATTGGGGATTAGAATGGAAATTAATTTTGGAGAAAGTCCAGTATCATTCTTATGATACAAAAGACAAGAGTGGCTCTATCCTTTAATGACTAATGGGCCAAGTTCTCTTAGGCTTTTTTGTGACTAGTTGCTTAAAAAGATCAACAAAGAC
This sequence comes from Hydrophis major, assembly GCA_033807585.1. Taxonomy (NCBI): domain Eukaryota; kingdom Metazoa; phylum Chordata; class Lepidosauria; order Squamata; family Elapidae; genus Hydrophis; species Hydrophis major. Next base: position 97,510,577 of record CM066343.1, on the reverse strand, counting down.
CATTTCCATTACTTTCCAATTCTATGAGACAATAACTGGGTTTCAGCCAGTGACTGAAAATAGGCTCCTTACCATGATATCTTTGATAATCTGTTTCACCAGGAACTCGCTGGTCTTCATATGAGTCTGAAGCTGTCTGTGTTGCATTAGCAAACAAAGAAGCTGAGCAAGGACAGGCAATTCATCCCGGGAGGCTTGGTTCACTTGAAGAGTCTGCAACATCACTCTCAAGATTTGAAGTGAGGTGCTTAGAATAGAGATACAGCAATTCCACAATACATCCCTGAAACCAAAGTTGAGAAAGTAGATGCGTACAAGTTTAGCTAGATTTATAGTAAGAAAGGAGAAAGAAACTTCAAACCAGGCAAATAACCCCAGGTATTATTTGTACTGTAACTATATAACTACATATGTTTATATAGTATATACATAAAAACTATATATAACTGTGTGTATATACATATATATGTATGTATGTATGTATGGTATTCAGCTTTGTTCGGGTATTTTCCCACGTCATTATAGTTGTGCTTTTAAAGTTGTAGCAACATTTTGGCAAAATCTCAGCTGCCATTATCAGGCTTCTGTATTGTGTTCGTCTGGAATACACAATACAGACAAACACAATATAGAAGCCTGATGATGGCAGATGAGATTCTGTTGAAACGTTGCTACAACTTGCTACAACTTTAAAAGAACAACTATTATGTAGAAAACACATGTAGAAAATGAAATACAAAACTTCACCAGAAATTCAAAGTTCACAGTGACTACTGTTGAAGTACAGATAGTCAACTTGCAACTGGTCATTTAATAACCCTTCACAGTCAGTCAGTCATAGAACAGGTGCTTTATGACCTATGTACTATGTGCATTATGCCAGTCTTAGTCATATGACCATATTTTGGGTGCTGGACAATCTGTTCATATTTACAAGCAGTTTCCAAGTGCCCTGCAATCAAATGATTGCTATTTGCAATCTTTGCCGGCTTCCCTAGAAAATTAATAAAGAAGTCAGCAGATAAGATTGCAAGTATTTCTTGAAACATTGGATTTGAGGTCCATTCCCCCAAATGCCAAGGCGTTCTTTTCCCCCTCTGCATGAAGGAGAAATCCTCCAGTGCAGTGGAGGAACAGACTTCATCTCTGCTAATGACCCTTTCAAAATACTGGTGTTTACTAACGTTTTCTCTCTAAATGCCAGCGTTCAGACGGGAAAAGTCTTATAAAGTCCAGCATTCTGAACTGAAGAGGAAAAGAAAAAGCTAGCAAACACCAGCATTCTCAGCTTTCCAGGATGCTGATGTTCACTAGTGTTTTCATCAGGTTTGAGGACTCTTCCTCCAGAGCATGCCCAAAAAACTGAAATATGGTGAAAAAGCTAATGAACACCATTGTTCTCATTATCATTCTCCCCCGATCTTGTGGGAAACCTGGGACTTCTCCCTGGCACTCCACTAATAACCACAACTGGGAGAATTGGGATTACAATCATTGAGCACAGCAGTCTACTAGTGGCATCTCATTTAATGATCACGTCACTCAAAGGCCAGTTTTCTGGGTCCAATTGTGATCACAGTCAGTGGGCTACCTATATAGTTGAAGTAATCTTCAGCCACAATAAACAAAAACATACCAACACACGTGCATACAATGTTTGGAAAGTATCAATATTTTAAGAATAAAATCTAAAATTAAAAGGCTTACCTCTTCTGCATGTGTTCTATATCCTCCCTCTCTACTGTTAAGACAAGGTAGAGAAGACTATAACACAAAGAAGCCAGGAACCTGGAAGCATTTTCATTAAGGACATATACTTGATCCAGTAGTTTACTAAAAACACATAAAATAGCACCAGCAGTGCTATCAGGTATTACAGTCAGTCCTATCTAGGAAACAAAATAATTTCAGATTAAACTTTTACATAACATTTGAGCACAAATATTTTATTTGTTTCTTATGTTTATAAGAGAAGAATTCTGCTAAAATAATTTCAAATAACCTTTAAAAGTTTCTTGTAATATTTGTAAATAATGCACGAATTATTGTCATAAGAGAATCACTACAAATTGCTGTTGTTGAGTGATTTATTTATTTATGTTTTTAATGTAATAAAAGTTGAATAAAGTATAGTTTTAAAAAAAAGGAAAATGAAGGAATTTAAGATAAGCAATTTATAGATTAAATGTAGATATTTGCACAAATTATATGTATTTGTAAATATGCACAAAAGATAGAAATGTATGAGATTGATGTCACAGAACTGTTAGTAATGATTAGCTTTTTGTTTTTAAAAGACATAAAAGACTATATAACAGTTTATTAAATATAAAGTTTATTAAAAAAATAAGTTTCTTATATTTTACCTGTTGAAGATTTAAACACATTATGAAAAAAACTCATTCAGCAATAACCAACATATTTCCAACATATAATTGTTTAGCAGATTTGAACTGCAGTTTAGATGCAAAATAATATTTGCAAAACATCAAATAGTTTTTGAATTCATTGTGAGGAACCTTTCTGGTTATCAAGATGGATCCATTAAGAAAGAGAACTCCAACTCTATAGCAAGAAATCAAGGATTATTGTCTTTCGACAACCCTCTTCATATGAAAAGATTTTGGCTAAAACTTACTTAAAATTCATTACTATTCAAATCCCAGATCTGTAGGAATCCACTATCCTGGAAGGTACCACAGCTGAAGAACAATTACTCTGAAATTTATTCCTTTATCTGAGTCTTATACAAAAAGAAGTCAGATATGTAATCCCAAAGTGTTAACACAAGGCAAAAAGTCATTACCTGTACCTGCTGTTCTTTTAAATACCAACGACAGAGCCTTCTTCTTGTCTTGTTCTTGATTAGGATAGGATCACTGTCCTTAACTAAACATTTTTCTTCTAGATCAGGCATAATGGTTTGCTCCTATTGCTTAAACTACACTGGATTTCTATCCCAGTGACCATGACTCTGGCTGCACACACTGCGAAGCATCTAGAGATGTATCTACTGTCAGTTTTGCTGTTCTAAGGATCTTAGTTGAACCATCTCTTAACAGTTGCTCCTTTTCAACAGTTATTGATCTTACAGAATGCATACTGATAACTAATGCTATTCTTCATGTATTCTCCCTGTTCCTCCTTTTGCTTCATTGTATCTACAAGACCATATGCTTTTCGGACAAACTTTGAAAACAAAATTATTCCTAAGTTGTTCATAGTGGGTTCTGCCATTCAGGCCCTATCTTCCCAAGAAAGCCACCTCTTCAGCAGTTCTATTTTGATGCTCCCACTCCACTTGCCATATAAGAAAAGCATGCATTCTTTATCTCTAGGATGTCTCTACAGGCATGCCAAAGAAAGACAGAGAGGACCAAATGACATAGCCTTGAGAAGAGATGGGTGGCAGACAAATTTAATACATAAAAATTTTTTTGTACAGTTTAATATCTGAACTTTTAATATGCATATAAGATTGCCAGATCAGGTTATAGATAGAGCTATTCTGTCAGCACTATGGAGAAGGTTAGATTGGTACCTTTGAACAACAAAGTACTGATTCAAAACTGAGTCATCAAACAATTCCAATAACACAGATGTTGGCAAAATGATCAGATGATCCACAAAGACTTCTCACTTTGGTTGGGTTTATATTACTCCCCTTCATACACAGTTACTAGATAATCCTCCATCCATGCTCAAATGATGGCCATGATTAGGAAACCATTACAAATGGTAGTTAGCACATTTCAGAATCTTGTGAGTACAATTTGATCTTTCCATTGAATTCACACATTAAGACATATTAACAAATTATATTATGTTTTACAATCTGTCATTCCAACTTGCTCCAAAATTTCCAAATATATTTTTTATAGGTGAATAAAATACAGGACAGGAACTGTTCCTCCCATTTTTGTGGCAGAATGCTCTATGAAGGGAGGCCCACATTGCTGGTCTTATTATTTATTACTTATGTGGCTTTATGGGAAAGTTTTTATATAGACCTGCAGTGGTACATTGGTTATAATGCAATACTGCAGGCTACTTCTGCTGACTGCCAGCTCCCTCTAATTTGGCAGTTCAATCTCACCAGGCTCAAGGCTGACTCGGCCTTCCATCCATCTGAGGTGGGTAAAATGAAGACTTAAATTGTTGGGGACAATAGGCTGATTCTGTAAAACACTTAGAGAGGGCTGTAAAGCACTGTGAAGCAGTATATAAATCTAAATGCCATTACTATATTAGCTGACTAATTGAGTGACATCTTGGCTGCTATTAAAAAAATATTTGTTTAAAATTTTACATTGTTATATTTAAATCTGCTTTACATTGTTTGATTTCACTATGTTTAGAAACAAAGACAGGTTTATGTTTTAAAGATAAGAATGTTAAGAATTTCAGTATAATGATTACACATTTATATAACAGCCAGCAGTAAACAAATGGTTTAATATAAAACTTACTATTATAGATACGCAATTATACTTCACTAGGACAAAAGAAACTACAAAAATGTAACATTTCAAGTAACTACATATATACATACTCATATACTATTTTTAAAAATTCATACTATATTTTAAATAAAGTAGCATAAATCAACTATCGGATATACTTAATAATAGTAAATTAATAATAAATTAATTCAAAATTGGTACCTACCAGATATTTACATATTCCATTTTGAACAATATCAATGCATTGGCTTCGTGAAGGAATAGTGGACAGGCACTGGCTCACCACCTATTTTAACACCAAAATTGTTCAAAATGTTTACCATATTTGATGAAATAATATACTGAATATCATTTAAAACTGTAAGTTGCATGACTACCTAAGAACATTTAAACAAAATATGGTTATTATGAACTTCAAAAATTGTTGCTTAGCCAGATTAATTTTTCAGTTTCACATTTGCTCATATCGTTTAACAAAACCGACTACCAACTTTCTGTATCTGTGCAGTTGTCAACAGAAACAGTGCTTTCCAATAATAAACAAAGAACCAATTCATGCAATAAAACTTACATTCCAGATACGTCTTGAGTTCATTTTACTGGTTTTAGGTAAAATCTATCCAGTATTCCTTGAGTTATAACAATTCAATTAGTGACCATTCAAAATTATGACAACCCCCCTTCCAAAAAAAGTATTTACAAAAAGTTACGTATGTTGCAGCACCACAGCGGTTGTTCACCCTTATGACCAACTACAGCAGGAGTGACAAATTCAAGGACCACAGGGCAGAAGCAGCCCGCAGAATGCTTAAATCTGGCCCACGGTACCAGCCTGGAAATAGCAAAGGACTGGTCTATAATGCCTCTGGCAGCCAAAATGGGGCCTGGGGGCTATGCATGGCTCCCCCATGCCCCATTTTCAGCCTGGACAGCTCTTGCAGCAGTTTACTGGCCAAAATGGGCTGCCTGGGGACCACTGCAGCTGAAAATGCCTCCCTGGGCTCCATTTTCGCTGGCAGAGGCACTGCAAGCCAGTCCTTTGCGGTTTCCAGAGTGGCCCCACAGTTCAGATCTAAGCACCGGGCCCATGAGCCTTGAGTTTGACACTCCGTTCTACATAGATGTAGTTCCCTTCAGGACCATATGTCAAGTGCAGTTGGTCAGCCAATAACTAAATCCATCCAGTGACAGTACTATCTATCTTACATTTTTATCTTATGAAGGAGTAGGTTGTGGTTTAATTTGTCAAATGCTTACTGAAGTCTGAGTAAATTATATACACAGTATTTCCCTGATTCACTAATATACACTCTTTGTCAAGAAAGGCAATAAGTTTTGTCTGGCATGATCTGTTTTTAACAAACCTATATTGGGAATCTAGTAATAGATTTGTCTGTTCTAGGTGCTCATAAATCTGCTGCTTATCTTTTCCAGGATTTTCTCAGGTACTGATATTAGGCTGATTGGTTGGTAGTTTCCTGGAACTATTTTTTCTTTTTTGAAGATGGAAAACACACCCACACTTTTCCAGTTCCCTGGTAGTTTCCATTGCTCCCAGAGCTTTAAAAGATACGATTCAATTGTTTTGAGATCACATCTGATGCTTTCATTACGCTTGGATATATATAGCCCTGGCGATCAGAACTCTAGAGTAGATAAGGGTTCGCTTACCATTTTCTTGCCTATTTTGACTTGTATTTCTATTCTGTGTTCTGTGGTACTGCTTTTGATAGGTTGGACTACTTTTGCAGAAAAAATGAATTAAGCAGTTCTGTTTTCTCCCTGCTAGCCATTATTACCTTGCTGTTCTTTCTCATTAATGGACTAATCATTTCCTTGACTGTTTTCTTGTTTTTTACATATTGAAAGATACTTTCATTATTATTTTTGGCATTTGTTGCTAGTTTTAGTTACTCTTAGTTTTCCTGACTTCAAGCAGATTTGGGCTATTTGCTGGTATTCTGTTTGTTATCTTTCTATTTTTTACATTTGTAGCACCACCCCTCAGTGGTGCTATGTTAAACTAGATTTTTATAATTTCAATTTTCAGAGATTCCCAAGCAATTTGTTTTCTGATCCAAGATCTCTATCCATGAAATCCTTCCTATGCTCCAAGGTTGTTGAAGTTAGCCGTCTTGACTTTTTGTGATTACTTTTCCCTACATTATGTTGAATTCCAATGACATGGTCACTCTCTCCCAAAATTCTTGCAAGTCCCCTCTTCTATCATTTCATCCCTATCAGTAAGAATTAAGTTCAGTACAGCTGACCTTCTGGTCCTTTCCTTTATTCTTCTATCTTTTGGACAACTAAGTTATCTGCTAGGTTCTTCAGGAACTTGTTCGACATTCCCTTTCCAAGAGTTTGTCTTCCAGTTAATGTCAGGGTAAAGTCACAATGGAGTGCTTCCTGCACACCTTAGCTAACTGGTAGCAAAAGGTTACACACCTATTAACATAGGTATGCACCTTTGGCAATATCATTCCTTTTTCCTTTTATATTTTATATAATTTCTATATTGTTTGAATCATTGCACAGACAGCCAGATGTTCAGTCTGGATTTGGCATTTTAGCAACTCCTTTCCAACAACCTGGGATATGCAGATGTAGATGCAGATGTTTGATGGTCTTAAAAGTATGGTTACAGGATGTAATTTGTTCCAAGCAAACTAATGATGAACTAATCAATGTCAGGGGTGTTCAAGTGGTGCTCCAATTGTTTTCAGATTGCACCTAAAGTGGTTATTACAATTGGTACTATCTTTGATTTCTTTTGCCACAACTGTTCTACTTCTATTTGTAGGTCCTTTGTATTTTGTTATATTCTCCATTTCCTTCTCTTCACTTGGTCTTAGGTACTACCATATCCACTATCCAGACTTTTTTGTCTTTCTTATTGACAATTGTTAAGTCTGGTGTATTATATGGAAGATGCTTTTTTAATTCTAAAGTCCCAAAGCACTTTAGCTTCTTCATTTTCTATGCCTTTCTCTATTTTGCAGGCAAATGGTATTTCAGACCTTCCAATGCACTACTGTTGCTACTTTGTGATGCCATTTTTTTGTACTCAGTCTGTGTGATCTTCTTTCAGCAGCTAATCAGGTGATCCAGTGTTTCTTCAGTTTCTTTGCAGAGGTGGCATTTGATTTCTTCTCAGTTCTGGCTTTGTATACATTTGTTCTTAAGGCTTGGTTTTGTGCGGCCAGAATTAGCCCTTCTGTTGTCTCCCTATTATTATTATTATTATTATTATTATTATTATTATTATTATTATTATTATTAAATTTTGTTTGCCACCCATCTCAACATCTCACTGCAAGGCAATTGGGTGGCTTAGAATATATGTTATATAAATATAACATATATAAAATATATCTGCATTTTACATTTCAACCTTTATCGAACAGATCTATTTCTCACCAACAGTAAGCGCATAATCATTTCATTTTAGGAAAATCACTGAAGGAAGATTTCTTCAGTGCAGAAAATTTTACCTCTGCCATAGTCCAATGATATGAAAATTGCTCCAAATCTGTTAAATAGAGTTGGACAGGGGAAAGCAGTGTTTGGTTTATGTGTGGTTTTCCCCTAATGCTCTGAAGGTTACTTATCTCTTCACTGGAAAAGCCTAAAAGGGATGATAATGAATCTTATTAGGAGCACATTTCGAAGTAAACACTTACTACTTTTTTATATGGTTCTTACAAACAAAATAAAAACTCAATATTCCATGTTTCCTTTCATTTAATAAATATATAAATACAACGGCATTTAAAGATTTGTGAACCCTTCAATATTGCTCCATAAATATAGCCTAAAACATGATTTGTTCTCCACACAAGTCCTAAAACAAGAATGATATGGTTGGAAGGGACCTTTGGGATTTCATAGTGCAATCTCCTGCCCAAGGCAGGAGTCCTTAGACTATCCAGGTCAAATGATTGTCCAATCTTTTCTTGAAAACTTCCAGTGATGGAGCACCCTTAACTTCAAGAGGCAAACTATTCAACCAATTAACTGTTCTCACTCTCAAGAAATTCCTCCTGAGTTCTAGGTTGGGTCTCTCTTTGTCTTCCATCCTGTACTTCTTGCCCTGCCACTAGGTGCTATAAACTGAAGAATAAACTGACTCCTTCTTCCTGTGGCCATTCTTTATGTATTAGAAGATAGCTGTCATGTCACCTCCTAGTACTTCTCTTCATTAGGCCGAACATACCTAATTCCCTTCTTCATACACTTTAGCCTCCAAACCCCTTACCATTTTTGTTATTCTTCTCTGCACGCTTTCTAAAGCTCTCAGCCTCTTTTCTATATTGTGGTAACCAGAACTGGATGCAGTATTCCAAGTATGGTCTCACCAGAGCAGTATAAAGTATAAAGCATGTCTCATTATCTTGTGCTATCCCTATGTTGATGCAGCATTGGCTCTTTTGGCAGCTGCAGCACATTACTGACTCATACTTAGGCAGTGGTCTACTAGGATACCTAGTAGATCCTTCTTACTACTGTTGAGCTAGGTACTGCCTAATATGTACCTGGCTCAATAGTATTTGGTTTATTCTGCATATAAAAGGACCTTACTTTTGTCATCACTGAACTGATCTTGTTGGATAGGATGTGGTGCTCAGTCTGTCAAGATACTTCTGTATTTTGAGAGTTAACAATTTGGCCCCAGCTTGCTGTTATCTGCAAGTTTGATGAGTGCCTCTTCAATCCCCTCATCTAGGTCACTTATGAAAATGTTGAAGAGCGCTAGGCAGAAACAGAGCCTTAAGAGACCCCACCTTGACTTCTGGTTGCTCTTTCATAATGGTCGGAGTAGAATCTGTGATCATGTGTGGTTTTGCTCTGAGCTCACTTGCTGGAGGGTCCCAATTGGAACGGGAACCACCCTGGAGGGGTGGTGAAGAAAGGGGGAACTGCTTGGAGGGCCAAGGAGAGCTGCATCTCCCTTCCCGGACAAGATAAACCCACTCCGAAGTTGCAGCGGTGGTCGAAAATGGCCACCATGAAGACAGGAAGCAGTAGCGAGCGGAGTGTGAACCAGGCAAAATTAAGGTACCCCAAAATTAAGAAACAAAGAACTATTTTGGATGAAAGTGTGTAGAAGCGGCGACCAGAGAGGGAAGGAAATTGGAACTTATAAAACTGGCTTTGAATATTTAAATGAACTAATTTGGAGGTGAAAATTCAGAGGAAAATATTTGAGCACAAAAGGCTTGGGAATTAAATTGGATAACTATTGGACTTTGGGCACTAAATAGGCATAAGTAAATGCTGGAATTGAATGTGTTGAAAAGAAATAATAGATAATAATTGAAATTAGCAAAAAGTAATAAAAGTTTTATTATTTTAAAAAAGGGGAAAAGTGAAAATGTGGAACGTGGAAATTGTGTTGACAGTGTCACCTGATGGTACTGGGAAAATTTCTGTGACTCTTGAAGGTGTTTGGTCTTTTTAAAATTGGAACTTGGAACTTAAAAGAAAATAAGAGGAACTCCATCATAATAAAATTAAAACCACGAAAAGTGAAATACCAGAATATTACAAGGGGAAAGATATTTGAAATAATTGCTTTGGAACCACCTGGTGACTTTGGGAAAAAGTTAGAAAAGAACGTAGAAACAAAGTCTTATGGACTTTGATTGTAGAAATTCTTTCTAAGGATTATTATTATATTAGATATGGAATTTAATGGAATAGATATGGAAATGGAAATTTATAATAATATTAATTGATAATCAATGATATATAAAATTATGAGAATCATAATGGAAAGATTAATATCAGTTTCTATAATTAATTGACTAGATAAATATTTTTATAATATATAGCTGATTTATAAGATGATTAAGAAAAGAATACTATGCTGAATCTGACATAAAATATATGTATATCTGATATTTAGTAGATAGAAAAATATTGTTATTATGTAGAATGAAGGCGGTAAGCTCGAATTGACAACTAAAGGGGACAATTTTTAGAATTAATAGAACAAGGATTGATAAAACGGCAAATGTGATAGATAAAAGTGCAATAAATATAGAAATATAGAAATGAAATAAGAATCTTAGATATTGTAAAGTAAGATATGAGAATACCCCAAGAAAAATGAAATAAGAATCAAAAGTGGACAAAATAAGTTTAATGAATTTAATATTAATAAGTAATAATGTGACATGAAACTGAACAAAAAAGATGAATACGGCTATGATCATATTTGTACTGAAATGTAAAAACCTGGAACCACGCTGCTTGCCAAGAGACATTTTTTTAAAAAAATTAAAAATGAAAGAAGAATCGAATAATGAAATTATCGTGTATACTTAATATGGTGACTGGCATTAGAAGAATGTATTGGAATATTGAATTATTAAATAATGAAAGATTATAATTTTATACAAATATGTGAATTAACATTAGAATTATGATAAATGTTATTAGTTTTGTTTGCACCAGAATGTATGATGCTTAGGTGCCACACTGTTTATGTGTATATGTAGAATAAAATAAAAACTTGTTTTAAAAAAGAGACTCCACCTCATGTTCCTCTCCAAATATATTAGAAAACTCAATTAAAAAAATGAGAAAAATATTAATTATAAATTTTTAATTGAGGAAATGATCCAAAGCTACATATAGCTGTGTGGCAAAAGTATGCTAACCTGTAGAATTATCAGTTCATTAGAAGGAAAAATTAATGTCAGCTGTTTCAATCATTGAGATGGAAATTGGGTGTAAGTATGGAAGGTCCTGCCTTATTTAAAGAACAGAATTTTGCTATCAAAATCTGATCTTATTGACTGAAGCAAAGATGTCTAGAATCTTGAAAAACAGTTGTTGAACCTCACAGTCTGGAAGCATTTAGAAAACTATTTCCAGAAAGTTGTTTGTGCCATCCGGAGCGTAGCACAAAGGCAACAGTCACATAAGTAAGAAAAGTCTCTTTAATACCTCCAACTTTGCCCTCAATGTCCAGTTACCTTCGGTTGCAGAAAAAACTGAAGGAAATTCAGTCCAAAAACAAAGTATGTATAAACTGTAAATAAAAATCCACACAACCACGCTGCAGCAATTAACTGGACAGGGCATGATAAGGAATTGCACACTTCAAAGGCCAATAAAACATGCACAGTTGGGAAGATGCCTGGAACCCAGATAAGCCTTGACCATAAAAGATAACTCACAATTTGCTTCCCACGGGTTTCTATGTGCAACCTCCCTTTTTAAACACTGTGTTCCCAGCTGCAGCTAATGAAGGGAATCAGGGCCCTTTCCTTCACTGTAAGCCATGCAACTCATGTTTGCTCCCTTCTCCGTTCTTCCCTACGTGCCCTAGGATGAAGAGGGGGTGGGCCTGGATCTTCCTCTGAATTCCCTCTGCCTTTCTTTATCTCTCCCATGCTCTGCACATAGAGACTGTGCCCTTCCCCAGTTTTTTCCACAGCCACTCCCTGTCAGCTGCTCAGCCTCCCCTTGGAATCAGATTCCGATAGGGGCATGACACTGTTTGTGAACTGAAGCTCAAAACTAAGGGGTCATACAGCAAACAATAATCCAAAACACACACCAAACAACCAAAGAATGATTAAATCAGAAGAAAGTTAATGTTTTAGAATAGAAGCAGTTACTGCTACCCAAGGGATGCTCACTGGTTACTGAAAGCAAACATTGCATACTTTTGCTACATACAATTATGTATGTAACTTTGGAAAGACTTCTCAAAGAACCTAATAAATAAATCTGAAATGTAAATTTGTAGCTTTGCATCATAAATAAATATGTTTGTTTGTTTAATTAACTGGATCCTTTTTGTGTAGATTTAGGACTAGATCACATGATCCTAGGGACACTACAAAGCATGAAAGTACCATTTGTTCAGCGCCATTTGCAAATTTGAACAGACACTGAGCAAGTGGTCATTAAGCAAAGACTACCTGTATGGAATGCTGTCATATATAAAAAGAGTCAAGACTCAATGAAATTCTGGTAAAATTGTGAGAACCATGATTATGAAGTTCAGATCTGCAGAACTATTTTACTAATGATTGAATTCTTCTTTGAGTAATGTTAAGTTGCTAAAAACAGTTTAAAGGCCTGCCTAGCCTTGTTTCTTATTTTTATTTCCAGCAAGCCATGTTTATGGTAATTATTTGGGAAGTTTTGGACAATTGCTCCAAAATACTGGAGTACCGCTTTGGAATACTGCTCTTTATTCTAAATTGACCAGTACTTCCAAAAGTTCTGGAACTTCATAGAAGAAAGAAAAATATGGATGTACATTTGGAACAATAAAGTAACAGAAATACAATGCAATAGAAAACATAGAACAAATAACTAAATTCAAGTGAAGTCAACAAGCAAAAGTAAATAGATATTAAGCAAAATCTGTCTTCTAAATACTCCAGCAACATTAAGATGAAAGTAAATTTGTACCGATTACCTGTAAGTGTTGAAAACAAAAAGCTGAAGTATCCAATATCAGTCACTGAACTGCCCTGTGCTGGATACTTCCATGCCACAAAAGAGGATCTATTACCAAAAAACAATAATAATAATTGGGGGGGGGGGGGGGGAGAGAGAAAGTTTGAGAAAATTATTTAAGATGCATTGTAATTCAAACCCAAAGATGTGCAAAGACATATATAACATAGATCCACTCCCAAACTTGTTTGAAGTAGGGGAAATGGTCCAATTTAAAAAGGCAAAAATATCCATTATTTCTCAATAACTCTGTTCTAAAATTAGGTTCAAAACCAAGAATACATTTATTTGAGAGAGAAGCATAACATGATTGAAATAAGGGTGGAGAAGAATAAGAGACACAAAAACCTTTACATGTGAATGCTACATAACTGTGTTTTTTTTTTAATCGAAGTGGAATGATTTTAGCATATGTTGGTCCCAGTGATTATTGGCACACCAGATACCATATCAAAATTATCTTGGACAGCTTAGAACAAATCTTCCATTTGTTAATTATAAAAGATGCACAGACAAATTACATTAAAGTGCCAACTCCAGATGAAGAACTGGCAGTTGTGATTTCACACTCTTGTATGTATAATAATAATGTATGGGAGATCCTGCCTTATTAGGACCTATGGTACACACAGTATATTTTAGCACTTTATATTTGTACTTTTAAAAATCAATATAAACTTTCAAATAATAAGTGATTTTATTATAAAACATAGGGCTGAAAGATTTTAAAAACTCTTTAAAAGAAAAAGAATAACAGAGAGAAGCTGAAAAACAGCAGGAAAACTAAATAGAGAAAGGAAGAGTTATCATCATTCCATCCAGATTACAAGGAAAAAGAAAAAAGAGAGAAGGGAAAAATGAAGGAAAGAACTATGCAAATGGAATAAAAAATAAAAAATGAAGAGATATTATTTTTCTACATTAGAGTCCTTTTATATTGGTATTCCATAAATTCTCCAAACAAACAGTATTTCATAAATCGTATGACAAAAATCCCTACTGTACCTACATGAAAACTACAGGAATTGGAATTAGTTGAACTGTATTTCAATCCATCTAGGAATGCTAAATAGAACCATGTTTTAAAGCTAATTGCCATATTAATAGGCTCTCAAGCTAAGAGAAAGATGCAAGAAATGCTGAAGCTGAGTTGCTCTAATTTTGTATAGTGGAATTGATGAGAATATATGGGAAAGTGAAGCCTTTATCATTAATGAATGGGCTATAAAATCTGTCTATCAGTAGTTCTCATTCAACATTTATTCAATTAATTGCTGTAGGCAATTAATTGAATTCAATTCAATTATTGCTATAGGCATATACTACAGATCACCTGAGCAAGCAAAAGAAATAGATGAAGGTTTTGCTAAATAATTAATGAATATGTAGGAAACATACCGCAGTAATAAAGGGAGACTTTAACTACCCTGATATCAACTGGGAGACAAACTCTGTAGCAAGTGGGAGATCAAAGAGATTCCTAACTAATGTAGCTGACAACTTGTCATTCAAAAAGTAGAGGAGGGAACTAGAGGAAAATCTATATTGGACCTAATTCTTACCAAGTTATAGTGCAACATGAAGTTGTCGGAACCTTAAGTGAGAGAGAGCATTGGTACTTACCTGATACGTCCGTTCTCTGTGAGCTGTGAAGAGCATCCAGTGATGGAAAGTGCTTCAGTCCCTTCCAGGAAGGCTGGGCTTAAACTTGAAGACACTCCTCCTCCTCCACGAGACTCCTCCTTAGCGTCCCCAGTTTTGCAAAGCCGAGGTATTGATACCCTATATGCTTAAGCCTATGTAATAACCCTGGCTGGAACAGACCCCCTACCAGACGGAATAAAAGGGTGGGCTGGATGCTCTTCACAGCTCACAGAGAACTGGCTTATCAGGTAAGTACCAACGCCCTTTCTCCCATGAGCTATTGAGAGCATCCAGTGATGGGACATACCACAGCTTGGCACTGTCCTAGGGAAGGGACACCATCTGGGTTGCAGACCTAACTGTCTCTGAAATAACTTGCTGCAAAACTCACCTACCAAATGAAGCCTCAGCAGAAGCAAATACGTCAATTTTATAATTTCTAATAAATGGAGATGGAGAAGCCCAGGTTGCAGCTCAGCAAATCTCCTCTATTATAGCTTGGGTCGCCCATGCTGCTGTGGTGGCTGCACTCCTGGTGGAGTGAGCGGTAATGCCTTGGGGCACTGGAATCGAGTGAGAGTCATACAACTTTGCGATGGTGGCCCTTAGCCATCTACCTATGGTAGAGGTGAAACCTTGCACCCCAGGGTGTTAGGCTGAAAGGACACAAAGAGGCCTTCTGTCTTTCTGGAGGGTGCCGTGCGCTCTATGTAGATGCATAAGGCTCTTCTTACGTCCAAGCGGTGCCACTGGTATTCAAGACTGTGTGATGGACGTGAGCAGATATTTGGGAACACCAGCTCTTGAGCTCTATGGAATGTCGAATTAACTTTTGGAATGAAGGAGGGATCTGGTCTGAGAACTACTCTATCCGAATGGAAAATGCAGAGAACTTTGAGCACCGATAATGCAGCTAGTTCGGAGATTCTTCGAATGTATGTAATTGCTATCAGGAAAATTACTTTGTAGGTTAGAAATCGAAGCATTGTAGTCCTTAGTGGCTCGGAGGGATCTGTAGTAAGGGCCAATAGTATCTTGTTTAAGTTCCAAGTTGGATATCGGTGCACTACGGGGGACCTCAAGTTCTTGGCACCGCGCAGAAAACGGCGAATGCGAGGGTGATGAGATATGGAGGCAAGATCATCCCAAGATATGACTGAAGCCAGGGCTGCCACCTGTCTCCGCAGAGTATTGGGTGATAACCCTTTGTTTAGGCCCTCCTGTAAAAATTCTAATAACTGCGCTACTGATGGGGAAGTGGGGTTGAACTGAACCTTCTGACACCAACGGCAGAAGCTAGACCAGGTGGCCTCATAGATTCGGTTCATCGAAGGACATCAAGCTGACTGAATAGTGTGAATAATTTGAGTAGAAACTTGTTCATCTCTCAGACGTCGCCGTTCAACTTCCATACGGGTAAGTTTAGCCATTGGGGGTCCAGGTGTAGCACTGGGCCTTGAGACAGCAATATGACCAATGAAGGTACGGTGGTACCTTCAGGTCTGCGAACCATATTCGCCTTGGCCAATAAGGAGCCACTAATAGCAGGTCTGCTTTTAGTGTCCACCATCGTAGAGACCTGAGAACGGTTGTTGGAACTTTTACGCGAGTCCTGCTGTCGTCTCTCCCAGCACGTTGGTATGGCAGCAGGAACCATTGCAGGGTTATTGCATGGATCCAGGCCCAAGGGATAATAGAAATACAAGAAATCATTTTTCCGAGCAATTTTGAAATAAGACATAGTTATACTTTCCTAAGAGTTTTGATCTGTTGAGCTAAATCTCTAATGCTTTCTTGTCTGTCAGAGGAGAGAAAAACTTTGCCTTCCAGGGTGTCAATGATGGCGCCAAGGAGAATGAGTCTAGTAGAGGGTGTTAAATGACTTTTTGACCAATTGATTGAGAACCCATGTTGTTGTAGGGTTACTAGTGTAGTTTGAGTGTTCGAATTTGCTTGATTGATGGAAGATGCCAGAATAAGAATGTCATCCAAGTAGCATTGAAGTCGGATGGACCTATCTCTGAGTGATGCTGCCAAGGCAGCCAAGACCTTTGTAAAAGTTCTGGGACCTGAAGGCCAAATGGGAGAGCAATATATTCGTAAAGTATGCTGTTTTAACAGAAATGAAGGAATTTGAAATGTGAGGGCCTAATTAGGATATGTAAGTAAGCTTCCGTGAGGTCTATGGAGGTAAGGACATCATTTTTCTGATGCTGAGTAAGATGGATTGGAAAGTGGTCATTTTAAATTTTCAGTTAACTAAATATTGGTTTAGACGTTTTAAGTCCAGGATTGCCCTGCATCCCCCCGAACTTTTAGGGACCATGAAGAGGTGCAAATAAAAACCAAGACCTTTTTTATTAGAAGGGATGGGTTGTATGGCCCAGATCTCTAGTAGATGTGCTATGGCTGTGTCTATGAGAAACCTTTTTTCTGCGTTCCTGGAAATTGGGGACTTCATAAAAAAGTCCGAGGTGGGTGAGTGGAGCTGAACTCCAGTGCCAGACCAAATCATACTGTGTTCCTGACCCATGTGTCAGTGGTAGAGGAGTCCCATTGATCAGCAAACATTTTTAGGCGACCACCAATGGAAATCTCATTGTGGTCGTTACTTGGACCTGCGGAAGGGCCTAGATCCTGTTCCTTGAAATTGTCTCCTAGGATGGAGCCCCCTTCTATATCTGTCCCCAGGTTCAATTCTGTCTGTCTATTGTCTGAATCCAGGCTGTCTTTGAAATCTTGGATAGTAAGGTTGGTAGAAGGGGCAAAAGGAACCCCTATGAAAGGCTGTGGTGATCTGGAAGCTGATCGACAAAAAAGAGAGGGAAGATTTTCTTTTTGGTTCTGGTTTTAATTAGGAGGGGTTCAAGCGCACTGCCAAATAGTTTATTCTTTGAGATGGGAGGTAAGGCAAGCCGCCACTTGTGCTTGACATCTGCCTGCCAATGCCTCAACCAAAGTAACTTTCTAGCCGCAATTTGGGAAGCAATGGCCCTAGAGAAAAATTTAACTACATTGAAGGAAGCATCTGCCGAAAACTCTGCAGCGGCGATTAATTTAGCCACATCTTGATGTGTCCTAATGTTTGAGGCTGGAATGGTATCCCTCAGGTGGCGGAGCCATCTGAGAGATGATCTGGTGAAAAAAGAGGTGGCTGTGGCCGCTCTGATGGCCCATGCATTCAAGACATGTGCCATGTGGAGAGCTAGTTCCATCCTCTTTTCCTCAGGCTTGAGAGCCTCTTCAGCTTCACTTGGGATGGCTGAGGAAGATGCAAGTGCAATGATAGGCTTGTCCACTTCTGGAGTGTTTAGAAATTTAGAGAACTCGGGTGCCAAATTATAGTATTTTTTATGATGTCCTGTGGGAGCGGGATTTGAGGCTGCTACAGCCCATTGTTTTTGCACTAAATTGGAAAACGTGTGGCACAGGGATAACCTCTGCCTCAGTGACTGGTTGAGAGAATATGAGATCCTCTACTTCCCCTGAAATATTTGGTGGGGGAGGGGTACCCATATTATCCAGCCATGCGGTGTTCTTGGCTTTAAACAGCAGGGATTTAAATAATTGTGGGCGGAATAATCCTATAAATATGGGGCGGTCAGGTGAGAGGCCTTCATCATCAGACATCTCCCTTTCTAGCGGATCCACCTCTGACCAAATCTGGTCAACGGTGTGTACCGATCCCTCCATTTGATCCATTGGATCCCCTTGATCTCCCATATCCTGTGTGTACTGAGGGTCTCTGACAGTGGGCAACAATAGTTCTAAGAGGGGGCAGGAGTACCTGATGAAGATGTAGATCCATGATGCCCAGAGATCATTCAGAAAGAGAACCGAAGCTGAGGTTGTTCATCCTGCCTGAATAGCCTGTTGGACACCTGCTGATATGCCCTTCTGGATAGCTAGCTCTATCCATGCCCTCATGTTGGCAGAGATTTCCTCCGGAAGTTCCTCCTCTTCTCTGAGGTCAGCTGCAGATGCCGTGAATGTTGCCTCTGGGACTCTCCTTGGGGAGAGAATGTTTAAAAAAGCCTCCTGGGGAGATTATATCAATAAGCTGCTCCTTCTGGATAAATCCAGAGGGGTGGTTAAAGGGTTCTGGGCCTGTGAGGTAGAGGATATGATGAGTGGTGAAGAGGTGGGCTGTGCAGCTGCTTGTGTACATTTTTCCACCTGCCTTTCTAATGCCTGATGGCGTCTGTGTGCATCTTTCTCTGCTGCCTTAGAGGTCTTTTGGGTTCCAAGGACTTATCTCTATTTTTAGCAGTTAGTCTAGATCTGGGGTTGTAGTTGCTTGCCATAGTAATGCCTTTGATAGATTAGCAATGTAAAGAGTCTGTGAAATTAGGTGGCTGGAACACCTAGGGGCCTGCTCCCTTAAGGGGCAGAGGATCCTGGAATAAATAGTTCCCTGATGCCTTTAGCAAATGTTGTCTCCTTGTTCTGTTCTGCTTTGTTATCTATCTATCTATCTATCTATCTATCTATCTATCTATCTATCTATCTATCTATCTCTACATACACACACATACACATATATTAATAACTTAAAGATTTGTAGAATTTAAGTCAATCAAGTCAATTTTTGAATAAAGTACTTGTAATATCAAATATGGAGACCAGAACACCCCCTCCAGACCCGGTACCTATATGAGGGCACAGAAATCTGTAACTGATTTAGATCAGTTTAGCTGCACTTATTGCCTGTGGAATCCAGCATTTCAAGTCCTCTATCATCCAGTGGACTGTGGTAGGGACCCCCCCTTCCCAGGTCCCCAAGGAGGGAAACCTTGTTGGGTAACTTGCCTCACAGACAGTAACAATTACTTAGCAATTTTAACCATGCAGCCTTTCAAATGGCAGCCTCCTCGTGGCAGAATGAAAACGAAAACAGCTAACACCGCCTGGCCTGCTGAAAGCAAAACCGCTCAGCGGGAAGGCACAGGGGCTAATTCCCTGCCCTGAGGTGTTCTGTAGGGAAAGCCTCATAATAAAAGGGAAAAAAGGCTGTACTGTTTAAATTGCGGCTTCGAGCCTTGATAAAAGGAAAACAGGCTGCATTTTTAAATTAAAGCTTCAAATCTCGAAGGGACAGAGCATTTTCTCAGCCAGCTGGGAGATCGGAGAGATAAGTCTCCTTGTTTAGAAGTTTAAGGCAGCATCTCTGAAACAAGAGGCTTTTAGCCTCAGGGCAGATTGAAAAGATAAGCCTCTGCGTTTAAAAGGCTTTAGCCTCGGGAGGCTGTATCATAAAACAAAAACAAAAAACGGGCAAAATGACTTTTAGAGGTTCCCAGGGGTGGTGGGGGTAGTTGGTGACAGAAACTATGGTTTTACCTGACCTGAGAAATTAATCAGCTAAATTGCCAGTGTTCTGCTCCAACCAGGAAAACAATAACACAACCTGTCTGAAGAAAGGCTGAGCTAAAACTGGGGACACTAAGGAGGAGTCTCGCTGAGGAGGAGCGTTCTCAAGTTTAAGCACAGCCTTCCTAGAAGAGACTGAAGCACCTTCCCGGGAGAACTTCCAGTTGCAAGGCTTCAGCGACGGCAGGAATCCTCTTCTCTGCGGGTCCTGCTGCGCTCGCCGCTGAGGTACCCCCGATCCAACAGGATTGGATTGGGAGTTGTCACTACCCCAAAGGGGCAGCGGAAAATAGAGGAGATCAGGCAGGGGTCTGGGGATATCGCACCACCTTTCCCCAGTCAGCTAAATTCCTTTTTCCTGAGGTGGTGGAGCGGCTGTCAGAAACGGCAGCCACAAAGGAATCTTCAACAGGATAAGACTGTGCAGGAGGAAGAACCAGAAGGAGAAGCTTTCTTGGCTGAACCAGAACATTAAGTTACTTTTAAAACACCCTGGAAACCTGACTCTTGGATTGATACATTTGTTTCCAAAAGAAGTTGCTACAGCGGCGAAAGTGCTGAAGGAAAGTTCACTCCCCTTCCTTGCTGAGAAAGCAAATCAGCACAGAAAAACCTGCTTCTTTAAGGTAAAAATAAGCTCTTTGAACATTTCTCTTTTAGAATCTTTAAACATTTGTTGGAGGAGACGCCTTGAAGATTATAAGACCAGCAATTAACTGTAATACAGCTTTAAAATATATTTGGGATTTTGCCCCAGGAGGAAAAATTGCAAAGAGAAGAAGAGGAAATAATTTCTGTCTGTTTTGATTGTTTGATAACTTTGACATTTGGAAATTACTTTAAGATTAAAAACATCTGGGTTATTCTTAAAAATTTACAATGGCACTATCTGTGGATGAATTAAAAATGGAATATGAAAAATTAAAAGAAAGAGAACAAAATGTTAAGGATTCTTTGGGAGCTGTCTTCCACTTTTTAAAAATGGCGGTTTCTACGTACCAGCAAATACTTGAGGAAGAAGGAGAAGGAGAAGAAGAAAAGGAAGAAGCCATTTTTAATGGACAAAAAAGTTCGATTAAGAAATAAAATAGGAAGAGAGGAAGGAAAAATGAGAATTTAAGATTCAATAAAACAACCAAAAAAAAAGAAAAATAAGGTGAAAAAAAGGTACAATGTTAGAAAGCAATTGAAAAGAGAATTACAACGGAAAGAGGAAGTTAAAAAGGTGGAGGTTGGGCGGGGGGCAAAAAGACCAGACTGGAGAAGAAAGGGAGGGAAAAAGGGAAAAAAAGCCACGGTCTGAAACAAGATGCCAAAAAGAAGATTTTTTTTTAGAGATAAAGGATAAAGGATAGTGTATAATTAAAGAAAGATTCTGCAAGAGTACATAAGATAGTATTGTAGTATTTGCATTTCAAATAGTCTATTGGAATATTATAAGATTTAACAAAATATTAAAATATTAAAATGTTTAACAATGATAGATCTCAATATTTAATAAAATATTAAAGAGAATGTGTAAAATGATTAATGCTTAGTTATAGTTTAATTCGTTATTGTCTTAATGTTACTATATATTTACTATTTCACCTTCTTATTCTAAAATAATGTATTAATTAGAATTAGAACTAGAATGGAAATTATATACTTAACTATATTATAAGTTTATTATTCTTTTATTTTAAAATGCAACATGTAGAATGTACTAAGCAGAATCAGGATGGAAATTATGTATTATTTTAAGTGTTACTTTAGGGGAAAGATAGAAAGGCGTCACACTTTAAAAGTGATTACAGGGGAAATTCTTTGCTGAAGAGAAGAGATAAATAGATGATTGGAAAAGAACGGACAAAAGATACAAGCATAATGATTTTGAAATAAGATGAAATAAACAAAATATAATTAAGAGAGTGAAAAGAAGGGAGAAGTTATATAGAAAATATAGAATGGTTAATAAGATATGAATGGTATATAAGGTGAGCATGAATTTGATTTAGGTCTGTAAAAGAAGATGTAATCTGGGGCTAAGCCACTTTTCAAAATAAGTTTTATGTTTTATGTTTTGGTTAGCTATTTTTGATTGTGAATTAATAAAACCTTGGAGGAATAAAACTAAAGGGAGAGAAATTTGGAAAAGGCATGTACAAATGATAATTAAGGAGGTTTTATCTTTTTATGTCTTGTTTTACGTTTTGTATTTTGTGTGTTTATGTTTGATTGAGAATTAATAAAACCTTGATAGAAAGAAATATAATTGAATAAAAATGAAGGGAGAAACAATGAGAAATTTGGAAAAGATATATAGGTGTTTAAATGGAAATGTGATAATTTGGAACTATGCTGTATAAATGTTTATATTCGATTGAGAATTAATAAAACCTTGATAGAAAGAAATATAATTGAATAAAAGTGAAGGGAGGAATAATGAGAAATTTGAAAAAGATATATATGTGTTTAAATGGAAATGTGATAATGTGGAACTATGCCTTAAAAATAATGCTTTATTTGCCTTAAATAATACATAATTTGCCTTAAATAAAACATAATAAAAAATAATTTTTAGAAAGGAGGTTTTATGCTTTTATGTCCTATGTTTTGTTTGTCTTCAAAAATCAATTAAAAAAAAATTTTTTTTTAAAAGCACCTTCCCATCACTGGATGCTCTGAATAGCTCATGGGAGAATGACCAAGTCATATTTGAATTCAATCTAAGGGCAAATGCAAGCAATAGAAGAAAATCCAACTAGTATATTAAACTTTAAAAGAGCTGATTTTTAAAAAACTCAGAAAGCACCAAAGAAAAATTCCACGGATAAAAATCCTAAAGGGGAAAAATGTGATAATAAGAGCACAAAACCACTGAAAAAGAAAAGCAAGAAATCCAAGAAGAAACCAGCATGGCTGCACAATTATCTCTCTGATAAACTGAAAGACTAAAAGGACAAATACCAAAAATGGAAATAGGGACACATAAGGCAGAATATCAGCATGTAGCCTGAATCTGTAAAGATGAAGTCAGGAAAGCAAAGGCTCAGAATGAACAAAGGTTTGCAACAAAAATCAAAAACAATAAAAATGTTTCTTTCAATATACAAATAATAAGAAAAAGTCAAGGAAACAGTCAGTCCACTAAAGAGAGAAAATGGCAATGAAGTAACAGGCAGTAGAGAGAAAGCAGAGCTACTTAATTCATTCTTTGCATCAGTCTTCACACAAAAAGAAACTATAGCCCAACCTACCAAAAATGTAACTGTAAAAAACAGACAAGAAATAAAAATTAAAATAAGCAAGAAAATGATAAGAGAACACCTGTCTGACCTAGATGAATATAAATCACTGGGACCTGATGGATTACATCCCAGAGTTATGAAGGAATTAGCAGATATTATCTTAGAATCATTGTATCATATATTTTAAAAATACTTGGAATACTGTGGAACTATCAGAGGATTGGAAAAGAGATGGTTTGGTCTCTATCTTCAAAAAAGGAAAAAATACAGACCAAGGAAAGTACAGACCAATCAGCCAAACATCAATATCTGGGAAAATAATGGAAAATAATAATAAAAAAGCGATCTGTGAGCATCTAAAAACAAGTAAAGTTAGCTATAACTAGAAGCCAGCACAGGTTTGTTGAAAACAGATCATGCCAAACCAATCTGCTTTGATTCTTAGACAAAAGTGACTAAAATAATAGACCTGTTAAATACTGTGGACATAGTATATTTAGACTTCAGAAAGGCATTTGACAAAGTTGACCACAATCTACTTCTTGGTAAACTAGAAATATGTGGGATGGACAGCATCAACACCACAAGACAAACTGTACTCAACAAGTAGTCCTTAATCTACATCTACATCTTCATGGAGGGAAATAAGCAGTGGGGTACCACAAGGTTCTGTCTTAAGACCAATACTCTTCAATATCTTCATAAATGACTAGATGAGAGAACAGAAAGGGAACTCATCAAATTTGCAGATGACACTAAGCTGGCAGGAATAGCCAACATTCCAGAAAACCAGCTCAGGATCCAAAAAAATATTGACAGACTTGAAAATGGGCCATATCCAACAAAATGAAATTTAATGTGGAGAAAAGTGAGATTTTACAACTGGGCAGGAAAACCAAGTACAGATTAGGCAAAACCTGGCTCAAAAACAGTAACTCTGAGAGGAACTTTGGAATCCTAGTGGATGATCATTTAAACATGAGTCAGCAGTGTGCGGCATCAACCAAAAAAAGCTAATACAACCCTTGGTTATATAAACAGAAGCATAGAATCAAAATCATGTGAAGTATTAGTACCATTTTATAAAAGCCTTAAATAAGACCACACCTGGAATAATGCATCCAGTCTTGGTCACCACATTACAAGAGATGTTGAGACTTTGAAAAAAGTGCAAAGAAAAGCAACCGATGATTAAAGGCCTGGGGACTAAAACATATGAAGAACAATTGCAGGATTTTGGTTTGGCCAGTTTAGAGAAAACAAGGACTAGGGGGGACATGATAGCAGTATTCCAGGATTTAAGAGCTGCCACAAAGAGGACTGGGTCAATTTATTTTTCCAAATCATCAGAGGGAAACCAATCAAGGAGAGAAGCAACCTGGAATTAAGGAAAAACTTCCCAACAGTGAGGACAACTAACATAGTTGGAATAGCTTGCTTCAGACATAAGTGCTTTACCACTAGAGGCTTTTAAGAAGAGACTGGACAGTCACTTGTCTGAAATGGTATAGGATCTCCTGTTAAAGCAGGGGGCTGGACTAGAAGACTTCTTAGGTCCCTTCCAATTCTATTCCGATTATGATTCTGAATGAAGAAGAAAAAAAAGGCATTGAAAGAATATCAGAAGGATAGTTAAGGATATATGCTAAAACTAGTATACTGCTAAGACTTACTGAGGACTAGAGAGACCAAACTGGCCTAAAAAAATAGCAAATGAAGAAAGGAGGTATGTAAAGACAAAGTACTGCATGGCCAGTATATTAAAAATAGCAAGTAAACCAGATAATAACTAGAAAACAAGAAAATTGAAGAAAGAGACTGAGATGACAATTCTAGCTGCACAAGACCAAGCCTTAAGAACAAATCCATACATAGCCAGAATTGAGAAGACATGTGCATATTCCATGTGCATATCCTTGTTACTCAAGGGTTATTCTGTACATATCATTGATAGCAAGAGCTGCTATGCAAAGAAATGGAAGAAATAGAGGGTATTAGGAATCTGTCCACCAATTAGTTGGGTTGGCAATATATAAACCAACGATGTATCTTTTGTAGCTTTAAGACCAAAATCACTGTATTGATTTGTACTGTGTTCCGATTGGTTGATTGTATTGCAGATTGCCATAAGAGGGAGCTAGAGATCATGGCTTGTTCTCTCTGACATGCTGTATCTCTGACATTATGTTGCTATCTAAGGTTGTATTTATGCTGTGCTTATACTTTGATATTTTTGTTTATTGGAAATGAAAAGGCAACCGGTAAGACTTTGTAACTGGATATTTTTTGAACTGTAAAACGTATATGACCTGGACCGTTTATTGGACTGTGCTATTTCTTAAAGTAAACTTTAACTCAATTCAGTGTATGGTTGTGTGTGGCTGAATAATTATTCATAACTACTCTCATAAACGTTTCCATGTGCATATCCTTGTTACTCAAGGGTTATTCTGTACATATCATAACAGAGGGTCACTTGGTCCTTGTGACCTTGGGTCACAAGAAAATTGCATAGATCACAGGGCAAAGTAGCAACATTGATGCATTGGAAGAAACACCATAAGCAAAAACTGATGGAACCATAAAATAGAGAAAGTCATAGAAAATGCAGAAGGTAAAATGCTTTGGGACTTTAGACTTCAGACTGGCATCTGCCATATAACATGCAACTTAACAACTGCCAATAAGAAAGACAAAAAAGTGTGGACAGTGGATGTGGCAGTACCTGGAGACAGAAGAACAGAAGAACTAGAGAAGATAACAAAACACAATGACCTACAATACAACAACTGTGACAAATTAAAGCAAAGTTAGTAGTGAAAATTGTAGGTATCTTGAGTGCAATCCCAAAGCAACTGGAGCATCATTTGGAGACCATATGCATTGACAAATTCACTATCAGTCAACTATACTTGGAAGAGTTCACATCCTGCAACACTATCTGTAATACCATCAAACATCCACAGGTGCCTATCACAAAGTCCTTGGGAAGGAGTCAATAGGCAGACAAAAATGACAAATCCAATCTGAACATCTGGCCAACTATGCAACAAACCATAACAATAATACGACAATGACTTCCGGTTTGGGCTTCTTCGGCAACGGACGAAAATCCGCGATCATGTGCATTTTCGATACGTGCTCGCTGCCGGAATGCCCCGAGCCGGCTGGATTTGGGGCTAAGCCACCCCGTAGAGGTGAAGAGGGGGAGACCACCAGCAGGGTCGAGGAGAGCCACATCTCTCCTCCCCAGCTGGCCATTACTCCTTTCCAAAGGCGGTTGCAGTGGTGGTCAGAAATGGCCACCTCAAAGAAGAACCCGACCAGAAAAGATTGTGCAGAAGGAAGATAAGAAGAGAAAGCTTTGACTGAACTGAAAAAGCAACAACATAAGGTACCCTGGTATTTGAACTATAAAGAATAACATTGTTCCCAAAGAAGATTTCTGAAGTGGCGAAGGAGAGTGAGAATGGAAAATATTTGGGGTTTTTTTCTTTCCTTCCCCATACAGACACCTAAGAGACTTAAGTAAGAAATTGAAAAAAATCACTTTCACATTAATAGGCATTCAAGCTGAAAATAAAATGTCAAAGGGATAATAAAGATTTATTGGGTATTTAAAAGCTTTTAAAAGAAGGAGAGAAAAGTAAAAAACAGAAGGGTGGGATCTGGAAAAATGGAGGAGACCACCTGGAAGTAAAAGGAATTAACAGTGAAACCTTAACAAGATTCCTAAAAATACATTCTAACTGAAACTTTGTAACAAGGTGATAGAACCCCAGGAAGAGGAAGTGGAAAAAAGAAACAAGAAGAAACAGCCTTGGATTATTTGGATCACTTGGTGATTTTTGGATTTTTGGTTATTGGATTTAAATGACTAAAATCAATTGGGTGGTTGTTTAAAAAAGTATTTAAAATGGCATCATTCTTGAAAGAACTGAAAATGGAACAAAAAACAGAAAGAAAATGCACAAGAAGGAAGAGGTTTTTTTGGCTTTGTATTTCAATTTTTTAAAATTGAGATCTTGAACTATGAGAAACAACAAGAAATGTTTGAAGAACAAGAAGGGCGGGACAAAGAAGAAGCCATCTTTAATGATCAAGTGGGTGGGGAGGAAAGGGGGGAAAGAGAGTGAAAAACTTAAGACTTGAAAAAACAACCAAAAAAAGAATAGTTTGAAAAGAAATTACAATATTAGGAAGAAACAGAAGAGAGAATTACAGAAGAGAGAATTAGAATTAGAGAGACAAGGGGTCAAAAAGGGGAGGGAGAAGAAGAGGAGGAAGAAGAAAAGGAAAATAAGTTATAAAGGACAGAAACAGGATATAGAGAAAAAGAGAAAACGTACAAGGATTAAAGGTATAATTCTCTATTTAGAAGACATAGAGATAATGGGTAAAAATTTAATTGAAAGAGAGGATTCTGCAGGGGTACATAAGATAGCATTGTTGTATTAGAAATAGAAATGAATTTAGAAAATATGAAACAAGTGTGATTAAAGTGATAGATAAAGCACTTATTGTAATGAGATGGAATGTTTGTTAATAAATAAATGAAATCAAGAGAATAAGAGAATGAAATTAGGATGGGAACATTTTAATTGTTATTAATGATTTATAAAAATTTAAGTGAAGAGAAATATGAAAGAAATATGAAAAAAAAATTATGGAAATATTACAAGTGTTCGTAAGGAAGTATGATATCTAATTGAAAAGAAATGTTAAAATGTTAATTAATATTACTGGAAGATTGTAATTAACATTAATGGTTGAGCCGAATTGGAATAAAATGAGTATTTTATGTATTATTGCTATATATACATTTTATCTTTAAGAATTTAGTGTGTATTTTAAGAATGTACCAAGCAGAATTCGATTGGCAAAAGTTATGTGTTATAAAATAGAGGTTAGATATTGAATGTTATAACTGTAAAGGCATAAACTGAAGTTTAAATAAGATCTGAAGGGACAAAAATTAAAAGATACAAAGGTGTCATACTCCAATCAGTAACTACAGGGGAAAATTTGTTTAATGAGAAAAGAAAATATGAAATTGAAACAGGATAGACAAAAGTATAAACATAATGATTAGAAAGATATTGAAACTTAGAAAAAGAGATGTAATTGAACTTAGAAAGGAATGAGATACTTAAAAACAAGGTTGAGAAAACTAAGGGAAGGGAAAATCACTGAAAAAATGCTAAAATAGTAAAAAGATATAATAAAAAGATGAATATGAAATTGAGTTTGTGTCTGTATGGAAAAGTGACAACCCGGGATCATGCTATTCTCAAAAAGATATTTTATTTGTGTTATGTTTTGTGAAAATCCAAATAAAATTTTTTACAATAAAACAATATCTCGAACAAATTAAAACATCAACATCTTCCTATCCCAGATCCTTGGAAAGGACTTGATAGGGGGATAAAATGCCAAATCCTGTCTGAACATTTGGTGACTGTGTGATGAACCCTAACAACATCCTTAAAATATGCAAGATTTTATTTTATGTGTTAGTTGAGTTCACTCAGGAAAAATAAAACAGAAAAGACTAGTTACCTTATACGCAATATCCTAATAAGAGTGGTGGTTAACTTTACAGGCAGTTTTCCCATAATGCAACAGCGGCTGAGAGAAGCAAGGAGATTGCTTGGTAAATGAGGCACAAAGTAAAGTAGCTGGATTAAATGTTGCTGGGATTCAGGTGGCAGAAGAACCACTGTGCCATCTAGTGGATCTATGAAATTTAAGAAATTAAGTGTTACCTTCAGGTATCAGATTATGTATTGTTTACTATCAAAGTATTAGATTATGCTATAATAAAATATAAACTAAGAATCAGACAGGTAGATTACATTCCTCTATAAAAGACAAAATATATTGCAACAACTGAAAAAATTAATATCAGTTTTTAAAAAACAATTAGAAAAAGCTTTGAATTAACACAATCTCTTGTTAGAATTTTATAACATGAAAACATATGGTATGTTTTCAGTGAATAAAGCTTTATCACCTTCTCTCAAGGGAATATAACCTCAATGAAGGATTTAAATCAAAATAACGTTTTGCTTTAAACTGGTGGAAGACCCGTATCTATTAACATCATACTTCAGAAATATGAGTATGAACTATTCTAATTAACAGCAGGAAACAAATCAGAAATTATGCAGAGGTTAAACAAAGTGAGTATGCAATAGGATCAGAATTCAAGATAAGCTCCAGGAAATCAAAAGCCAAAAAAATTTTTTTTATCCAATTACACAAAAAGAAAACAGAAAAAGAGGCTGAATCCCACTGCAATAAAAACTTGTCTTTTCAGTCATGAAATGAGGCATATAGCCATGATAGAGAACCTATGGCATGAGTGCCACAGGTGGCACACAGAGCCATTTGTGCAGGCACGTGAGCCCCAGCCAAACTTACCTGCACTGCACATGCACGCGCCTTCCAGGTGATTTTCGGCCCATTTGAGGCCATTTTCGCCTTCCCCAAGCTAGCTAAAGGCAAGCTTCTACAGCCTTGGGGGGGGGTGAAAAAAGGGCCTTCTGGAAATACCAGAAGTGCCTGTTTTCAGCCTCCAGAGGCATCTGTAGCTCAGGGGAGGCCATTTTCATCTTCCCAGAAGCTCAAGGGAAGGTTCTGCAGCCTTGGGAGCAGAAGGCCCATTTTTCACCTTTCCGAGGCTGCAGAGGCTTCCCTTGACCCTACAGAAAGGCAAAAACGGCCTCAAACAGGCCAAAAATCAGCTGGGAGGCTCACACATGAGCAATGTAGGTAAGGAGATGAGGTGTTGCATGCGCAGAAGGGTGCATTGCATTGCGGGTGCCGACATATGCGCATGCTTTCAGCACACCACAACAAAAAGGTTCACCATCACTAGTATATGGTATCATCAAAACACATAAGAACCAATTGCCTCATATGTAGGACAGTATTATCTTATAAACCTTAGGTGAACTTATAAAACTTAAGTGAACACTAAATTCACATCTGAGAGCCTTAATTCTCTTAGTACCCTCGAGCTGTACAACTAAGGGGCTCTGTCTGCATGGACATCTGGATCGCAAATTATACCTTCAGATGGTACTAACTCCTGGTTTGAAGTTCAAGATTTTGTGAAGACAACTGCTGTCTATGAGATGATCTGTGACAACTGTTATCTGTTTATTTCATGATGACTAATACAGGGGAAGAATAATAGAGCAAGTCTAAGCAATTAACAGTAATCCAATAAAAACAGAATGTTTTTAAACTCTTGCCTTTTTTCCTTGCTTTTAGTATTTTTATAAATATTTCAAGTCAGCAAATATACCTAATACTCCTCGTTTTCTCCACAACAACCCTGTCAGCTGAGATGAAAAAGAGGGACTGGCTTTAAGTCACCTAACTGGCTTTCATGACGAAGGCAGACTTGGAACTCTCACTTTCCTGTTTTCTAGCCTGCTGTCTTAACAACTAGATCAAACTGCATTAGAACAGATAGGTTAAGGATATAATATTGCATGAATGCAGAGATTTCAGTTGGGTAAAAAGTTTGTTTAAAAAAATGGAAAATAGAAGACGGAGAAAAGGGGCATTGGTCCTACCTGAACGCTTCTTCTCGGGGAGCCGAAGGGAGAATCCAGGATGGGTAGTCTCTAGTCTCCTAGCTCTGAAGACCGAGTTGAAAACTGAGGACACAGCCCCTGGTAACGGTCCCCAGCTCTGAATGACGTTGAAGCGAATTCAGCTGTTCCTTGTCCTCAAATAGATAGTTCAGTTGATACTGCGAAAAAAAGGGACATTTCCTCCCTATTCCGACCAGACAGAAACAGAATACAGGGTGGGACTGGATTCTCCCTTCGGCTCCCTGAGAAAAAGCATTCAGGAAGGACCAACGCCCCTTCTCCACTGAGCCGAAGGGAGAATCCAGGATGGGACATACCAAAGCTGGATGATGGCTGTCCTACGGTTGGGAGCTGGATTGGTCGGAGGTCCCCACCTCTACATGCACACCTGCAGGACTCGTCTTCCAAAGGATGCCTCCGCTGAGGCAAAGGAGACAATTGTGTAATGTCTTATGAATGTGGTCACCGATGACCAGGTTGCAGCTTTACAAATATCCAGAATCGATGCCTGTGTTGCCCAGGCTGTGGAGGTCACTGCACTTCTGGTTGAGTGAGCTGAGATCCTCCTGGATACAGGAAGGCTCTATAACTCATAGGCCTTTGCAATGCAGGCTCTGAGCCAGCAATCTACTGCAGAAGGTGTCACCCTGCGACCCAAAGTTGATGGCTGAAAGGAAACGAATAGGGTTTCCGTCCTCCTAAGAGAAGTTCTTTTAATGTAAATATGGAGGGCCCTCCTAACATCCAAGGTGTGCCATTTTTTTCTCCAGTGCATGGGTAGCTCAGGACAGAAATTAAGCAAAATCAACTCCTGTGAACGATGGAATAAGGAGCTCACCTTGGGCAGGAAGGTAGAGTCCAATCACAGAACCACCCTGTTTGCATGGAATATGCACAGATCCTTCCCGATGGATAATGCCACCAACTCCAAAATACACCTGGCCGAGGTAATGGCCACCAAGAATGACACCATGCACATGAGAAGGCGAAGCTAGACTTTATGTAAGGGTTCAAATGGGGGAAAAGTCAGTGCCTGCAGGACCTTAGTCAAATCCCAGGTGGGGTAGCAGTGGACCACCGGTGGCCTCAAATTCGTGGCTCCCTTAAGGAAGGCTTTTACCCTAGGATGTTGGGCCAGAGTAGTAGAGCCCTTGACCAAAATCACCGAGGCCAAGACAGCCACCTGTCTCTTCAAGGTATTGGGGGCGAGACCTTTATCCAACCTGTCCTGCAGTAACTCTAATACCTTTGCAACAGAAACCCCAGTGGTTTTCAATTGGTGACAAATGCATCAACTACAGAAAATCTTCCACACTGAGTTATATATCCTGGTCATGGAAGGTCTTCTGGCCACCTGGATGGTCTGAATGACCTTTGTGGAAAACTTCTCCCATTTCAGGATCCACTGCTCAAGTGCCAGACGATCAACTGAAACCAGGCTGGATCTGGGTGCTTGATTGGGCCCTAGCTGAGGGAGATCTTGCATAGTGGAATTCTCCAGGGTCTGGCGACTGACAGGACCACCAGGCCGGTGAACCAAGGACGCCTGGGCCAGTAAGGGGCTACCAACAGAACTTCTGCCCTTTCTGTCAGTACTTTCCTGATTGCCCCCGGAATCAGGGGAAGGGGGGGAAGGCATACAATAGTCCCTGGGGCCACCTGCACCGGAGAGCATTTACCCCTTCTGTTCCTCGGGCAGGGAATCAAGCAAAGAACCTTGGGAGGTGCATGTTCTCTGGCGATGCAAAGAGATCAAGAATCGGGCGGCTGAAGCATTCCGCCATCTCCTGGAATAGACTGGGATGCAGTCGCCATTCTGACTGGTCAACTGTGGCCCTGCTCAACCAGACTGCCTGCATGTTGTTGGATACTCCTGTGATATGTTCTGCTCGTAGGGACAACAGGATTCTCTCCGCCTACCTGCATAATTGAGTTGCTTCCTGCATTAGA
This sequence comes from Hydrophis major, assembly GCA_033807585.1. Taxonomy (NCBI): domain Eukaryota; kingdom Metazoa; phylum Chordata; class Lepidosauria; order Squamata; family Elapidae; genus Hydrophis; species Hydrophis major. Next base: position 97,477,829 of record CM066343.1, on the reverse strand, counting down.
GATCTGGAGCATGTGCCCCCCTGTCGGTTTATGTGGGCCTTGGTAACCACATTGTCCATGAGAAGCACATGTCTCCCCACCGCCTCTTGCCTTAGATCCTTGAGCGCTAAGCGGGCAGCCCTGAGCTCTAGCCAATTTATGTTGTGGGTGAGCTCCTCTCATGACCACCTCCCCTGGGTGACCTGGGCTCCCAAGTGAGCCCCCCAACCATAGAGACTGGTGTCGGTGGTGATGGTAATCCTCTGGGGTTACCTGTACAAGCATCCCTGATCCATGGCTCGGGACTGCCACCAATGGAGGGAACGAAGAACTGGCAAGGGGACGCGAACCCTCCTTGGAGAGTCGTCCCTGCTTGCCCTCTGGTAAGGGAGCAGGAACCACTGAAGGGTTCAGGCATGGAAGCGGGCCCACGGGACAATTCTGATGCACAATATCATTTTGCCGAGAAGTTGAGACAGCAAGATGATAGGTGCCTCTCTGGAAGACAGGATCAGCAACATGACTTCCCTAATACTGTCTCAATGCTCCTGTGAGAGAAAAACCTGTCCAACTAAGGTGTTTATAATGGCCCCCAAATGAAAGAGCCAAGTCAATGGTACTAGGTGGCATTTGTCCAGGTTTATTGAGAACCCGTGCTCTCAAAGAATCCTGATTGTCGACATCAGATCCTCCTCCGCCTGGGGTCTGGAAGAGGATGCTATCAGGATGTCATCCAAATAGCATTGGATCCTTATGGGTAAGGCTCTGAGGTTTGCCGCTATTTCTACCAAGAGCTTGGTAAAAGACTAAGGGGCTGATGACAGGCCAAACTGGAGAGGCCTGTATTCAAAATGGCGGCCGCCATAGCAAAACCTCAGGAACTGACGGTGGTTGGGTGTATGTGCACATGGAGGTAGGGCTCTGTCAAGTCTACCGAGGCCAAAAAATCTCCCTCCTGTAGTCCCTCTAGAATGGAGTGGAAGGAGTGCATCTTGAATCTTTGGTAGATTAGATGTCTGTTGAGCCCTTTCAGGTTGAGGATTGCTCACCACCACCACCCCGGTCTTTGGAATCACAAACAACATTGAATAGAAACCCTGTCTCTCCTGGTCCACCGGAACCAGCTCAGTGGCCTGAATGTCCAGCAGATGGTGGATCGCCAATTCCATGAGGTCTCTCCTTGAGGGGTCCCTGGAGACAAGGCAGCACACAAAGGCTCGTGGGGGGGGGAGTGAAACTCTACAGAGAGACCTGACCCTAAGGTTGACAGGATCCAAATGTCCGTCGTAGTCTGTTCCCACCTCTGCCAGAACAGTCCCAGATGGCCCCCTATGGGGGATGAGGCTCGGGCGTCACTTGTTGTGCCTCAAGGGTCTGTTGGAACCCCTAAAGGACCTTCTGCCATCTTATTTCTGACACCCTCTGGCGGCAAAGGCCTGTCTATCAGCCTGAGAGGAGGATCTCTGGAAAAAAAAGGCCTACTTTGACGGGGAAAGCCTGACCCAGCTTCCCCCTGTTTAAAGGAGGGTTTCCTGTAGTAGGGATGTGATCTGTAATCAAAGCGCCTCCCCTGGGAGGGCAGGATCTTTCTCTTGTCCCTGGTTTCCATCCAAAAGGGATCCAGGGCTTCCCCAAAAAGCCTCTTTCCCTTAAAGAGAGCCAACACCAGCTTCCATTTGGTTCTGACGTCCATCTGCCAATTTCTTAGCCTGCGTGCTGTTATGGAAGAGGCCATGGCTCTGGAGGAAAATTTGGCTGATGTGAGGGTGGCATCAGCAGTCAATTGAGTTGCAGCTATAATCTTATTCAGATCCTCAGGTGGGATTCCATCCTGTAGCTGCCTCAGCCACCATAAAGAGGCCCAAGTAAAAAAAGATGCGGTCATCGATGCTCTGATGGCCCAGGAGTCAGCTTGATGAGCTCTCCAGAGCGCCATCTCCTCCTTCTGGTTCTCTGTCTTTAAAATGTCCTCCACATCAGGTGGGATGGCAGATGAGGAAGCTAGGGCTACCACTGGGCCATCTACCTTTGGCATTTCCATAATGTCCAAAAGGTCTTTGTCCACATTAAATAAGGTAGACTCAGACCCTCTGTGGTGAGTGTACATCCCAGGGGACTCCCACTGCTTTTTGATCAGGTTCAGAAACATCTGGTGCACAGGTACAGCATCCACCACAGATGCTTTCTCAGTGAACAGGAAATCCTGCTTATCTTTTCCCTCAGTGGGAAGGTCCTGAGTGACAGTGTCCTTTTTGAGATGAGCCGTATTCTTGGCCTTAACCAGCAGAGTCTTGAAAAGAGCAGGATGGAAAAGGCCCTTAAAGGGGGGGGACCTGCTACCTCCGACTTCTGATCTGAAAAATCCCTTTCTGGAAGGAGGTCCCTCTCGGAGCCATAAATTTGGCTGCTTTCTGAAGGGGAGGCCAAGCGCTCTCTGAAGTAGACCAGCTGTTCTGCAGAAGCCTGCCCCTGCAGGACTCCTCTGCTAGTTTCCAAATAAGATAGCTGGTGCAGCTGATTGACCTCTGCCTGCAATTCCTGTCTTATTGTCTGGGAGATCCAGGCTCTCATGAAGGATGATATTTCTTGCATCTGGGTCTCCTCCGTTCGTAAGCCAGCTGCTGTAGGTATAAAGGTGGCTGCAGGCACAGGTCTGGCTTCACTGGAGATTTGGTCTGCAGGTGCCACCATCAAAATCCCCTGAAGCAGCTCAGAAAAATTGTGAGAGGTCTCAGCCCTGATTTGGAGGTTACCCTGCAAATCGTGGGTACTTGAGCCCCTAGGAGACCAGGCAGTCATATACTGCCTATCTGTCAGTTGATCTGGCTGCCTGTCATCTTGAGGAGGCAAGGTTTGAGGGGTGGCTCTGTATTCAGCCATCCTGGAATCTCTCACTGCCCTGTCAAACTGTTTATCTATGGCTTTTTGTCTACGCCTGGCCTGTCTATCCTCAGCCCTGGAGGGTCTCTTAGGGGCTAGAGCCCTGGCTCTAATCCTAGCTGCTGCTTCCAGAACAGCAGATCTGGGCTTAGGAGATCCCTTTACAGTCTTCTCTCTACCCTGCTGAGGAACTGACAATTCATGATCAGCTCCCTTGGCGGCCATCTTTGAGCCCGCCAAAAATAACTGTCACTTGACAGGGGTAGAGAAAGGGAAAAAGAAGTAAAAAAAAATATTCAGCCTAAACTGTCAGCTACAGCCATAGTAGCTGTCCACCACTTCAGGAGGCTAGTGCAACCCAAAGTGGTGAGCTCAGCCCAGCTCCGCAATTCAAAAGCTGAGTCAAGGAAAAACAGTTGAAAAAACAGCTGCTTCTTTGAATTGCAGCAAGCCCTGACAGGTCAGAGGCTTGCAAGCCTGGTGCTGGCTGCACCGCAATTACCAGGCAGACTCAAGCTTCTTGCAGCTGCCACGGTGCTCTGGGGATTGGATGCAGGGGGTCCGGATTTAATCCCGATGGCCAGAACATTCCCCTCAAGGGACAATCCTGGAGACGAACTGCAAGATTGTCCCCAAATGAAATAAATGGCTGCTGCTGCCGAAAAGGGACAGAAGCACTTAGCGGCAGCTGCAGCTCATCCCAGGCAAGGGAAAGTAGATCAGGAGACGAGTTAAATAAGACACCGACTCCCGCCCCAGCCCGGGCCACATGAGTTCTCAGGGTCACCTCCACTCAAGTTTTGGCACGAAACAAAACAAAAACCAGTCCATCAGCAAGGAAAGTCAAAAAAATTAAAATAACAAGCAAAAAACGTGAAACGGAAAAAAAGGTGTGAAAAAAATGAAAGTGCTAAACCGGCAAGCCGGCTAACTGTCAAACCTGATCTAAGCCTCTCTGTGAAAAAAAAGCTTAATCCAGGGGGTGAATATTCTTCTACAATCCTAACTATTCAGAGCCTTAAAGGGTGGTCTGAACACGCTGAGACCGAGTGAAGAACTGGGGACCGTTACCAGGGGGTATGTCTTCATTTTTCAACTCAGTCTGCAGAGCTAGGAGACCAGAGACTACCCATCCTGGATTCTCCCTTCGGCTCAGTGGAGAATAGAGGTAGTCCTCACTTAACAGGATCACTATTTATGACTTGCCAGCTTCCAAAAACAAAGTCAATGTGGAAGCCAGTGGATCACAAATAGTGATCATATGATGTTTGCACTTAACATGTCACCGGATTCCTTAAACAGCAACTAGAAGTGCTATCATGCTTTATGACCATGCCATTTAGCTGTGGAAATTCCAGTTTCAATTACCAATTTTAAACAAGGATTATCTGTAGGAACAAATGATAGGGAAAAGGCAAAGCTTTTTGACTTCCAGTTCTATTACTGTAGCTTCTTTCCCAAAGGAAAACTATTTCAGATGAAATAGTTGTCATATAAAATCTAATAATGAACTAGAGAGTAGTTAATCAAAATCAGTTAAAACCAAGAGTCTTATAGAGGTCATCTCAGAGTTTCATTCATGAAAAATAATTGAAAATAGTCATGATGTCAAAAGCCTTGAGAAAGGGAAATATTTTCCCTATCTTCAAAACAGATAAAGAGGATCCAGATAACTATGTCAATACTGAGCAAAGCAGTGCTTTTTATTTACCCTGTAATAATAATGACTATAGTTGAAATTGTCACAATAAAGATAAATAAAGATGTGTTCTATTATAGCTCTGTAGCAATCACCAGTTTACTAGATATTGATACAAGCTGTTAAAGGACAGCAACTAGTTCCGCTCTGAAGCTTCTTTTTCTGCTACCCTGATGCGCACAATAAATTTAACCTGGTTTAATGCAATTGTTCTAATCCTATTTAAACCATTATAAGAGTTAAAAAAGAAAAAACAGAAATGCAAAAGGCAAAGATAGTTGATAGTTTCTGGCTAGGATAACAGTGCAGGAGTCAATTATTGCAAGTTATCAAAACATTCTTAATGTAGTGTTAAACGAATCTTACATGAATGTAGTCAGATTACAACTTTTATCATTAAAAAATCCTGAATTAGTCTATTGTTATACTTTCAAATAAGAGCTCCAAATGGAAAAACCAAGTTGAACCCAATCCTTCTTACAAAATAAATCATTTCTAACTTGTTTTAAGTTTCAAAATATTTTTCTTGATGCAATTTAGAGATTGTAACCAGAGTTTAGTTCTTGAATGTAAAAATAATAATTACCATATATCAGAGGAGCAGCAGCTTGCAAACTCTGTAAAATTTCTTTGTTCGCCCGAGATGCAGCAGAATAAATAATACCAATCAATTGCTCTGAAAGTTCAGGATTTTTTAAGCCAAGAAGAACAAGCTGCTGAGGCAGACCAGCCAGCCAACAAGTTAATACTTTACTTTGGCTTCTGCAGTGCACAAGAAAAAAAAACAATAACAAGTAACTTCATAGTTATAATACAACCACATGCACCTTACACAAACTTTGAAGGGTATTTTTTGAGCCCATAAAATAAGCTCTTAATTCACAACATTTTTGAGGTTCTTAATTTACAAAATTTTCATGGATGAATTTCAGAGGCATTATATTAATTTGATGAGTGAGATTTAAAAGTTTCAGACAATAGATAAGTAAATATACTGTGGGTCTATCACTGCATACTCCCACATTACGCTTTTAAAGAACAAGACATTTACAAATGACATTAAATTAACTGCAAAATGTTGTACTGGAAATTTCAACAAAAAACAAAAAGAAATGATTTTCTCTTTGATATTATATGACAAAGTGTTGAAAGTAATATATATTATTACCTATTTATATGAAGATTCATCTCTTCTTTTTGATAAACTCTGGCAAAAAAAATCAAAAGTAATGTACGTACAGGAAGAGGAAGATTCCTTTGCTGATAAAATGTATAGACTGCTTTCATCAAAGTTTCTGTTGCTGCTAAATAAGAAGATAAAGATAAAAATCAGTAATGATACTTTATTTTCTTTATATTTTGTAGGAAAAAATCTACATTAGGTATTAGAATAAGGAAAGCATAATCTAAGACACAGGTCATCAACTGGTGGACCGCACACCACCGAATATTTTGGTGGTCTGCAGCGCAACCGGTTGGACGAGCTGTTCTGGGATGACCAATGGGCCAGTCCTGTGACTAGAGCTCTGGAATATGAGACCGGCCAGGCAGCTCATGGTGGGGCTTAGAAATCTCCATTGTAGACGGAGGTACGTGCAACTTGCAACTTTGCAGGTAGTGAACATACAAGGAGTAGTGCACCCCTCACCAGCTGAAACGAGGAAATGGTTCTGTTGCAGCAAGGGGGGGTGGAGGCAAAGGTGGGCCGAAGCAACAGGGGGCAATAACCCACGGCTCTTTCATCCCCCTGCTGTGGTTTCCGGTCAACTGAACCCACCACTGGTTGGCCCTCGCCCTCCCCCCTCACCTGGCCTGAGAAGGTAAAGGTGGGAGATGGAGATTCTCTCCACATTTCAGAGCGGGAACGAAACTTCATTTCTTGCTGGGTCTCGCAGGTGTTTCTTCCAGCCCTTGTTGGCATTAAGTGCACCTCAGTCATTCAGGAAACGCGTGATTTCCTCTCTGCCCCAAGACACTGGCCAAGCCCAGCCTGGCTGTTTCTCTCCGTCACTGCTGCTGCCGCCTCCATGGCCTGCCCACGGCTCTTGCAATGCCTTGCGCAGCGCAGTTAATTTAATACAGTTAATTTAGCACACTTCACAATGGGGGAAGTGGCGTCCCCTCCTCCTCCTGGAGCCCATTACGACATGGAACATCAGCCACAACCGGGTCGGGGAAGTGTCTCGGGGCAGAGTGCAGGTCATGCATCTCTCCGAATAACCGAGGTGCATCCAACACCAACAAAGGCTGAAGGAGCACCCACAAAACCCAGAGAGTGCTGGAGAATCAGAATGAGGGTGGTGGACAGAGAGAGATGAGAGAGAAACACAGAGAGCAGGGAGAGAGAGAGATGAGAAAGAGAGAGAGGTGTGTGTGTGTGTGTGTGTGTGTGCGTGAGAGAGAGAGAGAGAGAGAGAGAGAGAGAGAGAGAGAGAGAGAGAGAGAGAGAGAGAGAGAGAGAGAGAGAGAGAGAACATAGTTAACCTATGGATTACATTTTCAATGGTACACACAAAAACAGGACATTTAATATTAGGCAAAAGAAGAGGGAATGTGAAATTGAATTATGTACAAAAATGAACATGTAACTGCCAAAATGCATCTTGTTGAAATCTGAAATAAACAAACATAAGAAAAAAAATCTATGTTAAAATGGGCTAAGATTGGACATAACATATTGTTGGGAAGCTGGGAAACTACATATTGAAAGGATTGGTATATGACTTCAGAAAAAATATCTAAAATATATAATGATACATCATACTTATGTTAAGGTGCACAACAAGAAGATTCATTTTATCACGGTTGATGGACTTAAAATAAATCAGAAAATTCTGGGTTCAACTATGTATTATGGTGCAAAAAAATTCAAAGATTAAAAATCAATTGAAATAAAATTAATTTTGTTGGGATTAATGGACAATTAGAAAAAAGCCATAAAAGATTTTTATACATGATCATTGCTGAAAGTCAATCATATGTGCAAAAAATGGAAATATTATGAAATACTCATTAACAGAGAAATGCTTGGTAAAAATGACAGAACTAGCGAAGATGGCAAAATTAATTTGTTTGCTTAGAGAGAAAGATAAACTTATATTCATTAGTAACTGGAAATCCCTTTTGGACTTTTTGCTGAAAGAACAAATAGATAGTTTATGAAGTTACTGATTAGAAAGGGTGGATTACTGAAAGAATACTTTGGTATAAACTTTAGGCAAAGAGAGTAAAATACAATTTACTTGTAAGCGTTATTAAGAACAGAAGCCTTTTTCTTTTTTACATTTCTATTAATTTCTCTATTATTTTTAAGTTATAATTTATATTGTCCCAAATGTGTAGTTTCCAAATGACAATTGAACTTTCTTGGGGGTTTTTTTCCTTTAAAAATGTTTCACTTCTCATCCAACAACATCATCAACAACAACACACACATACACACAGCAAGAAACAGAACAAAACAAGAAAGTGAATCTTTTTCAAAGAAAAGTCCAAGAAAACCCAAAATGGCAAGGGAGGGAGGGAAGGAGGAAGGGAAGGAAGAAAGGGAGGGATAGAACATATGGGAGACTGGGGTTCAAATGGTGCCTATCTTACCAGTAGGGCTCCTTGGGCAAAGATTTCCCAAACACTTCACCTGTCAACCTCAAATATGACATGAACTAGCAAAGTCATATTGGCTTGGCTGTCAACTAGCTTATCAAGCATCCTATCAGAAAGGCCTGGAGAATCTAATAAATGGGCTGCTAGAACAAACCATATATGTACAAGACAAGAGGATGCTAGTACAATAATTGGCCTAGAGAGAGGGGATATATGAAATACAGTATATGACAGAACTATGGATAGTTGTATGGAACAGCTACATACACACTGAGAACAGCTAACCATCCACACTTCAACATTGTAAAGAGGAAGCTTGTCATACAATTTGAAACACCAGACTCAAAATGTCCCAGAAGAATAACTGGGTGTGCACCCAAGCTAAAATGATATTGTTACCTCCTCCATTTCAGAACTCAGCAGCTGATACGAGGCATAAGATTATGTAAAAAGAAGCTAGTCAATCCTTGAGACAAGTTTCCAAGGTTCAATGGAGAAGTACCATCAAATAGTATGCTAGAAAATGCCAAGAGTCCTAACAATAATCCTGACTACCACCATAACTCAAACTGATGAACGTGCCATTTGCTACCATCATCTCACCAACTATATGAATTGGGAGAAAAACAATTAGGACAACCCCACAGTTGCTATGATGACCATGAAATTCTGAGCATCTCTTGAACCCAACCCAAAGCCAAGTTCCTCAGAATTACACATGTTAAAGACTCTATCACTAGACTTAGAATAAAATCAAGGAACTCAAGTCATGGTTGTCCTTTTTGCAAGTCAATTATGCAAATTAGAATAGAATAGAATAGAATAGAATAGAATAGAATAGAATAGAATAGAATAGAATAGAATAGAATAGAATAGAATTCTTTTTGGCCCAAGTGTGGTTGGACACACAAGGAATTTGTCTTGGTGCAAGTACTCTCAGTATACATAAAAGAAAATATACATTAGTCAAGAATCATAAGGTACAACACTTAATCATAGTCATAGAGTACAATAAGCAATCAAATCATACTAGGAATCAGTCAATATAAATCATAAGGATACAAGCGACAAAGTTAGTCATACAGTCACAAGTGGGAGGGGATGGGTGACAAAGTGATTAATAGTAATAGTAGTGCAGACTTAGTAGTGCAGATAGTTAGTAGTGCAGATAGTTGAATGTGTTGTAGTGCAGTAGTGCAGATAGTTGAATGTGTTGAATTACTAGCAGAGTGATGGCTTTCGGGGGAAAACTGTCCTTGTGTCTAGTTGTTCTGCTCTATAACATCGTTTTGAGGGAAGGAGTTGAAACAGTTTATGTCCGGGATGTGAGGGGTCCGTAAATATTTTCACAGCCCTTTTCACACAACATACATACATGTACAATTTAAACTCAAGAATACATTCATTCATACAGGTCTTCAATTGAAGGCAGGTTGGTAATAATTGTTTTTTCTGCACAATGTTTGAATGCAAAGACATAAATACTATGTATGTAGTTGAATTAAATGTAATAGTAATTATAAATATGATTATAATGAAAAAAGCATTGTTCACCTACTTCTCCTTCATAGAAATATAAGTCTCAAATGTGCTTTTTCCTTGAGGAGGAAGAACAAAACGTTTTGCTTCTCATCCAAGAAGCTTCATTGGCTCTGATGGCTCTGTGTGTCTGTGTGTGTGTGTGTGTGTAAGGATAGATACTCACTGTGGAAACTGGGGGATTGAAAGGATAGGTTCTAACCTGATAGTGGTGGAGGTGGTGAGGGTGGAAGGACTTTATTTCTTTGCAGTCATCTGGTCATTAGCATTCTGCCTGACAGCTCTTGAAGCCATTTGAGGGTTTATCTTTGCCCTCAGGGTCATCGGACTCAGAATGCAATTGGTTGTGGGATCTTTTGGAACTGCTGCAAAGGGCTGTGCTGGAGATAGATGGTGTCTTATCCCTCTCACTCTGTTGAGAGGGCTGCTTAATGTTAACATAAATGGCGTCTTTTACTCCTCAAACTAATGATCTTCTGTATCCAAAACGTGGACTTTGCTCTCTTCAAAAGAGTGACCTCTGTCATTCAATGCAGATGGACTGCTGAATCTTGTCCTACTGAGTTTGATCTCCTCTGTGGTGCCATGCACTCGTGAAGAAAACAATCTGGCTTTTCTGGACCATGCAGCACACATTAAGGAAAACAAAAGCCTTAACACTGAAGTTTACCGAAAATCCACACAAAGATCAAGGTTTAGATTTAGATTTTCCCATTGGAATACAAAATGGGAATGATCAGAACCCTACATCACTGGGCTGAACGTTTGCATACCAATAAAGAGGAAAAAGAAAAAGAACTAAAAGATGTCAAGGAATCCCTCAGAACTTTTAATCATTCTAACTGGGCCTTCATCAAATCCAGAAAAAAAACCAGGAGGAGCATTACTATTACAGACAAAGAAGAATACACAAACGCAGCAACGTTGTCATTCCATATGTTACAGGAATATCTGAAAAGCTCAAGTGAATTTTTAACCAACACAACATACATACATGTACAATTTAAACTCAAGAATACATTAAGGTAGAAGTTTGTCCATCCCTAATATAAAACACCCAGACACAAACTGAACAATGTGATATATGCAATACAAGATATGTGCAGATCAGTACCTGGCTCCTATCCATTACTTCTTTTTTTTAAAAACAAGTTTTATTTAATTTTTCACATGAATTACAAAACAAAAAGGCTCTTTTCAGTGGACAACATATTTCCGGGTCACCACTCTTATATGCAAATATGACAATAGTTATATATTCATTTTTTACATTCAACTTGCTATCTTATCCAATTTTTACTTAGTTCTATTATTATCTTTTCCATTCAACTTTTACAGATGAAAAGAACAAACAAATTGATCCTGATCTGTGATATTGGTCTCAATCTAAAAATACTCTCATTTCATTCCAATTATTTCTAATATATTTCTTAAACGTTATTATTTCTTTTAAAAATAAAAATATACAATCACCTGATAAAAATTACCCTATTAACTGACTAATTTATAATTACAAATATTTTTATTGTTACCTTTTCCAAAATACTCTTTTCTCATTTAAATAGTTCTTTTATCTGTCAGATTTGCAATTTCATCACATATTCTTTCCATGTTCTAAATTAATGCAAGCTTTTACACAAGAGAAAAAAAACATAAGTCCCCCCCCCTTTTACTAGTTTGAGTGTGTCACCTCAATGGTTAAAATATACCTTAATTCCCTCATCTTAATTCCCAATAAACATTTATTTTTAACTAATTATAATAATAGTCATTCCCTAAAAAACTACATAACATTATATATCTTTTCAGTCAGATTCCGCGATGTATTTTTCCCCTTTAATTTCATGGAATTTATTTATAGTTTCAAAACAAAGATAAGAAGACACCAAGTAAAAAATATCAGTGTCCATCCCTCCTTTTGATAATCTATATTTCCCTATTTTCTAAATATTTTGTAATTGCAAATATATTCTTATTACCCTTCATCTCCATGCAGAATTCCCTTTTTTTAATTCATTATCCATTATCTCTATGTCTTCTAAATAAAGTTTCTTTATTTTGCAATTCCCTTATTTCTTTATTTCCTGCTTCTGTTTTTCTCTTCCCCTTCATTTTCCCCATCTTTTCTCCTTCCAGTTTGTGTCCCTCTCCCTCTTTGTATCTTCCTTTTCTGCTGCTCCTTTCTGCTTTTCCTAATTTCACAGGTATTCCCCCTTTTAGTTACATTCTTGAATCTCAAATTTTAACCCCACTTCTTTATGTTCTTTGTGTTCTTTGTGTTAATTGTCTATTTAAGATGGCTGCTCCTTAAACTAACTCCTCCTTCTCTGAAATTCTTTCTTCATGTTCTTCAATCGCCATTTCCAACTTTTAAAACAGAGCCAAGTGATTCACCTCTTTCCTATAGTAATTCTTTCATATTTTTAAGTTCCATTTTTAGTTCCTGAAGAGATTATATCTTATAATCGTTGAAATCCATAAAAACTTTTATTATCCTTCTTTCTTCTTCAGGCTTTCTAGATTCACAATTATTCCAACACTGGGTCTATACCAAAATCACCAATTAGTCCCGCAGTCAATCTTTTCTTACTTCTTCTTTTATTCTAGTTCAAATTTTGCTTTCTAGGATTCTTGTTTTATTGGTTCAATATTTCTTTTACATTGTATCAACTCAAATTCATAAATAAACAGGATCTTTTTCTTTTTACATTTAAATTTTTGTCCACAAGATGGCACTCTCTATTATGCAAACTCTTCACCCTTTTCCCATTTTATTATTCAGGGCTTTTCGAGCCTCAATATACAATCAAATCTCCAGTTTGTATATTTGCCCCCCTCCCCCCATTTTAATTTTTTTTACAATCTTAAGTCCAGCTTTAATTTATGCCTGTTTGTTGCCAAAATATTTTAATCCCATTTAGTTAAATATCTTGTTCTGGCTTCTTTCTTTCCTGGTTTTGAAGCCCCATTTAGCTGTCAAAGTTATTTTTCTTTTCTTCCCTTTGCATTTCTGCCACTTTTCTTTTTAAAAAATTCATTGTTACATTAATCCTGGGGTACCTTTTATTTGATTGTTGCACCCATTTGTCACGGCTCACATGCTATCTACCTTTTTCTTCACTCCTGCACAAACTTAGTCCAGCTGAGTCCTCCTCTTTGGGGTGACCATTTTAGACCACCACTTCAGTCATCTTCGGGGGGAAAATTGCCAAGCCCAGCGGGGGGAGATGCAACTCTCCTCAACCTGATTGGCGGCTTCCCCTTTCTCCACTGCCCCTCCGAGGCAGCTTCAGCCCCTAATAGCAATGATTGGGGCTTCCGATGAAAGAGCATGGGCTGTAGCCACGGACGATCATGATCTACAGTCCGTCAGAGAGGAGGGCTCCCCTATCCATTACTTGTCCTTCTCTAAGGGTGATATGGAGAGTAAATTGACATCCTCTTCTCTGCCACGGTTCTTCAAATATTGGAAGACTACTATCATGTCTCCCCTAAGTCGTCTCTTCTTTAGGCTAGACATACCTACTTTGTTTAGCCATTTATCATACAACTTAGCATACAGATCCCTTATAATCTTTACTGCTTTTCTCTGCACTGTTTCTAAGGCCTCGGCATCATTTTTCCACTGTGGTGATCACAACTGGATGTAATATTGCAAATGTGGTCTCACCAGGACAATGTAAGGCATTACTATCACTTCTTGTTGTTTGGATTCAATCTCTGTTGATGCAGCTGCAACTGCATTGGCTTTTTTGGCAGCCGCAGCATACTGCTGACTTATACCTAAGTTGTGATCCACTAAGATACTTCAATCCCTCTCATGATTACTACTATTGAGCCAGGAACTGTCTATGTTTTATACCAGAACATTGGTTTTTCCTGCCTAAGTGAGGTTTTTACCTTTCATCCATCACTTTCAGTAATTTCAGTTCTGAGCCTGCTGGAATTTCGGCAATCCAAGAAGGCATGGAGCTGAAATCCTTTGGCAGGAAGTTCTTACAGCCAGCCCTCAGAGACAAAACACGTAGACAAGCAGAATTTTCATTCTGTAAGCTGAGAAAGAACATAGTAAGGTATTCTCAAAGTGGTGGGAGGAGGTCCTGGGAGGCCAGGTGCACTCCACACACGACTTTATGTCTGCTCAAGGCAGAAAATCCTACTTGGATTTCAGCAGGGAAGATTTTCAGCTCCTAAGCAGAGAGGCAGAATGCTAAGGTAAGAAGCATGAGGTGCCTTGGGAGGAGGCCCAAGGAGACCATCAAACGCTGCACATGAGTGTCTCTATGCTCAGGGATTGAAAATCCTGTTTAGATTTCAGCAGGCAGAATTTTCAGCTTCTGAGTGAAGAGATATTCACATGTGACCTATGTCAGCATCTCAAAGTCTCCCCCACCCTCAAGGCACCCTGCTCTCCTTACCTTACAGTGCTCCTCTCCCCACTTACAGAGTGAAAATCCACAAGATCAGTTAACAACTGTAACCAGGAATGCCGAGGTTGTAGTAGCTGAGCAAAGCAGTCATGTGACATTTCATTTAAAAACCATTTTGTTCAGCAACTTAAATTCCAGTCCCAATATGGCTGTTAGTCAAGAACTACCTGTAATTAATAAGGGGTCTGAAAGGAAAGAAAAAACTACATTTCAGCACAAGATCTTATCTGTCTACATGTTACCTAAAGATTCGTTATGTAGAAGACATGGCAAGAAACAATGGTTTAGATCAGCAGTTGCCAACCAGTGGGCCGCAGCCCACTGGTGGGCCTTGAGAAAATTTTGGTGGGCTGCAGAGAAATCTCACCCCCAGAGCACCCTCCCAAGCAATTAATCCAGGCTGCGCAGAAACAAAAGGCTGGTCCACAAGAATGCTCCCCACCCACTCACTCCTTACCAGGCAAACTTGCTTGCTAAAATTGCTATTTTTCCTTTTTCCGACCATTATCTATTCTGCTGTGCCAGGAGATTTAAATTAGCTAGGAAGCAGGAAATGGTTTGATTTCTTGCTTTCTAGCTAGTCTTTAGATCTTTGGCTCTGTTTCCCTTAGGACTGAAGGTTTGTCTGCAAGCAAATTCAGTGCAGACTCACAGCAAGCAAATTTGAGAGACTGAGTTAGCTGATGGCAGGCAGATAGATCACTGAATGATTCTGTGAGCAAGTCAATCTGCCTGTTTTGCCTGATTTTGGGAAAAAGTTGCTCTTTTTTATATAGGGGTGTGAGAGCTGGTTAAAAAAAAAGTCTGAAAAAATCTGAAGTGAATAAGGTGCGCGAAGCGCGAAGTCCCTTAGGCCGGGGTCCAGGGCCCGCCTAGGGCCCTGGAAGCTCTGGGGTTCTAGATGCTCTCTGGTGCAACTTAGGCTTATTTTGGAGACTATTTCCATCAATTTCAACTACTGTTTTTGAGAATAAACACTTTACTTTTTCCATACCTAACCTGAGGCTTGAATCTTTGCATCTGGGACAACCACTGTAAAAAACACTTCTAAATAATCTGCTGCCTGGCAACTGGCATTTGCTGGTAACAGGTTGAAAAAAACACCAGGCAACTCTCAACTTTGCAGTGAAATCCAATTCTATACAGTCATGTATAACAGTTCAAAAAGTGTTTGTGAATTCAAATCTGCAAATTCAATTGTCCATGTATAAAACTTCTGAAACAGGCAAAAAATAAAATAGATTAAAAAATAAAGATATTCAATGAGTCCATTCTATCAAATTCAAAATAGCCAAACAATCATGCAGAAATGTAGGCTCCAAACATCCATGATGATTACAAATAAAAGCCAGGATATATTTTTTAATCTGAATCAGAATTTTTTTAAAAAATGTTTGTTTTACTTTTATGTTAAGTGCTGTCTGGGGCAAACTATTTGTATAGGGCCCCATTTTCTCTCTCTCTCTTCTTTCTTTCTTTCTTTAAATTGGGGCTGAGAGAAGGGAAGGGAAGAAAAGATCATTGACAGGGAGAAAGACAGGGAGAAACACCTGGAAGTGTGAGCCCTCGAGTTTCCTTAGGGAAGACCAGACAACAAGGGGAGAGGAGAGGAGGAGGAGGAAGAGGAGAGTTAAAAAAAAAAAAAGAGCGGGAAGCCAACTCACGCGTGCCATCAAAGCCAGGGGGAAGTGGGGCTTTCTCCGCCTGCTGCCGCCAGAGGAGTGCGGGGGGGGAGTGCGGGGAAAGGGGGTTCGTGCCGAGGCTCCGCAAGCGATTACCAGATTTGCAGCTCCGTTTGTTGGTGAAGCTGGAAGCACGCAACGCAGAAGCTTGCGGGGGCCCCGGGCGCCCATTAATGGGGAAGGAGAGGCCGCTTGGGGTCGCCAGGCTCAGGCAGCCTCCCCCACCCCCTCCCCTAGCAGCGAAGAGCTGCTCCGGGGGCTCCCGCCACAGCGCAAATGCCACGCTCCCCAGGAAACAAACCGCCAGGCTCAGGCAGCCTCCCCCGCCCCCTCCCCTAGCAGCGAAGAGCTGCTCCGGGGGCTCCCGCCACAGCGCAAATGCCACGCTCCCCAGGAAACAAACCGCCAGGCTCAGGCAGCCTCCCCCGCTCCCTCCCCTAGCAGCGAAGAGCTGCTCCAGGGGCTCCCGCCACAGCGCAAATGCCACGCTCCCGATGGGGGAAAAAAAACGCGGAAAATGTAGATTGGTGTTTGAGGGAAAATCGGAATTCCGCGTAAAATCGGAGATTTCACAGCCCTATTTATATAAAAAATTCAATATTTACATGCATGGTGCATTGTGTGTTAATTTTGTGAGTTTGCTTGCAGCAAATTTTATGTGACAGGCTGAGCTAGCCAATGGCAGATCTCTGAATGAATCTGTGAGCAACTCAATCTGCCTGCCTGCTTTGCCTGATTTTGGGTAAAAGTTGCTCTTTTTTATAAAAAAATTCAATATTTATATAAATATTTATAATATTTACATACAAGCCATGTCCAGCCAGTCACATCACCACTAAGCCACACCCACAAATTAAGCTATGCCCACAGAACCGTTTAGTGGTCCCCAGGATCTAAAATTATGAATTTGGTGGTTCCTGAGGTCCAAAAGGTTGGCAACATTTCAGAAATATTTCCTAACAATAAGAGGAATTAAACAACAAAACTGCCTCAGTATATGATGGATAATCCACTAAAAATGTTTGAACAGGCCATACAGCCGTGTGTCAAGAAAAATGTTGTACTGAGTTTTTACACTGAGCAAGTAGTTGAGCTAAATGAGTTCCAAATTTCTTTCCAACCGTTGCATGATTTCTATTGTTAGAAAATATTGGCATTATAGCTATGCTTAACCAAATAAAATAAACCAAATCTTTATTATGGTTATAGACCAGCATAAGTTAGGTGTGGTACATTCATTAAAGCAGGGTTCCTCAACCCCTGGACTATGGCCCAATGCCGAGCCACAGCTTATTGGAAACCAGGGCATAGAAGTGGTGGGTGAGTAAGCACATATGGACACCCAAAGTTGCACTCGTGAAAATGGCACATGCGTGCGAAACCATCTACTCTACCCCACTTGCCACCAGCAACACTTCTGCCAGTCCACCAAGCCAGAAAGATTGGGACCACTGCATTAAAGTATAAAAAATATGTCAAGAGTAAAATTATTTTTCATATGTATGTATGTATGTATGTATGTATGTATATATATATGTATGTATGTATGTATGTTTAAAAAAGCTAGGTGACATATATAAATGTGTGTGTGTGTGGGTGGGTGTGTGTGTGTGTGTGTGTATAGGTAGGTAGGTAGGTAGATCTAGTTGTGCTCGGGTCTTTTCCCATGTAAGATTAAGAGTATCTTGGCTACGTTTCACCGAAACACACCCCAACCAGGCACCCAGATGAAACCTAGCTTCCTAATAAATGATAACCGTCCATTTTCTCGGAGCCAAGCTGCACTAAAAGCCTCCAATACAGGAACACAATGTTGCCAGACAATCAAGACAAAAAAAGCCACAAAATAGACAGAAGATATTAGAAACACCAATCAAACAGAACACAGCAAATTCCAAGACCAATAAACACAGACCAAGACTCCCAACCAATCAAGATGAAGAAAAAACCATTCTGGCACAGCAGTAGGCTAGCCCCAAATTTAAAACAGAAACGGCTGTGAAAGTCTGACTCACAGACGAACACAATACAGAAGCCTGATGATGGCAGATGAGATTCTGCCGAAACGTTGCTACAACTTTAAAAGCATAACTATAATGCCGTGGGAAAATACTCGAACAAAGCTGAATACCAAAAATGTAAGTACCCGCAAAAACTTAAGAAAACATATATACATACACACACACACACACACACACATATACACATACATACATACACACACACATATATATATATATGTAGGTCTAGGTGTGTTCAAGTCTTTTCCTATGTAAGATTGAGGGTATCTTGGCGACGTTTCAACGAGGTCCCACTCACCATCTTCAGGCTGGTGCTTTTGTGCGAGAAAAGCATGATCGGAGCTGCCGTCTTTCTATAAATACTGATGGGAGGTTGGCTATGTTGTCATTTCTTGATTTTTCCCATGTGTTGTCATTTCTTGTCTTTTCCTGTGTAAGATTAAGAGTATCTTGGTGACGTTTTGGCGAGGTCCCACTTAATCTTACACGGGAAAAGACCCAAAAACAACTAGACCTACATACCTGTACCCATGAAAATCTACGAATATGAATGAATATATACACACACACACACCCACACACACAAATTTAAACATGTGAAAGAAGGGGTAGGAATATTAGATGTATATAGCTTAATGTGTGGAAGACTGTAACATGTAACAAAGTACTCTAATATGCTCACTGTCTAATTTATAACACAGGCCCTTATCCAACTAATTTTGAATGCTGCTGCACAGAATCCGGCAGCATTCTACATAGCAAGTTTGATATCTGAAAGCAACTGGATGGTGTAAAACTGTCCTTTGCAGCCTTCTATTTATATAGTAATGGTAAGATGAGACTAATTTGAATATCTTTGCAATATAGGCACATGTAAAGCATACACTCTGTTATTTCTGTGTGCTCCATTAGAAGGCATTGTCTCTCTGGAAGAGAAATCTTCCTGCATTGGCCTTCAAGAAAGTTAAGGGGAGGGAATGACATCGTACCAGAGTAAAGGCTCTTTTTTGTTTAGATACCTCAAGTTTAGTCAGACATGCTCAGGGATGATAGAGTAATTGCTGGATTTTCTAGAAATAAAGTTTGGGATCCTATCTGGAACCATCTGGTGCTCTGTGCCTGTTACACATTATTTAATAATGGTTTCAGCATGATCACAACCAATACTGAGTAGAAGATCTCAGAAAAGTCCAAAGAGATTTCAGTTGCTACTGCCTGCTTTCACACATACCGAAAATCATTATTCTTAAAGGCCAAAGTGGGGAAAAAATTTTTAGCCAATAACTGAATATAGTCATCCATTCTACCCCAAAATTCCATGAAACCTGATTGTGGACAGAAAATGGCATTAGAGGTACAATTAGAAATTGAAGAGTTAATCTTAAAAAATGTACAAATTCTAATGGTGCAAAATTGGAGAAAAGGTTTAGCTGGGCACTAAAAGACATTGTGTTATTGGCTGTCGGTATTTAGTGGCAACTTCTTCCCTTAACATATTTAAAAGTGACAAATGATCTCATCTGTAGATTTTCAACAAGTCTCCTTGGGCTTTCCTACTCCCAGCAAAGCAAAGGACCACCCCCAGGAATTTGAAACAGGAGATTTGCTCAATTTTTTAGGTATCTATGTTCTAGAATGCCTCTTGGGTTTCTAGAATAAATAATCTAGTGAAATTTCTCAAACATATAACACAGCACCAAACAAAGTTTGGGAGATTATATTGCAGCATATATTCATATCATCTTACCTTTGTTTAGCTGGATTTCTAAAAGTCTCCAAGTCACTCTGAGCAATTTGTTCAGCTGCTTACTGTTTAATTTACAACCATCCTGAAGAGTTTCTATTACAAACTTTCTAATCAAGCCTAGCCAATGGGCATCCGTAGGCAATGTTGAAGTATTTGCAAGGGAGACCATAATTTCACACAAAGTTAAATTCAGCAAAAGATGATCCATATTGTTTGAAGATGTCATATATTTGTTGCTAAAAGACAGACATACATAACATATGAATTTTTTTGAGTAAAAATGAAATAAAGTGTAACTTCTACAGCTTTAAGAAATTTTTTTTTATTAGACCTATAATAAAATTGTTTTCTGTCATGGAACAAGCGCACTGGTGGTTTCTCTACTCTAAACCACTTCAGCAAAGCGCCAAATCTCTCTATATAAAAGCGAAATACCACTCATGTTTGTAAAGCCTACAAACTTGAAATTTGGCACATATGTTCCTCTTGGCTTCTAGGTGCTCATTAAGAAATGATTTTTTGAAATGATCATCAGAGCATTAGTATTCTGTATATTATTATTAACACCTGAAAAGAAATATGCTACAAATGCAAAACACAAGCAGATGACTTTTAATTTTAGTTTTCACAGCACCAAGCAGCTTTAGTACAGAACAGTTGAGCTAAGCCACGCCCAGGCTCCTTGCTGTCTCCTTCTTGCTCACACAAATACTGTTTCAGTTTCCAAACAGTCCTCAACTCTTTCACACACTGACAGGACACTAGCCAGATGAATACTGATGGATGCAGAGGCAGATTTTCCCCCTCTTATTTTCTTCTCCAAAAACCTAAGCCCGACCACATAGTTTCATAGCAAAGCATGGGTATCGAGCTAGTTCTTTTATTAAAACTACGAATGAAAAAACTCCCCCAGTTTCAATAAATAAAAAGACCCTAGAGATAATTCGAATAATAATCAAGAAAGACCCAACCAGAAAACAAAACACTTGACTAACACAATAAACTTCTAATCCATAAAACTATGATTTGGGAAAGGAATGATGCTTCAAGCAAAAATATGCTAAGACTTTCTGTTGGCAGAATGTAGTTTTGCACTTTGCAATTAACCAAAGATCCAGTTAGTCAATTGAATCTGAAGATGAATGCACCGAACTTTTCTGGAAATTAAGGTCCCCAGTTTAGAAACAACCTTATCTAAAGTGATATATATTTTTTAAAAAACTATTTTCCAAGTAAATATCATTTGTTTCTCATTCTCAGACTAATATTAACATACAACTTGTACATGATAGAAAGAAAAGCCCATTTAGCTTTTCCCATCAATTTTCCCTAAAAATGAAATCTCAGAGATGTCAGCTGGGCTGAATTAGATGCTCAGGTATATTTTTCCAACAGTGAGTATAATTTAGAGCTAGCTATACATCTTCCAGGCCTAAATTGTTTTCCGAATCTAGACAGCCTAATTGTTCTCAGCATAAATATCCGGCATTGATTTTATAGAAGTTACTTAAAACACTGATTAGTAAATTCATCAATTCTAATTCCCCTTAAGAATTACGACTGTTTAGTTTAGACTGCTAATGAGTGGAGTTTAGCATCAACATAGGTAAAAAGAAAAAGGGAAATTTGTTTCCAACGGGCAGAAATGCTTTGGATCAAAATATTTCTTGGTGCCTTTTCAGGGTTCACCTGATTAATGTATTAATGTAATCACAGTGATTGCAAGCCATTTTCAAACAGAAGAGGATACAGTGTTCTCCTGAAGACAAAGGTGGTGTGCTTCCCAAATTGTTCAGTTCAACAGATCATAGAACTCAGCATAACTGCAGCTGATCTCCAGAAAGTAAAATAATTATTTTATCTTGTAAATGTAACTAATTATTGTAGAACAAATCTAAAGAATTATTTTATATCTTATAAGATTATTCTCTTAAAGATTGTTAAGACAGTACCCTCCATTAAGGCATAAATGCTTTTTTCCAGTATATACACTCTTAGTGAAATTAATACTCTAGTTTGCACAAACAAGAGTATTGTTTTTGTTGAAAGGGAATAATATATGCTGCCATTACTAAATCAGATTTTCATAATCTACAGGAATATTTTCATTTAATCTGTAAAAATGTGTGAAGACTTTGGATTAGATATACATTCACCCTCATTTACCATCATACATCTAATTTTGGTATTTAGATACGAACCTCACAAATAATTCCTAGGCAAAAGGTCACACATTCAGAACCCAAGATTAACGGCTGCTACCATAGCAACTCTGAATTATAACTTTCTACAAAATTTAAAAGATAAGGAAGAGCTATGTCCTTGATTCCTGGCTACTCATTACCAACAATGTTTTTAGAATGCAGAGATCTCAGAAAGGACAATAATAGTCAGTCTAATTAATGGCACTATAGCCTTTCCTATTAAATGGAATCTATGTTGGCTATTCATCCCAGATAATTACATTTCATGTCCTTGGACTGAGGCATTTCTAAAGAAGCTCTTTGTTAATGTCTGGTGGGCAAGCTGAAATTGAGAGAGCAGTCCACCTAGCCAGCATTCAAATGCCTAAAATATGACATGGTGGGAGGTAATTGTAACTGTAACAATCATTTTTCTATGCTAAGCGGGTCTGCAATTTATTTTGTGCTCCCAGGACTGGACATGCCCTACCTCTTATTGAGAAAAGTAGTTTTCAAAAATTCTTGACTAGAACATCTGGGACCATCCAGTATTTGTGGTGGAGGTCAAGACTCTACTGCAAATAGTAATCTGCATTTTGGTGCAACATCAATTCTCTAGAGAACCTCCTAAGCATTTTCACATCAATATAGGAATATACAGTACCACCATGTCCAAAGTAAAAAAGGAGCAACCTGCTTAGATCTATTGATTGGGGCTGAAGTTACAAAGATCACACATTATTCTACAGAATGTCTATATTTAGTCTATGCACATCCAGAATGTATTTCTTACTATAAGAACAAGTGATGAAGATAAGACACAGATTAAGAGCTGTATGATGCAAAAATCAACTTTCTGTGCAATCAAGTCATCTCCACAGCCATTCCCACCATTATATTTTAAACATGGACACCTATGATTATGGACTCTTAAACGGTAAATGTAAAAGTTCCCCTCGTACATACATACGAGTTGTTTCCGGCTCTAGGGGGTGGTGCTCATCTCCATTATAAAGCCAAAGAGCCAGCGCTGTCCAAAGATGTCTCCATGGTCACGTGGCCGACATGATTAAATGCTGAAGGCACATGGAATGCTGTTACCTTCCCACCAAAGTGGTCCCTATTTTTCTACTTGCATTTTTACATGCTTTCAAACTGCTAAGTTGGCAGAAGCTGGGACAAGTAACGGGAGCTAACTCCGTTATGTGTGCTAGGGATTCAAATCATCGAACTGCTGACCTTTCTGATTGACAAGCTCAGCATCTTATCCACTGAGCCATTGCGTCCCTTTATGGACTGTTACAACCTATAAAATATCTCACTCTCCTGGCTATGTAACTGTCTCATTCATACCTTTTCAAATGATCTTTCTTTTTTTGTTTGATTGTTTCTTGGAAAGAGTAAGGAAAGTAAGACATAAAATGGTGCTTGAAATCGACCAGGTAATTTGCTCGAAGCCATATTTCCTGTTGAAAAAATATCAAGAGATAAACTATGGTAATCATTCTATCTAAGCACTTCCAACTAAAGTTTTATGAAAAGCAGAACATTTTCATAAGCTACTCCAACAAGTTAAACAGTTATAACATAAACATAAATTCAACACAATTATAGTATAACATAAATTAACGTAACATATATTAAATAAATATAACATAAATAAATATATGTATAACATAAACAAATGCTTACTATTTTCTTTAATCAACTGACAAAAAATGAAATTTTTAATTCTACCAAACATTATATAGAAGAAACACTTTACAAAAGAAAAGCCCTTAAACAAATGAAAGCAAATATATATAGCCCAGGATAATGTTGCAGCATCCAATCTGGGTCAGTCAATGGGCTCATAGGTTTATTCTTCCAAGCTTTTGGACTCATGTTGAAGTCCATCCTCAGAATGTGTGGTGACAGAGAAGTTTCCTGAGGAATTCTGGTGAGAGAGAAGTTCTTTGGGGATGGGCTTCAGCATGTGTCCGAAAGCTTGAAGACTAAACCTCTAGTCCAAGTGTCTGATCCAGACTGAATCCTGCAAATCCCTTGCAATTTGTAGTAAGGTACTATACTTGGACTACAGTGTGGCCACAGAAATCTATGCTGAAATTCAATCTAAAGCCTCTGTTGTCTGCCCCTGAGAACATTAGGAAAAGATGCTATTTAATTGGACTAGCAATAACTTTGAAAATGGAAATTTCTTTGTAGGATTAATAATTCTTGGACCTGGGTCTTGTGTGTGAATCTGAGAGCTGTATATACATGCAGTATATATATATATCCATATCCCCTGGACTTTGAATTCTGAAATGTCCCTGGAACACATCTGACTATAATGCACATTTAGCTTGTTTCCTGATCACATCTATAATTATTCTTTATACTATTTTGGTAAACATGCAATAAAACATTCAAAACTATAAGTCAGGGGTGTCAAGTTCGATTTCATTGAGGGCTGTATCAGGGCTGGGTTTGACCTCAGGAGGCTAGGGTGGGCGTGGCCAGCTTAACATCACTTGTGTCGGGGTGCCTGTGATGGCCCAAGCGCTCTGCCAGTGAAAATGGACTCCTGATGGGCTCCTCCGTTTTTGGCTGTGATGGCTTCCTGCAACCCTCTGCCAGGGACCTCTGGAAAGCCATAGGCAGCCCTCCTAAGCTCTATTTTTACTGACAGAGGCACTGCGGGCTGGTCTTTTGTCGTTTCAAGGGCAATCCCATGGCCAGATCTAAACACCCTGCTGGCCAGATCTGGCTCTCGGGCCTTGAGTTGACACCTCTGCCCTACGTAATAGTATTTAAGTAATTAATTTTTCTTGAGTTCAGCCCATAAATTTTCAATGTGAATTTTGAAAAGCTAATCCTGCTCCCCACATAAAATCTGCCTATTTTGAGGTAGAAAAACATTTAATATCAAATTTTTAGATAATCTAATCTCTTAAATTCATATTATACGTTCTGACTACTTGAATTTAATTTGCTATCTAAATGGAGAAACTCTATTAAAAATTAACATATTTTTTATCATATTTATATAGCAGACAATGCACTTCCAATATTCATAGTTTCAGCAATTTAGCTTCTTACCATCTCATATGGATCTTTGTTTTGTTTTGCAAGCTTCCACAATAAATGAATGATACCAAGTACTGCCTCCATAATTTGCTGAGATCCAGGTTCCAGAATATTTCCAAGAACTGGAGCTGCAAGTTGTGTAGGAGAAGCTTCAACCGAACAATCAAGTAGTAATGGTATTATTACTTGAATGAAACCTTTCAAATTGCTCATGGATGCCAGACCTTTTTCATCATTACTTGTCACGCTTAAAGACCTAAAAAACAAAGACTTCACTTTTTCTTTTCTATCCAAAATATTTACTCAGAACTAAATGTTATTAAATGTATTTAAGGGTATATTCCTAAGCATATTGACCAAAACTAGACTTAACATATATATATAAAATGCATCAGCAAACTAAATATTTCAGAACTAGTTAGGAAATAGTCTGATTTACAAATAGTAGTCCAGAGTCAGTTTGTAGGAAAAATGGACAGCATAGAAATTTAATAAATTAAAATAATGTTAAATATTGCTTCTGAAATAACATATGTATTATTTACATAATTCCCTATGCAACATAATAGAAAATTAAATGACATCTGCCTGCTAAATTGAAGCATATTTACTATTGATCTGCACTTGTTTATACATTAGATTCAAAATAAGAAAATTGGAGATTTTTTCAATCAGCACATCTTTTTTGGCAGAAATAATAATGTTCAACATTTCCAGTATAAAGTTTTTTCTATTCCTACTTTGGGAATATTGTCATATATTGTCTTCTTGGCAAACATATTTTGCAAGGAAGAGTTGGAACATTTAAAACATTCTATATGTCTTACATATCACCACTGATTTCTAAAATAGCCAAGTCTGAGAGCTCTCTGGGCCATTCAAAATCTTTATTTTCTAAGAATTCAAGATCAGTTTGGAAGTAAAATTTATAGAATATAGAATAGAGTTAGAAAGGAGCTTGATGATCTTCTAGTCCAACTTCCTGCTCAAGCAGGAGACCCTATGCCATTTCAGATAAATAATTGTCCAGTCTCTTTTTGAAAGCCTCCAGTGATGGAGCATCCACAACTGAAAGCAAGTTGTTCCATTAATTGATTGCTCTCAGCATTACGAAATTTCTCTTTAATTCTAGGATGCTGATCTCTTTTGGTTAGTTTCCATCCTTGTTTCTCGTCTTTTTGGTGCTTTGGAAAACAGTTTGAGCCTTCCTTGCCTTTGGGACATTTGAGGAGCCCCTCAAATACTGGAACAGTGCTGTCTCCCCTAGTACTCCTTTTCATTAAACTAGACATATCTAATTTCGATAACCATTCTTCATATTTTAGCCTCCAGTTCCCTAATTATTTTTGTTGCTCTTCTTTGCATTCTTTCCAGAATCTCAACATCTTTTTTACATTATGATGACCAGAATTGGATGCAGTATTCCAAATTCTGTCTTTCTAAGGGTTTGTAAAGTGGTACTAGAACATGTGATCTTGAGTCTATCCCTCTGTTAATTGCATTTTTGTCCAATTGAAATGAAATTAATTTTTAATTTTTAGCTTCAATTTTTTCATTGATTGTGGAGTATTAGATGTAGCATAGGCCTTCAAACTCACAGCCCATGGGCCGGATGCATGTCCACACTCAGTTTAATGAAGGGGGTAAAGTCACAATATGTCATGTGATGATGCAAGTTTCACACCCGATCTAAGATATGTTGATATTTGAATCCATTTTTTTCTTTCACTCATACAATTTTTCCTGTGCCACAAATTGTCATCTATTCTAAAACATAACAGAATCATCCCCAAGTTTATCCATTGGTCAAGTGTGTTTCCTTCCAGAATAGAATAAAATAGTATTTAATGCAGTCACTACTAAGTACGGTATAGTTTCATAAAATCATAGGATTGGAATAGGCTTTGGAGGTCTTCTAGTCCAACCCACTGCCCTAGGCAGAAGTCCTGATGCTGTCTCAGAAAAATGGTAGTCCAATGTTTTCTTGAAAACTTCCAGTGATTGAGAATCCACAATTTCAGGAAACAAGCTGTTCCATTGATAATTCTTCTCTGTTTAGAAATTTCTATTTTAAGTTTGGATTTCCCTCTGATGAGGTTCTCCCTATTGCTTCCTGTCCTACCTCAGGTTCTATGGAGAGTAAATCAATGTCTCTTCCTATTATTGGGTAGTGGTAATGTCTCTCCTACGCACTGTTCTATTTTACCAAAAAGTAGAAGGTAGACTATTTTATGAAATATGGAAATCTAACTATATTATATCCACTGCCTTTTCTTGGTCCACTAATTTAATCACTTTATCAAAAAATAATACAATTTTTTGGGTATAACTTATATTTAACAAACCCATGCTGGATTCTGGGAATCACCTGTTTCCTAGAATCAGAGAAAAAATAAAATACATTCTTTTACAAAAGCAAAAGCACACTGAAGTGTTCTAACCTTTCAACAAATAATGCATAATTACATTTTAAAATAGTATAAGTCATAACAGTTTTATTGACTTGTTTGGTAAACAATAACTAAGTATACCATTTTAAACTAGTTCCAAGCATACTTCTTACCTTAGTGTAAACAATGAATTAATTTTAGGATATAAGTCACCATTTTCATACAACTGGATGTGCTGTTGGCTGGCGGCATGATCTTGCCAATTAACACATAAGGACTTCTGAATTCCTATACTATGAGTTCGCTCTTTCTGCCCCTCACTGTCAATTTCTGCTGCACTAGAATCTTCTACCAAGATCTGGAGGAATTTTTGGAGCCTAACTAGAACATTCAGCCTCCACTGTTGAGAGATCATTCTGCGGTTAAGATTAACAGAAATCATCCAACGTATTTTATCTCTACTTTTCTGCTGTGTTGACAGTTGCTGATGAGAAATAAGTTCCACAAAGTTATTCAGTAATATAGTACTGCGATCCCTCAGGAGAGTAGGGTATTCCTTCAAAAATATATCCAATATCTTCAGAGAATCTTCCTGAATTTCTTCACTTATGTGAGTCATGGCACTAGAAAGATGAGCACTCATTAAAGGGAAGAAAGGAGAGATATGCTCAGCTCGTATTTTGGGAGCCAGGAACTGAAGAAGGCAGACTGCTGCTTTTCGCACATTAGAGTCCTTGTCTGTAAACACAGCTGCTAACTCATTCAGTATATTTGAAAGGTGAGCATCAATTATGAATGGATATTGAGACAGCAGGTCCTTGAGTCCAAAAAGTGCACTTTGTTTAACTCCTGCACTATAGTGATTCATCTGTGAAAGCAGATCCTAAAATATAAATTCAAAATAAAACATTTCTGTTAATACCTTTTGCATTGTAAAATGTTTTAGATATATCACATTATATTTTAAGCATTTTCTTTTGCAACTGCTTCTTAAAAGTACATTTTTAAAAAATTGGTAGTGAGATAATTGATTAAAAATTGTAACATAAAGAGCTGAATGTGATATGCAGGAATAATTGACATAAAAGCTATAATTTATAACAGACAATACATTATGGTGACTAAAAATTACCCCAGAGTCATTCTAACTGTAACATCATTGTTCAACTAAATTAAATGAAAAAAACATGGAGCACTTATTAAATTATAGAGAGATTTGGACTATATATGGAAATGAAATACTTATTAGATTACATAAAAATCTGGACGATATATGGGAAAATGCTCTTTTCCATGTCTAAAAAAATGCTTAGTTTTACAAAAGTTAATTTTCTGCTTTAAAATTGGTCTGAAACAATCAGTCATGGTACCCAAACTTTTGTTTTTACCTTTATATTAAGTTTTCTATTATTTGTTGGAAGTATACTACCCTGTCTCAGCTGCTCAGGAAGATGTATATTCTTTGTCCTGAAATTTGTGTCAGTTGCATTTTCCAGTCGAGGCTTCTTCTTTCCAACTTTTAATTTCAGTTTATGAAAATCTTCTTGATGTTTTCTCTTTTTAGTCATTTTGATATTCTGCACAAAAAAGTGAACATCCTTAGAGAAAAAATTACTTGCAGTTGCATTGAAAAGTAAAATATTCATTGAGATATTGTATTTAAAACTGAATAGTAAAATCTCTTAGTTCATATCAAATCTAAATAAAGGACAAGTGTGATTGTATCTTACTCATTTCCCAACATAAGTTACCTGAATTTCCACGAACAAGGCTATCCTCTTCTAAGAAAAACTGAGAATTAAAATACATCGCATTTGGCTGCCATACTAGAGATTCTTAGCAGGAAAAACAATTTTATTTTAATCCATTTTTTATGATCAAAATGAAGTTAACACACTGGACAAATAAAAATAATTTTGCATTAACACATTTAGATAGATAACTAATTCAATGCAAACCTCTAAAAAATCTGTATTAAAATCATAATACGGTATAAAATCCAAGATGCACAACTATATAAGGCACAGAGGTACTGATCCTTTTTTTTTATTATTCTAGAAAAAACATTATTTGACATACATTTATGTTTGGTATTCAACTTTGTTCAGGTATTTTCCCACGTCATTATAGTTGTGCTTTTAAAGTTGTAGCAATGTTTCGGCAGAATCTCATCTGCCATCATCAGGCTACTGTATTGTGTCCAGAGGAACACAATAGAGAAGCCTGATGATGGCAGATGAGATTCTGCAGAAACGTTGCTAAAACTTTAAAAGCACAACTATAATGACGTGAGAAAATATTCGAACAAAGCTGAATACTCTTCATACAACGTCATGGTTAAAACTGACCTATTTAAAGATTATCTGCTGGAAACAGTAAACTCTTTCAAATATGAATACTGACTAACATTTTCTTCCTAAAAGGAAACACTATCTTTCATTATAAGTTTTAAAAAATTGAGTCCAAGAAGCGCTCCTCAACAGGAATACCGTAAATCAGTCTGAAACATAAACTTGATAAAAAATATAATTTAAAATCAGATACGGAAATTCTCCACCTCGGCTAAATATGCACCATGTTTAAATACTCTTTTAACAGGACTGTCGTGGCCTACCGCCCGAAAAACACCGAAGTGGTTAGCAGGGACCTCTTGTGTCCAAAGAATCTAAAGACTTGTTATTTTGCAGAGCTACTCTCAGAGCAACCTTTCCTTTCAAGGGAAAGGAAAGCTTCTGAGCCACCGAAGACCCACTCGGCGGTAGGCAAACGGGAGCAGGAGATTAGAGGAAGACATCCTTAACGGAATCTCTCAGAAAAGCCCGAGGCACGGAAAGAGTTGGGCCTATGCAGGCTCCGTTTATAAATGTCCTTCAAACCTTCCAGGGAAAGCTTGCTCCTCACGTCTAGTTTTCCTCACGCAAAGCGACTCACCCACCCTGTCCCGATCAATGAAACAATCTACGGGGGTCCACGATAGCTGCCTTCGAGATTTCCTTCCGAGTCAAAGTCCCGCATCCGGTCACATTTTCCGGAAGTCGCGATAACGTTTTCTCGTTAACGCGGCTCGCGGCAGTTCGCGATTGTGTTGTAGAAACTGGAGGTTCCTTGATTGAGCGGAAAGGAATACGCTCAGCAACAGCAAAATAGCAGTATAATTTACACGGGAAGTGTACAGTTATATACCAAACAGATTTTAGAATTGCGGTCAATCCTCGTCTATGTTAATGTTTCCCAAACCCGGCACGTATCTTAAAATTGGGACAGTAAAGCTAAGGAAACGGTTTCTTCATAACCTCATTCAAGAATGTAATAAGGCTATATAAGAATCTAAGGGGGCTTCGTAGCATCAGAATCATATACAATCATAATTGTTGCATTGCAGTCATGTGAAACCACCTTTAAATCACAACATAATGCTTACAGTAAGCCTTAACAATCATGGGTCTTTGGTCTACTAAAATGAAACATGATTTTTACAGAACAAGCAAAAATATTCATACAGGTTTGTGTTTGTGCCAATGTGATGCAAAAATGTGTAACTGGCATTTTCATAGATTGAGAACAAAGCAGAAACTACACAATATGTCACATCGTGAATAAAGGCAAATATACCTGCCCCAGGATAATGTTGGCAGGTCCTATCTTGTTTGGTCCCTGGGACCAAAAGTTTAGTTTTCCAAGCTTTCATACTAGCGATGGAGCACAGTTTTCGGGAACTTCGGTCTACCAGAATGTATGCTTTGGGCTATTTTATGGGTAATATTTATGCACTGCCTGGTTGTGTGTGGCTTTTTGTTGATTGGGGCTATTAAGTCCGTGACTGTTGTGCACTTACCCAGATTTGATCCTGCAATGTCACAAAACACAAATGCACATACAGGTAGTCCTTGCCTTATGTCCATTCATTCAGAGACCATTCAAAATTATTGTGACATTTTAAAAAATGGACTTATGACTAGTCCTGGAAGTTTCAGCATCTCAGCTCCCCCACAGTCATGTGATTGCAAAATGACCCCCCAGGTTCACCTTGCACTTATAATATTGCAGCAAGCCACAGTCATCTGATCATTTGGGATCTCAGCTGACTTCCCACAACAAAGTCAATGGGAAGCAGGCTGAGAATATCACAAATTCTTCTAATAAGTTGCCCAAATTGCTTTTTCTCCTGCCTATTCTTCCATACCACCTTTGTAATGTAGACATTTACCCTTTGTAGCGAGGCCACACTGAGCTCTCCCAAAATTTCTTTGACCCATAAACAGCGTTTGCTAGCCTACCTATGTCTTGAAACAGCTGGTCACTACAACCTCCATTCCCAAAGAGCACCTTCCACCACCCATTCCCAGTCCCACATTCCTTGCCTGGGACTCCATTTCTTCTGGTTTAGTGACCGGTGTTGTGTTGGGATTATGATGGCAACCAGAATTGTGTTGCATATTGTATCATGTTTTACAACCATATCATCCAATTGTATCAATTATACACCAGAAACTTTACATGATGGAAAGGGATAACTTTAAGCGCTTGTTGCTCTCTGAACCTGATGGCTTTCTTGCAGTGTTTCTTACCAAACTAAACATCAAATTGGATTTGCTCTTATTTTTATATACTAGTAGCTTGCCCTGTCAGCATTGGTAGGAGTGTCCTTGGTGGTTCTTTGGTTCTGCTATGCAGTTTATTAGAGATTTATATCTGACACTACTGGGCAGGGCACATTGTCATGGGTATTCATGCAGAAAGAATAATTGTTCCTTGATGGAAAAAGTGCCTACATGCAAATTTCTCCCATTTGTGTGCTTTATGAAGTATTTGATTTTCATATATGGTATTGACAGAAAAAATATTTACAGATCAGAGTTGAACTGTGAGGTCCTGGGGACTCTGAATTTGGTGGTTTTCTTGCAGATGCTTTGCTAAGCAAACTAGACAATTAACAAACATGAATTTCTTATTTATAAGTTGGATTGCATCATAGCATGACTCAAAAATATGTATGAGACACAGAAGAAATTTAGAAACATAATTGTTTTAAACTTGCATGATTGTCTTGGTCAGACATATATCAGATGCATGCATAAGGAAGATGTAATATTTTTTTCAAAGTATCTGACTTGATTTAATTAAATTTATATAGCCACTCACACATGTGACTATGTCTGGCACACACAATTTAAAATGTCAAGACAATTAACAGTGAAAAAACTAAAACATTTAAATACAATTAAAACATTTTAAAACTATAAATAAAACAAAAATCACAAGAGAATGGATTCCAAAAATAACCAAAAATATAACCATTTAACTGTTTGTTTAGTATTCTCAATCATTATATACTTTTAGAATTCCTCACTAGATTAAAATACAGCATGATAATGGTTCTAGTAATTTTGTGATTAATAATCAGAATGTGGTAACAAATGAGATGTGCTTATTCTTTAGGATTTCTTTGTCCTCTCCAGTTTTTAATATGGACCTCAGCAGGCAAAATTATTTTGAGGTATTCCACCAGTGTACCAATAGTATATACAGCTTTACCTCCATCTTCAAACTTTTGAGCTCATTAAATTATCAGAAACCCTAAATAAGATGGATGTACCAAGATATTCCTGTCAAATGTTGCACAAAAGGTAAGAGCCATAAGCCATTCTCCCAAGGCTGTGCTTTGTTTCTCCTTGCCTGCTTCCTTTTCTACAGACACAAATGTTTTTTAAGACAACTGTTCTATAATTCTCCTTTGTGATATTTTTTTAATATGTTTATTGAAAGTTTCAAAACAAAAAAAGAACATATTTAAAAAAACATTTTCATAGCAGTGTACATTTCTATTAATGTCAATTAAAGTCATTTGTTACAAGTAAATCTATAACGTTTCCTAGATCCTTACTTTTTATGTTATTACAATTATAATACAATATTTATTTAATTGATTAATTATATCACTTTACATACATACATAGCTATATATACATTTATCCCTATTTCCATTTTCCCTTGTTGTTTGTTTAATCGGTTTCACTAGACATCTTTACTTCCTTTTTATACAACCATTTGTACCATATATTCCAAGTTGTAAAAAGCTCCCCCTCTTCCTTATTTTTTAGTAACATGGTTAGTCTAACTATTTCTGTGCATTGATGGATTTTATTAGTTATTGCCAGGTCTGTGGGTGTCATTGTTGATTTCCAGTTTTGGGCAAAGACTATCCTTGCTGCCTGCTGCTATAACGATATGATATCAGATGCTGATTGTTGGGTATGGAGCATGGGCGAGAAAGAATGGAGACGAGCCTCCGGAACAGTGAACTTCAACTCTTTATTTACATAGTGACTACTCCAACTCAATGGCAGTTATAGCCCTCCTTATATAGGCAACCCAATAACTATTAATCAATAACAATCTAGGAGCGCTAGCTCCCTTAACCAATAAGAACGCTCCGTTAATGGCCAATCGGATTCCCCGGAACGGGCCAATCCGATTCTGCCGTTAACAGCCAATTAGAAGTGCAGGGCCAGAACCCTGCACTTGACTCCAAGCTTAAGATATCTTTATTAAGGCCTATGCATTCACAACACCCCTTCCCCCTGGCTTCTGTTTACAGGGCGCAGTTACATAGTCCTTTAGGTAGGACGGTTGCTTTATTAGTCTTTTTGATTTTCGCTGTGTGTTTTGCATTTGGCTGCAATCTTGCTGAGGTAGATCGTTGTTTGTCGACGGGGTTGCCTCTGGTTCAGAGTTCACGTTTCCGTCGTCACCAATATCTTCGGCAACTCCCTGAGGTGAATCTATTCCCTTCTCTAGTTCCAATTCCTGTGTCTCTATTCCGCCATCGTTCCCTTCGAATGGGTTTTCTTCTAATTGAAATTCGTTTTCTTCCGTATCTCCCCCCCCTCAGTTTGGTCATAAGGGAGTTCAGAATTGCCCCACCGGAGCCGTAATCGTAATTGATCGATATGGCGCTTCCATAGTTTGTCGTCAAGGCATTATACAAGGTAGAATCTCAGGCCGGTTACACGAACTACTGTTGCCTCTCCCCACAGCGGATCGCCCGATAGATTTTTTGCGTATACCAAATCGCCTACCTGGAAGGTACGACATCGGCCGCTGGATCCTAGTGGTTTTTCCGGTTCATAAGCTGGGTGTAACCGGTCGAGGTGGGAGCGGAGTTTTTGTCCCATTAGCAGTTCAGCGGGAGTTTTGTTCGTGACGCTATGAGGTGTGATGTGTTGTAGAAAAAGGATTCGGTTGATTTTGTCGTCGATGTTATCGTAGTCTAATTTCTGCAAGGTTTTCTTAACAAATTGGACCATGCGCTCAGCCCTGCCATTGGTCGCAGGGTGCGCAGGCGAGGTGAGCGCATGTCGGATGCCACGGTCAGCCAGGTACTGCTCGAAGGACAGTGCAGTAAATTGGGGCCCGTTGTCGGATACCAGAACGTCTGGTAATCCGTGGGTTGCAAACAGTCTTTCCAATTTTTTGATAACCGCTTCAGTGGTTCTGTTCGTCATGCGGTGAATCTCGAGCCAATTCGAGTAGGCGTCGACAGTTAGAAGAAAGGTGTGGCCTTTGGTCGGCCCCGCAAAATCCAGGTGAATACGGGACCAGGGTCCCTGTGGTGTCTCCCATCGGTAGGGATGGCTTTTGGTGGGGCATTGCTCACTTCCTGGCATCTATGACAAGCTTTAACCCAATTCTAGATTTGCTTGTCGATGCCTGGCCACCATGCATAGTTTCATGCGAGGGCTTTCATCTGCACGATACCGGGGTGGCCATCGTGCAAGGTTCTCAGTACTGCTTTTTGGAGTCGTGCTGGGATAACGACTCTATCGCCCCAGATGACACAGCCTTTTTGAGAGAACAACTCCGTTTGTCGAGTCTTGAATGGTGTGAAGTCATCTGATAATTGGTCCAATGGCCATCCGCGTTCGACCCAGCCTAGAACACGTGCCAAGGTGGGGTCACGTCTGGTTTCTCTCGCGATATCTTGAGCGGTTAATGGCGGCGAGTGGAGTGTTTCAATTTGTAATGTGGTTACCGTTGGTGCGGGATTGTCGAGAGTCTCTGGAAGCGGTTCTCGGCTCAATGCGTCGGCATGGGGAATGGCTTTCTCCAGGCGGTATTGCAGCCGATAATTATAAGCAGCCAAGAATTCTGACCAGCGAGTCATCCTGGGGGATAATATGTAGGGAGTCGGCTTTTCTCCAGCTATTATCTCCAATAACGGTTTATGGTCAGTCACAATAGTAAAAGCCTGGCCATACACGTACTCGTGAAATCTTTTAACGGCCGATACAATTGCGAGGGCTTCTTTATCGATTTGGCCATAATTTCGCTCAGTTTTTGAAAGTGTCTTTGAAAAATATGCAACAGGAGCTTCGTTACCATTAGGCAGTACATGGCTCAGAATGGCGCCCACTCCGAAGGGCGAAGCATCACATGTGATATTTAACGGCAAAGTCTCATTGTACTGCATGAGTACAGAGTCAGAAGTCAGTAGTTCTTTTACATTACGGAATGCCTGTTCTTCTTTATGACCCCATAACCAATTTGCTTTCTTGTCTAGCAAACGATGTAACAGCGCAGCGACAGTTGCTTTATGTGATAGAAATACATTATAAAAGTTGATGAGGCCTAGGAACACCTGGAGATCGGCCTTGTTCCGAGGCCTGGGAGTGTTTTTTATTGCTCCTAATTTACTGTTGGTAGGGTGAATACCCTGACTGTCAATTCGGTACCCTAAAAACTCAACACTGTCTGTACACAATTTACACTTATTCTTTTTTACCTTAAGACCGGTGTCTTGGAATTTTTGTAGGACCAACTTTAAACGATCCCTTAAGACTTTTTTTGTAGATGCAGCAATTAATACATCGTCAAAGTAGGGGACCACGCCTTTAATCCCTTGTAGTAGCCTTTCCATAAGGCTCTGAAATATCCCCGGGGCTACACTGACTCCAAATTGGAGCCGGGTACATTTAAAGGCACCTCGGTGCATCACAGTCGTTTGTGCCTGTGCCGTCTTTTCATCAACAGGTAATTGCTGATATGCCTGAGCTAAGTCTAATTTGGCGAAGACTTTTCCGCCCCCCAGGGAATGGAGGAGATGCTGCACCACCGGCACCGGATATGCATTTTGCTGTAGGGCGTGGTTCAGGGTGGCCCGGTAGTCCCCACAAATTCAGATTGAACCATCCGGCTTAATGGGTGTTACGACTGGGGTTTCCCAGGGAGAGTGATCGGTAGGTTCTAGCGCCCCCTGAGCTATTAGTTTATCGAGTTGTTCGTCGATTTTCGGCTTTAAGGCAAACGGAACTCGACAAGGCTTAAGGCGGATGGGAGCTATCTTGGATTAAGGCTGAACGATATTGGGGTCCCCTTGTACTCACCTAATTTTTCCGCGAATACGTCCTTGAATTCATGGATGAGGTCCTCCTCCCAGTCACTTCTGCTGACTCGGTTTATGCCTGCCACTTCAATGCCAACCTTTGGAGACCTAGAAGACTAGGCCGATCTTTGTCGATCACAGCTAGCGGTAAGTACGCTGTGTGCTTCTTGAATGAGACCCGGACTCGGCAGGAACCAACAACAGGGATTCGATTCCCTTGATAGTCCTTAAGAATAAGTTTTTGGAAGCGGAGGTCTTGGCACTGGATCGTGGGGATGAGTTGCTTGAGGGTCTTCCAGGACACCATCGAGAGGGACGATCCCGAGTCGACTTCCATGTGGCAAGACTGGTTCTCAATGGCCACTGTAATTCGGATTTTCTTGGCATCCAAGGCAGAGGTGTGACCGATAGTGATAGTATGGTGAGCCTCTTCTCGCTTCGTGGGGCGATTCAAAACTCGGTTTCTGTAGGAGTGGTTTACTGGTTCTCGCCTTACAGGACGGTTTCCTGTTGATTGGCGATAGTTAGCCCCTTTTGAGGCCTGGCCGGTCCTTGTAAACTTCGGCAGACCCGTCCGATGTGGCCTCTCTTCCCGCACTCATGGCAGAGCGCGTCGCGGAATTTGCATTCGGACCTGGCATGGTTGCCTCCACAGCCAGCGCAAGGGCGTAGGGACTTCGGGTGGTGGTCCCGGTCGGACCGCAGTTGATGGACCTGTTCTTCGTCGCTGTCTGACGACGAAGAGAGGTCCTCGTGGTGTGTCGTTGAAAGCTGCCCTTCTGACTTGGGTAAAATTTCACTTGTCGGTTGGTGTATCGGAGCGCGGTTGTGGCGTAATTGTGCAGCCGACTTCCTGGTTGCTTCTGTTGCAGTAGCATCGGCGATGGCATCGGCAAGGCTGATGTCGCCTTTCACCATCAGCTTGCTCTGCACGCCTGGTGCATCTAATCCCAGAACTATTCGATCTCTCAGTGCCTCTTCCAAATCAGCGAATCCGCAGAGGCCTCCCAGGTTTTGGAGGTCTGCTATGAAGTCGGCGACGCTTTCTCCTTTTCGCTGGTTTCTCTGATAGAACTTGTGCCGTCTCACAAGCGTGGGCATGGTCGGTGCGTAATGAGCTCTTAGTAGGGGTTTGAGGTCGTCCCAGTCCATCGTCTTCACTTCGGTAGGTTTGGCTAGTGCTTTAGCCATCTTAAATACGATTGGACCGCAATGCGTTAGGAATACCGCCCGTTTCTTCCTGGCTGTGGCATCCTTTAAATTGTTAGTTTCCAAAAACATTTGGAAATGATCCATGTAGGACTCCCAGTCCTCTTGCACTGGATCGAACGGAGTGGGTGGTACGACGACGACGGACATGGTTCCGTCGTGTAGCGCTGTCAGCCACGTGCTCGGGGTTTCTTCTTTGTTCAGTCGGCTCAGAAGTCTCCATATCCCATCCTCGTCGCCAGTGTTAGGTATGGAACATGGGCGAGAAAGAATGGAGACGAGCCTCTGGAACGGTGAACTTCAACTCTTTATTTACATAGTGACTGCTCCAACTCAATGGCAGTTATAGCCCTCCTTATATAGGCAACCCAATAACTATTAACCAATAACAATCTAGGAGCGCTAGCTCCCTTAACCAATAAGAACGGGCCAATCCGATCCTGCCGTTAACAGCCAATTAGAAGTGCAGGGCCAGAACCTGCACTTGACTCCAAGCTTAAGATATCTTTATTAAGGCCTATGCATTCACAACACTGATGTTTTTTGCTCCATGTCGGTTCTATCTGATGTTGTTAATCTTATTTAAGCAAGAAAAACCAAGTCATATGTTCATGTTAAGAAAGTGACTAGATTATACAGAAATATGATATTTGCTGATAAAATGAAGATGGAAAAGTGATGGAAAATGGAATTTACATTTCATTGTAATATAGTTGGTGAGAGATTCATACTTCTTGGAAAGAAAAGTTAACACTGGTGTTTGACACATAACAGGGGTATCATACTATTGTCTGCATCTTATCTAATTGGCTTGTAGCAACTTTGAGTTGAATGAAAGGTAAACTGAATGAAACTTAAAACTTGGTTAAGATGAAAGTATGGTTCATCTTGAGCCAATAACTGTTAGACAAGAGGCCAGGTAAAAAAGGCAGTGAAAAAATACTTCTGAAAATGTTATCACAAAAACTGAAAAGATGTGTCCAGACAATTGCCAGGAGTCAAGGTTACCCATCTCTCCAAGTCTAGGCTTGGCAGCAGAGTACCACTAAATTATTTTTTAATCTTAGGGGGGGGATATCAGTTGCTAGGGAAAAAATGAAGAGTTTCATCCTTATATCATGTTTATGAACTTCTCAGAAACATTTGCTATGCAATGCAAAATGCTGTAATAAAACTTTTGCCCAATCTATCAGCACACTTCTAATGTTTTTTTAAAAAGTGGACTTTGGTAAGCAATAAAAAGTACACGGACCAATAATATAATTTAATGAGCGAGAGAAGGAAAACTTCTATTAGAAACAAAACCATTCCTGTCCCCAGTTATCTACAAATATGTGCATGAAGAAACAGATAAATTACAAGGACAGCTTTTGAATTAAGACATATTGTGAAAGTCACAGCTGCTTTAGCCAGTCAAGAAGAGGTGTTTCATTCATATTAAAGCATATTGCAGTGCACTTCTTTTAAAATGTTTTGCACACCCAACTTCCCAATGTACAGTAATACATTTTAAATTATTATATATTTTTTAATTCAAATATCTTGATTCGTAAAAAGGACATTCAAGCTTGCTAAATTAGCGTATGAACAATCTAGTCCTCCAGCTGAATTGTTTGTTAATGTTAGCTAAATAAAGTTTCCATCTTTAGAAATGCTACATTTCTAAAAATAAGTTTCTAAACTCACAATAATTCATGTATGAATGTGAGCTACGGAGGAAAGATTAATGGAAAAGAATATTAGCTCAGCTTGAATTATGCAGTCTGAGTTGGCTGGTTGCTTGCAAATGTTTTGTTACGGGCAATATTTTCAATACTCAGTAGTTAAGATTACCTAATCAGGTAACACAACATTTGCAAGCAAACAACCAACCTCCGGAAGCACGGGGGAAAACAGCTGAGGGGAGTAGGACGGACTCTATCCAAGTAGGGGGCGTGCATAAGCGAACCAATGTGACTACCGTCCCTGTCCTAATGTTTCTTTTATTTTTCTTATATGTATTCATTTCATGTATTCATAACTATGTTTATCCTTATACTTATTATCTTGTAAGCGATTGACAAATCAAATAAAAAGTCCTTCAAGCCCTTCGATGAACCGCAGGCAACCGGACGAACGTAAATAAGGGTTCTTATTGTAAATCCAAACCCTTTGCTTCAAAAACATCCCATAGGCTGCCGTCCACCAGTTACCGAAGGACTATTGCGCACGCGCAGGTTGGCTCTTTTACTTTTGTCGGAATAATTACCATCAGTTAGACGGAAAACCCTAACTGGATAACTAAGAGAGGGAACGGCATTACACAATTATGTTTTATTGCTCTAACGAAGGGTGGTATTGCAATCAAACTAATAAGGAAAAGGAAGCAAACTGCGTTCTTTTTGCTCATAATTATGCATACACTTGGGATTTGCTACTCACTTTAGTGAGCAGGGGATTGCGTATTTTTGCTAAGCAGTCGATCTTCCCTAAGCTGTCCCACCGTGTCGGAATTTGAGAAGAGCAGGAAAGGGGGCTAATAGTATGACTGTGGGAGGGACAAAGAGGTCTAGACTTCCACCCCAGTTTTGAAGCGGGAGCAGAAAATAAAAGGCCGGTAATGGTGGTGCATTATTAACTAAAGATTGCTATTGTCTTTCAAATCTAAGACGCTGGCGTTGCAATTGCAGAACCTTTTTTTTTCTTCCTATCCCATTACTGATTTTTTCGGAAGTACAGATAACAACTACTACAAGACCAACACTCTGTTTGGATCCAGCTTACGTCCCTCTATTTCTAAATCTACGACCGCTAGTGTGCATGTAAATTGCTGGGCCGTTTTTTGTCAGACTAATATCTTTGCTTCCTTTTATCTAAGCCAAGAAGAGGATATCGGCAGCATCGAGGAGAAAGGAAGGGGAAATCTGAGAAGGCCTTTATGCACAGAAGCCTGGTAACATATATATTTGTGTTTATTTAGAAGAAAAAAAGTGTTTCAGAGAAGCACTTTGAAATCCTCTCTCCTTCATTATCATTTGCCTTAGGCCATGCTTAGGATGTTTTATAGATAGACGCAGATTTCTTCATTTCTTTACTGTTCCCAACAGTAAATATCTGACAAATCAAAAAATCTCAGTATCTAGGAATAAGCCTCAATGAGCAAAGTTGGGTACCATTGAATAAATGTGTTGCTAACGTTATTTAATGTAAGCAAGATTAGATAGTTATCTGAAAATAAATAGAATACTTTATAATTCAGTTTTAATTAGTTGCTTTTCAAAATTAGAACTACGATTTTTTAAAAAGTTGCTTTTTTCCATCAGTTTTTTTAATATTGGTAAAACACTGGTCTATTTTCAACATCCAGGCAGATAGTATTAAGACAAATTTACCTTTTAATAAAATCTCAAGTAAAACCTTCATTTTGTATTTTTGCATGTGATTTTTTTGCACATTTTTTTGTGAAGTTTGGATGCAAGTTTCACAATTTGGTTATACAATCGTTTTTCTGGAAGTAAAAAATAGATTGTACGTATACTTTACCTACAAATGTATATTCTTCTCTTGATTTTGTTTGGTTCCATTGACAATACAGTAATTTTTTACAGATCTTACACGTGTGAGGAGGGGTATGCATATCCCAAGATAGTGCCAAAGAAGTTATAAAGGTTCTTATGACTCACCTTTAGATATTAGCTATCTCCCAAATTGAGTCAGTTGGCAATTCTAGACCAGAAGCACCTCAAAGGGGGTGTGGCAAAATGGGTAATCAGATAATGCACTAACAATTTTCATCTTTAGAATTTGAGACTTGTTAATTTTAAAAAAGGGAAAAAAGTAAATAATGCTTAATTTTGTCTCTGTTGCTTTTTCAGGGCATTGGAAATGTTACATATTCCAGGCTTAGTATGATCTGGTATGTTATGAACTCAAACTTATTCCCGCCCCCTCTGTGCCTCGTTTTTGGCCTCTGCTGGCCAAAGATGGGCCGCATGGAGGCCCTGCGAGACCCCCCCATGGCCTGTTTTTAGCTGGCTGAGTGCTGCAGGAGACAATGGAGGCTGAAAACAGGTCCCAGGGGAGTGCACTCAGCCCCCCCACGGGCAGAGGCACCATGGGCTGGTCCTTTGATATTTCCAGGCTGGCTCCATGAGCCAAATTTAAGCATACCGCGGCCTTGAGTTTGACATCTCTGCAGTAGAAGATTGATTTAAAGATATTAAAAACTATTATTAACAATATTTGTTTATCTTAAATGTGCTGTTATTTGAGGTAATATTCAAACAGCTAGGGACTATATGATAAAACATAGGGTAGGCTCCTCGCTATGCAGAGAATGAGCAAATGACAGTTCACACCCCCAATACCAGTAAATATCTTTCACCTGTTTCTCTGAAAATTACTGTTACCAATGATCTGTTTTGCTGATGATATATCGATTAGAGTACAGTATCTAAACACAGTAATATGACTTATCTGTAGGTCAGTTTATTTTAATGCTCCTGTCAAACAAGCAGTTATTTTGTTCAAACAGTTTCTTCAACTAGAAAGCTTAATTTGATTCAGTAATCTTCATTTTGGGCAGGAAGGAGGTTTGCCTATTAAAGATGACTGCATAAAAGATTCATTTTATATTTGTAAGTTCTTCTGTATTTTTAATTACAGTTTTTATATAACTAAAATGTCAAGAAGAATTGGAATATAAATAAATACATGTAATTACAACTTGTTATAAAATTATTTGAGAAGTTCAGGAAGAATTATAAACATCTACCTGAGAAAAGTTTTTAATCCATAGTTTGTTACTGAAATTTGATTCACCTAAATTTCAGGTGATATCAGGGATCCAGAAAAGGAAAATATATTTGACTCGGCTGATGATTGAATATAAAAGCAAGTTTTCATGATGATACTAATCTCTTATAAAAGTGAGGAATATATTAAAAATGCAGAGTCTATATGCTCACCTCACCTTTTATATTTTATTTTTCTTCCGTAAATATTTGTCCAGGAGAACTTAAAGAATATAATATATTTTTGGATAACTGACATATTGCTCAAGTCTTTTTAATTTTATCGAAAGAAAAATCAAATGATCATAATTTTTCATTAGTTCATTGCTGCAAATTTAGCGTGCCTTCCAATGTTGCATAATTTTTATCAACCGCCCTTAGTTCTTAATTCCTTGAATAATTCCAAATTGCAAGAGTAGCAGTGCAAAAAAAAAGAACAAGAAGGATAGAGGGATCTTTAACATTCCATGATTGTTCTTATATAATTGTTGTAAATGAATAAATATTAGCAGACTTTCTGATTTCAGTCCACCATATGACAATAAAGGGACGATCAAATCCCTTAATTTTTCAAATGAGTTAATGTTCCAAATGTTTTTAAAATAACATTTCCAATAACATGAATGCAACCAACCCTTATTAAACGGATTTTAGGATCAGTGAGTAAAAATCATAGTGTTTTCTATATGGAAATTTTGTTCAGTGAGGAATAGAATATTCCAGTTAAACAAAGAGCACTGAAAATAGTGGTCTATATCCTGTCTGTATAGGACACATTGAGTCAATATTCTGTATCTATATCAGAAAAAACTGTTAACCCTAGGATAAATAGCTCTCAGTAAGTTAAACCAAATGTTCCAATCAAATCAGATGACAATAAGATGTGGTTTTGATTATAGGAAACTTTATGGGCTTTTTGTGTAAAACATAAAAAGATGAACTTAATCTATAGTTGTGACAAATAGGCTACATTATAGAAAGAGTCATGAGGTAACTTTAGAGAAAGATTGTTCTCATAACTGTTTGTAAAGAAGATTGCAAACCACTTTGTATTTTCTATTCTATCTTTTTTCTTCTCTTTTTACCCTTTAGGATTCTCTTTTTTACATTTTTGGCTTCAATCTTTAGTTTATCTTTCCTCTTGTTTTTACATTTTTCAGTAAAATAATATTTTAAAAAGACTATAGGGACCGTCCCCCTCAAACACATTTATACACACATTATGCCCCAATCAAAAGAGATATTCCAATTCAGAAAAATTATGTTTTGATCACCATTATGCTTTTTTTGTTGTTGTACTTGCCCTGTGACTTGATGCCATTCTGAGACTTTAATAACTCCAATTCTGTTAGCATTCAAGAAAGCTTTGAAGACT
This sequence comes from Hydrophis major, assembly GCA_033807585.1. NCBI lineage: Eukaryota > Metazoa > Chordata > Lepidosauria > Squamata > Elapidae > Hydrophis > Hydrophis major. The sequence goes on along the minus strand of CM066343.1, from coordinate 97,433,869 downwards.
TGGCTATTCTCCTGGACTTTGGGGCTTGGAGGCATAACTCTGATTGTTTTCCCCGTTTTTTGTATACTAAGTAGAATCACAGTTATGGATTGGCCAGTCATATAACTCATTTTAATAAGGTTGGAAATGGCTACAAATCACAGCCAAAATCTTTGGCCTCCTTTAATCCACAATCAGGCAGACAATGTATAAATGAAGAAAAGGCAAGCTAATTGTTACACTTCCCAGAAATGGTGATGCCACAAAAATCACTGGTGGGAAGTATGCAGTAATGTGGGAGGCTGCAGTATAGAAACTTAAAGATCTGCAGATTATCTAATGTGAGTATTCATGAGTGCATTACAATAAGAATATCAAACAAGAATTTAATGATACCAGGGAGAAAAATGCTCAATATTGCCATCATCTTCAGTTTGCGAAGAACCACCAGAATGATCTAGAAGATTTTTATGATTAATATAAAAACAGTTTTGTGGCATTGATAAGAAACTATGAACAAGCTAAAAAAAACTATGTTCAAGCAAAAGAGCAGCATTATGAAGCATGGCAATAGAAATATCATACTTGGAGACTCCTTTGTAGATTTAAGCAGTTGGATGTACAATGGAGTCTGGATTGTACTGCAAATTCTAAAAGAAAAAGTCAGAATATCCATCTGTAGCACGAAGCCTAAATGAACGTGAGTCATATACCATGATGATCCTAATATACAAACATGAAACAATAAATGAAATAAAAATAAATAAATTTGGGAATAACCAAGTCAAGGTCTTGCTCTTAACCCAAGTAAAACAATAGTAGTTCATGTAAGACTACCCCAAAATATCAATAAACTGAAGCAGTTGTCTAAAGAGAATAACTATATGCCAAACAATTATGCAGAATTGATCCACAAGTACAAGAAATGTTTGAAATTATTGATGCTCTGGTTTTATGTAATTTTTGCAACAAAGTGAAGTCTTAAAATATTCCTTCTATCTCATGGCTAAAGAATATTGGAGGGGGCAGAGCATGGAAGAAAAAAATTCTGGTGGTAAGATGGACATCTGCATCTGGACTTGACTAGGATTTGCACCTATAGGTAATGATGAAGTTAACACCATGGCAAGACATTCAGAAAATTGGGTGAGAAATCTTTTTGTGCCACAGTAGTGCTTACTTAGCAGACATATGCCTTTGCAGTGACATCCCAGAGATGGAATTATAAAAAGGAACAATTATCTCCTATTAATTTGCAATGTATAAATGGTAGTGATGGGTCCTAGATAGGACAAGCAGTCTCCCTGCCATTTATGTGAGTTTTTATAGTTGGAATCAAGCATTAGAAGATTGCATCTTCTACTGTGCTAAAAAAATAGTCATTCAAAACCATCATTCAGAATAGAGCAAATGCTATTTTTGTCTGTTTCTGTCTGTATATCTATCTTTAAGCTTGCCATTTACTCATTTATACCTTGTTGTGATATCCTTCTATATTTCAAATCATGGGATTTGCTGCTGCTTCAAAGCACTGTTTACCTTGTACATGTAGTCCTTGACTTACAACCATAATTGGACCAAAATTTATGTTGCTAAGTGAGACATTTGTTAAGTGAGTTTTGTCCCATTTTATGTCTTTTCTTGCCATAGTTGTTAAAGTGATTCAATATAGTTGCTAAATTATAATTCGGTTGTTAAGTAAATCTGGCTTCACCATTGACTTTGCTCATTAGAAGATTGTAAAAGGTGATCACATGATGCAGGACACTGCAACCATCATAAATGTGAATCAGTTGCCAAGCATCTGAATTTTGATTATGTGACCAAGGGGATGTTGCAACAGTCCTAAATGTGAAAAATGGCCATAAGGCACTTTTTCCAGTGCCCTTCTAACTTTAAACGGTCATTAAATGAACAGTTGTAAATTGTATTGCCAGCAGATTCTAGGATGATTCCTTTTTTGCCATGCCAATCTTTTTTGCCTTGTCAATCCCTTTGCCATGTCAATTAGTTTATAATATAAAACACAAAAGCAAATAGTAGGAAAAATAGGGGAGAAGAAGGGAAAAAGAAAAGGCGTTGATTTCTGACTCCCTTTGATGCAGTAGAATAAGAAGAAACATTGAATCTCAACTTTTTACTTTAAATTGTAGTATAAATTAGCCTTTGCTATAACAATAGATCTATCTAATCAGTAAAATTCAAAATCAAAGTTTTATTTTTTTTCACCTCAAGCACAAAGTCCAGAAGCAGTTTCCAAATAGAAACAAAAATACTTGTATTTTTTTTTATTTTATAAAGGCAGTCAATTTATCCATCTCTGCTAACTCCCATCAGTTTTTGCAACCATTCATTCTTTGTGGAGATTGAAGCGTCCTTGTATTTCTGAGCATAAAGTAATTTTGCTACCGTCAACATATATAATATCAAAGTTCCACCAAAAAAAACCCAAGTCTTTTTCAATTAAAACCAAAAGAAAAGTTTTATCTTTATATTCCCTTTGGGAATCTTCTGTTTTAGAATATGAATCCTACTCCAATATTTCTTTGATTTATCACATGTCCACTATAAATAATAAAAAGTCCCTTCTTTACATTTGCATTTCCAGCATTCATTTGAAATACCTTTATATATTCTGGTGTCAACTTGATAAGTGCTGTCAAATACTATTGATACATCATCTTATAAAATTTTCCTTTAAATTGTAATTTAATGTAAATTTTAGACTTCTCATCCACATAATTGTTCAAGATTTATATCCAAAGTTCCTTGTCTGCTGAATCATACAATTAACTTTCAAAATTCAAATTCAATAACATTTTATAGACCTTAGCAAAAATATGTCCATCACTACTACATAGTAGGATTTCAAATACATTTTAATGAAGTCAAATATATTTTTGTCTAATTTAAATATTTCTTATATTTAAGTAAATATGTAAACCAGTGGCAGACCTGAAAGTATGTAAACCATGGCAGATATGTCCTTCCAATTCTAGCTCTTCCTTAGACTTGAGGATAGGACCACCAAAATTAAAAGTGCATCATTCTGGCATTGCCTCATTTCTTTTCTAAAAAAAGCTTTGGGTAGACACCCAAAGAAGCATCTTTGTAGAAAACCTTGTTTTATATTTATTCTAAACTCTTAGAATGACACATCTAACAAAGTGATTATTGAAATCAACATTTAACCTTGTCATACCATAGATAACTTTGCCATCCAAATTTTAATTCATGATCTTCTAAATCAGGGGTGTCAAACTCAATTTCATTGAGAGCTGCATCAGCATTATGGTTGCTGTCAAAGAGCCAGTAGCAGGGTCACCATGACTACTGAGGTGACCCCACTACTGAGTGGGCATGGCCAGTCTGATTTAGTTTGGATGGAACAAGTTGCATCGGCTAACTTGACATGGGAACATTTCAGTGTCCCACAAGCTCCTCCCCTCTCCAAATTGCTTGCAGCCAAGTGCGCACCTGTGCGCGCGCGCACACACACACACCACATTCCAAGTTTGGGGACACAGGAAGAAGGCCTTCTCCCCAGGCCCAGGCATGATTAGCAATTTGCAAGCTCAGATGTGGATAAAATTCTCCAAGTTTGGAATGGTGTAGTGTGTGTGTGTGTGTGCATGTGTATGCACAGCACACCAAAAGAAATGTTCTCCCTATTCCAGACCTCATTGGCATTTCCTTGTCCGGTGCCCTCTCCCAGCAAAGCAGGACATGGAGAACAACATTGCTGCATGTGGAAGCTCAGAGGAGAAAGTTTGCAGGAGGCATAGTCCAACTTCCTTGACAGATCTCTGAGGACGAGGAAGAGGCAGGGGATCACCTCTCCCTGGTCCTGCACAAGGGAGGCTGGCCCTTCTCAAAAGGGAATCCCCATTTCCAATTGTGTGTGGTAAGGATGCTGGCTTGTTGGGGCAGCCTTCCCTTATGCAGCTTTCCTGCCATCCTCTGCAGGGGAGATGCATCTGGGGACAAGGGGCAGGCTCCATATTGGCCACTTCTACCTCTCCAAGCCCCCTCCCCCTTGATTAAAGATACATTATATAAATTAAAACATCCCAAAAGAAAACATATTGAGGTTAGGAAGGAAGAACAGACCTTATTAAGGAACAGGATTGACCAGTTTGTAGCCAGGTGTTCATTACAGACCTTGCCAATGTGATTTTAATAGCCCCGGAAGGGCCAGGAAAACCCAAGAAAAATTTGGAAATCAATAAACTCTGGTGGACTATGCTTGTCTTGCCCTATGTTGATTCTCCTCCCCAGTAGCAGCACATCAATTTTAGAACTGCATGACCATAAAGATCAGCTTTTAGCCTTCTGATAGAGAAATCCTCTTGCATTTCAGCACAGTCAGTCCACATATCTGCAATCAAAGGAAAAACCTGAATGTGATGGGCCAGAAGGCAGCCCAGCCACTGCACCCTTCCAAGGACTTATAATTAAGTTCACTCATTTTGTTCTGCAAAGCAGGGCTCATCCGGCACCCTCATCTTCCACTCTGCCAAGAGCCCCAACTAAAGGCTGAGCCCTCCAGCTTGCTCTGTTGAGGAAGGGGGCTGCAGCCAAGGCTACACCATGTCTCTCCAGCTGAAGTTTATTGAGTGACCCCCCCCTCCCCTTCTGCAATGAGCCTGGGTTACTTGCCTCTTGTTGCAGATGTTGTCAGGGGTGCTCATATACCACCCCAACTTTATTCTGGAATTTCGGGGTTGGAAAGCAGAGGGGCAGTGTTGCATTTGTGGGCACCAGCCACCAGCCATGCTGCTGGAAAGCCTCCTGCTACCCCTTCTCCTGTAGCTACCTCCATTGGAGCCTTCGTGACCACAACAGCAGCCCTAGCAGCTGCAGCTGACACCGACAAACGTTGTGCTTTCCCTCCCTTCTCCGACAGGGCTGTTGACTTTTTGAGGTTTTGAGGCTTATTTTTGAGGCTTATTTACTTCTAGTTACTTGTCTGCACAAATTTCTTCATCTGAATCCAAAATTAGTTTATATTTAATCAAGAAGTCATTGGCTTTTTCTGTAGAATTCAGTCTAAATCTTTGCTCTTTGATAAGTGAATATCATTCCTTCACGTATGTCCCAATGGAAAGGAATTTTTCTCTTCTTCAGGATATCAGAAATGAAGGAATAAACTTTTCTTTTTCTCAAAACTTTGATAGGGATTTCCTTCAAACAATTATATCCACATTTTTCATTCTTAGTTTAGATTTAAAGTGGCAATCCAAAACATCTCTCATTTTTATAAAATGAATTAAAACATTCCTTGGTAGTTTTCTCATAATTGCAATTCTGGAATTTGTAAATTTTGTCTATTTCAAGGTCAAGGGTCTTTCTCAATTAATTAACCTGGCCAAGCCTTTCATTACCCTTGATCTAATATCTTCTCCAGACAATTCAGGAACTGCTCAAAATCTTAACAAGTTGCTTAAATTAAAATTCCAAAAGAGATCTTTCATCCAAATCAGCCTCATCCTGGAGATCTTTCTTCTCCAATTTATCCACCATCAGATCCCTCTACCTGTTTAATATCTCCAGTCAAATGTTATAGATCCTTGTGGAAGTTTCTTTGAAAGTACATCAAGTTTTGATTCAAGTTTCCCATTCTTTGAATTAGTTTGTGTATTTTAGCTGTATTTCCACCTTGCTGGCTGGACCCGCAGGGATTTGAGGGGTTGTCGCCTGGCGCTGCCCGTGCCCACTGGAGCTCCTCACGCTGCCGCTACTGCCGACACCATCCAAAAGAGATCTTAGAGAGTCTGCTGTGCATCTCCTGATGTTCTTCTTTCAGTCTTACTATGACTGGTCGTTTCTTTAAAATATAACCAAAGTTTAAAATGTTAAATTTTAAACTTATAAATTTTTAATATTAAATCCAATGGGTTTAGCATATAAAATAATGTAAATAGAAAGTTAGTAAGATTTGATAATATTACAGTCTTTTGGCTCCCTGGTATGGTCAAACAATGTCATTGAAATATAAGTTACAAAAGAAACTTGAAACCTATGCGATGCATCTTTATTTAAAAGCCCACATGGTTAGTCCAAACAGAGGCAAGTAAAATCGGAACTATTTCTCCCCCTCCTCGTAACAGAATCAAAATACCATTTAGGGAGTCTTTGTTTTAAATCAAAGAAGTTCAGCAGAGTCAATTAAAGATAATAAAATCCCTTCCACAGTTTTCCAAATTTACAGTTTGTTTATTTTGGCTTGGATACACCAATTCTCTCCCCCCCCCCCCCCCCGCCATCTTAAAATCACGAAGCTTCAGAAATGATGTTACTTCAACAAAAAGGAAAAAGTAGGCATTCCTATGAAGGAAGAAAAGTATCCCAGATTTTCCTAAGGAAAAAAAGGCAAGTATTAGTGACAAGATTCAATTCCAAAGGGAAAAGAAACTATAGTCTGCAGAACGGATAGTCAGTGTAGGGAAGTATGTTGTCTCCTTGGAACAACTGAGAACCTTACTAAAATAATTAACTTAGCGGATTACTACTCCTTTCTTCCTCATGTGGGGATGAATGACACAACAATGAATCTGAAAACAATAATGAGATTATGAATAGTTAGAGAAGAAAGTTGAAGAAGAGCACAAATGATGTTTTCATCTATACTTCCAAAAAAAGGCCAACATTCAATGAGGGAGCAATTTTAGAATGAACCATTGGCTAAAAAACAGGTGTTGACAAGAGAACTTTGGTTTCCTAGACCAGGGTTTGACATGAAAGGCTCTAGGCAAGGAATGGACACCATCTCACAAGAACTGGAAAGAATATATTTGGAAAATGACTGACTTATCAGAAAGGTTTTAAACTAAAATTGAGGGGGGAGAGTAACCAATCTTCATTCAAGCAAAAACCTTTAGATAGCTAATCATATAAGGAAGTAGAAAGTAAAGAGAAAGAAGAAAAACTCAGATACGAAATAGGAGACAGGAAGCATAAGATGAGCCACAAATAACTTAAATGCCAAAACATTAACATTCAAAGTTTAGGAACAAGCAGGGTGAACTTGAAATATTAATACGTAAGTGCAATTATGATATAATTGCCATTACAGAAACTATAGTGATGCACACAACACAGCATGAAAACCTAGAATGCATATGCATCAACATATAAAGAAAAAAGAATGACATTGCCATAGATATATACTATCAACCAAGTAGAAGAAATTGATGAACTTTTTGCTAATCAGTTAACCAACGAATATAAGAAATCTACCACAATAGTAGTGGGGAATTTTAACTACCCTTTCATCAATTGGGAGTCCAACTTTGCAACAAATGGGAGATCAAACAGATTCCTGATCACCTGACAACTTCATAATTCAAAAAGTAGAGGTGGCAACTATACTGGACCTTATTTTTACCAATAGAGAAGAAGTGATACAAGGGATTGAAATTGTAGGAACTTTTGGGGAGAGTGACCTGTCATTTTTCGAATTCAATATAAAACACACAACCAACAACATAATCTAATCCAATGTTTTAGGCTTTAAAAGCTGGTTTTAACAAAGTCAGAGCTTTTGGAAAGGATCCTATGGATGAAAATCTTACATGGGCAAACAACTCAAGAAGCTTGGGAAACGCTGAAAAATATGATTATAAAAGGCCAGTCCAGTTCAATACCACTAAAAAAGATAAAGAAGAAGAAAACAGCATGATTGCATGAAGAACTCTCAAACCAACCAAGAGGAAAAAAAGGACAAGTACAAAAAATGGAAAGAGGGACAAAAGTAACTAAGGTGAATATCAACAAATAATTCAAAACTGTAAAGATGAAGTTTGTAAAGCACAGTAAAACCTGCAACAAATGTCAAAAACAAAAATTTCAACACATTAAAAAAGTCAAAAAAACAATGGGTCCGCTAATGGGAGAAAATGACAAAGAGTAATGGACAATAGAGAGAATGTAGAACTGCTTAATTCATGTTTGCATCTGTCTTCATGCAAAAATAAACCACTACTGAATTTACCCAAAATACAACCATAAATGAGAGGTATTTTGTGCTGTCTGAACTTGTTTTCTTGCAGGTGTTTCATTACCCAAACTAGGTAACATCATCAGTACCAAAAAGGAATACTGATTGATGTCCCTTTATATTCCAGTGACTTGCCTGTCAGTGTTGGTGGGGGTGGTCTTAGAGGTTCTTTGATTGGGCTGTTTTCTGTTGGCTTTTTTGGCAGTTTCTTGATTGGCAGTTTACTTTATTGTTGGTCTGATGTTAATTGTTGACACCTTGGAATTAATCTATCCTGATCTGGGTGCTGATTGCTGGTGGAGAAATGCTTGAGTCTTTTTGTTCCTTTTTTGCTGGATAATAGTCTATTTTGCATAGGCTATAGATGCTGTTAATGTCTATGTGTCCATTGATGGCTGATTTGTCAAGCATTCCCTGGCATTTTTGGACTTGGCTTGGTTCAGGATGGTCACATTTTTCCAATTGAAACTATAGTTAAATCTATCTGTATGTTGTGAAATTAAAGAATTTTTATTGTATCTTCTGATTACTAGTTGGTGTTTGTGGATATGTTCTTTCAGTCTTCTGCCTGTTTGTCCTATATAATGGTTGTTGCAGTCCTTACACTGTACGTTATAGATGACTCCTGTTTTTTTCCCCTCCTGGGATTGTTGGGTCTTTTGGTCTGCTTACAGTGTTTTGAAGGGCTTTATTTGACTTGTTTGCTATACTGATTCCATTGGTTATAGTAGTCTGCTGGTGGTTTCTAAGATAATCTTGATGTATGGCAATGTAATTCTTTTCAATGTTTGTGTTAGTTGTGCTGTATTGGGTCAAGTCGTCAGGGACTTTTTAATAAAGTTGCATGGATATCCATTTTGTTGGAAAGTATTGTAGAGATGCTCTATTTCCTTTTTCTGATGTTCTGGGTTGCTGCAGTATATGGGTAGTTTTCTGTAGACTTGCATTTCTAGTTTGCCATTGTGGTCTCTGCTAATCAGGATGTCCAAGAAGGCTAGCGAGTTGTTGTTGTTGTTGTTTTCTCTAATAAACTGGATTCCTTTTAAAAAGTTATTAATGGTTCTGTGGATATTCTCCAATTAGTCCTTTTTTATAATGGTAAAGGTGTCATCTATATATCTGATCTTTATTATTAAGTCAACAATAAAAATATTTTTATTATGTAATACTGAATCAAATATATATTTGTATATAATGCAGCCCTTCCTAAAATTGCATATTTTCAAACTGCCTATATATTCATACCTTTTCTTTTCCAAAAGCATTGTAGCTTCTTAAATATATTGAAACAAGAAAAGCAACTAGTCCACAGATTTAGTTCAATTGGAGACATTATAAAATATCATTTTAAATATTGTAAAATTTCTTCTACAGCTTCACCATAGTCCCCCTTAGTAAAGTTTACATAACTAATTTTGAAGGTGTGAAAGATCCCACTGATTATTCAAGTTACTCTCTGATTTTCTATTAAATTTTTCTGCAAAAATATTTATAACAATGCTGGCATGTAAACTACAGCTGGTATTACCTTTGATTATTCATCCTATGATTTTATCAAACTGATATTAGATTACTAATTAACACTCTAAATCAGATGTGTTCAACCTTGCAGCTTTAAGACTCCCAGAATTCTTTACCCAGCATCAATTAATAATTAATATCAGCCCTTGACATATTTAAAAAATCAGAAACGAGTCCTTTTTGCAGGATGTGAAAAAGGATTTTGCTCTAATAGCCCTGGAAATTTCTGAAATTTTACTCAAAAATTTTCATTTTTTTATCAAATAGGTTAATGTGGTATTCTATTGGCTTCAGTGGAATTATTATATCATACTTTCATGTGAAACTGATAAAGGATATCCCAAAGGTGCTTTATTTTTCAAAAGGCAACAGGACTTTGTTTTTTCTTAAAGTCGTTTCACGTCTCATCCAAGAAGTTTTTTCAGTTATGACTGAATAGTGGAGGAGGGAAGGATTTATATTCATTGCAGTCATCTGGTCGTTAACAATCTTTTGACAGTTGTTGAGATCACTTGGAGATTTGTTTTGTACTCCCAGGGACACCTGAATAATGCAAATGGGTGTGAAACCTTGGAAATGCTGAAAGAACTGTGTTGTAAACGGGAAATAGGTGGTGTCGTATATTTCACACTCTGTTGAAAGAGGGCTATTCACTGTTAATGTAGATGGCCTCTTTGACTCCTCTTTCAAACCAGTGTTTCTCTCTGTATGGAATATGGACTTTGCTGTCTTCAAAAGAATGACCTTTGTCTTTCAAATACAGATGCAATACTGGCTCTTATCCTGATGGGTTTGTTCTCCTATGTTGTGCCATACATTTATGAAGTGGTGGTTTTGTTTTTCCAATGTACAGATTTGTACACACCTCTATATATCACTGCACTGCATGTATCACAATACTCAGTTTGTGTTTGGGTGATTTATCCTTGGGGTGGGCAAGCTTCTGCCTTGGTATATTTTTGGGTGTATGTATATTTATATATTGTGTTGGTTGAAAATCCTCCTGACCGTTTCAGATATTTCTGCAGCATATGGAATGACGTTGCTTCATTTGTTCTCTTTTTTGTCTATTATGAAGGACTTCCTCCTGAGTCTTTCTTGGATGTGATAAAGGCCCAGTTGGGATAGCCATATGTTCTGAGAACTTCCTCGACATGTTTTGCTTTGCTTTTCTTTCTCATCTTTATCGGTAGACAGACTTTCAGCCTGATGGTGTAGGATTCTGATCATTCTCATTTCGTACTCTACTTGGTGCTGAAAATCAAAATGTAGATATTGATCTCTGTGTATGGGTTTTCTATAAACTTTGGTATTAAAGCTTCTGTCTTCCTTGACGTGTAATACACAATCCAAGAAGCAAAACTATTTTCCTTAACATCTTCCAAGGTGAACTTTATTGTATCTGCACACAGAATTGATGTGTTTGGTGAAGGCGTCCAATTCTTATGTTTTAATCTTGATTCCAGCTACCTATACCACCGGTGAGTGGATAGAATTCCTGTGAAGGAGTTAAAAGCTTTGGTTTCTGTCTCTTCCATATAGAGATTGGCCACAATGGGGAACAAAATAAAGTATAAAAGAAATATAGAACCATATCCCACGATTATTTGATAACTAATATTTTAATTTTGTTTTTTAGAAAAGGAGTTTAGCCTAGAAGGCTTTTTAGTACAGATTTCTGTCTGCAGTGGTTGTTTACAAAATGCCCTTTGGAAGCTTGTAATTCGGACATGAAGAACAGTGGCCATCTTTAGCTAGCATTCAGAGCTATATTGGCTCTGAAGCTGGGCATGCCATTTTTGTGGCTAACTGGAACTGAATTGTTTTATTTTCCATGTATGTTTAAATAACAAAGCAAGTGATTATGACAATATCTTGCAATAGGAGTAAGTTACAAATTATTTGAAATTACACCGTTTTGTTAATGATTGTACAAATTGGCTGAGTCACATATATGTGCGCATATGTGTGTATTCCTTGTGAATATGTGAAAATCACATTTTATGATTAAAATGTAGAGACTTTAAAATGATTCATGTTTCCAAATCTAAAGCATTCCTGTTGAATTTCAGCTTGCTTTGATATCCCAGAGAATTAACAGAAAATGCAAAACAGTGAAGTAATAAAGCCTGCCAAATACTTTTCTGAAGTGGAGAAGAGTGTGCTGCTGGCATTAGTTGAGAAATATAAGTATGTACTTGAGTGTAAAAAGAGTGATGCAAGGACTATTGCATTGAAACAACGGACCTGGCAGGCCCTCGCTCATGAATATAATTCCCAACCAAATGTATCACTCCGAGATTTCAAGCAGTTGAAAAAATGCTGGGAGAACATCAAGGCTCGGACAAAGAAAATAATGACACATGAAAGACGAGATAAGGTAAAAAGATGCATTAGTCCACTTATAAGTAATCACGTCCTAGGAAAAGAGAAGATCATCAACATGATACCAGACCAAGTATATTTTTTACAAACTCCACCAGAAGAAGATTCTGAATATCAGCCTGAAACTTCTAATCAAGGTACAGTTATAATCTAGTGAACTGCATTAATCAATTTTTTTTCTATTTCAAAAATAGATAGGATATTTGCACTGCACTTATCTACTGGTATCTATATAATATCAGTTTCAATGTATAAGCAAATCACATGTACAATTCACTGTATGATTAATGAGACATAACTTACTGCTCGTAGCTGCAGTAACAAATATCGGTCCTGGATTGTGTCTTAGCTATAGAACCACCACCATGTTTTTATCTCAAAGTAGGAGAAAGAGAAAATCTTTTACAGTGGAATCCTTCCTGAACATAGAGATAGGAATTACTAAAAACTGCAGAGGGCAGAATGCAATTTATGGTTTATTATGGCTAGAAATGTAGCGGACACATGGATGAGACTAGGATTAATTAAGCTTTCCTAATGGAAAGGGGGATTTGGGATTTGTATTTTAAGTATATCAAGCTTTTTTAGGGTTTATATTATATTTCTGACAAGTCTTTTGGAGTTGGGCAGGATAACCTCTAATTTCTTACTAATTTTCTAAAATTTTGATTTTAAAATTTTAACTTTCTTTTGATGTCATAAATTCCCAATTAGTTAGATTTTTAAATTATTAATAATATTCTTCAGTACAAAGGGTATTATTTTAAATATGACTATGTACAAATTTGTATAATGTTTTATTTTTTAATTAAGTTTTATTTATTTTTTATTTATTTATTGTTAGAAAAGCCTTTTTTCCCAATAATGCAGCTTTGAAAATCACACTGATCACTTAATGTAAATGCATCTTACAAAGAGTTGAAATATGTTTAATGTTTAATTATCTGAAGTGGAACATCTTTGAATGGGTAGTTTTTGCCCTTGTCATAAATAGAAAAAGGTACTTACCTATATAGATCTACAAATAAAAAGACAAGCTAGGACAAATTTCCTGTACTTTCCTCTTGCAGTCCATTAAGTTCAAAGTGCCTAGGATGGATAATATTACAAAACTGACAACTTCTTGCATTCGGACATAAGCTTAAACTTGTGAATATTTCCTATTTCAATAAACTAGATGAATTTCAGCCTTATTCCCAAACTCGGAACTGAGGTAAAGTAGGAAATATTTATGCAATGTACCAGAAGTGAAACATTTTCAGAAGTGAAAATTATATAGATATACATATATCACAACAATCTTTCTTTCCAATTACCTTTAGCTTTTTGGGTGCCCACCCTAAAATACATTTGTAATTTCATATTGTCCTGGTACAGACAATTTTGCTATTTAGTGTACCCTGAATATTCATGGAAGATTGCAGAAATATTTTAGTTACACAGTGTCATTTTATTTTTAACACTGAATGCTTAACCTCCCTATAAAATGCTTTTTCTTTATAACAAATCACTTTATGAAATAGTTCAGCTGTTTGTGGTTTGCCAAGGGCATTCAGTAAATATCTAATGGAAATGGAAATCCAGGTACATTCCAGATACATTCTTTCCACAAGGTGAATTAGATCTTATAATAGGGGAATTTTTATTTTTTAAAAATACAGTTTTTAACCGTTTCTTGTATCTTCCCAGAATCTTTCAGTGTTATTAACAAAGAATCATGTGATGAAGAGAAAGGACTTGTACATTTCCAGGTATGTGAAGGTACCTCACAATGTGAGCCTTCCTGTTCAGCAGTCAGAGTAACTGGAAATAAAAACTTCAGAAATAAAGCTGCTCAAGAAAGTGATTTGAAAAAGATGCATGAAGAGGAGCACCATCAGCAAATGTCTATTTTACAACTGCAACTGATCCAAATGAATGAAGTGCATGTAGCAAAAATTCAACAGATAGAAAGGGAATGTGAAATGGCTGAAGAAGAACACAGGATCAAGATGGAAGTGCTAAATAAAAAAAAAATGTACTGGGAAAGGAAACTTCAGACGGTTACAAAAGAATGGCCTGTTTCATCTTTTAACAGACCATTCCCTAATTCACCCTAGTACATGCAACTGCTGGTGGTTCATTAGACTGAAGTAACTTGGTCATCAGAAAATAGTTTGAGAATTAGGTTCAATTCCTGTATTTAGAATGACAATGTAATTGTTAGCTATAAACAAATGTCAAGGAATACCTAAAATACGGTTTAGGTAGATTTTCATTTACTAAAACAACAAAGAAATCTTCATATTTTTGACTTTATAATTAAATTTAAAATTTCCAAGTATGCTCAATAAACCACTCTTTTCAATGGTAACCAGCTCAATCCAATTGGGTATTTTCTGTTATTTTATTTTTGTAGCTGAATTTTTCAATTAATTATTTAATGATGAATGTATATTACGGTACAGTTATTAAGACTTGAAGAGTGATTCAGTTGAATTATCAAGCAAGGTGAAAAGGGTGATAATATAGCAATTGCTGTACAAGAAAAGGAATTCAGATTTCCAAAGCTGTCTGATTGGCTGTCTGTTCAGTCATAGTTATAATTGTGGAATAGTAGAAATATGTGTTCCCCCCTTCACTTCTTTTCTGATACATCATCTAGTCTGTTGCCCTTGATTTGCACTGTATGGCACAATCAGCCCACTAGCTGGTAAAACTCACACTGGCATCTGGCCTGCAGTAAAAAGAAATAGCCCACTTCTATTTGCATCTAGTCCTATGAATGTTTTATCCAAAGTAAATGCTTATAGAGTTTGCAATTTATTAATTTTATGCAAGTCTGCTTGTGAATGTTTGTGGCTTCTTGCTACTATGTATACAATACTGGACATAATTTTAGAAGTACAAAATGCTTGAAGCAGCCCTTGTAGAACTTTTACCTTTGAACAGATTATTAAGAGCTGAAGGAAACAAATACAATATGAAATAGAAAGATAGATATTTTATCTTTAAAATAGCTAGTAGCCTGGAATACCCACAATTCGTATGTAGCATTATTATTTCAGACTAATCAGCAGAGATGGTAGAGACTAGTATTTTTTCAAAGTAGGAATTTCGTAGGAGTTCTGAAATGTTTTTCTTCTGGAGATTTCTAGAAACTTTTTTTTTCACTCACTCCATGCATTTCTGCTGGTCATTGGCTTTAAGCTTATTAAGAACATTACAAAATCTTTTAATATCTGAATAATAGGCTAAAGCTATAATTCATAGAAAGCTACCAGTAAAACAAAAAAGGCATAGCTTATTTCTGAAGGAAATACAATCACCCTAACATATTTTAATTACTTATTCTGTTCTCCTTTTGGGTAATTCTAAATTTACAAAAGGACACTAATTTCTTATCCAGGTTTAAAGGTGAGATTGTAATGAATGTGAACAATCTGAATCCAGAATTTAAACATTTGCTTGTTGACTACCTTGTGTGTTGAATTTAGTTAAAGCAGCGGAGGAGTCTCATCCTTTGTAGAACAGAATGGGCAAAATCAAAATATTAAAAAATTGTATTTTTTGGTTTTGGCTTAGACTAAGAACCCAACTTTTTAAAGCAACTAAATTCATTTCAATACAAATCTATTATCAAAAAAATCAGTGCAGACCACAATTCAAATTTTGCACTAAGTAAATTAAATTTTGTATTAAATTATATATATAGTATGAATGTACTATATATTTCCATAGCATACATTTATTTTTTTCTAATCATTGGACATTATGCGATCGATAACAGAAAATTCTGGATCAGAGATTTCACTATGCATTCAACACATACATAGAAGTTTTATTTGAAGTTATATTTACAGCTTCAGTGACTATTGGAGTATGTTTTGGATTTGTTACTTCTTTGTTACTTTCCTTGAGTATACAACATACTAAGACCCAATTATTACTTCTGGTATTATAAAGAAGAAGAAATTAATTTTTATACATTCTAACTTTACATTTACCTATAAAAAAGCAAGTTAAATGTTAATGGCATCATAATTTTACACAACAAATGAGTGTCATTTAATTATATATTTCCAAATAATTTTTCCAGTCAGTTCAGTAGCATTTTTCATTGGCCTAATTTGATAAAACATTAATAATGTATTTGAATTTTAGTTTGTTCCAATAAATAAACTTGTCTTTATTTTTAATAGTTGAATATTGGGGAAAAGTCTTTTCCAAGCTATCTATACACTGTTCTTATTGAATGGGATTATGATTGGGGTTTTTTTTATGTTACTATTTTTAAATAAACCAAACTAAATAAAAACAAGGGGATTATTTAAAAAAAACCAAATAAATGGGAAAAGACCCAAAGAATAAATATTAAAACATGGCTGAAAATGAAAGAGAAAGTAAGGCATGCAATTATCTAATTCTATCATATCTGGAACTAATATGATAAAAACAACATCCAAAGAGATATCATTAAGCACACTCAGGGGGATGAGCAAATTGGGACTTTTCAAAGGTCATGACAACTACTATTTAATGCAAGGAATGAAATATAATTTTAAATTTTGATTTTTGAGTGAGTCTTGTTGAAGTTAACAATTTTTTTGTGATTCTGTTGAAAGTATGCTAAATATCTTAGCATAATGGCTAAATATCTGGCTCAATTTGTTCTATTCAATTTCATTTATAAAGGTAAAGTAGGGATATTTGTTTAATAGCTGAATGTTTAACAGTTTTTAAACTTCTAAGAGGTCTCTTTGCACTACTGATATTTAATCTGTATAGATGTTCTGAGTCATAGTTTCAGTTCAACCCTCTGCATATTTCAGAACAGGCTAACAGGAGTTGCATCTCAGACTGCATAAGTTGTGAACTGCCAAGCAAAATGCAGTGACTAGCACTTGAATTGGGTTTGGCTTAATAGGTCACCAGTTGTTCAGATCTTTGTTCATTTTACATTCAATTTCTAGTGAATTAACCATAATATGTAGCACATGGTTCTCATTATGCTATGTCTTGATTTCTGTCACTAGCTGTCATTAAAGTTTATAAATATCAAATATTAGCATGGGCAAAGAGAACCTTGAAGTTGCAATATTGTGAAGATTAGACATCTAAATAATAATTTGTTGAATATCTGTTTCTTAAAGAAGGCATCAGCAATCAGTATGCTGGTGGCACTTACCATGCTAGTTTAAAATGTGGTTTGTTCAGTTTGGTGTAGCCATTGGCTTATGCATCAGAATTTATGGTTTAGCATTATGTATGATATAACATTTAACCAAGACATTTGTGTGGCTTCAATATTGGTGCAAATAGGACAGCTCCATCATTTCCTGGTACTGGAAAAAAAAACCTAACTGGCTTGGATCAAATCCTCCTAACTGATCTATCTATCCATTTGACAAATGCACATACAGAGCCTTTTTGAAATCTCTTCAAATTGTAAGAAGCCATCTGAAATATCTCAAATAAGTATCTTTTAAAATTAGTACCAAAGCTGTTCCTGCTTTTTACAGAATTATTTTCAAAAGTGCATAATGGAAAATATGGTGAAAAATTGCTATTATGCCTAAATAAGGACTGTTGCCCAATCTGGTCTCCAGAACCAGAACCTTAAGCTTTATATATAAATATTTAAGGAATAAGGGGAACCTTGTTATGCATCTTGGTTTCATAACATTTTTGAAGAAGGATTTGTTCAGTAATATTTATTTTTTCATCAAAAGAAGAGACTCCAAAAAAATCCATAATGAAAATTAATAGTAGGTGTACATTTTAGTGCCTTGTCTATTGTATAATGTGTAATCAAATGATGGATTTCTTATTAAAATGTATCTAAATATTGCTAGTAGAAAAATTCCATATGCCTATACTTGCTTCCAATAAATCATGATGTATTAATCTTGAATTTTTCTTTTAGTGTAAAATCATAGGTTGCTTGGTATTCACTGTAAAGAGTAATAGTTTTAAGTACATTGAGAAAAGAAAAAATATGGCGTGTTGATTACAATTAAGCAAAATATGAGAAAATAATTTAAAGAAGGCATTTAAAGAAGGCATCAGCAATCAGTATGCTCTGTAAATGCTAACTAATATAAAGTAGTGACTTTAGAACAATAGTGATGGGAAAAGTTTTAATTATATAGACCAGGAGTGTCAAACTTGTGGGGTCACATTGTCATTGTCATCATGTGATGTATCATGACTTTCCCCTTCGCTAAACTAGGGATGGGCAGGGCCAGTATATAATGCATCCAACCTGTGGGTTGTGAGTTTGACAGCTGTGATATGGACAATGATTGAATCCAAAATACATTCTCCCTAATGAAAACAAAACTTTCACTAATGTTCGTATACACATTAATGTACAGTTAATTGAACCACTACTTGCCTAAAGTTCACAACACGTGGGAACAAAAATTAACTACATAGTTAGATAAAGATACTGATTCAGACTTGTGGGAAAGTATCTTGGAATAGTTACTCAACATATACTTACAGTAGCAAAATTTCACAGCTTAACTAAGTACAGATAGTCCTTGACTTACAGTTCATTTGTTAACCGTTCAAACTTTTCATACTTTTCATTTGAATCATACTATGTTTTTCTCCCAGCACAAAAAGGCAGTGAATTGATATTTTCTAATTCAAAATCTTCAGTTAGATTGGATTCTTAAAAGTTATTACACTTTTCTAGCAGGGTAACAGATTGGATCTACAGAGTTCTGATGGTTATAGCCTCTTTTTTTCTGCCATGATTTTTGCCCCAGCCCCTTGTCTTCATCACTTATAACATCTGCCCAAAAAGCTTAACATGATTTCAGGAAATAAATAAATGATTAAGTTTGTCAACACTTCTAAACACCTCTTGCTGATAGTAAAGATATATCTCTTTGAAATAATTCCTTTCTATATTGGATTTCTAAATTGGATCTTTTTAGAAATAGGACTTTGAGCCCTATTAGAATTAATTTAAACTTATTTCACCCAAATTTCCACACAAATGGTTTGATTTGCAGATGCCACTTGCGTCCCAGTTCTTTATTGTGCAGTTGTTCTGCAAAAATACAAACTTCCCCA
This sequence comes from Hydrophis major, assembly GCA_033807585.1. Classification (NCBI taxonomy): domain Eukaryota; kingdom Metazoa; phylum Chordata; class Lepidosauria; order Squamata; family Elapidae; genus Hydrophis; species Hydrophis major. The sequence goes on along the minus strand of CM066343.1, from coordinate 97,414,920 downwards.
AGATCCAATATTTTATTTGCATTTATTTTCATTCCAATTATGTCTTAATTTTTTCCACATTACATTGAGTAGAACTTAAAATGTGGAGGGGAGGAGGGATGGCTACAAAATGGAAACTAATCAAGGAGAGAAGTAATCTAGAACTAAGGAAAAATTTCCTGACAGAACAATTAATCAGTGAAACAACTTGCCTCCAGAAGTTATGTGTCGTGATACTCCAACACTGAAAGATTTTAAGAAAAGATTGGGCAACCACTTGTATGAAATATGGTATATGGTTTCCTGCCTGAGCAGAGAGTTTGATTAGAAGACCTCCAAGGTTCCTTCCAACTATTCTTTTATTCTATTCTATTAAATACTATAGTTTAACAGCAATGAGTCAAAGAGCTATATATTTTTTTTCTATATAAAGGTATTTGTTAACTGCAACTGGGTTTTGGCAAAGGAATTTACCATCTGCTTTTAAATTATTGCATTAAATTATGAGCCTCAGCGAGATAAACTCTAATCTGAATGGATTTGACTTGTAAGCTATCTGATCAAGTTGCTGTGTACAAACTCCCCTTTTAAACGCTGTTTTTCCCATCTGCATCTAATGAAGGGAATTGGGGCCCTTTCCTCCCCCATAAGCCATGTAACTCATGTAGCTCCCTTATCTGTTCCTCTCTGCGTGTCCTAGGATGAGGCCTGGATCTTCCTCTGAATTCCCTCTGTCTTGTTCTATCCCTTGCTCTGCCCAGCCAGACTATGCCCTTCCCCAGTTTCTTCCATAGCCAGTGGACCCACTGCCTGTCAGCTGTTCAGCCTCCCCCTTGGAATCAGATTCCTACAGGGGCATGACAAATTTAATAAAGCATTTCCTCTGTTGCAGGGGTATCAAACTTGATTGCATTGCAGGCAACATCAACATTGTGGTTGTCTTTGGGTGTTTGAGGTGTGGGGGACATGGCTGGGGTGGTCACAGCCAATTGGGCGTGGTTCAAGGAGCATAGCCAGTTCAATATTACTCATATGGTGTTGGGAAGGGAATCCAGGGGTCTCTGGTGGGTGGGAGGCTTGTCCCACCGGAGGTGAGGTAAAGTGATGCAAGGGTGATGCAAGGCTAGAGGTGCTGCTGCTGCTAGGAAATGCAAAGGGTGGAGTGGCTGCTGCTGGACACTGTCAGCCATCACTTGTTCATCAACCTTTGTCCATGGGGGCAGATGTTTTCCAGCCCCTCAGATGGTGCACTGTGAAGCTCCAGAGCCCATTCCACTGGGCTCGCCATCAAGCATGGCAGTGGCATCAGCAGCTGGCAGAGATGGGGAGAGGCATGTGATGCGGGTTGCTGGATGCGCTTACACTGTCCCACTGTCTGTCTTGGCTTGCAGCTGGAGAGCAGGTCGCTGCTGGTCATCTCAGACCCCTTGTGGGTCTTGCCGTGCATGTGGAGCATGTTCCCCTCATGCACCTGATACATCTCGGCCCCGCTGTGTGCTGTCGTCACCTGGAAGACCCATTGCGGCCACCACCCACCACACCCCCAGGCCCAACCAGGATCATATGCCTCCCCCTCATCTCTGCTGGGACTGGGAAGCTATGGCACTGATGGGCACCTGGCTTTCCCTGCTCATGGCCTTTCTACCTGGCCATTTCACTTTCTTTAAGCTGCGGCAAGGTGAGATGCATCAGGTGTGTGAAGAGAACATGTTCCACCTGTAGGCCAAGGACAAGACTGCAAGGGGGCAACCTGTTCGCCAGCCACAAGACAAAACAGACAGTGAGACAAAGTAAGCACGTCCAGCGGTCTGCATCATATGCCTCTCCCCCACCTGCTGGTTCCCTTGTGCATGCTGCTGGGACGGTGAGCTTGGTGAAGTGGCTCAAGTTGCAGAGTGCTCCATCTGAGAGTAGAAAACATCTGCCCCCATGCACAAAGGATGATGAGCGAGCAATGGCTAATAGTTCCTGGCACTAGTCACTCCACCCTTGTGTCACTTAGTGGCTGCACAACCCCCACCCGACCCCTGCATCATCTCACTTCACCTCCTGTGGGACAAGCCTCCAGCTTTTTGCCTGCTAAGCCTGTGCATGCTCCAGCACATCTACTAGGGCTTTCTGGCTGGTCATTTTGTCTCCATGCTGGGTGGGCCTGGTGCTGCGGGTTGCGACAGCAGTGACCTAATGAACCCGTGCAAGCTGCTGGCAGCCTCGATGGTGACAGCAGCCCACAGCAGTGCCGAGATGTGTCCAGTGCATAAGGGAACGCACTCCACATGTGGGCCAAGGGAAAGACCTGCAAGGGGACCAAAATTACCAGTGGCAGCAATAGTCAGAGGCAGAGGCACAGGGGAGAGGCATGCAATCTGGCATGCTGGATGCACCGGGCAGCCACCTGCCCTCTTCCAGCCACATGGGATGAAGCAGGCATGATTGGTGATCTGTATCACGTGACTCCCCGCCCCCCACCTGCTGCCTGCTGCTGGTGCTGTCACTGCTATGCCTGTTTCTTGGAAAGCCAACTGCAGAGCTCGTTTTCGCTGGCAAAGGCAATGTGGGCTGGTCCTTTACTAATTTCAGGCCAGCCCTGAAGACCATATCTAAACTCATCACGGTTCACATCTGGCCAGTGGGCCTTGAGTTTGACATTGCTTTACATTCTAAGGAGAGTTTCCTATGACAGTTAAAAGTCAAGCCACAAGTCTCATGGTGACTGTACCTTGTATATTTTATTTAATCTGATGGCTATATAATAATCCTCTGCTGCCATTTCTGTAAAACAGAATAAAACAGAATTTCTATAGAGTAAGATGGGATTTTCTAATAGGTAATGGGCCCAGCTTCAACCCAGAGACTGCATTCAAGCATGCAGTAACAGCATAAATAAATCCAGTACCTAGAGATAAACTAGTACAAACCCAATGCCCAAAGGAGAATTCAATATAAACCTAGCAATAAGTCCAGATTAGAGGATAAATACAAAGTTCAGCACAGAACAGAGAAAACTACTGTGGGAATAAACTTGGACTTCAGTATTGGATAATGATTAGTCTAAGACCTTATACATACATGTCTGCCTAAGGGTCACTGAGATAAGCAAGGAAATTAAAAACAAACACCAGGAACAATTAAGCAGCTCAGACAATTGTAAACAGTTCTGTGTACTATATCTAATTATTGTAATCCACAAAGTGAATGCTTACTATGTACGAAATTCTCAATAAAAGGGAGCACTAGAATTTGCTCTAGACTCCCATCCCGAGTACACCAGCCTCTGTGTCTCATTCTTTCCATGGGAGACCACCACAAGTGGTGACCCCGACGTGATCCACTGCAGGTGGTAAATGTCCGGACCTCCGTGTTTCCTCGCCTGGAATAGGTAAAGTTCATACTTAACTATTGCTGGACAATAGGATTATTCAGGGAACATGGGGGGAAAACTCTCTCAGCCACAGGAACAGCATGTTAGTGAGCTGCTGAAGTTAGTCAGGACAAACTTCTTTATCTTTAAACCCTCTGGGGGGGAGCAAATAGTTCTTTCAAAAGATAATGTGAGAGAGCTGCTGCAAGAGATCTGGCGGCAATGTCCCTGGTATCCAGAGAAAGGCTCTTTAAAGTTAGACACATGGAGGAGAATTGGAACTATCCTTCATGAAGAGCCACGGGTAACAGCTGAATTATTTTTTTTTAAACAAATTTTATTAATTTTACAAAAAACAATACACAATCCAGGCATAACAACTTGAAAAATCTTTTCTAAAAAAAAAATAATAATAATTAAAGAAGAAAGCCAATAGAACATATAAAATAACTCCAAATTGTAATATCAATATTTACATTATCTATTTAACTTCATATCTTATCCAGGCTTCTCCTTTTATCCAAATTATATTTTGTGCTTATTAAAATTTTATTGCCTTTCATAAACATACAAAACACAAAACATAAACAAAACTAAAACATCTTTTCTGAAGGCTGCCTGATCCCGGGTTGAAACCCTTCACACAGACACAAATTCAAACATCATATTCACTTTATATATCCTTCCATATCTTATTATCATTTTCTTTTTCTTTTTTTATAAACCAATTTTATCAATTTTACAAAAACAATCACAAACAATCAAAGCATAACAGCTTATAAATTATTTTCTAAAAATAATAATAATAATAATTAAAGAAGAAAACCAATAGAACATAATGATTCCAAATTATAATATCAATATTTACTTTATCTATTTAACTTCATATCTTATCCCAGCTTCTCCTTTCCATCCAAATTATTTCTTGTTAATTAAAATTTAATTGCCTTTTATCAATATACAAAAAAAAACCATAACAAAACCTTTATATATCCTTCCATATCTTATTACCATTTTCAATAACATTCTTTGTCTGTTCTATTTCCAACTATCCATTCATCTTTTTTCTTTTACTATATTTCTCCTATACACTAATTGGAGTGACGCCTTTAACTCATTACCCTAATTTAAAAGTACTTCATATAACACTTAATTTATCTTAGGATTCTATTTAGTAGATTCTAAAACTACACAGCAAATTTTATACTCTAAATACACATATAAAAACACAATCTTATATACTTTCCAGAATCCCCCTTTTATCCTTAATTAAATTCACCCATTGTCTCTGAATAAACTTTTTTCTTTAGATCTTGCTTCCCACCATTAAGGCTTCTCCTCCCCCCCTTTCTCTCTTGCTTATTCTTCTCCTTGCCCTTTTTACCCCTTTGTCTCCCCTCCTCCCTTTTCTTACTCCCTTTCCTTTGCTTTCTAACCTTGCATCCACCTTTCCTCTCATTTTTCTCTTTTTTGGTTGTTTTTTCAAATCTTAAAATCCCCTTTTTCTTATCCTCTTTCTCCTTCTCCCCGGAAAAAACCCATTGTTCATCAAAGATGGCTTCTTGTTCCTCTTCTTCTTTGTCCCAGTCATTCTGCTGCGTAATCAATTTTTCATAAGTACATAACGCCATTTCTAAAAATTGAAATAAAGTGCCCAAAGTATCTTTTCCATCTTGTTCTTCCTTTTTATATTTTTTATATTTAGTCTTTAGTTCATCCACAAGCGATGCCATCCTGAAAAGAGAAACTTTCCCCAAAACAACCACCCAAGTATTTTTAATCAAAAATAATTCAAAAAAAGTTCAAAAAGTTTATATTTTTCTTCTTTCTTCTATTTCTTTTTCTGGGGTTACTGTTTAATCAAAGAGGTCCAATTACTTTGTATCTTTCTTTGAGATTCTAGGCAATCTCCTCCTTTTTCCACTTCTGCTCCAATTTTTTTTCCTCTCCCTTTCCACTTGCAACATCAATTTTTAAATAATCAGAAATCCATACCTCTAATAAGGGTTTTCCAATTTCTTAATTTTTTAAGTCCAATGTCCAAGAACTCTTTTGTCCCTTAACTTCAACTTTCAGAATAGTTCACCTTCAGTGCCCAAACAAATTTTAAATCTTCATCTGCTATTTCCATGGGGTGGGAGAGTGAAGAAAAAAAAAAGTTCCCTTTAACAGCTTCTCCGCCGCTTTCGATCTTCTTAGGGATACAATGTATCCTCCAGTTATTCAGACAGCTCAATTCCAATGAATTTAAAAGATGTTGATTGACCCGGCTCAGCCAGCACTTTCACTTTTCTTGCTTCCTCCAGCACAATCTTACCCGGTTGCAGGCTTCTTTGTGGCGGCCATTGCTGACCGCCGCTCCACCACCTTGGGAAAAAGGGGTTTTTCCGGACGAGGAGAGGGTCTGCGGCACCCCCAACCCCCTGTCCGGCTCCCCTCTCTCTTCGGCTGTCCCTACAGGGCAGCCATATCCCCCTGACCCATTTGGATCGGGGGTACCTCGGCGGCAAGCGCAGCAGGAATCGTGAACGGTCGCGAAATCCTGCTGCCACCGAAGCCACGCGGAACCGGAAACCCTGGCAATAGCTGAAATTTTGATATATTGGAAGGTTGTTATGACTGCTTTAGAGACCCAGCAACAAGCTCTTTTAAAAACTTTAGTAGAACCCCCTCCTTATAAAGGAATTGTATTGCACCCGCCTTCTCCAAAACTGGAGTGTGCTTTATCATTTCCACAGCCTATGCCTGTGGATGAGAAAATCCAACCAAAAATGGGAAAAGTTCAAGCCATGATGCATCAGGCTTTCAATGAGGGGAAATTAGAGTCTGATGAAATTCCCCAGATGAATTTGTTTCCAGTCAATAGGCAAGTGGATGCTCAAGGCAATCTGCAGTCTGAATGGGTTCCGATTTCTTTAGCAGTTCTTAGGGAAATTAAAAAAGCAGTAAAAGATTATGATATTCAAAGTCCTTTTACAAAGGGGCCTCTGACAAGTTTGGCTACCTCACGCATGATTCCTAGTGACTGGAAAGATTTAATGAGAATGATATTGAGCTCTACTCAGTATGTGGTCTTTCACTCAGAATACCAAAGGGAAGCTGTCACTAGGGGAAGGAATTTGGGGGGGCTGTATACGCCACACCAAATCTATGGGGCAGGCTTGTTTGAATCCACTGCTGATCAAGCTGCTAATTTGCTTGATCACGTATTTCCAGTGGTTATGGCAGCTGTCCTTGGGGCGTTGTCCTGCATTCAGGATGTGGGAACCCTAGCACGGTCTTTTTCTCAAATTAAGCAAACAGCATCTGAGTCTTATAATGATTTTGTGGAAAGGCTGCAATTAGCTATTACCAGGCAAATCTCTAATGAGGAAGCTGCAAATGAACTTTTGCTGAAATTGGCAGTTAAAAATGCAAACGCTGACTGCAAGCGTATCTTACAGCCCTTGGTGGCTAGAGGTGAGGTTACTCTGGCTGATCTGTTAAAGGCATGTGCAGTGGTGGGTTCTCAGGCTTGCAACATGGAGACTTTGGCTATGGCATTACAAAAAGGGATGAAACCTATAGGGAATTGTTTTAATTGTGGAAAGCCTGGCCATTTTAAAGCCCAGTGCCGTGCTCCTGGCGGGGGGGGTGTAGGCATTTTGCTTCCTCCCCTTCTGCAGGTAGGCCAAGACTGAAAGTTCGGTATAAGAGACTACCAGATCCAACGTGGAAAGGACCTGTCCCGCTGATAACTTGGGGCCGAGGATACGCTGCTGTTGAAGATGAGGGGACAGTTGTTTGGGTTCCTGCTCACTGTGTGCATCCTTATCATCAGCCAAAGGGGCAAGGGGATGGATTTGGGGGAATGGAAAAGAAACAAGTTGATCCAGGACATGGGGAAGCTAGCAAACCTTCATAATAAAACCTTCATAATAAAACTGATTGTTGGATATGTATGCACATGCCAACTCACAAAACATCAGGGCTTCCAATGGTTGCAGTACCTCTGGTGAAGGTGACTGGTATAAGGGACAATGCTATGGTTGTTCAGGGATGTGGGTTTTGGCAAAGGAATTTGGACTACAAGTAACATAAATACATTGCATCTTGGAAGCCGAATCCAAGAGGTGGTGGGTATCTGCTGGACTCACAATGAGACAGTAGAGAATATGACTTACTTGGGAACATATCCATTTTGTAACAAAACAATTATTATCGGCAATGGAAGTCAGGTTTATCCGGATGACATGAAACTAAAAATCTCACTTACTTTGTACATAATATTTCTAAATTTAATATCATATCTTTGATCAATGAAAATGGGTGTCCAATTATCCCTGCCACATGTTGTCCTATCATGATAGAAAACCAGCTGCCCAAATGTGCAAATGGGAAATACGCACCACCGCCCACTTATTTGGCTATGTTAATGGAATCTTTTGCACGATTAATCTATGCTGAACCAAATACGGTTGGCCATCTCCTGGGAGCAAATCTATGGTTGCTGTGTGGACAGATGGCCTATGATCGCATGTCAGCACAATGGAAAGGAGTCTGTACCTTTGGGAAAGTAATCCCATCTCATGTCATTTTAAAATCTTTGGGGACTGCTCATATCCGCAATGTGCGTTCCGCAACGGAAGTAAACTCTGTTTTGAATCATGACTACTGGACACAGATACCAAGGGGAGTTATTCCTCCTTTAGGAGTCATGATGAACTATAGAGATTTGCATCGTTTAAACAATTGGACAGTTACTATGTTTAAAGACACCATTAAAACGCTAAAGCTGCTTGAAGAAGAGCAAGGAAAAATCCTTGACTTTGTCCTGCAAACCAGATATGCGGTGGACACTATTTTGGCTGCGCGAGGGGGAGTTTGCGCTGTGATTCATACACATTGTTGCATGTATATCTCTGATTATTCTCCAAACATTACAGCTACTATACAGCATATGGAACAAACCCTGAATGAGAATCCATTACAATTGAAGGACGAGGGCCTGGACGTGTGGTCTGCACTTTGGTCCTGGTTGCCAGATGATTCATGGATTCATCACCTAATAATTGGAGCGATATTGCTTGTTATATTTTCTCTCTGTGTATGCTGTTGTATTCAATGTCTCCCTGGACTTTTAGGAATGTGTCGGGTGAAGCCTACGGAAGGAGAACTGTTGTTGCAAATGGCGAAAAGCTACCGAGGCATCCGCGATCATCAAAAAACTAAAACAGGGGAGATGTGGAAATAAACTTTGACTTCAGTATTGGGTAATGATTAGTCTAAGACCTTATACATATATGTCTGCCTAAGGGTCACTGAGATAAGCAAGGAAATTAAAAACAAACACCAGGAACAATTAAGCAGCTCAGACAATTGTAAACATTTCTGTGTACTATATCTAATTATTGTAATCCACAATGTGAATGCTTACTATGTATGAAATTCTCAATAAAAGGGAGCACTAGAATTTGCTCTAGATTCCCATCCTGAGTACACCAGCCTCTGTGTCTCATTCTTTCCATGGGAGACCACCACAACTAGGCATAGCCCAGCTACAGCAAATAAATACAAGATACAGCAACAGAAAGAGGACAGCAGCAGTATAAAGGAAATAGTAACACAGCTGCAACAAATATTTCATTTGCAAATCTGATAAACCAGAACTGCCCATCTTGGAAATTCAAGATGAAAGTGCTGCTAATAATGACAGATACGTGGAAATGTATAAATTGAAGCTAGGCCAGAATACCCTTGAGATGAGTGGATAGAGAAAATCAGAAAACTCAGAGCAAAATTTCTCTTAGCATAGAAGATGATCAAATCATACATATATGTAAATGTAAAACTACTAAAGAAATGTGGGAAGAATTATAAAAGGTGCACGAAAGAGTTAATCTCAGCAATAAACTGTATTTGATTAGAAAGCTATACCAAACCAAATCAATAAAATGCCAGGATATGCAAGTTTACATAATGCACACTTTGGAAATGCCTGAATGCCTGAGAGGTATGGGGAAAGAAATAAAAGATTTTCATAGCTATATAATCTCTGCTACTAGTTCTATGAAATTAAACACCTTTTCTATTGAATAAAACAAGATTTTCTAACATAACCAGTAGCCAACATTCATTTGTAAAAAACAGATCATGCCAAACAAATTTTATTTCATTATTTGACAAAGTGACTAAATTAGTGGACCAGTAAAATGCTGTGGACATAGTTTACTTGGATTTCAGTAAGCATTTGATAAAATAGATCTCAACCTACTGGATGACGAACTATACTCAATGTATAGTCCTTAATGGAACTATATTTACATGGAGAGAAGTAAGCAGTGGGGTACCCCAAGGTTCTATTTTAGGCACTGTACTCTTCAATGTCTTAATAAACAATTTAAATGAGGGAATAGAAGGGAACTCATCAAATTTGCAGACTATACCAAGCTGGCAGTAATTGCCAACACTCTAGGAGATAGGCTCAAGATCCAGATGGATCTCAACAGACCTTGTTAGATTGGTCTCTGTCTAACAAAATGAAATGGATATAAAAGTAAAGTTCTACACTTAGGCAAATGGAGGCTTTAGCTGGAGGCTAAAACATGAAGAAAGGTTGCATGAATTGGATCTGGCTAGCTTAGTAAAAAGAAGGGTTGCTCTAGTAAAAGGAAGAGCAGTGTTCCAATATTTGAGAAGCTGCCATAAAGAAGAGGAGGTTAATGTATTTTGCAAAGCATCGTAAGGCAATACAAGAAACAATGCTTGTAAATTATCCAAAGAAGGAAGCAACTTAGAACTAAGGAAAATCTTCCTGATAGTGAGAACCATCAATCAGTGGAACAGCTTGCCTTCAAAAGTTATGGATGTTCTATCACTGGATGCTTTTAAGAAGAGATTGGACAGTCGTTTGTCTGAAATGGTATGCGGTCTCCTGCTTGAATATGGGGTTGGACTAGAAGACCTTCCAACTCCTTCCAACTCTATGTTCTAAGTACTATTGTTGTTGTTAATCTGTTTTTTATGATACTGTTTTAAAAGGTTGCACTATGTTCAAGACACAAAGTTAGACAGACTCTCTTAAATACATGGAACAAAATGAAAAAGCAAATGTATGTAGAAACACCTATTTGGTTATCAACTTTAGAAGCATTGATGCACCCACATTTTCTAAGACAAGGAAAAATCATCACCTATGAAGATATACTCAGTGATAAAGGGTAATTACAATCTAGACAGGACCTGAAAAATCAAGGAATTGATGTGGAATGTTGAGCCTATTTGCTACTCCAATCGAAATATTTAAGGGATAAGAAAGAGTAGGGAATTAGTAGAACTAAGACAAAACTAGATGAAATAATATTAGGAACCGATGAGAAGATGTTAAAAAAAATCTATCAAGTCTTATTGGAATTTAAATTGGAAGAAGAAAAAGTAAAGGAAACAATGGTGGTATGGATGAAAAATTTTGGTTATAGCATCAATTTAGATGATTGGCAAATATTATGGAAAAGAAACAAAAAAAAATAACTTTAGCCATACCGTTTAAGGAAAATCTGTATAAATTATTTTATAGATGGCACATACCTCGATCAAGATTGGTAACAATGTATTCAACACTTTCCCCCACATGCTGGAAATGCAATAAAGAAAAAAGGAACATATTACCATCTGTGATGGAACTGCAAAGAGGCCCAAAAATATTGGCAAAAAATACAGAAATGGCTAGAAGAAATATGTAGGATGAAAATAGAATATAGACCGGAGTTCTTTCTGTTAGAGAAATATGATAAAGACAATATATATTTAATAATTCATATAATTACTGCAGCAAGATTGGCGTATGCACAACAATGGAAAAGTGAAGACACCCATACGAATTTAAAATTAGGAAAATTTGGACGTGTGCAGAAATGAACAAATTAACAAAAGAATTAAAAAATAAGGACAAATTGGACTATTATAAAATATGGGATAAGTTTTATGATTGGTTAGAGAAGAGGAAGATTTAAGAGAATAAGGAATGATTAAGGGTATATATGTATATATAATATATATGGAATGAAAATACGTATTATTATTATTGGACTTAGCAATGTAATGACAAAGATGGATGTTAGGAGAATTGTACCATGTTCATTTTTTTAAATGTATTTTTTGTTTTTGTTTGTTTAATAAAAAAACTAAAAAAAAAAGTTGTGGATGTTCCATCACTGGATGCTTTTAAGCATATGCTTGAATATGGGGTTGGACTAGAAGACTTTCAAACTCCTTCCAACTCTAAGTTCTAAGTACTATTGCTATTGCTAATCTGTTTTTTATGGTACTGTTTTAAAAGGTTGCACTATTTTTTTCTTTTATATTTTTTTAAGTCAAGTTTATTTATTTATTTATATATAAGCATTTTGAACATAGTGTATTGTTCAGGCATACCATTTTACAAAAGAAAAGAAAAAGAGAAATAGTAACATATATACTGATAGTAATAATAGTAATACAACAGAATGATTCTAAACATATTTATAATTATGTTAGCTTATTTGTAATCCTATTCAGGGATGGGATTCTACCAGTTTGCATCTATTTGCTAGAACCAGTTAACATTCTAAGCAGTTTGAAGAACTGGTTGTTAGAAGAAATTATTGGCCTAATCCTGTAAGGAAGGCAGGAAGGAAACATTCTGGTGTTGCTTACAGAAACTGCCTCTCTGTTAACCCTTATTACATTCTTGGCAGGACTAGACTTCCTGTCTCAGGAACTTCTCTGGAGTTTTTTTCCCCTCCTTTGCTGATACTTTGCTTGTGTGGAGTGACAATTTAAAGTTACAATGGCACTGAAAAAAGTGACTTATGACCATTTTTCACACTTACGACTGCTGCAGCATCCCCACAGTCATGAGTGGTCAGGCGAGGAGATGCGTGCCTCGATGTGATATTGAGTTGGCCACACCCAGCCAGTAACATGACCACCAAGCCATGTCCACCCAGTCACATGACCACCAAGCCACACCCATCACCTAAGCCACACCCACAGAACCAGTTGTTAAAATGTTGAATCCCACCCCTGATCCTATTGATTGTATTAGCATACTTATAGTTATAAACAACATTCATGTTTAACTTATACATAACAATGCTCTTTCTTCATCTAATTTCTACCTCTTATCTCTAATAATTGATAAAATCTATTCCACTTTAAGTAATAATCTGTATCTCCTTTATCTTTTATTTTCAGTGTCAATCTTTCCATCTTTGAACAATCCAATATGTTCCAAATTATATTTTCATCTGATGGAGTGTTCTAATTTTTCCAATATTGTTCAAATACAATTCTCACTGCAGTCATGTAATATTAAATATATAGTCCCTTTATCATAGTTTTCTGGTATTATACCTAACAAAAATATTTCTGGTTTCAAATCTATATACTGCTTAATCATCTTTCCCAACCATATGTGTATTTTCATCCAATATTTTCTTGATTTTATACATTACCACCATATAATAATAAGCACCTGGGGTCTGATTACACTTCCAACATTTGGCGGACATGTTGTTAAACATTTTTGCAAGTCTTGCCATTGGCAAATGCCACCTATAAAACATTTTATAAAGATTTTCCTTATATGCGGTAGCCATTGTCAGTTTATAAATCCTATCCCAAAGTTTTGGCCATTTTTCTAATTCTATAGTATCTGATTTTTTTAAATATAAACAATACTGCGTTTCAATGGTTATATGGCATAGAACAGGGATGTCAAACTCAATTTCATTGAGGGCCTCAGGATTGTGCTTGATCTTGGGAGACCTGAGTGGGTGTGGCCAGAGTGGGTGTGGCCAATTCAATGTCATCCTTCTCCGGGGCACCTGTAGTGGCTCAAGCACTCTGCCAGTGAAAACGGACCTCAGAAGAGCTGTAGACGGCCCTCCTGTTTTCACTGGCAAAGGTACTGTGGACTGGTCCTTTGTTGTTTCTAAGTGGGTCCCTTGGGCCAAATCTCAGCATCCTGCAGGTCAAATCTGGCCCCCAGGCCTTGAGTTTGACACCCCTGGCATAGAATGATATTGATATTTGAACATAGATCTTTTTACATTTATATTTTATTGGATTCTATTAATCTAGTTGAAGTGTTAATTTATATTACTAGTCCATGTATAATATGCCATATGCTAAATAAATTAATTTTCCCTTTTATATTAACTCGAATTTGAGATGGTTTTCAACATTGTTCTGCTCTATTTCTGTGGAATGTAGCTTTCTTACATATAGGGCAAGTCTTATCTCCTCTTTCATTAGGTTTGTTTCTTTTGAACAGTTCAAATCCCTCCAGCTGCATATTCTATTAATGGGTTTCATTCCATGAATGGGATGAAGTTTCAGTATTGACAACAATATCAGTCCTGCCCTTGTGTACTTGGATTTCAAGTTCACTATGTTTGTTTTTCATATTCTGAGCATTAGTGTGTAGGCATCTAAGTCTTTTTTTGACTCACTTTTTTTTTTTAACTTCTGCTTGTACCTTTCTACCTTTTGATTGCCCTGACCTTTGTGTTTGGAATTAGCTTCTAAAAATTTGTCTCACTTCCCCTCCAGTTTTAATTTAAAGCTCTACAGATAAAGTAAGCTGCTTGGTTTCCGAAGACGTTCTTCCTGGCTCTTGTTAGATGTAGCCCATTCCTTCCTGTAGGCATTGTAGTCCATGGCCTAAGAATCCAGTGTTTACTTCAAAAATCCTGTGTCCCTCAGTGGGTGCCTATTTTTTTGTTGGGAGTACAGAAGAGAACACTATATGGGCACCCATTTATTTGGCTTTCATGCCTAACTGTTCATACTCTCTTGATATTGTTCTCAGAGTCTATGTAGTATAGTTTATCCCCATATGGAAGAGGAGAAAGGGAAAATAATATCTAGGTTTAATTACCTTAATAAGTTTTTCAGTCACATCTTTAATAGTTCCTCCTGGGAAATACCTAACTTCTCTAAACTGAATGTTCTGTCTACGAATTGCTAGTTGAGGTTCCTTGAGCAATGAATCTCCTAATCACCAACCCATGCTTATTTTTCCCTTAGGAAAGACTTGCCTTTTTTTCCTATAATTGATCATGCTTTCTTCCAAGGATAGCTTATGAAATTGTTTAGCTCCAACTAAAATTTAATATTTACAGAAAATATAATAATATAAAGTTCAGAAATTTTATAAATTTGATATTTATAAAAAGTTTATAATTTGGAAAATTAACAAATTTTAAAAATTAGAAAATTCAAAAATCTAACCCTTTTTTATGAAATTCAAAAACTGTTTTTCTTTAAGTTGAATGAAAATTAGTTTATGGAAGATTTTAACCTTTTGTGTTAATGCTGTGGTCATACTTATTTTCAGGTTTTTCTGTGTTCTGCTGCACCTTTAGGTGCTTACCTCCAGTTGCTCATTTCCATTTGAGCTGCTCCGGGTGCTCACCCCAACTTTTGGGTTGCTTCATGCTGTCCTTGTTCTGCTGCTGATTCGGGTGCTTTTACTGTCCCACTCAGATCTCTGATTCTTGCCACTTGTGTCTATCCTGTCCATGTTTGTGAGACACTTGACTTCTCACAACTTGTCCCTCTCATTACTTGCCTCCCCTCCTCTCAGTTTTCTCATCTTTCCCTCCTCTCCTTCTGCTTTCTCTTACTCTCTTCCACTCTTTCTAGTCCTTCTTTACTTAAGTTGGATATCCTTTTTCCCCTGTGATTCAGTTCTGATTCCACTACTGTTACTGTCTTTGAAGGAACAGAACTCAATGATGGCAGAATTGCATGTGTCATTTAGCAGCGTGGATCAAGACCCTGCAGAATATTTGGCCTGTGGGCTGCAAAGCTCTAGACGAAATGAAGGAAGCATATAAAAAAACAAGCTGACAAGAGGACACCTCAGAAGGAGTAGGAGATAAAGTTTACATCTCTACTAGATTTCTGCAGTCATGACAACCCTGCAGAAAACTAGGTCCAAAATACGTAGGGCCTTTCCCCATCACCAAGGTCATAAACCCAGTGATGGTTGAGTTATAACTGTCAAAAATACAGAGTCCATCCTGTGTTTCACTGTAGTCTATTGAAGCCAGTCTCTGATTCACCTTTGCAGCCAACTCAAAGCCACCTCCTCCAATTATGATAGAAGGGGAACAATAGTTTGAGATTAAAATAATCTTAGAGTCTAGAATCCATAAGGGGAGATTGCAGTACCTTATTCTGTGGAAAGATTTCCCTCCCTCAGAGACTGAGTTGGTTTAGGTTTGACATGTTCGCTGTTTAACCTGCCAGTTTTGTGTCAAATATCCCAATAAGCTTAAACCTGGTAATCTATGCTGTAACTACTGTGTTTTCTATTTTTTCTTTTATAGGCATAGTCTTTTTTTCTGGAGAGCAGCGTATCATAGCTGTCATTCTACTGCTAGGGAGGTTGGGTTTGAAGCAGAGCCAGCCCCAATTGTGAGAAGCACTAATCAAGCACAAGGTCAGCAAAAAGAATGTGGGGATGGTAGAGATATGAATGCAGAGAAAAGCAAATATTTTTCATGCCCTTATTTGGCTCATTTCCTTTTGCCCTTGATATCTAATCTTTAACTTTCATCACTATTGTTTCTGAGGCTGCAAAGCTAGAAATGTAACTTTCTTACAGTGGAAAATGTGCAGGTTTAAGATTTAAAAGAGCCAATGGACATCACTCTTCACATCCTAGGATGCTGACATGTTCCCCATTGTCTTTTGCCCACTGAATTCAATGTCTAATAAATGGGAGAGATCAGTAGGAAAATCTAAAATAGTAAATAATCTATGATTATATTTAGCATGAACTTGAATGATGTAAATGAAAATTATTGACTCATCAGATCTTTTCTAAATCCTGAACAAAGGATGTCTCTCTTCCTTAGGTGTGGACTGAAGCAATTTCCCCCAAATGTTATGTATTCTTTAATTACTTCTACATATCAGCAATTTGTACATAAAAATGGGATGCTAAAGGCACATTTGGACATCAGCTGTCCAACCTGCTATTTAAATCCTACTTGTGCAAAGGCTAGGAAAAGAAATTACAGGTGTCCTAGTTGATTCTGTGTGGACTGATTAAAGCCAAACATCTGTATCATTGAACAATCCCATTAATTAAGCTATATTATAAAGGTGACAAACACATTAACACCACTTTGAGAGTGCAGTAGGTATCTCCTACAAAATGACTGTTATGATAAACAAGGGATGGCTAATATATCAAATGGAAAATCATGTGGTTAAATTTCTCTTGAAAAAAACTGAATCTGATCAGATGGCATTATCTGGGTGCAGACCATAGCACATCCACAGCAATGAGTTTGGGCATCACTGTTAAGCTTCAAATGTCAGCAAACGTTCCTCGCTATGAATTTACAGCCTAGAGAGGGGAAAGACTACCTACTATGTCCTCATGGTCCATTCCATCCATGAACACATTTGCCAAACAGACGTGACTCTTAGATCACCCAACTAAAAATAAAAAGCCATCTTACACAAAGCACCAACCAAGTTCTGTCCTCATCAACCCAACACTACAGATACAAAGATGAGGTTTTATTAGAATGTCTTTTGTTTAAGTACATCATCTGCATCTTATCCTTTTGAGATGGAAATGCAATGGAAAACCAAAAATGTAAAGAAAAGCTGCCAATGCCACGTCTAAGGAAACCAGAGTGCAACTTGTATCACATTTCCAATAACCTCATACTTTATGATAAGTGATGGATGAAGACAGCATAGATGGTTGCCGGCAGAACCAATGCCTGTTTCCAGATGGCCACTAAAACCAGCCACTTGTATTGCTTTATCAGGTAAAACTAAAAAATAAATTGAAATAATTTTTGAGCACTTTCAAATATAATCACCCAATATTAGTAGTACACTCTAGAAAGTGTACTAGATAGGATAAGTTTTAGATAAGAACTTGATCCCTCAGTTTGGGAGAAACACATTAAGTCTGACACAACCACATACATGAATCACAAGTTCTTTAGGTGAAGTAAAAGTTATTTATTAAGGGAAGGGTCAAGTTTTATGTAGGATACAGAAACAAAAGATACATTGGTATATTTGGGAGGCATTAAGAAGACATTGCTTGATCTTTCTCAATTGAGTTTCTTACTTAATGCTTGCAAGTGTATTCAAAGACTTCCAGAATTTCCCAGTGTTGTTTCTGAACAGGGTAATTTTTGCATGTTAAAATTTTTAAAAATGGCATTTTTTAAAGACAAAACATGGGTTCCCTAAATTTCAAAAGGAGACATGGTTATACCATACCAAATCCAATCATAATAGAGCTAGAATAGAGCCTTAGAGGTCTTGTAATCCAACCCCCTGCTTAAGAGGAGACCCCATATAATTTGAGGGAAGTGGCTATCCAGTCTCTTCTTAAAAACCTCCAGTGATGGAGCACCAACAATTTCTGAAGGCAAGTTATATTCTACTGGCTAATTGTCCTCATTGTTAGGAAGTTTCTCCTTAATTCCAAGTTGCTTCTCTCCTTGAGTAGTTTCCATCGTTTCTTGTCTTGCCTTCTGATGCTTTGGAAAATTGGTTGATCCCCTCTTCTTTGTTGAAGCCCCTCAAATACTGGAATACTGTTATCTGGCTATCAGATCACCAATAGTCCTTTTCTCTACACTGGCCATACCTATTTCCTTCATTCTTCATGTTTTTGTTCTGAGGCCCTTAATCATTGAAGTGCTCTTCTTTGCACTTTTTCCAAAATCTCAACATCTTTTTTGTAATGTGGTGATCAAATCTGGATGCAATATTCCAGGAATGGTCTTACTAAGGATTCAAAGTGATACTAATAAGTCACAATTTGATTTTATGCCTCTGTTTATGCAACCCAGGATTGAATTGGCTTTTTTGGTGGTGATAGCACACTGCTGGCTCATGTTTAAGTGATTGTCCACTCCAAGGTTCCTCTCACAGTTACTATTTTTGAGCCAGGTTCCACCTAATCTGTATTTGTACCTTTGGTTTTTCCTGTCTAGGTGTAAAACCTTCCTTTTCTCCATATTAAATTTAATGTTTTGGATAAGGTCCATTCTTCAAGTCTGTCAATATCTTTCTAGATGCTGAATTTGTCTTCTGGGGTATTGGCTATTCCTGATAGCTTAATGTCATCTGCAAATTTGATGAGTTTCCTTTTATTCCCTAATTCAAGTCATTTAGGAAGATATTGAAGAATACTGGGCTTAAGATGGAACCTTGTGGTACCCACCACTTACTTCCCTCCATGTAGATGTAGTATCATTAAGGACTACTCATTGAGTATGGTTTCTCAACCAGTTACAAATCCATCTGGTGGTGATGCTTTCTATCCCACATTTTTTAATTTACCAAGAAGTAGGTCGTGGTCTATTTTGTCGAATGCCTTACTGAAGTCTAAGTATACCATGTTCACAGCATTTCGCTGATCTACTAATTTAGTCACCATTTCAAAGAATGAAATAAAATTGGTTTGGCATGATTTATTTTTAACAAACCCATGCTGGCTACTAATTATAACTTTGTTTCTAGATGTTCACATACCTGTTTTTTATTATTTTTTTCAGCATCTCCCAGGTATTGATGTTAGGCTGATTGGTCCGTAGTTTTCTGGGTGTTTCCCCCCACCCATCCCCCTTTTTTTTGAAGATGGGAACCACACCAGCTCTTTTCCAATCATCTAGCAGTTCTCCGGTGCTCCAGGATTTTTTAAAGATACAATGGTTCTGAAATAACATCTACCAGCACTTCAGAATTCTGGGATGTAATCCATCAGGCCCCAATTATTTATATTTGTCAAGATCAGACAGGTGTTCTTTTATCATTTTCTTGCTTATTTCAATTTTTATTTCTAGTCTGTCTTTTACAGTTGTTTTGGTAGGTCTGATTACAGTTTCTTTTTGTGTGAAGACTGATGCAAACAATGAATTAAACAGTTCTGTTTTCTCTGTTACTTCCTTGCCATCTTTACTCTTTAGTGGACTGTTTCCTTGACTTTTTTCTTGTTGTTTATATGTTGAAACATTTTTTTAAAAAAATCTTTTGACTTTTATTGCAAGTCTGAGCCTTTGTTGCATTCTGAACCTTGCTTTCCTGACTTCATCTTTGCAAATTCAGCTATCTGCTGATATTCTGCCTTAGGTATGTGTTCCTCTTTCCAGTTTTTGTACTTATCCTTTTGGTCTTTCAGTTTATCAGAGATCTTTGTGCATGTTGATTTCTTCTTGGATTGTTTTTTCTTTTTCATATGTATTGTGTTGGATTGGGTTTTTATGATCATATTTTTCTGAGTTTGTCATGTTTCTTGATTTGTTTTCTGCTTTAGAACTTTTATCCATGGAATTTTTCTAAGGGTCTCTCTGAGTTAATATCTCCGAGTTTGTTAAAAAAATAAAAACAAATGCCATATTTATTAAAGAGCTAATAATGAAGCCTAAAATTCCAGGTATAATGCCACTAGGGGGGCAGAAGCAGTAGATCTATCTCGATCCTAAAACCCTCAGTCAGGCCTAGATAGGCATTTTTGCTCAGGTAGGTTAACCTCTTGAGATCATTACAGACTTACCATACATTTCATGTTTGCGCTAATAGAAATCCTTTGGGCTGCACATTATGTAGAGCATCTCATTTCTGTACCTTATCATCATCAGTCAAATGGAGGCAGTAATTAAGATGGACAATGACTGGGGAGATCTAGGTACAGTCTACCTGTCAACTGCCCACTTGATGAATCCAGAAAAAGAAACTAGTGGGACATTATTTTAACAAGAATATAAACTTTAATGAATAAATCCACATTGGCAGAGAAGAAGTGAAACCAGTTCTGGCTTCCCGCACAAAATATGCATAATTCATTCCCAGTAATGGGGCACCCACAATCCATTATGTCCACCAATCACTTCTATTCATTTTGTTATAAGAACCACCAGCCACACTGTGGCATCTCTTCTGGGTGCGCTTGGGGGGGGAAAGCAATGTCTCATGGGAACAGAGGATGCTTGGATGCCATTCCCCCAACCCTTGCATTCTAGTTTACCACCATCCTATTCTTTGACAAGCTGCGAGCAAAGTGGAAAATACGTGAAATTTTGAGTCTGTCTTGCTACCACCATGAGTTGTGTTAATTTCTCTCAGTTCAATCTAACTCAGAAGTTTGTTGATTGGGGAAAAATTGGAGAATGAAGTGCTAAATATACAACCTTGAATTTCTGGAGAAATGTAGGATATAAATTCTAAGAGTAGCGATGATTCTTTGCCACTTTTGATCTGTATTACCCAGGAATTCTAGACAAATAACATTTGAAATTCATAATACTATCATTCTTGGAAATGTTTAAATTGTCTTTTATTACAGTACATGCTGTATATCTACAAGCCTTAGATTTTGGTAATATGAAGAATAACACGGTCATCGTCCCAATAGTTTATCTGCCAAAAGCGTTCTAGAATAAGGGTTGCGTTTTATTTACAATATCCCTTTTATCCATTTTTTTATATAACAAACCAAATGTATGCAATTTGTAGTATTGTTCATTCAAAGTGCTCTCTTCAGTTGTTTGCTGGTGAAAACCTGTAATCACTGTTTTAAAAAATCCATATACAGGTAGTTCTTGACTTACAACAGTTCATTTAGTGACTGCTCAAATTTACGATGGCACTGTCAGATCTGCTATCTTCAGTTTAGCGCTTTGCTGACAACCTGTCATAAATTGTCAGGGCGGGGGGAGGGGAGTGGGAGGAGAAGGAAGTAGGCAGTTGGCATGTAGAGGGTAGAGATGAGCAAAGGGGAAAGAGTGATAGGCTTGATGGAAATGAGAGGTGTGAGAATTGGTCTATTCCAACTGGAGTGGAGCCTGAGAAAAGAATGTGAACTGCATCACGTGGCATTATTTGATAAAGACAGGTCAAGGGATGGTAAGAAGGGGAAATATTGTAATGCTCTGCATGAGAATTTCATTTCTAGACTTGCTTTTGCTGAAACCACTTAATCACTTCAACCAAAAGGAGTTGAGGATCTTTCTTTCCTAGAGACCTAGTTGAGACATATCTTACAGGCACTGAAAAAAGTGACATGACCATTCTTCATAGTTACAACTCTTGTAGTATCCCCTTGATCATGTGATCATTCAGATGTTTGGCAACTGGTTCAGACTTATGACTGTTGCAGCGTCTCAAGGCAATATGATTCACTTAACAACTGAGTTACTAACTTGTCATTTGCAGTGGCAAAGGTCATAAAATGGGGCAAAAGCCAACAAATGTGTCACTTAAAAATATAATTTTGGGGTTCAATTGTGGTCATAAGTTGAGGACTACCTGTATAGTTGTTGCATTTGTCTACATTAAAAAAAAATTAAGGTGAACAATTTTTCTCCCAAGAAATAATTGACTATCTACCAAATACTTCATGCATAATGTTTCTCAAAGGGAAGATTTGTATCCTGAAACAGAATGTTCAACAAACTTTTTATCTTTCTTGTCTGAAAAACAAATGATGCTTTCCTTTCAAGCCTGTGATCTTGAGCTGAAACAAGAACCTTAAATAGAATAAGATTCTGAACACCAAGTCATTCTGGGCTTTAAATTATATATACTATCCTAGATACATTAGAATGCATCCATCAGTCAATGCAAAAATTCTGTCTTAGACTTCAACATCTTCGTAAATTGTTTAGAAAAAGGGGTAGAAGATAATTCATCAAATTTGCAGACTATATCAAGCAGGGAGGGAATAGCCAATGCTTTGGAAGGCAAACTCCAGGGACAGAAGGATCTTGACAGACATGAATGCTGGGTCTTATCTAACAAAATGCAATTCAAGATTGCAGCTGTCACAGAAAAGAGGGAATTGACATAATCTCCAAAGCATCTGAGGATAGGACAAAAAATGTCAGATGGAAGATTATTAAAGAAAGATCTAATCTAGAATTAAGGATAAATTTTCTGACAATGAGAACAATTAATGGAATACCTTGCCTCCAGAAGTTGTTGGTGTTCCATCCCTGGAGGTCTTCAAACATAGACTCAAACAGGGGCTTTCACCAGAAAACTCTGAATTCCCTTTCCAACCCTATTCTATGTTCTATATTTCATTTGTGCATGTAAAAGTCTCACAGTTGTTGAAATATATAGAAAAAAATAATTTGGCCTTGGTAGAGTTAGGATACATGGAACTGAAACTTGCAATTCAGATAAGTAAGTTTTTAAAATTTCATTTAGCACTATTATTGCTAAGCACATGGATAGGTCTACATGACGACAAAGTATAATTGCTTGCATAAACAAGATCTAATAGATGTATTGCTTCAGTTTTCCTTTTTCAGCCACAAATTAGATTTCTGCTCTTAAATGTCCTTAAGTTTGCAGGTTTAAGCTATTTCTATACTCAAAGAGAAAATAAAATAGAATTCTATTTGGAAGTAAAGAATGCCACTTAAATAAGTGATTCAAAGAGAAAAAGTTGGGAACAGAATTGAATTCCTAATTAACAAGTGCAATGCAGAACAAGAGATGGTTTAGGAATTGACAGTTAGTACTGCCTGAAATTTCTTAATGTAAGATGATGAATACTATTCTCAATGTATTTTATTGCATTAAGATTAATGGTGGGTTTTTTTCCCCCTAGAAATTAATATCCAGTCATTATTGGATCCACCCAAATTCTGAGTGAAATCAATTAAGACATAATGGAAGGAGATTGGCAGACTATTTTTTTCTGTACAGGTGGTCTTCATTTAACAATCACTCATTTGGCAACCATTCAAAATTTAAAACAGTGCTAAACAAGTGGTAATTACATTGATCCTATTTACACCCATGACAGTATCTCTACAATCATATGATTGTGATTTGTGACCTTTCCTGTCAGGTTCCACCAAACAATGTCAGTGGGGAACTGGCATCAAATGCAATCACAAGGCCTTCATTTTATGACCCATGTAGTCACTATCATTAGTTGGTGTAGTCAAATGGTTTTTTGATCAAGCTGATTAACTACAGAGTTTCCAGTCCCAATTATCATTCTTAAAAAGAAAGGCTAGTTTGTTCAGCATTTGAAACAATTTAAAATAATTTAAAGCAATTTAAAGTAATATATTACAGTACTTAGGATTTCTGAAATTTACGATTAACATGATAATTGGGAAGAGGGAGAAGATGCATTTATATATATCAATATATCCTAAATAAATCAATTCTACTATTTAGAGTTTTAATTAAATCAAGACTAATACTCTTCTGTGAAATTTCGAAGAATATAATTTGTTTCAATAAGTTTTCTGTTTTGTGGTCTAACACAGAGGAAGTAAATAGTTGTTTGCCATACAAAAGATATGCAGAAACTCCATGCAGTTAGTAAATTAGACTTGGTTGAAATGCAGCCCTTATGTGGCCATGTACCATTCCAGAGTAGAGTAGATCTTAGTGCACATAGAACGGTAATATTTAGGCTAGCAGTATATCCTAAGCACAGTAACTACTGAAGGTAAAACTCCACTCAAAATTGCAACATGCTTAGTTATAAAACATTTCATACACAGAATGACTGCAGGCAAGTATTCATATCCAGCTATCTCCAAGGCAGGGAACAAAGGCAGAAAATCTTTTTATTACACCAAAATATAAGGAAAAGGAAGACATATTTAGCTTTAGTAATAAATCTCTTTGCTTACCCAGAATTAAAAAATCCCAGGAAGAAGAGTAACACTAATTTCTTTTTTTAAAATGATAAACGATACAAGCAGATGAAACCTAATCTAAAGGGGAGAAAAATACAAATTAGTTATCTTGACATCTGGCATGTTTAAGGTCATTATTTCTGTGAAGATACAGGATATATGCTTCATTTGTTTTTTGTTTTACATGTTAAAAAGAGACATGCAGTAGTGTGCAAATCTGAATAAGAATTCTACTGTTTGGCATTTAAAAATAACTTCCAGCAATAAAATATACATGATACAATGCAGAATCTAGTAGCTATAGCACCTTTTGCAATGAGTAACAGAATATTTAAGCAATGTATTTTTAAACTTATTGTGTTGTATGGAGGAAAGTAATCTATTTTTCTTGCTCAGGTGGTCCTTGACCTACAACCATTTGTTTAGTGATTGGGCAGCATCTCCATGAGACAAACTTTGGGCACTTGGCAATTGGCATGTATTTAAGACAGCTGCATTTTCTTGGGGTCATGTGATGACCATTTGTAACTTTCCAAAATGGCTTCCAACAATAAAAGTCAATGAGGAGGCAGATTCACTTAATGACTACAAGATTCGCTTAACAACCACAGTGATTGTAAAAAAAGTAAAAAATGGGGAACAATTAATTTTATAACTGCCTTGCCTACCTACAGAAATTTTGGCTCAATTATAGTTGTAAGTCAATACTACCTGTATGCAAGTTCTATTCCTCAATCACACACAATATTTACTGTCATACAACAGTGAAAACCATAGAAAGATATTGTTCATAAGACACTTGTATCCAGCCATCCTGATCAGTATCATAGCGTCTGAAGACATCTGTCCATTTCTGGAAGAAAAAGGTTAATGTCAAATTGTCTGCAGATAAAATACCTGTGTTCCAATATATAGGATGCATACAACAACCATGAGACAGATATGATATACAAACTGAAATCTAAATTGGGGAGGGAAATATTTTTTCTCCAGTTTTTGACAATGAAAGTACCAATCAGGATCCAGATAAAGGGCTGGCTGGACAAACTACAAAGTCAGTGGTCCACAACATAAAGCTGTGTTCAAATTCAAACTTATAATCTTGTTTTTATGTTGCATACTTGAAACAATTTGATCATCTGTCTTCATCTGGCCTCTCTATATCCCCAAGTCTATGATTACCTGCAGTACAACACAGCACTGAATGAAGTCATCAAAAGCCACTTGCCCTCTTCTTTGCCTATCAAATTTTTGAATCAAGAGATCGTAGAACTGGTCAGTCAGTCGGTATCCTTAATAGAATTGGAAATATTAATGAGCAAAATTTAAATACATTCTATAATTGCAGCCACTTACATAAATGATATTCACGTAAGCAAATACCACCCTCCAAGAAGTTTCATGTATGAGAGAAGAATGGAACCAAAATGATTTAATCAGATAATTTAGAATTGACATCTTTTTATTTTATGAAAAATCAGTCTATCCCATAAAGCATACTGTGATATGTCACAGATAAGACCCATGATGACCCAGTGGTTAGAATGCAGTACTGCAGTCACTGCTTACTCCAGGAGTTTGATTCTGAGTGGTTCAAGGTTGACTCAGTTTTCCATCCTTCCGAGATCAGTAAAACGAGGACCCAAATTGTTGGGAGAAATATGCTAACTCTGTAAACTGCTTAAAGAGAGCTTTAAAGCACTGTGAAGCAGTATATAAGTCTAAGTGCTATTGCTATTGTAACAAAAGTTATGGCTGAAAATATAAACAAGATTGTTTAATGGATTGGTAAAATTAAATAAAATTTAAATCTTGGTATACTATATGTTTTTAAATAATGCTGTGCTGTTCGAATATCCAATCAGTTTTTTAAACAATTACTCATAAGAATGTGCAAGAATGAAAATAATACTTTATTTAAATAGAAAGAAAAAACTTTGAGCATCAAATAGTATGTATTCAGGAAACCATTCTATTGTATCATGAAATACATTTTACAGAATCTGTATTATTAAGTTAGAAAGCTAAATGGAGTAAGATTTGCACCTAAGGGGAAATGCATTGAACAATGTCATCACACACGTTGTGGGGAGTTTACAGATTTCTGTAAGCTTATGTAATATATTGCTAAACATCTATGGAGATTCTCAGTCTTCCAAGTCATGGTTGTCCCAAAGGTGCTTTTTCAAGAGGCAACTGGACTTTCTGGTTTTCTTCTAGGCCAGGCTTAAGAAACTTCTTGGATGAGAAGCAAAACATCTTCAAAGAAAAACAAGAAAGTCCAATTGCCTCTTGAAAAAGCACCTTTGGGATCCTTACTTTACTGAAAATTATACTCAAATTTATTCCTTTTATCCCTCAGAGGAATGTAAGCTCTTCACAGTGAGTGACTGGAAAATGTTTACAGTCAAGACAATTTCATTCATATGAGAAGCAAACTCA
Organism: Hydrophis major; assembly: GCA_033807585.1. Classification (NCBI taxonomy): domain Eukaryota; kingdom Metazoa; phylum Chordata; class Lepidosauria; order Squamata; family Elapidae; genus Hydrophis; species Hydrophis major. The sequence goes on along the minus strand of CM066343.1, from coordinate 97,388,460 downwards.
AGCCGAGACACCTTACCAAAAAAAATTGGCTGTGAAGCGTGAGAGGCTATACTTCAGAAAAGATTCCATATACCCAGTCATACTATTCCAGTGGATTAAAAGCAATGGTCTTTTAAATCTAGATATTCGGGCCTAAAATGTACTTTTAAAAATGGATATGCTTTTTCCTCTTCCTTACTTTCTATTACACAGTATGTCATGTTTTTGAAATTATAAAGACACCTTTACAAGTTGTTTCAGATATCTTTTTCTCTCCCCTCCCCCCGCACCTCTCTGTATCTGTGTATCTTTGTGTGCATATGTAAAATCTTCAAATATTCTGTAAAATTAATGGACAAGCATTCATATCCTTAACATTTTCTACCAAGTATCATTCACATTTGTAGAAATACTTTTAAAATGGATTTTGGATCCAATTCTAAATCCAAAATGAATGATACAGCAGGTTTCAACTAACAATGTTCAAAACATAGTTCATTTTAAAACATTCCCCCTCAAATTTTCAATAAACTGACTTATCGTTAATTTAATATGTTATATCTTTTAAATTACACCATAGAGAAAACTTTTCCCCATAACTCTCTCTTGACTACAATACTGACTGTACTGAACTGTACTGAATCAGCAAAAGTTAAGGCTAACAGAAATAACTGCCTAACTATTTTAACCTTGATTGAATAAACTATATCACTTTCCCATACATTTAATAATCTTATATTTTAATCCCTTCAAATAATATTTTTCAGCTTGGTTTGTAATTAGGGACAGATGGTCCTCCCAAAAACTCAGACCCATGTCACAGAGGGCTATAATATACAAAATTGGTGTCTTAATTTGCACTAGGACACAGACAGTGACAAATGTAACTGGCAGAGCAAAAGTATAACATGAATTCTACTAGAAACACTTAAAATTGCCCATGCCGCTGCATTTTTCCCCAACTGAAAATTCTGGATATTCTTCAAGGACCCCATATTGCAACTATGACCGCACAATCACAAGTTTTTGTGAAATAAGTTCTAAATAACTTGTGACTGATGTACTATTAAATATATTGATTAAAAGCATTAATTGATTTAAAGGCCTAATGATAACCTATTCCAAGCTGGGTATCTTCCAGGTGTGTGGCATTCAACTCCTAGAATTCTTGTGTCAATTACTGAAAATTCTGAAAGTTGAAGTCTATACACCTGGAAAAGCTACATAAATCTATTTGCCAAATTACATACTTGTAATAATTACAATGAATTACCAAAACCTGTTAGGGCTTGCTTTAATTCATGTTTGTCAATCATTCCAGAGTTGTCTCTATCATATCTGCGAAAAACATTCTGCCAGTCAGAGATGTATTTCCAGACTCCTGTGAATTCATTGAAGTTTACACCACCTTTGTTTTCTCTGTCAAACATAGCTGAAAAAATAATCAATCTTAATTAATCTAAATATTAGATTAATTTAAATATTAATGTATTTGTAATTTACCATTACTTAACTTATTAAGTTTAAATTAAATTTAAATTAGGAGAAAGCAGAAGTAAATAAAGTATTTCAAAGAAAAAGTTAATTGTGCTGAAATTATTTCCCATTTTTATGTCAAAATAAAACTCCAAAAGCAGCTTCTATGCAGGCAAAATATAGATTCCCTGGAACTCAACAAAAAAAAAGTTTGGTTTTAACTATTTTAAAGAGCAATTCAATTAGTTCTTTCGTTGTAAGGACCTCCATTAGCTACCATAGTTTTAAGAACAGATGAATGTAGGAGAAATACACAGTAAACCATGAAACGTTTTATATGCTACATCTTTTTCCTGAAATTGTAAGCATTGCTTATATCTTTTATGGAATACTGTAATGTAGCAGAATCTGCAGAGTATGTGTGTCAAAATTTTCAAGGATTGGGCGTTGGTTCTAACCTGATACGCCTCTTCTCGTGCAACTGCGTAGAGCATCCAGAGAGTGGGAGGTGCTTCAGTCTTCATTCTCACAGGCTGAGCTGAAATTGAGAACGCCCTCCTCCTCCACGTGACTCCTCCATGTGTTCCCCCAGTTTTAACGAAGACGAGAGGAGAACAACTACCCTCTAATCTTAAGTATTATACTTGAACTACAACACAAGAGATCATTGGCCGAAACAGGATTCCCCCCCCCCCAGACGGACCAATCAGGATGGGGCTGGATGCTCTACGCAGTTCCAAGAGAAGAGGCATATCAGGTAAGAACCAATGCCCATTCTCCATAGAACTGCTGCGAGCATCCAGAGAGTGGGACATACCAAAGCAAGTCTGTCCTACGGGTGGGAGTCCGTCTGGATTGGAACTTCCCCAGGATCTCTCACCACTTGCTGTAAGACTCACCTGCCAAAAGATGCCTCAGCTGAGGCGTAAATATCAATCTTATAATGTCGTATAAAGGGAGATGGGGAAGCCCAGGTGGCCGCCCGGCAAATATCAAGAATAGAAGCCTGAGTAGCCCAGGCTGCCGAAGTAGCTGCACTTCTGGTGGAGTGGGCGGTAACCCCACTGGGAACTGGAATAGCTTGAACTAAATAGGCCTTGGATATAGTAGCTCTAATCCATCGGCCCACCGTGGACGGAGAGACCTTACAGCCTAGTGTCTTCGGCTGAAAGGACAAAAATAGAGACTTTGTTTTCCTGATGAACTGCGTGCGGGAGATGTAAATACGCAAAGCCTTTCGAACATCAAGGGTGTGCCACTGCCTCTCTTGCTCGCGCAGAGACTTTGGACAGAAATTAGGCAGGACCAACTCCTATGTCCTGTGGAATGCTGAATTGATCTTCGGCATAAAGGCTGGGTCTGGTCTCAGAACCACCCGATCAGAATGAAAAATACACAGGTCCTTTCTCACGGATAGAGCTGCAATTTCAGATATCCTTCTAGCTGAAGTAATAGCCACAAGAAATACTGTTTTAAATGTAAGAAATTGAGGTGACGCCTCTTTGAGAGGCTCAAAGGGAGATCTAGTCAAGGCCAGGAGAACTTTGTTAAGGTCCCATGTCGGGTATCTGTGCACTACTGACGGGCGCAAGTTAGAAGCCCCTTTAAGAAAAGCCTTGATTCGAGGATGGTGGGAAAGGGGACCAAAAGGGCCGCCAGCAACCACCGTTGAGAGAGCCACGACCTGCCTCCTTAAAGTGTTAGGTGATAAGCCTCCATCTAGGCCATCTTGTAAAAAGGCCAGGATCTGTGCAACTGAAGGAGAGTGTGGATCGATGAATGATTTGTGGCACCAGTTACAGAAACTGCTCCAAGTCGCATCATAAATGCGAGTAATAGAAGGCCTCCTAGCCGCCAAAATGGTGTTAATGACCTGGGCTGATAAGCCTTCCTCAATCAGCCTTTCCCGCTCAACCTCCAAATGGCCAACTGCAGCCACTGTGGTTCTGGATGAAGCAGCGGGCCCTGTGACAGCGAGATCTGATCTAACGGAATCCTCCATGGCGGAGTTACCGATAGATTGCGAAGGTCCGCAAACCACAGCCTCCTGGGCCAATATGGTGCCACCATGAGGACTTCTGCTCTCTTGGATATCAATTTCTGAATCACCCTGGGGATCAATGGAAGCGGAGGGAAGGTGTAAAGAAGCCCGGGAGGCCATGGGCAACGCAGGACATCGTGATTCTCTGCTCCGTTGGAGGGGTAACGGGAGAAGAACCTTGGTGTTTGTTTGCGCGTTGAGTGGAGATGCAAAAAGGTCTACTAGGGGCTGACCAAACCTGGCTATTGCCTCTCTGAACAGGTGTGGGTGCAGATGCCACTCTGCTTGGTCCAGCATTGCCCTGCTCAGCCAGTCTGCTTGGACATTGGAGGCTCCGGAAATGTGCTCCGCTCTGATAGACAAAAGATGCGCCTCCGCCCATCGACACAGCCACTCGGCCTCTCTCATGAGAAGGATGGAATGGGTGCCCCCTTGCCGATTGATGTGGGCCTTGGTTGTAGTATTGTCCGTTAGGACGAGGACATGGTGCCCTCTCACCCGATGAAGGAATGCTCGCAGGGCCAGGTACACTGCGCGAAGCTCCAACCAGTTGATGTTCCGACCTCGCTCCGCAGGAGTCCAGACTCCCTGTGCCAAGAGAGACTGCAGGTGGGCCCCCCATCCGGAAAGACTTGCGTCTGTTGTGAGAGTGACCCTTTGAGGCTCCTTGAATAAATGTTCTCTGTTGACAGATGGTCGTGTCCACCATAGGAGGGAGGCGAGGACCTTCGGCGGGACCCTCACCACCAGCCTTGATGTGCTCCTTCCTGAACGCTGATACGACAGGAGGAACCATTGCAAAGATCTGGAATGCAAGCGAGCCCATGGAATAATGGAAATACAAGAAACTAGCTTCCCAAGCAGCTTGGATAAATTGAGCAAAGATGTTTTCCCGGTTCGCCGGATATCCCTGATAGTTGTGCGGATATTAATAAGTCTCTCCTGAGAGAGGAAAACCTTCCCTTCAATAGAGTCAATCATAGCCCCCAGATGGGCTATACGAGTGGAGGGACTAAGCTGACTCTTCTCCCAGTTCACTAAGAAGCCGTGGGACTGAAGTACCGAGAGGGTAGCGCTAGTATCACTCTTGGCCTGATGTCGGGAAGGGGATACAACCAGGATATCGTCAAGGTAACAGTGGATCCGGATAGGAATTTGCCTAAGGCGAGCCACCAGAGCTGCCAACACCTTAGTGAAACATCTCGGAGACGAGGCGAGATCAAAGGGAAGGGCTACATACTGGAAATGCTAATTATTATAACAAAACCTGAGATATTTGGAATGCGAGGAATGAATGGGGATATGGAGATAAGCCTCGGAGAGGTCAACCAATGTAAGCCAGTCCCCTTCTCTGATGCCTTATAAAATAGACTGGAGAGTCTGCATTTTGAACTTATGGCATACGATAAAGTAATTTAACCTCTTAAGATCTAAAATGGGTCTCCAACCCCCGGAATGTTTAGGCATCAAAAATAAAAGGGAATAGAAACCCCTTCCCCGTTGGGAGGGAGGTACAGGTTGGATGGCCCTAATATCAAACAGATGTTTGATGGTGGAGGCCATAAGGTCCCACTTAGCAGGATCCTTAGAGATGGGTGAAAGCCTGAAATGCTCAGGAGGGGGAGTGTGAAACTGCAGGATCAAGCCAAAGCGCACTGAATTTCTGACCCAAGTATCTGAGGTGGATTCCTCCCACTTGTCGGCAAAATGCCTGAGGCGGCCGCCTATGGGAGGAGAACCTGCAATCCTACCTGGGTCGGCGGGCCGCCCTGCTCCCGGCACCCCTGAAGGGCCTTCTGTAACTGCCCCCTCTCCTGCTTCTGTCTCCCGAGTCACCCCGGTCCTGGTAAGATGACCGGAATGATGGGGAACCCTGAAACCTAGGGGTGAATGATGACTGGAAGGGGGGATGAAAGGAGCCCCTCCGAAAGGGCTGGGAACCCTTGGTTTCCTGCCTACGAAAAAGCGAAGGCAGAAACTTTTTCTTATTTCGAGTTTCCAGAAGCAATGGCTTGAGAGCGGACCCGAACAATTTCCCCTTTGATATGGGGGCTGAAGCCAACTTAGACTTATTTTTAATGTCAGCCTGCCAGTGCTGAAGCCAAAGTAATCGTCTGGCAGTTACGTGGGAAGATATAGCCCGGGATGAGAACTTAACCGAATGAAAGGTGGCGTCGGCTGCAAATTTTGCCGCTGCCGTGATTTTTGCAATATCTTGATGGGCTCGGGTGTCAGCTGGGGGATATGTTGCTTCAGCTGTCTGAGCCACCTGATGGGGAACCGGGTGAAGAAGGAAGCAGCCGTGGCCGACCGGATGGCCCAAGCATCACCGTGGTGAGCCCGCCGGAGCGCCATTTCCGCTCGCCTATCCTCCGGCTTCAGCGCCTCCAGTGCATCGGTAGGATTGGAAGAGGAGGCTAGTCTTACAATCGGATCATCTACTTCCGGTGTGTCTAACATAGCGGAGAAATCCGGGTCCAGGTTAAACAACTTGTCCTGACTAGAGGGGGCAGGAGAAGGACCCACCGAAGCCAACTGCTTTGCGACCAGATCCAAGAAGATTGGGGGGGCCGGAATAATGTCCGCTACTACCGCCGGCTTTCTGAACATAAGGTCATCTGGACCTTCTGGGCTTGATGGACGAGGGTCAGAGGGAGACTGCGAGGCCAGACCTGAAACATTCCTTGCCTTAAATAATAAGGACTTAAATAAATGGGGTTTAAAAAGACCCACAACAGCAGGTTGCTCGGGGAAAAGGCCCTCATCTTCCGACATTTCTCCCTCCATGGGATCTGCCTCCAGAAAGGGTTCAGAATACTGCAAGGATCCTTTATCAGAACCTTCATACTCTCCGAACGGTTCAAGGCCCACTACCTCTTCTTCTTGGGTATCCTCCCCCTCTGGGAATGGGGCATCCATGTGAGGAGGTACCTGACCATGCTGAGACGCTGGTCCGGAGAGAGACCTTCCAGATAAACATTCGACCTCGGGAGTCCTCCCTCGGGAGTCCGGTCTAGACAGCTGCTGCATTCCTTCGGCTATTCCTTGACGGATGGCAGACTGCATCCATTCTCTGTTATCAGTTATAATGGTTGGAGTAGGATCTCCAGAATGTAGGCCTGCAGCGGTTGGTGTGAAGGTCGCCTCGGGCACACGGGTGGGCTGGCGGCCTCGGGTGGCAGTACCATACCTGGAGGGAGAGGATTGGCTTGGCGGGGGGGGGGTAGAAGGTAAAGCAGGTGTTATAGAGTGTAACTCTTTAGCCCGCTTGCTAAATTCCCTTTCTAGGGCCTTATGGCGCCGTAAAGCATCTCTTTGAGAAGCACTGGAAGATTCCTTGTCCCTTTTGCGAAGGTAGTGCGTCTTTGATTTGGCCTTCAGAGAAGAGCCAGTAGGATTAGTCTCTGCCATGGTATTGAAACAAGGAATGGCGGTTGGCACGCCTAGGAGTTTGGCCTACTTACGCAAGCCGGTTTTCCTAAGGTTGGGTCACGTCCCCCTTTTTGAAAGAAATTTTATTCTCTGAATAGTAATTAATTAATCTAACTATCTATCTATTTAATGTTCTATTTTTATTAATTAATTTTTTTTTAATTTTTTTGAACTCTATGCAATAAAAAAGGAAAAATCTATCTAAAGCTATTAAATATATACCCTAAACATATACACTAACAATTATTATTATTAATTTGTGGGTCGGGCCCAAGTAAGGAAGACCAAACAGACCCAAGAGAATAACAGCAAGAACCTACTAGCAAAAAACCTAAATTCCAATTGAACCAAATGAACGCTGAGGCCAAACAACTATGCAAAAAAAAAAAAAAAAAAACCAAGACAAAATGGGCCTCTGTAGGCAGCCCCCCAACAACAATGGGGAGTACGTGCCTGCGCCTCTGAGCGAGCTGCGGGCAAAGGAAGAAAGCCAACAATGTCTGACCAAGAGGGACAACAGGGCACGGACCACAGTGCCCTCCAGGTAGAAACAGGGGCTCCACGTGGCCTGACGGTCCCGCTAAGGGCCTACAAAGGCCTCGCAGCTCACAAATAAATTGAAACAATAATAGCCTTACTTGTTGAAAGGAACACAATGGCGCCGGCCACGAGGCACGCCCAAAATGGCCGCACAGCTCAGAGCGCACAGCTCAGAGACGCACCAGCCCAATCGCAACTTCAAGGCACAAAAAAGAGAAAAAGGGCTGGGAGAGGAAAGGGCTCCAAACCCCTTACCTCCCTCCTGAGAGCGAAATCGCTCTGTAAATAAATTTGGGACCACACTACAATAGCAGGGACAAGGAAGAAAGGAAGAAATCAAACCTAAACCTAAAATGCAACAACACCTGAAATGGCCAAGGAACAGAAGAAAAGCTGCCTGTCTTTCTTGAAGGCTGAGCTAAAACTGGGAGGAACGCATGGAGGAGTCACGTGGAGGAGGAGGGCGTTCCTCAATTTCAGCTCAGCCTGTGAGAAGTGAAGACTGAAGCACCTCCCACTCTCTGGATGCTCGCAGCAGTTCTACGGAGAAACATCCTGCCCCATTTTATATGTCACACTGACAACACAGGTTGAAAACAAGTGACACTTGCACTGTCATCCTCCACATACAGTACCATCATGTTGATTTTGACAGATACATACCCTACAGATGCCATTGGCAATACTATTAATTGGATAGTGATACAAGCAGCAATATTTAACTTCAGCCAATCTATAGTCCAGCCTATCTGATAATTATGCAGAGCCTTATTATGGAAGGGTGGGAAAATTTTTACTAATTTTAATGGAGGGGGAAATCAAAGTTTCCATATATGCTCCCTTTAAAAGATATTCAAGGGGATGAATGATGAATGTATCAGTATGTGAAACAAGCTCCATTCAACTTTTTTGTTTTTATTTAATAAAGCAGAACAAAGAAAAATATATATGAAACAATAACAAAAGAAAAGAGAAAAACAATTGTTGTACACCACGTAAAAAGGGCAGGGATTCTATTGTGGCTGTAAAATGCTGCTTTCATTTTGTTGAAAGGATTGGATCCTGCAGAGGCTCCTTTGTATCAATTAATATACAATATTTTAAATATTCAGAATCATGAATTGGAAAAAGATGAATAAACCAAAGTTTCAAAAATGACTTTCTGACAAGGAGAAAAACATGTGATTGCACAAGTGACTATCTGAAGGATCCCAATACCAATTAATAAAGTTGCTATGATCTGTGGTTACAACAATAAACTTACAAATAGTCCTCAATTTACAGCCACAATGGAACCTGAAATTTTGATTGCAAGTCATTGCAATTGTAAGTTGAGTCATCACATGACCAAACTCAATGTTACACATTTTTATGATGATTGTAAAAACAAATCACTGTGGTCATAATGTTAATCACATGATCATTAAGTGAACCATATTGTCATTAAGCAAATCCATTCTCCTGAATGGGGGTGACATACAAGTTGGTTGTCAAGGGTGAAAAATGCCAATTATAACTTTGAGGTAAGTAGTTTTTTTCCAGTCTATCATAACTTTGTACCATTAAACATCCAGTTGTAAGTATAAGACTATCTGTATTTATTTAAATTAATAAAGCTGAAAAGACTAGTATTCAGACAAGTGCAACCTAAGTATAAAACAAATGCAGTTAAAATATTACTTACATAAAATAGATCTTACAGTTGCTGGATTAAATGGAGTCCATGTTCCTAAAAGAAAGAGAAAACATTACATGATACACATAGAAACAGGAACATTTCAAATTGATAAATGAGTAGCAATTGAACAATTAAAGCTTATTAAAATAGTACTAATAAATCTTATCTGTAATTATGTTCACAAGTTATTTATTTACTTTTGCATAAATTATTTACTTTTTCATAAATTATCTTCACCCTTTTCACAGAAAGTATATATATATTTTTTGAAGCTACCCTTCTTTCTGGTAGACTTTATTGAGTTTGAGATTAAAATTGTCAACATAATTCAGTTAAAGATCTGATAGCATCCAATGATTGATTTACTATTCATGTTACTTACCATTGTGAGCAACTAAGTGAGCTGAAAGAATTGACAATGTAGGGCATGCTTGGGCAAGTTTAAACTGCCATTAAACTATGAAGTTTAAGTGCTATGGATTATTTAAATTGACCAGCAAGAGAATTATGGCATCTAGAATTATTTGATGAAAAGAAGTGCCATGAACAAAATAAAATACTATTATCTTGTAATTGTACTCAGTGGAAAAAAAAATCTATATATGTGGTCACTAAGGATTGGCAACAACTATATTGTACATAATTACTTATACAGAGATGAATAAAATTGAACAATCAATCATATTTGATAAAGCACATCTAAAGAAATCAGATTATCAGTACAGTTGCCCAAAATAATTTTTTTTAAAAGGAAAGATTAATTATTGTCACTTAATATGATTTCAAGATACATTTATTTATTTAACAAGAATATATGGCTGCCTATCTTACACACCAGTGACCCCAAGTAGTTCACTTTAAAAATCTTCAACAAAATAGAACACATACACATCCCACGGCAGCACAACACAATCTGATCAATTATAGTTGAGGCTCATTAATACCCAAAACTTTTTTTTATTTTTGTTCATTGTTGCATAAAGCAAAAACGTTAAATAAAATTAAAGAGGAATTAACATTTCCTAGATTCCATTTATATAAAGCCGATTCTAACACAATGGTATGAGTTACAAGAAAGCATTTAGAAGAGGGTTGTTTGCAGTTGAAGGCAATAGAGTTAAAAGAAGACATATCCTCCCCAAAGATCACAAGTTTTGAAAGAAATTTTTAATATAGATTAAATTCTAAGTTACTAGTTTATGAACTAATAAACAAATTAGATATTACAAACAACTAGGGAAGAAAGTTAAAGAATTAGGGGCACAAGTGCTGTTTTCATTTATACTTCCCATAAAAAGCCAACATCCAATGAGAGAGCAAAGGGTTTTAGAAACAAACCACTTGCTTTAAAATTTGTGTTGTCAAGAGAACTTCTGTTTCCTAAACCACGCATTACCTACATGAAGGGCTCCTGGCAAGGATGGGTTGCACCTCACAAGAACTGGAAGGAATATATATGGAAAATGACTGGCTCATCTTATCAGAAGGGCTTTAAACTAAAATGGAGGAAGGTGAGAGACCAATTTTTAGAGCCCATTTCCAAGCCAAAGCCACTCCATATGTATAAGGAATGTATGTATAAGGAATGATATAAAGATGCAAAGTAGGCTGTGGGAAGCATACTCAAGATAGGCCACAAAGAACTGAAATGTCTATACACTAATGGTCAAAGTTTGGGAAACAAACAGGGTAAACTTGAAAATATTAGTACACAAGGGCAAATACGATAGTTTCCATTACAGAAACTTGGCGGGATACAACTCCTGAGTGGAATGTATTGAGAGAAGGATACAAAAATTCAAAATAAACTAATTAACAAAAGAGGTGATGGAGTTGCATTATGTTACAGAACACTTCTTTTTTTTTTTTAAACAAATTTTATTAATTTTACAAAAAACAATACACAATCCAGGCATAACAACTTAAAAAATCTTTTCTAAAAAAAAAAATAATAATTAAAGAAGAAAGCCAATAGAACATATAAAATAACTCCAAATTGTAATATCAATATTTACATTATCTATTTAACTTCATATCTTATCCAGACTTCTTCTTTTATCCAAATTATATTTCTTGCTTATTAAAATTTTAATGCCTTTCATAAACATACAAGACACAAAACATAAACAAAACTAAAACATCTTTTCTGAAGGCTGCCTGATCCCGGGTTAAAACTCTTCACACAGACACAAATTCAAACATCATATTCACTTTATATATCCTTCCATATCTTATTATCATTTTCTTTTCTTTTTTTATAAACCAATTTTATCAATTTTACAAAAACAGTGCACAAATAATCAAGGCATAACAGCTTATAAATTCTTTTCTAAAAATAATAATAATAATAATAATTAAAGAAGAAAACCAATAGAACATAATGATTCCAAATTATAATATCAATATTTACTTTATCTATTTAACTTCATATCTTATCCCAGCTTCTCCTTTCCATCCAAATTATTTCTTGTTAATTAAAATTTAATTGCCTTTTATCAATATACAAAAAAAAAAAAAACCATAACAAAACCTTTATATATCCTTCCATATCTTATTACCATTTTCAATAACATTCTTTGTCTGTTCTATTTCCAACTATCCATTCATCTTTTTTCTTTTACTATACTTCTATACACTAATTGGAGTGACGCCTTTAACTCATTACCCTAACTTAAAAGTACTTCATATAACACTTAATTTATCTTGGGATTCTATTTAGTAGATTCTAAAACTACACAGCAAATTTTATACTCTAAATACACATATAAAAACACAATCTTATATACTTTCCAGAATCCCCCTTTTATCCTTAATTAAATTCACCCATTGTCTCTGAATAAACTTTTTTTCTTTAGATCTTGCTTCCCACCATTAAGGCTTCTCCTCCCTTTCTCTCTTGCTTATTCTTCTCCTTGCCCTTTTTACCCCTTTGTCTCCCCTCCTCCCTTTTCTTACTCCCTTTCCTTTGCTTTCTAACCTTGCATCCACCTTTCCTCTCATTTTTCTCTTTTTTGGTTGTTTTTTCAAATATTAAAATCCCCTTTTTCTTATCCTCTTTCTCCTCCTCTCCGGAAAAAACCCATTGTTCATCAAAGATGGCTTTTTGTTCCTCTTCTTCTTTGTCCCAGTCATTCTGAAGCATAATCAATTTTTCATGAGTACATAACGCCATTTCTAAAAATTGAAATAAAGTGCCCAAAGTATCTTTTCCATCTTGCTCTTCCTTTTTATATTTTTGATATTCAGTCTTTAGTTCATCCACAAGCAATGCCATCCTGAAAAGAGAAACTTTCCCCAAAACAACCACCCAAGTATTTTTAATCAAAAATAATTCAAAAAAAGTTCCAAAAGTTTATATTTTTCTTCCTTCTTCTATTTCTTTTTCTGGGGTTACTGTTTAATCAAAGAGGTCCAATTATTTTGTATCTTTCTTTGAGATTCTAGGCAATCTCCTCCTTTTTCCACTTCTGCTCCAATTTTTTTTCCTCTCCCTTTCCACTTGCAACATCAATTTTTAAATGATCAGAAATCCATACCTCTAATAAGGGTTTTCCAATTTCTTAAATTTTTAAGTCCAATGTCCAAGAACTCTTTTGTCCCTTAACTTCAACTTTCAGAATAATTCACCTTCAGTGCCCAAACAAATTTCAAATCTTCATCTGCTGTTTCCATGGGGTGGGAGAGTGAAGAAAAAAAGGTTTCCTTTAACAGCTTCTCCGCCGCTTTTGATCTTCTTAGGGATACAATGTATCCTCCAGCTATTCAGACAGCTCAATTCCAATGAATTTAAAAAATGTTGATTGACCCGGCTCAGCCAGCACTTTCACTTTTCTTGCTTCCCCCAGCACAATTTTACCCGGTTGCTGGCTTCTTCATGGCGGCCATTGCTGACCGCCGCTCCACCACCTTGGGAAAAAGGGGTTTTTCCGGACGAGGAGGGGGTCTGTGGCACCCCCAACCCCCTGTCCGGCTCCCCTCTCTCTTCGGCTGTCCCTACAGGGGAGCCATATCCCCCTGACCCATTTGGATCGGGGGGTACCTCAGCAGCAAGCGCAGCAGGAATCGCGAACGGTCGCGAATTCCTGCTGCCACCGAAGCCATGTGGAACCGGAAAACCACAGAACACTTCTTTATAAAGAGGCACACAACAAAGCATGAAAGCCTTCTAGAACAGGGGTCTCCAACCTCGGCCATTTTAAAATCTGTAGACTTCAACTCCCAAATTCTGGAAGTTGAAATCCACAGGTGTTGAAGTAGCCAAGGTTGGAGGCCCCTGTTCTAGAATGCATATGGGTCAACATAAAAAAAAAAAGAATGACATTGCTGTAGGTTTATACTACAGTCCTCCCAACCTATTCCAACCAAGCACAATAGATGATTGTTTTTGCTAACCAGCCAACTAACACATGTAGGAAACACACCATAGCAGTAATGGGGCATTGTAAGTACTCAGACCTCAACTGGGAGATAAACTCTGCAAAAAAATGGGAGATTAACTTCACCACCCAAAAAAGAGAGGTGGACAATTAGAAGGACAGCTTATTCTTACCAAAAAAGAAGTGATAAAGGGGATTGAACATGAATGCCTGGGAACATCTTGGAAAAGATAATCAAGCAACAAATCTGTGAACACCGAGAAGCAAACAAGGTTATAATCTAGCAGGGTTCATCAAAAATTGATTATGCCACTTCTTGCTAGTACGCAGTTACACACACATTGAGAGAGAGAGAGAGAGAGAGAGAGAGAGAGAGAATTGGACATCTTCTAATCGAACCCCCTGCTAAAAAAGACAAACAGCTGTCCAGTCTCTTCCTAAACATCTCCAGAGTGTGAGACCCACAACTTCTGAAGGGACACCATTCCATTGGTGAATTGTTCTAACTTTCAGAAAATGTATTCTTTTTTCTAGGTTGGTTCTCTCATTGATTAGTTTCCATCTATTGCTTCTTGTTTTGCCTTCTGATGCTTTAGAAAATAGGTCAACTCTCTTTTCTTTGTGGCAGCTCCTTAACTATTTGGAACACTGCTATCATGTCACCCCTAGTCTTTCTTTTCACTAGACTAGGCAAACCCAGTTCCTGCAACCATTCATATGTTTCATCCTCCAGCCTCATAATTATCTTTCTTGCTCTTCTCTGCACAGCTTTCCAGAATCTCAACATCTTTTTCATATTGTGGTGACCAAAATTGGATGCAATATTCCAAGTGTGGTCCTACCAAGGCCTTGTAAACCGGTATTAATCTTGACTCTCTTTCCCTCTGTTAATGCAGCCTAGGATTGCATTGGCTTTTTGGATGGCTGCAGCACACTGCTGGCTCATATTTAAGTGACTGTCCATTAGAACTCCAAGATCCCTCTTGCAGTTATTGCTATTGAGCCAGGTTTCACCTAATCTGTACCTGTACATTTTTCTCACCTAAGTGTAAAACCATACTTTTCTCTACATCAAATTTCATTTTGTTAGATAGTGCCCAGTATTTAATTTTGTTGAGATCCATCTGGATCTTGAGCCCATTTTCTGGGGAATTGGCAATTCCTGCCATCATGGTGTCATCTGCAAATTTGATGAGTTCCCCTTCTATTCCCTCATCAGCTCTTTCCCAGTCCTCTGGTAGTTCCCCAGTGTTCTAGCATCTTTGGAGGATGTGGTTCAATATCACATTTACCAGTTCTTCAGAACTTTGGGATGTAATCCTTCATGAACTTATCTAGAATAGACAGGCATTCTCTTACCATTTTCTTGCTATTTTAATTTATATTCCTAGTCTGGCTTTTATGGCTCTTGTTTTTAATAGATTGGATTTATTTTATTTTTTTTGTATGAAGACAGGTGCAAAAAGATGCTTTCTCCCTGCTGCCCATAACTTCCTTGCCATCTTCTCCCATTAGTGGACTGATAGTTTGATTGACTTTTTTCTTCTTTTTATGTTGAAAGAAACAGGTAACTACTAGCAAAAACTTCATTTATTTATTCTGCTTGGTTGTGGAGCCTATGGCTATGTCATCCTTTTTTCCTTTTATTTTAACCAATGCATTCAAGGAGGCTTTCATCCTTGGTTTTATGCATTTCTGCAGAGATGTAGTGATGTCTTACATATAATGTAACTCCACCTGCTCTTTTTCTAGGTCTATTTCTTTTAAACAGTTTATATCCTTCCGGCAGTACATTCCCATCATGAGTTTTATCCCATCAAGTTTCGGTAATGGCAACTATATCATACCTGCCCTCATGTACCAAAAGTTGAAGTTCACCCTGTTTGTTCCCCAAACTTTGAGCTTTAATGTTTATGTATCTGAGTCCATTATGGCTGACCTGGGTTCTTTATATCTGAGGTTTTCTTCTTTTCTACCATTTACCTCCTTGTTTGATTGATTATCTGGAGTTAACCCTTTACTCTTAGTTTTAATTCAAAGTTCTTTAGAAAAGCTAAGCCAGTTGTTTTGGAAATATATTTCTTCCTGGTTCTTGTGAGGTGCAGCTGATTTCTTGCCAGAAGCCCTTCAGGTTGGTAATTCAGACTGTGGTCCATAATGCAAACTGTGCTCTAGGAATCCAAAGTTCTCTTGATGGCACCATCCCTTAATCCAGTGGTTTATTTCTACAATTCTTTGACCCCTTGTTGGATGTTGACCAACAAGTACAGATGAAAGCACTACCTGTTTTCCTAACTCCTTAACTTTTGTTGCAAGTTACTGTCTTTTGCTATTGTTTTCAGGTTCATTGTTGTATCATTTGTCCCCATATGAATGAGAAGAAAGGGATAGTTATATTTGGGCTTGGTTATTTTTGTAAGACTCTCTGTCTCACCTTTTTTTTTGCCCAGGGAGAAAAAATGTCTTCCTAGATTGATTGTCTGGTCTACAGGCTGCTGATTTTGTTCCTCTGAGAAGTGGGTCTCCTATCACCAACATTCACATTTTTTTCCCTTGGGAAGATCTGGGCTACCTTCCTTCCTGTCACAGGAACACTTAAACATGTTCCTTCTCCAGTATCTGTATGCTTTCTTTAAGGGGAAGGATATGAAACTGATTGTTCAGCTCCAATGGGCTGGGCTGGATTGGCAACACTAGACACCAGGCCAATGCTATTGGCTGTTGTTTTCTTCTATGAGTGACATTTTTTGTCATCAGCCTGTCTTTACTTACTCAGCTTCTTTTTCATGAGCCTGGTGGCAGGTAAAGTTCCCACATAAGTTGAATAATGTGAGTACCACTACACAGCCTTGGGGGAGGTCATTATTTAATCTTCTTACCTTACTTATGTTATTCCTATTATTATCTGAAAAGATATGTCACTCAGCATGTTATTAATTAGTTGAAAAAGGTTTTGCAGGGGTCAATATGGCACAGTTTATATATAGTCCATTCCATCCATCCATTCCAGACTATGTTGTATGCTCCATTTAGGTCTATGAACATAGCAGTGATTTTCAGGAATTGTTTAAATCTAGCACCAATATGGCCTGTTAAATGCAACATCTGATCTACATAGTTTCAGTAACACTGGAAGTGGTTTGCTCCATGGACAAATGTTCAACTATTATGGTACCCATTCTGTTTATAATTAATCTCTCCAGGAGTTTGTAGGAGGAACTCAAAAGGGTGAGCAATATATTTGTATTGTCTTTTGGTTTTCCAGGTTTTAGAAGTGATATTACTTTAGGGTTTGTTTGTTTTTAAATTCTGGTAGGAGGCACCCATTGGAAACTACATCTGAAAAGAATTTGCCAAACCAATTCTATGTGTACCTCTAGGAATTTTTCAGGGACTCTGGACAAATGCCATTGAAACCCAGTGTTTTACCACATTTCTGACATTAGCAGTGTTAATTTCTTCTATAGATAATGTACAAGAATACAGATCATCCTCAACCAACAAGAACAATTGAACCCAAAATTCCTGTTGCTAAGCAAGACAGTTTAAAGTAAATTTTGCCCCATTTTACAACCTTTCTTCACTTAACAGTTGTTAAATGAATCCCTGCAATTAAGTAAATAACATATTTTGAAAGAGGTCAGATATCTGCCAGGTGCTACTGACAGCAGACACAGGTGTATTTTTAAGATGGTCAAGAATGCCTGTAAGAACTGTGATGTTGATGCTCCTGTACACAAATCATTTGTACTCTCTGTGCAGACTGATTTCTAGAGCTTGGGGCAGGAACTTAGTAGGATAGGCTGCAGACTTACCTTTTCAGAGGTTTTACCTGTATACAAAGAACAAAAAGAAAAGACCAGTGGGGCTTCCTGTTTTGAACTTCCCCAAAGACGGACCGCTGACCGTGATTGTGCGCAGCTTTGGTTCGTGCTTCGGCATCGGAGAGCCCCAATCCTTTGGATTCGGGGCAGAAGCTACCTCATAGGGGTGGCGGAGGAAGGGGAGACCTTCAGCTGGGTAGAGGGGAGTTGCAAATCCCCTCCTCGGCTTGGCAATTGCTCCCTCCCGAAGACGCCTGAAGCGGTGATCTAAAATGGCCACCCTGAAGTGGAAGATTAGACTGGAATAAGATTGTACAGGAGAGAGAGAAAGAAGTGAACAACAGGAGGAACGGGACGATATAATCAAATGGAAAATATCCCCAGGATTAACATTTCAAAGAATCTTTAAGAAAGGATCTAAGCGGCGAAGAGCATGACAAAAAAAAAGGTGTGAATTACTTTTAATAGCGTCGGGGCTTCGAAACAGTAAAAGGTAGAAGCTGGAGAAGGAACTATATAATCAACTTGGATAAGTATACTTTAATTTTATATTGGTACTAATAAAACTGAACTATAGACTGTTAAAGAGGAAATTTAATATCAACTGGATTTGATCTTTTTCTTGTTGGAAAATTGTGGTTTAAAAAGCTCTGAATAATAGAGAAGAAAAAATAAAAGAGGGGGCTGAAGACTTAGCATAATAAAGAGTGCCATCTCAGTTAAACTCAGCTTGTTTTTCTTTTAAAAAACTCTTGTTTCTTGAAATTGCATGGAAATTGATACAATAAAGCAAGAACTTTGAAAAATTGAAACACTGTAACAAAGAAAGAATTAGGAAGATTCTGACTTTGGATTAGTTGCTGATTCTGACATGAATTTGGCACTGGATTAGTGGAGACTTAAAAACTTGAGAGGAAGAAAAGTTGACTGTTGGAAATAAACTTTAAAGATATTTTTGGATTAAATTGTGAATCAGAAAGTTGTAAAATGGCGATTTCTCTTCTGGCATTAAAAATGGAACTCAGAAAAATGAAAGAAATATTACAAGAACGAGGTGAATCATTGGGTTTTGCTTTAAAATTTGTTGAAAATGCAACAGCAGAATATGAACAACAAAGACAAAAGGCAGAAGAGGAGGTGGAGCAAATCATAGAAGAGACCATCTGTAGTGATCATCGAGAACCAAGAACTCTTGAAAGAAAGAAAGTTGGAAATAAATACAGGAGATTTAATAAATTAAATAAAAAGAGGAATATCTGAAAAATTAAAAAAGGGAAAAAGAGTCAGCAGAAATTCAAAGGGCGAAAGGAAGCTATAAATAGAGGGATAAAACTGGAATGAAAGAACAAAGACAGGGGAAAAGAAGGGACAAGAAACAGGATTTGGAAAAAAAGAAATATGGGAATTGTAAAAAAATGGGGAAATCCTTAATTGGACAGAGAGATGATGGGTGATTATTATATAGAAAGGGGATTCTGCAAGGTATTGAGGGGTAATATAAATAAATGTATAGTTACAAAATAGGGATATATAGACTGACTAGATGGAAAAACAGAATTGCTATTTTTTGGATAAGGAAATCTAATGCTCTTCCTCTTTATGTAGAGATAATTGTGACAAATAATGGAATAAGTATATTAGATATATTGAAATATTTTTAAGATTGGAATGTTGGCTTTTTTGGTTTAAATATGAATGGAATAATAATGGAATATGTGTATTAAATATATGGAAATAAATGAAATGATATAGGAGGAGAGTTGAAATGGAATTAACTTTAGGGCAGGATTGTTTTACTATTTGAATGAATAGATTAATATGTCCTTTTTTTGGGGGGGATTTAATCATGCAGAATCTGATTTATATACGCTATGTAGTTTTAAAGGGATTATTAAGTTTAATGTTTTAGGTAATAATGTTAAATGTTTTAACGAGATTTAAAAGGGGTGAAAATAAATGAATTTATAATTTAGAGGAGGCGCACTTATATTGAGATTTCAGGGGAAAACCAATTTATAGAAGTGTCTTTTTTTAAATTAGAATTTAAGATGAAATATACAAATGTGACAATTAAAAGTACTAAAGTATAATGATTCTGAAGTTATCATAAGTGAATTAAATAATGAGATAAATATTTGGAATAATACAATAAAATAGAAAATGCATAAAAGCACTGTTAAGATAAGGAATTGGGTATAAAAACTGAATATATAACTATGGTCATATTTGTATGTATATGTGAAACCTGTAATCATGCTGTTCACTAAAAAGAGACGTTAAAATATGGAAAACTCAATAAAACTTGTTTAAAAAAAAGAAAGAAAAGACCAGTGAATAGCGGAGTTCAATGTGTGGCTAAAGAAGTGGTGTAAAGGGAAGAGCGTTGGTTATATTAGTCATGATGTTTGCAGCTAGTCCAATGAAAAATTGTACAAAAGAGATGGTTTGCATCCATCAAAGAAAGGGACTGAGTTACTTGGCATTAAATTCAAACATTTTCTGGAGAAACATTTAAATTAAACAACAGGGACAGAGAGTTAATTGATACAGAGCATTTCTGTCCCCAGCAATCTAAAACTAATAGGGTTAACAGTGCATGTAAACAAATGTTTGTGCGGGTAAGAATATCAACCTTGCTGTCAAGCAAAATCAAACTTTTAATAGTGAGTGCCATACTATGTGCACTAATCAAACAGGTGATAAGGAAATAAGGGGACTCAGGTATTAGATTATGTAGAAAGTAAACAGAGGGTCAGTCAAAAAGAACTTAAATGTATCTACACTAGTGCACAGTGTATGAGGAATAAATAATAAACGATTTAGAAATTTAAGTAAATAAGGGCAGATATGATATTGTTGCCATGAAAACTTGGTGAGATTAAATCTACAAATGGAATATACAGCTAGAGGGATTTAAATTATTTAAAAGAATCATACCAAATAAAAGAGGTAGATTTGCACTATATATAAAAAAAACTATGTTTCTACAAAAATAGAGCACAACAATGACAAAAACTGTCTTGAATGCATTTAGGTCAATATAAAAGGAAAAAAGAGTAACATTATCATAAGTGGCCACCCAACCAAACAGAAGAAATAGATGAACTCTTTTTTTTGAAAGAAAATTTTATTAATTTTCTACAAACAGACAAGACAAACAAAACATTAAAACATTCAACTCTCATATGTACATCCAGTGTGTCAGTTGGTTCATCATTTTTGTGCATTCATTCTGTAGTCCCAGTTACAATTATGTTACATAACAACTCATATTATCAATCCAAACTTATATATCCTATAATCACTAAACAAAAAAAAAAGAAATTTTTGACTATACTTTTAATCATTCATGCTTTATGAGCTAACAATACTTTAACCAGATTATTCAACAAATCATATAATCATACCAAATCAATCCTAAAAAAACCCCTTTATAAATATAATATCAAATAAATAGATGAACTCTTAAGGAAACAGCCATATTGGACTTAATTCTCACTAACCGAGATGAAATGATAGAAGATGTTGAAACTACAGACACCTTGAAGGGTGGGGGTGGGTTTGATCATGCAATGTTGGATTTCAACATTATGCAAGCAGAAGCAATAGAATAAATCAAACTAGAGTTTTGGACTTTAAGAGAGCTAGTTTCAATAAACTTAGAAAGAGCTTGGGAAATTTTGAAAAGTGAGAAGTCCAGTCTAGCATAATACCAATGAAGAAGAAAAATAACAGTTCTAAAAATAAACCAGTATGGCTGCATAAAGAATTCTCTGATAAACTGAAAGACAAAAACGACAAGCATAAAACAATGGAAAGAAGGCACATAACTAGGGTAGAATATCAGCAAATCACCAGAGCCTGCAAAGATGAAGTAATGAAAGCTAAGGCTCAAAATGAACTAAGGTATGTGGCAAAAGTCAAAAATAACTCCAAAAAAGTTTCTTTCATCATGTAGAAAAAAGAAAAAAGTCAAGGAAACGATTGCTCCATTAGTGGGAGAAAGTGGCAAGAAGGTGACAAGCAACAGGCAGAAAGCAGAACTATTTAACTTCTTTTTTTACGAAATGGAAAAAACAAAATGGATTTGTCTGGCAGATTTGAGAACCACTGAACTTTATCTTTCAAAGATCCTGGAGCACCGGGAACTATCAGAGGACTCAAAAAGAGCTGATGTAATTCCCATCTTCAAAAAAGGGAGAAAAAATAGATCCAGCAACTACAGACCTATCAGCCTGTTCTCAATACCTGGGAAGATTCTGGAAAAGATAATCAATGAACACTCAGAGGCAAACAAAGTCATAACTAAAAGCCAACATGGATTGTCAAAACCAGAGCATGCCAGACAAATGCATTATTTGACAAAGTGACAAAATTAGTGGACCTGAGGAATACTGTGGATATAATTTACTTGGATTTTAGTAATTTGATAAAGTAGACCATAACCTACTTGATAAGACAGAAAAATGTGGGTTACACAGTATCACCACCAGATCAATTCGTAATTGACTGACCAACCACACTCAATATGTAGTCCTCAATGGAACTGCATGTACATGGAGGGGAATATGCAGTGGTATACCCCAAAGGCTGTTTTAGGTCCAGTATTCTTCAATGTCTTCATCAATAACATGGATGAGGGGATAGCTGGAAATGGAGCAAATTTGCAAGCCAGCAGGAATAGCCAATACTCCAGAACAGCGGTCACCAACTTGTGGGCCATAGCTGTGAGAAAACTTTGGTAAGCCACAGAGAATCTCACTCATAGAGCACCCTCCTAAAGCAATTAATCCAGGCTGTGCAGAAACACAAGACTGCACCGCCCACATGGCCCGTGGGAACCCTCCCCACCCACTCACTCCTTACCTGGCAAACTTGCCTGCTATATTGCTATTTTTCCTTTTTCTGGACATCATCTGTTCTGCTATGCCGGGAGATTTAGATTAGATAGGAAGCAAGAATTAGTTGGATTTCTTGCTTTCTAGCAAGTCTTTAGATCTTCGGCTTTGCTTTTAACCACAGCTGAACCTCCCTTAGGACTGAAGTTTCTATTATTCAGTGCAGAAGGCAAGCAAATTTGAGAGACTGAGCTAGCCGGAGGCAGATAGATAGATCACTGAATGATTCTGTGAGCAATTCAATCTGCCTGCCTGCTTTGCTTGATTTTGGGTAAAAGTTGCTCTTTTTTATAAAAAAAATCAATGTTTACATACATGGTGTGTTGTGAGTTAATTTTGTGAGTTTGCTTGCAAGCAAATTTTATGTGGCAGACTGAGCTAGCCAATGGCAGATAGATAGATCTCTGAATGAATCTGTGATTCTGTGAGAAATTCAATCTACCTGCCTGCTTTGCCTGATTTTGACTAAAAGTTACTCTTTTTTATAAAAAAATCAATATTTATAGGCTTAAGATACAGAAGGACAGACTTGAACATTGGGTGCTATCTAACAAAATGAAATTCAATAGTGAAAAAAACAAGGTTCTAATTTAGGCAAAAAAAACACCAAATGGTACATTAAAGGTGGTACCTTGTTCAATAGTAATAACTGTGAGATTTTGGAGTCCTAGTGAAGAATCGTTTAAATATGATCCAGCAGTATGCTGCAGCTGCCAAAAAAGCCAACACAGTTCTGGGCTGCATTAACAGAGGGATAGAATCAAGATTACATAAAGTTCTGATTCCACTTTACAATGCCTTGGTAAGGCCACACTTGGAATATTTCATCCAGGTTTGGTCGCCACAATGTAAAAAAGATGTTGAGACTCTAGAAATAGTGCAGAAAAGAGCAACGAAAATGATTAGGGGACTGAAGGCTAAAACATATAAAGAATGATATCTGGAATTGAGTATATCTAATTTAATAAAAAGGACTAGTGGTGGTTGGACTAGAAGACCTCCAAGATCCCTTCCAACTCTGTTGTTCTATTCTATTCTACAGTTGTTAAGTGAATCTGACTTCCCCACAGAATTTGCTTATACAAGTTTTCAAAAGGTTATCTCATGATCCCAGAGCACTGCAACTGTCATAAATATGAGTCAGTTACCAAGTGTCTGAATTTTGATCATGTGACCAATGGGAATGCTGCAATGATTGTATAAGTGTGAAAAATGGTCTTAAGTATTTTTTTCCAGTGCTGTTGTACCTTTGAATGGTCACTAAAAGAACTGTTCTAAATCAAGGACTATCTGTACTTGGAATGTATTTGGCCCAACTGCTGAAAAGCTGAGAGTACTTTCTTGAGAGCAGAGTACTCTTTCTCCTTTGTGCTTTGGAGAGAGATACAACTTGAGAGTCTATTTGGTCAGGGGTTACCTTGGATTGAATTTCTTTGTGGAAAGCTAGCACAAAGCTTCAAAAACTATCCCATCCCTCTTTCCCTTTCTCAAATTTCTGCTGGCTTCTGCATTTATTTTGCTTGTGGAAAGCTTGCAGGGAGAAAGGCAATAGAAGTTGCTGGGAAAAGAACTAGGGGGTCAGAAATCGTATGTGGAGGGAGGTCCAGCAGTAGCTTGTACACAGAAAAGCAAACACAACTTTTCCAAATTTCATTTCCTCAAGACTCACCAGATCTTGAATGTTAGATACATTCTGCAAGTTAGCCATTTGAGATATCTTGGTTAAAAAATAATTGCCCTATGATGTACTGTTTTCCCCATTTAAAGGTCATGAAAATAAGAGTTTTAGTAGTAATTAATAGTTGGAATAAGGAAGAAGTTGAACAGTATCAATTTCTTGCTTTCATAAAAAAATAGATAGGTAAATACCAATTCCTTTTTATATAACATATTTGAAGTTTTGAAGACATGGCAAAGTTAATTGATTTCCGTATCTGCTTGTTTTTATTCCATACTATTTCTATAAATATAATTAATTATATTAAGAACTGGAACAGAAAGGATTGATGTAGCCTTTGAGATCTTGTTTTAGATCTCACAGGAAAACAAAATTAACACTAGAAAAGTATTTATTTTCTTGGGTGCAGATACATCAGATTTTATGTTTTGTAGTGACAACCTTTGACACTACATTATAATTTTGATCTTCCCATTACTTTTCCTTTGTCTTATAATATACATGCATCTGCTTATTGCTGTATGTCTTTTAGCAGCTTGACTAAACTACCTGATCTGTCTTCAAGAATCAAGTTATTCAGGCAATGGCAGTGGAGAAAATGATTTTTTTCCCAAGAGTACAACATCTGGTCACTAAGTCATATCTGTGAAATTTCTTATATACATTGTTTTAGAAATGGAAAATAAATCATATGGTTAACATTAAGAGAGCATTATTTACTGTCTCAATCCTCATACATTGTGGGGTGAGATAAGTGACCTAAAAAGTGAAATTAAATTCAAGCCTCCAGAAGGAAAAAGAATTCTGCATTACATTTTTATTAGTATTAATTATATCAATTTTCTTTGCAGCATAGCTTTCAGATCCCCATTCAAAGGCAAAAATAGTTTCAACCTGAAAAAGGTTGTGCAGCCTGAACTTAGATTGCAAGCATATAGGCTTCCCAAGTCAAAGATCAGATTAAAGTGTTACACTGATGACCAAACTCCAAAAATGTGTAGATGGATCCTAAGAAATAATCATTTAATTTATTTTGAAATAAATAATTCAATACTAGAATAAGTTCAAACTAAATAAAATTAATAGAGTTATTCTTGTGATATAATGAATAATTTCTCTTTTCTGTTACATTCTAAATTATACTCTGGTAAAACTTTGTAGTAGAAGACTTAAAGGACTGCATACAACCTTGAGGCTCAAATTGTGCATCTGTAAATCAATATTATTTCTTAGCTCACCATTTCAATCCAAATCCACAAAACGAGAAAGGAAAAGAAACAGATGTGTTTTTCATAGGCTTTCCCTGAAATTTAATGTTTACTCTTTGCAACAGAAAAATCCACAATTTGGCTTCATTTTTCTGCAAGGACCATTAGAACAAGGTGTGCTCTATAGAAACGTGGATGGAATATACATAATTTCCATGCTACAATTTGTATTAAAAGATCCCTGTTTTAGGAGGACTTGAAAACTTAAATGTCTAATATCCTTCATTATACCTTTTACCATGTGTATATACACATTTCAGAACATTTTAGTGCATGCAAACACAACCAAGGCAACCAAGTAAATGATGTTCTACAATTAACTCTTCATTATATTATTACCTTTATTGTCAGAGTACAACATGTGTACAATGAGATTGGCCGAACTTCCCTTCGTGCACCTCCCCCCAACACAACTTACGGAGGATAGAAGTCCCTAACCCAGTCCAAATCTTATTACACTATGTGACCTTGTTGTACAATGTACCAGCCCCACAAGTCTACCATGCTATATGCCCAAAAAGCATATCAGAAGCCAACATGGGGTTGTAATCAGAAGCCAACATGGATTTGTCATGCCCAACAAATCTTGTTTCATTCTTTGATAAAGTGACTAAATTAGTGGATCAATGAAATGCTGTAGATATAGTATACTTAGTAAGGCATTTGCCCATAACTTCTTGGTCAGCTAGAAAAATGTAGAATAGACAACATCACCATCCGATGGGATTTATAACTGGCTGACAAATTGTAGTCAGTGTGTAGTCCTCAATGGAGGGGAAGTAGGGAGTGGGGTACCCCAAGGTTCTCTTTTAGGCTCTATACTCTTCAATAAACAAACCAGATGAGGAAATAGAAGGGGAACTCATGAAATTTGCAGGTGACATTAACCTAGCTGGAATAGCCAATGGCCAGAAGATAGGCTCAAAATCCAGAAAGATCTTGACAGATTTGAGCACTGGGCCCTATCTAACAAAATGAAATTCAATCTTGATAAAAATATGGTTCTACACTTAAACAAGAAAAGCCAACTGCACAATTAACAGACTAGGTCAAACTGCTCAATGCCAGTAATTGTGAGAGGGATCTTGGAATCCAAGTGAACAATCACTTAAATATGAGCCAACCATCTGTGATTTATAATTCAGCTTTCTGCTTAGCAATTCCTCTTTCCCTTTTAGCACAACTTCAATATATAAATATTATTTAATATTGTCAAACAAGATATAAATTAAGAAAACATGTATATTCAACATTCCAAATAATTTTTTAAACACAGATCTTCCATATAAATATATATGTGTGTGTGTGTGTGTATGTACACACATATACCAAATACATCCACGTGTGGTTTAGAATCACAGCAAATGTGAAGTCACAGGCTTAGATACACCCAATTGAGCCTAGAGAATGCAATACACACACACACACGCACACACAGAGAGAGAAAATTATTTTATATATATGTGTATGTGTGTGTATATTTCCAGCTATGATTCAAAAAGCAGTAGCAGTGAGGATTTTTGTATCTCCTAGGCTGTAGAAACAGATAAGTCAGATGCAATTACTTTGAAGATATTTTGCATTGAATTGAGTAGCAAAAGTACTTACTGATAACCTGTCTCATCGGTACCTGTTCAAGTTACACTCCACAATATGTATCCTGAGGTAATAGGAGCAAAACTATATTAAGAAAAAGTATCTTAATGGAAAGCACAATCTTAATTTCCCTACAGTCAACTGTCCCTCTTTCAACTTTCCAGGAATGGTTTCCTCACAATCATGCAAATGATGGTTTAGCATAATTATGTAGTATTCACTCCCTCCTCCCACTCTCACTAGATGGGGAATTCTCTTGGTTTTACATACTTCAATCAATTAAATCAGATGTAGAAAATCCTGTAAATCTGATTTTTTTAAAATATACTCTTATTTTCCAAGTATTTATCCAATTTCATAAAATCATTCTTTTTGAATATCTTTCTATTCTTCAATTCTTCCTCATATACCTGTAGTATTTTTGTACTATAGTTTCATTGTTGCTCTATATCCTCTAAATTATAGGTGTTGATGGTGATCTACAGCTATAATTCTAAGATATATATGCATCAGCATTTTATTATAGAGATGGAGTAGAAATCAACATAATTATAAGCGTAGTTTCCAATGAATGCTTAATCAAAGATGGAATTTGTTAGGGATATACACCCTAGCAGAACGTGCAATGGCAGTCTAGCAGGCAGGCAAATTGGGCGTTGGTTCTTACCTGATACGCCCCTTCTCGGCGAGCTGCGAGGAGCATCCAGAGAGTGGGATGTGCTTCCGAGTCCTCTTCTTGCAGGCTGAGCTTTAGTTGAGGAAACGCTCTGCCCCCTCACGTGACTCCAAGTAGTGTTCCCCCAGTTTTTTGCGATAACGAGAAGAAAGGTTAAGAAATCCTTCTAATCAACTATTGGCTCCTTGGCTGAAACTAGAGTACCCACCAGACGGAGGAGTTAGGGTGGGGCTGGATGCTCCTTGCGGCTCGCCGAGAAGGGGCGTATCAGGTAAGAACCAACGCCCATTCTCCCTCGAGCCGCTCGGAGCATCCAGAGAGTGGGACATACCAAAGCTTGGCTGTCCTACGGGTGGGACTCCGTCTGGGCCGGCAACCCTTCCGGGTCACTGATGACCCTCTGAAGGACTCGTCGGCCGAAAGAGGCCTCTGCTGAGGCGTATAAGTCTATTTTGTAATGTCTGGTGAATGGGGACGGAGAGGCCCAAGTGGCTGCCCAACAAATGTCAGCAATTGGGGCTTACGTGGCCCAAGCCGCCGAAGTAGCTGCACTCCTGGTGGAATGAGCGGTTATTCCCCCAGGAGCGGGCAGAGATTGTGATAGGTAGCACCTGGCAATAGTCGCCCTAATCCAGCGACTGATGATTGAGGGAGAGACTTGAACCCCAATGTCCTGGGCTGAAAGGAGAGGAAGAGGGATTCTGATCTTCTCAGGGGTTGTGTGAGCTTAATGTATATGCGCAAGGCCCTTCTAACATCCAGGGTGTGCCAAAGGGTTTCCCTGTCCCTCGAGGGTCTGAGGCAAAAGTTTGGGAGGACCAGTTCCTGAGACCTGTGGAAGGGAGAGTTAACCTTGGGTAAGAAGGTGGGGTCGGGGCGAAGGACCACCCGATCAGCGTGGAACACGCATAAATTGTTTCTGATTGACAATGCTGCTATTTCCGAGACTCTACGAGCAGAAGTAATGGCCACTAGAAAACTACTTTAAACGTTAGAAATTGAAGGGAGGACTCCCTCAGAGATTCAAACGGGTGCCTTGTAAGCGAAACGAGGGCCTTGTTGAGGTCCCATGTGGGGAACCTGTGAACAGTCGGAGGGCACAAGTTGGTGGCGCCCCTGAGGAAAGCTCTAATCCGGGGGTGATGAGAGAGAGAACTGAAGTTATCAGAAGAAACAACGGTTGAGAGGGCAGCGACCTGCCGTCTCAGGGTGTTGGGGGCAAGCCCTTCACGTAGGCCTTCTTGAAGAAATTCCAAGACCTGCGCAATAGAGGGAGAGAGGGGGTCAACTTGGAACCCGCTACACCACTTGGAAAAGCCCTTCCAAGTGGCATCATAAATTCGTGTGGTGGAGGGTCGCCTAGCGGCCAAAATAGTGTCGATTACTTGACTGGAGAATTTTTCTCTTGTCAAACGGATCCATTCAACCTTCAGACGGCTAAGTGGAGCCATTGGGGCTCCGGATGCAGAAGGGGCCCCTGAGGGAGGGAGATCCTGTCCGGGGGGGATCCTCCATGGGGGCGCTACCGAAAGATTGCAGAGGTCCGCCAACCACGGTCTCCTGGGCCAATAGGGAGCCACCAAGAGCAGGTCGTGAATGAGTCTGTTTATGACTCTGGGAACTAGCGGCATGGAGGGAAGGCCTATAGGAGCCCTAGGGGCCATGGGCAGCTTAACGCGTTGTGGTTCTCCGACCCGTGAGACGGGTACCTGGAGAAAAACTGTGGAAGCTGTGCATTGGACGGGGAGGCGAAGAGATCCACCCTTGGGAGACCGAATATTCTGGACGACTCCTTAAATAGGGATGGATGGAGGCGCCATTCTGCTTGGTCCACCATGGCCCTGCTCAGCCAATCCGCCTGGATGTTGGAGATTCCGGAGATGTGTTTGGCTTTTAGTGCGAGGAGGTTAGATTTTGCCCAACGGCAGAGGCGCTCGGCCTCCCTCATCAACTGAATAGACTGGGTGCCTCCTTGCCTGTTGATATGGGCTTTAGCCATGGTGTCGTCTGTGAGAATAAGGACGTGACGCCCACGTACCAAGGGGAGGAATCTGAGCAGGGCCAGGTGGATGGCGTGAAGCTCCAGCCAGTTGAGGCTGCATCTTAGCTCGATCAGCGACCACTTGCCCTATGCCGAGAGCGAGTTGACGTGAATGCCCCAACCTGATAGGCTGGCGTCCGCGATAAGGATTAGCCGCTGAGGTTCTGAGAAGAGGTGGCCCCTGTTAATGGCGGGGTTGGTCCACCAGAGGAGGGACGTAAGGACCCTCAGAGGCATCTTGACTCTGGACTTCGAGTTGCTTCTTCCGCATCTTTGGGATGAGAGCAGGAACCACTGGAGGGATCTGCTGTGTAAGCAGGCCCAGAGAATAATTGAGATGCACGAAAGCCATCTTACCCAATAATCTAGAAAAGTCAGGTAACGCCACCCTCCTTGATCGCCTAATCTGACCAGAGCTTGAATGCTGAGGAACCTCTCCAAGGAGAGGAAGACCTTTTCTGTAACCGAATCAATTATGGCTCCCAAGTGGGTGATTCGGGTGGATGGGACCAGTTGACTCTTTTGCCAATTGATGAGAAACCCGTGTGCCAGGAGAGCGGAGAGGGTGGCTCCAGTGTCCCTGACTGCCTGGGTCTTGGACAGGGAGAGAATAAGGATATCGTCCAAATAGCAGTGACGGCGGACGGGAACGCTCCTGAGGTGAGCCTCCAGGGCCGCGAGAACCTTGGTGAAGGTCCTGGGGGCTGAGGCCAGACCAAAGGGGAGGGCCACGTATTGATAGTGAAGGTTGTTATAGCAGAACCTAAGGAATTTGTGGTGAGAGGGCCGGATTGGAATGTGTAGGTATGCCTCCGAGGGATCTATGGGGATAAGCAGTCACTCCGCCTGGTACCGAAGAGAAATGATTGCAAGGTGTGCATTTTGAATTTGCGCTGGATAAGGTGGCGATTTAGCCGTTTTAAATCTAATATATCTCTGCATCCCCCAGAATGCTTGGGCACCACAAAGAGGTGGGAGTAGAATCCTCATCCCCTCTGGACCAGTGGAACGGGTTGAATGGCCTGAATGTCAAGCAGGTGTTAGATGGTTGCATCCATTAGTACACGTTTGGCGGGATCTCTTGAGGTGGGGGATATCATGAAGAAATCAGCGGGGGGCGGACCGGAACTCAAGGGCAAGACCAAACCTGATTGTGTCCCTAACTCGTGCATGGGAGTGGACTGTCCCATTGAGCGGCGAAGTGTCTAAGGCGGCCGCCGATGGGGAGGGAGGAAGAAATTCTATCTGGGTTGGCGGTAGGGCCTCCCCCTGACCCCCTAAAGGGCCTCTTATGGTTGCCGCCCCATTTGTTTCTGTTGCCTGTCCGAGCGGTCCTGAGACCGGAAGGAAGGGGGTCTCGGGTATCTGGGCGGGAAGGGGAGTTGGTAGAAGGGGCGGGGGAAGCCCCTCCAAAAGGGCTGAGGGCCTCTTGTCTCTGGCCTCCAAAAAAGGGAGGGCCGGTACTTCCTCTTGCTGCGGCCCACGACCAGCAGGGGTTCCAAGGCCAGGCCGAACAGTTTGTCTCCCTGATGGGAGCAGTGGCCAGCTTGACTTTATTTTTACATCCTCCTGCCAGTGCTTGAGCCGCAGTAGGCAGCGAGCTATGACATGTGATGTTATCGCTCTGGAAGAGAACCTTACCGATTGGTAAGTGGCGTCAGCTGAAAACTCGGCTGCGGCCACCAGTTTCGCTATGTCTTAGTGCGCCCGCACATTGACGCGGGGACGTTCTCTCAGCTGCCGGAGCCAGCGGATAGAGGACCTTGTGAAGAATGAAGTGGCCCTAGCCGATTTAATGGCCCAAGCGTCGGATAGATGGGCCCGGCGCAACTCCAGTTCCGTCCGCTTGTGCTCAGGTTTCAAGGCCTCTAAGGCTTCACTGGGGATAGAGGAGGAGGCAAGGCCCACAATGGGGTCGTGAACCTCCGGGATGTTTAGAAGAATAGACATTGCCGAATTGAGATTAAAGAATCGCTTGTCTTGGATAGAGGGTGTAGGGGGGCTCTCGTGGAAGCAAGTTGCTTCGGTTGGGATGACCTCAGCTTCCACCACTGGTTGTGTGAAAATGGAGTCCTCTGGTCTCTCTGAGGCGGGGGGGAGTCAGAGGGAGACTGGGGAAGAACACCAGAGACATTCTTGGCTTTAAAGAGGAAGGATCTGGACGCGTGTGGCTTGAACAGCCCCCCGAATACGGGTTGGTCGGGAGAAGCCTCCTCGTCCTCCGACATCTCCCCCTCCATAAGGTTCGCCTCTAAGAGGGGCTCACTATAATGGGGGGATCCCATCCAGGAGTCCTGTACCTCTTCCCTGAGGTCACCAAAGACCCCTTCTTCCTCCTCCTCCTGGGCCCCTACGGGAGGAGGGATGTCCCTCTAAGAGAGTACCTGACCAACCAGGGGATCCGGCTGTGGTGGCCGGGAGCCCATGGAGAGAAGCCTGATGTGGACATGTGCTGCAGGCCTTCCGCAATGCCCTGGCGGATAGTCGATTCCATCCAAGCCTTGATGTGGGCTGGAACCTCAGATGTTGAGTGTTCTTCCTGACGCAGACCAGCGGCCGTAGGTGTAAAGGTAGCTTCAGGGGTCTGTCTGGTCGGTGGTCCCGGGGTCAAGTGACCCTTAAGTGGGCTGCGCCTAGATAGGGAGAAGGAAGGGCTGGAGGCCCCGAGCGGGACTCGCTTGATTGCCTATCAAACTCCTTTTCCAATGCCTCATGGCGCCTTCAGGCGTCTCGTTGGGAGGCCTTGGAAGGCTCCTTGTCCTGCCTGCGCAAGTAGTGGGACTTTGCCTTAGCCTTCAAGGAAGGTCGTTTAGAGAGATTGCCGTCTGCCATTTTGATAATTATAACAACATAAGGTTCCTTATCCTGGTGATAATAATAGTAATAATAGTAAAGGGCGGTTGGCTCGCCTGGAATTGGCCTGAGTGGGGCCGAGTGAGGTTTGAGCTGGCCCGCTCCCCCTTTTGGAATTTAATATGTACAGTGGTAACTGGTAGAAAGGAATATATCTATCTATCTATCTATCTATCTATCTATCTATCTATCTATCTATCTATCTATCTATCTCTATATATAATATGTACAGAGATGTAATCCTCTGATTTTTATTTTATTTATTTATTTATTTATTTATTTATTTATTTATTTATTTATTTATTTATTTAATATGCTATCTGCATGTAAAGGTTATCTGTTTATATACGTATAAAGACGTATAATTTCGTCTGTAAATTTTTCTCTCTTTCATTTCTTTTCTCTCTTTCTCTTTTTTTTTTTTTAATATACAACAGCAGGAAAGGAACCAAAGAGGTACCAAAGTACAGGCCGGATTTATCAAATAAACGCCTGAGGCCTAGAAGGAGAGAGGCCTCTGGCAGCAAGCCTCCAGCAACAAACCGGAGGGGGGGCTGTTGCAACTTCGCCCCGATAGAGGCTGCGGGAGGCCAACAGAGGCAATGAAAGCGAGCCCAAAGGAACGCTAAAAGTAACTAACTCTTGACCCAGGGGGTCTTGAACTTTTACTTCCACCGCAGCAGCAAGGATCAGAAATAACAATGGCGCCCGACCACGATGCGACCCCAAGATGGCGGCCGCGAGCTGAGCAATGTCGGGCACCTTCGGGACGGCAAGGAGGGCTTGTCTGGTTAGCTCAGCACGCCTGGTTCTCTTAAGGAGCGACTGGCCCTTCCCGGTCGGCATTTAGGGTGGGGGGGAATCCAGCAAAAGTTGCGTGCCTCAAGGCAGCGCGGAGGCAGCGATGCAATCTAATAATGGGGGGAGGTCGCGCAAAGCGCTGCGAACCGACCGCTTGGCCCCTAGGGGCGAGGGGAGACTTCCCCTAAGTCCAAACCCTTTGCGCAGGAGGAAGGAAAGGAAATATCAGACCTGAAAATGAGGAAAATAGTCAGAATAATACACGCAGTATGAATCAGCCAAGGAGCTCCTTCCAATAACAGTCTGACTCTTCGAGGCTGAGCAAAAGACTGGGGGAACGCTACTTGGAGTCACGTGAGGGGGCGGAGCGTTTCCTCAGCTAAAGCTCAGCCTGCAAGAAGAGGACTCGGAAGCACATCCCACTCTCTGGATGCTCCGAGCAGCTCGAGGGAGAAGATGTGAGTTAAACTTTGTTGTAGTTTACACTCAGTAAGACAGATACACTGTGCCAATTAAATAGTTTTTATTCCAGCAAGAGTTATAGCATAGTCAAAACAGTCCAAATGTCACATACTAGTTCAGTCCATCCAGGGGTTAATCAGTTGCAAAGTCCAGTGTCGAAAATAGAGGTCAGTAAACTTACAAATAATCAGTCCGGCAATATATCTCTTTTGCAGTCAGAGATATGAAGAAAATCAAACCCTTTTCTTCGTTTCAGCAACAGCAGGGAAAGCAGTTATCATCATCAATCCAACATTGTCAGCTACTACAGTAAAAGCCAGCTAACAGTGAGCTCTCTTGCTCCCTCTTATGGTGATTTTACAACCGCACCCAAAATACATGTTTTGCAGTTAAAGTGATGCTTACATTTAAACTCACTAACATAGTTTATATATCATTTTTACCCAAACTAAGTTAGGTAACCAATGTTATCCCTAACATTCTCCCCTTTTGGGTAATATAATAATATATATATCTATTTACAATTTCAACCCATAGTTTTCATAATTTTCTTTGTGTTTGACTGCACCTTGGGCTTTTGTAAATCCATCAGCAATGTTTTCATCAGTCATGCAATATTCCAATTTCATTAAACCATTTTTTACAGACTGTCTTACATTCAAATATCTACGGTCAGTATGTTTAGATCTAGTTTTTATAGCAATATTTGTAGCAAACCGTATGGCTGCTTGATTGTCCTCATAAACTACAATGGCATCTTTAACAGTTACTCCCATATCTAACAATAACTGTTTATACAGAATTAAGTCAGTACATAATAAAGATAGACATGAAAATTCTGCTTCCATTATGGACATACTTATGTGTTGCTGTCTAATTGACCTCCAACCAATCAGTGTTTTACCTAATAGTATAGCCATACCTGAAGTTGATTTTCTAGTTTTTATATCTGTTGCAAAACTTGCATCAGCATATGCACTTAAAATCAAATCATCTTTTGGCTCTAAATACAATGCATAGTGCATTGTTCTTTTAAGATACCTTAATATACGCTTTAGCGCTTGCCAGTGTCTTTCATTGGGTTCAGTATTGAATCTTGCCAATTGATTAATGCTACAGGCAATGTCTGGCCTTGACCAATTACTTATATATGATAAACTACCTTTTAATGATTGATAAATAGTCTTATCAAATTTTGAACTTTGAGCATCAGTATGGCAAAATTCCTGACTCATTGGAGTTTTTGCCGGCTTACAAAGTTCCATTTTATACATTTTTAGCAATTGGTAAATTTTATCTTCTTGTGATATCTTATATTCACTATTGGTTTTGTTTATTGTCAATCCTAGATATTGTCTTATTTCTCCTAATTGCTTTAATTTTATCCTCTTACTTAATAATGATATCTCAGTAGCTTCATTATTAGTCTTAGTAATTAAAGCAATATCATCTATAAACAACAATAATAATGACACCTACCATTTGTCTCTTTTTTAAATAAACATGGATCAGCTAAACTTGCTTTAAATCCTATATTGTTTAACTCTTTTACAATATATTGGTTTGATTCATAATCAGATTGTTTCAATCCATAGAGACTTTTATTCAGTTTCCAACAGTCATTATTATTTTTATCATCCTTTATACCTACTGGTTTTCTTAAATATATACTGTGCTGCAATGGTGCATGCAGATAGGCAGTTTCTACATCTAAATGATTTATGATATAATTCTTCTTAGCTGTCCACACTAAAGCTGCTCTCAAGGTTATTGCCTTTAAATTTGGTGCAAATACCTCATCATAATCACATGCAGTTTGATTAAATCCTTGAGCTACCAACCTAGCCTTATGGGTAACAGTCCCATTTTTATCAGTTTTTAACTTAAATATCCACTTGCAACCAATGGACTTTTCACCTGGAGGTAATTTGGCATTTTCATAAACTTTCATTTCTTTTAATGAATTTAATTCTTTCTCCATTGCTCTATGCCAATTTTCCTGTTCCTTTGCAGGATACATCCTAAGTTCTTCAACAGTAGCTGGAATTTTACTAACTTGGCAAACTATACTTGCTTGATACCTGTCAAGTAGTCTGGTTACACGTGTTGTACATCTAGATATTACAGGGTTTACAGGTGGACTTTCATGTTCTACCTGTTCCTGATTATCTATTTCCTCCTGTTCTGGTATTTCTTCCTGTTCTGGTCCTATATGCTCTTCCTGTACTTCCTCTTTAATTGTACTTTTCTTATTACTGATTTTTTCTTTTGGTCTTTTGTAGGTTTCTATAATTACTTCCTTACTTGAATCTTGTTCCAGTTTTTCCCATCCTACATGTTCTAGGAGTTTGGCACTAGCATTACAGTAAACTCTAGATGTACCTTTTTCCCAGAATCTGTATGATTTGTGATTAGATTCATAACCTACAAAGAATAACTTTTTAGCCCTATGTTGCCCCTTATTTCTCAGTTGTGTATGAATACGCACCCATGCTGGTGTTTCAAATGTGTGCATGTAGCTTAAGTCAGGTTTTCTGCCATGCCACCCTGTGAATGGTAATTCACCTGTTGTTGAGTTAACAACATTATTCAATATATGATTACCACACATTATTGCTTCTCCCCACAAATTTTCAGGTAATCCTGAATCTGACAGCATAATACGAGCCATTGCTTGAATTGTTTGGCCTCGTCTTTCTATAAAGGCATTATGTTGTGGGCTATATGGTGCAGACTTTTTATGTTCAACACCTGCCATCTTCAGTTTATTTTGGAATTTATTGTTTATAAATTCCGTACCATTATCAGTGATAAGAGTTACTAACTTCCTTTTAGTTTTTCTTTCTGCGAATTTAAGCCAATTAAAGAAATTCTGATATGTTTCCGTTTTGCTTTTCATTAGATAACAGAAACCATATCTGGAATGATGGTCCATTATACTTAGTATATAACGAGCATCTCCCACACTTGGTTTTTTAGGATCTATAATATCAGCAAATACGACCTCTAGAGGCTCCTTTGTTTTAAATCCATTAATTCTATTTGCTGGCATTTGCTTGCTTTTTTCTTCACTACAAGTATTGCAGTGCAAATACTTACTGCAAGGCTTAAGTTTTATACCCTTAGATAGTTCTACCATTTGTTTAAGCATTTTAAAATGTATATGCCCCAAACATCTGTGTAACAAATGTATGCATTCATCATGAGGTTAACATTATTATAAACTGTGTTAGCTACCTCTGAATGATTATCATTTAACACATACAATTCACCTTTTAAAGTTGCAGTCACTTTTTTACCTTCTTTTTCAATTATACAATTGTCTCCCCTAAAGGTAATTACATAACCTAGTTTAACCAAAACTCTAACCGAAAGCAAATTAAACTTAAGTTGTGGTACATATAACATTTTCTCTTATGCAAGAACAGTATGATATACCTTCACTTTAGCTTTCAGTTTCCATCCATTAGCTAATGATATCTGCTGTGAACTCGTGGACATCTTAATAAATCTTTTCTTATTTTCGTTATGCAGTGTGATTTATTAAGATGTCCATGAGTTCCACTATCTACAACCCATAAATTACTATTCACAGTTTCATTGCTATACATGGCTAACTCTAAGCATTTTTTATCCTTTTGATGCCTTTTATCTTTCTGACTGGCATTTTAGCTTTTTGCTTTCTTGCAGAATCTAGCCAAATGTCCTTTTCCTCCACAATTAAAACATTTTCTAATTGTATAGGCTGATGAAGATATTTTCTCTTCTTCACATTGTGGTTGTTCCCTTCTGAGTTGATCCCTTTCAAGCCTTCTCCTGGCTTCTTCAATTAATCTGCCAATAATGTCAGTTAATGTAAGGTTATCTTTTGGCAGAACCTCAAGTGAAGTTACGTAGTCATCGTAGCTATTATCTAAAGAAGATAAAATTATATAAACTTGGTGTAGTTTTGTGAAGATAAGTTCTTTTTCATGCAGTTCCTGAAAAATTCCCTTCATTATATTTAAATGAGTCAGCATGTCTCCATTCTTTTGAAGATGTGTTCTAAACAGCTTTCGTGTAAGATTTATATGTGCTCCTACACTTTCTCGAACATAAATCTTCTTTAAATTCTCCCAACATTTAGCAGCTGTTTCTTCTCCTTGAATATGTACAAGCTGCTCATCACAGTCCTATTATACAGAGAGCTTGCTCATTCTTCAGTTGATATTCTTGTATTTTCTGGGCATTATCCTCATCCTCCGGATTCCATGCATCTACTTCTGGTGGGTTTTGAATTATACTCCACAAATCTTCTCTTCATAGAAGTAGGCTGCATTTCATTGACCATGAAACATAGTTTGTTCCATCCAGCTTAGATATTAGGGACAAACTTGGTAAATTGACTTGTGCCATCTTTATCTGGATATTAAACTATAATTAATAAAGCACAGCTGTCTGTTTACAGTATTGTGCAACTACACAAACTCCCACTTTAATCTAAGCCTGTTATATCCTGGTTAATCTGACTGTGCACCTGGGCCCATAACCAATGTTAGGGATACACACCCTAGCAGAACGTGCAACGGCAGTCTAGCAGTCAGGCAAATGATGTGAGTTAAACGTTATTGTAGTTTACACTCAGTAAGACAGATACACTGTGCCAATTAAATAGTTTTTATTCCAGCAAGAGTTATAGCATAGTTAAAACAATCCATATGTCATAAACTAGTTCAGTCCATCCAGGGGTTAATCAGTTGCAAAGTTCAGTGTCGAAAATAGAGCTCAGTAAACTTACAAATAATCAGTCCGGCGATATATCTCTTTTGCAGTCAGAGATATGAAGAAAATCAAACCCCTTTTCTTCGTTTTAGCAACAGCAGGGAAAACACGCAGTTATCACCATCAATCCAACATTGTCAGCTACTACAGTAAAAGCCAGCTGACAGTGAGCTCTCTTGCTCCCTCTTATGGTGATTTTGCAACCGCACCCAAAATACATGTTTTGCAGTTAAAGTGATACTTACATTTAAACTCACTAACATAGTTTATATATCATTTTTACCCAAACTAAGTTAGGTAACCAATGTTATCGCTAACAGAATCCATCTTTTTCTAAATTTTTCATAGAATGCTTAACTGTGGAATTGGTTCATTCTCAATCCCCAAGGAACAATAGTGTAAAACTATTCAAGGGGAAAAATGCAATTTCAAGTTCATGTTTTTTTATTAATATCCTCTCTATTTCATGCGCAACAGATGTTTTATCAAAGTCCTTACCACATATTTTATTTTAAAAAGTATTAGTGTTTATATCCATATATAAACATACCTAACCATAGTTTAACTAAACATAGTTTGACAATGGAAGCATTTACTCAGAAAGATGGTGAACTCCCTTTATTGTATATGTTCAAGAGAAGATTACAGAACTCTCTGATCGAATGCTCCAATTTGCATTCAGCACTTAATAGCAGGTTGGACAAGGTAGTCAAAATGACCTTTTCTATGGTTCTAACATAGCTCAACACAAATAATTCTAACAATAAACATATTCCCAACATGCAATAACAAACACTATCAAACAAAAAACAAATGTAAACCAACTGTTGTAAACAATTCAATGAATATTAGCAAAATGAACCCCAATATTTTTAATAATCAACTAGACTCTACCTTCCTGTTACTTAAGCCCTTATTACATGAGCTGCCCTCAGTGATGGGATTCTACCGGTTCTGTCCACCTCTGTAGAACCGGTTCCTCTGAAGAGCAACATAGAACCAGTTCTATGCCTCCTGCTGTTTTTGCCCGCCTGCCCAGGCTCTTACCTGTCCTTTATTTCCTGCTTTTTCAACCTCAGCTGCTTTGTGTGGCACAGCTGTGGTTGAAAAAGCAGGAAAAAAGGGCTTTTCCAACTGCTGCACACCCACATACTGTGCTGCTCAGCTGTCCGGGCAGCTCAACAGGTCGTAAATTGCACTCGTGCGACTCGCGCATGCGCGCGCGACGCAGAGCAACAGAACCGGTAATTATACCGGTCAGACCCCATCCCTGCCTGCCCTTTGTAATGACGAAGAGCCGGTCATGGAATAATGTAGTTTCTTTCCATGTTACTGCAGAATGCTACCCATTCTGTCAAGGATGGTTCTGTCTTCTCAAAACTAAATATTCCCGATTATTTCCATCTTCCTTCATAATTTCTAGTCATCAATTACTTTAAATTCTTCTGCATTGGTTTGTTCCAGATGGCCCAGAATTATTTTTCATATGTTTAGCATATTGAATACAACACTGAAAGTAAGGTTGGCCAACAAAAAATAAATTAGAATTGTTGCTTTTTTTGTAGTCAAGTTATACACTGAATATTAATTAGTCTAAATGGAGATGAATAATGCTCTTTCCTTTAATCACATGAGACACAACGTATGAGCATGCGAGATGATTTCATCAGCATTTATTAAAGGTATGAATATCCAAAATTGGCAATAGGTTGGACAGAACATTGCAGTACAACATATAAAACAACATATAAAAAGGACATTGAATGATCGTTTCCATTTCTTGTAAGAATTGTAATTTTCAGATATAATAGTGCAAACAAGTAGTTCCTTTTCCACACCTCAGTGTAGACAAATGTAATATCTCAAGTTTGTTGATTAGGTAGAAACAGAGACCCAGACAATAAAAAATTCTCTTAAAACACTGGGAACTAAAACAAAACAGGATCCAGAAAAAGAATCTCACTGCCTAAATCCATGACTTTTTCAAACAGTATTTTCTGATGTCATAATGAATATTGTTATAACTTTCAAGATACTAAACTAATTCTTAAAATTCTTATATTGTGAAACAACATGATCCGAATAAACACAAAGAAAAACTGTTTCTTCCACTTGTTTCAGTTTATTATCACAACCTTTCTGTAAATCTTTTCTTTACATGACTTATCACAAACTAAAAACTACATTATTGCAAAATTGTCTTCACTCTATTAATGAAATACAACAAAGAAAATGTTTCTGCATTATTTGTTACTGGCATATATAACTGGAAAACAATATTCAGGGTTTTTTTAAATAATAAACCTGTTAAAACAAAATTAATATCCCTCCTACAAATTTTATTATATTTAGTGGCACCAGCTTTGAAACAAGCTTTCACAAATTTGTATATTTCTTTATACTCAATTGCTTCACTGTTCTTTAAAATCAATCAATCACTAGGACTTTCATCCTTTTTGTGATTAACTATTAACTGTTTTGTTTCAACTAAATATACTGAATTGTCTTAGCTTTCACACATATCTCCATTTTAAGGCTATCACAGCCCAAAATGTCTTTCAATTTATAAATGTAAACTCTCCAGAAGCTGAATGACTTCCGGGACTACTTGGATATGCTCATAAGCAGGAACAAGGAAATTGTCATTGCCTTCTTATGGAATGTTCTTTTTATGTTTTTATTTGATCTTTGGAATTTCTGGTGGCTCCTCTTTAGGAAATAACCCGATCTTCCCTTTTTACCTATTTGAGAGCAGCAAGTTGTGCTCTTTCATCTCAAAAATCTCAAGACAATTCACAATAGAATTAATAAATTTTGCCTCCATATTTTCCTAGAAAAATAATTTAACTTGAGATCACTCTAACCAAAATTTATAATGAAGTAGAAAACTAAAAGGGTATAATTCATAAATGTACACTGAATTTTAGTTTTAGAATTCGAGCGTATTTTTCTAGGAATTGATTGATCAGATTCCAGTTGTGATCACTGAATTTAATTACATTTATCTTTCCAGCTTTTGATCATTCATATTGGAGTTAGAAAACATTCCTGCTATATAACAATAAATATTATAGGGGAGAGGGAGAGATGTGCTCTCCAGAAACATTAAAGCACCGACTAATAAACTACGTTTTGAACCTAGCAACGTACACGAATTCAACAAACTGAGTTAACCAAATGCAGTCTGATTAAGTGAAACATTAAAAAACGGAGTTGTGTGAACGCAACCGGCGTTCTTGTCACCAGAGCAGCACTTCTAGGGAATAAAAGGACATCCTACCGTTTGAAAGTGCTTGTTGGAGCTCGGTGTCTGAGATGATACCGCTACGGTCTTTATCAACCCTGAAATCAAACAAGAAAATATTCTTATTATGACGCGGGCCAAGAATAGGAGCAAAGAAGACTCAAATCAAGAATGCCCGGCGCAAAAAGAGGGAGGCAAGGGCGCCTTCCCCGATTCAGCTCCTGAATCCTCTCGCTCCTCTCCCTAAGAGAAAAAGAGAAACTCGACTCACCTTTGGAAGACTCCCCACAAGAAGCTCGGGTCAGGCATGCCTACCGACGCCATGCCGCACTAGATTTGCTGCGGAAAGAAGAAAGCCAATCCCACCCCTACACGTTAAAAGGAAACGGCCTTCCCAAAACCAGTTCCGGGTTTCAGTCCGAGCTTCGGTTAAAAGAGGAACCAGCCGCCTCTGTTTCTCTGACACAAACCATGACGCACCCGATTCGGCAGGCAGAATTCTGAGAAGGGGCTGGACTAAAAGAAGGTTTTGAAGGCGATTTCTACTGCGTTTTTTGTGCTTGAAGATGTTGTCTAAATGTATCCAACCGTGATTGGAAAAAAATATTGGCTTCGCTTAAGTATGTTTGTTTACTTGTGCAAGTAATCTTACATATGGTTACTACCTAATTAAAACTGTACACATTATGGGATATTTGTCAAATGGTGCGATTTCTTCGTCATTTAGGGCAGTGATTCAAACTTGACAGCGTTAAGATGTGTGGATTTCCAACTCCCAGATTTCCCTAGC
Source organism: Hydrophis major (assembly GCA_033807585.1). Lineage (NCBI taxonomy): Eukaryota > Metazoa > Chordata > Lepidosauria > Squamata > Elapidae > Hydrophis > Hydrophis major. The sequence continues at coordinate 97,346,046 of CM066343.1, read as the reverse complement.
CAGCCAGTTTAATTTTCCAAGCGTGAGACACAGTGCTTGAGACACAGGATTTGAAAATCATCGGAGGTATTACAGTTGGCTTATAGATACCAGGACCACCAATAAAAGGCAAGAAAGGGATATTTCTGCACTTAGCTGCCAAGTGGTGTTACCTGGATTGCAGCCCAAATTTTGGGGCCCAAGCAAAGACTCACTGATACAGGTACAGATAATGAGAGTTGGAAGGGACCTTGTAGGTCATCTAATCAACCCCCCCCCCCCCAAGCAGGAGACCCTACATTTCTGACAAATGGCACTCCAATCTCTTCTTGAAAGTCTCAACTGATGGCGCTCCTGCAACTTCCCGCAACTTCTGAGGGCAAGCTGTCCCATTGGCTGATTGTTCTCACTGTCAGAAGATTTCTCCTTCTTTCCAGGTTAAGGAGCTGCTGCCTTTGATGAATTAAAACATATGATAAGCTATACAAATAGGCTTGATAAGCTATACAAATAGTTTTTTTTTTCCTTGCTTATTAAAATTTTATTGCCTTTCATAAACATACAAAACACAAAACATAAACAAAACTAAAACATCTTTTCTGAAGGCTGCCTGATCCCGGGTTGAAACTCTTCACACAGACACAAATTCAAACATCATATTCACTTTGTATATCCTTCCATATCTTATTATCATTTTCTTTTTTATATATATAAACCAATTTTATCAGTTTTACAAAAACAGTGCATAAACATCAAGGCATAACAGCTTATAAATTCTTTCCTAAAAAAATAATAATAATTAAAGAACAAACCAATACTTTATCTATTTAACTTCATATCTTATTCCAGCTTCTCCTTTTCATCCAAATTATTTCTTATTGATTAAAATGTTATTGCCTTTTATCAATATACAAAAAAAAAAAAATAACAAAACCTTTATATATCCTTCCAAATCTTATTTCCATTTTCAATAACATTCTTTGTCTGTTCTATTTCCAACTATCCATTCATTTTTTTTCTTTTACTATACTTCTCCTATACACTAACTGGAGTGACACCTTTAACTCATTACCCTAACTTAAAAGTACTTCATATAACAATTTTTCTTGGGATTCTGTTTAAAAGATTCTAAAATTACACAATAAATTTTATACTCTAAATACACATATAAAAAACACAATCTTATGTACCCTCCAGAATCCCTCTTTTATCCTAAATTAAATTCACCCATTGTCTCTGAATAAACTTTTTTTCTTTAGATCTTGCTTCCCCTCATTGAGGCTTCTCCTCCCCCCCTTTCTCTCTTGCTTATTCTTCTCCTTGCCCTTTTTACCCCTTTGTCTTTCCTCCTCCCTTTTCTTACTCCCTTTCCTTTGCTTCCTAACCTTGCCTCCACCTTTCCGCTCCTTTTTCTCTTCTTTGGTTGTTTTTATAATTCTTAAAATCCCCTTTTTCTTATCCTTTTTCTCCTCCTCCCCGGAAAGAACCCATTGTTCATCAAAGATGGCTTCTTCTTCTTCTTTGTCCCAGTCCTTCTGCTGCGTAGTCAACTTTTCATAAGTACATAACGCCATTTCTAAGAATTGAAACAAACTGCCCAAAGTATCTTCTTTTTTATATTTTTGATATTCAGTCTTTAGTTCATCCACAAGCGATGCCATCATGAAAAAAGAAACTTTTCCCAAAACAACCACAAATATTTTTAATCAAGAATAATTCAAAAAGAAAAAAAAATTCCAAAAATTAATACTTTTCTTCCTTCTTCTCTTTCTCTTTCTGGGGTTAATGTTTAATCAAAGAGGTCCAATTACCATATACCTTTCTTTGGGATTCTAAGCAATCTCCTCCTTTTTCAGCTTCTTCTCCAATTTTTTTTTCCTCTCCCTTCCCACTTGCAATATCATTTTTAAATAATCAGAAATCCATACCTCCAACAAGGGTTTTCCAATTTCTTAAGTTTTTCAATGTCCAAAAACCCTTTTGTCCCTTAGCTTCAACTCTCAAAACAATTCACTTTCAATGTCCAGTATATCCAAACATATCTGCTGTTTCCATGGGGTGGGAGAGTGAAAAAAAAAAAGTTCCCTTTAACAGCTTCTCCGCCGCTTTCGATCTTCTTAGGGATACAATGTATCCTCCAGCAATTCAGACAGCTCAGTTCCAGCCAATTTGCAAGATGTTACTTGACCCGGCTCAGACAGCACTTTCACTCCTTACTTCCTCCAGCGCAATCTTACCCGGTTGCTGGCTTCTTCGTGGCGGCCATTGCTGACCGCCGCTCCACCGCCTTGGGAAAAAGGGGTTTTTCCGGAGGGGGAGGGGGTCTGCGACACCCCCAACCCCCTGTCCGACTCCCCTCTCTCTTCAGCTGTCCCTACAGGGCAGCCATATCCCCCTGACCCATCTGGATCGGGGGTACCTCGGCGGCTAGCACAGCAGGAATCGCGAGCTGTCGCGAATTCCTGCTGCCCCGAAGCCACGCGAAACCGGAAACCAGCTATACAAATAGTTTTGATGGCGTGATAAGCTATACAAATAGTTTTGATGAATGAAATTCATTTTCACTGGCTGTGTTTGTATGACACTCAAGATTAAAATATAGTTGGCAAATTTGATATATTGAATTAATGTAGCCAATGATATCTGCAAATCTAATCATTGATTTGAGGAATGAAGGAATCCTACAAAGCACATATGAAGACACAACTCACCAAACGTCCCTGTCCTATTGTTCCCATTTATTCGTACCTATTTCCTGTATTCTTACTCATGTTTATACCTATACCTATTATCTTGTAAGTGATTGACAAATCAAATCAATAAAAATAAACAAACTGGTATATGACTTATGTTGTATGATCTAGCTTAAGTAGTATCCAACCTTTTGGCTTTCCTGGGCTACACTGAATGAAGAGGAATTGTTTTAGGTTTCATATATAGTTAATATATACAAATAACAAAAAAAACCTTATTTTTATTAGTTTTATGGGGCCACATTACTAGCTGCCCATGGCCACATGTGTCCTTGGATTGGACACTGCTGATTTAGATGGTAGTTTATTCACTTAACTATTCAACAAACCTTGTCTCAGCATGTTATGTATATTTAGCCATCAGTATTAACTTCTTGATAGGAGCCCTTGCCATGTGAACTGATTGAAACACTCATGCACTCCAAGTTTAAATTCACACTCTAGCCCACAGTTCACTTAATGAACTACCTGCTTGGTTTTGCATAACACCCAATCATCCATGTATTCTCTGGCTTGCTTTGCACTAACAAACCACAAACAACTACATTTTAATTTAGTATGTTGTGGGAGTCCAGACACATCTCATTTCTTTTCCTTGTTTCTACATTTGTCTCTTCCCACATTCTCCCTGAAATTATTCTTCTTTCAAGAAGCAGTTAACAATTCTTTTTCTGTCTCAAGCTGATTCTAAGAAAATGTGTGCTGTCATACAGCTTTGAGTGTATATGAAGAATTTAGGTGGGGTAATCAGTTTTCCATCTTTTAATGTTGTTTTTCCTTATCACATACACAAACGATGAAATATTCATCCAATAACAGTGTTTACAGAACTTGCTAATCATAATTTATCAGTTAACGAACCAGTTTCATATACTTTTCTGACACCAGTTAATGCTTATTTCTTTAGAAATACTTTTGATTCTCCTCACTGAAACTAATAAAATATGTCCAGTAGAAAATTAATGTTTTAATGATGTATTAGTAATATTAATATATTAATACATTATATAATAGTATATAATTATATTAATATACAATATTAATGATACAGTATTAATGTAATATTGTATTAGTAATGTGGGTATTCTACATTTGAACTGTGCTCCTACATCAGACTAAATATTGGGTTTTTTATTGTTTCTTGAAAAATGAATTGACTATGCTCTTGCTAAGCCAAAAATAATAAAACTTTATGATTTAATATGCTAAATTATTTACTTTCACTGAAAAGAAAATTTTGTGAGACTTCAAAAAATTGTGTTGCATAACCATTAGATGTATCATATAAACATAAACCTGAGACGTATACTGTTGAATCAGAAAATTGCGGGTTAAGACTCAATGCCTTTTTGTATAGTGATAAACTTTCAACAGCTGAAGACTGTACCTTTCATTTTTTTTAAATGCTTAATCACTATGAATAAAGCATTGATCTCATGAGAATGTGTTTATTTTTAGGGCACTCTGATTTTACATTAGTTTTGGTACATTAATTCAATTATTAATTTTGTTTCTTGGTAAAAAATAAGGGTGAAGAGAGAGAAATTACATACTAATTGTCCAGATTGCTGCTCAATTTTATTATACAAGTTATAGTATCCCAGTTTCCATGCTTTATATGTAATCTAGGATTTGGGGACCGGTTATTCCATGAGTGTCATTTTGATAAGAGCACTTTGTCCATTACTATCTAGACAGGTAGTATGCTTCCCTTTGCTGGATATGTTGAAACAGAAACTGAGTGGAAATTTATTGGGGAAATAAATTGAGAAAGATTTTGGATTCATATCCTAAATTGTTCCTGCTAATTCTAAACCATACAGTACAGTATTTATAATTATAGGTAGTCTTCACTTAGTGATTTGCTTCATTTAGTATTTGAAGTTAAAATAGTAAAAAAGGCAATTTAGGGACCAACCATTGCATTTACAGCCTGTTGCAGTTATCTCTCTTCTTTTACTTTACTTGCTTATTTACCTCATACCAAGATCTCAAATAGAAAGTACCTCTGTTCAACTGAAGGACGTAGCAAGCAAAGGAAAACTAAAGTAAAATAATAAGTATAGTCATGGTCATGTAATTTTCACTTAGCAGCTGTTATGCCTAATCACTGAATTTCTGGACCAAATTGTGACTACAAGGATTACCTGTAATACAATTTTGCACTCTTCTGTTCATTTCTCCTTTCTTTACAGAAATTTCTGTATTAAGTATTTAAATGTTTCACAAAAGGACAGCCAAATAATCTGCACACAATTCAAAAATGCAACACCACTGCTATTTATTTATTAAGCAAACACCTAACACAAGCCTCTTCAAATTTAGTGATAATTTATGTACCCTCAAAATATTGCTGCTTTCCATTTTTTATCCAAATCAGACATAAGTTGACTCTTTATATTTTTCCTGAAATACACACAAAAATGCAAGTGGGGGGATCTACTAATAATGGTAAAGATGCAATTCTAAAATATCATACATCATGCATTCTTGGACATCATACATTTTTTCAGTGACTGAATTAGGTATTCTTTTATCTTGTTACAAGTGTTAAAGGAGAGAAAAAAGCTTTGCAAGAAATTCATATTTTCTCTATATTCATTATAAGCTAAAACATTGCAAATTTTGACATTAAAAGTGTTACATAACTATTGTTATTACTTAAGAAGCTTTGGCACAGTTAGTGTTGGAACTATAATTTCTTTAAAAAGTGGCACATAATTGGGATTTGGCTGGCTTGGCCCTTTATCCAAAGTTTCAATGATGGTCTGCTTCATCTCTCTGCTGGCATCTCCTCTCATTGTTAATAAAGCTGCAATATGGTCATCTCTGCCAATCAGAATAAAGTAACATTAGTAAAAATCCTACTTATTGAAACAGCAATTGGTATCTTTTTTTAACAGTTTTTAAATACATTTTCACTTCACATATATAAGTGCTTGGTGAATAGCATATTGTCCGGATCATTTTGCTTATATGATAATTTTCCCGCTCCTAATTTCTACCTCTATTATCCAACCATTTTTAAAACAAATCCCATGTTCGAAAATACCCTGCATTTTCTTTTTCTTTTATCTTTAATGTCAATCTGTCCATTTCTGCACAATCTAAAAAAAAATTTAATTATATTTTCTGTTGGATGGGTTTTTCCTCATTTTTCCCGTACTGTGCAAATGCAATTATTGCTGCTGTCAATACATGTAATATTAAATACATGTAATATTAAATTCTCTTTATCATACTTTTCTGGTACCATGCCTAACAAAAATATTTCTGGCTTATAATCTATGTACTGTTTTAACATTTTTTCTAACCATGTATGTATTTATTTCCAATATTTCTTTGCTTTTGCACATGTCCACCATGATAATACATGCCCAGTGTCTAATTTCCAACATCTGGCGGACAAATTTTTAAACATCTTTGCTAATCTTGCTGGTGGTTAGTGCCGCATATAAAACATTTTATATAGATTTGCCTTATAAGTAGTTGCCATTATCAACTTACAATTTATTTCCCACAGTTTTGCCTTTTTGTTAGTTCTATATTGTATCCAAACATTTTTGCCCATACTATCATTATCTCTTTTACCTGTTCATCACCCATTTTTAGGCTTAACAAAAAAATTTATATTTTCTTTATTAACTTTTCATGTACCGCAACATTATTTGATCAAATGTAGCAATTGGCATCTTTCATACCACCCATGCTGCATTAAATAATTTTTGTCAGCTCATAAAATGAATTCAACAGTCAATTTTTAAAATCATTTGTATTTAAGAAAGCCTTAATTGAGGCAGATACAATGAGTAAACTTCTATTAATTACCCACTAGTTAATCTGTTCATTTCTATACTTATCTTGTACTTCAGGCCTATTGGAATAAGGAAGAATTTCAATCACGGCTACTTAATATTTATTAAATATTACGGAAGTTACTTTTCTTATTTCAAACAATACCAATAAAACTAGAGAAAAGTATTTTGAAGAATTAAATAAAACAATTTTGAAATATATCTGGCAAGGGGAAAAAGCAAGAATAAAATTGAAAATGGAGTCTAATGGCAATGGGGGTTTTGGGCTACCGGATTGGGAGCTATATTATCTAGCATCTGTACTTGAATGGATAAAAAAATGGATGAATTTGAGGCATAGAAGATTACTATTATTGGAGGGACATAATCTTCAGTTAAGATGGCATTCTTTTTTATGGTATGGAAGGAGTGCTGCACATAGATAATTTCAAAGACACTGTGAGGAATGCTTTACTTTTAGTATGTAAAAGTTAAATTAAATCACAAAACTATAGGAAAATTCCAGTCTGGCTTTCTACAATGATATATCCAAATGTTTCTAACTTGGAAAAAAATGTATTTTTTAAAGATACTAAATGAGAATGGAAAACTTAAAACTAGACAGGAATTACAAAATCAAGGTGTGGACTTAGCTTGGTGGACACAAATACAATCGTTTTTATAAAGAACCAACAACACTTGATAGGATATTAGGGACAGATGAATATATATATAAAAACACACACATGCACACACACACACACACACACATATATATTAAGCTTTAAAATGGAAAATGAACAAATAAAAGAACCAATGATAGTATGGACAAAAAACTTTGGCTATACAGATGAAACTCGAAAAATTAGAATATCATGCAAAAGTTCATTTATTTCAGTAATGCAACTTAAAAGGTGAAACTAATATATGAGATAGACTCATTACATGCAAAGCAAGATAGTTCAAGCCGTGATAATTGAGATGATTATGGCTTACAGCTCATGAAAACCCCAAATCCCCAATCTCTGAAAATTAGAATATTGTGAAAAGGTTCAATATTCTAGGCTCAAAGTGTCCCACTCTAATCAGCTAATTAAGCCATAACACCTGCAAAGGGTTCCTTTAAATGGTCTCTCAGTCTGGTTCAGTAGGAAGCACAATCATGGGAAAGACCGCTGACCTGACAGTTGTGCAGAAAACCATCACTGATACCCTCCATAAGGAGGGAAAGCCTCAAAAGGTAATTGCAAAAGAAGTTGGATGTTCCCAAAGTGCTGTATCAAAGCACGTTAATAGAAAGTTATATGGAAGGGAAAAGTATGGAAGAAAAAGGTGCACAAGCAGTAGGAATGACTGCAACCTAGAGAGGATTGTCAGGAAAAGGCCATTCAAAAGTGTTGGGGACTTTCACAAGGAGTGGACTGAGGCTGGAGTCAGTGCATCAAGAACCACCACACACAGACGGATCCTGGACATGGGCTTCAAATATCATATTCCTCATGTCAAGCCACTCCTGAACAACAAACAATATCAGAAGCGTCTTACCTGGACTAAAGGAAAACAGACCTGGTCTGCAGCTCAGTGGTCCAAAGTCCCCTTTTCTGATGAGAGCAACTTTTGCATCTCATTTGTAAACCAAGGACCCAGAGTCTGGAGGAAGAATGGAGAGGCACACACTGCAAGATGCTTGAAGTCCAGTGTGAAGTTTCCACAATTTGTGTTGATTTGGGGAGACATGTCATCTACTGGTGTTGGTCCACTGTGCTTCATTAAGTCCAGGGTCAACGCAGCCGTCAACCAGGAGATTTTGGAGCACTTCATGCTTCCTTCCACAGACAAGCTTTATGGGGATGCTGACTTCATTTTCCAGCAGGACTTGGCACCTGCCCACACTGCCAAAAGCACCAAAACCTGGTTCAATGATTGTGGGATTATTTGCTTGATTGGCCAGAAACTTGCTTGACCTGAACCCCATAGAGAATCTATGGGGCATTGCCAAGAGAAAGATGAGAGACATGAGACCGAACAATGCAGAAGAGCTGAGGCCCCTATTGAAGCATCCTGGTCTTCCATAACACCTCAGCAGTGCCACAGGCTGATAGCTTCCATGCCTGGCCGCATTGAGGCAGTAATTGCTGCAAAAGGGGCCCAAACCAAGTACTGAGTACATATGCATGCTTATACTTTTCAGAGGTCCGATATTGGTCAATGTACAATCCTTGTTTTATTGACTGCATGTAATATTTTAATTTTCTGAGATTGTGGATTTGGGGTTTTCATGAGTTGTAAGCCATAATCATCTCAATTATGACAAATCACGGCTTGAACTATCTTGCTTTACATGTAATGAGCCTATCTCATATATTAGTTTCACCTTTTAAGTTGCATTACTGAAATAAATGAACTTTGGCATGATATTCTAATTTTTCGAGTTTCACCTGTAGAGAAATGGCAAAAAACTTGGGATACGAATTATAAACTGACAATGGCTACTGCATATAAGGAAAATCTTTATAAAATATTTTATAGGTGGCATTTGCCACTGGCACGACCAGCAAAAATGTTTAACATGTCTGCCAAATATTGGAAGTGTAATCAGATCCTAGGTACCTATTATGATATGTGGACATTTATGAAAGCAAAAAAAATATTGGACGAAAATACTCACATGGTTGGAAAATATAATTAAGCAGCATATTGATTTGAAACCAGAAATATTTTTGTCAGGTATAATACCTGAAATACTATATATTTAATATTACATGTATTGACTGCAGCAAGAATTGTATTTATGCAATATTGGAAAAACAAAAATACCCCATCAGATGAAAATATAATTTGGAAAATTTTGGATTGTGCGGAGATAGATAGATTGACATTGAAAGTAAAAGATAAAGGAGATATAGAGTATTACTTAACGCTGAATAGGTTTTATCAATGGTTAGAGGTAAGAGGTAGAAATTAGATGAAGAACATTGTTATGTTCAAGTAAATCATGAATGTTGTTTATAACTATAAGTTATAATAGGATTATAACTAGGATTACAAATAATAGGATTACAAATAAGATAATATAATTATAAATATGATTAGAGTCATTTTATTGTACAATTACTATTCCTATCAGTATATATGTTACTATTTTTTTTCTTTCTTTCTTTCTTTTTTGTAAAATGGTATGCCTGGACAATATACTATATTCAAAATACTTATATATAAATTTTAAAAACTTGACTTAAAAAAGAAAATTATTAAATCTTTACAGTTACTCAACCTATGACCATTAATTCAATGACAACTTAAAGTTGATGGCTACAACTGGTCTTCAGAGTTTTGGATATCAAAGCATTCTTGCTGTCATCAGATTGTGAGCTGGTCATTTGGCAAATGGTTCGTACTTTAATCACCATGACTCCTGTTAAGGAGTTACACAATTATGTCAGTGCTGGTTTTGCCCTCCAATAAACCTCCTCTAGCCCAATCTTTTCTGACCCAATTAGTTTTGCTTTTATGTGCCCATTTTTAACAATGGAAGATTAAATGGCAACGTCCCAAGATGCTTTTTCAAGAGGCAACTGAACTTTCTTGTTTTTCTTTGAATATATTTTCATCCAAAAAGCTTCAGCTCTGATTGGATTTATATTCCTTGCAGACAGATGGTCATTTACATTCTTTTTAGTTAGTTGTTGAGTCTACTTGGAGGTTTGTGTTCTCAGGGTAACCTGAGTAGTGCAAATGGATGTGGAGCCTTTTTGGAATTGTTGAGGAGATGGTGTGGTAGACTGGAAATAGATGGTGGCATATCCCTCCCCCTGTTGAGAGAGGTTTGTTCATTTTGACATAAATGGCTTCTTTGACCCTCTTTCAAAGCAGTGGTGCTCTCTATCCAAAGAGAGCATCACTGCTCTCTTTGGACTTTGCTGGACTTTGCTGTCTTCAGAAGAGTGGCCTTTGTGTTTTAAATGCAGATGGACTGCTGAATCTTGTCCTGATGGGTTTGTCCTCTTGTTGTACCATGTGTTTATGAATGACCAGCTGTCTGCAAGGCATATAAATCCTTCTATTCCCCTCCATTCAATCAGAGCTGAAGAAGCTTCTTGGATGAGAAGCAAAACATGTTAAAAGAAAAACCAAGAAGTCCAGTGACTTTTGAAAAGCACCTTTGGGACACACATGACCTGGATGACTGAGAATCTCCATAGACATTTAAATGGTAGTGAAGCACATTCCACAGAGAAGAATCATTATTGTTTATAGGGAAATAATAAACCATTCAGCTACCCACCACACATTTTTCTAAATTTAAATACTAAAAAGATTCTATGGATATTCTATGCTTATTTTATAAAAAAAATAAAATGAATTTTTTAGAGTAAACTAAAAATATTTTTAAAACAAATATGGTTATATATTAAGTTATCCAGAAATTAAAATAATGAACTGTATAAAACCTCTTTTAGTTTGGAACATCTTTTAGTTAAAAACTTTTATGAGGGTAGAAAAAAATCAAAGCTAAAGATTTTGTTCAAGTTTTGTAAAAAGTTCTTACAACTGTGAAATAATGCAGAAATTTCAATTCTAGAAATGTATAATATTACCTGATATCAGGATGTTTACTAACTAAAGTTGAGATTTCTAAATAAAGCAGTGAAGGATCAGTTAACTTGAAAACTTCTGCAATAGCTTCAATGACATCACAAAGCCACTCTGTGTCTTCTCCTGATCCCTATTAATCAAGCAAATTATTGTTTCCAGTTGTTTCATCAAGGCTGCAATTATTTTATTCTAGCACACTAAATATACTTGATTATTATATGGTTATCTTAATGACAATGAATGACAATAAATATTTCTAAGAAAATATATTTATATTAAATGAACAATAAGTATTCATCACGGTTATTTTTCACAGAAGGAAGGAAGGAAGGAAGGAGGGAGGGGAGGAAGGAGGGGAGGAACGAATCCAGTGAAATAATAATTCCTTTTCATTTGTTTCAATTCATATTATGCACTTTTATTAAGGGGCATAAAACATATCTGAATGTAATGACACAACATTTAACCTAAAAAGTTTAAAATTGCCCTACTACAGTAACATATTTTGAGATTCATTATTTGGCAAAGTTACATTTCAGATTTGAGAAAATGAATTTAATATATGATTAAATATGATTGTTTTATCATCTTTTTAGAACAAGGTGTTCATCTAGAGAAACAATTGATTAAATGTCATTGTGAACCATTGTGAAATACAGAATTTTAGGGCTTAACATGCTTTGAAAATATTTTCAAAAATTCTTATTTTTAAGGCAGTTGCAATGTTTTTCAGATTCATGTACAAAACTGAAAAGACATATAAACTTCAGAGAATAATACATGCTTTACTTACATAAAATCTAAAGCACTTTCTTTGAATCATATTTGAATTGTGCATATTTGAATTCAAAGAATAACACATGCTTTACTTACATAAAATCTAAAGCACTTTCTTTGAATCATATTTGAATTGTGCATATCCCTATTAGTTTTTTTATTATTACATGAAATTGAATTACATTGAAAATAAACAGAAATTGATACATTACAATCTGTAATACATGAATTAATACTGCAGTCAGCAGTTCTTGCTATAGTTCAGAAGGCTTGTAAATAGCCTCTCAAGAATTGCCTGTTAGCTTTCTATGTTTTCTAGACTAAAAAGAACTAGACTAAAGAACTAGTAAAGATGATTGTTTACGAGAAATATAAAATGCCTCTTTCTAGCCTTCTAAATTTTCACAAAAGTTGCCCCCACTCTTGTGGTTTTTTGGAAGGAACACAAGGTATAGTCTCCATATGAAGGCCACCTCTCCCCATTCTACAAGCTGGAGCCCTTCTAATGATCGTTTGGAAAGCTGCTTTTCCAAATCATGCAATGGTTTGAAAGGAGCCTTCCAAACAATCCCAAAAATGATGCAAGGCAGACTTTGTAGGAAGGTCATGCTTTGCATCAGATGAGTGCATCTGTCAGCAGTGCAGAAAATATAAAAATAAATGGAGCAATTTGGATCAGTAGTCTGCTGAGGCATTCTAGGAATGGTGAAAGAATGTCCTGACCCTCTGGCCCTCTGGCCTGTGATAGGCTTTCACCCAGCAGTGGGCCCTGTAACCTACATCAGACTTCCCCAACCCGTGAGCCACTCCTTGTGCTCCCCTTAACAAGCTGTACAATTGCTTAGCACAGCAACTGGGAGAACTAGGATTACAGTTGTTAAACAAAGTGGTCATATAATGTCCCACTTAATAATGACTTCATTCAACAACTGAAGATTCCAGGCTAACTTTTGGTTGTAATGAAGCATTACCTATAATGAATTTATAGAAATCACAATATTTCTGAACCAATAAAAAATAAAATATTGACATCTATGTATCATTCATTATATTGGTGCTGGGGAATAATATTTTAAAATGCCAATTATATACATTTCATTTTTAAGCATTCTACTGATAATACTTACTGCTGCAAGTTTTTTAAATAGAAACCTGAACTGTTTGGCTTCCCTATTCATCCTTTCAGCACCTTCTTTTCTTTCTTCTGCATTTTTAAAAGTAATACGCTTTAACATTATAGCCTTGATATATTCCATAACAACTCTTCGATGGCACTCAACAGTCATTTTCTGAAAAAAAATTCAAAAGACATCTAGTTATCTAGACAGGATGTTTGTATTATATAACAAAAGTAACACAAACAAACAAAAATTACCAAAACATCCACATTAGGCATATTTGGGAGGAAAAATAAACATTAATAATATAAATTAGAGAGATGAAGCTTGCAGACATGTGGACCCCTAGATAGATAGACCAAATAAAATCACTGAGAGTCATTTAATGGGATGAAATTTAACTAACTAAATATTGATGGGTCAACATTTTAGGTACCACTGCCATTCTTTCATTTAATTTACCACAGAGAAATTCAGAAGATTGGAAAAGAGCAGAGATGGTTTCAATCTACAAACAGGGAAAACATGAATTCAGGAGATTATAGGCCAACTAGCTCGACAGCAACACCTGAAAAAAATCCTGGAAAAGATAATCAAGGTTTGTGAGCATCTAGAAGCAAACTAGGCAATTACTAGCAGCCAGCATGGATTTTTCAAAAACAGATTCACTATAGAGAAATATTATTACCTTATTTAATAAAGTGACTAAATTAGTGGATCAGGAAAATGTTGTGGATATAGTATACTTGGACTTCAGTGAGGCATTTGTCAAAGCAGAACACAGTCTATATCTTGATAAGATAGAGAAATATGAAATAGACAATATCGCAACCAGATGGGATTCACAGTTGCTGACCAACCACACCCAGCATATAGTCCTCAATGAAACTACATCAACCTGGTGGGAAACATACAATGGGTAACTTCAAGGTTCTCTCTTAGGGCCAGTACTCTTTAACTCTTCTTCATCAATGATCAAGATGAAGGGACTGAAGGAGCACTTGTTAAATTTTCAGAAGACATCAAGCTGGGGGAATTGCTAATATTATGGAAGATAACTTTAGAAGGATCTTGACAGACTTGACCACTGGGCCATAGCGCAAGAAGAAGCAGTTTAATGTAAGAAAAGTAAAGTCCTGCACTTAAGCAGAAAAAACCAAATGTATAGATACAGGTAGTACCTGGCTCAGCAGTAGTAACTATGAGAAGGATCTGGGTATCCTAGTAGACTACCACTTAAGTATGAGTCAGCAGTGTACAGTGGCTACCAATAAAGTTGATGCAGTTCTAGGTTGTATCAATAGAAGATTAATATCAAGTTAATATCATGAAGGTTAGCACCAAGATCACAAGAAGTGATGTGAGGCCATGTTTGTAAAATAATGAGCCCTGATTGGCTTTCAATTGGACATAAGAAATTAAATTTTATCCTAATTGTTATAACAACTATTTTTTGTCTTTTCCACTTTCCATTTTCAAATGTAAAATGAAACGACTAGGTATTGGCAATAAATGTGCTCCAGTGATTGTTTTAAACAAAAGCTAATTATTAAGTAAGAAGGATGTAGGGGTAGGGAGATGGTTTGCAGTGTATTTTAGGAAAGTCATGTAATGAAAGTTTATATCTGTAATTATTTTGTTAATTTTAGGGACTCTTTATTATAAGATAGAAACTACAGTTTTATTATTTTACTTGAACTTAAAATCAAAGCAATAATAATGTTTACACATTATGCTGCAATATTTAAATATTCCACATTAGACTTAATAAATACCTTTTTACAGGGCTTTTTTATTCTTGCAAAATCATTAAAATAATCTTCAACAGTTACACAGATTGTATCCACAGCATTGGATGCACCAAGCCATTTTTTTGTCATCAATTCACTAAGATGGGGCTTAAAAAAATAAGAAAACATAAATGTCAATCAGTTTTTAACAGTATTATTCAGCATGTCATTTTATACCATATCAACAAAGCTGAAATTGTATACTTAAAAAAATTTAAACTCCATTAAATACAAAAGTCTTTATATTTACACTTTGTATACTTGTAAAGCAATGTACCAAAATTATGGAGAAGATCAGTAAATGTTCACAGATCATGAGCAATATGAGCTGATGATTTAGTATTTGATATAAAGAACACAGAGTCTCCATCTCATTTTGTAACTGTACAAATTATTCCAGAAAGTTTTATTCTCTAGTATAATTACGCTCCCCATATTTAGTTTTTGGCACAGGTCATCCATCAAGTGTCAGTACTGTATCTTGCACAAAACTAAACTAAATAAGTCCAGGTAACCATAACCTAGACTTACAAAGTCACTACATTCTTCTTCACCTAACTGAAGAGTAAAAATGGCAAATAATTTTAAATATCTTCAGAATCCAAGCACTATTTTTCAGGATCCAATCTGAATCACTCATAGGTACCAGAAACATGGGAGCAAAAATGGCCTCCCAGGAGGCTTCCCTGAGGCCCAGGAGGCCAAAAAATAGAGCATGGGGGGGGGGCGCAGCAAACACACACCCACAGTCCTTTTTTGCGGGGGAGGGGGTCCTGGGCCTCAGGGAAGCCTCCTGGACAAAGCAGTAAGACAGTGAGGGGGATCCTGGCACAGCTGATTGTTGGAATAGCTGATCGTCAAGAGGAAAAAAAAACCAGTTCCACCGAACTGGTAGCTGTTTTTTTACTACCAATTCGGCCGAACAGTAACATTTTTTACTACCAGTTTGCCTGAACCGGGCCAACCGGTAGAATACCACCACTGGGATAAATAAATGTATCCAATCTTACATATATCCAGATGGATCTCTGTTAAATCAAGACATTTGTCTCTATCCCATTACAGACAGGTTCCCAACTTAAAGCTTTAATCTGAAAAGCAGTACGGGAATGAACAGCATATTATGTGATCTAGAAGGGGGAAATAGTTTTGAGATGTCTATAAGTGCTGTGAAAATTGGAAATTGTTTCTTCAAATATTCTTTGTCTTTCTTTTTTCTGTTGTTTTTAATTCTATCTTTATCTTCCTTTTTCAGTATTTTTCATAATTATCTTTTAACTTGTAAAAACATTGTTAATAAAAGAATTAAAAAGGAAAGTGGGAGAAGTGGAGAAGGAAAAAATAACCTCTAAATCAATGAAAACTTCATCTAGCAGGCTTGAGCACCCTTCTTTTGCAATATCATCTAAAACAGCATCGATGCACGCATGACTGCTTATCAGCATCTCTTCCATCATAGGGGGCAAATATTTCTTCTTCAAACTGATAATTGACTCCCTTGGATAAGCAAGAAAAAATATTTCAGAATCTTGTTAAATGTGTATAAAAGTTAAAGTATTCTGTGATACTGTCTAATGATAGACTCATTAAATCATTATTGTCATCCTCATAACAAAGCTTCACTAAACTATTAACAATAGGATAAAGCTGATGTTATAATATGTAAAACATGATTGTTTAATTCAGCAACATATATGAGGATCTTATGATCTCCAAACAAGGTGTAACAAGGTATCTTCAATTGTTCTTGAGGTTTTTCAATAAATCTTCACCAAGAAAATTAGTAATGATTTTATTGAAATAGAAAATGCAGAGCAAATCTGCTCATTACTCCCAGTCTAAAGACATAAGACAATATTTGTTTTATTCTATTTTTGGTTGATTTTAATGTTTTTAACTATTATTGTTGAATGTTTTTAGTATTTCTATTGTTTTATATTATATTTTTATATTGTTAAAGGTGGCGCAGTCTTACTTCACAACGAGATGGGTAGCATATAAATGTAATAAATAAAATTTAAAAAATAAAACAAAAGCTAGGAGTTACTCTCACTCAATAACAGCAGGCAGGAGCCCCTCATGAATTTTGATTTCAAAAAGAGTAAGACAGGTCAGACTTGGTTTATATTTGAAAAAAAGACCATTAAGGAATCATAGGACTGTAGAGAATACAGTGATATAATCACCATGATGGTTTAAAGTCATGATGGCCTTTGGAAAAGTGATTTTCAATCTTTCTCACTTATGACATTCACACCATCCCCACAGTCACATGATTACAATTTAGGTACTTGGCAACAGGCTCAAACTTATAACTGATTGCAGTGTCCTATAGTCATGTGATCATAATTGTGAAATTGATTTCTAACAATAAATATTAATTGGGGAAGCTGGATTCGCTTAATCACATGTGATTCACTTAATGACCATGTGATCTGCTTAACAATCATAGTAAAAAGTTGTAAAATTAGATCAAGTCACATGATGACTTGTTTTACCACCATGCTTTATGATGTGAATTCTGAATCCTGTGGTCAAAAGTCAAGAACTATTGGTACTCATTGATTTTCTTCCAGAAGACAGTGGCAAACTATTTCCATATTGTTGCCAAGAAAATAACATGGACATATACATAAAAGTCAGATTTGATTCCAGAAAGACTTCTCTTTAGTATACTCTTTGTATATTCTTACCAGGGCTGTACTGAAATCCAACAGGCAGGCCGGTGCCTTAAAAAAATAAAGGCTATTCCAGATGGAGGACTTCACAACAATAATCACAGGACTTTAAGCAGCTAAACAAATACTCTCTTCCTCTTCAAAGCATTAGAAAAGCTTACAGATGAGAACAGTCAGATAACAGATAATCAGAGTTAGAAGGGACTTTGTAGGTCATCTAGTACAACCCCCACCCAAGCAGGAGGCCCTGCACCATTTCTGACAAATGGCAGTCCAATCTCTTCTTGAAAGTCTCAAGTGATGGCGCTCCCACAACTTCCGAGGGAAAGCTGTTCCATTGGTTGATTGTTCTCACTGTCAGAAAATTTCTCCTTATTTCCAGGTTAAATCTCTCCTTGTTCAGTTTCCATCCATTATTCCTTGTCTGGCTTACAGGCACTTTAGAAAATAGCTTGACCCCCTCCTCTCTGTGTCAGCCCCTCAAATATTGGAAGACTGCTGTCATGTTTCCCCTGGTCTTTCTCTTCACTAGACTAGCCATGCCCAGTTCCTATAACTGTTCTTCATATCTTTTAGTCTCCAGTCCCCTAATCATCCTGGTTGCTCTTTTCTGTACTTTTTCTAGAATCTCAACATCTTTTTTAAAGTCAAACGAGTTTAAGATGAAGTGTAATGAATACTTTGCAAAATTCTATGAAGGAGGAAGAGCAATGGAAGATTCATGTAGAAGTAGTGAAAAACTGTACATGCCTTAAAACATGATCCAAAAGGCTCTGCAATGTGTCTCAAATAAGTTTTATAGGGGATTTACATTACATAATACATTGAAAAGTTATATAAGCTATTATAGCCATAATTTAATATGTTATTCAATATTTAATAAATATTCTAATAAGTATTATAAAAATTAACAGCATAATAAAACTTTGAAAGTTTGAAAACCACTTGTTTAAATAAATTTTGCCTTTGGGAAGTTCAAGAGCTGCTACTTGCATTTACTTATTTTCATCATTCCCCCAATGTTTTTCCTTTTGTGTAGTTCATTTATTTGTTTTTATCACATTTAGGTACCACATCTCATTCTCAGAATGACTGAAATATGTATTAGATTATTTCTGAACAGCTTTAGTGTATTATTAGCACAGCAGTAAAACTATCTAGCATTATCAAAATATATTTATCTACCGTGTTTCTCATATAATAAGGCTGGGTCTTTTTTTTTTTTTTGGAGCCCCGAAAAAATGGCCATCTTTTTGGGGGTGACTTAATTCGCCTCCCCCTTGCATCTTTGGGTGTGCGGCAACAGCTTGGATGTTGACCTCGGTGTTGATGGAGCACTTCGTATCGGGGTCAACGCAGGCAGCACCATATCTGGGTGTGCAACAAAAGTACTTCCTAATGGCAAGCCCCCCCACCATTCCCCCCATTTCGCATGTTTTAATATAGGCCTTAATTTGGGGGGGAGGGGCTTAATTTCATTTCATGCCTATAAAACATGCTGGGACTTCCTATTGGGGGAGGCCGTATTGTTGGAGAAACAGGGTACTATGTATATTTGTTTACTATCTTATTATATTAAATGTGAATTTTTCATTTTAAAAAAATCAGTTTGCAAAACGTACTTAAAAGTCTGACAGTTGTTGATGATGGCAACCATGTACTGAACATAGCATGGATGATACTGACGATTTCTTAAATGTTCTTCTTTATACAAATGTGCTTCCTCTTTATACCTGAATAAAGGAAGGGGAACAAAGTCAATGAGAAAAGAAAGTGAAATCTTCAAACTGCTCTTGTAGGAACAACCACACAGAATAGGTAGATTAGGCTTTACTGATTTCCAGAGGGATACATTTCTAGTGTATAGTTTCTGTAAAATTATTTAAAAAATTAATAGTAAGCAAATCCAGTGGGTTCAGTTATAATTCACAATGAGCTGACAATCTATAAGACTGAATTACTATTTGCAAAAAAATCTATACAGGTAGTCCTTGACTTTTGATTTGTCTTTGTGACTATTTAGAGTTATGATAGACTACCCCAGGGGTACTTACAACTAGGTTCTGAAGTTCCAATGGCCACCCTGTCCCCATCGTTATGTGACTGCATGTCAAATGTTCAGCAACCAAACTATATTTACAGCTGCTTGCAGTGTCTGTGGTCACATCACTATGTTTTTACAATGTTTCTATAAAAACCTCTGTAATAATTTTACCTGTTAAGAAAGGAACTCATTTGTTGAAGGCACAAATGCAGCACTTTTATTTTCAAATCTTCACTTATCTGAGTAGCTACCTGAAGATTCTGTTCAAACATCTAAAATCAGAAAACAATTAGCTAATCAGAATTAAGCATGTTTCCTGGACATTCAGATGAACAATACTTTTTTCTCCTGTCATTATCAGTTTGCTACATTAACACAGTATCTACATTTGTTAGTTGAATATGCTGCGATATGAATAATGAAATAGCAATAGTATTTAGTCTTATATACCTCTTCATAGGGCTTTACAGATCTCTGTAAGAATTTCTCCAAGATCTTTAGTAAAACAAATTCAAAAGTTCCAATTAATTTTATGAAATTTTATATCCAGTCAGAAGAGTATAACTGTCATCAATACTGTGTATTTTTTAAAGTTCTTAAACATAACTTAAATTATTTATATAAAATATTGTTGTACCTGAAATACAATAGCTGGGAGTGTTGTTTGATAATATCCATCCTGGTCTGCTTCTGGTTCATTTTCTTTTAGCCAGTCTTTTTTATCTGTCTCCAATGCTTTTCTTAGCCAGCCTATAATGTTGGACTAGTGAATCAAGAGAATGTTAAATCAAAATAAAATAACATTTTATTAGTATTGAATTGATGCTAGAAATGGTTCATCTGGAAATTACCCAGTCCATATGGAGCACAATTCTAATTTTTGATATCTTCATTTATCTTGTCACCAGTTTTATCTTTAAGTAGTTTTTACCTGCTATTGAAGGTTATTCTTTTTTAAAGCCCTAATCAAGCCCATTTTTCTCAGATGTTATTTTTCTGTACAGCCCTAACTGAAACCATTCCTTTTTCCAATTGTGTATTTGTCTTGTCGCCTTATTCCCAATCAAAGTTAGCCTCTTTCTGTCCATTTTCAAGAAATATCATGTTCACAAATAGAAGACAAATTCTAATGGGCCTGAAGAAAAACAGGTTTATCTAAAAGGCAGGATAGGGAGCTATATTTCCTAAGCAGAGTTTGTAACTAGGACCCTGCCAAAGAAGTTCTGCTCCTGATCATCTGCAGTATGAGCCAATTTCATTGGACAGATCATGAACAAGTGTTCATCAACACAAAACAAGAATCACTCATGATTAGGAAGGATGTCAGAGTCACCCCAAAAGCCTTTTTTCTTCATCTAAACTATGATGATCTGTCAAGCTGACTCAAAAGAAGCCTCCACCAACACTTGCAGACCACCATTAAATCTGATAAGACAAAATAATGAACTAGTAGCAGACTAAAAGGGTTAGATATTTAGAGGAATCCAAGTGTAACTGGCAACTGACTGGAATATTACCACTTACCAAAGCCAGAGCTTTTCCCCTTATGACTACTATGCAACATTGCAATGCAATGTCGGTCTAAAAAGGACCAACATTTGCATTGTGACATATATTTTATCATTCACCCATCCATCCCAAATGCTTATTATTTTTTTACTTTTATTTAGTGCTGCAGAAGCTTAGAATTGTCTTTCTCCAGAAGCCAGAGCCAATATTTAAGAACTAGTTCTCTTCTCAGAGAATAGGAAATCTATAATAAATCCTGCCTTCCAACAATAGATAATAATTATCCTATTTATATTGGTTCACTCCTTTGTTGAATAATAGTATTTAATTTTTGTTTGATGTGGAAAAAATGTACTTAAATCTATCTTATAGTTGGGAATATTAGCCTTCCAATCAATAAGGATTTCTTTTTATTTGTATTTATATGTACATTTCTCTTTTTGCCTGTAAGTTGCCCAAATGTAAAGCATTGAAATTAGATAAATAAATTACCGTAAGAGTTGACATATATGTGCTGAGAAGTTCATTCACAACATCCTGAGAAAGAAGAGGTTGCAGAAAATTTACCTCCAGTTCTGGTGCCAGTTCCAAATTTCCCATCATTTCTTCACTAAAGTAAAGAGAAGAGATAAATGACAAGTAAAATTCTAGGATCAATTTTTCTTTAGTTGCAAAAAATGGCACACACACACACACACACACACATACACACCAACCAGGCAAATAATGAAAGACTTAAAAAAAAAATCAAAATAGCAAACCCTAAATACAGATAGTAACAGAGCAATTTAATAATAATTTTTAAGTGGAAGAGTTAAATAGTCAATTGATGCTTATTTTTAATATTTGCATTTTTAATTCTGTAAAGTAAAAGTAGGCTTTCCTGAACAATTATTTGTGTATGTTTTTATACAAGTACTTGGGAGACACCTAATTACATAAATGGAAATTCAGTTAAGATCTCCTTAACTACACTCGTAGATTTAAGAATTTGAAGTCCAATTATGTACATATTAGCAATAAGATGCAAACTAAATTTGGAAGATATATTAGAAATTTTGAGATGTGGATTGCAAATAATTTATATATTTAGAAGATGAAAGAATAGGAGATGAGTGTGTATTAAAAGGGATTAGGTGGTGGTTTAGGAGAAAAAGAAAAGCAGGAGTAGAAAAGACTCAATATGGTTTTACTTTTTTTTGTTTACTTTGGACATTCTAGATTTTGAACCATAGAAAAAATACTAGAATCCCAAATCTTTTTTATTTAACAGTTAGAATCACCAGTTCATTTAATACTTGTGACATTCTATCCAATGGAAAGAAAAAAAGAGTACTTCATCCAATTTTCAAGATCTTATTCTGCAGCATTTTGCATATTCTCCAACCTACTGCTTCTTAACACTTGAATATCTAAAAATTGTTTTTTTCTTCTTACCAAAAATGTAGAAATAAACTTAAGTACAGATAGTTCTCAACTTGAAAGTTCATTTAGTGAACGTTCAAAATTACAATTGCACTGAAAAATGTGACTTTTTATCATTTTTACATGATTGTTGCAGCATTCCCATGGTCACATGATCGAAATTTGATTGCTTGGAAACTGGATCATATTTTCAAAATTGTAATGTCCTATGGTCAAGTAATCACCTTTTTTGACCTTCTGACAAGCAAAGTCAATGGAGAAGCCAGATTCCCTTAACAATTAGGCTACTAAAGTAATAACAGCAATGGTTCACTTAACCACTGTGGCAACCAAGATCGTAAAATGGGGGAAAACTTACTTAACAACTGACTTGCTTAGCAATGGAAATTTTGGGTTCAGTTGTGGTTGTATAAGATGTAAATGTGTTTACTCTTAATGTTCCATAAACAGTGAAGGACAAGCCAAATAATTCTGATTCCATGACACTTTATGACTGAACTTAAACAAATCTATTTACAAGAATTCTTTATTTTCTTAAAATGGGTAAAACACAATTATTGTTTTCATTTTATACTCATCTAAGATAGGCAAAAAGATTTGCACTCTACAAAGAGTAGCTTTCTATGGTATGGTGATTGCTTTGCATGCCAAAGATCACTTCTCTAGTTCTTAACATCTTTAACTAAAGATTTATTTAATTATTTAATTAATTAAATAAATAGCTTCAAAGCAATCTTGGGCAACTTACAATATTAAAACCAATAAAACCCTAAAAAGAAATATGTCTAAAATAATAAAATTATAATCCAAAATAAATTTACAGTTAAAAGATCGGGAGGGAATGATCAGAATGTAGAGTGAGGGGGAGGTAGGATTTTCTCTTAATTCATCAATCTCCAGTATGGTATTCCCCCATTTGCAGACCCTTATGGAAAGCCATAACCATGGAAACCAATCTTACCTGGGTAAGATGTTCTAAAGGGCAGGAGCCATGATAAAAAACATTTTTCTCCTAGAATCAACTAGCCAAAATTTTCTTACCTAAAGGGCCCACTGCATGCCCCCTCTACCGGTATAATTGGGCTAAGCCAGTGCCATTGGGAGGAGACCTGGATCTATGATATATAGGGCTTTAAAAATAATAGCCAAAATCTTGAATTGAACCCAGAAGCAAACCGGCAGCCATTGCAACTCACAGAGCAGTGGTAATAGATAACAGATAATCAGAGTTGGAAGGGACCTTGTAGGTCATCTAGGCCAACCCCCCACCCAAGCGGGAGACCCTGCACCATTTCTGACAGATGGGAGTCCAATCTCTTCTTGAAACGTTCAAGTGATGGCGCTCCCACAACTTCCGAGGTGGGTGTTCCATTGGTTGAGTGTTCTCACTGTCAGAAAGTTTCTCCTTATTTCCAGGTTAAATCTCCCCTTGTTCAGTTTCCATCCATTATTCCTTGTCTGGCCTACATGGGTGTAACATGGGCCATCCTAAGATCCCCCCAGAACTGCCTGCAACTGCTGCACTTTACATCAGCTGTAGCTTCTGAATGCTCTTTAAAGATAGCCCCAATTTAGTCACTAGAAAACATTTTAGTCTCTGAGATAAAACAATATTTTTCATGAATGCTGCCTGGTATAGCTCTTCTACATTCTAATGATATTCAATTGTATCCATATCTGGCTGCTATTTTATATCAATGTGTTTATCTGCCTTTAGCAAATGGCAGCACTTGGCTGATTTTGGTTAGAAAAATGAGGAGGATCAGACTTGGTTAGTATTCAGATAGAAGAACAACAGATAATCTTAAGGTAGCAGTTAGATCACAAAATTAAAAATAACTAATGCTAATCCTAACCTGGTGGAAGGCAGAGATAAAGCATTTTCTGAGAAGTTCAAGAAAATGATATAACAGTGTACAATTAGCTATTAGAAACTGAAACTGAATTAATCTTTATGCATTTATGTGGAAAAGTGTGGCAGATTGGTATTTGACTGTTTATTTCACAAGGGGCATCTCTATCCCGATGGGGAACAAAAGTGCTTCAAAATAATTCTCCTTTAATAAACTCAGTATAACTGAAGAAAGAATTTTCTTACTTTTTAAAAGATTCTGTAGTGACTTCAACCTAACATTAAATATAGCTTTTTGAAAGTCTTGTCGTTCACGTTACCTTTGACTTTGCGAGATATCTGGGGTTTGACAAAATTTATTAAAATCACATAGTTCCTACTAGTACTATTTTAAATAATAACATCCTTACCTTTTATATGTATTTAAAACCCAAGTTAAAAGGCTAACAATTTCATTTGCCTCTAAATCTTCTGAAGCCAGGTCCTGCATGCGTAAAGACAATGCCTGGTGATACATACATAGCAATTTCTTGAAAATTTCATAATGTGGGGGAAAACACTGATCCATAAGATTTTTAGCCACCAAAAGATCATCAAGAACATATTTACGAATTATTTCCAGATGGCGAACAAGCCACATTTTGTCAGACTCTCGAGTATCTGCTTGAGTGCCTTCAATCCTGGTAATAACAGTTCGATCCAGGACATTAAACATTTTTTCTTTCCACTTTTTAGGTCTCCCAGGGGGAATGAATCCAGTTTGCTTTTTCCGATCTAACATACGCCGATCTATCTTTTCTTCTCTCTCAATTATTCTCACAACTGAAACAAGCAAGGTTGGATCTCTACGGACAGTGACTAAAGACCTTTGAATGACCATCCAGAGTTGCTTGGCCAGTTCTTCAGAAAGTTTTTGCATATCTCCAAAATAACTATCAATTAGGTTCATATCATGAGTATTCTTGCTATCCATGCGGTATTGTTCGTACATAAGATCATCTCGGGAGCACTCCAAATCCATCAACTTTCGATGGGCTTGCAATAATTGTCCTTGGTCAATCAAGTCTTGAGTCTCCTGAACTATCTCTGGGACTGAAAAGAAAAAGAAACAACATAGATTTAAGTTACATTATATCCTACAAACTTCAGAATTGCAGCTGTGTGACAACAGCTGCACCTTTATTGTACATTAAAAATTAGCATTATTTATATAAATTCATAATACCGCAGAACTCCTTTGTACTATCAGAATAGGAGATATTTTAGAAGTCATACCTGAGAATATATTTTTGAGGTTTTCTACAGCAGCTGCCAGTTGACTATGTTGAACTACAGCATCTTTAACATCTTTGAGACTTTCTATGGTGTTAATACTCTGCCGCCAATCTTTATTGACATCAACTAAAGAGTGCTGTATGTCCTTGACATCATGCAATGCAGTGTGCAACTGGCTTAAACCAGTTCGCACTCCATCAAGTTGTGACTGAATTGCAGCCTAAAAAAAACAAGCTTGATAGTTAATTCATTCCATAATAGCAATAAATAGCTAATATGCTCTCTAATTTCTTTAAAAATATTTGTTCTTACATAAAAGACAATTTTATTAATAAAACACTGCTTAATAAAACTGAGGCAGGTTCTATTTAGATATGTGGAGTCCTTGCTTCTCTATGAATTTGTTTCTTTGTCTGCAGACATTTTGTTACCTAAGTAGATAATATCCTCAATGCAGTTGAAATGTCTGCAAGAAAGCAACCCAGCCCAGAGAGCACCAAGGATTTCACAGTTCTACCTGAACTATATATATATATTTTTCTACTGAAATATAAAATGACTCAATGTCTAACACAAATACCATTACCATTTTAATGGAATAATATTAAAGGAGAAGTTGTTACAAAAAATTATTTGCATTTTCCTTTCTGGGCAAGGTTGTTGAGAGTGGTTTAGTGCATGTATCCTCAC
Source organism: Hydrophis major (assembly GCA_033807585.1). Taxonomy (NCBI): domain Eukaryota; kingdom Metazoa; phylum Chordata; class Lepidosauria; order Squamata; family Elapidae; genus Hydrophis; species Hydrophis major. The sequence goes on along the minus strand of CM066343.1, from coordinate 97,319,766 downwards.
TCTACTTGACCTCTCAGTAGCCTTAAATATCATTGATCATGGTATCCTTCTGAGGCCACTTTGGGGGTTGGAAAAGAGGCCTCTGGGTTGTCCTGTCACTTCCTTCATCTGTGTTTGCTCTCAGTTAGTGTTGATAGGAAGTGAGAGGTCACACTTTGATCCCCTGCTTTGTGGTGTCCTACATAGCTTAGTATTTTCTCCACTTCTGTTTAACAGCTACTGTTGAGTGAAATCACCTGCCATCATGGACTGAGATATCATCAATATACTGATGACCTCACCTCACCTATCCCGTGACCTCTTTTGAGGTCGTTGGGGCGCCTGCAAAGATTTAACCACCACGCTTCTCCATCCGTCTCTGTCCTCCACTGCTCTCTGGGATGCTGCCAGGTTCAAGCCTGTCCAATCATGGATATCATCCTCCCATCTCCTTCGTTGTCTTCCCCGTTTGCGGCTTCCTCTTACCGTCCCTTGCATGATGGTCTTTGCGAGGCCAGTAGAGCGAGACACGTGTCCGTACCATCTCAATTTCCGTTTCTTGACGACAGTAAGAAGGTTGTCGTGTGGTCCTATTGCCTGTTGTATTTTATTTAAGACCTCTTCATTTGTCACATGGTCTGTGTAGTGGATGCCAAGGATCTTTCGGTAGCATCTCATTTCTGTTGCAAGGATTCTTCTTTGTAAATCCGCATTGAGTGTCCAGGTTTCGCAGGCATATAAAAAGATTGATATTGCAAGGGAGCACATTAGGTGGATCCTTGAGCGCAGACTGATGTTCTTATCTTTCCAAATAGTTTGGAGCTTCGAAAGCGCAGCTGTTGTTTGTGCTATCCTTGCCATTACTTCTGGTTTTGAGCCTTCATCGGAAATGATGGACCCAAGATATTTGAAATTTTTTACTGTCTCTAGGGGTGTTCCGCTGACTCTGATGTCTGAGGAGATACCTTGGGTACTGTTCGTCATCAGCTTGGTTTTCTCGGCATTGATCTCCATGCCGTACGCTGAAGCCGCCTTATCTAAGTGTTGGACAAGGCTCAATAGTTCATCCTCATTTCCTGCCAGGCCATCGATGTCATCTGCGAATCGCAGGTTGGTGATGGTTCTACCACCGATGGAAACTGTGCCTTCGTGGTCTTCCAAGGCATCTTCCATGATCCGTTCGAGGAATACATTAAACAGTGTGGGGGAAAGCAAACATCCTTGACGCACTCCTACACTCGTCCGGAACCAGTTACCTTTGCTGCCGTTCAGGAGGACGGCGCTTGTGGCTTTCTCATAAAGTTGTTCTATCACTCTGACAAGGTTATCGTTGATGTTATATTTCCTCATGGTAGACCACAAGGCTGCATGCCACACCCTGTCGAAAGCCTTTTTGAAATCAACAAAAACGTGGTATAAGTCCTGTTGGTGTTGGAGATATTTCTCACAGATCACTCTCAAGTTGAATATTTGCTCAATAGTGCTCCGTCCTGCTCTGAAACCCGCTTGTTCTTCTGCAATGATAGTCTCTGCTTGTGGTTTCAGTCTGTTAAGAATGATTTTTAGCATGACTTTGCTTGGGTGGCTGATTAAGCTGATGGTACGATAATTCTGGCACATCTGAAGATTCCCCTTCTTGGGCAGGGTTATGATTAATGATTGAGTCCAGGGGACTGGCCATACTCCAGTGGTCCAGATCTTGTTGCAGATGACACCCAACTACAATATATGACTTGACCCATGGGAGTTAAGTGACATTATGACCTCCTTCTTGCAGTGCTTGGAGGCTCTTAATGGCTGGATGGGGAGTAATAGGCTGAAACTGAATCCTAGCAAGACTCAATAGTTCTAAGTTTGGGTTTTTTGGGCCATGGAGAATTGCCATCTCTGGCGCTGAATGGAGTGGCACTGCACCAGAGAGACCCAGGAAATAAACTGGGAGTTCTCCTGGATTCAAGACTCCTGCTCAAAGCCTTTGTGCAAGAGTGTGTTATGCTCCAGCTATGCCCTCCCCTGTATCAACAATCCCTGTACGCAGTCTTTCATACCCTAGTCACCTCCCTCTTGTCTAGTCCAATGTGTTCTACATGGGACTGTCCTTGAAAAGTATTTAGAAGCTTCAACTGGTTCAAAATGCAGTAGCATTTGTGGTTTTGTGCAAACCTAGATGTGCTCATGCGCTATCTCTCCTGTGGGAGCTACATTAGGTACTGATTTACTTCACCTTTAAAGCCCTACATGCTTGGAACTATTTGAAGGACCATCTTTTCCTAGTCACATCTATCTGACCCACTAGAGGATTGAGGCAGGGAATGCTACAGATCCCCTCTCCTAAGGAGATACTTCTGTCGGGAATAAGAACAACTTTCCCCATGATGGCTCCTTTCCTATAGAACATCAAGTATCTTATTTAAGGACTGTGGTGGTGCAGTGGTTAGAATGCAATACTGCAGGCTACTTCTGCTGACTGCTGGTTGCCTGCAATTTGGCAGGTCGAATCTCATCAGGCTCAAGATTGACTCAGCCTTTCATCCTTCCAGGGTTGGTAAAATGAGGAGCCAGATTGTTGGGGGCAATATGCTGACTCTGTAAACCGCTTAGGGAGGGTTGTAAAGAACTGTGAAGCAGTATATAAGTTCAAGTGCTATTGCTAAGTGCTATTTGATTCTCTGATTTTTGTTGCCAGGCCTGTGAGCAATATTTGCTTTTATTATTTTTTATATTAGAGTTTTGTCTTTGTAATTTAGTGAGTTGGTTGCCATATAAATTTTCAATCAATCATTCATTCATAAATATACTCAATATCATATTTAAGTATTATCATTAAAATGTAAAATAAAATATCACAAATTACTGATGGACTAGAAGGTTTACATTTCAGGATTGAATTGTGGCATCCTTGATAATGTTTGAGTTTTGTGATTTTCTTGCAGACATTTCATTACCAAACTAGGTAACATTACCAGTGCTAAAAGGAAGTGGGGTTTGCTCTTATTTTTATTTAGTAGTGGCTTGCTCCATCAGTGTTGGTATTAATCAGTATTCAATTAGGGGGATATGTGTATAGGTGTGTGTGTTTTCTTTTCTTTTGTAGTTTTTTTTTTTTTTGCTTTTTGTCCTTTTTTAGATTTTTGAGTCTTCTATTTTACCTTTCTTTTCAATGAAATAAAAACAGAAATAAAAGAAGTCTGCTAATCACCAACAAAGAATAAATACACAAATAGGAGTCATGTAAAAAAGTTCATTTAAATGGGATTATTTCATTTATTTTATCAAACTTGTTTTTCTATATATTTCTTTATATTTCAAATATATAATGTATTTTCAAATATATTTGAAAATACATTATATATTACAAAGCTTTAAAAGCACTTAATATATAGACATTTTCCCATATAAATGTTACTTCACTATAGGTTTATTAAATTGTATGTGAATACATATGCAAGATTTTCTAGTATTCTGCATATTAAATCTGCCACAAAAATTAAATGTAAATTTAAATTTTTATACATTTTGTTTTGTATTTAATTTGCACTTCAGTTAATATCTGAATACATTTCCCCCTTAAAAAGAAATGGTACATAAGTATGAGGGAGATCAGTGTGAATGCTACGTGATCAGAAAAAGACTTGAAGCACTATATGGGGAGAGCAGGAATTGATTAAAGGAGTTTGAAGTTTAAACAAAATCAGCAATATTAAAGAGTAGGTTCTTCAATTGCAAAAAGAAATTGTATTATAATATCCTAACTAATAATTTACTATGGCTTAATAAGCTAGAATCAATTTGTATCCAGGCATATTTTAAAATTATAATCTTATTCTCAACCTAAACAAAATCTCTTTTAATTTCAATTATTAGATATTCCCCATCTTGTTTAAAATTATTTCATTTAAATAAATGAATTATTAGTTAATTAAACAGTTAATATTACCTGAATTTGCAATTTAATTATTTATTTTATTTTTAATTATAATAATTTCTGTCCTAACTTTTGTAATTCTAACTGTGCCTTTCTAAATTTATTCTGATACATAATATAACATTTAACCAGGTATTTGAAGGGCATTTGATAGATTATTTCCTCTTTTTGGAAGCTTGGTTAGACAACATCTACAGCACTATATACACAGAAATTCAAAATAATCAATAATATGATTCTTATACCTTCAGTCGTGCTTCTACTGATGCTTTCTTACGGCCTTCTCTTCTGCGATATTGTTCTACTTTATCTAACTGGTCTGGTCGTTGAAGCATCCCAGCTACCCTTTGTACAGCTGTTGCAACTGCTTCCCTATCAGTCTCCTCCATCTTACAGCAAAGCCTGAAAATGCAGATGCATATATAACTTAAAAATAGCGGACAATGGATTCATAAAATCTTTACAGACAATATACCAACATAGAGGAAATGAAATAAGGAAATTAAAAAATGGACTTCAAAACATTTTGATATTGAAGATGAATTCCAGGAGTATTTTATTTCAATGCCTTCCAGTGGCAATTCCAAAACAGGTTCTAAGACATTGTTAAAAAAGAAAAAAAAGAAAAAGCCTCTGCTTTCGTAGTTTTTCACAGGTACAGGTATGCAGGTCTTGGAGTGTTCGGGTCTTTTTCCATGTAAGATTGAGAGTATTGAGAGTATCAATGAGGTCCCATGCGCCATCTTCAGACTGGTGCTTTCGGCTTTGTGCTTGTGCGAGCAAAGCGTGATCAGAGCTGCCGTCTCCCTATATATACTGGTGGGGAGGCTGGCTCTGTTATCATGTCTTTATTGGTTGATGGAGTTGATGTTTGCAGATTGGCTGACTTTTTCATAAGAACATGTGTGGCTGAGGTATTGGCTGTGTGTCTATCAGTCTCCTGTGTTGTAACGTCATTTATTATTGCATATATATATATAAAAGTGAAATACCACTCATGCATCATCACAAAATATCCAGAACCGTAAAACCTATAAACTTGAAATTTGGCACATATGTTCCTCTTGGCTTCTAAGTGCTCACTAAGAAAGGATTTTTTGAATGACCATCAGAACATTACTATTTCATATATTATTATTCACACACTCTGATACTAAGAGTTCTACTACTACTCCCCACTTGAAAAGAAATCTGTTCCAAATGCAAAACACAAGCAGAGGAGAGGAGTTTCAGTTTTAGTTTTACAGCACCAAGCAGCTTTAGTACAGAACAGTAGAGTTAAGCCAAGCCCAGGCCCTTTTTTGTCTCCTTGCTCACACAGCAAATACTGCTTCACTTTCCAAACAGCCTTCAACTCTCTCACACACTGAAAGGATGCTAGCCAGATGAATACCGATGGATGCTGGTGGGCAGAGGCACAATTTTTTCCTCTTATTTTCCTCCCAGAAATAAAGCCCGGTCACATAGATTCATAGCGAAGCATGGGTATAGAGCTAATACACACACATACACATACACACACACACCCCTCAGAAATACAGAGGCTGGGGATGCCCAATTTATCAATATAATCAAGCAGCACAGTTAGGGTATATTATTTCATTTATTATGAAGACTCTTCTAAAACAATGGATTCAAACTGAACCTATGTCAGAGTCGACTAAAGTTATAAATCAGTGGTTTTTATATCCAAAATATTTTTCTAGAATAAAACAGACTGAAAATATTTTTACAAAAGCAATGCTTCAAATTTGAAAAAAAGCACATTCCTCATAAGGAATAATACTCTTTTAACTCACTTGATAACACATTTTGATCAGGATAATTATAATGGTTTGTCTAAAATGTTGAGAGCATATAATCTTTATAAACTAAAATATATTTATAGCAATAGTGAATCTCTCAATAAAGATCAGACAGAGCAACAGATATGTGCTACCAGATAAGGATACCATGGCTTTTTGTTGTCAACATTAATCTCTCCTGGGCCATAGAAATATTACAGCTCGCCAGAGTTAGGATTATTGCATTTATTTACTGGATCAAGCCTCAATTTTAAAGATAAAAAATAATTATCTACTATATTATAGCAGCAAAAATAATTATTATACAACATAACAAAAAAAAGTCAGTGAAAAAGTAAAAGTAATGAGATTTCAGAAGAAGCAACCATAATTTTATCAAATTTAGCTGGATGTTATGATTTACCTCAATAGCAATAAATTATAATCTGGTACATATGATAAATTTTCACTTTTGTTCAGGCTGGGGGGGATCAAATGATGTTTTTTTTAAAGAGTGGGCAAACCTGGACCTCTTTCTCTTTAAAAGGCCCCAGGAACATCCCTTCCTACAGTGAAGAATTTATCACTGCCTGAAACCACCTGACAGTCACCACCTAGGAGGCTTTTCACTAACCAGGACGGACAAGGATCTAATGGTAATTGACTGGTGGTTGCATTGGCAGCATTAAAGACCCTGTCTCTTCCTTGGGACCAAAAGAATCACATGATTCCCAGATTACTGAGAAGACCTTTTCCCAAACATACCACATGGACCTGCACTATTCATGGGTTCCAAATGAATGACTTTGTCCGTAACTGGCTATATTTCTAACATTTTCAAGCAATACAGCCATAAATGTGCTATTGTGGCATTCTAAGTAGATGAATTAGCATGCATGGTACTGATAGAAAAGCCCTAGAACAAATATGTCAATGAAGACACAATCATCCAGGCCAAAGGTATCTAAAGGTTGAATTGTGGCACTAGAACTAAACTTCAGACAATGTCAGAGAGCTGAATTGGTATATATAGCAAGAATTGGTACATTCCAACAACTTTCTGACTTTCTGTCTAATTTTGTTCTGACTGATGAAGTTGCTTGGATGAGCAACAAAACATTTCAAATTAACAAAGTTTGTTCCAGCTGCCATGATTCATCCTTTACATACCTTTGGCCTGGAGAATTGAGTCTTAATTGACATATTGCAATGCATTCTGGGAAGAAAACCCTGAAGTTGGTGTGACAAGAGTTGGTACATTCCAGCAACTCCCTGACTCTCTGCCTGATTAATTTGGCTCTGACTGATGAAGATTTGGACCAGTTGCCATGATTAATTCAACCGTTACACACCAAAACAAATAGACAACTATACAGTATTTGAAAGAAACATGGGAAAAACAGGATAACAAGAGAAAATTATACCAGTATTCTCCTAACAAAGACAGATGAACCCAAATGGATTTCAGAGGGAACTGGGGGATGTCACAAAGGATTTGCTGCATAGTTCTACCGATGTCTTGGTAATGGTCTGGAATCAAAGGGTGGACAAGGCTCTGGACAGGATTGTGCCTATATGCCTAGCTTGATCTATTCATCCTGATGCTTCCCATGGTTCATTGAGGAGCTGTTGGGTTTGAAAAAGATTAAGAGATATCTAGAGTGCTGCTGGACAAAACTTAGAGCCATTATTAAGGCCTAATTCATGGTGATAAGAGCAACAAAATGGTATTTGTTTCTTCTATTTAAGTAAATGAAGAATCCTCAGTGCTATCAATGCAACCACTTGTCAATTAGACCCTTGTCCCTCTAGCTTATATAAGCCTTCAGAACAATGACCAGCAGGTGGGTTCAGGAAGTGATAAATTCCTAACTACAAGAGGAGACCTTCCCAGAACTTTTCAAGTAATTTGCACTCCTAAAAAAACCATCATTTGATACCAACTGCCTTGACAATTTTCATTCAGTTTCTCTTCTCCCCTTTTTAGGGGAAGTTACAGATAAGGTGTTGTTTGGCAGCTTCAGAGGATGTAAATTTCTTAGACCTTTTTCAGTGAGGTTTCAGGCCAGCCTATGAGACAGAGATCACACACTAATGCAAGGGTCTTCAAATTTGGCAAGTTTAAGACATTTGGACTTCAACTCCCAGAATTCCTGAGCTAACATGACTAGAGGAGGAATTCTGGGAGTTGAAGTCTACAAGTCTTAAAGCTGTCAAGTTTGAAGACCCCTGCACTAATGGATGATCTCTGGTAGAGTGGGATCAAAACAGTGCAGCCAACTTGACTCTACTGGACCTCTTAGCAACCTTCAGTAACATTGACCATAGTATCCTTTTGGACCGGCAATAGAGTTTAGAACTGAACAGCACAGTTCTATGCTGATTCAACTCTTTTCTTTGGGTTTGTTACTTAAGTTTACAAATTAATATATTTTAAAGCTGATCTTTCAGTACAGTACTGAATATCAAATTGATAAAGTGTGTTTTATTAATAGGTCAAATCTCTTCCTTCTGCAATCATTTTTCAATAATTTCCCTTATTTGGAAATCATACAATATGATAAAATGAATTATAAAAAATGTGAATGGAAGAAGCACAAAACAGAACAAGTGCAGGAAAAAGCACTGAGGATCAAATTTTAATTGTTCAATAAGTTGTACAGGAGCACAGAAAAGGAAATGTAATGGCTTTTAAATTACTGTTCTTCCAACAATATTTGCATACAATCAAATATTTCCTTAAATGTTTATTTAATGTTAATTGGGTCCTCCAAATGATCTGAATCTGGTAATTCTAAATATCAAAGCTTGTTGAGAAATCAGAAAGTTAAAGAGGAACCTGATGCTGTAGGATTGTTGGACTATACTTGGATAGCTTTTATTAATTTTTTTTTGAAAATTTTATTGATTTTTAAAAACAAACATAAACAAACAAAACATAGAACATAAAAACATAAAACATCTTTTTTGAAAGCAGCCTGATCCCGGGTTACATCTCTTCATGCAGACACAAATTCAAGTTCATGCTCATTTTTATATTCCATTCCATATCTTATTATCATTCTACATTTTCTATATAACTTCTCCCCTCTTTCAACTTTCTTAATTTTATTTATTTCATCTCAATTCAAATTATCATGCTTATATTCTTTGTCTGTCCTGTTTCAGCTGTCTATTATCTTTTCTCATTAAGCAAAATTTCTCCTGCGATCACTAATTGGAGTATGACGCCTTTATATCTTTCCCCTAAAATTATAACACTAAATGTAATACATAATTTCCATTCAGATTCTGCTTGGTACATTCTAAAACTACACAATGTATTTTAAAGAAAGAAAAAATTGTAAATATATAACATAATTAAAACAACAATCCATACCAATTCAATTCTATCATTAATATTAATATTCATTTAAATCTTGAACATTTTACACATTACTTTTCAAGTAAGTATCATACTTCTATGGGAACACTTATAAACTTTCCATAATTACTTCCCTCCCACTTCACTTATATTTTATAAAACATTGAGTAGTTAAAATGTTCCCATTCCTTCCTAATTCAAATCTCTCATTTATTTCATTTCATTTATTTTGTTCACAAAAGTTTCACTAAATTACACAGACTATTTTATTCCACTTTTTAATCATATGTTGTTTCCAATTTTCTAACATTATTTCTATTACAAATATAACAATACAATCTTATGTACCTTTATAGAATCCCTTTTTCAGTTAAATTTTCACCCATTATCTCTGAATAAATCCTGTTTCTTTACATCTTGCTCCAGACCTTTGTAACTTCTCTTCCTTTTCTTCTTCTTCTCTCTCCCCTTTTTACCCCCCTGTCTCTCCACCTCCATTTCCCTCTTCTGTATTCCCCTTTTCTGTTGTTTTCCAACATTATATCCTCTTTTCACATTATTTTTCCCTTTTTTGGCTGTTTTTTTAGGTCTTAAATTCTCCATTCACTTTCCCCCTTTCCCCTTTCTTTCCCAGATAGAATTACTTGTTCATTAAAAATGGCTTCTTCTTTATCCCAATCTTCTTGTTGCGCAGTCCTTTCTTGCTGTTTCTTGTAAACACCGATCGCCATTCCTAAGAATTGAAAAGTAGAGCCAAAAGAGCCCTTCCCTTCTTATTCCTCTTCTTTATATTTTTTAAATTTGATTTTCAGTTCATCCAGTTCATTCAGTCCATTCAGAAGTGATGCCATTGTAGAATGTTTTTTTTAAGCAACCAGCCAATTATTTTTAGTCATTCAAATATGATTTCCAAAAACCCTAAAGTCACCAAACAATCCAAATACACACAAGCTGTTTCTTTTAACACTTTCTTCTTTTTTCACTTCTTGGGGTTACTATTTAGTTGCAAAATTCCAGTTAAAATGTATCCTTTAGAAGTCTTGTTAAGATTTAACTTTAAGTTCTTTTAAATTCCAAGCAGTCTCCTCCTTCCAAGTCCTGCTCTTATTCTTTTCCTCTATCTTCCCACTTATAACAAAAAAAGGATTTTTTAATATTCAGAAATCTTTATTGTCCCTTTGGCATTTAATTAAATTTCCAGTTTAATTATTTGTTAGTGCCAAAGTGGATTTTTTCGATTTCTTTATTCAGATCTTCTCGTTATCAGCGTGAGGAAGGAGAGTGGAGAAAAAACCAAACCTTTCCCTTTTCACTTTGGTTCGCTGCTTCTGACTCTTCTTTGGGAGTGATGTATCTTTTGCAAAATTTAAATTCCAGGGTACCTTAGTTGTTGCTTTTTGTCCCGGTCAGCCAAAAACTTTCACTTCTTAACTTCCTCCTGCACCTTCTTTTCCAGCTGAGTGCTTCTTTGAGGCGGCCATTTCTGACCACTGCTCTTACAGCTTTCGGAAAAGGGAGTTTAGCCAGCTGAGGAGGAGAGGTGCTGCTCCCCTCAACCCTGCCAGGTCTCCCGTCTTCACCACCTCTACAGGGTGGCTTAACCCTGAAGCCAGCTGGCTTGGGGCACTCCAGCGGCGAGCGCAGGCAGAAACTGCGCATGATTGCGGATTCCTACCTGCCACCGAAGCCCTGCAAACAGGAACTCCTTTTATTAATTTTTTTTCAAATATTACACAACCCATAATCCCAACGCTGTTACTCAATCTAATTTTTTGGGTTTGCGCCTACTGAATGATAAACTCACCATACTGGCAAAACTGCCATAGCATGCTAAGCTAAAGAATGGTTGGCTTGTTTATGATTCCATGAACATAGCAGCACCTTAAGACCACAAAAATAAATAAATAATAAATAAATAAAATAATAAAAATTACATATCAACTATATGTGGAATATGCATGCCAGTATTATTGTCATTGTTATTATTTTCGCTGATGGATTCACCTCACCCATCTTCTAGCCGCTGAACCAATAACAAAAAAAATCGGCCCACATCCCACGCATTGACTTACTACTATTAAAGCAGCAAATAAAGAGCTATCGTAAACAGAATAATCATTTTCTCCCCCTTTCTCCCATGCTTTATCTGCTAAAGAAATCTATTTTGTATGCAAAAATTGGTTTCGGCTCTGATCATTGCAATCTGATATAACCTTGAGAACGTTTCTCTATCAAGATCTCAAACAATCCAGATCCTGAACTTTCAAAGATCAAGACCCATTTCCCTCTCGGTATTACGAGATCAAATCGCAACCGCACTTACCCTGTCAAACAGCGAGAAATCAAATGAAAGCAATCCCCGAAAGCTCGTTTTTACCTCTCCCAGATCACTGTCCCGGAACCCTCTGAAAGACAATCGAAGTGCGCTTGCGCCTCAGTCCTTCAAAATACTTAAAAAAAAAATCTTCACCAACCAAAGACTCATACGCATGCGTAGGCAAATAGGAACTTCAGTACTTAACTACGCCTGCGCCGAGTGTTTCAGGCGGCTGTCAAAATTTTGTAATTATTCTTGGTATAGGAGTGGCAATCTTTAGAGCGGACATTACACAGATGGAAGCAGTGAATGAGTTGGAAGCCCGTTAAGGTCGATTTTAGTTGTCGTTGCTGAAAGTTTGCAAATATGCAAAGCGTTTTAGGATGGTGGGAGCAGACATTACGCCCGTGACTTCCTCTTGAACAGAAATTTAATAAAAGTCTATTTAATGGCAAGAGATTTCCAATCATGATTCTAAATTTACTTAATGTTATATCTTTCCAAAATATTTTTATCTCTTCTATAGGCTAATTCCTTCATTACTTTTCAAACATGTTTGAAATTTCCCATTGGTGTCTTTTTGAACATCCCACTTCTCATTTTCACATACTTGTTTTGTGATTTGATTCTCTTTCATCTTCCCTGTACCATCAGGAACTCAGGTTCCTTATATTACAGATAATTTTGAAATGTATTCACCATTATCTTTGCTGCCTTTCTAGGAATATTCTAGGAATATTCATTTTTTAAAAAATCTGTGCACAAGAGTTATAAGAATGAATAAATATGGATTGTAAAGACTTAAAATATTTATTATTAGTGATCTACATACAGCATTCCAGTTACTTTGAACAGAGACTGAAAAAGCTAAACTGATTTAAAATCAAGCCTGAATTCTGCTAACAAGGCTGTTTATCAAATTGATCTTTCACTCCAAATAATTGAGATCCCCCAGCTCACCTTCAAAAACAAATGAACTCCATAATCAGCAAATAGATATTATGTCTGGATGCATTGTGCTTTGCTTTGAAATTTATTATCGATGGCATTTAGAAGGATGACTGCTAGAATATAATTCCACAGGCAACTTTCAGCAGTTAAAGGTTGACTCTGACACTGAGTAATGTGAATATTGACAAGAAAATGATCAAGAGATATTGGTTGTTCCTTTATTTTTTGTGTCCATAGTTTAATTTGGTCTTCACCTATTTGTTTTTATAATTCCACACTGTTCCAGACAGCACCCGTGTCAGAAATAAAAGTTATTTCTATGTACCTTGTACAACATATTGAAGACAGAATCATGAAGCACGAGATGAAAGATACAGTATTTCCCAAGCTTTGAGGATCTGTAAAAGAAGCTTTGTTGTCCATGTTGCTAGTCTTTCATGTGAAACAGAAGTAGTATTCAGCCAATGCTAATAGGCTCTGGAGAACCGGTAGTGGAAATTTTGAGTAGTTTGGAGAACCAGTAAATACCACCTCTGGTTGACCCCACCCCCATCTATTTGCTGCCTCCTGAGTCCCAGCTGATTTGAGTCCCAGCTGATTGGCTGGGTCTCCTTTTGTTGCCCTATACAGGAGAATGGAACTGGAAAGCAGGTTAGTGGGGTGGGGAGGAAATGGGGATTTTGCAGTATCTTTCCGCTACCACGCCCACCAAGCCACACCATGCCCACCAAGCCACACCCACAGAATTGGTAATAAAAAAAATTGAATACCACCACTGAAAAGGCAAAGAAATATTGCAAAGTGTGGGGTCCACTGGAATACTGAAGATGGCACATAGCTCAAGGATGATAAAATAGGTGGCAGAGATGGAAATTACAATGACAATGGTGGCTGGATATGCATGATCAGGGTTCTGGGAATTACATATACAGTGCATTCAGAAAGTATTCAGACCCTCTTCGCTTCTGTCAATTTTGTTATGCTGCAGCCTGATTCTACAGCTGTTGAAATTCATTTTTTTCCATTAATCTGCACTTAGTACCCCATAATGACAAAATTAAACCAGAATTTTAGGCATATCTGTAAAATTTATTAAAAAGAAATAACTGAAATATCACATTGGCATAAGTATTCAGACTCTTCACTCAGTACTTTGTTGAAGCATTTTTGGCATCAAGTCTTTTTGGGTATGATGTAACAAGCTTTGCACACCTGGATTAAGGGACTTTCTGCTATTCTTTCTTGCAAATCCTCTCAAGCTCAGTCAGGTTGGGTGGTGACTGTTGATGGACAGCCATTTTCAGGTACCTTCAGAGGTGTTCGACAGGGTTCAAGTCAGGTATCTAATTGGGCCCTCTAAGACATTAACAGAATTATCTCTAAGGCAGTCTTGTGTTGTCTTGGCTATGTGTTTAGCAATAGCAATAGCAGTTAGACTTACATACTGTTTCACAGTGCTTTATAGCCAATTTGGGTCCTCATTTTACCAATCTCAGAAGATGGAAGGCTGAGTCAAACTTAGACCACTCAGAATTGAACTGAAGTGAGCAGTTAGCCTTGCAGTACTGCATTCTAATTACTGTGCTACCATGGCTTAGGATCATTGTTGTATTGGCTCACTCTGAAGTCCTAAGTGCTATGAAACAGGTTTTCATTGAGAATATCTCTCTATTTTGCCCCATTCAGCTTTCCCTCAATCCTGACCAGTCTCCCAGTCCCTGCTCCTGAAAAACACCCCAAACCCCATGCTTCACTATTGGGATTGTTAGATCGTGGGAATGAGACTCAGGACACCAGCATGATTGTCAATTGTTTTTACTTCCTTCTAGGACTGAGCGTCAAAGAAACCGCGGCAGCCCTTTTTATAGTCAGGCTGCTCGCAGCTGTGGCCAGTGATGGCTCTTCAAATTTCCCACCACCACAGACCAACCAATTACAGGTAAGTATGCTAATACATAACATTCCTCCCCACCTGGTCCGGTTCAACCAATTGGAGTCTCGCCTACCATACGTAGTCATGTAGGTAGGCGGGGCTTTTATGGGTTCTACTGGATCTGCGCAGCTCAGTCTTTGTTTGGCTCCTGGACTGCTCGGATGGATCTGTTATTCCTCCCATCTGTCCTCTTGGAACGTCCTGGAAGGTTGAGTCAGCCATGCTGCTCCCGCCAGGAATTTCCTGGCTGGTTGAGTCGGCCCAGCCACTCCTGCCAGGGACTGCTTCCCCGCTATCCTTCTGGACCTGTTCCCATCTTCTCGACCTGTCTTCTTCCCTGGTCTCAGGTACGTGTTTGCATTTCCCGACCGAGGCTAGTGTTAGTAGTGGTTGTTGCGTAGTTGTGAGGGTTTGTTCTGTTATTTCTCTTGCTTGTGGAAGGTCTCCCCCTCCCTTCCTACTTCTGTTTTGCCTGTTTGTGCTAGAAACCCTTTGAATGTTGTTGCTGTGAATTGTGGCCTGTTGTTGGATACAATTAAATACAGCAATCCATGTGTTGCAAAAAGTTTCTTGAGCTGTCTAATGATGGCTTCTGTTGTGGTGGAGTGCATGATACTTACCTCAAGCCATTTGGATTAAGCATCTATGACTATTAGAATGTGTGTCCTTTGGTTGGGCCTACAAAATCAATGTGTAATCTTGACCATGGTCCCCTTCATGTTTCCCATTCATGTTTTGGTGCTGTGGAGGGTGTTGGCCTCAATTCCTGGCAGCTTTTACATGTTGCCACCCACTCACCTGGCCACCATACATAACTCCTCGCCAGGGCTTTCATTTTTACAAAACCCTACATCAGGGGTCCCCAACCACCGGTCCCTGGACCGATATCAGTCCGTGGATCATTTTGGACCGGGCCACCTACTTTGCTTGGGTGCCATCTTGTTTCGACGTGCTGAATCAAGTGCTGGTTTTGATGCCGTCCCTCAGCCTTGACCAAAAACGTCAGCTCCACGCCATGCATGGCTGGAGAAAAAGAGGACGTGGAAGCCACGGAGAAGCTGCTCTCCCTGGTGAGGAAAGAGGCTCCTGACCCGCCGGGCTTATGCCAGGAGTTCTGTGAGGTGCTGGTGAAGGGAGGCTACGCCGCCACCAATTACTTGGATCCCAGCCTGAACGAGCTGCCCTCGCCCTCTTTGGAAGCAGCCAGCAACCTGGGCAAGGCTCTGATGAACCTGTTCTTCGATCACCTCACCAACACGCTACAGGCCACTCAGGTGGCTTTCCAGTGTTTGGGAAAGGGGCTGTTAAATCTCGAAGTGGGTAAGCTGGAATAGAGCAACGGCGGCAGCAGCGAGCCAAACTGGGTCCTCTCTTAAAACTAGGTGGGGGCAAGGGGTTGCAGTGAAATGGAGCGAGAGAGATCTGGAAAGAAGAGGGCTCTCCAGGTATTTGGAATGAATCCCCGGAATTTCTTACATGCCTGGATTTCTGAACCTCAACAACTTTAAAATGTGTGGACTTGGACTCTCTGAATTCCCCACACACCTTACAATTGTTGAGATTGTGGAAAGCTGAAGATTATATGGGAGTTCAAACCCATCCTAAATGTAAAATCTGAATTGCGGATTATTACCTTACAAAACGCTTTTGGGGAAAACATATATTTTTGCCAAACATATATTTTTGTTTGATCATGATCAACTGAATCATGATGACTTTATTGGAGTCTAGTCTTGCATTTATACACATTTTTAGTAATCCTCCAACATTGGTTAACTTTGGTTATTGCTTAACTTTCGTTACTGTTTAGCATAGTAATTAATACAATTAATTATCTCTAGTTAAAGTCTATGTTATTGCCACTGGAAGATTCTAATACATTTTCCCCATTGGTTTGCCATCCAAGATAAGAACATTGCTGCAATTACAACTCTACACCTCTCGCTCTCATCTAGCTAATCTCATATAGCAAGCTAGCCCTCGCAAAATGAGCCAGAACAGAGTTCACTGGAGAGTTTTTTTGGAAAGGGTAAACGAGACAATGATGAGACAGCAGAAGGGTCACAGACTACCTGCAAAAAGAAAGCTGCATTTAAAAGAAAATACCAAGATTCCTACCTGAGTTATGGGTTCATCGCAACAGGTGATTCACAAGCCGCCCACCCACTCTTTGTAATATGCGGTGACAGACTTGCTAATGAAGGCATGAAACCATCAAAACTGCGCCGCCACCTGGAGACAAATCACCCAGCGTTGAAAGAAAAGCCCTTAGAATATTTTGAAAGAAAAAAACGGAAAAATGAAGGACAGAAACAATTATTGAAGGCCACTACTTCAACAAATGTGTCCGCGCTAAAAGCATCATTCCTGGTCGCGGACCGCATTGCTAAAGCTAAGAAGCCCTTTACTATTGGGGAAGAATTGATTTTGCCTGCTACAAAGGACATTTGCAGCAAACTTCGGAGAGGCTGCAGTAAAAAAGGTTAAAAACATCCCCTTTTCGGTGAGCACTGTCACAAGAAGAGTTAATGAAATAGCAGAGGACATCGAGGCACAGTTACTTGAGAGGATTAATGAGTCACCATGGTACACGATTCAGGTGGATGAATCTACAGATGTTGACAGCAAAGCAATATTGCTCGTTTTTGTGAGATACATTTTTCAGGAGGATGTATATGAGGATTTGCTATGTGCACTATTTCTGCCAACACCACAGCTGCATTCATGTCCTTGAACGAGTACATATCAGGGAGGCTTAATTGGTCGCACTGTGTCGGTGTATGCACGGATGGAGCAGCTGCGATCACTGGGCAGCTTTCAGGTCTGACAATGCAGATCAAGGAGGTCGCTTCTGAATCCACACACTGTCATCCATAGGGAAGTGCTGGCAAGCCGAAAAATGCCACCTGAGCTTAAGAGCGTTTTGCAAGCTATGATATAAAAGTACATGCTGAATTCACGTCTGTTCGAACAGCTCTGTGAAGAGATGGATGCAGAACATAGATGCCTTCTCTTGTACACACAATTGAGATGGCTTTCAAGAGGTAAATCGCTGGCAAGAGTTTTTGAGTTAAGAGAGTCACTGCAGAGATTTTACTTGGAAAAACAGCCACCACTGGCAGCATACTTCAGTGATGCTGATTGGGTCTTGAAACTTGCTTACCTGTGTGACATTTTTAACCTGCTCAATGAACTCAATCTCTCACTTCAGGGGAAAATGGCAGATAAGGTTGCAGCATTTAAAGCCGAACTGGAGTTATGGAGACAGAGAGTGAACACAGGGATATTTGACATGTTTCACATAGTAGCAGGGATTATGGAAGAGACTGAGTTTGGACCTTCATTCACCCAGTTAGTGCGTGATCACCTGTTGCAGCTTTCAAAAGAGTTTGAGCATTACTTCCCCACCGCAAAAGACCCCAGGCTGGGGAAGGAATGGATCCAGAACCCATTTGTGAAAAAGCCAGGGGAATCAACTTTAACCCTACAAGAAGAGGAACAACTAGTTGAGATTGCAAGTGATGGTGGCCTTAAATCCATGTCTGAAACAACTTCAAATCTCTTTGCATTCTGGAGTAAAGTCAAAACAGAACATTCTGACATTACCACAAAAGCACTGAAAGTCCTGCTTCCATTTTCAACCTCTTATATTTGTGAGGCGGGGTTTTCTGCATTGACAGCAACAAAAACAAGACTACGGAGTAGACTGGATATAAGAAATACAATTCGAGTGTTACTGTCTCCCATCACCCCCAGATGGAACCGTCTAGTTGCAGGAAAACAAGCCCAGAGCTCCCACTGATTCTACATTTTGGTGAATTGATATTATACTGTAATAGTAAATAAAATAAAAATAATGAATAAATAATGAATAATGAATAAATAAATAAATAAAAAACCCTAACCGGTCCTTGAAAAAGTGTTTCTGCGTGAAACTGGTCCCTGGTACAAAAAAGGTTGGGGACCACTGCCCTACATGTAACAATTCTGGTATATGTTTCCTTAAATTGTCTGGTATGACCATCCAACCCCCCCATAGTACACACCCCTTTAGCATTGAGAGTTCTGTTTGTCTATTCCAGAATGGTTTGATGGTCTCGTCAATCTCAGCTTCTGGCCATCCTTTTCTTACCCAATTTAAAATCCGCTCCAGGTTTTTGTCTCTAGCTGTTTCCCTAGCAATGTCTGCTGCCGTTATGGGTAGGTTTTCTAATGTCTCTATTTGAAGAGTCAATGTGGTTGGTACTGGGTCGTCTTCTATGTTAGGCAATGGCTAAGTGCATCAGCATGATTTATGTCCTTTTCAGGTCAGTAGGTCAATTTGTAGTTGTAGGCAACCAGGAATTCTGACCACCACATCATTCGTGGTGACAGTATATTAGGTGTAGCTTTGTTTCCTGCGATGATGCCCAGGAGTGCTTTGTGGTCTGTGACTAGTGTGAAAGTTCTCCCATAGATATATTCATGGAAATGTTTTATTCAGGTGAAAAGTGGCCAATGCCTCTTTGTCTAGTTGACTGTAGTTCTGCTCAGAGTTTGACAGAGTCTTTGAATAGAATGCTATGGATGCTTCTTTCCCATCTGGTAATACGTGGCTGAGTATAGCGCTGACGCTGAAAGGTGATGCATCGCAGGTTAGTGTTATTGGAAGTGTTTCGCTATATTGTATTAGTATGTGGTCTGATGTGATCAAGTTTTTTATTTCCTGGAATGCCATTTCTTCTTGTCGCCCCCAGGTCCAGGTTGCTTTCTTGTCAAGCAACCTGTGTAGTGGTTCTGCAATGGTTGATTTCTGTGGTAGGAATATATTACAAAAGTTAATGAGTCCTAAGAAAGCTTGCAGATCAGTTTTATTTTTGGGTCTGGGGACTTCCTTGATTGCTCTGACTTTATTTTCAGTGGGGTGGATTCCTTCGCTGTCTATAAGGTATCCTAGGAATTCAACTTTGCCGGCGGCTAATTGGTACTTCTCCTTTTTTACTTTTAGTTCCGCCTCCTTGAATTTGCCTAGGAATTCCCTTAGGTGGTCACACAGTTGTTCTTTGTCCTTGGCTGATACCAGGACATCATCAAAGTATGGTACCATCCCTTTTATCCCTTGCAGTAGGCATTCCATTAAGCTCTGGAACACCCCTGGGGCCACGCTGACACCAAATTATAGTCTGTTGCATTTGAATGCCCCCTGTGCATCATGATTGTCTGGGCTTCCGCTGTTTTGGGGTCAATGGGTAACTGTTGATACGCCTGTGCAAGGTCTAGTTTTGTGAATATTCCCCTCCCCAAGGGAATGTAATAGATGCTGCACCACTGGAACTGGGTATGCACTTTGTTGGAGTGCGTGGTTAAGGGTTGCTTTGTAATCCCCACTGACCCATCAGGTTTAATTGATGTAACAATTGGGGTTTCCCACTTTGTGTGGTCAATTGGTTCTAAAACCCCTTGTGTGATGAGTTTATCCAATTGCTAATCGATTTTTGGTTTTAGTGTGAAAGGAACCTGCCTCACCTTCAGTCTTATAGGGGCTATGTTTGGGTTTAGACCAGGGGTCTCCAACCTTGGCTCCTGGAAGCCTGGCGGACTTCAACTCCCAGAGTTCCACAGCCAGCAAAGCTGGCTGTGGAATTCTGGGAGTTGAAGTCCGCCAGGCTTCCAGGAGCCAAGGTTGGAGACCCCTGGTTTAGACTAAAGGAAATTGGGGACCCCCAGTACTTACCTAGTTCTCTGTCGAACACATCCCAGAATTCTTCCATCAGGTCGTCTTCCCATTCTATCTCGGTGATGCTGTTTATCCCTGTGACTTTGATTCCTAATGGTGCAAGACATTTGAGTCCCAATAGGCTAGGTCAGTTCCAGTCAACTATGGTTAGTGGAAGGACTCTGGTGTATTTTTTGAATGTTATTTTGAATTGTCCGGTACCTACTATGGGGATTTTGTTCCCCTGATAGTCTTTCAGCGTTAGTGTTTGTCTTTTGAGTCCTTCCCGGCTTATGTCTGGTATCAGACTTTTTATGGTGTCCCATGATACCATTGATAAGTATGAGCCTGAGTCTACTTCCATCTGGCACGGCTGGCCTTCTATTGTGACCCGGACATATATTTTTTTGTTTGTCATGTTGGAGTATCCGATGGTCACCATCTGGTGTGTTTCCTCTCTTCCGTTGCTTGTCTCTTTCCCTCACCTGTTTCTGTTGTCTTGGTTCCAATGGCTCCCTGTTTGTCTCTCTCTCTCTCGAGGGGGTGGGGGGTTCCATCTTTGTCTAGGGCTGTAGTTCTTTCTTGCTCAGCATGCCCTAGCAATATGTCCCCGCTGTTCAAAATGTTTGCAGAACGTGGATGGTTCCACTTGCAACTGGCACAACGAAATTCCTTCCTTTTTCCGTACTGGTCCCTTCTGCCCTGTTCTGACTGGAGTTGATTTACCCCTTCTTCTTCCTTGTCGTCTTCCGATGGGGACTCGATGTCCTCGTGGTGGGTCTTGGGGGGTTTCTGGTGGCGCTTTGTTCATTTTCCGCATGGTGGCCACTGATTTCTGTGTTGCTTCTGCTGTGGTAGTTTCTTCTATTGTTTCTTGGAGTGTTATTTGGGCTTTTGTTAATAATCGACCCTGGAGTGTAAGATCTCTCAGTCCCAGGACCACTCAGTCTCTCATGGCTTCATCCATGTTTAGGAATTCGCACCCTCCGGCGATATCCCTCAGCATTGCAATGAAATCACTGATGCTTTCACCTTCTTTTTGGTCACGCGGATAAAATTAATGTCTTTTGGTGAGGCAGGAAACAGTTGGTGTGTAGTGAGCCCTCAGTATTCTTTCGAGGTCCAGCCAGGCCATTGTTTTCATGTCGGTGGGTGCCACTAAAGCTTTGGCCATCTTAAATACTGTGGGACTGCAATGAGTGAGGAAGACGGCTCTCTTCCTGTGTTCAAATATATTATGGAGGTTGCTCCCTTCAAGGAACATGAGGAATTGGTCTATGTACAATTCCCAGTCTTTGGTTGCTGGATCGAACAGTGCGGGTGGTGTATTGTTTCTGGCCATTTCGTCTCAATGCGTTGCCAGTGTTTGTCAGTTGCCACGTGCTCGCTGGTTCCCTTTGTCTCAGGATCCCACCTTCATCACCAGTGTTAGATCGCAGGAATGAGACTCAGGATACCAGCATGATTGTCAATTGTTTTTACTTCCTTCTAGGACTGAGCACCAAAGAAACCACAACAATCCTTTTTATAGTCGGGCTGCTCATGGCTGTGGCCAGTGATGGCTCTTCAAATTTCCTGCCACCACAGACTGACCAATTACAGGTAAGTATGCTAATACATAACAGGGATGATATTGGGCAGATGATGAGCATTACACTTTGCAAGGTAAGTGAAGACTGTGCAGATGGGGGGAATAGGTGAGGCAAATGTTGTAGAGCCTCTGTGGTCTTTCATAAGACCGAACAACTGCTATGGTACTGCAGTATTCATAATTTCAGGACTTGTTTGTAAATGCTAGGGGGCACTTACTGTGTAACTTCGAACAGTTGCTCAGGGAATGCTCATAACCCAGGGATTGCCTGTATTCACCAATTTCCTAAGAGCAGATACTCTTTGTCAGAATATGTAACCCCAGCTGGCTTTCATGGCCAAGGTGGGACTTGAATTAATGGTCTCCTGCTTTCTAACCTCTGGCCTTCTTATTCTGTCCTCTATAATTATTGACTGAATGTATAAAGGCAGATAGATAACTCCACAAAGCATCCATACAAAGTTCTTTTATTGATTCATCAGGCATCCTCAATATAACTTATTTTACGTCGAGATTCATCTCAACGTCCAACTCTTTGCATAGCTGACTTTCTGGTGGAAAAGGATAGTAATCTTTCATCCCCAAAATGAAGGAGCAAGGGGGTGAGGCAGCAACATGTTGCTGGGTTCCAGGCAAGAGTGAAGTGACCTCCCGCAACCCACCAAGGGTTCAGTGACCAATCAATTCAGTGACTAATCAGGATTACAGATGCGGCCACATGACATGGACTACATTTACCATGATGCATTCCCTTAAGGGGACAGCTCTTAATTCCTAACTAACTATTTCAATTCCCTATTAACTACAACTGGCTGGACAACACACTTCTAATAAGGAAATACTGTAACACATACTATATCTATAAAGGAATATAGAGATTACCTTGGAATGAACCATTAAAAGAGGTTTTCTTTTTTCAGGACCGTACAAACACAAGGCATACGTTGCAAGACATCCAGGCCATTACAGACTATAAGGTGACTCCATCGTGTTGTAAGGGTGACACAGGCTTTTAAAATGAGCTGAACACATTTTTTTTGAAGATTCAAGGCACCAAATAATACCCCTGTGCCCCCTTCTGATGAGCAAGTGCTTAACTTTGATGTTATCTCTGCCCAGAGGACACTGGAAAGTTAGCACTCGGAAAGCAGCAGTCCCGCATAATATCCCTGGGCATGTTCTTAAGGAATGTGCAGATGAGTTGGCTTGTGTTCTTACAAATATTTGTAATCTTTTATTGTAGTATTGTAGTGGTCACATCATGTTTGAAGACTGCCATTATTTGGCCAATGCCTCAAAAGTCTACCATTATGGATCTTAATGATTACTGTCCGGTTGCACTTACATCTATTGTAATGAAATGTTTTGAAAGGCTAAAAAAGGACATTATTATATCCAGCCTTCCTCCAGCATTTGACTTATTTCAGTTTGCTTATCATTCAAATAGCTCTACAGGGGATGCTATTTCTTCTGTTTTCCATCTGAGGTTGGCGCACTTAGAAGAATGAAATATGCGAATACTCTTTGTCTACTTCAGTTCAGCATTTAATACAACAATTCTTCAGCATTTAGACAACCAACTGGGCCTTTTAGGTTTTAACACTGCTTTGTGCAATTGGATTCCTGATTTTCTTACTGATAGGTCCCAGTATGTACAAGTTGGGACTAATATTTCTAACACAATTTTTTTGAGCACGGGTTCACCTCAGAATTGGATCCTAAGTCCATGATTGTTCACCCTGTTGACCCATGACTGTTGTGCAAGATTTGCCACCAACCATATTGTGAAATATGCGGATCACAAAACAATAGCCAGCCTTTTTCAGGATGACAATGAGAGAGCTTACCACAAGCACCTAGAACCTTTTTGGCACTGAGTGCCCAAACTGGAATGTGCGGGTGTGTGCACGCTGGAATGCCGGAAACCAAAGACCAGCTGGCCAGTGTGCATGCGTCTTCACATGCACCAGAGTGCCAGAAACCCAAAGACCAGCTGGCCGGCGCATGTGCTCACAAAGAGGGCTCTGTGTGCCTTAGGTTTGCCATCATGGACCTAGAGGGTTTGGCAAACTGTTGTGATAAAAACAGTCTAATTTTAAATGTAGAAAAAACAAAAAAAATGTCGATTTCAGAAAAGGCAGGTACAACCATACACCCTGTGTTTTAATGATTCAGCTGTGGAGGTGGTTAGTAGCATCAGGTTTCTGAATGTGCAGCTAACAAGAAGGTTAGCTTGGTTGCTCAACTGTGAGACACTGGTGAAGCATGCACAGCAGTGCCTGCATTTTCTGCATCACATGAGAAAAGCTCATCTTCCTCCCCCTGTCCTTACCACTTTCTATAGAGGGACGACTAAGAGCATCCTGTCATATTGCATTACTGTCCGGTTTGGAAGCATTACTGCTTCAGACAGAAAGGCAGTGTAGAGAGTGGTGAGGATGGCAGAAAAGATTATTGGTAGTTCACTTCCTTCTATCCAGGACATAACATATAAAAGATGCTTGAACAGTATCCGCAGGATTGTCTGGGACATTGCACATCCTCATCATGATCTGTTTTCCTTGTTACCTTCTGGGAGGAAGCTTTGTGGTATCTGAAGAAGAATATCTAGATTCAGTCACAGCTTTGTTCCATACAGTATTTTATGTATCATGGATAGAGCTGACTGAAATTAAACATATCACTAATAAAAAACATTTTATAAAAGGCAAATCAAATCTATCAAAAACTGTATTTTATTAACCGCATGCCAAACTTTAAATTCTGAACAGTCTGATTTTTAAATAAATTAATAGGCTGAAAAAATGCTGCTTTAAGGGTTACATTGATTTTAATTAGTTGACTTCTTCAAACATTTGTGTGTATTTTCAGGATCATGCAGAAGATTTAAAAAAGAAGCTGCTTTAATATTAGACTAAGAAAAAAGAAGAAACAAGAATATATGTTTACTAACCTTCTATTCTATTTTTCCTTTGAAGATGCTTCTCATAAGCAACAATTTTTTTCTTGCACAATTTTGTGGCCTGTCCTGTTTGACTGGCAAATTCAGAAACTAATTTAGAACATTTGCAATTAAGTTTTTCACCTGTTTTGATGTGTAAAAGGCTTATTTAAAAAACATAATTGTTCTCTTTTGTCTACTTTCTAGTTACTGGCTAGAAACCAGGAGACCATGAATTCTAGTCCTGCCTTAACTATGAAAGCCAGCTAAGTGACCTTGTATCAGTCAGTCAGTCTTTCAGTCCAATTCACCTCAAAGGTTGCTTCTGTGGAGAAAATAGGAGGAGGAAGGAGTGTTGGATATATTCCACCCAGAGTTATCTTATAAGGAAGATGGGTGGCATTAAAAAATTAATAATAAAGAAAAAAAATAAATGTTTGCTATCGTGAGTTATTTGAAAAAAGAATAAAGGTTGGATAGAAAAAAAATTTAAATTCAGATTTCTGTCTTTGTCCAGGTCTCCCCTATTACCTCAAATTCTCTTTTAAAGGGAGGTAAAATATTTTGCCACGTATTGTATTTATCATCTTTGTATCAGCATATAGAATAAAATATAGGTCAAACATAGAAGATAATGTTTTTTGAATTGTTTTGATGTTTTACAAAAGATTTAAACAAAAAAAAATCAATTTAAAATTTAAAAAAATCAATATAAATAAAAATGATTATCTTAAAACAATTGTTCAATGTATACACACATTACTATACGATTCCTTTTTGACTGAGCAACATTATGCTGAGTGTAGAAACACTAAAAGAAATTAAAGGCATGAAATAATAGAAAGGAAAGGCAACATAGGTGAAACGAACTTACCTCCATACTATTCCGTCTTTTCTATATTTTCCATTCAGTGTTTGTCCCTGAAGCTATCCTGACTTCTAAAATGTTCATAGTATATTGTCCTTTCCTTTTCTTATGTGGCTTTCTCTTCTTGGGGATCTTATCTATTCCATCCAACACAATACCCTTGATCTTCCTCTTCCAAGATGATTCTGTAATTATACTGTATTGATTTTATAGGTTAATTCCTCACTTATTCTCTTTGACCAAATCATCCCAATGTACTTCTTTATAGTAACCACTAACTGGCATTTAATCCATTTTAATTTAGGAACCATTCATTTTTTAAAAACACTCTTTAGTTACACACATACTAAAGCAACAACATTCAAATTATTTTTATTTTTTCCTGATATACTCAGTTCTCACTTCCATCTAATAGAATAAGCACACTCTTACTTCTATTGCACCCTGCAATACCTCTTGCACACCCGCACGATTTCTTTCTTTCTTTCTTTCTTTCTTTCTTTCTTTCTTTCTTTCTTTCTTTCTTTCTTTCTTTCTTTCTTTCTTTCCTAGATTTTAGTTTAATAGGACCATCATCTTGAGAAGTTATGTCTTGTTTCTTCCAAGTAACAGGTAATGGATTAAAGATGATCTAGTATTAGAACTGATTAGACAAATTTATAATTGTGAATTGGAAGAATTAAACACTCTAAAGCAAGGACCTCCAACCTTGGCAACCTTAAGACTTGTGGACTTCAACTCCCAGAATTCCTCAGGGGAATTCTTTCTTTGTTATTTCTATAACTATAACTCTTTTTAATTATTACAATATTAGTTAGTTTCACTGAATATTCAGTGAAGCACTTTTTCTATATAATTCTTATAACCAGTCATTTTTAAATCTACTTCCAGATTAATCTAAGTCTTGTTCTATAAAATTTGTTTCTCTTTCTTAACAATATTTATACACAGTCTAATATAGCAAAATAGTTTTGCTCCATTCTATATTAGTAGTTCAATTTAAGTATTCTTCTCTTTATAATTCAGAGAACTTTTTGATTCTCTGTGTCCAATCTTCAAAGTGATATCTTTTTTAAGAATTCAAAACAAAAGGATTTTCCAATAGGAAGAATTCTTATAATTGATACCAATATTTTATTTCAAATCCATCTGAACCCTTAATCAGTTTTGTAATTTCCCAAAAAGGAAGTATACAACTTTTAAAGATTGCCCTTTTAAAGGTTTGAACAAGATGGCTTTCTCTCACCCTCCACATGCTTAGAAGCTGCTCACAAGAACCAACTTTTTGGAGTATTTAAGGGCAATCTTAATTCCTTTCCTCTGGCAAGTGTGGAAAGGGAACTTCATGAAGACAGTAGTGTCACAAAAAACAGGAAAAGGGGAACATCAGGTCAGCCATAAAACAAACTTACATAGGAAAAGAAATCAAATAAAAATGGTATTAAAGAATCCCTATAGACAAAAGCCTAAGTAATTAAGAAAACTAGACAAATAAGAAAAGGAAACAAAAAGATAATTTAGAAAACTCTTACAAACACAGGACATACCAAATAAGCAAAACAAACAGACAAAAGACACAAAATATAAATTACAAAAGGGACAGACAGGAGATTGCCACAGAACAAATATGAAAAACTATCTTAAAGCTAAGAGATTAGAGAAAACCAATAATACAATCTGGCCACCCTGCGGAGTTTGTCTTCCGCACCCCGCGGAGTTTGCCCTCCAGCGGGAATAAAGACAAACTCAAACAGGATTTGAAACATTAAGCACAAATACAAACATTCACAGAAAATCAACTTACAAAGGGAGAAAAGGGTATAAAAAACCAGGGATTTACCATAAGAAGCAAGCGAGCCCTGGAACGCAGACTTTTCCCTGTTCTCCACCTTCCTGAAAAAATATAAAGATCCAGCGTTCAAGCAGTTGTCCATATCCTTGCGCTGGAGCTCTCCCAGTGGGAAAATCAAATCCTCAAAAGAAAGGCATTTTGGCACCTTTCAACAAGAGGAAGTAACAAAGAGCTGGTCTACTTGCCAGCTCTTCATTCTGCTCATGATTACCATTTGTACAAGAAGATTTTCTACTGTATAGTACAGTGTTGGTGTGGTGTTATGGGTTTCTGGTTCAATGTGTGGAGTGTGAAGGATGTGTGCTTGTGTTTATTTTCATGGTCAGGATGTGCACTGAAGATGGTATATGATTTCATTGTACGAGGTACAATGACAATAAACTAAACTCAGACATTATCAGAGGCCATATCAGATGCATCACTATAAAATAGACGTTCCTTTATATTGAAAGATAGCCTTATTTTCTTAAATATTAGTTTAACTTTATTGATATTCATTCTTAAAAGCTAGAGGCTCAAGAGATAAAATATGTGCATTTAATTTTACACAGAATTAAATAATAAACTAACAGATTTGCAAAAGATTACCATTATGAGAATATAAGCAATTTTAATAGGGCTATTGGCTCTGAGGGTCTTTTATAGCAATGTAATAACCTCAAAATACCATCACCTTTGTTTTTAAATTGTTTTGAAACAAAGAGTGTGGCTATATAATGAGAAGCTTTGATCTTGCTAACATTAGAGGACTCTGAATTTATGTATTCATCCCTCAAAAACAACAACAACAACAACCCCTCCCCTCCCCCAAGCTTTCATTTCAGAACTTCACTACAGTCCCGAGAAATTTAAAACTGCCCTATTTTAAGGGATTCAGCATTTAGGGAAGGAATGGGGCTTTTTTCAGACACACACTCGAGGCAAGAATCAACTTTTCGGATTCTTGATTATGTACGCAAAATCCTTCCTCTGACTGTGGCAGGTACGTGATCTGCATTTGTTCGCAAGCCCGCTTTTGCCAGTAACCACTGACAAAAATGTGGTGCACCACCGCTTGCCTTTCTCCCTCGACCTTGTAAGGTTGCTATATTCGCCTAGAGCAGAGCAGTCACATAATACAGTGCTCGCTCCACGTCCCCAGCCTTCATCTAAATTTCTACGGCGAGGAACCTGCCCTTCGCACGAGCCAAAGCGGTATTTGAGCTTGAAGCGAGCTTTGGAGTACAGTATTGTCGACGAGTAACTGTAACTATTTTACTGTAGTTTGTATCTCTAACAGGTGCAACAGCTTAGCTCTCTATTTCAGATCCAAGATTATGAATGTCGTTCGGCATTATTTAACAGCTCTGTCTTTAGAAAATAATTCCTTCCCAGCGGAATGGGAGAGAATGTTGCACTACTTCAGCCTAAGGTCTATCATACAATTCCATTTGTGAACGTTTTAATATCACACCTTGTGCTTACTCTATAAGCGTTTTAGGAATAATTTGGCCGATACCTACATATGTTCTGCTGCTTTAATAATCAGCAGTTGCTCCTGATACGCTAATTTGTTCAGACAACACATCCGGTTCGTTGGGCCTCCGAAAGAAAACACCTGCCTATAAATATTGCATAGCTTCCCTCTCTGCCTTCCTGGCAAACTCAACAACGAAAAGTCGTTGTTATCCTGCAGGACATTCAGCTCCGCAACGGGACAGCAAATGAAGAGACTGCCCTTGTCTGTGCCTCTCCCTCTCTCTTGGCCTCGGGGACGGAAGTTGCCTTTCTGGTTGCTCCCTGGATGCCAGGCGAGAGCCAGCAATAACTTTCCACTCCGCGTGTATCCTCTTTTTAGACGCCCCGCGCTCTCACACAGGAGAAGGCAGGGAGCTCGAAACTCAGAGTGGGAGTCCGGCGTGGCTGAAACACGGCGCGCCAACCAATTGGCCCGGCAGACGCCCGCCATCTACCCCACCGCCAGCTGCAATTTGATTTGAGTTGAGAAGTTTCATTCAAGGCAGCGCAAGAGCCTGTTTCAAACTATGGAGACAGGGGCTACTCATTTCGGGGACAGCAAACCCGCCAGCGGGTAAGGATACTCGGGGGAGTATTTTAGATGTACTTTTAAATAGGAGAAGGGCTGGGCATAGGAGAAAGAGCAACGGGGAGAGGCTTGTCCTGGTTTTTACTCCTCTCGGCTGCAAGTTGTTCAGGGCGGGGTAGAACAAGCAGTGTGTGTTTCAGGAATATTTCGCAGACTGCATTTCGACGAAGAAAAGCCGCGTTCGGGTCTTGCATTTTCAACAGATTATTTTAAGGGTTAGTAGATTTAGGTTCGTAATTACCCTCTGTTCTTAATTAACCTCGCAAATCCCGCGCGTAGGCACGTGAGTCCTTTTCTAACCACAGTACTTCCAGCCCCTTCTGGGTTGTATTATCTAATTCTAAGCTAATTAGATTAACAAAAACTAGCAATAGGCGATGTTCTCCAATACAACGCCGCCAGTGCTCCTCAGCACAGTCAAATCTGGACTCAGGAGGGTGTTTCCCCGCTTCTCTTCGGCGTTCCTTCACCCCGCCTCTGCAGCTGTTGACAGTTGAGGGTGGAGTTGGAGCCTGGCCGGCAACTCGAAGGGAGCGAGTGGGAGGCGAGTCTTTTGCTTAGTTAAAGCGGCAGGAGACAGTGAAGGGTAGGGTCTTCGGGGCGACTGCTGGGCCCCGGGAAGGAGCTGGGCTTCGCATGCCAGGTGGAGCAGAAGGAGCATTTTGGCCCACAAACCCTCTAGCCTCGCTCCTGTGTCGCAAACCAGTGATTGGGGAATTATTCCAAGTTTTTTTTTTTTTTTTTGGTAAAAGTTTTATTGATTTTAACAACAGACAAAAAACATATAAGACATAAAACATGACATAAAATAAATAAATAAATAAATAAATAACATTCTTCATAAATTTACAGTGTATCATTTGGTTTACCACTCCCTTTTGTGCATCCATTTCATAGTCATTAGAATAATTATATTACATAATAACTCACATTATCAATCATCAATAAAATATCCCAATATAATTATTGAACAATCATTTGACTATAATTTTACTAATTCATACTTAAGCGAGATAACTCTAATTAAGTTAAATTATTTTATGACAAATCATGAAATCATATCAAATCTATCTTCATAAAATATTCTTAAAAATTATCAAAACCAAGAAAAATTATATATTCATTATTTCCTAAATTTCTAAATATTCTATTATCATATTGTATTATCTAACCATTGATAAAAAAAATCCCAAACTTCATAAAATTGTTTATCTTCTTGTTCTCTAATTTCAAATGTCAATCTACTCATTTCAGCACATTCCAATATTTTCTTAATTTCTTCCTCTAATGGTATTTTCTCACTCTTCCAATGTTTAGCAAATACAATCCTAGCTGCTGTTAATACATTTACAATCAGATACTTTAAATTTTTATTATATATATCAGGTATGATTCCCAATAAAAAAATCTCTGGTTTCAAATCTATGTGTTTCTTTATCATTTTTTCCAGCCATATGCGAATTCTAGTCCAATATTTCCTGGCCTCCTCACAAGTCCACCACATATGGTAATATGAGCCAGGTATCTGATGACATTTCCAGCACTTTTCAGATTTATTCTTGAACATTCTTGCTATTCTTGTTGGGGGAAAATGCCACCTGTAAAACATCTTATACAAATTTTCTTTATATGCTGTTGATATTGTCATTTTATAATTTTGTGAGCACAATTTTTGCCATTTCTCTAAATCAATCCCATATCCAAAATTCTTTCCCCAAGCAATCATTGTTTCTTTAACTTGTTCTTCCTCTAATTTAATTTCCAACAATTATTACAAGTTTAATGTTGCCATGACACCTTAGTTTAAAGGATTGCTGGAGCTGCTGCGTAAAGTAGCATATTGGTTATTGGAGAACTAACCATGGAAACTCACTGGATGATTCTGGATTAGTCACTTTGCCTAATTAACTTTACAAAGTTGTTTCGGTGGGGATAACATATTAGAGATTTCCATGCCAAGCCATACCTTGACCTCTAAAAGGAAAATTGGAATATAAATATAAAAAATAAATACTGTAGAATAGTAGTGCTGACTGGGGCGGATATGGGCAACTGCAGAAGTGTTGTAATTCTTATGTTCCTCTGATGCTTCATAATTGGAAATATTCCTAAAACTATTAACTCTGTTTAATTATAAAACTAGACATGCTCCATATATTTGGTTTAGTTCTATTGAAAGGAACTTTAATACTTAAGTGATACAACTATGAGAGAACACTTGACCCATATATTGTGTTATGACAATAAGGATAACACAAATACCTGATTTGTTATTGTACAAATGTTAACTATACTGTTAGATGAGAGCATAAACTTATAACATTTTAAAAAGCATGCATTAAATATTTTTAATAGAAAAGAAAATTTAGCCAAACTGAAAGCTCTTTTCAGTGGCATTATTAGTAATAGAAAAAGCGTATTACCCATCTACTGTTCCAAATCATAAGTATTCATGGTTTAAAGAAATGCCTTTTAATAACCAGATGTTTAAATGTTAATATTTATTGCTTTCTATGTAAAGGCATACAAATATGCAACAATGTAAGGACAAATATGCAACAATGTCAGGACAGCTTTGGAATGACTACAGTACTAATTTATTTTTAAAACCATAGACAAAAGTACTTATAATACCCATTTTTCAAAAAGATGTAGCCTTCCAGTCTGTCTGATTTGACTGTGAACTAAATATTTTTAGTATAAAATTCTACACTAAGCTTTAATTTTTCAAATATGCCTGAGGTAATTTTTAAAAAGTGACCTCTGTTATTTTAAAAAGCTTTAATGATTCACTGTAGTCTTTTTATTTTTCTAAACAGAAATTTCATCTATGCAATTATGGTTTAGTCAATAAAACCATGTGCTATGTGAACACTAGCTTCTAATTAATACATTATAATTCTAATTAGAATTATAAATTTTAATTCTAATTCACAGTTTTTAATTCATAGTGAAATAAATTATTTCCCCATCTCAGTCTGGTTTACATACTGTAAAGGAAACTCAAGAAGATTATTTATTACAATGTTTGTATGTGAATTTAAATTTTTTTGGAGATGATTAGGAGAGTCATATGCTGCTAAGTTAGCTTGCTTAACTGTATTTCTGAAATAATCACAGTGCCTAGATTCACACATATTAGACCATGAGCCACAGTTTGCAAAATATTTTGCCAAGGTTTACAAACTACATTACTGCCTACTGTATCATGCCCTAGGCTTCTTTTTCAATTGCTATAAGTGAATGAATGTTCCAGCTCAATTCTTTATATCCCATTTACATTTACAAGTGTATTTAAAGATCTATGTGTACACAGCAGCAGAAAAGAAGTTAATTCAGAATGAAAGATTTTTAAAATTTAAATAGAATAAGATAATCTCTAGCATTTAGCCAAGATCTGTATTGCTGGCCTAGACCCTTAACGTTTGTTTTTTTATATTGGAAATCAATAGAGTCTGAGAGTTTATTTGTTTTTTGATTTAAACCTCTGGCCTGTATGTTTAGAGTGTCACTCAACAAAACATTTGCATTATTTTCAGGCCAAGGACCTGATCTTTATCCAACACTCATGTGAAATTTGTAACAGAGTTGTGGATTGTGGAAGTTAAATTGTATGTAAATTAAATATAACTGTTTATTAATGTTCATACAGAAAAAATGCTGAATTTGTTGCATGGATCTGTTATGATAGCTAAAACTATGAACTTTAAAACTATCTATGAGCAATGTTACTATTTTTCTGTCCTGATCATAAATAATCCCATCCAGTGTTGTGTCTGCATTATAAAATGTTCTGAAATTAGCCTCCTTACCCTCTAGTGACCAGGCGATGCATTTTTAGAATGTTGGTGTTAAAAGAAGAGATATTATTTTAGAAGGTTGTTTATATGCAGAATGTACTTGCATATGAATTTTTAAAAAAGTTTTTCCCCCTTATGGCATTTGTCAGATTATTAGAAAAGTTGATTTGCAGGACTCTGCAAGTTTTTAGAGAGATATTTCATAAGGTGTATTTTTGTAAACAAAAGCATCTCTGAATTTTAAAGCAGTTGCATCTTTTGCAAAGTTCAGATAGCTGTCCCAGTTCATACAATATTTAGGCCAGCATCAGCAGAAAACCAGATATGCATGCACACAGATATATAGAACAGGTAGTCCTCGACTTAACAACAGTTCATCTAATATATGGCAAGGGAAAAAAACAAGAGTTAGATACAAATTACTGCAAGATGGTAAGGAAAGAGGAGGTTTGGGTTTACCAGACTTCGCTAAATATGTGGATTAATCTTCTGAATAAGAAATTACTCAATTTAGAGGGCCATGAATTAAGATTTGGATGGTACGACTATTTATGGTATGACAAGGTTAAAGTAAATGTTGATTTTTATAACCATTTTGTTAGATGTGCCATCTGAAGAGTTAAGAATAAATAAGTTTTTTTCAAAGTTGCCCCTTTGGATTTCACCCCAGGAAGCTTTTTTAAGATAGGAAATGATAGCAAAGCCAGACTAGCGGACTTATGGTCAAATAATATTTTTTAATTTTGGTGATCCTATTATCAAACCCAAAGAGGAATTATAATTAGAAGGACACATCTGTCATTGGTTTACATATTTGCAATTGAAAAAAAGATTCAAAGTAGATAAAATGAGTTATGGGTTTGACTTTCTTCTGGGTTTAATGGAAAGAAGACTTGGAATTTTATTTTTGAATTGTGATGTGTCCCCCCTTCCACGGTAGGGAGCTTTGACAATTTTACATTTTAAATGGTGCAATCTGATGCATACTTTAGTCATGATTTGGACATATACATACATACATACATGCAAGCAGCACCAATGTACTTGAACCGGATTTGTAAGATATTAATAATGCAGTTCACTGACCATGAATAATTGAAGTTCCTGACTTGTAACTGCAGTATTCTACCTCAACTGACTTTATTAGCTTAGTGATGTACTATAGACCACTATAGGATGAATCCAATGTGCAACAAAAAGACAAAAAACCCGAAACAACTACAGAGATAATGCAAATACATCAATGGGTATTCTTCTTTCTGTATCAAATACCATACTACATGCCAATATCAAATGCTATAGTCTCAGTCTTTAATTATATACTAACTTGTTGACTGAAATAGGGGTTCATAATTTCAGACATGTATAAACTAAACATTTAATCGAATAATGAGTGCTTCATATAAATATACATATTGTTAACTGTAAAACTCATCTACTGTATTCTGAAGCTTGGCCCTAGCTTTCATCATAGAAGCTATAGAACCAAAACAAAGCCCTGGTAGAGACTAAAAAATACAGCAAGTGCAGCTCTTGATTCACAAGGAAACTCTGGAATAGTAGTTGAATGCCACAGGTTAAATACTACACTTCATCACAGATGAACTGTCAACTCTAATAATTTAGCGGGTTTCTGGTGTGGCGGCCTGCTGTGCGGCCGTACAATATTTATTGGGTAAGTTTAGATTCTGAACTTAATGGTCTTACTGCTCTTTGGATGGTAAATTGTGTTAAGATTAGAATATGTTCTAGTTGAGTCAGGGCTATCCCAATTTGGGGCTGAGAAGCCTACTGGCATCAAAAAAAGTCCTTATTGAGTCCTTATCTAAGGGTTTGAAAATATGATAATAATGTAGTACAGTCCTGTCGATCTGGTGCATGGAGACCTAGGATTTAAACTCAAAGGAGAAAGAGGAAAAAGTGATTCCTTCATCCACTGCCAGAGATGTAATCCTGTCAATCCTCCAACCTTTCTATTAAGTATTTTGCAAAAAAGCTGCCCAGCCCCTTTATAGATCAGCCTGGCGCGCTTCTCGCCTTGCTGGTTTGGGAAGACTCTTTTGGATCAGCTAAAAGAGAGCATAAGGCGTGTAAAGGGGTGGTAATAATAATTATAATAATAATAAAATTTAAAATAATAATAATTTTATTCAGAGTTGTGTTGGATCTCTTTTTTTGGGGGGGGGGTTTGTCCCATTCTTTCTTGGTGTTCTTTCTGTCCTTTTTGCTTTTTTAAATGGTCTTTCTCCCCTGGGTCAGAAATCCAGCCAGAGAAAATAAAGAAACATCTTTGGTGGTTAAATGGAAGCCACTCCGTTGGCTTTGCTTACCATTGTTATTACTGGCCGAGGCTGTTGCCCGCAAAAGAGGCTTTGCCAGCCCCCTCGTGTCCTTCTTTGGAAAGGGCAGCTGGCTTGTCCCAGAGGACATTGCAGAGAGGGAGAGGGCGGGGCAAAGTGGCTGCGAGCGCCCCGGGCGGGAAGAAGCCTCCTGCTCTTCGCTTTCCTGAAGCGATTTGCTAATGATCGGCATCGTGACAGTTACGGGACGCCGGCAGAAGGATTAAGGCGGGAAAAGAGGCGCGGTGGGGTGGCTGGGCAGGGCGGGGCGGCGCTAGGAGCTCATCCTTCTCCTAAGCTAAGGGGAATATTCGGAATATAATCAGAGAATGTAGGGATATTTTTGTACATTCCATGATTTTGGGGGTTTAGCGTGAGATTTTGTTTATCAGAGTGAGACAGTCAAAATTGGTTGAATTGCGTGAGTCTCACACTGATTGCGTGAGAGTTGGCAGCCATGATATGTTGGTGGCAGCAAGATTACTTCATGCACAAAAATGGAAGGACACTGATTTCTACAATGGATGAATGGTTCCAAAAGCTAATGGAGTTAGCAGAGATGGCCAAGTTGACTGCTTTGATTAAAGACAAAAATGCAATTGCCTGGGATTAACTGCTTGGAAACCGCTTTAGGACTTTGTGCTTGAGGTGGAAAAAAATTGGTTTTTATCAATCAATAATTTGTTATAGAAATGGCTAGTTTATATTATGTTATATTATATTCAGTAAAATGTTGAGGTTTGATTTATTACCTTATTCTAATGTATCAAAGGAAGTCAAAAGTCAGTGCCTTTCTTTTTTTCTGTTGCTCCATACTTTTCCTCTCCCTTTTTTCTTCCCTATTTTTCTCCTATTTTCTTTTGAATTTTTTATTATGTATTATAAACTAATAAAAATAATAAAATAAAACATATCAAACATAATCACCATGTAGACAAACAGACAGCTTAAAGTCTTGAAAGAAGAAAAATTGTTAATGGTTTGTGCCTACAACAGGAATCGGTCATTCTTTCTGAGAAATGTTTACTTGATTATTTTGTTGTATGCACAAATACCATCACCTTATTGAAATCTTAAGAGAGCATTTTTAAATCACTGCAAGTGTATTTTTAAACAAAGTGTGTCCTTTAACAAAAAGATTGTTTAAATAAAGAAAATGCTGAATCCTAACAGCTCATTTAATGACCATTCAAATTATAACTGCACTGAAAAAAGTGACTTATGACTATTTTCCAGAGATATGACATTTGCAATATCCCCATGATCATGTGACCAAAATTCTGATGCTTGGAAACTGGTTCATATTTATGATCATTGCAATGTCCTAGGATCATGTGATCACTTTTTGATAAGCAAAGTCAATGGGATATCCAGATTCATTTAACAACTTGGTTAGTAATTTATCAACTGCAGTGATTCACTTAACAAGACAAGTTGCATCATAATAAAGGTCATTAAAAAGGTCAAAACTTATATAAAAATGTCTTAAAACAGAAATTTTGGGTTCAATTGTGGTCATAAGTCCAGGATTATCTGTATTATGATTGTATTATTCAGATAAAGGATTGAAAGTTTCAAACTTCCTCTCCCAAAAGTCCTCTGGGCTTATGTACCCCGGCCTAGGTCCCTTCTTTATTGTAGTTTTCTTGTCATATCTTCAAGATGATACTTATAGCTGACATTCTGGAATATGATAATTAGAGACAGCTTTTAAAGCTGCAAACCTTGCATGACTGGAGGAAATAAATCAGGAACCAAAGGCAAAGAGTTAGAAGAATGCCAGATTTCTTGACACTGTGTTTTCTGAAGTTGACCCTAACCCTATCCCTATCCCTAACTTTTCAGTAGCTAACTGTATCCATTTGGATCAGTTTAGATGAAGGCTGGGAGTTTGACTGAGAGAAACATTTCTGACAATCTAAATTCATATCTTAACTCCAAGCTTCGCAGCCCATTTTGGCAGAGATATGTTAACAGCTCAGTCTTCTGAAGTTTTATCTTGTTTCCACATTGCATTATATAAGTAGTTCTCACTTAAGTTTTGATTATTCAACTTTACAATGGTGCTTATGCCTGGTCCTCCAGTTATGGCTGTTGTAGTGCCTCACAGTTATGTGATCAAAATTAAGGCATTTGACAACCTGCCTGCTTAACAATCAGAATGTGCCCCACAACTATTTCTCTTAAATGTGCTTTTAATATGAGTACATGTTGATGTTGTGGTATGTTGGTAAGAAGTTTGGATCAGAAATATTCATTAACTAACACCATTCATTTAGCAATTATTTAAAGTTACAACAATGCTGAAAAAAGTGACATGACCAGTCCTTTGCACTTACAAGTATCACACTACCTCCATAGTGATATGATTGTGATTTGGAAGCCTGGCAACTGTTTCACATGCACAACAATTGCAACAACCTCTGGTCATGTGATCTTCATTTGCAAACTTATCAGCAAAATAAATGGGGAAGCTTCCAGAAGGTTGCAAGTTGTGGTTTTGTGATGTCTTGCTTAATGACCACAGGTGATTTGCCTAACAATCGTGCAAAAATGTCTTCAAATTGGGTGTGGTGATATAATGCCTCACTTAATGACTGGATGCTTATTGCTGAATTTTCCATTGTGGAAAATAGAAATTCCATTCTATCATGCTCATAAACCAAGAGCTATCTGTATAACAGGCCCTTTTCCTGTGTTTTCACCTAGCTAATTACAGGTAATCCTTATAATCACAATTGGGACCCAAATTTCTGTTGCTTGGCAAGCCACTGGCCTGAACTTATTACCTGTTTTTGCCATGGTTCTTAAGAAAGTCACTGTAGTTAAGTGAGTCACGTGGTCATGAAAAAAGTCCAGCTTCCATCATTGAGTTTGCTTGTTAAAAGCACTCTTGGAAGGTCACGTGACAATGACATGAGCCTGGGACATTGCAACCATTGTAAATATATACTAGTTGCCAAGTGCTTGAATTTTGATCCTGTGACTGCGGGATGTGCAGCAGTCATAAACAGGAGGAGCAGTCATGTCACTTCAAATCCATTGTAATTTAGAACCGTCAGTTCATAATTGTAAATTAAAGATTGCCTGTATATGCTAAATTATTTTTATATTATTCAAGTTTAAACAAATTGTTACTTTGTTCATTAGCAGAAAACAGTCTGATTAAATTACTTTCTTTAATTATTTAAGAATGTAACTCAATTAGGGAGAATCATTTGTGTGAGCAAGAATGAATGAAAAGGTTTTTATGAAGTGTCATTTTTATTAGCATTTTCTTTTTAGTTACTTTCTCCTGTCTTTAATGAAAGGTATCTAATTTGGAAATTAACAGAATACTTCTGTAGATGAAAAATAGTTTTATCAGCATTTTTGTGTTTCAGCTACTATTACTTTGAAGGTGTTTAAATGAAATTTGCTTAACAAGCCATTGAATTTTTTTATTGTGATTCTTAATCTAATGATTTCTATAGTATTTGCACTGTTTAAAAATGTAAATTCATTATAGAATATCTAATTAAAACACCCTTGTAAAATTCTAAATTATGGCTCTTTGGAAATTCATTAGTTCATGAATTACTAATTCTCTTTTATACCCAATAGGTCATTTTCAAAGTATTAATTGATAGTAATTGGATAATAGGCGAAATGTTGATACATTATGCCTATGGCTTTTGACAGAGATATTTTTCTTCTTCTGAATATTAAATAAATATATTAAATTCTATGTTAAATGTAGTATAAACTATGGTATGAAAAAGTAAATGTTGTAAATGATTATCTTTTCAGGTCTGGGTCTATGTTGATATAATAAACATAAAAGTAGATATTAAATTGTCTTTATAATAATAAAAAGGAGGGAATATTTGGAAGGAAATTACTCATTTTTCATATTCATAGCATGCAAATAATATTAAACAGTAAAACGATATAGAAACTAACGAAGTGTTAATCTAGCTTCAGTTTCATAAACCATAAAGTTAATCTGCATTTTTTTCTTTATTAATTTCAACCTTGGCATTCTAATCATCACGTACAAACGATATTTACTTGCAAGTTCAGTCAATTGAGTTTGATGAGACTCATCAACCTCCTATTTTGTAGCAGTGTTTGAAAAATAAATTTGGATTAGTGCCATTGTAAAAGGTTGTCTGTGAAACCTGATTGAGATTGATTGCTTTGCACACAAGGACTATCCTTGTATCCTTTCTAAGTATGAAAGCAATACCCCTCTGCCTTTGTTTTTAAGATCTTAAGCAATAAGCAATACGATCTTCTGATTAAAAGGATCCAATTCCAATCCAGTTCCAATACTTATCAACATAGAACATAGAATAATATTTTACTATTTTTATTTTTGTAGTTTATCATGTTACTTTTATCATAGTCTCTTGGTTTTGGTACCTTTGAATCATTGTTGGTGACTATATGGACAAGTCATAGTTTTGAAGAAATCATTGCCTTATTTCTAGGACTGAGAGCGGATAGCCCAAAGTCATCCAATTAGTTTCTGTTCCAAAGGCAGAAGTAGAACTTGTTGTCTGGAAGCTTCCTATCTGGAGCCTACACAAACCAGTGGTGGTATTGTACCGGTTCGGCCCGGTTTTGCCATACCGGTATTACTGAAGAGCAGCGGAGACCAAATCAGTTCTCTAAGACAGGGGTCTCCAACCTTGGCCACTTTTAAGACTTGTGGACTTCAATTTCCAGAATTCCTCAGCAAGGTTGGAGACTCCTGCTCTAAGACACTCTGCTGTTGGGCCCACCTGCTTTTGATTGCAGCGCATCAGTTGCTAAAGCAATGGGAAGAATACAGGAGTGCAGGAGGTGAGTCGGAAAACCTCTGCGCCTGTGCAAAGTGCACATGTGCATGCACAAAGTGTATATGCATGCATGCAAAGCACGCCCACCAAACCACGCCCACCAAATCAGTGGTATATTTTTTTGAAACACACCACTGATACAAGCTGGTACTTATCATAGTGTATAGCTATTTCTTAGATAATGTGTTACCAAATATAGTTTTAATATTAACCATCATTTACTTGGAATCTGTACATTTTAGGATTTTCAACTTTTGTGCTATTTAATATTTTAGTTAACTAATTTTAGTAAATAAATGCTTGGCTTTTGAGGGGGGAGGATTCACAATTTCATGTTTTGAAAAGTTATTCTATGGGGAATCTAGGTCAGAAATACAATAAATTCTATGGGGAATCTAGGTCAGAAATACAATAAATTTGAATTTTAATCTGAAAGTTCAGATTAGATTTCTCTTGCTTTTTTGTACTATCTAAATGAGAAATTGCAATTGTCTTACTTACAGGTGTTTCAGAAGATAATTAAAGCCACAATCTTAAGTAAACTTGAGGGCAAGTCCCAAATATTTTTGTACTTTACTGCTTATTAAATTTGCTTTCCTTGGACTATGTCACTATTTAAAGAAGCTTTATAGATAAAAATTCATCAGATATTTCCTAGCATAAATAGATTTTACCTTCTTAATTTATGATATTGATGAAGTTACTGACAAAGATTTAAAAAATATTGATCTGAGTAAATTCTAGACTACTTACAAGGGAGGCCGTTCACTGAGAAAACATTACTTCTGTATGGAATTGCTGGATCACTGATTAGTAAATGCCTTTCCATCATTTTATGATTTTATAAACCTTTTCACATTGTTAAAACATTACTTGCTTTCCTATCACTAGCAAAAATCATAATAGTTTTACATTATAGCACTAGCTGTTTTCATTTGGTCCTCAGAATATAAATATGGTAGCAAGTACTGAACTACTCATAGAGAAAGTATTTTTTTTATTTTTATTTTCGAAGTTCAAGATCAAATTTCAAAGGAACCTAAGATGTTAAATCATATTAGATATCTTCTTTCTTAATATCTAGATTTTTTTTGAAGTATTTATTAATGAGATCAAAACATTTATCCTTTTAGTTGGGTATTTTTATGATTTGATTCTTTAAAATAGTTATAGTACATGTAGGAGTTTTGATTTTAAAAAATTCATACAGATGATTCAATATTTTAATTTGGCATTTCAAATATTTTTGTTCAGTTAACATTCTTGAAGGAATCACTTCCATCCTTTGATGATAGGTTGGCAATTATTAATATAAAATTCCAGTTTGAAATCTTACAAATAATGTTCCATTGTTTACTGTGGGTACTTCTAAATTTCACCTTTTTATGTATGTAGTTACACTTGTGTTTCTATTAGCTTCTTGCCTTTTTCATCTTTTTTAAAAAAATGCTTACAGCAAGATGTCTTAAGTTACTTTGCCTGATTTGTATTACATTTTGGCTTTTTTTTAAAATGAAAAAGCATGTCTTTCATTCCTTTTTAAAGCCCCTAAAAGCTGAATTAGTCTTTATATTAAAAGTTATCTAAGGCATTTAAATAAAAAAAGAAATAAAACAAATAAGCTTCTGAATAGCAAGGTGCTGTGAGAATCTTGAAAAATAGCCTCTAGTGATTCATCGACTAGAAAATTTCTTTTACTATTGTAAAGCTATTGTAAAAATAAGTTATTCTTCATGTTTATTTTATTTAGTATATTAAATTGTATTTGAAAATGTGTTAATATTGAATTGCCTAGTAACTTGACTGTTGTACAATTTACTCCAGTCATCTAAATTGAGAAGGCAGCATTTTTCATTTATGTGTTTATTTGACAGGGGTGTATTTGGACTAATGCATGCTTTGGTTATTATGAAGGGCACAATCTTGAAAGAACCCAACTCAACAAATTTATTAAGGGTAAATAATATGAAAAAGGAGAAAATATACTGGTTTGTTGTTGATGACATTTATTGTCATCTCTATATGTGATGCCTTGGGTTTTAAGGATGTTTCAAAAATGGAGCTTAAAAATTTAGTTTGCTGTGAAACTGTTCAAATATACCAGGCAAAAATTATGGTGACCATGATTTTTAGACAGCTATGTCCACTTTTAGCCACAAAATCTCTGTTCTTATGTTGGAAGAAATGTCCATCTGGGTTCAATTTCAAGTGAGGAAAAAAGACACTGGAAACATGGAAGCTACTTGGAAAGATGCTTTATTGATGAACAGGATGGGTTTCTAGGCAGAAAAAGGGAAGGGATGCTAAGTGTGCCCGGGTTTTATGCCCTCTTTTAGGCTTTGAATGTGAGCTTGTGCTCTGATTGGTTGTCAGACTCCCATGGGGCCATGCAGGGGTAACTTTGTAGGTTTTCTTTTGAGTCCCAGGCTTGGTTGACTCTTGCTAGATCATGATGTAATGACTCCATTGACTTCACTTGTGGAAAGCTAGCAAGAAAAGTCACAAATGGCAATCACATGACTGCAGAACTCTATCAGCACTGCAAATGCTAGCTGGTTGCTAAACATCCAGACCATAATCACCTGGGTACTTGGGAGAGCTGGAACATCAATGATTGGTCTTAAATAGCACTTGTTCAGTATTGTTGCAAGTCACTGAATTAGTGGTTGTTAATCAAGGACTACCTGTAATTTTACCTCACCCCGGGAGGAAAATGGGCTGTTATGCCCCCTGGGTAGGACATGCCAATTTGCAAGTAAGTATTGGAAGTTAAAACTAACCCTCTCCTCGGAAAATGAAATATTTTAGGATATACTAAAAAGGCAGAATATTTCCACTACAAGAGAAGTAGAAACTCAGAGAGGCAGAAACTCAGCCACCCACCCACCCACCCCCGCTTGTTAATGGGCCATTAAGACTTGGGCCAGGCTATTTTACATAACAAAGATCTACCTCTTTCAGACAGAGCCATAATAGGAATTGCTAAAAGCTGCTCTTGCTTCCATATTTTCCTTCCAAGGATCCTAGCTATAGAATAGCAGATCTTTGGGATTTCATGCTTACTCACAGTACCATCTGCCTATACTCTGTAGTGCATATCCAGCCATGCCACTTATGCATCATCTCACACTCTTTAGTAACCACCCCACTCAGCTGTGTTTGTGCAATAACAGCCATCTGCATACCCTCTTAAACCCTTAACAGCAATCTTCCACTCAGCCATGCTTATGCTGCCCCATGGTAGCCATCTGTATGTTCTCCCACATTCTACAGCACTTCTCTACCTGGCCACATACAGACCATGCTGCAACAGCTGCCCATCCTGGCCACTGTCCATAGCATCCATCTGGCTGTTGGTCTGCTTGCAAGTTGCCTGGGACTTGCAATTTCTTGCCAGATTTCCCATTATCTTTGCTTGTTGGAAGCAGTAGGAATTCACAAGTCACGAGACTTCAAGTGAGGCCCTTGTTTAACTACCTACAATTATTGCTTAACAATGGCAATGAGAACTGCTTGGATTGCTATTCTAAGTGCTGTACTCAATTGACATTGTGCTTAGTGACAGAAATTCTGGTTCCAATTACTTTTGTTCAGTGACAATATATATTTTATCTCCAGCCTATGCACAAGTTATTTACAAACATATTAGTATCAGTTTTCTTTGTTAAACTAATACTATCTCACAACAATTACAAAGTGTACAAGAACTGTAATATTTGGCCATCTTTCCCAATGCAAAGTCAGGTGTTGTGGTTGTCTCCAAAGGTATATTTGGGAAGAGTGGTGAAATATGGGGCATATTCCTTGCCTTCTCGTCACTACAGTATTTTCTCTCCCAATTATTTGTCCTTTCCATTATCGGTACCTTTCTTTAATATCTTTCAAACCATTATCCCCTATATTAAAATTTAAATCTTTAAATCTCCAGGCTGACAAGAAATAAGTATATCTCAGCTATTTTATTTATAGGAGGAAAATGGGTTTATTGAAATTGTTCTGCTTTAACAATATAATCAAATGGCATCATTATGCATTTTTACCTTGAAAACTAGCAGCTGGTGTCTCACTATAGTACCTAGAAAGCATTTATACTGCACTGGGCTTTATTGCTTATTTGCCAATTTCTTTGTATTTATTACTATCAATCATATCTAAACACATCTAAATATGTAAAGAAACCAATATTCCATAAAAAAAGAAAACTTACTTCAGTTATGCTGTTCTTTAGGACCTAGGTCTGTCTCCATTTTTTCTGAGGCTGTATTTGCACTGGTGTCTTCCC
Organism: Hydrophis major; assembly: GCA_033807585.1. Lineage (NCBI taxonomy): Eukaryota > Metazoa > Chordata > Lepidosauria > Squamata > Elapidae > Hydrophis > Hydrophis major. The sequence continues at coordinate 97,275,236 of CM066343.1, read as the reverse complement.
AAATTATTTTATTTTATTTTGGAAGAGGAAGACATATAACAATAACACTTAGTCTTATATACCACTTCATAATGCTTTGCAGCAATCTCTAAGTGGTTTACAGAGTCAGCATATTGCCCCAAAAATCTGGCTTTCATTTAGTGACATTGGAAGGATGGAAGGCTGAGTCAACATTGAGTCAGTAAGAATCGAACTCTGGCAGTGAACTGAATTAGCTTGCAATAATGTATTCTAACTGGTGTGCCATCAGTGCTCTAGATGAGTCTAGAGAGCATGGCCCTTCAGGGTTCTGCTATATGCTGTTTTGGCTGATTACTTTGCCTGTACTGAATGAAATCCTAACAATTCAGTACTGACTTAGAAGAGACACAGTACAGCAAGGAGAGCTGATTTTAGAAGAACATTGTTTTGTGCCAACTCAAGGATGGGTGGAGATCCCTTTAATGAGTGGGATGGTCCAAAGATTGTTAGGTTGGTAGGAAACTATTTTGAGGAAAATTCTGGGGCTTTTCTCAGCTTTTGCTACTTATATTGTCATTCATGCCCTATTACCATGATGGCAAACCTATGGCACGTGTGCCACAAGTAGCACGCAGAGCCATTTGTGCCGGCACACGAGCCACAAGCAAACTTACCTGTGCGCGTGCCTCACAGCTGATTTTTCAGCTGGTTTGAGGTCTTTTTTGGCCTCCCAGAGGCTTGAAAAAATTATCTGCAGACTTTGCAGGCCGAATAATAGGCCCATTGTCACAATACTGGAAATGATGAAACAGGCCTATTATTCGTCTTGCAAAGCCTGCAGAGGGTTTTTTCAAGCCCCTCTGGGAGGCCGAAAAAGGCCTCAAACTGGCCGAAAATCAGCTGTGAGGCGCAGTGCAGGTAAGCGGGTGGAGGGGATTGTGCATGCATGTGCAGGGGGTCAGGGGCGCATTGCCTTCTGAGTGGTGGCACATGAGTGTGCAAGCGTGCACAAAATATTTGGCACAGGAGCCCAAAAAGGTTAGCCACCATTGCCCTATCATATGATTGTGGACATAACATCTATAATATTTGAATACCCGTTCTTAATTAAATCTATTTCCACATAATGACAAGATGGAATGTTAAAATTAAAAAACACATTTCTTATTCTTTTTTTATTTCTAAGACTTTCAGAAATGATTGTACGAAAATGTATAATCCAGGATTACAATTTCTTTCTTTTTTATTTTGCTATCATTCAAAAATAGGAAACTGATAAAGGGTTGATGTAATTCTAATGTTTGATTCAGTGAAATTTCTTCCTTGCACACATGGCATTATTTCAGTTGGAATAATGAACATGATTATGAGTACTGTATATAGTTTATCATCTTACTCATGCTCTTTTTCCAACAAAATGGCCCTCATCTATACAGATCTTCCCAAAGGTAGCTTATGCAATATTAAACTATATTTTCTCTAATGTGCAACAAAATAGAAAATTGCCTTTCAGTTCTTCTCATTTATACTAAATTGGAATACACCCCCCTCTCTCCCCTCTCACTGTATATGTGTGTATGTATAACACACACACAGGTGGGGGGAGAGATATGAGCCCAGAAAACTACTATAAAGGTTTAAAAAACAGCTCAGAAATCATTAACTGTAATGTAGTTTGTGAGTATTTTTTGTTTAGCTTATTTTTCAATGAAGAGATTTAGTGCAGTCTTTATTTTAGAATTTGTTGTTATTAATTGTGAAGTCGGGTCTGACCCATTGCAACCCCATGGACAACGTCCTTCAGGCCTTCCTGCCCTCTACCATCCCCTGGAGTCCATTTAAGCTCACGCCAACTGCTTCAGTGACTCCATCCAGCCACTCATTCTCTGCTGTCTGTTAGGGATACACACCGTAGCAGAAAGTGCAACGACAGTCTAGCAGGCAGGCAAATATGTGAGATAAACGTTGTTGTAGCTTACACTCAGTAAAAAGATACACTGTACCAGTTAAATAGTTTTTTATTCCAGCAAGAGCTATAGCATAGTCAAACAGTCTATATGTCATACACTAGTTCAGTCCATCCGGGGATTAATCAGTTGCAAAGTCCAGTGTCGAAAAAGAGGTCAGTAAACTTACAAATAATCAGTCCAGTAATAAATCTCTTCTTCAATAGAGATATGAAGAAAATCAAACCTTTGTTCTTCGTTCAGCAACAGCAGAGAAAAACACGTAGTTATCACCATCAATCCATCATTGTCAGCAAGCCAGTAAAAGCCAGCAAACAGTGATCTCTCTTGCTCCCTCTTATGATGATTTTACAACTGTACCCAAAATACATGTTTTAACAGTTAAAGTAATACACACACTTAAACTCACTAACATAGTTTATATATATTATTTTACCCAAACTAAGTTAGGTAACCAATGTTATCCCTAACATTGTCCCCTTCTTTTGCCCTCAATCATTCGCAGCATTAATCTCTTCTCCAGTAAGTCCTTCCTTCTCATTAGGTGACCAAAGTATTTGAGTTTCATCTTCAGGATCTGGCCTTCTAAAGAGCAGTCAGGGTTTATTTCCTCTAGGACTGACCAGTTTGATTGCCTAGCCGTCCAAGGGATTCACAGGAATTTTCTCCAGCACCATAGTTCAAAGGCCTCAATTCTTCAGCACTCAGCCTTCCTTATTATGTACAACTTTCACAGCCATACATTACACTGAGATAATTATAGAATAGTCATCCTTGAAAGACAGTAGTTTGTCTAATTTGATATTAAATATGCACAAGATTTAAATTAAACTAAATAATTTTGGCATATAATTTTGTTAAAATATTATTTAAATTAATTAGTTTCCTATTAGGGAGCTTATGCTGGGTCCTCAATTTTGAAAATTGGAATAACAATACAGCCTGCTAAACAGCCAAGAAATTCACAAAGATAACTTCAAAAGGATAATTTTAAAATTAGATTAGACATCTTCACCTTTGAGATATAGTTAATAGCATTGTAACTGGGCCAAGAGAATTGCCAAATTAATCATGGGAACAAAGTCTGTTTGAAAGACAAAAATTCCTCCAATAAATAAATTCAGGGGAGGGGTGGGAAATGGAGGGAGGGAGGAAGAGAGAAAGATATATGCTTTGTTATGTTTCCATCTGCAATTCAGGAACTGTCAAAAGTTCATCATAATCAATGAAAAGTTTATGTTACGGAATAATGACTATTTTTCAGTGCAAGTAGAAGACTTGACTTTTTACTTATGCATTTGAAACTTAAGAACTTATTCTTCAAATATTCTTCAATTATTCCATGATTTCCAGCAATTTTAACGTGGAGTGACATTTATATGTACCTGTCCTTATTACAAAGGCTGCTAATATATTCTACTAGCACTGTTGGTGTAATATTTCTTGGTCTAAGTTGAACCTTTCAGGTGTTGGCTGTCAATTCTTGGACTTAAGAGTTCTTCTGAGACATCTCTAAAGAACAAGATCATATTTCTTGATCTGTAGATAAGATTATTATGCCAAGCAGCATTCCTGTTACTCTGATTCTGGATCTGGAAAGAAGAGCAGCTTCAGCAATTACAAAATAAAAAAAAAATTGATCAAGCAGATACTGTAGCATTTTGCTATAATCACTTTACTATCATTTCTGCGAACAGCTGAGGAACAAAAAGTTAAGTCGCAATTCATATGTGCTATAGGAAGCTTGATGGCTAGAAAATCCCTTTTGTTTTTTTCTTTCTTTGCCTGTTTACGTATTTTATTTGAAATGTTTAAAATATATATTTAAAAATAAATCTTAAGTTAAATAATTATACGACAATTATTAAAGATTAAAAGATAAAGATAAAAATTACTTGACATGGAACACCTGAGGAATTACTGGACACTCTGACATATACCATTTTTAGTTAATGGCTCCACAATTATCCATCTGAAAAACATATTGAAATGAACTCATCAAAACCAAACATTTGGTTCAAGATTTCTTTTCTCCTCTACTCCTGAATGTTTGATATAGCATTGAAGGCTTTGCAGGTGGACAGTTTGGGTCATGGATTTCTCCACTGAATTATTGGTGAGAAGCCAGCAGGAAGTTGCTCCACCTAATGAACATGGGATTGGGTTAACAATACAAACAGGACTGCAGGTATTGCTATTTGTTAAATGGTGTGTGGTCAAACTTTATAATTATATTGCTTAGTGTCAGATAGAAATTCCAGTTATAGGTAGTTCTTGACATACAATGGTAAATTCCATTTACCATGTCAAGAATTATTTATAATTTCAATTTGTGTTTTGGAATTGGCAGTTTAATTTCTGAATGTTACTTTGAGGTAGTTCAAACTAGAAAACCAAATTCTGAATACAATTACTACATTTATTATAAACTTACAGTAACAGAATCTTGCAAGTCTGAATACATTTTCTCCTTTCTGCCTTTATCTTTAAAGAACTAGGGACAGTCAAGTCTGAGAGAGTTTCTCAAATTACCTTTTTGCTCCGGACTTAAATTTCTTTTATCAGAAATGTGGCCTTAATTGTGTCTCTTCCTCATGTTTTTCAAAGTTATCCCTACTGCCTATTGCTGCATAGCAGAGAGCCATTTCTTGTTTTTTTTTCTGATTTCTTGGTTTTTTTAAAATAAATACTTAGTATTCATGTGAAAAATTAGCACTGTCCATCTTTTCAGAATTACAAATATAAATCTTCTTAACTAAGCTCAAAAGCTATTTCTCTTGAAGAAAAATTATAGCTACTTTGTGTTTCTTTTGTTTTAATTTATTTTATTAATCACATTAAATATATATTTGATATTGTCTCTATAAGGTGGATAATCTTGAGGGATGAGGGCAAGAGATGTTGCTTAGAAAGCATTCAGACAGTGGAGATAGGTGCCCACAATGGCTCTATATCGGGTGGGATTCAAATTTTTAACAACCGGTTCTGTGGCTGTGGCTTAGGTGGTGGTGTGGCTTGGTGGTCATGTGACTGGGTGGACATGACTTGGTGGTCATGTTTTTGGCTGGGTGTGGCCAACTCATAACACTCACATTGAGGCACATATCTCCTCACCTGGCCTCTCATGACTGTGGGGATGCTGTAACAGTTGTAAGTGTGAAAAAGGGTCATAAGTCACTTTTTTCAGTGCCATTGTAACTTTGAATGGTCACTCCACACAAGCAAAGTACCAGCAAAGGAGGGGAAAAAGACTCCAGAGACGTTCCTGAGACAGGAAGTCTAGTCCTGCCATGAATGTAATAAGGGTTAACGGAGAGGCAGTTTCTATAAGCAACACCAGAATGTTTCCTTCCTGCCTTCCTTACAGGATTAGGCCAGTAATTTCTTCGAACAACCAGTTCTCCGAACTGCTTAGAATGTTAACAACTGGTTCTAGCGAATAGATGCGAACTGGTAGAAGCCCACTCCTGCTCTATATTCAGAAGTAGGAACTTAGGAAGAATCTCCCTTAATTGTTCAGGCAATTAGAAATAAAGTGGACTTGCATATAGCCTTATAAGACCTGCATATTCAGACCTGCATATTCAGACTTGCATAGAGCCATACTATAATGTGAAGTGTTTATAATGCCTTTGTAAGAAAACACCCAGAATAGTGTGTCTGGTTTTGGTTGCTATAATATAAAAAAGATGTTGAGGCTAGGAATATAAAAAAAGATGCTGAAACTGGTAAAATTCTGCAAAAGATAATCAGCAATAAATCTGCAAACACCTAGAAGCAGACCAAGTTATAACCAGAAGCCAACATGGGTTTGTCAGAAACAAATTATGCCAAACAAATATTATTTGACAAAGTGATGTAAGTAGTGAATCAGCAAATTGCTGTGGATATGGTATACTTGGATTTTAGTAAATCATTCAACAAAGTAGATCACAATCTTCTTAGTAAGCTTGAAAAATGTGGGATAGACAGCATCATCAGATACATTTGTAACTAGTTTGCCAACCACAGTCCACATGTAGTCTTTAATGGAACTACATCCACATGGAAGTAAGTAAGTGGGGAGATATCCCCCAAGATTCCATTTTAAGCCTAGTACTCTTCAATCTTTTCCTAAATGATCTATATGAGGAAATAGAAGGGGAACCCATCAAACTTGCAGATAACAAAACTTGCAGGACTAGCCAATATTCCAGAAGTTAGCTTAAGATCCAGATGTATATTGACTGACTCTAACACTATGCCCTATTGAACAAAATGAAATTCAATGAAGAGAAAACTAAGATTCTATACTTAGGCAAGAAAAACAAAGTCTGCAGGTACAGATTACGTAAAACTTGGTTCAATACCAATCATGTGAGAGGAATCTAGGAGTCCTAATGGATAGTCTACTAAGGATAGTGGATAGTGGCAGCGTCCAAAAAAGCCAATACATCCCTAGGCTGCATTAAAAATTCTTCAAAGAGCCACTGGCTGCTTTAACTCCTCTTCAATATTCTGATGAAGGAAGTATCCAGCAGTGATGAAATACAACTCTAGTTTATTTTCTGTAAATGCCATAACAACATAAAGCAAGTATGCTTCACTATCTTTCCTTGTCATGATTTGGAATTAGGAAGACAAAATACTTGATAGATGTACAACTTGATTTCTTTCTTAAAAATAGATTACTCAGAAGAATAATTGTACAAGCCAAATCAGTCTGATGTAATTAAAATAGCAGGGTATGATAAGATAAGATAAGACAAATTTATTTATTTATTTTTATTTGTCAAACATGTACAAGAAAATATAAGTATGAACATAACTAAGAACAAAGGGAGTAAATGCAGATAAATAGGGACAGTGAGACAGGGACGGTAGGCACATTGGTGTGCTTATGCATACCCCCTTTAAGGACCTCTTAGGAATGGGGTAAGGTCCATGGTAGACAATGAGGTTGAAGCTGTGAGAGGTTGAAGTAGGGCGTTCCAGGCATTGACCACTCTGTTGCTGAAGTCATATTTTCTGCAATGAAGTTTGGAGCAGTTTACCTTGAGTTTGTATCAGTTGTTTGCCCATGTATTATTGTGATTAAGGCTGAAGAAGTCATTGACATGTTAGACATTGTAACATTGTACAATTTTGTGTACTATGCTTAGATTGGACCGCAGGCGGCACAGTTCTAGATTGTCCAGACCCAAAATTTCAAGCCTGGAAACATAGGAAATTCTATTGTGAATGGAGGAATAGAGTACTTTTCTCAAGAAATACCTCTGAACCTGCTCATTTGTATTAATGTCCGATATACAGTGTGGGTTCCAGGCGGATGAGCTGTAATTGGTCTGGCAAAGGTTTTGTATGCCTTAGTTAACAATTTAATGTTGTCAGACAATAAGCTTAAAGCCTTTTTGGCAATGCTATTATCTAGGGCTTAGATCGTTTGAAATAAGTATTCCTAGGTCCTTGACAGAATGAGGATTCTCTACAAGATTGTTTCCTCCTAACTTGTATTTGGTGTCCTGATTTTTTTTTTTTTTTGCCAATATGTAGGACAGAGCATTTGTTAATTGAAATTTGGAGTTGCCAATTGTGCGACCATTCTGACACATAGGTCAAGGTCGCTTTGTAGGGCAGCAGCATTGTCAATGGTGTTAAATAATTTTATTTCATCAGCGAAGAGGTTGCAGCTGCTTTTAATGTTGTCACATAGGTCACTGATGTAAAGCAGGAAGAATGTGGATCTTAAGACACTGTCTTGGAGGACACCACTATTAATTGGAGCTGGATTTGATAGGGCCTTCCCTATTTTGACCATTTGTTGCCTGTTTGACAAGAACATGGCTATCCACTTGTGCAGGGTCCAGAGATGCCATAAGAACTAAGTTTTAGCACTAGTTTGTCATGCACCACAGAATCAAAAGCTTTGCAGAAGTCTTTGTAAATTGCATCTATTGTTTACCCTTGTCTAGATGTGTGGCCCAAATATTTCTACAGTGAAGGAATTGCAGATTACAGGACAAACTTTTCCTGAAACCAAACTGCTTATTAGAAAGTAGGTTGTTTGTTTCTAAAGGTACGGTGATGGATTGGTTTATAATTGATTCCATGACTTTACAGGTGATGCAACACAGTGAGATTGGTCTGTAATTTTCTACTAGACTAGGGTCTCCCTTTTTAAAAATAGGTACGACTGTGGCTAATGATCATAAGTTGGGCAGGGAGCTGGTTCTGAAAGATACCTGTTGACAAAGACTGAATTGAATAATTTATTAAAGAGGTTGGCCTTTACAGTTTCATTGTTACAGTCTTCCCCATTAGGCCCTTTTAGGGTGGGATAGATTTTGAGTCTTTAAGTTTGGCATTAATGAAATTATAGAAGGCTTAGGAAGAGGTCGAGTTCAACAGCTCTTCCTCCTGTTTGCAATGGTGATTGGTACATTCGGCATTTATCTAGAAGCATAAGACTTTGTAGCAGTTTTTAAAGTTAGCTGCATGGCCAGTTTTGTTTGCTCACCAAAAGGATTTTTTCTTGGATTGTTTTTATTGATATGGGTAATATGTTTTTATTTTTGGCTTTAGGAGTTATTTTTGATACGTATAGATTAATGATTCTACTGACTTTGAGCAAAAAAATGTTATAATGGTCTTCTGCAGTATTACAACCCTAAACAGAGTTGCCAATCAAGAGATGTGAGGTCTGCAGTTATAAGATCATAGTTAGCTTTTTTTATAGTTATAATTTGGAGTCCCATCATTATGATCCTCTTTGCAAGGACTTAAGTTGAGACAAAAATCAATCATACTGTGATCACTATTGGAAAAAGGTTATAAGTTCATTGAAAAGTGATCATATCAGTGAGACTTGTTCAGCAGATAGAACATAAGATAAATGCCTGCAGAATTTCACAAGTAGTAGATGTTGTTTCCAGGAATGATGTAGACATAACAAAGGGAAATTTTTATATTGCAGCCTTTAAACCAAGTGCCTATTTTCAAATTTCAGCTGATTTCCAGGCAACCAGAATCATTCTATTACTATTTTATTTCTATAATGTTTACAGCACAATAGGGCAAATACTATCTCCTCTTCTGGTATACAACTCTTGTAGGCCAGTGGGGACTATTCTGTCTTTAGACTGCTGAATATAAAGACAGACAGACAACTCTGCAAAGGCTTCCATACAAAGTTTCTTTTATTGGGTCACCAGGCATTCTCAAATATAACTCACGGTTATGTTGAGATCCATCTAATGTCCAATTCTTTGCATAGCTGACTTTATAATGTAAAAGAATAGTGATCTTTCATCCCATAACGAAGGAGCAAGGGGGTGAGGCAGCAGCACGCTGCTGGGGTCCAGGCAAGAGTGAAGGAACCTCCCTCAACCCAACCAAGGATCAATTTAGTGACTAGTCAGGGTTACAGATGTGACCATGTGACATGAACTACATTTCCCAGGATGCATTAACTACATTTACCATGAGGCATTCCCTTATGGGGGCAGCTCCCAATTCTAACCTAACTAACTCAATTCCCATTACCTATATAGTATCTGGACAGCACAGGGACTGTCAGAACCTGATTGAACTGTTTGCAAATGTTTCAGGATAACTATGTAACTTTCTCCTAATCTATTAAATATTCAATTGTTCTCTCTTATAGTAAAATGTTAGAATTCGAGCTCTTTGAATGAGGAGTTTGACATGATTTGAAAGTACAGTTATTTCAGGAACTAATAAGAATCTGTAGAAGCAGGGGCAGATACAACAAAGGGCCCAGTGAACAAAATGTTTTGTTTGCTGTTATACCAGTGATTGCTTCTCCGTAGAACTGCTGCGAGCATCCAGAGAGTGGGAGGTGCTTCAGTCTTCACTTCTCACAGGCTGAGCTGAAATTGAGGAACGCCCTCCTCCTCCACGTGACTCCTCCATGCGTTCCTCCCAGTTTTAGCTCAGCCTTCGAGAAGCAGGCAGCTTTTTCTAATTCCTTGGCCGTTTTCAGGTTATCGATGAAAGTTGGATCAGGTTTGATTCATTTTTCTTTCCTCTCCCTGCAAGGCTAGTGCGATCCCAAATTTAGTTGGTGGAGCGATTTCGCTCCCAGGAGGGAAGTTAGGGGTTGGAGCCTTTGTCCCCCCCCCCATTCCTTCTAATCTATCCTCTGCCGTTCCAAGCGTGCTGGGCTCAGCCGCTTGGCCCTGTGCTGTATTTTAAAAGTGCAAATTGCGTCTTCCCCCCTAGAACGCCTCAGAGGAAGCAGCGCTTCCTCTCCCAGCTCTTTTCCTCCTTTTTTTGAAGTTGCGGTGGGCTGGTGCGCTTCTGAGCTGTGCGTTCTGAGCCGGGCGGCCATTTTGGGCACGCCTCGTGGCCGGCGCCATTTTGTTTTCCTAACAAGTAAGGCCTTTTTTTCCATTTCTAGGAATCCTACTAAACGGGCTCTTATGACTTCTGCCATCAAACATCTCTCTGATATTAGGGCTATTCAACCTGTACCCCTCTCCCAAGAGGGAAGGGGTTTCTATTCACTTTTATTCTTGGTGCCTAAACATTCCGGGGGATGGAGACCCATTTTAGATCTTAAGAGGTTAAATCGTTTCATTGTACGCCATAAATTCAAAATGCAGACTCTGCAGTCGATTTTACATGGCATTAGAGAAGGAGACTGGCTTACCTCAATTGACCTTTCCGAGGCTTATCTCCATATTCCCATTCATCCCTCGTATTCTAAATATCTCAGATTTTGTTATAATAATCAGCATTTCCAGTATGTAGCCCTCCCCTTTGGTCTAGCCTCAGCCCCGAGATCTTTCACTAAGGTGTTGGCGGCTATTGCAGCTCACCTCAGACAAATTCCCATCCGGATCCACTGTTACCTTGATGATATCCTGGTTGTATCCCCTTCCCGACATCAAGCCGAGAGCGATACTAGCGCTACCCTCTCGGTACTTCAGTCCCATGGGTTCTTAGTGAACTGGGAAAAGAGTCAGCTTACTCCTTCCACTAGTATATCTCATCTAGGGGCTGTGATTGACTCTGTTGAAGGAAGGGTCTTTCTCTCTCAGGAAAGACTTATTAGTATCCGCACCACTATCAGAGATATCCGGTGGACCGGGAAAGCATCGTTACTCAATTTATCCAAACTGCTAGGGAAGCTAGTTTCCTGTATTTCCATTATTCCATGGGCTCGCTTGCATTCCAGATCTTTGCAATGGTTCCTCCTGCCATATCAGCGTTCAGGAAGGAGCACGTCAAGGTTTATAGTGAAGGTCCCGCCGAAAGTTCTCGCCTCCCTCCTGTGGTGGATGCGACCATCTGTCAACAGAGGTCAGCTATTTCAGGAACCTCAAAGGGTTGTTCTCACGACAGATGCAAGTCTTTCCGGATGGGGGGCCCATCTCCAGTCTCTCTCAGCACAGGGAGTTTGGAACCGTTCAGAGCGAAGTCGGAGTATCAACTGGTTGGAGCTTCGTGCAGTGTACCTGGCTCTGCAAACATTTCTTCATCGGGTAAGGGGGCACCATGTCCTGGTCCTAACGGACAATACTACAACATGGCCCACATCAATCGGCAAGGGGGCACCCATTCCTCCCTTCTCATGAGAGAGGCCGAACGACTGTGTCGATGGGCAGAAACGCACCTCTTATCCATCAGAGCGGAGCACATTTCCGGGGCCTCCAACATCCAAGCAGACTGGCTCAGCAGGGCAACACTGGATCAGGCAGAGTGGCGCCTACACCCACATCTGTTCAGAGAAGCAGCAGTCAGGTTCGGTCAGCCCCTAGTAGACCTTTTTGCGTCTCCGCTCAACGCGCAAACACCGAGGTTCTTCTCCCATTATCCCTCCAGCGGAGCAGAGAATCATGATGCCTTGCGTTGCCCGTGGCCTCCCGGGCTACTGTACGCCTTCCCTCCGCTTCCATTAATCGCCAGGGTGATTCGAAAATTGATAGCCGAGAAAGCAGAGATCCTCATGGTGGCACCTTATTGGCCCAGGAGGCCATGGTTTGCGGACCTCCGCAATCTGTCAGTATCTCCACCATGGAGGATTCCGTTGGATCAGATTTCGCAGTCGCAAGGCCCGCTGCTCCATCCAGAGCCACAGTGGCTACAGTTGGCCGTTTGGAGGTTGAGCGGGAAAGGATGATTGAGGAAGGCTTATCAGCACAGGTCATTAACACCATTTTGGCGGCTAGAAGACCTTCTACCACTCGCATTTATGATGCAACCTGGAAAAGTTTCTGTAACTGGTGCCACAAATCATTCATCGACCCACGCTCTCCTTCAGTTGCACAGATCCTGGCCTTCTTACAAGATGGTTTAGATGGAGGTTTATCGCCTAACACCTTAAGGAGGCAGGTAGCGGCGCTCTCAACGGTGGTTGCTGGCGGTCCTTTCGGTCCCCTTTCCCACCATCCTCGAATTAAGGCTTTTCTTAAAGGGGCTTCTAATTTGCGCCCGTCAGTAGTGCATAGGTACCCGACATGGGACCTTAATAAAGTTCTCCTGGCCTTGACTAGATCTCCTTTTGAGCTTCTCAGGGGGGCATCACTTCAATTTCTTACATTTAAAGCAGTTTTTTTGGTGGCTATTACTTCGGCTAGAAGGATATCTGAAATTGCAGCTCTATCCGTAAGAAAAGATCTGTGCATTTTTCATTCAGATCGGGTGGTTCTGAGACCAGACCCAGCATTTATGCCGAAGATTAATTCACCGTTCCACAGGGTGCAGCAGTTGGTCCTGCCTAATTTTTGCCCGAAGCCTCTGCACGAGCAAGAGAGGCAGTGGCACACCCTTGATGTTCGAAGGGCTTTGCGTATTTACATTTCCCGCACGCAGTCCATCAGGAAGACAGAGTCTCTCTTTTTGTCCTTTCAGCCAAAGACACTAGGCTGTAAGGTTTCTCCGTCCACGGTAGGCAGATGGATTAGGGCTACCATATCCAAAACCTATTTAGTTCAAGGTATTCCAGTTCCTAGTGGGGTTACCGCTCACTCCACCAGAAGTGCAGCTACCTCAGCAGCCTGGGCTACTCAGGCGTCTATTCTTGATATTTGCCGGGCGGCCACCTGGACTTCCCCATCTCCCTTTATAAGACATTATAAGATTGATGTTTACGCCTCAGCTGAAGCATCTTTTGGCAGGCGAGTTTTGCAGCAAGTGGTGAGAGATCCTGGGGAAGTTCCAATCCAGACGGACTCCCACCCGTAGGACACACTGGCTTTGGTATGTCCCACTCTCTGGATGCTCGCAGCAGTTCTACGGAGAATGGGCGTTGGTTCTTACCTGATACGCCTCTTCTCGTGGAACTGCGTAGAGCATCCAGCCCCACCCTGTTGGTACGTCTGTAAAGGGGGAAAAACCTGTTTCGGCCAATGATTTCTAATGTTGTAGTTCATGTTGTTTAATACTTAAGAGTAGAGGGGTTTTTTTTTGTCCTCTCGTCTTCGATAAAACTGGGAGGAACGCATGGAGGAGTCACGTGGAGGAGGAGGGCATTCCTCAATTTCAGCTCAGCCTGTGAGAAGTGAAGACTGAAGCACCTCCCACTCTCTGGATGCTCTACGCAATTCCACGAGAAGAGGCGTATCAGGTAAGAACCAACGCCCATTCTTGGATAATCAAATGCATAACAGTTCTAAATGACATTTTTAATCTGAAGCTTGCATGCATGCTTGTTTGGCTTATTGCACTGCCCACTAATACTTCTTGGATGGAATGCAATTCCAGAAGATTATGGTCTGCTGCAAGGTCCAGCAGGAAAATTATTATGGCAGGAAAATGGTTGTGGAAAAGAAGGAATCATGGTAGATTTATCCTCTGTGGAAAAAATGAGTTTGATGAATTTAAAAATATAAAAATTTGTATGGAAACTTTGTAAGTGGCAAAAACTGAGATTGGTTATCTTTCTGATAATTTATGTAGTATTGTAAATATAAATTCAGAATCAAATTAATCTGCTTTATTTTGATGAAACCCTTACTTTTGTAACTTTTATAAGGGAACCCATATCTAAGAAACTTGGATTTCTGTACAAGATGATAATAGCATTGAGCAATGAATAAAGCCAGGCAGTTTGAAAATAGATGTAGAATAACTAGAATGACATTTTATCATAAATGTTAAATTCGATAGATTAGCTTGCATTTTCAAAATTAATGCAAATATTCAATATTCCTACATTCTCTGCAGGACTATAAAGTTATTGTTTGCATTATTATATTGTGGGCTTTCCCCTTTTGTTTTACCAAATTGAATACAAGTAGTTCTCACTTAATTGGGACTGGAATTTGTATTGCTAAGTGACACAGTTATAAAGTATATTACATGACCGTTCCACTTAGCAACAGAAATTTTGGAATTTCCAGTTGTCATTGTTAAGGGAATTACTGTGATCAATTAAGCAGGACATAATATACTCGCCATTTGTAACCCCCTACCAGCATCCCCATTGAGTTTGTTTGTATGAATCCAGCAAAGATGATTTAGAATTGCTAATCACCACACTGTAGGATGCTATAATATTGCAACTACAAGGACTAGTCATAGTAGTCAGCACCTTTTTAAGTTTGAATTATTGTTGCTGAAGATTGGTTTAACAGGTTTAACAACCACCTGTAAAAGCCTTTCTTCCCAACTGCAAATTGTCATTTTCATGAACAGCATATAGGAACTTCATAAGAGTTCTCACAACTGTTTCTTTGCTAAAGTTAACACTATTAAAATTGCTGAAAAAATTACCTAGACATTTTATATGTATGTACACATGCAATGTAATATCTATTCTTTTTGTAGGTGTCATATCACAAACCAGTACTAAAATCTTTGGAAGCTGGGGTGTGAAGATCCCGAGACATAAAAAAGACTTCTCATTAGTAATAGTTCTGGCTACCAAAGTTTATTTCCATGCCAGAACAGGTGATCTTTCCACTTGCGCAAAGGGAACAATGTCTTAGGAACATAAATAAGGCAAATGTGGTCACTATTGTCTTTTTTCTTTTTTCAGGCAAAAAATTAAGAGGCGTGCTCCCCAACCACCAAAACAGCCTTCCATTACACATGACGTTAATGAACATAAAGTAATCCCAACCCTAGGAATGTGGTCAGATCAAAATATCTTAACTATGAAGGGAAATTTGATTAAAACCATAGTGGACATTCTGGTAGTTTTTCCAGATGGAGAAGAACAGAAAAAAACTGTACATGCGAGGTAAGGTTTTTAATACCTGAAACAAATAATACTGTCCACAACTTTTAAAAATTCCATGATAAAGACATCTGTAATCACACATATGTATCACCTAGAAGCAAACAAGGTTACAACCAGTAGCCAACCTGGGTTTATCAAAAAAGATCATTCCAAACAAATCTTATTTCATTCTTCAACAAAATACCCAATTAATAGATCAATTAGAATAGTGTACTTAGATTTCAGTAATGCATTTGATAAAGTAGACATCGTACTATCTCTTGGCAAGCTAGTAAAATGTAAAAGGTGGCTGACAAACTGCCCTCAACATTGTCTTCAATGGAACTACATCCACATGGATGGAAATAAGCATTGGGATACACCAAACTTCCATTTTAGGCCCAGTACTCTTCAATATCTCTATATAATCTATATGAAGGAATTGAAGGGGAACTCATCATATTGCAGATGGTACTAAGCTAGCAGGGATAGTCAACAGTCCAGAAGAAAAGTTCAAGATCCAAAAGGATCTTGGCATAATTAGATCACATGAATTTCTAGTAGCCCTTTAGTAAGCCTTAACAAGACCATATTTGGAATACTGCAACCAGTTCTAGTCACCACAATATAAAAAAGATATCAAAGCATGGAAAGAGTGCAGAGAAGAGCAACAAAAAAGATTTGGAGGCTGGAGGTTTTAACGTATGAAGAATGGTTACAGGAACTGGATATGTCTAGTCTAATGAAAAAAAGGACCAGGAGTGGCATAATAGCATTGTTCCAATATTTGACGAGGTCCTACAAAGATGAGGGGTCAAACTATTTTCAAAGCACAAAAAAGGAAGACAAGAAACAATTATCTTCAAAACTAACCAAGTAGAGAAGCAACCTATACTCAAGGAGAACTTTTCTAACAGTGAGAGCAATAAACCAATCCAATAGCTTGCCCTCAGAAGTGAGGGTGCTCCATCACTGGAGACTTTTGAACAGAGACCAGGTAATAGCATTTAGACTTATATACCTCTTCACAGTACTTTACAGCCCTCTCTAAGCGGTTTACAAGACTACAAGACTTCTGAGGTCCCTTCCAATTCTATTATTCTATGTTCTGAATAAATTTCTGCGGAAATGGCTAACATTTTAGATAAGATTCAGAAGGTCATTGGCAGCTGTAAGCATTGGGCCCTATCTAACAAGGTTCAATGATAAGAAAATCAGTAAGTATACGTAATGTAAAAAGTTGAGGTTGTAGTTGTATTAGTATTTTACTGTGTTGGAAAGAGTTGGAAATCAACACATTTTTCTTCTGTTCTTTTTTTCTACCATCTTTTTTATTTATTTTATTTATTCGTCAATTGCTTACAAGATAATAGGTATAAGTAAAAACATAGTTATGAATACATGGATACATATAAGAAAAATATATATAAAAGAAACAATAGGACAGGGACAGTAGGCACATTGGTGCACATGCACGCTCCCTACAGACCTCTTAGGAAAGGGATGAGGTCAATAGTAGGCAGTCTAAGGTTAAAGTTTTGGGGGTTTGGGGAAGAAACCACAGAGTCAGGTAGAGTATTCCAGACATTGACCACTCTGTTGCTGAAGTCATATTTCCTGCAATCAAGTTTGGTGCGATTAACCTTGAGTTTGTATCTATTGTTTGCTCTTGTGTTGTCTTGCACTCCCCCTTTTTAAATTTTTATTTTAATATAATTTATGCTATAATAAACCTTAATAAATTTTTAAAATCAAAATAAATCTAATTTATTTCCTGAAGATTTTATTTAGAGAAGCAATGATATTTAATGATAATTGATAAATCATCTCCTTGGTTAATAAATATTTCCTATTGATTCAGCCCTTCACAACAGTCCACATTTCTTATGTGCTTTTGGGAAAATTAATTGCCTACCCTTCTGTAAAATGCAGATATATAAAAGATTTTGAACATTTATATTTTCCATGTATTTTTTTTGAAGAGCGTTTACAGCTTTTCAAAATAATGACTTGATACTTTTTGTTGTGATGTAGGTTGTATAGGTATTTATTGTAAAATATTCAACAAAAGCCTACAGTTAATCCTAGTTTATAATTGGCCTTGTCATGAATAACCTTCAGCATTTTTTCTTCCAGCAAACCGGTGATGGATCTGTTTGTAGAGTTGTGCAGCCAGTACCACTTAAACCCAGCCCACTATACTTTTGAGTTGCAGTCTGGGAAGACCCAACAATCTTTGAGTTACAAGCCAAATACTTTGATAGGGACATTAGATGTACAGAAGATACTTCTAAAATTGAAGGTTCCCGAAGAAAAAAAAATTAAGCGGCCTCCACCAAAGATTCCTGAGGTAAAAGTATTTTCTTATGATGTATTTTCTTGCATTATGTCCAAGAGAAGGGGATTGTCACTTCACTATGCTGGATGATTTTAGTATTGCTGATACAATCTTTTAATCCATCAAGTATCACAAGGATAGGGATTATTGACCAAATACACAAGGATCTAGTGTTCTGATTGAATTTACAGTTGGAGGTTCTTTTGAATAGGCTGTCAAAACCTGAAAAATCTGTGGTTGCTTTATGAATTGCATTCAGTTTAATAAGTTGACATCTTAAATAATTTGTTTTTAAATAAGCAGTATATGAATATCATAATAAAAAGTGAATGCAAGAATTAACTAACTGAAGCATTCAAAAAGCTTGTGGCTTGGACATCTAGGTCTGATTTCAATATGTGGGAAACTCATTTCAGGAATGGATCATGCAAAATGTGTAGTATAACAGACATACAGGTAGTCCTCAATTAGCAATCACTTGTCCAGCAACGGTTCAAGTTACGATGGCATTGAATGAGAGGGAGTTATACAAGTCCTCAAAATTCTGGCTGCCTCAGCATCCCCACAGTCAAATGATGATAATCTGGGTACTTGACAACTATCTTACACTTAGGACAATTGCAGTATCCCATGGTGATGATTTGCAACCTTTCTGCTGGCTTTCCACAAGAAAAACCAATCAATTACCTGCTGTGTACCCTCCCCTAGGTCCTCTGTACTCACACAGTTCCTCACTGGCCACCAGTATACCCTTGCTTATCACTTTGTGCCTCACTACACTTGTCCATGCCTCTCCCACCATCCATGCATTCTCTCCCTCTCTGAGCCTTGCTGCTCTCATACCATGCCTCCCTTGTGCAGCTCCTCAAACCTCATTATACTCTTTGTGTGCTTTCTGACCACTCTTCTTAATCTTCAATGTGCTTATGCCATGTCTCACATCCCATGCATATTCGTGCATCCACACGGGTTCACCTGCCCTGTGCCTCTCCAGTAATTCATACACCCTTCTCAGCCACTTGTACATCATCCCCGGCCAAATAAATTCTCCATGGTTCTTATTTGCAACTGATGTTTTGAAACTAATTTATGAGGGAAGATTCGAGGAATCAGGACATCCTTATTTTCTATGACAACTAAATATGGTATTTTAGTAAATGTAATTTCTCTTCAGTTTCCTTTCTCATTATTTTTTTTCAGTGTTTTTTTTTCAGTGCAAGAATATTGCACTTATCATTTCTGTTTATGCATATATCTATGCAGAATCTTATAGCGTTAAAATGGAATGAAGGTACAGTGCACATTTATATTTTAGTTTTCTCATCCAGTTTAAATGATCGATTTTAATTGGATTTGAATTATATTAACAAAGTATTATGCTTGGACATCTTGGTTGTTTTTTAATTGCTTTACCCTAGAGAACGGTGCGACTGGTAGTAAATTATTTGAAGACACAAAAGACAGTAGTTCGAGTGAATCCTGAAGTTCCTCTTCAGAGTATAATCCCAATCATTTGTGAAAAGTGTGAAGTTAGTCAGGAAAGCATTGTTCTCTTAAGAGATACTTTCACTGGCGAAAAATTGGAATTGACAAAGTCATTGAATGACCTAGGGATAAAGGAGCTTTATGCCTGGAACAATCAAAAAGGTAAGTCATGATCTATGTTAAATTATCATAGGAAACTACTATAGAAATTAATGCTTATAAATTGGGACATCCATTTTGGAGGTGGCTAGTAGATCACTAGAACTCACTTTCAGTCTTTCTATACATTGGTTCTTTTTATCCACTTTAATATTAATTTTAAAGTTTTAATTTTTAATGCCCTATGTTTTTATGTTTTAATCCTGTAATTGTCGTATTTTGTTATGTGTAGTATTGAAAGCTGCCTAGAGTTCCTTGATAATGAGATGGGCAGTATACCAATTGAATGAATGAATGATACTGTTACATACATTGTGGATCTCCTCTTCATGCTATTTAAAAACATCATGAAGTTGCTAGGGCACATCATCTCTTGGTTCAGGATACAGTATCCTCAGTATCCTAAGGACACCCAATTCTATATAACACAACATAGCTTTTATTATGGTCAGTGTCTAATCCAAAAAAACTGCATTCAACTTTGTATTACTAGCCTAAGGATGCAGTTGAAGTCCTGGCCTTATGGGTCTGAATGAAATCAAATTAAATCTCAACAAGATAGGTTCACTGCTTTCCATGGTGAATCTTGCTCAGTTTTGTTTCTCACTATATTTTAATCATATATTTTTAAAGAATAAAGGAAATAGATAAAAAGCACCTG
This sequence comes from Hydrophis major, assembly GCA_033807585.1. Lineage (NCBI taxonomy): Eukaryota > Metazoa > Chordata > Lepidosauria > Squamata > Elapidae > Hydrophis > Hydrophis major. The sequence continues at coordinate 97,255,500 of CM066343.1, read as the reverse complement.
GGTAACTCTTAAAAGAGATGATAAAAGAAGCAATACAAAAACCAAGTGATCAGCTGCATTTTTTCTCCTGCCCTTTTAATATCAACTCTCTAGTACAGTTGAGCAAAGCACTTTGATAGTAGCCATTATAAATGTCCTGTAATGCTTTAGCTTTGCTATATTAGTTAAATAACTAGCTGGGTGCTTTTTGATTACACAACTTCTTAAATCTGGATGTTTATAAACCATACATCTGACCATATCACTTATTTCAGAAATATTTTTCAATTATACAATTTACTTTGCATATCACATTGAAATCAGGCCATTGTATATCCTACTACTCTTAAGTTACCTATTATAAGATCTTTATTTCATTTAAGCCAATGGTATAAAAATATTAGAATTAATCCTGATGAAAAAAAAAATTGATTTAAGCTTAAAGAAAGAAAAGGGAGCTAGGTTTATATTTCTACTAACCTGCACGTTTCTAATATTAAAGCAATATGTAAAATAAGCAGAGGAAATATTTATATTAAATCTCATCTCTGTATCATTTATAAAGAGTAATTATCCTAATAAATACAAACTTAAGAATCATATATCAAATGAACAGTGGTTTTTGCCTTGAAAGTTTTAATTGCTACTGCAACATAATATCTGCCAGGGTCTTACAAAGTTTTACTTCATTGGCACTTTTTTCAACTTTTCCATATTATATTGAGTTTGGCCTTCTTAATTTCAAGAAGTCTGCAAGAAATGCCAAGGCATTTACATAATTGTAACTTGTTCACTGTTAATTTTAACTATTTTTCACTTACAAATATCTGAACTGGTAAAATATTCAACTAGTTTTGTTTTATGATAATTAACAATCCCTCTCATAGTAATCCGTCATAGAATATAATGAGAAACAAAAACTTCTTTTTGCTTCCAGTGACATAACAGTTATATCATCAAAACCCAGAACGCCCAACAAAAGCTTATGAAATAATTTCAAAGTGAAATTACTTAATAAGCATTTCAATTGAATTGAATTGACATTACTCAATCACTGAACAAATGGAATCATCTACATTAATAGGAGCAGCAACCTGTACAAATATCTTCAGGTTTATTCCACAAAGTGTTTAAAATAAATGAAAACCATATATGACCTTTTATATAAAACAATAGTGCTATATAAAACAATATATTGTAGAGGCAGGTACTAATCAATCTTTATCAACTTTTATGAAATTTGGTGGACCTTAACACAACTTGGATCTTTTTCTGATCTTTATTTAGCCATTTAAGCATTAACTTCTAAAGTAATCATTTGGATCTGTGATTGATAATGGTTCTATAAATGCAGAAGTGTTGGGGATAGGGTAAGAAAACTAGTAGCTAGAACTCTACCACTTAAAAAATTAAATTCAGTTGAGTTTTTCTTTTCCTAAAAACTCAGTTTAATGATTCATTTAACTGAATCATTAATTAATGGTGTAAAGGTATAGTTACAAGAAAGAAGCCTGTTCTTACTTTATGAAATAAAACTTTCCCAATAAGATCTGGCCTACCCTCTATTGTCTTTGAAGGAGGGAATGCTTAAGGCTTTCACCTCACAAAAGAGGTAGGAGTCTGACAATATATCTTCTTAGAAGTTGCCCCCATACTCTGAAATAGGTGCCTTCTAAGATATGGGTTAGCCCTAAACATCTGATCTTGTCTAAGATGCTTCATCTCTTATTATTATTCAGTATGTTTAGGCATTGATGGTAGAAAGACTGTCTTTAACTTTTTAGCTGGTGGTGGTGGTATTTTTATAGTAAACCTTAGAAAATAGGCAATATATTAAAATCTTGTATAAGTAAATAAATCAATATATTGCATAGTTTCATAGCGTTACTTCCCTGTCATTGCAGCTCTTCCAACAAAAATTCATTCTGAACCTACTTTGAGCTATAGAGGTACTGTAAAATCTACTTGGAGATAAATTTGCCTTTTAGCTTTTGTTTTTGTATGTTTTGATATTAATATTATTATATTTATTATTTCTGGAATCATAATGAATTTTAGCAAACAGTAGAAAATGTTTTGTTTTTAATAAAACAAAAGTTTTATTAGCATGAAAGTAAACTGCGGGTGTAAGTTTAATCTGTAACATGCATGGTAACTAATAGCAAATTTAATAGTACAGTATTCATAGCCATAGAACCATAGAACATAATTATCTGTAGTTGAATGCCTGTAAACAAGGGCTTGGATTATTTGTAATTCTTTGTATGAATTGCTAATGATTATTGTTTGTGCATACTTTGCATTTATTTTACTTTTATTATCAATTTTTGTAAACATTTTTTTCCTTCCATTCAGTTGTGTCAGATTCTTGGAGCCTGTCTGGACTAGCCCCTGCAGTTTTCTTGGCAAGGTTTTACAGAAGTGGTTTTCCATTGCTTCCTTCCTAGGGCTAGGAAAAAGTGATTGGCCTAAGGCACAGCTGGCTTTGTGCCTTAAGGCAGGAATAGAACTTACAGTTTCCTATTATTTTAGCCAGGGGTCTTCAAACTTGACAGCTTTAAGACTTGTGGACTTCAACTCCCAGAATTCCTTTTCCAGTCATGTAAGCTCAGGAATTCTGGGAGTTGAAGTCCACAAGTCTTAAAGTTGCCAAGTTTGGAGACCTCTGTTTTAGCTGGATGCTTTAACCACCACACCAAAGTGGGTCTATTGTAATAGTAATTTATACATAACAATTATTGTATCATAGTTATTTTTAAGCCTTTAAGACCAAAGCTTTCATTAACTATACAAAATGGGCAATCCACAGCTATGAGCTACCTTTCCCTGCTAGCAATCTGTTGGATCCAAGTCACTTGTGGAAACATTGGAGACAAATATTTCGGCCTTTATGGGAGCTTTAGGAATTCCCTTTATGGGGACCTTTAAGGAAATAGATGCATTAATAGATACATTCAGTTATTTAAAGGTTAAAGCAGACCTGTCTTGACAAGTTAGGCAAGAAACTGCAAGAATTGACTTCCAAGGGCACAAATTCTCAAATATGTTGTAGAAAATGCAGAAAAGCCATTAGTGAGAATCTAAGCAATTGATATGTATTATCAAATACAACTTTTATTTATTATGAAATCAATATTTTGCTTTGGCAATGTATTAATCTGATACCAGATTAATCAAATGTAACACTTCGATTTTTCACACCTTCATATGAACACATTTTGACATTCTAGTTTCTGATCTGTCTGTCTGTCCGTCCATCCATCCATCCATCCATCCATCCATCCATCAACTCATCCACCTATCTGTCCAATGTAGTATTTTAGTCTGAAACACTTCATTTGTGAATTTTCCATAGACTATGTCAAGTATAGACAATATAAATTATCTATTGCTATCTGTTTGCAGATACTAGCTAAATTTTTGTGTGATATTTGTTGTGTAAAATGATGCAGATTCCAGAAAATAGTATCTATTATTATTATTTGTACAAAATAGGGAGGAGTATATTAGACAAGTTTTGATTAGGCAAGCTAAAAGAAGAATGGGCAGTTGATAGTAAAGAAACAATAATAGAAGGAGTGGTAACAATTGTCTATACAAAATTGCCAAGTGGTATTCTTTGGGATAAATTGTCCTGTTGTCTTATTTCCTAACTTAAAATCTGTTATACTGCTTGTGTTTTAAAAAATTTCAGCAGTACACTGCATAATTACCCAGTGAGATCACACAATTCTGTTCCATTCAGATGCAAACCATCATATTCAGAATAGCCAACAATTGTTTGACTGATTGAAAATATAATAAAAGATCATGTAAAAAGAATGAGCAGGATGAGCTTTCATTAGAGTTTTACAGAGTTAAACACATTTATGCTTGTTTTTGATTGTAAATAAAATTGTATTTGTTATGTCATGTTTAAAGAGTCTAATAGAATCTATACCCACAGACAGATACAAAGATAGAAAGTTTTAATATAAATAAATAAAACTTGGTTGAATCTAAAATAAGTGACTTTAGTGAATCCCATATAACTTTTCTCTCTCTCATGAAAATAATAAAAGTTCTTTTTAATATATATTTGTGTCCTCTATGGAGTAGAGGTTTCTTATTTCAGTTTTCAAATAGATAAGCTATTCTATTAAAATGTCATTTGAGCTGGATTGGAATAGTCATTGTGACTTGTGCATTTAACAGAAACAAAAATATCAACTGGTTGGGACACACCAGTAAAAGAAAAGAAAGGATTTCTTGGATTTTTTAGGACAAGTATGAAGAACAAGGTAAATACTATATTTGTTTATTTGGCTAATGATTCCTACTTATCTCTGTATGTTTTGTCTTGTAGCTTGTATTTAGGGTGTTGCTAAAGTAACTCTTTATTGCATCTTTGTCACAATTAAATATTGACCAAGCATATCTATTAATAACCCAAAATTGTAACCCACAATCCAATGCCGCAGATAGATATAGATTCATTGGGTTATAGTAATTTTTTCAGCTATCTCTCAGCTATTCCTCATGCCATGCTGGTGCAATGGTTGGAATGAATATAAATATTGCAGGCAAACTCTGCCTGCAGCCTGGAATTTGATCCTGATGCAGTTTAAGGTTGACCCAGCCTTCTATCTTCCGAGGTCGGTAAAATGAGGTCTAGATGGTTGGAGGCAAGATGTTGACATTGTAAACCAAATAATACTGTAAAGCACTGTGGAGTGGTATATAAGTCTAAATGCTGTTGCTATTGCTTGATAGAGCTATAGTTTTTACTGTGCCTAATAAGTTGCATTTACTGGGACATTAGATTTTTTAAAAATCAAAGTATTTTTAGTAAATGATTCTATGAATATCAAAAGTATGGCAGCTATACAACAGTCTAAGGTCATGTTTCAATTTTTGAACTACATATTCAATAGCAAACAATCTTAATCTGAACATTCTCACATTATGTAAGTCTCAATGGCAAATGAAAAAACAGAGCATGAGCTGCTACCCCTCTGAAGAACTATATAAAAAGGAAGTCTGTGTTTTCATTTTAAGAAATGTAGATATGATTTTAGGAACATTTCTTAAAATATTAGTTGTTTCCTAAGCATTGTACATATAATGTATATTATGCAGGTCAGATATATATGTGCAGGTCAGACATAGTACAGTCAGTGCTTGACTTACAACCATTCATTTAATGACCATTCAGAGTTACCAGCTCTACTGGAAAAAAGTGATTTATGACTATTTTTTATATGACTATTGCAGCATCCGCATGGTCACATGTTCAAAATTCGGACACTTGGCATCTGGCTCACATTTATGACAATGACAGTGTCCTGGAGTTATGGAATCACTTTTTGTGACTTTCTGACAAAGTCAGTAGATTCAACAAAGTCAACCAGATTCATTTAACAACCATTAACTTAACAACTGTGATTATTCATTTAAACAATTGTGTCAACCAAGGTCATGAAATGGGACAAAACATATTTCACAACTGTCTTGCTTAGCAACAGAAATTTTGGGCTCAATTGTTCTAGTAAGTTGAGGGCTACTTACTTATCAATTGAGAAATGTATTCTTCTGTATGCATTTATATGATATACAGACATTAATGTATCAGCTCATATCAATCTCAAATATAGATAAGACAGATAAATGTTGTGAGGTAAGACTGCCCAAGCAGCTAAATGTTAAGAACAGTGTTTCAAATACACAACACACATACACACACACACACGTAAATGTAAATTGTAATACTACATTGTGTCGAGTATACTCATATTTCTAGAATAAATATTTATTTGTTTATTATTTGATCTGTCAATTGCTTACAAGATAATAAGTATAAGTATATACATAGTTATGAATACATGAAATGGGTACATATAAGAAAAATAAAAGAAACAGTAGGACAAGGACGGTAGGCACATTGGTGCGCTTATGCATGCCCCCTACAGACCTCTTAGGAAGGGGGTGAGGTCAACAGTAGACAGTCTAAGGTTACAGTTTTTGGGGTTTGGGGAAGAAACTACAGAGTCAGGTAGAGTATTCCAGACATTGACCACTCTGTTGCTGAAGTCGTATTTCCTGCAATCAAGTTTGGTGCAGTTAACCTTGAGTTTGTATCTATTGTGTGCTATTGTGTTGTTATGGTTGAAGCTGAGGTATTCATTGACAGGTAGGACATTGCAATGTATGATTTTATATACCACACTTAAATCAGACCGAAGACGGCGTAATTCAAGGTTTTCTAGGTCTAGAATTTCAAGTCTGGTGTCATAAGGTATTCTACAACGAGTAGAGGAGTGGAGAACTCTTCTTGTGAAATATTTCTGGACTTTCTCAACTGTGCTAATATCAGATACGTAATGTGTGGGTTCCAGACTGATGAGCTGTATTTGAGTATTGGTCTAGCAAATGTTTTGTATGTTCTAGTTAGTAGTGTGATATTACCAGAGAAAAAGCTATGTAGGATTAGGTTAACAACTCTTAATGCCTTTTTGGCTATGTAGTTAAGTGGGCTCTAGCACTTAGATCATTAGAGATGAGTATTCCAAGGTCCTTTACAGAGCTTGGATCGTCAACAAGATCTTGATTATTCAGCTTGTATTTTATTTTCTGATTTTTTTTTGCCAATATGTAAGACAGAGCATTTATTTGTTGAGATTTGAAGTTGCCATTTGTTTGACCATTCTGATACATAATCAAGATCTTTTTGAAGGGTAGCAGTATTGTCTGTGGTATTGAAGAGCTTTATATCATCAGTGAAAAGAACACAGTTGCTCTTAATATGATCACAGAGATCATTTATGTAGAGTATGAAGAGAGTTGGTCCTAGAACACTTCCTTAGGGGACACCACTATTAACAGGTACAGAATTTGATAGGACTCTCCCAATTTTGACCATTTGTTGTCTGTTTGACAGGAATGCTTCTATCCAGTTATACAGTTGTCCAGAGATACCATAAGATTTTAGTTTTAGGAGTAGCTTGTCGTGTACCACTGAATCAAAGGCTTTACAGAAGTCTATGTAGATTGCGTCTATTGTTTTGCCCTGATCAAGTTGTATAGTCTATATGTTTTGCAGTGTAAGAGTTGCAGATTACAGGATAGTTTTTTTCTGAAACCAAATTGTTTATTGGAGAGTAGGTTGTTTGTCTCCAAGTGGAGGATAATGGATTAGTTAATAATTGATTCCATGACGTTACAGGTGATGTAGCATAAGGAGATTGGTCTGTAATTTTCAACTAGGTTGGGGTCTCCCTTTTTGAAGATGGGGATGACCATGGCTTGTGACCATAGGTTAGGCAAGGAGCTGGTGCTGAAAGATTTTTCAAAGATTATGCTTAGAGGTTAGGCTATGGCAGTGGATAGCTTTTTTAAGAAATAGGCACATATTCCGTCCGGTCTAAGAGAGAGAGACGGTTTTAGATTGCGTAGTGCTTTTTCAACATTGTCTTCTGTAAAATCAATATGTATTAGATCATTGTAGTTGTCCGTGGTTTGGCTAGGAAATACGAGGCATAATCCATTGCTGTTTACAAATACTGAGCCAAAGAATGTGTTAAAGATAACGCTTTAATGGTGTCGTTGTTGCAGTCTTTACCATTAGGTTCTATCAGGGGTGGGATGGACCTTGAGTCTTTTAGTTTGTTGTTTACAAAATTGTAAAAAGCGTGGGTGGAATTGGTGCATAGAAGGTTTTCCTCTTGTTTAATGTGATAATTAGTGCATTCAGTCTTTATCTGGTGGCATAATTTTTTGTATTGGCTTTTGAAATTGGCAATGTGACAAGATTTGTTTTTCTGCCAGAGTGATCTCTTTTTGGATTGAAGCTTCCTTATTGTTATGGGTAATCTGCTTTTTTGTTTTGTTTTGGGAGTTGTTGGTACATATAGTTTGATGACTCTTTTGACTTCAAGTAAAAATATGTTGTAATGGTCTTCAACAGTATTGCATCCAGTGAATAGAGATTGCCAATCAAGGGATGAGAGATCGTTGTCTATAAGACCATAGTTGCCTTTTTTGAAGTTATAATTGGGGATTAAGTCATTGTGATGATTTTTGTGTGGGCTTATGTTGAGACAAAAGTCAATCATATTGTGGTCACTGCTGGAAAAGGGTTGTTTAGTTTGTATTCCGTAAATTAAATTCAAACTATTGCAGAAGATGAGATTGAGGCAGTTGTTTAATCTAGTGTTGTTGGTTACTCGTTGTTCCAGTCCCAGATTTGTAACAGCATTGTAGAAGGTTGCGTATATGGGTTCAGTTGTACATTCATTTAGGGTCCAGTCAATATGAGGTAGATTGAAGTCACCAAGAAAGATAAAAGCGTGTGGGCAGGATGCTGCCCATGTTAGTAGTGTATTTAGCTTGTTTACATGTTTGATGTCATAATCAGGTGCTCTGTAACATAGTAAGAATTGAAATGTGATATTTAAGGATAGTTCACAGATGATGGTCTTAGGAAGAGCAAGCTCCTGAGTAACATGGATGTTTTTTAGATGTAAGGACTTTTTATAGAAGTTAGCAACACCACCTCCTCTATGGATTTCATGATCTGATCGGTAAACATGATAGTCTCTTACTGTGTAATAGAGTCAGGGAGAGATGCATTGAGCCATGTTTCACAGACAAATATGATGTCAAATTTAGCCATATTTAGTAAGGAGAGAAATTCAGGTATTTTATTCGCAAGGCTTCTTGCATTTGAGTAGCTTGCATTTAAGGCCAGCAGTAGTTGGAATTGAGGTAGTTAGGGGTGTGCCTGCCTAGTCTTGGATGATGGTGGATTGGTTGAGGTAGGTTTGTGGTTGAAGGTTAAAGCTGAGTTGTGGGTTGTGTGACTTACTTTTGATACAGTCAGCATGGTAGTCAATGTACAGATCCTTTCTCCATTGTCTAGATGTTTTTTGAGTTCAGTGCAGAGTACACAGGAGTGGGCACGTTGCTGTATGGTTAGGTCAGGGTGACAACAGAGGTTCTTATGGTTGGTGTTGGTTTTGGTGAGTGAATTTATAGTGTAAATGAATTTATGTTTGCTTGATTCATTTTTGCAAATGACCCTGCAGAAGCGTGGGGCCACAGAGCCGTCTCTGTTTCTGAGCTCTCGGCCAATGCGGAAAATGTCAAGTATTTCATCAGGGGAGATGGTTGATGCTTGATAATCACTGATGATGTTTCAGACAGTTGTGATGTCATCATTATAATTGATGTCCTCTAGACCAAATAAGATGGCGTTTGGACGTTTCCGTTCATGCTCAACAGCTTCGCTGATGAGGATTGGGATATCTTATTTGTCTGGCTTATGTTTTTTTGTGGATTGGGTTGTGGATTGGGTTGTGGTTGTTGGGTAGAGATGTGGTTTGTAGCTATTGGATGTTCAGGTTTTTGCGTTGTGTCTTTTTTTTCAAGGTTGGATAATCTTTCTTTTAAGGCATCCAGGGATGCTACTATGGTGTCAAGGGATGTTATTCGTGTTTCAATGATATCAGCTCTTTCCAACAGATCCAGTTTGGGTCTGCATGATTTGCAGGGATATGGAAACTCATTGGATGATTCTAGGTATTGAATCATTTGCTCGGGTAATCCCAAGCAGTCATGATGAGCGTATTTGTTACATAAAGAATATTTGATGAACATTTGAACATTTCATTATCCTTTAGAGTTTTGTAGCATTTAAGGCATGTGCAGGAGTCTTGTGGTTCATTGGTGGGGATTACTTTCTCTTTAGGTTGTGGTTTGGCATTGGATTTTTTTCTTGGCATGGTAGGTTTGTTAAGATGGTACATTGATTAAATTAATTAATGGAACAATTTTGGGTAATCAATATAGCTAATATCATACCAATCAATCAATTGCAGTAATCTCTCTAGTCAAATAAATTTCCTAATAATTTTAATTGTGGTATGTCTTTAAAAAATAAAATAACAGAATTACAGAGTTAGAGAGTAACTTGGAGGTCTTTTAGTCCAACCCCTGCTCAAGCAGGAGATCCTATACCATTCCAGAGGATTGTCCAGTTTTTCAGAGAAAGCTCCCAGTAATTGAGCACCTACAACTTTTGAAAGGTATAGTGCCTTAATAGGATAACATCTTTTTGCTTTGTCCTCTGGATTACTGCTATTTTAGGTTTAGTTCTCTTAGAAATAAGTTTCCAAATATAAATCTGTTAGTTCTTTTCTAACTGAAACACAGGAGAGGCAAGGATGATGATTCTGTTTCTCATCAGACACAGAGAATCATTCCAGGACTGGCTGCTGACTCCCACAAACATGCTTGTTTGGGATGGGAGTTCTGTGTATCTTTTCCAGTAGGCTTCCCACTGTATTCTTTAGAGTTGGACAAAGCAAATGTATTCACCGCTCTTTGTGCCTTAAAATTGACATATACTTTCTATGTAATAATACTATAGATTTTTTTCAGTCAGAGTTGATGAAATGTTCCACTTTCTTATTGCTTCTAAGGGAAAAATATGTATAATTCAAAGAATGCAGAATCTGTTGTATTCCTCTCTCTACTCTATGCTTAGACTAACTCCTTCTCAGAATCTAGGTATCAGTTTGCCAAATAATGAGCAACCAGCAGTTGAATCTGCTTAGTTATGCTTTTACAGCTTTTCTACTGAGTTTGTTCATGTTTAGGTATAGAATATATTTATTAAAAAAATATGATGTAGGATGTTTTTTTGAATTTTAGGCAGAGAGATCCTCAAGAAGAAGTTTAGATCTGGGTCATGGAGAACTTTTAAAATCTGCATTGTATCGTAAACAAAGCCTTGATGTAAGTCCTAATTTAACCATTCGATAGCGCTACTGTAACATTAAAGAATTAATTATAGTCTATCTCTTTGTTGAAAACTCCTTTGAGGATAAATGATTTTACTCTTGCCAATGGAATTGAATTCTGTATTAATTACATTAACATGTCAGTTGAAAGACAAAACAAAGCAGGGTATGTGCATTGGCCAAAAGAAAAAAGTGGACATGGGCAGACCTCTGGAGGCTTGGCAGTAAAAAATAGTAGAAATGGAAGGAATATTTAGATTAAACAGGAAAGATGTAGATAGAGATAAAGATTCAAGGGAGGAATTTGGGAGGCAAGTTAAAAAACATAAAAATGGAAATACTTAAACGGATAAGAGATGATGGATAGAGGAAATGTTTTGTAACACAAGATTGGCTCTATTAAGAGCTAGAGCACAGGCAGAAACAAGAAATAGGGGAAATATTACTATGCATATTTCTATATAATATACTAAAAGCAATAGCTAGATGTAAAGATTAGATGTTGAAAGATGGTGTCACTATGTATGTTTTAATGATATTGTTATTGTCATTAGAATGGTGTACTTAAATACTAAACAACTGAATAATGAAGGCCTATATTTTAACACAAATATGTATAACATTATAATTACATAAGGATGATTAAAGTAACAAATATTATTAATACGACTATTACTACTTGTATCCAAATGAATGAAACCCAGATGCCTCATTGTTTATGTATTGATATTGATATATAAAAAAAAAATAAAAAGTGGAAAAGGACACTCAAATCAAATTAGGCTATTGCTAATGTTCTAAGGCAGAAGCAAAATATATAGGCTATGCTTCACTCCTGCTATAGAACAAGCAGTTTTCTTTCATTCTCGAAGATAGTTTATTGGTGGTGTCATTTTGAAAGTTTCGGGGTCTTCTATAAAGTGTAGTTGAAGGATTTTTTTTTTGTGCATTTGTCTTGCATTTGCTGATGTTCCTTTAAAAGTATTTATTTTTTCATGTTAATTAGTACAATGGCAAACACTGCTACAGTCTCTGCTATTATGAAGCTTTACTAGATGGGGTAATGCATGGGTGTCATTGATGGAATGCTAGTGGTAGTAAGCATTCATATAGCATATGATTTAGTGAAGAACAGTTCTGGTCTTAGTTCTGCTGTTGAAAAGAGAGGATCAGCAAGTTCTGCAACAGAATGCTGCTGTTACATCTGACCAACTTTGCTAAGCTGACCATATCTGGCAACTTAGCTCAGGTTCATACTTCCTCTTCATTTCATCTCATTTTAATATTAAGTAAAACTAAAATTAATTTAGTTTTAAATTAATTGTGATTATTAGTTAGAAATAAGAGAAAGTAATTTGATTGATTTATCAACTTAATATAATCACCCATCTTATGCAGTTACTCTGGATAGTATATAAAATGAAACAATCCATATTGATAAAAACCAATTTTAAAAAAAATCAACCAAAATACATTAAAAAGATGAAAACAGAATGGTGGAAAAATACACAGAAAGTGCATTTAATTAGTTACTATGATTAAATGCAACCATCGAGCAGGGCACTATATAATGAAATTGTCAGACAGCTGACAAAAACCATGGTTTGGAGGGCCAACATAAATAGGATGAAATATCAAGCAGCATTTTGATATTGTTTCAGGTAAATTTATAATAAATGGTTTTGAAATGTCACATTAATAAATTTTGATGCTGGTTTGTTCATCTGATTACAGGAAACAGTGATAGCGGATTCTTTAGGAAATTTATGTTCTGCAAAGGTAGAACCATCATTATCATTTGGGAATATATCAGGGACAACTGCAAGCATTGAAATAAAGAAGCGGAGACCACCTCCCATACCAGTAATTCCACCCTTTTCAGATGGGAAACCAGACAGAGAAATAAAAACACCAAGTCCGGTAAGACACATACATTAGAAATATAAATTGACTGATAAATACTCAGAAAATTTCTTGATCTGCAAATGCAAACTGGATAGAATGACCAAGAATAACCAACAATCAGACAGTAGCATTGTTTAATGTCTAATTAAATTCCCTATAAAAATACTTTAGAGAAAAGAAGTAGACATCATCTGAAATTACTACAGCATGGTCAGTATTCAGCCAATGCAGCTGCTTTTAAAAGTTTGATTCCTCCTCAGAAAGCCTAAGTTGATTATCTGGTTCAGAGGCCAAGTAAATTCTTTGGTCCTTGGAATTTTTGTTTTGTATGAACTAGTACAATAGGTATTGGTCTCACATTGTTTCAGGAATTCGTCTCTATGTGGGTGAAGGCTTTGTAATCAGCTCCTTTGTATAATTTTATTGATTCTCTGGAGAACCGAAGTAACATTGGCATACATACCAATAGAAAGTTCACTGTGGGGCTTTCCTTATATGACCTGGATTTTCTGAAATGAGGTGACACACATTACTTTGATAATCCCATAAGGAAATGAAAACAATTCTGGCTAGTTTTGGTAGTGATACACATTGAAAAGAAAAGAAAATGGAGAAATAAAGGATTCACTAGAAATATTATATTGTTTTTTGTTTTCCCAATCAAATGTCTTGTTCAAGGTAATATGAGAAATAACAAAGCAATTATATGAGTCAGGATTCAGGAGTATATATTTATTTTGGTTTGTTATAGAAAAAATATTTTAAAATGAAAGCTGTAAGCTCAGAAGGCATTAATTTAAATTCTTTTTCATCAAATGCTGGCAGTAATATTTTAGGTTGGTAGCTAATAATCTAATGCTGAAATACCAAAATGGCAAAAGTTTATATTATTGGGACATTTAATTCTGGAAATGAAATGTATTGATTGTGTTAAATTTTGAAGCTTATTTTTTTTTTAGAAGAAGTATTTCATGAAGAAGAGGTGAGGGGGAAGAGTCTGCAATCTGGGTAGAATTTTGGAGAAATTGAAGAAAACTGCTGATTATCATTTGAGAATAGAATAGAGCAGAAGAGCTGTTAGGAGATCTTCTAGTCCAATCTCCTACTCAAGCAGGAGAGCCTTCTATTTCAGACAAGTGGCTGTCCAAACTTTTATTAAAATCCTTCTGTGATGAAGAGCCCACAACTTCTGAGGATAAGCTGTTTCACTGGTTAATTTTTCTCACTGTTAATTTTTCTCTCCTCAATTCCAAGTTGCTTCTCTTCTTGATTAGTTTCCATCTATAGTTTCTTGACCTGTTCTCTGGTGCTCTGAAAAGTAAGTTGATGCCCTCCTCTTTGTGGCAGCCCCTCAAATAATGGAACACTGCTCTCATGTCACTTCTAGTATTTCTTTTCTGTGGATTAGCCAAACCCAAATCCTGCAACTGTTCTTCATATGTTTTAGACTCTAGTCCTTTAATCATCTTAGTTGCTTTTCTCTGTACTTCAGCCAAGGTCTCAACAACTTTTTTGTGGTGTGGTGATCAAAACGAGATGCAATATTCCAGGTGCGGTCTTATTAAGGTTTTATAAGTGATAGTAATACTTCAAGTGATTTTGATTTATACAACCAAGTATTTTGTATTAGCATTTTTGGCTGCTGACACACATTGTTGTTGGATAGGGCTCATTGTTCAAGTCTGTCAAGATCTTTTTGGATCTTGAGTTTGTCTTCTGGTGTGTTGGCTATTCTTGCCAGCTTGGTGTCATCTGCAAATTTGATGAGTTCTCCTTCTATTCTCTTATGTAAGTCATTTATAAAGTTATTGAAGAGTACTGTCTTTGCAAACAACTGCTTTTCACACCCCTGAAACAAAGATTCTTCATTGAGGATATCTCCATGGCACTTGATGCTGAGTAAATTTGGGACACAATGTTTTATTTATTTTTATTTATTTATTTGATTTGTCAATCGCTTACAAGATACAGGTATAAGAATAAACATAGTTTTGAATACATGAGATAGATATTTATAAGAAAAATAAAAAGAAACAATAGGACAGGGACGGTAGGCACGATTGGTGCGCTTATGCATGCCCCTACAGGCCTCCTAGAAAGGGGGTGAGGTCAATAGTAGACAGTCTAAGGTTAAAGTTTTGGGGGTTTGGGAAAGAAACCACAGAGTCAGGTAGAGTATTGACCACTGTTGCTGAAGTCGTATTTTCTGCAATCAAGTTTGATACTTGAGTTTGTATCTATTTTTTTGCTCTTGTATTGTTATGATTGAAGCTGAAGTATTCATTGACAGGTAGGACATTGCAATGTATGATTTTATATACTTTACTTAGATCAGACCAAAGGCGGCCTAGTTCTAGGTTTTCTAGGTCTAGAATTTCAAGTCTGGTGGCATAAGGTATTCTGCAACGAGTAGAGGAGTGGAGAACTCTTCTTGTGAAATATTTCTGGACTTTCTCAACTGTGTTAATATGAGATACCTAATGTGGCTTCCAGACTGATGAACTGTATTCAAGTATAGGTCGAGCAAATGTTTTGTATTTTCTAGTTAGTAGTATGGTATTACCAGAGAAGAAGCTACGTAGGATTAGATTAACAACTCTTAATGCCTTTTTGGCTATGTAGTTACAGTGGGCTCTAGCATTGGATCCTCAACAAGGTCTTGACTATTTAGCTTGTATTTTATTTTCTGATTTTTTTTTTGCCAATATGTAAGGCAGAGCATTTATTTGTTGAGATTTGAAGTTGCCATTTGATTGACCATTCTGATAGGTTTTTTTGGAGGGTAGTAGTATTGTCTATGGTGTTGAATAGCTTTACATCATCAGTGAAGAGAACACAGTTGCTCTTAATATGATCACAGAGGTCATTTATGTAGAGTATAAAGAGAGTTGGTCCTAGAACACTGCCTTGGGGGACACCACTGTTGACAGGTACAGAATTTGATAGGACACTCCCAATTTTGACCATTTGTTGTCTGTTTGACAGAATGCTTCTATCCAGTTATGTAAGTGTCCAGAAATATGTCTTGGCAACTGTCTTCTAGTTGCATAAATAGTTATATTCCGCAAAGTCCATCAACTTTTCTGAGAAGGTCCAATTCATTAATATCTTCTTCAGCCTCTTTTAGCAAGTCTCCAGTTATCAAACAAAACTTCTTCTCTTTCAAGTCTGTTAATAGTGAATTAATTTCCAATCCATGGTTGATTTAATTGCTTTTGTCTGGATGTCTTCTTTAGGATGATTTGAAATTGTTATGAGTTTATTGAATCTTTTATCTAATTTTTCACATTAAGCTTTTAGAAAAACTAATACAATACAAATTATTAGCAATGTGGTTGTAAATCAGGCAGTATGTGTATTGATGTTGTAATTATGTTGTTTTTATAATACATATTTCTTTGTGAAATATGTATGTTGTGTATATGTGTCTTTATGTCTTACATGTGTTGTATCTACCTGCCTGTCCTGAAAGATAGCAGAAATCCCTCCCCCTCCTTCAAGTATAGAACATTTAATCATGGATTTATTTATGCAATTAGAATTCTATATTTAAATATGAGGGGAAAGATGAGTACCTACTATCATTAGACACACATGCTTCCTATTTTAAAATGACCCTTTGATTAAAATTTATATTTATATTAAGAAGTTAAGCAGCAAGATTGTTTCACTATTTTAAAGAATATTAATCAAGTGGGTCAGTAAGAATAGGAGGTTAAGTTTCTCTAATGTGATAAAATCGGGCATTGCTGCCTTAATTTATAATATACACTGCTAAAAAAAAAGGGTGGAACACTTAAACAACATAATGTAACTCCAAGTCAATCACACTTCTGTGAAATCAAACTGTCTTAAGTAGCAACACTGATTGACAATCAATTTCACATGCTGTTGTGCAAATGGAATAGACAACAGGTGGAAAGCATAGGCAGTTAGCAAGATATCCCCAATAAAGGAGTTGGTTCTGCAGGGGGTGACCACAGACCACTTCTCAGTTCCTATGCTTTCTGGCTGATGGTTTGGTCACTTGTGGTCACTCTGGCGGTGCTTTCACTCTAGTGGTAGCATGAGATGGAGTCTACAACCCACACAAATGGCTCAGGTAGTGCAGCTCATCCAGGATGGCACATCAATGCGAGCTGTGTCAAGAAGGTTTGCTTTGTCTGTCAGTATAGTGTCCAGAGCATGGAAGCGCTACCAGGAGACAGGCCAGTACATCAGAAGACATGGAGTGAGGCTGTAGGAGGGCAACAACCCAGCTTCAGGACCACCACCTCTGCCTTTGTGCAAGGAGGAACAGAAGGAGCACTGCCAGAGCCCTGCAAAATGACCTCCAGCGGGCCACAAATGTGCATGTGGCTGCTCAAATAGTCAGGAACAGACTCCATGAGGGTGGTATGAGGGCCCGATGTCCACAAGTGGGGGTTGTGCTTACAGCCCAACACCGTGCAGGACCTAAATTCAATGCAAATTCGCCACTGGCACCCCATTGCTCTTCACAGATGAAAGCAGGTTCACACTGAGCATATGTGACAGACATGACAGGGTCTGGAGATGCCGTGGAGAATGTTCTTCTGCCTGCAATATCCTCCAGCATGACTGGTTTGGCAGTGGGTCAGTAATGGTGTGGGGTGGCATTTCTTTAGGGGGCCGCACAGCCCTTCCTGTGCTCACCAGAGGTAGCCTGACTGCCATTAGGTACCGAGATGAGATCCTCAGACCCCTTGTGAGACCATATGCTGGTGCAGTTGGCCCTGGGTTCCTCCTAATGCAAGACAATGCTAGACCTCATGTGGCTGGAGTGTGTCAGCAGTTCCTGTAAGACAAAGACATTGATGCACATCTGGGACATCATGTCTCACTCCATCCACCAATGCCACGTTGCACCACAGACTGTCCAGGAATTGGGGGATGCTTTAGTCCAGGTGTGGGTGGATATTGCTCAGGAGACCTTCCGCCACCTCATCAGGAGCATGCCCAGGCATTGTAGGGAGATCATACAGGCACGTGGAGGCCATGCACACTACTGAGTCTCATTTTGACTTGTTTTAAGGACATTACATCAAAGTTGGATTGGCCTGTAGTGTTTTTTTCCACTTTAATTTTGAGTGTAACTCCAAATCCAGACCTCCATGGGTTGTTAAATTTGATTTCCATGGATAATTTTTGTGTGATTTTGTTGTCAGCACATTCAACTATGTAATGAACAAAATATTTAATAAGAATATTTCATTCATTCAGATCTAGGATATCTTATTTTTGTGTTCCCTTTATTTTTTTGAGCAGTGTATATAATAATGTAACACCTATTCTACTAAGCATAATAATAAACTTTTTGAATACTAAATATAAGTTCAATACAAATTTTAAGCAATAATATAAGAATAACAAAGACAATAACGTGTCAACAATGCAATAATAACATAACTGTTAAATTATAGTAAAATGAGTATTCAATTTGTACAGAAAAGCACATGATGAAATTTGAAGAGAGAACATTTTAGAGTTTGGATCTCTTCAGAAAAGAAACAATTGTACCTCCTGCTCTCTAATAGAAAGGGCTGTGATGGTGATCTTGTTCTTAGCAGTCTTTGTTCTTATTTGCACATAATGTTATATAAATTAATATGTTGTTCATGAAACCTAGAATATTAAAAAAAAATCATTGACATTGTGCACTCATGACAGTGTGCTTAAAATTTTGCCAATATAGAGTTATAAATATAAATATAAAGTTTGCCAATATAAAGTTATAAAGTAAAGTTTGAAATATTAAAAGTATTATTTCTCCATACAAATTTACCAAAGGAAAATATTAATAATACTGGACAAGCTAAATGTAGAAAATAATAGAAATAAAAGGGCAATTATTTATATTATTTATATTTATATATTTTATATTAGAAGGATATTTAGAAGGAGGTCAAGACTGGGACTGTGTTTTTTTAATTAGCTTGTAATTAAATGAATTATATGGACTCATTGAGAAATGAAATGATTGAATTTGTTCTGTTACAAAACTATTCAAGATAGTATAGTTAAAAACAAAATAATTGTGAGGACTTGCAAAAGGATCTCTTCAAACAAATAAGTGGCCTTTAAAATATGCAATTGCAGCTAGAAAGCAACATCTCACATTTACAGGTATTCCTCATTTGCTGTAGTTATCACTTCATTAAGGGAAGTGATTGCTAGATAAAATCATAACTGTGGTTATGATTTTACTTCTGCTTTTCTGTGCCAGGTCTGTATAGGTAACGATTGGTCTCAAAGTAGCTTTTTCATCACCATTGTAATTGCTAAATGGTCACCAAAGAAAGGAAATTTCTAAATGAGAACTACTGTGCGTTATTAATATCTGAGCTGGAAAAAACTGACCAGGAAAGGATATTGTGATCACAGTGGATATGAAAAATACCAGACCAATCTAAGGATGCTGTAAGAAGCATACATTCCAAGCTTGGAAGCATTAGGAAAGGAATTGAAAATTGTGTAATTTTTTTCATATAAATATATAAGATTATAAACAGAACTTTTACCGCCTCAAAATGTAGTAAAGCAAAACTTTTATGTGCATGCATAAATGTATGTATGTACAATATGAACTGGTATGTATGTATATAAAAGCAAAATTAAAGTAACACAATTCTCCATAAGATTATTTAGTTGTGGTAAAAGCAAGAAAGAAGACATAAAATGTACATGGTATGGAAAAGTTAAAAGTTCTTTTCCATTTAAATTAAACACTGGGAGATTCAGAACAAAACATTTGCACACACATAATCAAGATATGGAATTTGTTCCCCTCAAGTATTACAACTGTCATTGTAGATGGTTTGAAAAAATTAAATGGCTTATAACACTGTAAAACACTGCTTTACCCATACTCCTCTATTACTAGCTAAACAGACTGGAAGTGTCAGGAAATAATATCCATTAAAAATAATTTACCTTAAAGAACCCTTCATATTTCACAGTAGTTGTGAATGATTCTGAAGTAAATTAGTTGTCACTTCAGACAACATTTAAAAAAACTTATAATATAATTAACTTATGAAATTTACTGACCTTTCTCTCCTTGCAAATATATTAAACAAAGCTAAAGCGCTGTGCTGCTGTTATTTAACTTTTTGTATTAGTGATATTTTTAAGGTACCTGCTTAGTCAGAATTCCATAATCTATTCCTTACTCATTGCCCTTCATTATACTGATGATACTATTGCTTTGTTTGTTTATGGAGATTCTCAGTCATCCAGGTCATGGTTGTCCCAAAGGTGCTTTTTTCAAGAGGCAACTGGACTTTCTAGTTTTCTTTGAAGATGTTTCACTTTTCACCCAAGAAGTTTCTTCAGCTCTTCAGCAGCTTCTTGGATGACAAGCAAAACATCTTCAAGAAAACCAGAGAGTCCAGTTGCCTCTTGAAAAAACAACTTTTTTTTCTGCTTTGTCTATTTTATAATGATACCTCAGAGTTTTATTGCTTTATTTTGCTAGTGGAATTAACCAAAACAAATATTTTTGGTGTTCTCTTTAAGTCATTAATTAGATTCTATTTTACCTTATGCTTTAAATCCCCAAATTAGATGGATGATTAATGAGAAATTTATTGAATAAGTTAACTATTTTAAGTATTAGGTGTCAGACCTAAACAATTAGCCATATGAGAATTCATTTATTCAATTAGCTGATTTATTGCTCAAGCCTATGTTGCATCTAGGTGAGACTAGATAAAGTTCAACAGTGTGTGTGTGTGTGCATTTAGAAAATTTAGAAAATTCATATTAATAGCTATAGCATAAATTTTCTTATAAATCTAGTTTAATAAAAAACAATTGATTAAGACTAGTTTAATCAAAATCTTTTTGGATTGGATTAGAATTCATATCATGACTCACTGTAATTGAAAGTATCTGACAAAATTTGAAAAATTACACAATAGCACTAGCACTAGCACTTAGACATACTAAGTGCTATTGCACGTGCTTTATAGCCCTCTCTAAGTGGTTTACAGAGTCAGCATATTGCCCCCAACAATCTGGGTTCTCATTTTACTGACCTTGGAAGGATGGAAGACTGAGTCAACCTTGAGCCAGTGAGACCTGAACTGCCAAACTGCTGGCAGTCGGTGATCAGCAGAAGTAGCCTGCAGTACTGCATTCTAACCACTGTGCCACCGTGGCTCAATGGTTTTTAATAATTGTTTTAATGTTTCATTGGCCATTTTCCTCTGGTTATATAAAGTGATACAAAAAAATTCCTTTATGTTTTTAAATATTAAATTTAGTATAAGAACTAGTATTACTAGTATTATTATTATTGAACTTTAAGTCCTTTACTTTTAGCAAGAATTATTTAAAAGTTTGGAAAACAACATTGGCTGAAAAAAATAACACAACTGCAAAGAGATTTGAAAAATATCTCACTGGATTTTATTCATATATGTTTTCATTTCTTTTATTTGCAGCATTTATTTCTAATAGATAACTTTCCTCATGAGTGTCTTTTTGATAGAATAATTGATTGTAGACACTTATAATCTACCGTTTTTATGAATGTACTTATACAGTATATGTCAACTGTGCTTTTAAATATCCCACTGGATTTCATTCATATATGTTTTCTTTTTTTTTTATTTGTAGCATTTATTTCTAATAGACAACTTTCCTCATGTGTCTTTTCATAGAATAATTGATTATAGATATTTATAATCTACCATTTTTATGAATGTACTTATATATCTCAACTATGCTTTTATAACAAATGTTTTATGTGGTTCAGTTTTATGGGTTTCTTGTTTTTGTTTTCTCCTAGTTCTCTTTTTTTTGTTCAATGTCTGTTTAAATAAAATGAAGTCTGCTAATGAGTTATCAAAAATAGTGAAAGAGTGCTGAGAACAGTGAGGAATTTGTTACATTTGGCAAGAGGTGTTTATAACAAAGTTGGGTGGGCAATTGCTTCAAATGATTATGTTAAGGCTTGATTTTTTTTATAAAAGAAGCAGCCAACCGTAACAAATTGTTTTCAACTTCTATTGTTTTGCTTTCTACCAATATGAAAAAGAAACACAATGTTCTTTGTGTTTTTCTACTTCCATTAAGTCTAACTATAAAGTCTTGCAAATTGTGTTCCACCAATTTATGAGCAAACTTTTACTATATACACATTTTAAAACTTTAAGGAAGCATTTTAACTAGTTTCACATGATCATGACTACATAGCTCTTCACTTCATTACAGAACAGATGTTTGCCAAATCACCATTGCAAAAAAACCGGGGTATACTACTTTATACCTTTCTATAAGAGTAGAGTTTTTTAAAAAACCTAAATACAATTCATGCTGTACTGTAGATATAATTTTAAAATTACTTTTATTATTATAAAATTATAAATATTTAAATATATGTGTTATATGTATATGCATAGACAAACCTATTTTTCAGGAGATCGTATTCTGGTAATCATAGACATGAGATACCTTAGAAAATTATGCCAGTCTGTCTGTGAGTACCAAAGAGAACTGGAGAACAGAAATCACTGTTTTTGCAACATTCTTTCTTAATCCTAAATTATTTTCATTATTCTTGAGCTAATGGTGTATTGACTAAATGGTATTTTGTGGTATTCTTATATTTTAAATAGCAAAAAAAACAACAAAAAAACCTTAACTAAGAAAATTTTAAAAATCTACCTTTACATATATATTTTCAACTTTCAAACTCCTTAAATGTAAGGGAGGAAAAAAATCACATTGTAAGAGCTGCTCAATGGTGTAATCAATAATCCAATAATGCATTAACACATAATAATGAGGGGGGGGGAAGAAAAGCAGGTTCCTGACAATGCCTAGCTAATAAGAAACAGTTCTGGCCATTTTCTGGGCTGTTCCCTCACTCTTGACAAGCAGAGATGGAGTCAGAAGCATCTCACATTGTTTATCTGCTCATTCTAGTAGAGTTTAATCCTTCCAAAAAAGGAAAACTGTCTATCTGCAATTGTGACAATTGTAAATACCACTGTCTTCTCTAGATTCAGTTTTAATTTATCTCCTACCTAATTGATTGTCACATATAGGCAACCATTTAGGGAGACAGACAGATGTTGCCCAAAAATGAATTGATTATCATCAAATTACCCTGTCCAACATGGCAAATCCAGTATATGCATATATCTATCGGTACATTTGTCCATGAAATACTGGATACATTTCTGGTGATCACAATTGAAAAAGCAAAAAAGTACAGGAAGGTAAATAAAAGAATAGTGAAATTGTCATTATCCTTTATATGTGAGAAAAAGTTGATTGAGAGTTTTCAACTAAAAAATGACCAAGGGATATATAATCAAGGTTTATAAACATTATACATGGAAAATGTAGATGGTTAATCCAGGGGAGATTATTAAAGTTTAGAATATACAAAATAAATTCATTTTTTATGTATTGTATAATAAATGAGGTTAATAATTTTAGATGGAGAGTGATTATGTGCACAGCAGACAGTTCTACTGGGAATAGTTAGTCTTGGAAATGTAATGTTATTGCCAATTTAGAGATGGATGTCTTCAAGTACTAGCTGCTTGAGTATAGGGTTATTTAAATGCTTGTCTGTAGTGGAACACGGCACTGAAAACAAGGGCCTCAAATATTGGCTATTAATATTTCTTCAAATATACAAAATATATAATTTGACCAATTTTTTCTGTCTTTATAGATGTCTCAATGTTCATTGCAACATGAATTAAAAAAGAAAAAGAGACGTGCTCCTCCTCCTCCACCAACTCCTAAAATGCCAAACAGATTTGAAGAAATAGAAAATAAAAGACAAAGTGCAATTGGTAAGGCTGACTAGTTTTGACCCTAGTGCATGTGATCTTTGCTGCTTGCAGGTTGTGTGGTGCATCAGCAGTAATCCTAAAATATATCCCAGTTTACAAAATATTACTATTAACATAACAGAATGAAAGTCTGGAAACAGTGAAATATTTGATCTTTTTTTTTTAATAGTAATGTTATTAAAATTACAATGAATAAGATAAAAATTAATTTAAAAACACACACCAAGAAATAATGCAGAAAAATAGAAAGAAAACAAATATATAATGTAGTTCTTCCTTCATCACAAGTATAAACAATTTTAATAACTTAATCACCTTTCCTTAAAATATAATCAGTCATCACTTCTTATAACTCATTTTTTTATCTATAAACAAATTTTTCCAACTTTCACTCCTGAGCAGCAAAAGTCCACTAACGGCTATCAGAGACAACAGTGTATCTATTTGAATAGATAATGATCAGATAAACCACCATTTACTTTTAACAATCTTGATCTTTGGTGCATTCAAATAATATTCTAGAATTTGACTTTTTAAAATGTTTTCCTCTGTCCTTTCTCACAAAATTCTTCAAAGCTTTAACATGTCTTTCTTGAAAATCCATTTAATGCATAAATCTTTATTACTATGTGCAATTTTTTATGATGTATGTTAATACTTAAGGTGCTTTTTTTGCACATTTTTTTGCACATTTGAATATATTTTTGAAATATATTATCAGTTAATATAATATTTCAGCACAAGACTTATTCTCAACAAAGGTGACAAATGATTTTGCAGTCTTTAAATGTATAATTAACAAAGTAGGATTTAGCATGCTTTACTTAACTAGACAAAACCATAGTATTTAAATAGTATTTATTGAATAGTATTTATTGATTGGAAAATTTGTAGTCAACACTAATATTAAAATATTAAGATCCACGAATATGGATAAAGTTAACTGATTTTAACATTTCATGATCTTTTCCCATGGTCCAAAACATGACAAACAACAACAACCAAAAAAAAATCTGCACATCTGTAAAGCTACCTGAAACTCCCATTGTTAGGCAGTTTATACACAACATAAATAATTCTAGCACAAATATTTCAGATCCTAACCTCCTAGTCCAACCCCTGGCTCACTTTCAGACAAGTGGCTGTCCAGTCTCTTCTTAAAAACCTCCAGTGATGAAGTGCCCACAATTTCTGAGGGCAAGCTGTTTCACTGGCTGATTGTTTTCACTGTTAGGAAGTTTCTACACAATTCCAAGTTGCTTCTCTCCTTGATTAGTTTCCATCCATTGTTTCTTATCCTGTTTTCTGGTGCCTTGAAAAGTATGTTGACGCCCTTCTCTTTGTGGCAACCTCTCAAATACTATAATACTGCTTTCATGTTCCCCCAGTCCTCCTTTTATCTAAACTAGCCAAACCCAAATCCTGCAACTGTTCTTTATATGTTTGTCTCCAGGCCTTTAATCATCTTAGTTGCTTTTCTTTGTACTTTTTCCACAGTCTCAACATCTTTTTTGTGGTGTGGTGATCAAAACTGAATGCAGTATTCCAGGTGTTGCCTTAGTAAGGTTTTAGAAAATAGTAGTAATACTTCATTGTATTAGCTTTTTTGATTGCTACCACATATTGCTGGCTCATATATATGATCATCCACTAGAACTCCAAGATCCCTCTCACAGTTTCTATTTCTGAGCCAGGTTTTGCCCAATCTATATTTGTACCTTTGATTTTTCCTGCCTAAATGTAAAACCTTTTTCTCCACTATTAATGTCATGTTGTTGGATAGGGTTCGTTGTTCAAGTCTGTAAAAATCTTTTTGGATCCTAAATTTGTCTTCTGGGGTGTTGGTTACTCCTGCCAGCTTAGTGTTATCTGCAGATTTGATGTTCCCCTTTCTATTCCCACATCTAAGTCATTTATGAAGATTTTGAAGAGTCCTGGGCCTAAAACGGAACCTTGTGGTACCCCACAGCTTAGTTCTATCCATGTAGATGTAGTAACTATAAGGATGACTTGTTGAGTACAATTTGTCAGCCAGTTACAAATCTATCTGGTGGTGATATTGTCTATCCTACATTTTTGTAGTTTACCAAGAAGTAGTTCTGATTTACTTTGTTGAATGCCTTGCTGAAGTCTAAGTATACTATGTCTACAGCATTTCTCTGGTCAGTTAATTTTAGTCACTTTGTAAAAGAATGAAATAAGATTGGTTTGGCATGATCTATTTTTAACAAATCCATGCTGGGTTTTAATTATAACTTATTTGTTTCTAGATGTTTGTAGATCTGTGTTTTGATTATTTTTTCCGGTATGTTCCCAGTTATTGATTGGTCTGTATTTTCATCTCATTTCCAATCTTCTGGTAGTTCCCTGGTATTCTACTAGAGTTTTTGAAAAATATGGTACAATAGTTCTGAGATAACATCCACCAGCTCCTTCAGAACTCTGGGATATAATCTGTCAGGTTCCAGTGATTTATATTCATAGAATAGAATAAGAGAGTTGGAAGGGACCTTATTCTTTAACCAATTTCTTGCCTATTTTAATTTTTATTTCTAGTCTCTTTTTTACAGTTATGTTTTTAGTAGATTGGGCTAGAGTTTTCTTTTGCATGAAGACTCATGCAAAGAATAATTAAGCAGTTCTGCTTTATCTCTACTGTCTATATCTTCCTTGCCATCTTATCTTTTAATTGGACCTACTGTTTCCTTGATTTTTTTCTTGTTATTTATATGTTGAAAGAAACTGTTTTTAATTATGGTTGACTTTTGTTGCAAGTCTTTGTTCATTCTGAGCCTTTGCTGTCCTGTCTTCATCTTTGCAGATTTGGGCTATCTGCTGATACTGTGCCTTAATTATATGTCCCTCTTTCCATTTTTTTGTACTTGTCCTTTTTGCCTTTCAGTTTATCAGAGAGATCTTTGCACAACCACTCTAGTTTCTCCTTATATTTCCTGTTTTTCTGTTTCAGTGGTATTGTGCTGGACTGGGCTTTTATGATCATATTTTTAGTTTTCTGTGTTTCTTAAGTTATTTTTGCCTTTAGGATTTTCATCCATGGAATTTTTCTTAGGCTGTCTCTGAGCCTCTGATAAAATAGCTCTTTTGAAGTTTAAGACACTGGCTGCATTATGTTCTGTTGCTTATATTTGCATTATATTGAATCCCAATATGATGGGTCACTCTGACCTAAATTTCTGGCAACTCCAACTTCCTCTAGCACTTCACCAGTAAGAATTAGGTCCAGGATAGCTTTTCCTCTAGTTCCCTTCTCTATCTTTTGGATGACACCTAGCTTGGTTAGGAATCTGTTTGATCTCCCACTTGCTCCAGATTTTGTCTCCCATTTGAAATCAGGGTAGTTATAGTCTCCTATTATTACAGTGGTATATTTTTTACATTCATTTGTTAATTGTTTCGCAAAAAGCATCTATTCCTTCTTGGTTGGGTGGCCAGTAGTATATGCCTATAGGAATGTCATTCTTTTTTTCTTTTATATCAATCCATATGGATTCCAGAAGGTTTTCATCCTTGGTTATATGGATTTCTGTCGAGATGTAGTGATCTTTTATATATAGTGCAACTCCACTTCCCCTTTTATTAGGTCTGTTTCTTTTGAATAGTTTGTATGCTTCTAACAGTACATTTCAGTCATGAGATTCATCCCACCATGTTTTAATAATGGCAACTATATCATATTTACCTTTCTACACTAGTACTTAAAGTTAATCTGTTCCCTAAGTTTTGAACATTTGTGTATAGCCATTTCAGTCCTTTGTGGGTCTTGGGTATGTTTCTTTTATCTCATACTTTGTATCTGGAGTTTTCATCCTTTCCATCACTCTCTACTTCATTGGGGTTTTTCTTTTTTCTTCTTCTTTCTCTTTACTTCCTGCCTCCTTACATGATTGGATATCTAGTAGTTTTTGCTTGAAATTAGGTTCTGAAGGTCTTGAAGATTTCCCATCCCCCTAATTCTAGTTTCAAGGTGTTCTGATAAGATGAACCCGTCATTTTCCAAATATATTCCAAATATTCCATTTTCCAAATATAATATTTCCAGTTCCCTTGTCAGTAACCCTTCATGTAATGCAGACCAAGGTCTAGGAAACAGAAGTTCTCTTGACACCAGTTTTTAAGCCAGTGGTTCATTTCTAAAATCCTTTGTTTCCTCATTGGATGTTGACCTTTTGTTGGAAGTGTAAATTGAAATACCACTTGTGCTCCCAATTCTTTAACTTTCTTCCCTAGCTGTTCATAATCTCGTGTTATTGTTTTTGGTTTCATTGTTGTGCCATTGGTCCCCACATGTAAGGAAAAAAAGGGGTAATAGTCTGTGGGGTTCATTTTTTTTTTAATAAGGTTCTCAGTTACCTCACATTTTTGGAAAGTTGGGAGGCCAAAGCCCAGAAACACTGTTTATAGGGCCAGCTCTTTAGATAGCTTTTGTGATCTGATGTATGTATTTTGTTTGAGTTTTATTTGTCTCACTTTTTATATATCTTGTTAGCAGCTGAGAATTTTGTGATCATGGTAGCACATGCTTAAATAAATAAAGAGAGATGCAAGTGTAATTTATTGTTTGTACACTTTTTGGTTATGTTGGCAATAATATTTTAATGAAATTATATACCATAAGAGCTATACATAATTCTTAAGATAATATGACAGTTATAGATATATGAATGGCTCTTTCTCTGTGTTGTGTGTATGCTGATTACAAAGGTCAGGTAGAGAATAATAAATGCTAAAAAGAGATTAACTGTGGATTATTTCAAATGACTCATAACCAAACATTTCATTTTAAGGAAGCAAAGGTAAATTGCACACTAACTTTTTATGTTGTAATACAGTTTTGCCTGCTTTGGAGTTTCAGGTTTCCTTGAAAAATACATTAAAACTGATAAACAGCTAATACTTTGGACTAGCAAACTCCAAACACTAATCAGAAGTTGACTATGATGTAAATTACTGCAGAGCAGTGTACATTACAACAAATGTGATAGGCATCTGATTTGATGGTAATAGTAACTAGTGAATTCCAATTGATTCCCCTATAGGTAATGAACAGCAAGCGCCTCAAAAGCCTCCTAGAGGTAACACACGAGATCCACCCCAGTTAGTGATTCCCCCACCCCCATCATACCCTCCTCCTGACAAAGATACTATGGACCCAGCTGCATTGTACAATGAAGCAGATGTTACAGACCCAACCCAGTTGGTATCTAAAAGTATGTTTGAAAAATTGTCTATTTCTTTTTCTTTTCCAGACTTTCCTCTGTTCTGTTTCCAGTCATATACGTGTCCTCCTTATCAATCTGTTTCCTTCTAAAATTCTTAAATGTATGATATGAACTTGACTAATATTTTGAATCAATCAGGCTAAACCTTTTTGGGAAGTAGTCATTTAAGATAATGATTTCAGATATGACATTTTTGGCATTTGGATGGCAAAACCTGAGTTCAGTATTTCATTTTATTTTATTTAACTATTTTTCTTACTTTTATGGAATTATATAGTCTACTTCTCATGAAGATAATTGTTGGTGTTACAGTGCTAAATGTCCTTGATGCACCTTAAGAACTTGAATAAAGGACCACTAAACTTTTTCCCAAATCCTGATTTTTCATAGATTATAACAATATTTATTTTAAAAATAATATTGCCTAAATAAATTGAATCTATACAAGAAGCATATAAGAGAAATGAGCAGTTCTCCCAAGTAATAATTAATCTAAAAAAATACAGAAAGAAATGTATATTTTCTTGCATTTTATTTGAGTTATTTGTAATTGAAATACTAAAATATAATTACATTTGCAAGTTTGGAATATAATGAATGGCAAAAAGAAAGAGAAAGAGAATTTAGAAACAGGCTATTACTGGGTCTCTTGGGGCTTCTGGATAATTTTATAATATGACCATTTTTTTCCAGAAACATTCCAGTTAGTCTGCTAACTACCTAGGGCCAGCATTTCTCAATATTAGCAAGTTTTAAGATGTGTGAATTTCAAATCCCAGAATGCACCAGCTAGCCATGCTGACTGGGGAATTCTGGATATTAAAATTCATTCATCTTAAAGTTGCTGTGATTGAAAAGGATTGACCTGGGCTAAGAGAGGATAAATGAAGGCAACTGGTAAACTTTTTGCAGAAATAGCCTCTTCCTAGAATCACTGGTGACAGTTTGAAAAACATTAGAAGACCCTCTTTGCTGTAGAAGACAATCCATTGTCTTAGCCTCTGCTTCATTCATTCTTCCATATGATTCAGTGAATATTGACAACATAATTTCTATTTCTCATATAATTTAAAAATGATATATGATTTTTACATGCCGGTCTAGTCTTGAATTTTGTACATGTGATTTATCAAGTACTGAGCAATTGCATCAGATTTTGCAAGTGCTTCTGTGGCATATTCAATTAAGTGAATAATCTGTGTATCATTTAAAATGGTATGGCTACCTTACTTCTGATGTTGCCCTCATCTTATCCCTGCCAATTAGTAAGACAGACTTAAAGTGTTTTCAGTCAATGTAGTATCCAACTGGAACTATAATTCACGTTAAATCGGATATGATTTGCAACCAAAGTCACAAGTGAAGTCACATGACCAATGGAAGATGGGATTGGAGAAATGCTTATTGATCACCTTCAATTCTTGGTTAAGCTTATCTGTCACCAGTTAGCTCCCTGAAAGCAGCAACACATGAAATATACAGAGAATTGCCAGCAACTCAGAGCTCTGTTATTAGCCAGTGCATAACTGCTTTATCCTGCCTTCCTCTTTTTACCTCTTCAAAAAATTAAAAGGAAATAAATATGTTCTGTTCAAGTACAATTCTGCCTTGTTAACATTTGGACTTTTAAATATTTTGCACACAAATCCCACATTACCCATCCATGTGTAGATTTTTCTGTTTTAATTTATTAATATGATTTCTTCTATTCTTCTAGCCTAATACCTGATTTGATCGAATTTTCACCTTGTGAAGATTTGTTATGATTGATACATTTATTGCATGTATAGTTGCTGATGTTTTAATTAATTAATAGTCCCATCAAGGCAATTGGGAAGTATATCATACTAAGTTTAGTAGAATTTATTTTAAGATAAATTAGGATAGAGCATAACAGTATTTGTGTCTGTTCAAGAGTAAAGAGATAAAAGATTGTGGATAGTGAGTAATCATTATAAATTAGGACCATTTAAAATATTTCAAAACATGATTCTATTTGGCCACAAGAACCCTATTTGTAGAGATATGCCTGAGGGTGCATGTGCTTGAGTTATGTTCTTGCTGGCAGCAATATCCACAGATAATAAGTCACACTGTCAATCACCCTGTTCTTGTTATTTGATTATTGCTCTTCTTGAGAGTTCCTAGGATAGTTTAGGGTACATGTGTGTGTATGCACACAGTAAGGTATATAGCAACAGCATGCTCTGATTAAATATATTTATTTTGTCCAAGAACATTACATTTAGAATTACTTTTGTGAACAAAGATCTAAAAAGATCTTTCACCCTTCTGTGAATATGCATTATATTGAAGTATAACATATTGCAGCTGTCAATTTTAAAAAGTTTATTTGGACAGGGTATAGGATATTCTTCAAGGATGCTTCCTCACCTTTATTGTTAGCTTCATTAGAAGCTGTTAAACATCTAAAAATATATTTAATTGTAGTAGTATGTATTCCTAGATTAATAAATTAGGAGTGCGCCTAAAAGTATTTTCAATTTTTAATGCATTATTTGCTTTTTTTCCCTCAACAGTTTATTGTTGTGCATCATTTCCTTCACCTTCCAAGCCCATCTGATACAGTTTGGCTCTTTGCTATGGTGTCCCATCTTTCTGAAAACTGTTGCCTCTGCTGCCTTACCTATCTTTATGTTGCCTTTTCTCTTCATATGGAAGAACCTTCTTCTTACATGAATGACATTTTCAAATCCTTTTTCATTTGTTATTATTTTGCAGTGACAAATGTTTTCAGCTGCATATGTTTATGAAACAAATTCTTCCAGGATTTAGTGTATGAGTGATTTTGCGTGTTCTTTTAATTACTTAGATGGAGGACATTTCTCAGTTTTGTTGTTGAAGTTGAAAAACTACATTTATGCTATTTTTTCCTTGTCTTTCTTTTTTTCAAGTATACATTTACTACTATATAATGTGCTATATCCATATATATTTTATTTCTATTGTTCTATGCAATTGGGCACGCCTTAATGAAGCAAGTTAATGAATGATACATAGTTTTCCATTGAGGTCAGAAAAGTTTTAATAGTATATAGATAAAGTAATATAGACTTTGGGGATTAATTCTAAGTGCACAATAGATAACCCTTGGGTCACCACCTAAGAAATATTCCTCACCAGATTTCTCAGTGCCATCAATAATGGCAGAGCTTTTAATGTACCTGAAAAGTTTTTAAAAATTCAGTGAGATACTCTGAGATGTATCTGTCTTGAATAGTCCATATTAAACTATGTCACAGACAAATATCAGGGGTTGACCACAGCAAATGTTTGTTGATATTTTGTATTATGTATTTATATTATGCTCTAAGATCATTTTTATATCATAAAATGGTTTATAAAATTTGTTAAATTTCAATTCCATGGGACTCTGGGATCCTGTATTTTGGATCCATTCTGTAAATTTTCCCCTTTGAGTTACCCTGGTTTGAAAATTTTGCCTTATGATAAACTGTTTCACCCAGTTAAAGTTTAAAAACAGAAGAGTTTTAATAATATATAAGTAAATGGTTGTACTGCTAGCCTCACTTAGTTCAAGCACATTTGTTTGTGTAGGATTACATTCCTGCATGCTTATGTAAGAATCAATCTCATTGATTCCAATTGATTTATCCAGAAGTGGTATTAGCAGGCTCTGACCAGTTCTGGAGAACTGGTAGCGGAAATTTTGAGTAGTTTGGAGAACCGGCAAAGACCACATCTGGCTGAAATTTTACAGTATCCTTCCTCTGCCACGCCCACCAAGCCATGCCCACAGAACCAGTAGTAAAAAAATGTGAATCCCATTACTAGATATATCTCAGAGTTTTATTAAGAGATCCATACATACTCTATATAAACTTCATTCAGAATAGCAAGATTTCTTTCTGAATAGAGTTGCAGAGTTAATATTATGTTGAACATGGCAATTCTTTTTTCATGTCACATGAATAAGATCAGCTTGCTTGGCTTCTGCCAGTCAGAACCAACTTCTAGAATTTGCTCAGCATGATCTATAAACCTCATAAAGGATTAGAATCGAAAGTTACAGGTGATGAAGTAAGTTAGAATTCGAAATGGGAACTATAAAAGATAGAGCATTAACAGACAAATAATAAAAATGCTTCAAAATGTTATCTAATTCTACTTTATTTAAAGGCATATGAACAGAATTTTGCAAGTCTGAAATTACCTGATCTCCCACCATCGTCTTTACAACAAAATAACTTAGGGCGAGTCCCTCTTAAGCCTGTTGCTCTGTTCACTAGGCAGCTCTAGGCTATGCTCTAGGCTATGCTGCCTCTTATCTGACCATTCCCTAGGCAGCATCTCTTCAGATCAATCCCACATACCATTGCCAAAGAAGATATACAGAGGATATAATAAGCAGAAACTAATTCATTATCTTTCCTGCTTTGCATGCTGTTACTGCATTTAAATATCTTGTTGTGGTTCTATTAGCATATGATTAAATATGTTTCTGAATCAAATACCTTCTAAATTGTTTGACGACAATTCTAATTCAATAGAGTTCTTTTTTGTATTAGTTTGAGAAAAATGTTCATTGCTTTTTGTGTGTATTTCTGAAAGCAATTTTATTTAGTACTGTTCAATATTTATATAAAAAGCTATAAACATGAACTTTATATATACTAAAAGAACAGAAATAATGTTTAAACTATATTGTGTATTCAAAAGTTTACATATGATTTTGTTTCATATTACTTAATATGCAGCATTGATTTGAAAAACTTGTTCTTTTTAAAAACTTGTTCTTTGTTAATTTCTAAACATCTAGCAAGTATCATAATTTCCATTAATGTTCAAATGGAAATTTGTTCTCTATATCGGATGGGAAATTATTAAAGCCATAGCAGTTTTAATTTATAATACAAACATTTTTACTACTGACACTTTATGTACTATTTCCCAGTATGTTAAAGAAGTATATCAACAATTTTCAGAGTAGTATCAAGTCAAAAGCCTTGTACTGAGATCAGTACATTGAGAAAGCCTCTACTTTCAACATTAGACTAGAAGATAATTCTCATGTTAACTGAGGAAAGATATATAGAAGACTTTTCCTGCCATTTCTTCATTTTCTTCCATAATATGGCATATATACATTTACAGAGTTGTGCAGAGGAGATAATTCTGAGCCAAGAATAGATAAGTGTGTATGTCCTTTCAAGTATCAAAGAAGGAAGAATAGTCTTATTTGTTTGGGTAAGAATATAAATTTACTAGGACCTTTCTTCCTAAGACTGTAACTCAATAGTATCTCATATCTTCTAAGTCAGATCTTTGTAAACACTTATCAAGAGGTGAATTTAGTAGTTAACCAAATCTCAGGGTTAGAGGACAAGATGCGTTAAGTGAAAGTAATTTTATTTATTAAAGGAATAGGCCAATAGTTTTGTTCTCTTGTTCTCTCATTTTTATCACCAGGAAAATTAACAACCTGCAGTATTGTATGTAGACATTAAGTTAACATATCATATAAATTCTAGATAGCAGCAAAGAGACATTAAAAAACATTAACTCTGTACTGCCATGTTGTACTTTGAATTTTGCAGATATTGTGGACACTCAAAATCAAACCCCTTATGGCAACCTAGAAATAACCTACTGTATGTTCTAGTTGTTTATTAAGAATTATTTAATTACCATTCAGTGCATTTTAAAATTAACAAATTTTATTTTTTGATTTCATACCAAAATAGTTTTGTTATGTCTGGTCCCACTATTTTACTCAAAAAGCACGTGATAAACAGGTTAATTAATTATGAATAGAATACCTGTTTATTAAGAGCCAGTTTGATGAATTGGTTAAGGTAGCAGTCTAAAAATTTGGAGTTTGTGAATCCAAATACCACCATAGACATAAAGTTACTTGGGTGACCTACTTCCAATTTTGCCTGTATTATCAAATGTGTATTTACTCAGAGTCATGAAGAAGAGTTATAGCAAAAGTGCTGTTCTTTTTGCATTTAAGTTTTAATAGCAACATTATCAGCTATTACCTGATTTCATCATTAGTCTTTAGATGGGGAATTGAGTTTAGGCCATTTTTACCCAGGACATAAATATTTGTTTTTTTTTCTTTTTTGTTTATTTTGTTTTAATAAGAAAACAATTCAACAGAGCAAAGGGGGTATATATGCTAATAATAAAAAAGAAAGATGGGAAATTTACTTCTCCGGAGCTGAATATTATATTCAAAAAGAGTTTTTACTTGTTTTTTTGAAAGCATGTGGCTATTATAATTTTGTTTATTTGTAGCTGAGCATGTACTTTTCTTAATAGATAGTCAAATAAATGCATTCTAAACAGAAAAAAATCCTCAATACTTTCTTTATCTAATCCAATAAATAGGAATTTTACTTTAAATGTTCAAGAAATACCATTGCAAATCTTTTAATATGGCTGAGAGAAAATGGTATACAAGAGCCAATTGTGCAGAGCATTATTTTTCCCCTTTGGAATTAATCTGTGGCTTGCAAGACATTTTATGCTGAGGATAGGCAACTTGTTAAGCTTGCATTTGTAAGATAAAAGCATTGATGAGCACACTCACAAAATTACTTGCTCTTTATAGAAAGTCATTATTGATTTTATGTTGAGGATAGGCATTTGTAAGATGAAAAAAAAATGCAAGGAATACACTAAATCTTGCTTTGCACATACAGTGGTTACTGTCCCAGGCATAAAAGACTCATGGGAATTGTATTTGGAGAATGCTGCAGGTGAAGGAGAGAAATGAATTAATTGCAATTATATTTGGTAGCTTTATTGCAGGCTGTGGAAACCCCCAAAGCTCATGTAAGAGATGGGCATGCCTAAAACCTGTCAGTGAGTGCTTTACTGTTCAAAATGCATGCTGAAGAAGCTAGTTAAGAGATCAGTTGGCACACTCATTGGGCCAAGGACTTCAGGCTGCTATCTCCTTCTGAAAAGACTATGAAATTCCTTAGGACTATATGCTTTAACTACCAGATCTGCCTTTCCTATGTTATGAAATTGTGATGTGCTGATCGATATGATGCTGTGCATAGTGGAGGTACTATTATTTACTACAGTTAGGGATTTCCAGAATAGAAGGCTAGAGAATTGGTGGTGGACAGTCTTTTCATGCCATTTGCCTTTTAATTGCTGAAACACAACAATAGAGAGAACCTTGTAGTATGCAGAACAGAGTTGGTATTCAGCAGGTTCTGACCAGTTCTGGAGAACCAGTAGCAGAAATTTTGAGTAGTTCAGAGAACCAGAAAATAGCATCTCTGACTGGAGATTTTACAGTATCCTTCCCCTGCCGCGCCCAACAAGTCACGCCCACAGTACCGGTAGTAAAACAATTTGAATCCTATCACTGATGCAGAAGATCATTTCATGCTACATGACAGTCTGAACTGTCAACTAATGAATTATTGAGAGAATGCAGGGGCATGATTTTGGCTTAGGAAAAGTCACTTTGTAAAATGGCTTACCTCTTCTCTATAGGAAGTGGTGTTAAATGTCAAAAAAAATCTTCAGGAAATCTCGCACGAAAAGAGAAGGCCGAGAAAGGTACCTTTGCAGTGCTGGTCAAAGAGCTTATTTACCGAGTAATTATGGCAAATACTGTTGAGATTGTTTTTAGAATTTTCTATTCTAAGTAGTTTCAGCAAATGTTGCAGGCAATCTTCTTAAATATAGAATAATAGGGTTGGAAGTGACCTTGGAAGTCTTCTAATCTCATCTCATTTGCTCAAGTAGATCTTATGCCAAATGGTTGTCCAATCTCTTCTTGAAAGCTTTCAGTGATGGAGCAGCTAAATTTATGTTCCACTTATTAATTGTTCTCACTGTCAGGTAATTTTTCCTGGTTTTAGATTGGAGAAATTTCCTGGACAATTGGAACAACTAAACTTTCGATGGGTCCTCTTTATTAACCAAAACAATAATTATTAACCAAAATTAATTTTCATACATTAATCTAGAGAACAATTAATTTAATTTCAGATAGTAGATCTCTTTCACAATAGTAGCTAAAATAATTCATGCAATTCTGGCTCTTCCTTTCAAGAAAGCAAATCAGTTTTCTTTATGAAACAACTTGTTTTGCCAAATGGCTCTGCAATTTATTTTTAAATTTAAAAATATTTTTAAAAACCAGTGAATTGTTTCTGGAGATAATGTATGTTGCCCATTGATACTGTACTGCCTAATCTTGGTTATTGTAGATAAATTTTTGGCAGAATAAATGTGGGGGATTTATGGATACTACAAGACTGTTGTTAAAAACATGTGTAAGTGGACTTGTTCAGGTAATGTTAGCACAGAATTCTCTTCAACTGCTCCATTGGCAGAGGTAAAAACATCAAAATGTGAATGTGTTTTGAATTTCTATTTAATTCATTTAATTTCTATTTTTATTCCTTTGGCAATTGAAGTATGATATTAAAACAATTTCTTATTTTATTGTAAAGAATCTCAGCCTATATCAACTAAATTATGATGTTATTCAATTCATCTTCTCATCCTTTCTTACCACCCTTCTGAATATAATAAAAATGGCCATGTATGCAGTACATTTCCCAACAAATAACATACTAGAAGTAATAATTTTAATATTTTGGAAGTATGAAATATTAAAATACTAATAATCCTGTATCCTTCATATGTATTTTTTAAAGAATGCCGGTAGGAATGTTTATAAAAAATCTTCAATAATAGAATTCATGAGATCAGTTATGGTAAATTAGTATGGAAAAACATTTTAATATAGTGGTTAATGGTCTGGACTTGTATTTCAATGGATGTTATTTACATTTCATATTCTTCCTTAAGAAATAGTATTACTATTTGTACTCTCTAATCCATGGGTGTCAAACTCAAGGCCCGGGGGCTGGATCTGGCCTGCAGGATGCTTAGATCTGGTCTATGAGGCTGTCCTGGAAACAGCGAAGTACCAATCCATGGTGCCTCTGCCAGCAAAATGGATATGATGCTATGCATAGTGGAGGTACTATTATTTACTGTTAGGGATTTCCAGAATAGAAGGCTGAGTATTGGTGGAGGATTTTTACTGGCAGAGGGCTGCAGGAGGCTGTCGTGGCCAAAAATGGAGGCCTGGAGAGCCATTGTGGCCGAAAACAGAGCCTTGATGACTGACATTGAGCTGGCCATGCCCCCTTGCCAGAGTTTGACCCCAAAGTCAAACACAACCCTAATGCGGCCCTCAATGAAATCAGCCCTCAATGAAACCTCCACATGTAGGTTTTGCCTATACAGACTATAATTGCAGAAGGGATTGGATTTTTGCTCATGCCCATTCAAAAGTAGTGCCAATTACATAGTTTATTTTTTCACTTGTCAATTTTATAAAAAAGTATTTTATGACTGATGTTTTGAGGGATTGCTGAGCAATGTCTTTCCTTTGTTCTTTATTTCCTTTTATCTTCTATACAATAATATCCATCTATACTAATTGTTATTTTTATTTTTATTAAATAAAATATTTTGAACAAAAAGTGATACTGCAATAAAAATGCACATTTTACAGCAATTAGAAGAAACCAAAATTTAAAAGGAAAGAAGTATATTAAACATAAAAATACTTTTTTATGAATAAAATATCATGAACAAAAAGTGGCACTACTTTAAAAATTTCATATAATACAGCAATTAAAAGAAAACTAAAATCAATAGGGAAAAAAGAAATGAGAAGAAAAAGTCATATAATAATATAAATTTAATGTCATCCTGAAACTTTTTATTAAAGGCATTAAGAATGTTCCATATTTTTCATATTATATAAATATGTTTCAACATTGACATAACATAAAGAATATAAATTTCTTTGTGTAAAATATTTCGCTTTGTCAAATCTAGGCTAAATAGATTCATGAAGTGTCAAATGCTGTATTTGGTGAGTATAGTTCAGCATTAGATTTACATTTTTAAAAACTATGTATTTTCATTTTTAAAAACTATATATATTTACCTGTATGAAAAATAAGAGAGGCCAAAAAAGAGCCACAATTCAATTATATGAATCAAGAGCTCTGAAATTAGTTACAAAACCAGAAAGTTGATGTCCAATCTTTTTAAAACAGTATTAATTTGGTAAACATGAAAGAAAACAAAAAAATTCTGAATTAATGCCTTTTTTAAGAGGTATATTTTATATTTCATAAAACTTAGACCTACTGGATATTTTACTTCCCCACCGACCCTCACATTTCTTATTTGTTGTTAATATTATTAATCTTTATGCTATTTCATGTAAAACTGATTATTTGTTTCATTTCAAATACAATGTTTCTTAGATGTTTATATATTTGTCAATTTATATAGCAACCCATTCAATGTGCAACTCAAGGCAGCTTACAGATGTGATAGAACAGCACCATAAAAAATAAATGGTTAGAAACATAAGTAAATCAGTTATGACAAAGGCAATTCGGCTGTCAATCCAGATGGTTTACAAAATCACCCAATCCAATACCTGGCAAACAACCAGGTCTTCAAGACTTCAGAAAACAAGACACTTGGTTTCGATAGGATTGAACTCTGTTCTTTATTCATCAGATCTTCACAGGTTCCAGGCATTGTGTCAGAAGATAGAGCAATCACTTAAATAATCATGGATAAGATATATAATTGGGTGTCCTCAGCATACTGAAGATATTTAACCCCATCCTAATGGATGGCCTCACCTTGCAGCTTCATATAGTTATTAAACAGAAGTGGAGAAAGAATCAAGCTGTGAGGCACTATCCAAAACAAGTGTTGAGATCTGCATCACCACCTCCTATCATTGCTAACTACAACCAACCCCGTAAGAAGGAGAATTCCTATAAAGACAGATCCTCATTAATTAATGTATTAAGGACCACTGAAAGATTAAGGAGAGCCAAGGTGGATGCATAATCCCATCCTCATCCCACCTTAGGAATCTATAAGCATGATCAACGCTGCCTTGGTACTGCATACAGGCCTGAAACCAGACTAGAAGGTAACTAGATAATCTGTTAATTCCAGAGCCTTCTGAAGCAGCAGCCCAGCTGCATTTTCCACAAATGGAAAAAGGAAAGGCTGGAAACCAATCAGAAACTAACCTGTATTGACAGGTCCTCATATGGGAAGAATTACTTTCCCCTTAAGCCCAAGGGAACTGCTCCTTATCTCAAGAATTCCTGAATCCAACCCAGAGAATTTGACCAATTTGGAAGATCAGGGTTTTAATAAACTAGTTGTCTCACTAACAACTGGGGATTCTTAGACTTTCTCAGAAGCAAAAACATAAGCAACAAAAAGCAGAATGAAACTATCCCAGATAACCATGCCAGACTCTGCCTTAATCATCTTCATAAGGTCTGCACAGCTGGAATCTAGTTCAGAGCAAATCTTATTTGACAAGATACTTTTTCATTAAGATAAAAAAGGGGGAAAATTTGGAGTTACTGTATAAGACAGAAACAGGATGGACAACTCCACATTCATCAATAGATTTTTCATATGGAAAGAAAAAAGTGATTTGGCCTCCATTCAAAGCAATGACTGACTTTCCCAAAGCTACTTACCACCTATTTTGGAAGTTATGATGGCCACACATATATTCCTGCAGTCACGTTTTCGGCACTTGTCAACTGGCTCACATTTAGAGCTATTTAGAGAATTCTAATATCACATGATTACAATATTTGCAGTATTTTGGTTATAGCATTTAGTTCTGGTTTATAGCAAAAAAACATTGTAAAAATGGACTCACTTAATGACCACAGTGTTTTCTTAATGAGTGACATTTGCTTAATAATTGCCACAAAAAAAGGTTGTAAAATCAGACATGGTCATATGGTGACTCCTTACCGATCACCACAACTTGTGACCTATTCTGGGTCAATTAAGGTGGTTGATCAAGGACTACCTGTAGTGGGAGCAAACTTTGAAATAGCAATATGTTATCCCTTAATTCAGTGGTTCCCAAACTTTTTCAGTCCACCACCCCCTTGGTGCTACAAACTCATCCTCAGTGCCCCCCACCAGGGGTGGGATTTAAATTTCTGTGGGTGTGGCCTAATTTGAGGGTGTGGCTTGCTGGTCATGTGACTGGCTAGGTGTGGCTTGTTGGTCACATGACTGGCTGGTGCGGCTTGCTGGTCACATGACTGGGTAGGTGTGGTTTGGTGGTCATGTGACTGGGTGGGCATGGCCAGGTGACTGGCAAACCAAATACAAGTGGTCCTTACTTAATGGCTGGTTGTTTAGCAAGTGTTCTAATTTATGACTGGCCTCCCCAGAGCTACTTGACCTGTTTTTGGAGTTTTGACAGCCATGCACACACATACATACACACTCCCTTCCAATCCTGCTGGAGCAGGCTATTGGATTAAAATCAGCAAAATATCTCTGATTAGATTCTAGTAGTGAATAGAATCTAATCAGAGATGCTTTGCCGATCCTTGTTGATTTGTTTTACTTGTATTTATTTTATGTTGCTGAATTGCATTGACGTGTGTCCCTTCATGTGCACAGCCCAGAAGCTTTTGTGATTCTTTGCAGCAAAAATTATTGACCACTGACTTTGCTCTACTTTTCAAACGTGCCGCCACTGCCGCATTCCTGGTGCTGGCCCCGCAGGTCCACCCCATTGAGCCTGCTGCACCAGAGGGACCTGCCCAAGCAAGTCAGAACGGAGTGGTGCTCCAAGTCAATGGGGTAAGCCTGAGAGAGGGAAAGAGAGAGAGAGAGAGAAAAGAGAGAGAGAAAGAGAGAAGGAAGAAAAGAAAAGGGAAAGAAAGAAAAGGGACAGACAAAGAAAGGGGGTGGGGTGGAAGGAAGTGACAGAAAGAAAAAGGAGGGATGGAGGGAGGGAGGAGAAAGATGAGATATCTATTCTAGTCCAATCACCTGCTCCAGCAGGATTAGAAGAGAGAGTATGTGTGTGTGTGTGTTTTCTTGTAATTTACCAGTATGTTTTGGTTTTGCCTTCAGAATTGACACTGTAATACATTGGGGAAAAGTAATTTTTTAGGGTGGAGATCTGGTCCAGTGGAACCTGTTTAAAGCCTCAACAAAGATGAGAGTTCCTGATAGTCTTGACCATGTTTCGTCCACAAAACCTTTAATAGAAGCCAAAGATGCTTCAATGTGCTGGCAAAGATTTTTCAATGTGGAAAAGGGCCTCAGTCTAAACTACACCTCATTTCAATCTGATGCATCAGGTCTCTCTCTCTCTCTCTCCCTCCCCCTCCCTCCCAGACTGACTTTGCTCTACTTTCCCTATGTGCTTGCGGGGCTGGCACTTCAAATATGGATGGATGGATTGATGGATGGATGGATAGAGAGAGAGAGAGAGAAACAGAGACAGGTAGGTAGGTAAGTAGGTAGATAGATATATTGGGAGATAGGTAGGTAGATAGGCAGGCAGGCAGACATTTTAGATGAATGTATGGATAGGTAGGTAGGTAGGCAGGCAAGCAGGTGGGAAGACAGATGACTTTTTGGATGGATAGGTAGGTAGGTAGATAGATCTATATTGGTAGGTAGGTAGGTAGGTAGACAAAAAGGCAGGCAGACAGGTAGGAAGGCAGGCAGGCAGGCAAACAGACAGACCTTTTGGATGGATGTGTGGATAGATAGACAGACAGACAGACAGACAGAATGCGACAGCGGCGGCACTTTGGGAAAGTAGAGCAAAGCCAGAGTCAGAATTGAAGTCCACATAAGTTGCCAAGCTTGAGAAACACTGGCTGAATATATCAACCTAGCCATTCTGGTTTAGAGTTTAGCATGCTGTTTGATTCCGGCTTAATAAATAAACCATGGCTAAGATCTTCCTGCTCCTTAATGCAGCTGCCCCTCTGCCCCTTCTCCAGCCCCCTGCCCAAGTTCTTTGTTTGGCATCCAATTTTGCAATGCCATCCTCCCCAGGGCAGCAATGAGGCCGATTTGACCCTCTTTGCTCTAAGGTCCACTTCAATTGGGCCAAGCAAGGGGAGGTGCTCTGCACACACTCAGAGACTCCCAACTTTGGGGAAGTGTTCCGCCCATCTTTACGCTCTGCCTGGGAGGAGGAAGGCATGCAGAAGCAGCCCAGACTGGCAGAGGCGGAGGGAACGATCGCTTGGAAAGTAAGCAAGCAAGTGCAGGGCTCGATCGGAAGAACTGGGCTGCAGAGGTAGGATAGGTTCTAGATCTGGCCCGGCCACGTAGAGCCAAACTGAACCAAGCCACGTGCCTTGGAGAGCTGCAGTTGCATCCACCCGCATCTGTATGCAAGTCTAGCTGGCTGGAAAGGCAGAGGTCCCTTGTTTTCTGGAGAGGGGGGCCCTAATGCTGGACCACCACCTCTTCCACTGCATGCCTTGGGAAGGTTCTGCTTTCGGACCTTCTGGTGCGCCTCCGCTGCTTCCACCAGAGAGGGCAGGCTGCAAGCTAAAGTGCCCCCTTTCCACCACCTCCCCCTCCCTCCCCAGGCTTGGCAAGGTGCACCTTGCATGGTTCCACATTTGAGGCGCTGCGCGCAGGTTCTGCATTCGAGCAGTGAAATAGTCAACGGGGTGGGCCTGCAGGGCCGGCGCCTCGAACGCCCCCTGCCGCCTCTTAGCACCCCCTGCTGCCCCCCTTGCCTCTTAGCAACCTCCAAGGCATGCCCCCAGGGAGTGGTACTACCCACTTTGGGAACCACTGCTTTAACTAGAAGAAGAGATTAAAAATGTGATCTGCATAAAAAAGATAAACACTTAAAGTTAGATTGTGTGTGTGTATTTGTAAAGTCATGTCATGTTACTATTTGATAAGACTATACCCATTTCTGCAGTAAAAATAAAAGTATTATCTAGAGACATACATATTTTGTAAAAAAAAATACACTATTACATTCTGAGAAACTAATGTTTTTCATATGTAGACATGTTCATGTCACTTTAAAAAAAAGCAAAAAGCAAAAAGCAAAAAGCAAAAAGGCTTTTCAGTAGGAAAATTTTTACATCTAAGACCCCTTAGGTATAATAAGAAATATTTTCCAGGTATTGTATGTTTGGAGCTTTATTGACAAATCCTTTTGGAATGTATGAAAATATAAATCACCTTATTTGAATATCGCTTTCAAGCTTGCTTGCTTTAGAATCTTGATTCAGAATCAACCCTTAATATGGCATGTCCTTCCCAGAGAAAAAGAGGAAAGTTTTGGATTTTGATTTCCAAATGTAAAACAAGGAATACCAGACCATTTATTTTATTTATTTATTTATTTTATTTGTCAAATGCTTGCAATATAATAGAAATAAGAATAAACATAAGTATAAATCCATGAAATAGGTACTAATAATTGGGGACAATAGGACAGGGACGAAAGGCACGATTGTGCGCTTATGCACACCATTTTAAAGGCATCAGAATTACTTTAGCCTTGTGAACCCAGATCTTCTAAATAAGATTTGGATTTATTGAAATTAGTGAGAAAACACAAGGTAAGTTTTTTTTGCTACTCTGAAATTCTCAAGTCATTTCTTATTTCTTAGCCTTGGTAGTATATTAGTGACTCATGCTTTTAGAACAGAGGATAGGTTTTAAAAGATAGCACTGTAATTAAAAATTGTGCATTGGAAGATGAACCGGGTGTTATAATAAATGTCTGAATAACATACTGTTAAGCCTGGGTTCCCCAACCAGGGTTAAGGAGACAAGCTAAACAGAATGTGCAGCGTTAGTCAGATAGGCACACAGATAAATGAGTGAGATAAGTTTGTATGTTTATTAACATACAGTAAAAATAACAGATACGCTTGTGCTATCAAAAATATAGTTTATTCCATTTATAGCATAGTCAAAATAACAGTCCATTAGTCATGTATCATTTTGTCAGTCCATTCAAGGATATTCAGTTAGCAAAGTCCATGTGGAATATCCTATGTCAGTTCACTTACAAATCAGTCCTTTGTCTCTCTCCCGTTCGAGTAAT
Source organism: Hydrophis major (assembly GCA_033807585.1). Taxonomy (NCBI): domain Eukaryota; kingdom Metazoa; phylum Chordata; class Lepidosauria; order Squamata; family Elapidae; genus Hydrophis; species Hydrophis major. The sequence goes on along the minus strand of CM066343.1, from coordinate 97,210,811 downwards.
GCAGTCTTGAGTCCATGCAGTAATTAGGGATCATCAAAGCCAGAGAGAGAGCAAGCTGTCGTCTTGTTTCTTTTAAAGTTCACAACCACTCCCCTAATTACATTCCCACAGTTAAAGTTGCAGACACTTTAACTAATAAACTATGATAACATATTTATTATTTTACCTAAGCCAGTTAGGGTAAACAATGTTATCCCTAACACATACTATAGTGAAGGTGATTTCATCTGGATTTAACTAGTATACCTTTTGGATTGCTTTTCAAAATTACCGAATAGAGGAGGAATTATGGTAGCTGCAACCACTTCGAGTAATATGTTGTTACTGTAAACTATTCATCTTGACAATTCTTGATGGACTTCTGTATAACTTTAGGCCTTCTCAAAGAAGAAGGAACGAAAAGGGAAGGAAGGAAACTTCTGAATTGCTTTTCTGTGATTATAGTTTCTCCTCAATCTTTGGCATTCAGTAATAGAAATGCAATTAGCTTTCAAAATTTTAGAATCTATTTTATGAATTAATATACATGAGCACTAAAATGGTATGGTTAAGATGCTATTTCTTAGATATGAGAACTAGTTGGCTGTCTGGGGGCCACATTCTGTCAGCCTTAGACTGGAAAATCAACAACTTGTCTGCCAGACTATTGTGGCATGTATTGCAGCCCACAACTATCAATAAAAATGTCTTTATTATGAAGTACCGTATATACTCGAGTATAAGCCGAGTTTTTCAGCACATTTTTTGTGCTGAAAAAAACCCCCTCGGCTTATACTCGAGTCAGATTCCCCTCTGAAAAAAAAATGGTGTGGAGCTCCGAAGCTGGGCAGCCGCTTCCCTGCTTCCGTGTTTCCTTTGCAACTTTTAAGCATGGGAGTAATCGGAAGCAGAAAAGTTCTTGCTTGAGGATATATTGTTTTTTCTTTTTTTAACTGTTTTTTTTTGGGGCGGGAAGACCCACCGCCATGTGAGAATGCTCAGACACGAAATCTATCCAACCGAAAATAAGTGTGTGTGTGTGTGTGGGGGGGGATTTTAACAGAGGGAAGATGTAGGGAGAAGGCAAAAGCGACAGAAGATCCTTCAGGGGAAACTGAGGGGGAGACTCAGCCTTGGTCCAGATGAGCCCCCTTCCCCTTTCTCTAGGCTGAGTAAAACGCGAGCCGAGGTTGCTTCGGCTCCACTCAGCTTCATTTCCTCAGCTCCAGCTGCTTTCAGTCCACTCGGGAGGAGGAGGAGGAGGGGGAGGCAGCTCGCGTTGTTTTCTGAGCTCTAGGCTGAGAAAGCAACACGAGCCGAGGTCGCTCCACTCAGCTTCATTTCCTCAGCTCCAGCTGCTTTCAGTCCACTCGGGAGGAGGGGGAGGAGGAGGAGGGGGAGGCTTTTCTGAGCTCTAGGCTGAGAAAGCAACGCGAGCAGAGGTCGCTCCACTCAGCTTCATTTCCTCAGCTCCAGCTGCTTTCAGTTCACTCAGGAGGAGGGGGAGGAGGAGGTGGTGGTGGCAGCTCGCGTTGTTTTCTGATAGTGAGATCATTTCCCAAATTAATTGATTCACTAACCCAAAAGAAGAAGATGTTGATGACAGTGGGAGGCAGGAGTCACTCTCTCCCTTGCAAGAAAAAAGCAAGAGCCGTTCTTATGATCTCTCCCTCTCTCTCTTTCTCTCCGTAATACAGTAAAGCCCTTTCCAGCACACGCGCGCAATCCGCCCCCGCCGCTTTGCACCTTGCAAATGCAAAAACCCTGGGGTTTTGCATTTGCAAGGTGCAAAGGGGCGGGGGCGGATCACGCGCGGTGCTGGAAAGAGCTTGACTTTATTGGGGGGGGGAGAGAGAGATATATATATATCATAAGAACGGCTCTTGGTTTTTTCTTGCAAGGGAGAGAGTGACTCCTGCCTACCACTGTCATCATCATCATCTTTTGGGTTAGTGAATCAATCAAACCTTTCATGATAGTGAGATCGTTTCCCAAATTTCCCTTAAATCAGGGAAGAAATCAGAAACAAACCTTTGGGCTGAGAATAAGCCTGTTCCTATGATGCCATTTTTGTTCACTTCAGTGTGAAAAGTGTGAAAAAACACACTTCTTTTTCTTCATCTTCTTGTTCCCTATTTACTGGTCTCTTTCAAAGAGGAAATTGTGAACATCAAACTTATTCTCAACTGTCCTAGTGAAAGTTTTTATTGGCATCTATTTTTATTTTTGAAATTTACCAATAGCTGCTGCATTTCCCACCCTCGACTTATACTCGAGTCAAGTTTTCCCAGTTTTTTGTGGTTAAATTAGGTGCCTCGGCTTATATTCGGGTCGACTTATACTCGAGTATATTTGGCTAATCACCATCATTGCTATCATCATTATGATCTCTACAAGAGCTGACGTTCTAGGCCACAATTATAGATTCATCAGTAATTTGCTGCAGAATTTCTTGCCCTGTGTTGTTTTAGAAATGCATTGTTTTTTAAAATGTAATTTAAATATTTTTAAATAGAAAATAAAAAAACTAGTAGTCTGATCAAGTGAGGTATTAGTATCACTGTGTTCTGTTTAGTAATACCACACTTGGAATACTTCATCCAATTTTGGTTTCCGCAATACAAAAAACATATTGAGATTCTAGAAAGAGTGAAGAGAAGAGCAGCAAAGATTATTAGAGGGCTAAAGGCTAAAATATATGATAAACAGTTGCAGGAACAGGTTATGTCTAGTCTAATGAAGAGAAAAATTAGGGAAGACATAATAGCAGGCTTTCAATATATGAGGGGTTGTTACAAAGAAGAAAGGATCAAACTATTCTCCAAAGCACCTGAGGGCAAGACAAAAAGTAACAAATGGACATTTATTTATTATTTATTTATATACAACCCATATTTCCCCCAAAATAAGACCCTGTCTTATTTTTTTGCCACCAAAAAAGGCACCAGGTTTTATTTTGGGGGGGATGTTGTCCATTGACACACATCACTTGTGTGCCTTGCCCTGACCTCCTTTTCACTGTCAGAGGCTTCAGGAACTTCTGATAGTTGTAGCCAGGCTTTGCACACCTCGGCCCATTTCTTCTGCAGCCAGCAAGGCTTCAAAGGTCTTTACAGCCGATAACAGAGCTCAGGATTGATCTGAAGCTCTGTTATTTGCCATAGAGGCCTTCAGGAAAGCCTTGCTTGCTAAAGAAATGAGCCATAGTTGGCTGCAACTATCTGAAGTTAAGTAGTAGGGCAGCTCCAGCCCCCTCATCCTCACCCTGGCTTCATTACCCATGCACATTGGAGTGGGCAAGTTCTTAATTAGGGGTTATTTTGGAGGTAGGGTTTTTATTAGGCACGTGTAAAATTCAAGCTAGGACTTATTTTCTGAGTAGGTCATATTTTCGGGAAAACATTACATGTCTGTCTGCCTGCCTGCCTGCCTGCCTGCCTGCCTATCTATCTATCTATCTATCTATCTATCTATCTATCTATCTATCTATCAAATAATTCAAGGCAGTAAACATATCCAAGACACCTTCCTCCTCCTATTTTCTCCACAACAATAGGTGAGATTGTTGTGAGATGAATTGGACTAAGGGAGATTGGCCCAAGATCACCCAACTGGTTTTCGTGGTGAAGGAAGGACTTGAGGACAATAATGAATTATGCAATATGATGCCAACAATGAAAACTTAGTTGTTCACTTTTTTCCTGTGTTTTCTTTAGGAAATGTCCAACTTTTATATATTTATAAAGAAGACACTGTAGAAGAAACCAAATCTTTTAGCTGTTGTTCTATGCCAGAATGGAATATATATGATTCAAAAGTTATTAATTTACCCCCTGTTAATGTACCATTGGCTTTTCAAAATGATGTTATAAATTCAAGAGACAAATCCACTGATGTAGAGAAGACCTTGGCTGAAAGAGATTCTGTGTTGGCTGCAAAAGAATATAATGCTTCCTTTAAAAATGACAAATCTGAGAATGTTAAAGAAAGGTAAGTTACATTTTTCAGGTGACATGCAAGTTTGTTATTTTGGCATAGTTGGCTGCAAGGAAGCAAGTAGTTTATAAATTTTGTCAAGGCCTAAACATTTACCATACCCACAATTAACCATACCCAGACTTTACTGCAGCTAGTTCTTTATTTATTTTTGAAAATAGACTCTTATTTGTGATAAAAAAGTAAATCAAGGATTGAGAACTATGGACTGTTAATCAGGCACCAAATCAAAAGAAGCAGGCAACAAGAGAGAAACAAGGCAAAAATCTAAGATCTAAAAAAAGAACTGAAGACTATCTTTTCCAGTGACAAAGCTCTTTGGCTGGCTTTTGATCTGTCTTAGAAAGTAGACTTGCAGAATTTTGCTTTGTGTTCTACTCCCTTTGTTGAGTTCCTGATCCAAATAAGAAACCCAAGCTCTGGGTCTCATCCTCTGATTCCTCTCCACTGTCTCACTTAGTAAATGATAATAGCAATTAATAATGGAGCTCTTTGTGTTCCAACCTAGACTATGCTACAACCCTATACAAATTGGAGGAATTCAGGATTCATTGTTTTACTTTCTTGAGTTGGGGCAAATAGTTCTAATCCACTCTATTTTCTGTTATCAAGGGGAAATACAATTTTATTGTTTTAATGTTTTATTATTGTTTCATGTAATTCTAAAGCAATTGGATTCTGTGAGATTTAATTAAAAATATAAGCCATCAAGTCAGTGTTGAATCTTAGTCACCACATAATAGACTTCCTCCAGCATGGTATATCCCCAACCTTTAGGCCTACCAATGGCATATGTATCATTACTATAATTGAGATCATGCACCTTGCATCTTGTTGTTCTCTTCTCTTCTCTTCCATTTTTCCTAGAATTGTAGCCTACATTATAGAGCAAAGTCTTCTCATAATGTATATGTAATATGTTAATTTGAGTCTGGTCATTTGTACCTTTTATGAAAGTTCTGAATTGATTTGTTTGATGATCTGCCTGTTTTCTTGGATATCCATGGTATTCTCAAAGAGTTTTCTCCAACACTGAAAAGATCACTATTCTTTCTATCCTATTCTTTGTTTCTGCAGAGTCCAGTTTTCACTTTCAAAAAATGTTACAGGGAAAATTATTGCCTACATGATTCTGATCTTTAGAGGTATAGATATGGCGTGTCTTCCAATGCTTTTGTTGCTACATTATCAAGTTGATTGCTGATTCCTTTACTGAACCTATAGTTGAACCTATAAGGCTGAGGCTTTCCAACATTTCAGTACTTTTAATTGACAGTTTTAATGCTGGTTACTATATCTACTACTGTTTTGATTTTTAATTCCATTTCTTACTGTGTTCTTTGACTTACTTTACAAGAGCTTGTAGATCATTTACATTCTCAGCTGTTAGAATAGTGTCATAGGTATAGCTCAGGTCATCAATGTTTTTCCTCCAGTTTTAAAACCACATACTTCTTTCATCAACTCTCCCTTAATATATATTCAGCACATAGTCTGATTAATTAGGAGACTGTATACATCCTTACTTCAGTCCTGCCAATCTGGAGCCACTCCAGGTTGTGGCATCCTCTTCTGTATATATAGGATTTGTATGACATCAGTGAAATGTTCTGGATTCTTATTTTCCTGGGGTCATTTCATAATTTGACATGGTTGAAATAATTGAAGGCCTTCTATAATCAGTGCAATGCATATTGACTTCTTTTGGCATACTCTAACTTTCTCAATTATCCAGCAAGCATCACCAATAATGTCTCTTGCTTCTTGGCCCAACATAAAGTCACTGCTTCATACAAATTATTGTATTAATATGATTAGCCTGCTAGAAATCAGCAATTAACCCGTTGTCTTCATAATATAGGGCTGATGGCAGAATGATGGAAGCCAAAATTGAGAATACTGATACGTTTATGGTTGCTGGGGTGCAAAAGGTTCAACATGCACTAGACAAAAGCCGAGCAGGTAGGTTGATCTGCAAACATAATAGAAAGGAAGAGGAAATAGTGGCAGAAAATGTACTAAAAAGGTTTAAAAGATTTCTTTAAATCTCCAAATTGGAGAAAGTAGTAATGGTAATACAATTGCCTATCATAATTTAGTAGCTTTATTGAATATTATACCAATGAAACTGTTCCACTTCCATGATTAGGCTTTTTTTTTCTCTTTTTAGCCATAAGTTTTTTTACTATAGCTACATTCAATGATGTGCTGAACCTAATGATGTGCTGAACTCCAGCTTGTGAGAATTGTTAGTTAAATTTCTGGGAATTTGAGAACAAAGGTGAACCTTAATGCCTAACATGCCAATCAATTGTTCCATGGCTAAGGGCTAGGCACAGTACCAGTAATGGAGCCAACAGAGCCAGTTCTTAAAAATGTAACAGTATACCACTGATTATTATATTTGTAGGTGTAGAGCAAGAGGATAAATTTCAAAAAAGTGTTATTTAGATACATTGTTGGAAGACTGAGTATTCTATCACAGAACAAACATAATAACATTAAAAAGTCAAACTGTGCTACTGTACAAGGAAAAATTATAGAAAAGTATATTTTTGTGTGGTATTCAGCTAAAGTAAATTATTGAATTTAGATAGATATATACTGACATGCACATATATGTATCTATATACATAAATACACACATATACACACATGCATACATACTTATACATACATATACTGTGTTTCTCATATAATAAGGCCAGGTCTTTTTTTTTTTTTTTTGAGCCCTGAAAAAATGGCTGGGCCGTCTTTTCGGGGGGTGACTTAATTCCCCCCACTTGCATCTTCAGGCAGGCAGGCAGCGATGGCTTGGATGTTGATCTCGGCGTCGGTGGGGCACTTTGTATCGGGGTCAACGCAGGCAGCACTATATCCGGGTGTGCAACAAAAGTACTTCCTAACGGCAAGCCCCCACCACCATTCCCTCCCATTTAACATGTTTTAATATAGGCCTTAATTTGGGGGGAGAGGGGCTTCATTTCATGCCTATAAAACATGCTGGGACTTCCTATTGGGGGAGGCCGTATTGTTGGAGAAACAGGGTACATACACACACACATATAAAGCATATATACACACACACTGATCTACACACACGCGCACTCACTCACACACACACACACACACACTGCTTTCTTGAGAACTATATACTCTGATTTTGGAGTCTTGCCCGGAAATAACCTTGTAGAAATAAGCTGTGTTGATAACACTTTACTTTATTACATTCAAATGGTTGATTAAATGCATACTTTCTTTATACTTTATCAAAATACAAATTGTGTTGTGTTCTGTTAGTTATGTTATGTTTGTAAAATTGTGTTCATTTATTTTTCTAACAGTAACCTTTTCTACTGTATATAAAACAACTTTTGTAGTAAAAAATGAAAGTATGCAGTATGGGAACTGCTGATCTCAGAAAATATTAAATGTCTTTTAGGATTCCTTGAGATACTTTTGATTATAAAACTTTGGAAAATGTTTCAGTTTCATTCTAAATAGTTTTTGAAATAATTTGTTGACAATATTTGCAGTGATGGAAAATATACACAATGATTCTAAAAGCCAGTCGGCTGTCTTTGAGAAGAATGGTGCATCCAGACCACTTCTACAAAAACCTGAGAATCCTTCTGATGTTTCATTTCCTGTGCCAGTGACAATTATTGATGAAGTTCCAGAAAATTATACGATTGCTCACTCCAATACAGAAGAAGAAAAAAAATTGTTTTCTAAGATAGAAACTAGCGAAAATATTCCAGTTAGAATGACTGATCTAATTAAATTTTTTAACACAAATAAAAATATTGAATTTATCAGTAAGGAATATGTAGGAACATCTACCTATTCACCTAAGAATTTGTCACAAAAATTTTCTACAGAAAATATTTATGAAAATATCAGTGATGAACTTAATAAATGTCATCTAGAATTAAAAGGTGCATCAGCAAAAAACCCTGCTGAGGAAGAATCTGGCCCAACACAATATCCATGGTGTAGAAACAGTAAATGTAAAATCTATCGCTCCAAAACTAGCCCGACAACTTTTACAGTAGTTCCTCCCAAACCCCAAATAAGAGATTTTAACAAAAATCAGTCTCTTTATACTGGTGCCATTAAAATAGATGAGTTAGGTAACCTAGTGAAACCAAATGAGGGCTGTGGTAGAAAAATTATAGTAGATGCAACCTCCAAAGTCACTGTTTTTAGCAGAGGTAAAAAATATAAGAGGTCACATTCTATGGGAAACCAAACTGAAGGATTACCATTAGACCATTCTGTTGAAGCAGAGATTACCATTAATTCCAAACAACCTAATAAAATGTCCGGAACTGAACCTGATTGTATTAGGAGTCTGAAACCACGAACTTGGCCAATAGTTGGTTCTAGTGCTGAAAATATTGTTGGACCAGATGAAATGAAAGTCCCTAGTAATACCACACAGTTTTCAGGGGAAAATGTCTTAGCATCTGTGACCAATAGGGAGGATCTCATGAATGATTATTTAAATGATTATTTAACCACAACTGTTGCCAACTGCAGTGATCTAACACAGTTTGAAACAATCCAAAGAAAGCAGTATGAAGAGCTAAATAAAACAGAAGGAATGAAAACTGAAATGGGGCCATTTTCTAAAGGATGTATTCTTGAAGCCAAATACTGTCCACTGAAAGCAGACTTAACAAAAGCAAAAGAATTGTATTCAACTACCTTCAGTTGTAGTAAAAATGTGTCAAATACCAGTCCATCTTGTGCTGATCCTAAGGTATCAAATATCAAGACACCAAAACAAAACTCTACTAATAGCATTAGTGGGACATTTACTATAATAACCTCTAACGAAAACAATCTTACAGAACAGGAACTCATCCATGATTTAGTACAAGATGTAACAGATGGAGAAACGACTTTTGTAGTAATAAAAAAGCCATCTGATCAGGTTAGCTCTCCCTTTTTATTTAGCAAACCTAATGCTGATTCATCTACAATATTTAGCTCCCATGTGAATTCAAGCAATATATCATCAATAGCAATGTTGAACCAAGCAATTTCAGAAAAAGATGAAAAACTTGGCAAGGCAGAGAGTAATCTCTGTCCTAATAAAATAGACAATATCTACAATATTTTTGGGCCAAAGAAGAAGTTTAAATCAGTCATCCAGAAGCCACTTCCAAAAGATACATCACTACATAGTGCTTTAATGGAAGCCATTCAAAACGCTGGAGGAAAAGATAAGCTTCAAAAGGTAAATATTGGATAAAAGCAGCTTTGGATGAAACACTTATTTCCTGTAAGATCAGGAATGGACTTGCTTGTTTTGGGTTTTATTTTTTTTTACCAAAGTTATAACTTTTTTTTATAACAACCATTATTTCCAGACCTATTAGGTACTATAACACTATAAAATTGCATATTACCAAGATACAGTACTACATTACCATCAGTTCTATACATGCTGTTTGGTATTATGGAAAAGCTATAATAGCTTCATATATTTAACATTTGCTGCTGTGCGTGTGTGTGTGTATGTGTGTAAGCAGGCAGGTAGAGACTGAGGCGTGCCAAGAGATGTCTATTGCGACCGCAGACAAGCAGACAGTTGGACAGAAAGGATGGTGCCAGAGATAGCTGTGCTCCCATTTCCACCGGAACCCATGCTTGCTGCCTCTTGCACATCAAAAAATAAATAAATAAAAAGACCTCCCTGAAAAAAAGACCTCCCAGTGTTTATTTCAGGGCCCAAAAGAAAATAAGACCAGGTCTTATTTTTGGGAAAACATGTGTGTATGTATGATGTATGTATTTGTGTGTGTGTGTGTATTACTATAGTATTATAGTTTTATAGTATTATATAATACTATAAAAATAACATATAGTATCTACCAACAGATCTGACAAATCTAATTTTTTTCTCGATCACTATAGTATTTAGCATATTGCAAAAGTGCTTTTATACATAGCTCAGTATATTCAAGTCAGATAAAGGTTAAAATTAGGCAAGTTTTCCAGAAAATAATCAGATGCTCATATTACTCATGCTTCCAAATTTTAAGTTTGAAAAAATAAATCTATGTGTTTGTCATATGTCAGATTTCACACAGTACTGTAGGTGGAAGCCTGAAAGAGTCAAAGTTCATGGAAACAGAGAGTGAGAGTTCAGCTCTTTTGACAGCTATTAGAGAGCACAGTGGAATCTCAATGTTAAGAAAGGTAATTCTAATTGCACTGCCATTTATGCCATATTTGTCATTTAACAAAATGTAATTAAAAATCCATTTTAAATTGAAATCCTAACTCTGGTACTAAATTTTGCTTAAAATTATCTAAGGAAGCTTGAAAGGATCTCCAACTAACATCCTGGCAAGTCTGCCAAGTCAAAGCAGAAGATACTAAATGGATAAAGATTGCCCTTAAGTAGCAAAAATAGTTTGTTCACTTTTGAATCTGCTAATAGAATCAACAAAAAAACTATTGTGACATAGCAGTTGTAGTAAATTGGAATTTATCTCACTTCACTTGGTTTTTTTTTAAATTTCTGCTGCTAGCTTTATATAGGTTTTGGGTTCTTTTGATTTATAATAGTTTGGAACAGCACTTTTGGATTTGAATAGAAAAATGGCTTGCGTAGTACTTATTAGTACTTTTTGGAATTATGTTACAGCCACAACTGTTACTTGTAAGGTTGAGGGGAAAGATACAGCTTCTTTAAGGGATTGTTTATAGATACTGTATATGTGGTTATATTTTCATTAGTCCTATATAACAGCACTATTCCATGAATACTTTGAAGCTCATTGGGCTTCTGGGTGCAATTCTGGGTTCAGGATTTCACTATAAAACCTGCATAGCATATTTGAGTAATTGCCTGTCTACTTTTGTTTCTGCTCTATCCCACCAGGTAGAGCAGGGAAGGCATGGTCTGGGTTTCTTTCATTAAACAGCGTAATGTTGGGGGAGCCAGCATTATGTTGACAGCACTTGCGCTATAAAGTAGAATTTATCTGAGATCAGCATAGTCCAAACTCTGTTAACCTTTTGTAAAATATAGGTGGTTTTAACAATTGTTTAAATAAATAAATTGTAGTTTCCAAGTCATAGTCAGAGGCAATCCCAGCAATCCAGATGAGAGGTTATGAATGCATGATTAACACGCACTAGAACCAGATCCAGAAACAGTAACATCTGACAACTCAGCTGTAACTTGGCAAACATTGTCTTTCAGCCTTCTGTTCCATAAGTAGACTAAATGAGATATTTTAGATAAAAATTATACCTATATCTGTATGTATATCTACCATCTTACTGAGGGAAGGAGGTCCTCACAAGAATTAAATATAGTAGTATATTGACCAGGTATAAACTTAGGTTAAGTTTCTCAAACACCAAATTTAGTTAATTTGCAAAACATCTCTATATTCAAAAGACAGCTAGAAGCAATACATGAGTAGTTAAATGATAGTCTGAGAGGATACCAGCTGATTCCCCTTCCCCATATTCTGCACAATAAAGAATACATTTTGGTGTATGGGAATTGCATTCTAGTGCATTACTCATTTTACCCAAGGTAATATTGATGGCATTTCACCCAAAACCAATGGATGATCTCTCAGCAGATCTGTGTCAAATAAAAAGGAAGAAAAGGTTATCTCTGGGGAATTGCATACTGAAGTGGTGAAAGACAGGATCTCTTGTTTCCAACAATCATTTACTGAATCAATCTACCGAAGATAGAATGGAAAGACCGCAAGGTCTATATGCCACCATGCTAGTTTCATCTGGGATCTCTTTATCTCTTTTTCTCAGAGATATTGAGCTAGACTGCACATTTATAATTTCAATTTTTAGAGTTTCCAACGCTTCTTGAGTTATTTTTCTTTTTAAGATTTCCATCCATGGAGTTCTTCCCAACCTTAACTGTTTATTTAAATAATCTGTCTTGCAGTCTAAGATGCTAGTTTGACTTTGTTCTATTGCTTGTGTCTCCATTACATTGAATTCCAGTATGATATGGTCACTCTCCCTCAAAGTTCCTGCAATTTCAACCTTTTCTATCATTTCATCTTCGTTAGTCAGGATTCGATCTATAGTATAGCCAGCCCACTAGTTCCCTCCTATAGTTTTTGAGTGATAAAGTTGTATGTTAGTTACATCAGGAATATGTTTGATTTCCCACAGTGCACAATTTGTCTCCCAAATTATGTCAGCGTACTTAGTGTCCCCCATTACTAGTGTAGTATGCTTTTTTCATTCCTTAGGTAACTGATTTGCAAAAAGTTCAGCTATTTGGTTTGGTTGGGTGATCTCTAGTAAATTCTTATCATTTCCTCCCCTTTTATATTAACCCAATGCATTCAAAAACATTTTCATCCATTGTTTTTTTCCATTTTTTTCCCATTTCTATAATTCCTCTTCTTTCTTGCCACTTGGTCAATTTTGTTGAGATTTAGGATGCTTAGAATTAACTCCTAAAAATTTTCTTCACCCCCTCCCTTTTTTTTATTTTAAAGGCCTTTGGATGAAGTGAGCCAACTGATTTCCAGAAAAAGTTTCCCCCAATCTTGTGAAGTGTAGCCCATTTTTTGCCAGAAGCCCCCCTCCCCTATGCAGGTATTGTAGACTGTGGTCTAGGAATCCAAAATTCCCTCAACAGCATCACCCCTTAAGTCATTAGTTTATTTCAAAAGTTCTGTGTTCTCTCATTGGATGCTTTTGTTGGGAGTATAAAACAAAACACCGCCAGTTTTCCTAATTCTTTTGCTTTCATCTAGCTGATTATTGTCTCTTGGTATTATTTTCATGTTCATTATAGTGTCATTCATCTCTACATGAAAAAGAAGAAAGGGATAATAATCTGTGGGTTTAATTATTTTAATAAGCCTCTGAGTTACATTTTTAATCCTTGCTCCTGCAAGATAGCAAACCTATCTAGATAAATTGTCAGGTCTACACATTGCTGGTTCAGTTTCCATGATTTGTGAGTCTCCTATTACACATCTCATTTTTTTTCTTGAGGAAATCTGGTTTATTTTTCCCCCTGTTAATACATTTGATGATGTCCCTTCTCCAGGTGTCTGCAAATTTTTTTCCAAGGGGAGGTTATGAAATTGATTGTTTGGTTCTAACAGAACTAGTTTGGACTGGATTGGGTTGGATATATTTTTTCTTTCTATGAGTGACATGTCACCATCTCTCTATTTCTACAGATACATTTTCTCTGTTAGTTAATTGTTCTTTACTGTGTTCAGTTTAGTTGCAATCTTCTTTCTTCTGTTGGGCTTTCTCGTTTTGTTGTTTGTCTCAGACTGGCTACACATTTTTCTAGGCCCTTTGCTTTTTCCTCTAGGCCAGGGATGTCAAACTCAATTTCATTGAGGCCCGCATCATCATTATAGTTGCCCTTAAAAGACCAGTTGGATGTAAGGCTATGATAACTCACAGAGGCCACATGGGCATGGCTGGGTAGGCATAGTTGGGTGGTCGCAGCCAGGTCACCACAACTAGGTGGGCATGGCCAGCTTGATGTCACTCACTGGGAATGGCTAACTTAGGATGGCTGGGTCAGGAAGTAACAAGTTGCACTGGCTAAGTTTGATATGAGGACAATTTGGTGCCCCACAAGCTTCCTGCCTCCCCAAACTGCTGGCAGCCAAGCGCACACATGCATGCATGCACCCCACATTCCATGTTTGGGGACTTTTATCCACAAAGGAAGGAGAGGGCCTTTTCCCCCAAGCTGAGGCATGATTGGCAATTTGCAAGTTCATATGTGGATAAAAGTCTCCAAACTTTGGAATGGTGTGTATGTATGAGTGTGCGTGCGTGCGTGCGTGTATGTGCCCAGCACACTAAAGGAGATGTTCTTCTCCCAATCCCAGACATTATTGGCATTTCCCTGTCAGTGCGCCTCCCAGTAAAGCAGGAGTCAATGCTGCTGCATTTGGAAGCATGGAGGGAAAAGTTTGCAGGAAACAGTTTCCTCCAAATCCAACTTCTGCCGTGACAGATATCTGGAGAACAAGAGGAAGAGGCAGGAGAGCAGCACTCCTTAGTCCTCTATGAGGGAGGATGGCCTTTCTTGAAAGGGAATACCTATTTCCAATTGTGCATGGTAAGCATGCTGGCTTGTTGGGGCAACCTTCCCTCACAAAGCTCTCCTGACATCCCCTCTTCAAAGATCTGCCAAAGCAGAAGTTGGGCTTCGTGTTGGAAGAAACTGCTTCCTGCAAACTTTTTCTTCCATGCTTCCACACACAGCAGTGTCATCTTCCATCTTCTGTGAAGGACCAGGCAAGGCTGGGAGGGGGGAATCTGGAGATTTCCAATGGAGAAAGTGAGACCAGGGTGAGTGTCAAAGCCTTGTCCACCAGAGAAGCCTTACCATCCCTCTCAGGCCTTTCAGAGGACCCCTGGAGGACCCTGGATAGTGGCATGGGATGCCTGGAGCTTTGGACAGTGGAGGGCAAGCTCTCAGTTTGGCCCTCAAGCTCCCAGGGCACCAGGATCCTGCAGCCCAGCCCAGCCCAGCTCTGCTTCCTCAAGGGAGTGCCTGAGCATGCTTACCTCTTGCTCCTGTGCTCGGTCTCTTTGGCTAGGTTGCTCATGGTGGGTGCAGTAGGGCAAAGTGGATCAGACCCACTCCCTCTCCATGCAAAAATCTAGTTTTGTAAGCAAAGCATCCTCAGCAATAGGATGGGAGACAACCAGGATAGGCCAGGAGAAGGGAGCAAGCAAGGGAGTGGCGAGAGGGCACCAGGGCTGTTGGCAGGATTTCCCTCAGATTCTCCCTCCTTCTCATTCCAATCTCCCTCCCTCTGCATCCAGGAAGGGATGAGGAAAGGGATAGGGCAGGAAGGATACTGGTGGCAGGGAGCCCCCTAGGAAATAGGGAGGGAGGCCACAAAGAGAGGCTAGAATGAGAGGAAAGCAAGAAAGTGGCAGGCTGCTGGTGTCCATGGCTTTTTCATGGGATGGGGGTGGAGGCTATCTTGATAAAAGGGAAGCGCTTGTGGGCTGCAGGGCCAGTGGGCGAGGTTGGGCTGGCAAGCAAGCCATAGAAGTGGTGGAAGCACTGGTGATGGCATGGCAATACTGCCGGGGCTCTATGTACTGTTTCATGACAGCCACCTTGCGTGCTCAATGCCTCCTGTGTGTGCGATCATGGGAGCCCCCGACTGGGCTGGGGCTGAGGTGGTGGGGACTGGCCCTTCACCATCTCCAGGGTATTCCCATGGGCCAGATCTAACCATGTCACAAGCTGGATCCAGCCCCGTGGCCTTGAATTTGACATGTCTGCTCCAGACCCTTAACTTTTTTCCTCAAGTCTTTAAATAGTTTACATCTTGTACAGATGTAATTTGGATATTCTTTAGGTATGAATATATTCATGGCACATATTTTGAAGATAACAATAGTGTTAGATTTTTAATAGGAACATAGAGTTGCAGTTTTCCAAAGTAGTTTTTAAGAATTAGGATTGATTCAGAATAAGATATCTTTGAAACTACCATAAAACTAATTGGGCTATTTTTCAGCTTGGAGGATCAGCCTGTAAAGTAGATTTGGTTGTACTTTATTCTATGGTTTGTCAGGCAGATGTTTAGACTGGATTTGGCATTTTTATCCACCTTATTGAGTTCTTTTTAAGGACCTGAGATATGCAGCTATTGATGTTTGATTGTATTTGTTTTGTTTGCTTTCTTTTACCAGAGTTATTCTATTTCTGTTTACAGGTTTTTGTGTTTTGTTATCTTCTCCAGTTCTTTCTCTTCTCTTCTGCTGTTTCCAAGATCTTCTACATCCACTATCACAACTTTTTTGTTTTTCTTATCAACTGTTGTTACATCTGGGGTATTATGTGGTAAGTGCCTATCTGTTTGAAGTTTAAAGTCCCAGAGCACTTTAGCTTCTTCATTTTTTTTTGAAAAGAATTTTATTAATTTTCTACAAACAAACAAGACAAACAAAACATTAAAACATCAACTCTCATATGTACATCCAGTGTGTCGGTTGGTTCATCAGTTTTGTGCATTCATTTTGTAGTCTCAATTAAAATTATGTTACATAACAACTCATATTGTCAATCCAAACTTATATATCCTAATATCACTAAAAAAAAGAAATTTTTGACTATACTTTTAATCATTCATGCTTTATGAGATAACAATACTTTAACCAGCTTATTCTGTAACAAATCATATAATCATACCAAATCAATCCTAAAAAACCCTTTATAAATATAATGTCAAATAACAGAGGCAAGTAAAACAAAATAAAGACATTCCTTACTGTCTAGCATTCTAAATATTCTATTATCGTATTTTATCATCTAGCCATTGATAAAAAAGATCCCAAATTTCATAAAATTGTTTCTCCTCTTACTCTCTAATTTCAGATGTCAATCTACTCATCTCAGCACATTCCAATATTTTCTTAATAATTTCTTCCTGTAATGGTATTTTCTCATTCTTCCAATTTTTAGTAAATACAATCCTAGCCGCTGTTAATACATTTAAAATCAGGTATTTCAGATCTTTACTATATGTATCAGGTAAAATTCCCAATAAGAAGATCTCTGGTTTCAAGTCTATGTGTTTCTTTGTTATTTTTTCCAACCACATGCGAATTTTAGTCCCATATTTTCTAGCGTCCTCACAAGTCCACCACATATGGTATCTGATGATATTTCCAGCATTTTTCAGATTTGTTCATAAACATTCTTGCTATTCTTGTCGGGGGAAAGTGCCACCTGTAAAACATTTTATACAAGTTTTCTTTATATGCTGTTGACATTGTCATTTTATAATTTTGTGACCACAATTTTTGCATTTCTCTAGATTAATCCCATATCCAAAATTATTCCCCCAAACAATCATAATTTCTTTAACTTGTTCTTCCTCTAATTTAATTCCCAGTAAATAACCATATAATTTTTTAATCACCTTCTCATCAGTACCCATCAAGATCTTATCTAAATCAGTCTGTTTATCATAGAATCCCTCCGTTTTAGAATCTTCATCATACCTTGAATGTATTTGCGCATATGAAAACCAATTCATCCTTATACCTTGTTCCTCTAAGTTTTGGATCGATTTAAGTTCACCCTTTTCATCCAAAAGTTCCCCATATCTAACTGTTTGTTTCTTCTTATAAATTATAGGATAGGAAAATGCTTCAATAGTCGATAACCAAGCTGGAATTTTCAAATAACATTGTCTTTTTATCTTCTCCCAGTTTAACCACAAAGACTCCCGTATATAATGTCTTTTAAAATAACCCTGTGTTTTAGTTCCCTTATACCATAAAAAAGCATGCCAGCCCAACAGCAAATCATGCCCTTCTAATGTCAACAATCTATGCTTTCTTAATGTTATCCATTCATTGACCCACATAAAACTTGCAGCTTGATAATACAATTCCCAATTAGGCAGGCCAAAACCTCCTCTAATTCTAGCGTCTTGCAAAAGCTTTAGCTTTATTCTCGCTTTTTTACCTTGCCATATAAACTTCAACATGATTTTATTTAAATCTTCAAAATAGTCTTTTCCAAGCCTAATTGGTATTGTTTGGAACAGAAATAGAATTCTGGGTAAAATATTCATCTTGATTGTTGAAATTCTCCCTATTAATGACAATTGCAAGTTTCCCCACTTCTTCAAATCTGTAGCTGTCTGTTGTTTGAGTTTAATATATTTATTCTCTTTTAATGTGCTACATCTTGCTGTCAAATATATCCCCAGATATTTAACCTTATTTGTAACTTGGATTTTCAAGAGATCTGCCAGTTCTTCTCTCTGTCTCAATAGCATGTTCTTTGTCAAAATCTTTGTTTTATCTTTATTTATTTTCAAACCAGCCATCTCACCATATGTCTCTATCTTTTCCAATAACCTTGGAGCTGTTTCTAATGGATCTTCCAGAATAAAAGCTAAATCATCAGCAAAAGCTTGTAGTTTAAATTCTTCCTTCTTAATTTTCATTCCTTTTATACTTTTATCATCCCTAATATTTCTATTCAACACTTCCAAGGTCAACACAAATAGCAAAGGAGATAGGGGACACCCTTGTCTTGTGCCTTTTCTTATATTAATAAAATCTGTAAGTTCCCCCTCCATCATTACCTTTGCTGTCTGTTTATTATAAATGGCTTCGATTGCTTGAATAAATTTTTTAGCAAAACCCATCTGTTCCAATAGTAATAACATAAATCTCCAGTTCACGTTGTCAAATGCCTTTTGAGCATCTAGGAATATCAAAGCCATTTGCTTTTCAGGATGAGCCTCATAGTATTCCAAAGTATCCAGGATTACTCTCATATTGTCTCTGATTTGTCTCTTTGGCAGAAATCCATTTTGATCTGAGTGAATAAAATTATTTAAATATTTTTTAAGTCTTTCTGCTAAGATTGAAGCAAAGATTTTATAGTCTGCATTCAATAAGGAAATAGGTCTATAGTTCTTAATTTGCAGTGGGTCAGCCTCTTCTTTTAGAATAAGTGTGATATAAGCCTCTGACCATGTTTTGGGTATCATCCTCTTTAACATAACTTCATTCATAACTTCTAACAATGGGATGCTCAATGATTCTTGAAATGTTTTATAGAATTCTGCCGGAAGCCCATCTGGACCTGGTGCTTTCCCATTATTTTGTTTCTTAAATGCTTCATTTAATTCCATCATTGTTATATTGCTTTCTAGCATTTCTTCAGTCTCTTTAGGTATCTTCGGTAAATTAGCATTCTGTAGATACTGTTTGACTTTTTCCTCATCAATATTCTCTTGTTTATATAGTTGCCCATAAAAATCTCAAATAATTTCCTTTTTCTCCTTATTACCATAACAAACTTGGCCTTGATCATCTATTAGCTTCAATATTTTTCTTGATTCCTTCTCCTTTCTCAATTTATATGCTAGCCATCTACCTGGTTTATTTGCATCTTCAAAGTAATTCTGTTTAGAATTTCTGATTTTCTGTGCCAATTCTTCTTTCTCTATTAATTCCATTTTATGGTTTTTTTTTGGTAAAAGTTTTATTGATTTTAACAACAGACAAAAAAACATATAAGACATAAAACATGACATAAAAAATAAATAAATAAAAAATAAAAAAATTATAACATTCTTCATAAATTTACATTGTATCGGTTGGTTTACCACTCCCTTTTGTGCATCCATTTCATAGTCATCAGAGTAATTATATTACATAATAACTCACATTATCAAACATCAATAAAATATCCCAATATCATTATTGAACAATCATTTGACTATAATTTTTCTAATTCATACTTAAGCGAGATAACTATAATTAAGTTAAATTATTTTATGACAAATCATGAAATCATACCAAATCTATCTTAATAAAATATTCTTAAAAATTATCAAAGCCAAGAAAAATTATATATTCATTATTTCCTAAATTTCTAAATATTCTATTATCATATTGTATTATCTAACCATTGATAAAAAAGATCCCAAACTTCATAAAATTGTTTATATTCTTGTTCTCTAATTTCAAATGTCAATCTACTCATTTCAGCACATTCCAATATTTTCTTAATAATTTCTTCCTCTAATGGTATTTTCTCACTCTTCCAATGTTTAGCAAATACAATCCTAGCTGCTGTTAATACATTTACAATCAGATACTTTAAATTTTTATTATATATATTAGGTACGATTCCCAATAAAAAAATCTCTGGTTTCAAATCTATGTGTTTCTTTATCATTTTTTCCAGCCATATGCGAATTCTAGTCCAATATTTCCTGGCCTGCTCACAAGTCCACCACATATGGTAATATGACCAGGTATCTGATGACATTTCCAGCACTTTTCAGATTTATTCTTGAACAGTCTTGCTATTCTTGTTGGGGGAAAATGCCACCTGTAAAACATCTTATACAAATTTTCTTTATATGCTGTTGACATTGTCATTTTATAATTTTGTGACCACAATTTTTGCCATTTCTCTAAATCATTCCCATATCCAAAATTCTTCCCCCAAGCAATCATTGTTTCTTTAACTTGTTCTTCCTCTAATTTAATTTCCAACAAATAACTATATAATTTTTTAATCACTTTTTCATCAGTACCTGTCAAAATCCTATCTAAGTCAGTCAATTTATCATAAAATCCTTCTATTTTAGAATCTTTAAGATACCTTGCATGTATTTGCGTATATGAAAACCAATTCATCTTTATACCTTGTTCTTCTAAATTTTGCATCGTTTTAAGTTCACCCTTTTCATCCAATATTTCCCCATAACTAATTGTTTGTTCCTTCTTATAAGTTATAGGATACGAAAAAGCTTCAATAGTTGATAATCAAACTGGAATTTTCAAATAACATTGTTTCTTAGTTTTCTCCCAATTCAACCATAACGATTCCCGTATATAATGTCTTCTAAAATAACCCTGTGATTTAGTTCCCTTATACCATAAAAAAGCATGCCAACCCAATAATAAATCTTGACCTTCTAATGTCAACAATCTAGTCTTTTTTAAGGTTATCCATTCTTTAACCCACATTAAGTTTGCAGCTTGATAATACAACTCCCAATTAGGAAGGCCAAATCCTCCTCTAATTCTAGCATCCTGTAAAAGTTTTAATTTTATTCTCGTTTTCTTGCCTTGCCATATATACTTCTACACAATTTTATTTAGTTCTTCGAAGTAATCCTTACTTAACCTAATTGGTATTGTTTGAAACAAATATAAAATTCTGGGTAAAATATTCATCTTGATTGTTGAAATTCTACCTATCAATGACAATTGTAGGTTTTCCCATTTTTTCAGGTCGGATGCTATCTGCTGTTTAAGCTTAATATAATTATTCTCTTTCAATGTAGTACATCTTGACGTCAAATATATCCCCAAACTTTCTTTGTAACTTGAATTTTCAATAAATCTGCCAGCTCTTCTCTTTGTCTTAATAACATGTTCTTTGTCAGAATCTTTGTTTTGTCTTTATTTATTTTTAAACCAGCCATCTCACCATACATCTCTATCTTTTCCAATAGTTTTAGAGCTGTCTCTAAAGGGTCTTCCAAAATAAAGACCAATTCATCCGCAAAGGCTTGCAATTTGAATTCCTCCTTTTTGACTTTCATTCCTTTTTATGTTTATATCCTCTCTAATATTTCTATTTAAGACTTCCAACGTCAATACAAATAACAAAGGAGATAATGGGCATCCTTGTCTTGTACCTTTTTTAATATTAATAGAGTCTGTGATTTCTCCATCTATCATTACTTTTGCCGTTTGCTTATAATATACGGCTTCTATTGCTTGAATAAATTTTCTAGCAAAGCCCATCTGTTCCAATAGTAATAACATAAATCTCCAGGTCACATTATCAAATGCCTTTTGGGCATCTAAGAATATCAAAGCCATTTGTTTTTCCGGGTGCGCCTCATAATATTCCAATGTGTCCAGGATTACCCTCATATTGTCTTTAATCTGTCTCTTTGGTAAAAATTCATTCTGAGCAGAGTGAATAAAGTTATTAGGTATTTTTTAAGCCTTTCTGCCAGGATTGAAGCAAAGATTTTATAGTCTGCATTCAATAAAGAAATAGGTCTATAGTTCTTAATTTGTAATGGGTCAACCCCTTCTTTTGGAATAAGTGTAATATAAGCTTCTGACCATGTTTCATGTATTTTCTTATTTATCATAACTTCATTCATCACTTTTAACAGTGGAATGCTCAACGATTCTTGGAATGTTTTATAAAATTCTGCCGGGAAACCATCTGGTCCTGGTGCTTTCCCATTGTTCTGTCTGTTAAGTGCTTCAGTTAATTCCATCATTGTTATAGCACTTTCTAACATTTTCCGAGTTTCATCAGGTATCTTAGGTAGGTTAGCATTTTGTAAATACTGTTTAATTTTTCCTTCATCAAGATCCTCCTGTTTATATAATTGTCCATAAAAATCTCGAATGGCCTTTTTCTCCTTATTACCATAACAAATTTGACCATGATCATCTATTAACTGTGATATTTTCCTTGACTCTTTCTCTTTTCTCAACTTATATGCTAACCATCTACCTGGCCTATTTGCATATTTGAAATAGTTCTGTTTAGCACTTCTAATTTTTTGTGCCAGTTCTTCTTTCTCTGCTTGATCCATTTTATTTTTAATTATGTCCATTTTAAGTTTGATATCTTTTTTCTGTGGCATCTTCTGTAATTTTTTTTCCAGTTTTTTATGGTCATCTTCTAGAGCTTTAATCATTTGCCTCTTCCTAATGTTCTTTTTCTTTGTATAGTCAATTATTAATCCTCTGGCATATGCCTTCATTGTATCCCAAACATTCTGTATTGAAGTATCTTCTTTTTTATTTTCATTGAAGAAGAAGGTCAATTCTTTTTCCATCCATTGTATAAAATCTTTTCCCTTTAGAATAGTATTGTTTAATGTCCATCTAGATCTTCTTTTTTGTCCTTTCCATTTAATTGTCATTGGATTATGATCTGCCCATGTACTTGTTTCAATATTTATTTCTTGAATATTAGATAATAATTCTGTTGATGTCCAAATCATATCTATTCTGGACCACGATAAATGCCTGTTTGAATAAAAAGTATATTGTTGAGTTTTAGCATTTCTTTCTTTCCATATATCTTTTAAATTTAGTTCATCTGTCATTTTAAAACAGGATTTAGGGAGAGTTTTCCTATTTTGTCGTGTTGTTTTTACTGTATAGACCAGTTTATTGTCTACAATTCCATTAAAGTTCCCCATCATAAGTATGTTAGCATGGTCCAGTTCAATTATTTTCAAATGTAATTTTTTATAAAATTCTTCTTGTTTATCATTTGGCGCATAAATTGCAACCAAGAGAGTTTTTATATTATTATCCACTATTTCAACTATTAATACTCTTCCATCTTCATCAGTATAAATCAATTTAGCTGGAGTGGTTTCTTTGACATACAAAACCACTCCTCTTTTCTTACAATGAGTCAGAGAAGTAAATATTTTCCCTAACTTTGGTCGTATCAATAATTGTTCATGTTGTTTTTTAATGTGTACTTCTTGTAAACAAATTATATCAAATTTTAGCTTCTCTAATTTACAAAAAGTTTTCCTTCCTTTGATAGCTGAGTTCAGTCCATTTATATTCAGGGAAATCAGTTTTTTCTCCCCCATGGTTATGCTTTATATTTAGGTCTAATAGCTCTCGTGGATCTTATTTCACGTTGTTCTTTGATCTCCATTTGTCCACCTATTGCGCCTTCTTCTTTTTCCATCTCCATTTGATCCTCTTCAAATTCAGTTAAAATCTTTTCTTTTTCTGTCTCCATTTCTCTTCTTTCGAAAAATTCCTTGTAAAACATTTCTGCTTTCGCAATTGAATCAATTCTGTGTCTCTGTTCTTGCCATGTAAACATTAATCCTTCTGGGATCAGCCATCTATAGTTCACCTCTTTTTTCAATAGCTTTTTAGTCAAAAATCGATACTCTCTTCTAATCTCTCTCACTTTTCTAGGTACTTGTTTTAAGACCAGAATCTCTTTGCCTTTATATTTCAACCCCTTCTCTCTTACCACTTGTAATATTTGGTTTTTACTAGTTTTTTTAGTGAATCTAACATGGACCTCTCTTGGTAATTGGTTCCTCATCGCATATCTTGTGAAGACTCGATATATCTCATCTACTCCATCCATCATCTTTTCCTCTGCTATTTCCAAGACTCCAGCCAGAATTTCAATCATTACTGCCGCCAAGTTTTGTCCTTTTTCTTCCTCAATATTTTGGAATCTAAGATAAAATTCTGACCTGTCCATCTCCCACTTCAACATCCCACCTTTTTCTTGTTCGACCATTGTTAATCTGTTATCAATATTCCCAATTGTATCATCTCTTTGCTTGTCTTTCTCTTCTATTTTTTGGATTCTCTCATCATGTTTCACCATCATTTGTTGAAAATTTTCAATTTTCTCATCCATCTTTCCAATTCTTTGGTCAATACTCTCCATTCTTTGTTCCATACTCATTTTAAGATCTTGTATTCCTTGCATAACCATCGTTAAATCCACTTGCACTTTGTCTTGCTTCACCATTGTTGAGAGCCGTCCTCCAGATGACGGGGAGATGGGAGCAGAAGTTGAGATGCCTGAAGGGGATTTTCTTACTCATTTTCTTACTCATTTCGATAACTCAGGGTCTTCCGGGTCTTTTAATGCAATTAGTGAGGTAGCCAATTATAATCCAATTTAAAAAAAAGAAAACACCACAAAAAAAAAAAAAAAACCAGTAATAAGTAAAAAGCCCAAAATTAAAAAGAAAAAAATTCTTCAGGTTCTTCAAGACCTTAATCCAATTGTAAAATACGCAAATATAATTCAAAAGTAAAAATTAAAAGATGAAGAGAAAAAAAGAAGCAAAATAAAGCCCAATAATATCAAAAAATAATAAGCAAACAAAAAGGAAAAGAAAAAAAAGAAAAGGAGAGTTCTTCAAATTCTTCCCACCTTAATCCAATTGAAAAACCTCAGAAAATGAAAATAAGCCATAAAAATAGGTCAAAAATAGAAATCAAAAGATTTCTATAAAAAAGAGAAAAAAAGCAAAAAAAAAGGATATTCTGAGGCTTCCCCTTTAAAAAAAATAAATAAAAAATGAGATATAATAAAAGATAAAAAATAAATATATCAATATTACAAAATAGTGTGGGGTTGGAGGGGAGGAATGAAACAATAAGGAATTAAAAAAAAAAAAGACACACACTGCCTTTTATTTATCCAAGGCTCTTATTTGACTTCTCCACAAGTTTCAAAGCCAAACTTCAAATATTCATTTAATAATAGAAGTTCCAAAGAGCACCTGTATAAACATCCTCCAGTACTCTTCCCTCTATCTTATCATTTCCAGTAGCCTTGAGAAAAGTTTTTCAAACAAAAGTTTTTCAACTTCAAACAGAATATTTTCAAGCCTCTAGTTGGCAGTGTTACAAAGTTTCTTCAATCAACTCCTCCTTCTTCCCCCCAGAAAAAAGCCTAAAAAGAGGAAAAAAATTATGTATGTATATTTATGTATATTAAAAAAAGATATTAAAGGGGGCCTCTATTTTTAAAAAATATAAACAATCAGAAAGACAAAGAGAAAGCAAGTAAATATAAAAATATAAAAGAAAAAAGCCAGTCTGGTTAACTTGATCGCAATAAAAATTCAGTAAAGAAAAAAAAAAAGTAAAAATAAAAAGCCAAGCCTCACTTTGACATTACTAAAAAAAAATCGCTGCTAAATCAAATTCTGTCAATAATTTTACAGATTTCTTCTAATATTAGAGTGTTCTTGAGTCCCAAGCAAAAAAAAAAAGATCCTCACCAGCCGATACACTTCTTTCTATCCCGTTCTTCCGGAGCTGTCCCAACTTCAGCAGCCTAATGGCTGCCTCTCCGCCATTGGCAAAGGGGCTTCTTCTGGATCGACCAGGGACTTGCGATGTCCCCGGAATCTACAGAACGCGCCCCTTACTGTCACCGTCACTACGAGACGGTTTAGGTCCGTTGGGACCGACCAGGGGCGAAGATATCAGCTGTGATCTCGGAGCCCCAAGATCGCATCTGTATCGTGGCGACGAAGCTCCGCCTTCTCCCCCATTTTATGTTTAATTACATCCAGCTTCAATTTAATATCTTTTTTCTGTAATTCTTTTTCAAGTCTTTTATATTCATCTTCCAAGGCCTTAGAAGCTTGCCTTTTCCTAATATTCTTTTTTCTTGTATAATCTATTATCAGACCTCTAGCATATGCCTTCATTGTATCCCAAACATTCTGTGTTGAAGTATCTTCTTTTTTATTTTCTCTGAAGAAAAAAGCCAGTGTCAGCCTCAAGATACCTTCCCCTTCTACCTTTCTGCTAAGATACCTTCCCCTTCTACCTTCCTGCTGTTGTTTCATTATTTCTCTCGGCTGTCATGGCAACGGTGGGAGGGGGGATTTCATATGGGAAGAAAGCTGGAGGTGTTTGCATTCCTTGCTGGGCTAGCAAGGGGAGGGGGGATTCTTGTCTTTAACTTTCCGTTTCTTGGCTATCTTTTTCCTCTTTTGCGCAACTGCGAACTTTTATCAAAATATGTCAGGGTCATTTGACAAGACGTCTCATCACCATCTGGAGATGACCACATGAGCTGTTTCAAAAGTTTTAATTGGAAGAATCATTTGAACTTTGGGGGGTGGGAGCAAACCTATTTCTTTGTATGTGCATTCTACCCGCCAATTTCTCAGTTTCAGAATTGCTTTGTAGCTACCACTTTATTTCCCAGTAAAAGGATAACTTTGCTCTACACCATGGAGTCTGAGTATTTCTTTCTTGGGATCTAGAAGGAGCGCAGCCTGACATTATTCCGAAACTCCCACATCAACCCACCCGGAGAAAAACAGCAACTTTTCTTCTGAGGGGGTTTCATCCCATGTCGTCTCCAACCGGCGATGAAGAGGATCAGGGAGCTGCGGGGGGGCAGCCGATGCCGCTACCGGAGGCGTCGGTGGCTGACCTGCTGGCCGAATTGACTCTGGAAGAAACCCCAGCCGAGATGTCCAGATGGTCGTTGGGGGTTGGTTGGAGAGACCCTGAAGACCCCCTTCCTCCCAGGATCACTGTAAGACGAAAAGGTGCGAGGGGACGGCTATGGCAGGAGGGGGAGGAGATGGAAGGCAAGCTGGATCAAGCCGAGAAATTCTCTATGGATGTTCCTGAGGAGCCCGGCACAACTCAAAGGTATGAGGGGGAAGAGGGAGCGAGATCAGCCCGGGGGAGCCAAGCTACCTCTACCCCCCTTGCCCAGCTTCCGCCAGCGCAGCTGCCCGCTGCCGCCCGGGGAGCCCCAGCAATAGGAGTGGCTCCTGGAAGACGCCACCTGCCCCCCCTAGATGTAAAGTTTGGAGGAAATCCCAGAGATTTGGGATTTTTCCTGGTACAAGTTGGGAGTTATATGGCAGAATTTGAGCGGGAATTCACCTCTGAGGCAGCCAAAGTGAGATGCGTTACCAGAACCCTGGAAGGGATGGCAGCAGATTGGGTGGTGACTTTGTACAATGATAACTCCCCCCAACTGCAAAACCTCGATGCTTTCATGACTGCACTGAGGAGAAGGTTTGAGGACCCTCTGGCAGAGAGAAAGGCCAGAATCAGAATGAAGACCCTAGTCCAAGGGGGGAGATCGGTGGCAGACTACACCCAAGAATTCAGGCAGCTGGCATACCACATCCGAGGTTGGTCCCAGGGGGCCCTGGTGGAAGCCTACAAAGATGGCTTAAATGAAGATGTATACCAAACGTGCATCTCCAGAAGGGATCCACTTGAGTTACAGTCATGGTACTTGCTGGCGGAAGAGGTGGACATTGATCTAGCCAGAAACAGACGCAGAGGAGGTCCCGCCTGGAGAAAACCGCTCCCCCCCCGTCTCCGAGAGACCTCAGGGCCCCAACCGAGAGGGATGGCGGCAGGAGCCAAGACCACGGCATGTTTCCGTTGTGGAAAGGAGGGCCACCGGATGGTGGATTGTCGAATAAAGGTGAACCCACCGAAAGCGCGGGACCCCGGGAGAAAGCCAAAAAACCCCTCAACCAAACCCCGCGAGACCGGGCTGAAGACAGGAGAGGTTGTAGAGGTCGCCCTTTCGGCGGGAGAGGAGCTGGGACCTCCGACCCCACTCGACGAGAATGAGACAGATTCGGAAGATGACGTCCCGGTAAGTCCTAATCAAGGGCCCATGACCATCCCAATAAAGTTAAGGCGGCCCACCTCGGGGACTGAGGGAGTGATGATGGCCTTACTGGACTCGGGGTGCACGAGGTGTGTAATTAACATGAAAGTGGTTAAGGGGATGGGCATTGGACTGAGAACTTTAAAAACGCCCATATCCTTTTGCCAACTGGATGGGTCGGTGGCGGGAGGTTGCCCCGCACGTTTTGTAACCGAACCCCTAGAGATGACCATGGGAAACCATCATGAGACCCTGTGTTTTATTGTGGCCCCTGGGATGGAACAGCCTCTAATATTGGGACTACCATGGCTTCGGAAGTGGAATCCCCATGTAAACTGGAGAGAGGGGTGGATACGCATCCGCACCGATCGGCCACCGGAAGGGGAGAAGGAATCCCATCCGAAGTCCCAGGCACCCACCGAGATAGCTTCTACGGGTGCCGAACGCGTGGAAGGAGAGGAGAAAATCCCGAAGGAGTATTGGGACTTAAGAGAGGTGTTTAGTGAAGAGGCTTCCGACGAGCTCCCCCCACATCGGTCGACCGATTGTAGCATTGAATTCCTGCCGGGGGTGACGCTCCCGAAACCGAAGATGTATCCGATGACACCGGGAGAGTTGCAGGAATTGAGGGCGTTTATCGACAAGAACTTGAAACGGGGTTTCATCACGCCTGCCAGACCTCGAGTGGCGGCCCCTGTGATGTTCCGCGAGAAGAAAGATGGCTCCAAACGTCTGGTAGTTGACTATAGAAACCTGAACGCAGTGTCTGTAGAGAACATGTACCCCCTCCCTCTGATGAAGGACATGTTAGCCCACCTGGCAAAGGGGAAGATTTTCACAAAACTGGACTTGAGGGAGGCATACTACCGAATCCGGATAAAGGAGGGAGACGAGTGGAAGACTGCGTTCAACTGCCCAATGGGTTGTTTCCAGTTCAATGTTCTCCCCTTCGGCTTACAGGGGGCGCCTGCTGTTTTCATGCAATTGATCAATCAAGTGCTTCACGAACATTTATACAAAGGGGTTCTGGTATACCTTGATGATATTCTTATGTACACGGAGACAAGAAACGACCACGTGAAGTTGGTACGCTCTGTGTTGCACAAGCTGAGGGCCGCCAAACTGTACGCCAAACTATCCAAATGTGAGTTCCATCAAGAAAAAATCAACTATTTGGGATGTCGTATCTCCCCCGAAGGCATTGAAATGGACCCAGAAAAGGTGCGAGCCGTTTTGGACTGGGCCCCACCGAAAACTCGTAAACAGCTTCAGAGTTTTCTGGGATTTGCAAATTTTTACCGCCAATTCATCCCGTCTTTTGCAAAAATATCTATGCCCATCACCAACCTCCTAAAAACAAAAGGAGAATTGAAACCAAAGCCCAGTCAACCATTGAATTGGACTATGGAGTGCCAAGCTGCATTTGAAAAACTTAAGAGACTTTTTGCTGCAGAACCAATACTGAAACACCCTGACATGGACGCCCCTTTCGTGATCCAAGCTGATGCAAGCGATGTAGCAGTGGGGGCGGTATTACTCCAATTGAACGAGAAGGGGGCACTACAACCATGCGCTTACACTTCTCGTAAATTCACTGAGACTGAAAGGAGATGGGCCGTTTGGGAGAAGGAAGCATTTGCAGTCCGTTGGGCTTTATTAGCTTGGAGGCATTTTCTGGAAGGGGCGAAACACCCATTTGAAGTGTGGACTGATCATAAAAATTTAGAAGCTTTAAAGACCCCTCGGAAACTATCCCCTAAACAAGTTAGGTGGGCTCAGTTCTTCAAGCGATTCAACTTCTCCTTGAAATATATCCCAGGGGGAAAAATTTTTATGGCAGATGCTTTGTCTAGAATGCCTCAATACAACAGTATCCGAAAAGAAGTGATAAGGCCAATCGTATCCACGACACAACTAGCTGCCCCTGTAGTTACCCGCGCACAGAAAAGAAACCAGGAGAGGGATCTACCTACTGATCTGATGGAACAGTTTAAGGAGGCTTTGAAGACAGATGAGTGGTTTCTGGCAAATGCGAATAACTGCACTATTCGAGTTGGCCTAGCCTGGATGGGGGCGAAATTGTATGTACCACAAACCCTGAGAAGCCATGTATTGCAACAAACCCATGATTCCAAAGTGGCTGGTCATTTTGGTTTTGTGAAGACCTTACATTTGGTGAAACGACAGTTTTGGTGGCCTTCCTTGAAAAAGGACATTGAGACTTATGTGGCGAGTTGTCCAATTTGCGTCTCAGCAAAAAGACCGCCGGGTAAGCCACCAGGACTGTTACAGAATGTGGCCAGACCAACTGCCCCTTGGAAGGAAATTTCCATGGATTTTATAGTAGATCTACCTGAAAGCAGTGGACACACGGTCATTTGGGTGGTGACTGACTTGTTTTCCAAACAAGCTCATTTCATTCCTTGCTCAAAGATCCCTTCGGCGAAAACCTTAGCGAGACTCTTCATTCTTCATGTTTACCGATTGCATGGTGTACCTGAACGTGTAGTTTCTGATCGAGGAGTCCAATTTACCTCGAATTTCTGGAGGGAATTTCTGAAGTTAATAGGCTCCACCCAAAGCTTAAGCTCCGCCCACCATCCCCAAACTAATGGAGCCTGCGAGAGGACTAACGGGGTACTAGAGCAATATCTCCGATGCTACATAAATTTTCAACAAGATAACTGGGTGGATCTGTTACCTTTTGCGGAGGTGGCGTATAATAACTCTGTTCACAGTAGTACGGGGTTCACCCCTTTCAAAATAGCAACGGGACAAGATTTTGTACCCATACCTGAACTGCCTGGTGAAAACCCAACTGTCCAGTCATTGAGTGATTGGATATCTCAGCTTCAACTTAATTGGCCAGTTGTCCGCAAAGCTTTGGATGAGGCGCACCAATCTCATAAGAAATTTGCTGACAGAAAGCGAGCTCCACAGATGTCATATCAAGTGGGCGATAAAGTATTCCTTTCGACCAAGTATTTACAAACTACCCAAAAATCAAAGAAGTTGGGTCCTAAGTATGTAGGACCTTTCCCCATTGAGAGGATTATCAATCCTGTAACTGTTCAACTGACTTTACCAAAGACTCTTCGTCGTATTCATCCTGTTTTCCATGTTAGTTTGTTGAAACCAGAACGTACCTGTGCTTTGAGACCGATCCAATCTGATCCCCCTGTGCCAATATTAATTGAGGGGGAACAACATTTCGAAATTAAAGAAATTCTGGACTCTAGAAAATGGAGGGGTCGTACCCAATACCTTGTAGCTTGGAAACATTTTCCTCCGTCCCATTCTGAGTGGGTAAATGAAAAGGACCTTAGGGCTCCTGAACTGTTAAAGAAATTTTATGCCAAATATCCTGATAAACCATAGAGATGTACAATAATGTTAACATGTAATTATTTTGCTTTTCTTTCAGGGACTTATGTCCTTCTTCTAGGGGGTCCGAATGTCAGCCTCAAGATACCTTCCCCTTCTACCTTTCTGCTAAGATACCTTCCCCTTCTACCTTCCTGCTGTTGTTTCATTATTTCTCTCGGCTGTCATGGCAACGGTGGGAGGGGGGA
Source organism: Hydrophis major (assembly GCA_033807585.1). Lineage (NCBI taxonomy): Eukaryota > Metazoa > Chordata > Lepidosauria > Squamata > Elapidae > Hydrophis > Hydrophis major. The sequence goes on along the minus strand of CM066343.1, from coordinate 97,179,551 downwards.
TTTCATATGGGAAGAAAACTGGAGGTGTTTGCATTCCTTGCTGGGCTAGCAAGGGGAGGGGGGATTCTTGTCTTTAACTTTCCGTTTCTTGGCTATCTTTTTCCTCTTTTGCGCAACTGCGAACTTTTATCAAAATATGTCAAGGTCATTTGACAAGACGTCTCATCACCATCTGGAGATGACCACATGAGCTGTTTCAAAAGTTTTAATTGGAAGAATCATTTGAACTTTGGGGGGTGGGAGCAAACCTATTTCTTTGTATGTGCATTCTACCCGCCAATTTCTCAGTTTCGGAATTGCTTTGTAGCTACCACTTTATTTCCCAGTAAAAGGATAACTTTGCTCTACACCATGGAGTCTGAGTATTTCTTTCTTGGGATCTAGAAGGAGCGCAGCCTGACAGCCAGTTCCTTCTCCATCATTGTATAAAATCTTTCTCCTTTAAGATAGTATTATTTAATGTCCATCTCGATCTTTTTTTTTGTCCCTTCCATTTAATTGTCATTGGGCTATGATCTGCCCAAGTACTTGTTTCAATATTTGTTTCTTGAATATTGGATATTAATTCTGTTGAGATCCAAATCATATCTAATCTGGACCATGATAAATGTCTATTTGAATAAAAAGTATATTGTTTACCTTTAACATTTCTTTCTCTCCAAATATCTTTTAAAGTTAGTTTGTCATTTTAAAAAAAGATTTAGGGAGAGCCTTTCTATTTTGCTTTGTTGTTGTTGCTATATAGTCCAATTTATTGTCCACAATTCCATTAAAGTCTCCCATCATAATTATATTAACATAGTCCAGTCCAATTATTTTCATGTGTAGCTTTTTATAAAACTCTTCTTGTTTATCATTCAGAGCATAAATTGCAATCAAGAATATTTTTATATTATTGTCCATTATTTCCACCATTAATACTCTTCCGTCTTCATCCGTGTAGATCAGTTTTGCTGGGATAGCCTCTTTAATGTATAGAACCACTCCTCTTTTCTTACATTGAGTCAAAGAAGTAAATATTTTCCCCAATTTTGGCTGTACTAACAATTGTTCATGTTGTTTTTTAATATGAACTTCTTGTAGACAAATTATATCGAATTTTGATTTCTCTAATTTATGAAAAGTTTTCCTTCTTTTAACAGCTGAATTGAGTCCATTTATATTCATTGTAATCAATTTTTTTTCTTCCATGATTATGCTTTATATTTAGGTCTAAGAGCTCTTGTGGATCTCACTTCACGCCATTCTTTACTATTCACCTGTCCACCTACTGCTCCTTTCTCTTTTTCAGTCTCCAGTTGTTCCTCTTGAAACTCAATTAATGAGACCTCTTTCTCTGCTTCCTCTTCTCTTCTTCCAAAAAATTCTGCATGGAAAAGTTCTGCTTTCTCAATTGAATCAATTCTATGTCTCTGCTCTTGCCACGTAAACATTAATCCTTCTGGAATCAGCCATCTATAATTCATTTTGTTTTCCAGTAGCATTTTGGTCAGAAATTGATATTCTCTTCTCATCTCTCTCACTCTTCTGGGTATTTATTTTAAAACCACAATCTCTTTACCTTTGTATTTCAATGTTTTCTCTCTTACCACTTGCAATATTTGTGTTTTAATGGATTTTTTGGTAAATCTAATATGGACTTCCTTTGGTAATTTATTTCTAATCGCATATCTTGTATAAACTCGATATATCTCATCTACTCATCCATCATCTTTTCCTCTGTAGTTTCCAAAGCATCTGCCAACATTTCTATCATTATCGCAGCCAAATTTTCTCCTTTTTCCTCTTCTATGTTTTGAAATCTGAGATAAAATTCTGACCTTTCCATCTCCCACTTCAACATCCCACTTTTTTCTTGTTCAACCACTGTTAATCTACTGTCAATATTTCCAATCTTCTCCTCTCTTTGTTTACCTTCTTCCTCAATTTTTTGGAATCTCTCCTCATACTTCACCATCATTTGTTTAATATTTTCCACTTTTTCATCAGTCTTCTCTATTCTTTGTTCAATGGTGTCTGATTTTATCTTGAGATCTTGGATTCCTTGCATAATCATCTGTAAAGTTACTTTTTCTTGTTCTTTATCTTGCTTCAACATTGTCTGAATTAAACATTGTCCTCCAGTGGTGGGGAGGCAGAGGTAGAAGTAGAAACGCCAGATAGTATTGGTTTCCTGCTCATTTTAATGCTTCCAAATCTTCAAATTCTTTTTAACTTTTAATCCAACTGGTAGAATAGCCAATTATAATCCAAAATGGAAAAATCCAATAGTAAAAGGCCCAAAACCAAAGAAGAAAAAGGAAAAAAGGAAGAAGAAAGATCTTCAGGTTCTTCTAGACCCTAATCCAATTACAAAGTAGTCCACCATAAAAAAGGAAAAATAGAAAGAAAAAACAAACAAACCCAAAAATAATAATATTGATTAAGAGCAAAAAAGAACAAAAAAAAAAAAGAAGAAATTCCTTCAGGTTTTTCACATCTTAATCCAGTTGAGAAGTCTCAATAATCAAAAAAGAAAAACAGAGTGGTCCAAAAACATGGATAGAAAGAGCAAAGAAATCCCAATAAAAATAAGGAGAAAAAAAAAGAAAAAACTCTGAGGCTTTCCCTTTAAAATAAAAAGCAAAAATAAGAATATTACTAGAATTGAAATTTACAAAGAGGCTGGTGAGTAGGGACATCACAAGTAAATACACACACACACACACACACACACAAATATATATATATATGAATGAGAGGACACTGCACTTTATTTATTTATCCAATGCTCTTATTATGACTCTCTTCTCCAGCAGCTTCAAAGCCAAGCCTCAAGTGTTGAAATATTGATAAGAGTCTAGGAAAACACCTGTAATAATATTTTGCTGTGCTCTCCCTCTATCTTATCACATTGAAATGTCCTTGAGAAGGAGTCTTCTTACAGTTCTCTCCAATTCAGATAAAATATTTTCAAGCCTCTAGTTGGCAGTGTTGCAAAGTTTCTTAATGCTGTTCCCCCCCCACAGCCAGAAAAAAGAAATAATTTATACAAAAAAAAAAAATAGCCAAAGGGAGCCTCTATCCTAAAATAAAATTAAAAAATCAAAAGGAGCATAAGAATATATATAAGAGAAAATTCAATCCAGTTACCTACAAAGTCACACTAAAGTCCCCCCAAAAAAGCAAGAAAAAATAAATAAATCCAAGCCTCAATTTGACATCACTTTAAAAAATGCCGCTCAAACAGTTTTTGTCAAAAAAAAAAATCTCACAGGTTTCTTCTCTATTCAGGATGCCCTTTCAAATCTCAGCGAATTTACAACACAAAAGAAGTTTCTCACCCAGCCGACACACTTTCTTTCCAGTCACTTTCTTTCCGGAGCTGTCCCGACTTCAGCAGCTTTGGAGGCTGCCTTTCCACCACCAGCAAAAGGGCTTCTTCCAGATCAAACCAGAGATTTTGCGATATCTCTGGGATCCTAGGACTATGCCCTTCACAATCCCCATCTCTACGGGACGGTTTAGGTCCGTTGGGACCGTCCAGGGGCGAAAATATCGGCTGCGATCTCAGAACCCCGAGATTGCAGCTGTATCGCCGAAATGAAGCTCCGCCTTTTCCCCAGCTTCTTCATTTTTTATGACTTTCTCAATGTTATGATCCCACCAGTTCTTGCTTGCAGGCAAACTGTATTTTTTTTGCAGATCTTCCAGTACACCATTTTTGCCTCTTTGTCATGCTATTGTTTGTTGTCTGTGTTCTTAAAGCTTGGTTTTGTGCAGTCCTAATTAACTTCTCTATCTCTTCAACTTTCCTGCTCTTAGCCATTGCCAGGTCTTGTTATTATCTGTTTTACCTGCTTTTTTATTTTTAATATACTGGCCCTGTGTAATGCTTTGTCTTCCCATGTCTCTTTTCTATTCTTTCTTGTAGATCAGTTTGATTTCTCCAGTACTCAGTAAGCCTTCCTAGTATTTTAACTTCAATGCATTTTCTTGAATATCCTTCAGCTACTCTTCCAATGCACTTTCTTCTTCTCTTCTTCAGTCATTTGATGTATTTGCAACATTCTATGATCTTTCTTGGTATGTAGAGCTGTCAACATCACTGTGAGAATGAAGAGCATGAATTATTGTCATTACTTTTCTGGTCATCCTTATTCAGAGTTTTTAATTCTGCTTGAGTCCAGTCCACTATTCAGCTATGTATTTAATTACCAGAATTGTCTGGATGTTAATTCCCTTGATATAGAAGGGCATCTTGATTCCTTCAGTTTTCATGGTTTTCCTCTATTTGATAGTGAGTGTGGCACATTTGTCCAGTCCAAATTTAATGGCTGCATCTATAAACAGTACTGAGCAGTGATTCTATTTCAGATAGTGTTTTTCCATACAGCTTCAAATTGTCCATGTAAAGGAGGTAGGATTGTCCTGCAGAGGTTTTTGATGATATTTGATAGCCATGATGATATTTGATAGCCAATACTTCATTGTTCAGTATTGTTGATAAAATAATCAGTACAATGACAAGCAATTGTGATGATAGTGATTCTTATTGGAAGATACCTCTCTCAAAATTAATTTCTCCTATCACTATGTCTTCCATTATGTCATCAATTTTTGCACAAAGTTTTGATAACTGACTCCTGTTATTTCTATGCACTTGGTTATTCAATCATGTGATAAGGAGTCAAGTGTCTTCCTATAATCCAGGATTGTCAAATTCCTGGCCCGTGGACCGGATGTGTTACAGCCTAGCCATGCCCACGCCCAGTTTAGCAAAGGGGGGGGGAGTCCCGATTCTTCATGTGATGCCAATGTGACGACATGAGCTTGACACCCCTGCTGTAATCAATCCATGCTATATTCAAGATTTTCTTTCTTCTAAGACATAAAACATGACATAGAAAAAAAAATAAAAAATAAAAATAAAAAAAATTATAACATTCTTCATAAATTTACAGTGTATCGGTTGGTTTACCACTCCCTTTTGTGCATCCATTTCATAGTCATCAGAGTAATTATATTACATAAGAACTCACATTATCAATCATCAATAAAATATCCCAATATCATTATTGAACAATCATTTGACTATAATTTTACTAATTCATACTTAAGCGAGATAACTATAATTAAGTTAAATTATTTTATGACAAATCATGAAATCATATCAAATCTATCATAATAAAATATTCTTAAAAATTATCAAAACCAAGAAAAATTATATATTCATTATTTCCAAGATTTCTAAATATTCTATTATCATATTGTATTATCTAACCATTGATAAAAAAGATCCCAAACTTCATAAAATTGTTTATCTTCTTGTCTCTAATTTCAATCTACTCATTTCAGCACATTCCAATATTTTCTTAATAATTTCTTCCTCTATTGGTATTTTCTCACTCTTCCAATGTTTAGCAAATACAATCCTTGCTGCTGTTAATACATTTACAATCAGATATTTTAAATTTTTATTATATATATCAGGTACGATTCCCAATAAAAAAATCTCTGGTTTCAAATCTATGTGTTTATCATTTTTTCCAGCCATATGCGAATTTTAGTCCAATATTTCCTGGCCTGCTCACAAGTCCACCACATATGGTAATATGAGCCAGGTATCTGATGACATTTCCAGCACTTTTCAGATTTATTCTTGAACATTCTTGCTATTCTTGTCGGGGGAAAGTGCCACCTGTAAAACATCTTATACAAATTTTCTTTAGATGCTGTTGACATTGTCATTTTATAATTTTGTGACCACAGTTTTTGCCATTTCTCTAAATCAATCCCATATCCAAAATTCTTCCCCCAAGCAATCATTGTTTCTTTAACTTGTTCTTCCTCTAATTTAATTTCCAACAAATAACTATATAATTTTTTAATCACTTTTTCATCAGTACCTGTCAAAATCCTATCTAAGTCAGTCAATTTATCATAAAATCCTTCTATTTTAGAATCTTTAAGATACCTTGCATGTATTTGCGTATATGAAAACCAATTCATCTTTATACCTTGTTCTTCTAAATTTTGCATCATTTTAAGTTCACCCTTTTCATCCAATATTTCCCCATATCTAACTGTTTGTTCCTTCTTATAAGTTATAGGATATGAAAAAGCTTCAATAGTTGATAACCAAACTGGAATTTTCAAATAACATTGTTTCTTAGTTTTCTCCCAATTCAACCATAACGATTCCCGTATATAATGCCTTCTGAAATAACCCTGTGATTTAGTTCCCTTATACCATAAAAAAGCATGCCAACCCAATAATAAATCATGACCTTCTAATGTCAACAATCTAGTCTTTCTTAACGTTATCCATTCTTTAACCCACATTAAGTTTGCAGCTTGATAATACAACTCCCAATTAGGAAGGCCAAATCCTCCTCTAATTCTAGCATCCTGTAAAAGTTTTAATTTTATTCTCGCTTTCTTGCCTTGCCATATATACTTCAACACAATTTTATTTAGTTCTTCGAAGTAATCCTTACTTAACCTAATTGGTATTGTTTGAAACAAATATAAAATTCTGGGTAAAATATTCATCTTGATTGTTGAAATTCTACCTATCAATGACAATTGTAGGTTTTCCCATTTTTTCAGGTCGGATGCTATCTGCTGTTTAAGCTTAATATAATTATTCTCTTTCAATGTAGTACATCTTGACGTCAAATATATCCCCAAATATTTAACTTTGTTCGTAACTTGAATTTTCAATAAATCTGCCAGCTCTTCTCTTTGTCTTAATAACATGTTCTTTGTCAAAATCTTTGTTTTGTTTTGTCTTTATTTATTTTTAAACCAGCCATCTCACCATACATCTCTATCTTTTCCAATAGTTTTAAAGCTGTCTCTAAAGGGTCTTCCAAAATAAAGACCAAGTCATCCGCAAAGGCTTGCAATTTGAATTCCTCCTTTTTGACTTTCATTCCTTTTTATGTCTTATATGTTTTTTGTTTGTTGTTAAAATCAATAAAACTTTAAAAAAAAAAAGATTTTCTTTCTTCTTTTGCAGTTTTCCAAAATCATCTTGTTAATTAGGAGTTGGTCTTTTTTCCTAAGTTATTGGGGTGGTTTCCCTTCTGCTCAAGTGGAAAGGGATTATTTTCAACTGTTGAACTGCAGTAGCTATTACATCAATTAATAACTTGAAAATTGTTGGTAAGCAGGTAATTAGCCTGTAGTTGCATGGTGCTGCCCCTTTTTCTGGATCTTTCATCATCAGAGAGGTTTTGCCAGGTGTTAGCAACTCTTCAATTTGGATCTATAATGACTTGATGCCACTAGCTCAGTGCAGCCAGGTAGGCAGTGCTTTAAAAAAAACTTGCAGAAGAGCAGAAGCCCTGCCCACTGCCTGCACATTGCTGCAGCCAAGCTCAGCCATCCAGCTCTCATCCAGCCTCTAACAGCCCTCCCATTGGTACCCCCTCTAACAGCCTGCTCACTTGCTTGCCTGGCTTTTCATTTGGCCCTCACCCATTGCTACCTCCTTTGACACTCTGCTTGGTCGCTTGCTCATCCAGCTCTCCATTTGGTGCTCCTCCCATCATCGTCCTCTCTCTGACAGTCCACTTCAACCAACTCTCCATCTAGTGTCCCACCCATTGCCATCCCCCTCTGACTGCTGCTTGCTCACTCACCGCTTCTTGGTCTGGCTGTCCATCCAGACCTGCAGTGAGTTATCTCTGCATTTCAGGTGTTGAGATGTCCTGTGAAAAAATAAAGGCACCCAGCTAGCGAGAAGGCCACCTACAACTAGCCACCCCAAGCTAGCAGCATTGGGTCATCCCATTCAGCTTCAATTTCACCCCTTTTCAGTATATTGTTAAACAGCTTGGCAACCAGTAGGTCTAGATGATCAGATGTTTTAACCAAAATGCATGCAATTCATCTTCACTTGATGCCGATTATTCTTGTGCTTCCTCACTCTTTTCTCTATCATTACTGCTGTTATTACACTTCTTTCATTCCAGTTTCTTTTTTATTCTTATCCGCCTCCTTTAACCAAGCTGTATCCTTATGGTATTTCTTTCGGTTATTCCATATCTATGCCCAGAACTGAAGGTCTGCCTATGATTTGCAATTTGACCTTTGTATCTGCTGATCTATTATAGCTGTTATTTGATGCTTTATCATTTCTGTTGCTTCCTTGAGCTTCCTTGTTTCTAAGTGGCATTTCTTGATTAGGTATTATTTTATTTCTTGTTCTACAGCTTCTTTGCTTTCATCTGTTCTAGCTTGCTTGCATCTGATCTCAATTTGCTGCTTTTATTTTCCAGTCTAATCTTCAATTTTGATGGTGTACTGTTGGCTTTTTTTCTTCTTTGTCAATTTTGCATTGCATGTATTCAGTATGAAGCTGGTGCTGTACATTAGCTGTTTCTTTGCAACAAGTTTCAATGCAGGTAGCCTTATTCTAATGTTTGTACTGTTCTAGAAGCTTGGTTATTGTTTGTTTCAATTCTACTTTTTTTAGTTAGTGGGTTTTGTTCTGTCTGAGGTAGAGGAGAGAATGCCTGATTTCCAAATGAAATTAATTCTATTTCTCTGCTGGATTCCTCTTCTGCCAGCTCTCTCAGGTTTGCCTTATAATCTGAGCTACTTCTGGGAACACTTTGATTTCTTTGCTCCAAGTAAAACTTTGCAGTTCTTTCACTTCTGCTTCTGTGAATATTTTATTTTGTATTATAAATCTGTTCATCTGCTAGCCTCTTTTCTATTATTTCTGATTCTGCATGTTGTTTTTACAGAACAAGTGCATTAGTTTCAAATATCCTCTTCTTTTTAGAGTTGATCTATAATAACAGATCATTATTTCTTTGTTTCAATTATTGTGTATTTGCAAAGGGTACACCTTTTCTTCCAGCAGCTATGCAGCTACTGGCCCCGATTGCTCACTCAGCCAATAGTCCTGAGTCTTGTAACCCATTTTTAACCAGATGACCAAGAACTCCAACATCTAGCATGATTCTTGTTAATCCAGATGACAATTGAGCTGGTATGGATTTTTGTAATTTACATCTCACCATATTTTTTATAGGAGAGACACATGACATGAAGTGCTAGTACCACTTTGTACTGCATTACTAAGACCATAATTGAATACTGTTCCCAGTTTTGGACACCTTGATAAAAAAATATTGATCTAGAAAGACAGAAAAGCAGAGGTGGTATTCAGCAGGTGCTGACCAGTTCTGGAGAATTGGTAGTGGAAATTTTGAGTAGTTCAGAGAACTGGCAAATACCACTTCTGACTGGCCCTGCCCTCATCTATTGTCTGCCTTCTGAGTCCTAGCTGATCACTGGGTCTTCTTTTGTTGCCCTGCACAGGAGAACAGAGCTGGAAAGCAGGTTAGTGGGGTGGGGACGGAATGGAGATTTTGCAGTATCCTTTCCCTGCCATGCCCACCAAGCCACACACCCCAAGTTACACCCACAGAACTAACTGTTAGTAAATTTTTTTGAATCCCACCATTGGTGCAGAGAAATACAAAAAAAATCTTTCAAAGCCTGGAGGCTAAAGCATACGATGAATGGTTGTGGAAACCTAAGACTGGCTCAGACATAAATAAATGTCCGCTAGGACATCTAGAGCCCTCCACAGTTACTGCCATTGAGCCAAGTACCATTTATTCTATAAAGCATTGATTACTTTTAATCTAACCTAGTGGCCAGCTAACCATCTTTCCTTTCTATTCCAAAAGTAATAACAGAATAACGATTGAATTTTTGCATCAAAATTAATTCCTTGATTGTGATTATCAGCCCTTTTGGAATATATGAAAAAACAGGAACAGATGTTTTAGTCTGAAAAGTAAAATTGCATAGAAGTTTAATAATTGAAAATTCAGGTGGGACATTAAAATATACCCCTTGTATCAAATTGCTATTTGAATATCTCTCTTGTGAACATTTTTTTAAATTTATTTTGTAATTGGTAGATTTCTTCATTTGTTTCTGATGAGGTTCAGGGATTCCAAAATGCAGAACAGGTTTTGAAGGATAACAGCAACTCCGCACAAAAGCAGCAATATTGTCCCCCACCACCACCTCCTTCGCCATTATCTCCTGCACATTTGGGAATGGAAAAAGCCCATCCTCTTCCAAGAATGACAGACAGCCCAGGGAATTCTAGGCAGGCCTTAATGGAAGCAATCCGCTCAGGAGCTGGGAAAGCACATTTGAGAAAGGTAAAAAAAAAAAAAGTATTTGTAGGAAGGCTATTGATCTGAGAAGAGAAAGAGTAGGCTAAAAGCATATTACAATTCTTAAACACTGCAAAATGATGTTTAGATGAGTAGTACTTGTAACCTGAATTATTGTGGTAAGATTTTTTTCATACATCTTTGTAACTGATTGTGTAAAAAGCCTTTCAGGAAAATTAACTGAAACACAAAAAGTACAGTTATATTAGGCTTTCATATTCTCATACCAGTTGAAACAGCTCTTACAAAGTAGTTGCCTTAGTTAATTTTTTATGACCGGAAGGTGAGTGTAAGCTGGATGTTGGCGCAGTTCAGTTACTATGTCTTTTAGTGAAAAGACTGATGATGGAATCATATCCTCTTCATGAAAGGAATGTATCAAGCATCATCTGGCTTGCAATGATTCCAACAGAAATGTTACTTCCTTCTGCACAGAATAGTTTGACACAAAAGATGTAGCATTTGAACATATTATTTGTGTGAAATCACTTGGACAGATTTATTTTCAGGTGTTAACAATTGTGTGAGCATAACTTACATACCATGGCATATATGAGATTTGAGAAAGGAATCTCTCAATCTTTTATAGGTTTAGAAAATTTCTGCTCAAGACCTAGGTAGCTCAAATTTGAAACATGCTACTAAGGAGACTAAAGTACTGGGATTGTTGGATCAGTAGGTCTCAACTTAGACTTATACATAGCACATACAGGAAAATATTTAAAGGCATCAATAATAATGCCTATAATAATAATATCAAGATCAGTAGAAACAATTTGGTATCTTTATCAATGAATTTCCTAGTATATTGGAAGTATGCCTTAAGTACATCAACACAGATATGCTGTTATGTTTGTTTTCACCAATAATAGATTTTTTTTTCATCTCAGACTGCAAGCCAATAAATACGGCATTCTAATCTGCTTGGAGAATAACTCATAAAATCATTAAAAAACACACATTTTAGGCCAACAGCATAAAGCTATTACATCTAAAAAACAAAGTAGTGATATGTAAATGATAGCATTAAAGTCAGTGAAATAAGAAAACAATTTCCGAAAACAGAGTGCTGTCCAAATCAATAATCTTTTATATATTTTGTCTCAGTATTTATATCAAATATGCACGAAAATTTACTTAAAATGTAAGAAAAAAGAAAGAAATATTACAGCAAATGAAAGCTTTTCTTTCTGCTCCATTTAATCTTCTTCACTGTTGAAAGAAGCCTTTTAACATCTTGTCCATAGATGGCAGGAAAGTATCTTGGAGGCAGAACGTTTTTCTTTGGCATTAAGTTGGAGAAGAAGATCCCAGACTTCTACTTGTTGCTCCAGAAAAATGCAACCAGTTAGAAGAAATAATTAAAATTTAATTTCATATGTAGAAATATTAGAAAGCTTTTCTAAATATATATGTACATTCAAAAGGAATCTAGCAAAAAACTATAAAAGAGTCTCATTTTAAAAGAGTTTGAAAATATAACAAGCTATTAATACATGCTTATTTTATTTCAGGTGCCTCTGTGTGAAAATTAGATGCACCAGTCCTACAACTCTGAAGCACTGTGATAGATTAAAATGGTCATCCCTAATAGAAAGAATGCAAATCTCTTCCCAATTTGTTTAAAGGTGACATTAAATATCTATGACTCCGTTTATGTGCCAAGGGTCTAGGAACAACCTATTTTCAGAGTTATATCAAGCCAAAATAGCATGTTACCAAATTCATGAACTTGGAATGAATAGTCACTGAGAACATTTTTTAGTTCTTTAAGACTATTTAAATATATTTATGGATCTGAAGCACACCACTCTTCTGTTCATTAAGTGATTTAAATCATCTAGCTGTTACAAACCATTTATTTATTTTTCCTCTTTTTAAATATAAAAATACCTAGGAATACAAGTATTCCAGGTGATTTTTTTTGTAGCTCCAAGATCAAAGCCAAATTTTACATATCCTGTTTTGTTTGTTTTGTTTTTTGTGTATGTGGTTTTTTTTAATCATTGGGTTTAAAATGGATACCTTAATCTTGGTTGTGACTTAAGTTACCTATTTCATCTCTAAAAAATTTCTGAAACCTATCCCTAAAACAAGTTCAGGTTCATTTATTTTGGAATGAGATTTTCAATATACTACACAAAACTGATGCAGCCCATGAGTCAACTGTTTACACAATTCTGCACAATTCTGTTTTAAAATAAACTAAAAGTGGTTATGGTAGGAAATAAATAGTTTAGAATGCCATGTGCTATAATTGCCACTTATTAGTTAATTAAGTTGCAATATTGAGCTATGCAACTTATTACTATCAAAATGGACAATCTATTTGATAGGTACCTTAGAGACATGAAATGGTAATATCTACAAATTTGCTAAACTGGGACAAAAAATAATGCTGGCCTGTATATTAGTGGCTCTGCCCAACAGTTTCTGCAAGCATGTCCATTGTATTTAATGAGAATATGGCAATGCCCTTTCACAATTCCCAACAATATGACTCGCAAAATAGGAAAATGTTGGTGAGTAATGCTCCAACTAAGAAATCTAATCTGTTGCTTCCCAGGTGGTTTATGGTTCAAAATAGTTCTAACTGGGTTCATTTAGATATAGTTCATCTTGGACTATATCAATCCCTTAACACGTTTCAGTGATATGAAGAAAACCTGTAGAACATGTATAATTTAGAGAAATCTGCCATTAAAAAAATTAACATAAGTATAATTTTGTTTTACATGGTATTGAAGATAACTTGAACTATATTCAATGTATTATGTTTAATAATTATGATGTTAAATAATTATGATGTTAAATAATTATGATGATTATGATGGCAGGCACTGGATTTTCAATGTATATTACTGCTAGATAATCTTGCTCTTCTTTAGAAGTGCTACTACTGATCTACAGTGACTACATGTAATATACTTTAAAATATTCATTTATTTAGTGCCACAGATGAAACAATCACAAGACATGTGATGTTGGCTTCAATTTTGAATTTGGATTTTCATTTGATTTATAGGGGTATGTACTATGTTTATGTTTTTCAAAAAAAATAAAAATAAATTGCCAATCCTAATATATGAATATTTTGTCTTCATGTTTTATTGATAAATCATGTTTGGTCTTGAACTTTCATGCCTGATGGCAGTTTTGATGAATAAAATATGAGAAGCTATAAGTGTTTTTCACCAAATAAGAACAACCATGCTATATTCCTCTTCATAACTGGCATTTCACTTAAACCACTTAATTTCAATATTACGTGCAATATTACTGCATTAGAAACCTGGGCTTATATGACACGAGTACATATAGAACTATAATTGTTTTAAACATAAAATGCATTTCCCTAACATGCAGGGGTGGGATTCAAATTTTTAAACAACCTGTTCTGTGGGCGTGGTTTGGTGGTCATGTTATTGGCTGGACGTGGCCAACTCATTATCACTCACATTGAGGCACACATCTTGCCTGGCCTCTCATGACTGTGGGGATGCTGTAACAGTTGTAAGTGTGAAAGATGATCATGTCATTTTTTTTCAGTGCCATTGTAACTTTCAATGGTCATACCACACAAGCAAAGTACCAGCAAAGGAGGGGAAAAAAAACTCCAGTTCCAGAGACAGGAAGTCTAGTCCTGCCAAGAATGTAATAAGGGTTAATAGAGAGGCAGTTTCTGTAAGCAACACAAAAATGTTTTCTTCCTGCCTTCCTTACAGGATTAGACCAGTAATTTCTTCTAACAACCGGTTCTCTGAACTGCTTAGAATGTTAACAATCGTTCTAGAAAATAGGTGCGAACTTGTAGAACCCCACCCCTACCAACATGTAATTAGCTGCCAAGATATAATTAAAAATAGGAATGCTAAGTTGTCATTTCATTGATTTGGCATGCCTCTGGCAATTACAAATTATTGGAAGATTAATAATTTTATAGTATGTAAATTCCAATTAAGTCTGATAGTTTCTGGTTGCAATAGCTATAGTGCAAAAAATATATAATTTACTGAAAACATCATTGAACTGATCCCTTATTAAAAAGAATACTGTTCTCTGCTAATGCCAATTGAGGGGAAGGTGTCTTAAGAGTGCCAGAATGAATGACTTTTGGCAAGATACTACTGAAATTTGGAACAAATATTTAGAGAGTCTGATGGAAGAGGTTTTTGATAAATATCTAGATTATTCTGTTTTAGAAAAGACTAGAATAGAATTCTTTATCGGCCAAGTGTGATTGGACACACAAGGAATTTGTCTTTGTGCAAATGATCTCAGTATACATAAAAGAAAATATATATTCGTCAAGAGTCAAGAATCATAAAGTACAACACTTAATGATAGTCATAGGGTACAATAAGCAATCATATCATACTAGGAAACAGTCAGTAAAAATTGTAAGGATACAAGCAACAATATTACAGTAATACAGTTACAAGTGGGATGGATGATAGGGAGTGATGAAAAGATTTAACAGTAATAGTAGTGCAGATTTTGTAATAGTTGAACAGTGGTGAGGGAATTATTTCCCTCAACACTGTTCAACTAGTGATGGCTTTTGGGGAAAACTGTTCTTGTGTTAATGTTACAGTCATACAGTTACAAGTGGGATGAGTGATAAGGAGTAATAAAAAGATTAGTAGTAATAGTAACACAGACTTAGTAAATAGTTGGACAGTGTTGAGGGAATTATTTGAGTGATGGCGTTCAGGAAAAAACTCCTTGTGTTTAGTTGTTCTGGTGTGCAGTGATCTACAGTGTTAAGTTTGGAGCATGGGTGTGAATAATGGAGACGAGCCAGTGAAAACAGTGAACTTCAAACTCTTTATTTACATGGTGTGACAGCTCAAACTGGATGGCTGCTATAGCCTTCCTTATATAGGCAACTTATTAACTATTCAACCAATAGCAACCTAGGAGCGCTAGCTCCGTTAACCAATGAGAACGGCCTGTTAATGGCCAATCAGATTCTCCTGAACGGACCAATCCGATCTTGCCATTTAACAGCCAATCAGAAGTGCAGGGCCAGAACCCTGCATTTGACTTCAAGCTCAAGATAACTTTATTTGATATTTATTCATTCACAACACCCCTTCCCCCCGGCTTCTGCTTACGGGGCGCGGTCACATAGGCCTTGAGGTAGGAGGATTGTTTTGTTAGTCTTTTTGATTTTCGCAGTGCGCCCAGCATTTGGCTGCACTCTTGTTGAGGTAGGGCGTTATTTGGCGAAAGGGTGCCTCTGGTTCAGAGTTCGCATTTTTGTTGTCACCAATCTCTTCGGCAACACCCTGAGGTGAACTCACTCCCATCCCTGGTTCCTGTTCTCGCGTTTCTGTTCTGCTATCGTTCCCTTCAAAAGGTTTTTCCTCTAGTTGAAATTCGTCTTCCTCTGTATCTCCCCACCCCTCAGTTTGGTTATTAGGGAGCTCGGACTTGCCTGACTGCAGCCTTGATCATAGTTGATCGATATGGCGCTTCCAAAGTCTATCGTCAGGGCATTGTACAAGGTATGATCTTGGACCGGTTACATGGACTACAGTCGCTTCTACCCACAGCGGATCGCCTGATCAGTTTTTAGCGAACACCAAATCGCCTACCTGGAAGGTACGGCATCGGGCGCTGGATCTGAGTGGTTTTTCCGGTTCATAGGCTGGGTGTAACTGGTCGAGGTGGGAGCGGAGCTTTCGTCCCATTAGCAGCTTGGCGGGAGTTTTGTTGGTGATGCTGTGAGGCGTGATATGCTGTAAAAAGAGGATTCGGTTTATCTTCTCTTCGATGTTGTCATACTCCACTTTCTGTAGTGTTTTCTTGATGAATTGTACCATGCGCTCGGCCCTACCATTGGCCGCAGGGTGCACAGGTGAAGTGAGCGCATGTCAGATACCGTGGTCAGCCAGGTACTGCTCAAAGGACAGCATGGTAAATTGGGGCCCGTTGTCGTATACCAGAACGTTTGGTAATCCGTGGGTTGCAAACAGTCTTTCTAGTTTTTTGATGACTGCTTCAGTGGTCGTGTTCCTCATTCGGTGGATTTCGAGCCAGTTCGAGTAGACGTCTATGGTTAACAAGAATGTGTGGCCTTTGGTCGGCCCAGCAAAATCTAGATGGATACGGGACCAGGGTCCCCGCGGTGTCTCCCATTCGATTGGGATTGCCTTTGGTCGAGCGTTGCTTACTTCTTGGCATCTATGACAAGTTTTGACCCACGACTCGATTTGTCTGTCGATGCCTGGGCACCATGCGTAGCTTCGTGCGAGGGCCTTCATGCGCACGATGCCAGGGTGGCCATCGTGCAAGGTTCTTAGTAGTGCCTGTTGGAGTCGTTCTGGGATAACGACTCTATCGCCCCAGATGATACAGCCCTTTTGAGAAAACAACTCTGTTTGTCGACTTTTGAATGGTGTGAAGTTGTCTGATACTTGGTCCAATGGCCATCCCACCCACGTGAGGACTCGTGCCAAGGTGGGGTCGCGTTTTGTTTCTCTCGTGATATCACGGGCAGTTAATGGCGGCGTATGAAGTGTCTCGATCTGCAACGTTGTCATTGTTGGCGTGGGGTCGTTGATGGTCTCTGGAAGCGGTGCACGACTCAACGCGTCGGCGTGGGGAATAGCTTTTCCAGGGCGGTATTGCAGCTGATAATTATAAGCAGCCAAGAATTCTGACCAACGAGTCATCCTGGGAGATAATATATAGGGGGTTGGCTTATCCCCAGCTATTATTCCCAGCAAAGGTTTGTGGTCAGTCACTATAGTAAAAGCCCGTACTCATGAAATCTTTTGACAGCTGATACAATTGCAAGGGCTTCTTTATCAATCTGGCTATAATTTCGCTCAGTTTTCGAGAGTGTCTTTGAAAAATAGGCAACAGGGGCTTCGCTACCGTTAGGCAATACGTGGCTCAAAATGGCGCCCACTCTGAAAGGCGATGCATCACACTTGATATTTAACGGTAAAGTTTCATTGTACTAGATTAGTACAGCATCAGAAGTCAGTAGTTTTTTTACATTACGGAACGCCTGCTATTCTCTATGACCCCATACCCAATTTGCTTTTTTGTCCAGTAGGCGATGTAAAGGTTCAGCGACAGTTACCTTGTGCGGCAAGAATACGTTATAGAAATTGATGAGGCCTAGAAACGCCTGGAGGTCGGCCTTATTCCGGGGTCTGGGAGCGTTTTTTATTCCTCTCAATTTGCTATCTGTAGGGTGAATACCCTGACTATCAATTAAGTACCCTAAAAATTCGACACGATCTGTACACAGCTTGCACTTATTTTTCTTCATCTTAAGGCCTGCGTCTTGGAATTTTTGGAGAACCAGTCTTAAACGATCCCGTAAAATTTTTGGAGTGGGGGCAGCAATTAACACATCGTCAAAGTAGGGGACAACACCTTTAATCCCTTGTAAGAGTCTTTCCATTAGGCTCTGAAAGATCCCCAGGGCTACACTCACTCCGAATTGGAGCTGCATACATTTAAAGGCACCTCAGTGTGTTACGATTGTCTGGGCCTGTACCGTTTTTTCATCAACCGGCAGTTGCTGATAAGCCTGAGCTAAGTCTAGTTTAGGGAAGACTTTTCCGCCCCCCAGGGAATGGAGGAGGTGTTGCACCACCAGCACCGGATATGGGTTTTGCTGCAAGGCGTCGTTCAGGGTGGCTCGGTAGTCCCCACAAATTCTAATTGAGCCCTCCAGCTTAATTGGTGTCATGATTGGGGTCTCCCAGGAAGAGTGATCAGTTGGCTTTAACACTCCCTGGGTTATTAACTTATCAAGCTGTTCGTCGATTTTCGGCTTTAGTGCGAATGGAACTCGACGAGGCTTAAAGCGGATGGGAGCTATTTTTGAATTAAGGCTAAAGGATATCGGGGTCCCCTTGTACTCGCCTAGCTTTTCCGTGAAGACGTCCCTGAATTCATGGGCGAGGTCCTCCTCCCAGTCACTGCCGCTGATTCGATTAATGCCTGCCACTTCAATGCCGAGTGGTGCGAACCATTGGAGGCCTAACAGACTAGGCCAGTCCTTGTCGATCACAGTCAGAGGTAAATACGCTGTGCGGTTTTTGAATGAAACCTGGACTCGACTGGATCCCACGACTGGAATCCGATTCCCCTGATAATCTTTAAGTACGAGTCTTTGGAATTGAAGGTCTTAGTGCCGGATAGTAGGGATGAGTTGCTTGAGGGTCTTCCAGGAAACCATCGAGAGGGACGATCCCGAGTCGACTTCCATTTGGCAGGGCTGATTTTCGATGGCCACTTTAATTCGGATTTTCTTGGCATCCAATGAAGAGGCGTGACCGATAGTGATAGTTTGGTGAGCCTCTTCTCGCCTCGTTAGGCGATTCATGGGTCGGTTTCTGTAGGAGTGGTTTGCTAGTTCTCACAGGACGGTTTCCTGTCGATTGGTGATAGTTGGCCCCCTTCAAGGTTTGGCTGGGTCCTAGGAGACTTCTGCAGACCCGTCCGATATGGCCTCATTTCCTGCACTCATGGCAGAGTGTGTCACGGAATTTGCAATCGGATCGGTAATGGTTGGCCCCGCAGCCAGCGCATGGTTGCTGGGACTTCGGGTAATGGTCCCGATCGGACCACAGTCGATGGACCTCTTCTTCGTTGCTGTCTGACGACGAAGAGAGGTCCTCATGGTGGGCCGTCGGAAGCTGTCCTTCTGACTTAGGTGAAATGTCGCTGGCTGGTTGGTGTGTCGGAGTGCGGTTTCGGCGCAGTTGGGCAGCCAACTTCTTGGTTGCTTCCACTGCCGTAGCCTCAGTGATGGCATCGGCAAGGCTAATGTCGCCCTTTGCCATTATTTTGCTCTGCAGGTTTAGCGCATCTAATCCCAGAACTACTCGGTCTCTCAAAGCCTCTTCCAGGTCAGCGAAATTGCAGAGGCCTCCCAAGTTTCGGAGGTCCGCAACGAAATCGGCAATACTCTCTCCTTTCCGCTGGTTTCTTTGGTGGAACTCGTGCCGTCTTATGAGCGTTGGTACGGTCGGTGCATAGTGGGCCCTTAGCAGAGGTTCGAGGACGTCCCAGTCCATAGCCTTCACTTCAGCTGTTTTTGCTAGTGGCTTGGCCATCTTGAATACGGTCGGCCCGCAATGCGTTAGGAATACCGTCCGTTTCTTCCCGGTTGTGGCATCCTTCAGATTATTTGTTTCCAAGAACATTTGGAAACGATCCATGTAGGACTCCCAGTCTTCTTGCGCTGGGTCGAACGGAGCGGGTGGTACTTTGCCGCCGGACATGGTTCTGCCATTGTCCTCATCGCCAGTGTTAAGTTTGGAGCATGAGTGCGAAT
Source organism: Hydrophis major (assembly GCA_033807585.1). NCBI lineage: Eukaryota > Metazoa > Chordata > Lepidosauria > Squamata > Elapidae > Hydrophis > Hydrophis major. The sequence goes on along the minus strand of CM066343.1, from coordinate 97,160,051 downwards.
AATGGAGACGAGACGATGAAAACAGTGAACTTCAAACTCTTTATTTACATGGTGTGACAGCTCAAACTGGATGGCTGCTATAGCCTTCCTTATATAGGCAACTGATTAACTATTCAACCAATAGCAACCTAGGAGCGCTAGCTCCGTTAACCAATGAGAATGGCCTGTTAATGGCTAATCAGATTCTCCTGAACGGACCAATCCGATCTTGCCATTTAACAGCCAATCAGAAGTGCAGGGCCAGAACCCTGCACTTGACTTCAAGCTCAAGATAACTTTATTTGATATTTATTCATTCACAACATACAGCGTCATTTTAAGGGTAGGAGTTGAAACAGTTTATGTCCAGGATGTGAGGGGTCTGTAATATTTTCACAGCCCTCTTTTTGACTCGTGCAGTATACAGGTCTTCAATGGAAGGCAGATTGGTAGTAATTGTTTTTTCTACAGTCGTAATTATCCTCTGAAGTCTGTGTCTGTCTTGTTGGGTTACAGAACCAAACCAGACAGTTATAGATGACAGACTCAATAATTCCTCTGTAGAACTGTATCAGCAGCTCCTTCGGCAGTTTGAGCTTTCTGAGTTGGCGCAGAAAGAACATTCTCTGTTGTGCTTTTTTGATGACGTTTTTGATGTTAGGTGTCCATTTTAGGTCTTGTGATATGATAGAACCTAGAAATCTGAAGGTCTCTACTGTTGATATTGTGTTGTCTAGTATTGTAAGAGATGGTAGTATGGGAGGGTTTCTAATACATTCTACCACAATTTCTACGGTTTTGAGTGTGTTCAGTTCCAGATTGTTCTAGTTACACAATGAGGCAACTTGTATAACCTCCTGTCTGTATGTGGATTCATCGTTGTCTTGAATGGCATCAATCACTGTTACATCATCTCCAAACTTCAGTATTTTAACAGATGGATTGTTTGAGATGCAGTCATTAATATATAGGGAGAAAAGAAGTGGAAAAAGCACACAGCCTTGGGGGAGGCCTGTGCTAATTGTACAGGTATCAGATGTGATTCTGCCTAGTTTCACCTGCTGCTTCCTGTCTGTTAGGAAACTTATGAACCACTTACAAGTGGTTTAGCTAGTTTAGTTTAGTTAGAGGAATGTCTGGAATGATTGTATTGAATGCTGCACTGAAGTCTACAAAGAGGACCCTTGAGTAGGCATTTGGAGATTCAAGATGTTGGAGGATATAGTGCAGAGCCATATTAACAACATTATCTGTTGATTTTTTGCTCGGTGTGCAAACTTCATGGGATCTAATAGTGGATCTGTGATGATTTTTAGGTGGGACAGCACAAGCCTTTCAAATATTTTCATAACTACAGATGTTAGAGCAACTGGTCTGTAGTCATTCAGTTCCCTGATGGAGGGCTTCTTTGGCACTGGGATGATTGAAGCAAGAAGGAAGATAGCACATCTCTAGTGATCTACTGAAGATTCAGGTGAAGATGGGGGCCAATTGGTCAGCATATACTTTTAAGAAAGAAGGAGTTATCTTCTCTGGCCCTGGTGCTTTTCCTGGCTTTTGTCTGTGAAATAGATCTTGCACTTCTTTTTCTGTGATCACTAGAGGTTGTGAACCCAATGGGTGGGGTCAGTTGCAGGAGGCTTGGCTGTTGTTGCTGTGTTTGAGATAGGGGTTGTGGAGATAAGTGGCTGTAGTTTGCTTTCAAACCTGCAGTAAAACACATTCAGGTCATCTGCTAGTTGTCATCTGCTAGGAAGGAGGTTTGCTGTAGCCAGTGATGTTTTTAAGAGTTTTCCACGTTTGTTGGTTCATTTGTTGAAAATCGATTCCTTAACTTTTCAGAGTAGCTTCTTTTTGGTGCTCTGATCTCTCTTGTTAATATATTTCTGGCTTTATTGTGTAGCATTCTGTCACCTTTTCTGTAGGCTTCCTTTTTGGAGTAACATGGCTGCTTAAATTTGGCTGTGAACCAAGGTTTATTGTTACTATATATTTGCAGGTTCCTTGTTGGTACACATAAGTCTTTGCAGAAGCTGACATATGATGTTACAGTATTTGTGAGCTCATTTAGGTCTGCAGAGATATCTTCAAAAAAAAGATTTGTTTTTTCTGTTTAATATGTTATTTGTCAATCACATCTGGCTCTTTTATCATATTCTATTGGATTCCTTACAAATATGAATTAACTTAATGAAAGTATTTTATTATAATTTCATTTATTTTCTGAGAAGATACTAAATTCAGTCACTCCTTGACAACTTCATTCTTATACCACCAATAAGCAGGAAAAGGGATGATTTAGGGATGATTGGAGAGAAAGGTTTTCAGAAAGAGACCAGAGAGCCATTTGGCTAGAATGATATAGATCTCCTAGTCAAACTGGAGGTTGGATGTTTTCTAGTCCCTTCTATATTTATTACTCTATGTTCTATGTTCTGTGTTCTATAGAACAGGTTATGTATGCTCTATAGTTTATTTCTATGGCTATTATGACTGTTTTAAAGATAGCACTATTTTCTCAAAGTTGACTATTTGTTCTGATTCCAATTAGAATCAGAAATTTTAAAGTGTAATATAGAGCCCTGTTAATTTAACAGGCAGCAGTTATGGTGCCAGGGCTAGTTTGCTAGTTAATTATATAAATCTACTATACCAGCTGTCCCACAAAAAGCTCTATAAATAAAATTTGAGTTAAATGAAACTTTGAAAAGAACATGTTTATCTTCTATCTGTGGCTTTCTACTTCTTACCATTTTTGATGCAGAAATTATGTAAAGCTATGTACATATAGAGACTAATAGAATTTATCTCTTAAATATATGATTTTTGATACAGACTGCCCACATTAAAATATTTTATTTGATTTATTAAGGCTATATAATAGTTATGCTATAACTATATTTTATACACCCTTTGTTAGAACTTTGACCTAGTTTATAGTTTCAGTTTAGCCCTAGACTGGCAAAGCTTATTGAAATGAAAAGCTTATAATCAATATTTGTATACACCATAAATTTAGATTCAGAGGACACACGTTAAACCATGCTTTTTGTTTATTTATTTATTTCAATATTTGCAATGTCACTTGGCCTTGATAATTTAAGGAACTGCACAGATTTTTTTTAAACATGCATCTGTATACATATAGAAATAGCACTTAGATTTATATACCGCTTCACAGTGCTTTACAGCTTTCTTTAAATGGTTTACAAAGTCAGCATATTTCCTCCGTCAACTTGGGCCTTCATTTTAATGACCTTGGAAGGATGGAAGGCTGAGTCAACTTGAGCCTGTGAGACTCAAACTGCTGAACTGCTGGCAATTGGCAGTCAGCCACCAATACAGCAGAATTAGCCTGCAATACTGCATTCTAACCATTGCACCACCACAACTCTATGTTCTAATGCTAAATGTACCAAATGCTAATGAATCTTCACTTATATCTATTGCTTGTTCTGCCATGGATTCTTTTGGTGCAAATATGTATAGTGCATAAAAGCATACAACATATTTTCTTATTATGCCTTGCCTGTTTCCTAAATAGCCTTAATGAAGCAAACAAAACAAAATGGTAATTTTCTGTTAGTATCCCCATCTATGCATAGTAATGCATACACAGAGCACTGGGTTGCTTGCTTGATTTTTCTTTTGAAGTTCTTCTTTTCCCTCCTCCCTTATATATAAATTGAGTGGGGAGGGTTGGGAGCTGGGTGGCAGGATGTGTAGCAACTTGAGGAGATACAATCATTGTTTTACTCTGTTTTCTGCATATTTCACTTAGCAGCAACGTGATTTTCTAATTGCTTTTGATGAATTGGAAATAACCGTCATTAACAAAGTCAAGACCACATGAAAAACCCATAATAACATATGAAAGACCCATAATAATGTGAGATCTCAATCTGAGTATAAATAATACAAATGTTATATATAACACTGGTTTTTTAAATCAGGTTTTTATTTTATTTTAATCTGAATATACACATCAATACATAAACAGTATGGCATCTATGCATCATACATTTTAGTGCAAACAAAAATAACTACTCATATCTCATGATACACATATTTGCATTTAATTATAATCCTTCATTGTTTAATCATTCAATATTTCAATACTTCTAGTGCCAATCACCATATCATTTAAACATATATGATAATTTTATTATTCAATTTCTTCCTTTATTTTTTAAGTAAAAAAAAAATCCTCTCTTTTGGCAAGCAGTGTGGTTTCAGGTTTTTACATCTCAATACAAACATGACCATAGTTACCAATTAATCTTACTTATTCAATTCCATATCTCATTATTACTTATTGTTATTAAATTCATTAAGCTTAGTTTATCCAATTTCAGTTCATATCTTATTTCATTTTTCTTAGGATATTCTCATATCTTACTTTACAATGTTATCTAAACTTCTTGTCTCATTTTTATATTATTTATCATATTAACTTTATGTCACATTTGCAATTTTATCAATCCTTATTCTATTAGTTCTAAAAATTGTCCCCTTTAGTTGTTAATTCGAGCTTACCACTTCATTCTACTTTAATAAAAATATTTTCCTATCTATTACATATCAGATATACACATATTTTAAATTAGATTCTGAATAGTATTTTCTCAATCACCTTATAGATCAGATTGCAAAAATATTAGTCTAATCATTTAATTATAGAAATTGATATTAATTTTTCCATAATGATTCTCATAGTTTTGTACATAGCTTTATCAATTAATATATAATATTCTTATTGTAAATTCCCATTTCCATATTTATTTCATTAAATTCCATATCTAATACAGCGATAATCCTTAAAAAGAAGAAGAAAAGAAAGAGAGGAGAAAAAAACCTATCAGTTCCAATCTTATCTATTTTCAATATTTATTCTTATATATCACAACACATTATCTTGTGGAATCTCTTTCTCTATCCTTTTTTACCTATTATCTCTCATTCTCTTAACAATGTAATTTCTTTTCATTCTTGTTTTCTTCCTGTTCCTCTTTATTTTCTGGTACTTTCTCTTAATTCCCTTTTTTCTCATTATTATTTCCCTCTATTTCTCATTCCAATTATTTATTTTACCCCCGCTCCCTCTCTCGATCTTTCTTCTGTACTTCCCTCTTCTGCTTTTTCCCTTTTCTTTGTTTCATTTTCCGAACCATTCACCCTTTCATTGTCACATCAAACCACATTTTTTTTATTTTAAGTCTTTGTTTGCCTTGCTTAAATGATTGCTGCTTCGCTTGGTCTTCAAAACAGGTTTCCTCTTTGTTTAACTCCTCCCTCTCTGGTTATCTTTGTTCTTCTTCAAGCTGAATCGCCATTTCTAATTTCTGTAATATATTGCTGCATATTTCCAGACTCACTTTCATCATTTCCTTCATATCTTATAAATCTTATTTCAACAGTCTTCAGTCTTATTTCAACAAATAATTCCCCCATTGTGTCATAATTCCCCCCTCTTCCTTAATAAATGTATCCAATCCAAACATCCGGTATGTTATTTCAATCAGCGTCTTTTATATTTATTTTCAACAATCAATGTCCATAAATCTTTGTTTCCAGGTCTTATGTTAAGCCCTTTTCCAACTTTTTCCCAAAGTCACCGGGTGGTTCCAAAAATAGTTTTTTTCAAGTATCTTACACCTTGTAATATTCTGGTATCACTTTTCAGGGTTTTTTTTTAATAATGGAGTTTCTCTTATTTTCTTTTAAATTCCAAAATCCAATTTTTTAAAAAAGACTAAGCACTTTTCAAAAAGTCACTGAAATTTTTCCTGTACCATTAGGTGGCACTCTTAGTTCTATTTCCACATTCCACTCTTTCTTTCACTTTCCTTTGTTATTATATAACTTTTATTAAGTTCGCTAATTTCAATTATTTAATTCCAGCATTTACTTATGCCTATTTAGTGCCAAAAGTCCAACAATTACCCAATTTAATTTCCAAGCCTTTTGTGGTCAAATATTTTCCTCTGAATTTTCTTCTCCAAGTTAATTCATTGCAATAATTCAACCAATTTTATAAATTCCAATTTCCTTCCCAACTTTCAGGTTGCCACCTCTACACACTTTCCTCCTAAATAGTTATTTGTTTCTTAATTCCAGGGTACCTTAAAGTCCATGTAATTCACTTAGTTCACAGTCTGCTTGCTTTTTTACCACTCCAGCACCGTTTTAATTTCCCAGACTGCTTCCTGTCTTCGTGATGGCCATTTTAGACCACCACTGAAACTTGTGTTACGAAGGCTTTTTTCTTGTCAGAGAGGAGAGATGTGGCTCCCCTCAACCCTCCAAGAGATTCCCCCTTTCTTCAGTGGTTCTGGTCTCAATTGGGATCCTCCAACAAGTGATCTTGGGGTGAAAGTGTTGAGGTAACTCCCTGTTAGGAGAGTGAGTGCACACAGGGAGACGTAGTGAGAGTGATGTTGAATAACACACGATCAGCACACAGATACACTGAATAGTAAAATATAGGTTTTATTTCCAGTAAACGGTTAAGCAAAGTCCAACAAGAAGTCCAAGTCATACACAGTTAAAGCAGTCATTATTCAATCCAGGGAAAATCAAAGTCCAGTATCATAAACAGTTCAGTAAATAGATTCACATCAAATCCAAGAATAACGACGATCAGCAACAGTCAATAGGGAAATGCAGGAACCAAAAACAGCAAACATCAGAACATCGACCAACTAGCAATGAGCAACACTCTTTGGGAAATCAGGTTTACGGCTTCATTTTATCGCCATTTGAGGAACCACACCCAATTACAATTTTAGCATTCCCTTAAAGAGACAGTGTTAAAATGTCTATAATGGTTTATATATTTCCAACCCAACTGTTAGGTGACTTACATTCCTAACATTCTCCCCTTTCGGTAAGACAATATATACAACCTTACATTCTAAGTCCATAATCCTCACAGCAAGCCTCATGCTTTACAGAGCCTTGAGCTTTTGTAAAATGGTCTGCAATGTTATTTTCTGACATACAATATTCCAGCTTAATCATCTTACTTTCCACACATTGTCTCACATTTAAATATCTTAGATCTGTGTGTTTTGATCTTGTCTTAACAGCAAGATTGGAAGCCATCTGTATTGCTGATTGGTTATTTTCATAAACAGCAATAGAATCTGTTACATCAATTCCCATGTCAATCAATAGTTGCTTATAACAAACTAAATCTGTACACAATAGAGACAAACATTCAGCCTCCATTGTTCATAAACTTAAATGCTTCTGTCAAATAGACCTCCATCCAATCAACACCTTTCTGAATAATACTACAGTACCTGATGTAGATTTATGTGTATTTATGTCTGTAGTAAAACTTGCATCAGCATACGCAGTTAAACTAAGTTCATCCTTAGGCTCCAAATATAATGCATAATGTATTGTTTGTTTCAGATATCTTAACACACATCTTAGCAGCTTGCCAGTGGTTTCAGTTGGCTCAGCATTAAACCTAGCTAATTGGTTAACACTCTATGCTATATCTGGCTTCGGCCAATTACTGAGATAAGATAAGCTACCAATCAAGGACTGATAAATATCTTTATCAAAAACAGGTCTTTGAACATCATTGTTTCTAAACTCCTGGCTCATCAGTGATTTAGCCGGTTTACAAAGTTCCATTTTAAAAGTCTTTAGTAACTGGTTAATTTTGTCTGCCTGTGAGATTTTGTATCCTCCCCTAGTTTTATCTATCTTTAAACCAAGATATTGTTTAATTTAAACCTAACTGCTTTATCTTAAATTTCCTTTCTAACAGTGAAATTATTTCAGTAGCTTCTTGCTCAGTTTTGGTGATTAATGCTATGTCATCAGTAAACAATAGCAACAATGACACTACACCATTACTTTCCTTTTTAAATAAACATGGATCAGCCATGCCAGCTACAAAACCTATCTTAGTTAATTCCTTAACTATACACTGGTTCCACTCATATCCTGATTGCTTCAAGCCATAAAGACTCTTTTTCAATCTCCAGCAATCAGCTATATTATCATTTTTGATACCTAAAGGTTTCTTTAAATAAATAGTGTGTTGCAACGGTGCATGCAGATATGCCGTTTCTCCATCCAAATGATTTATAATGTATTTCTCCTTAGCTGCCCACACTAATGCTGCTCGTAATGTAGTAGCCTTCAGACTAAGTGCAAACACCTCATCATAGTCATTTGCTGTCTGATTGAACCCTTGTGCTACTAACCTGGCTTTATGGATAACAGTCCCATCCACACCTGTCTTCAGTTTATAAATCCATTTATATCCTGTGGCATGTTTACCTGGTGGTAACCTGACATTTTCATATATCTCCAACCTTTGTTAGGATTTCAGTTCCTTATCCATTGTTTCCTGCCAAGCAGCCTGATCCTTAGCAGGATACAGTTTCAGTTCATTATAGTTATTTGGAACTGTATTCACTTGGCATACGACGCAAGCCTGATATCTATCAGGTGGTTGTGTTACTCGGGTTGAATGTCTAGGTAATACAGGGCTTACTGGTGAACTCTCCTGTTCCTCCTCCTCCTGTTCTTCTACTTCTTCCTGTGCCTCTTCTTTTACTTCCTCCTGTGCCTGTTCTTCCTCTTTAATAGCTATTGATGGTTTAACTATTTCATCTTTAGGGACTACTTGGGTGTCAATAATGATATCACTGTTGGATTCCTGTTCCAGTTTAACATATCTCTACTAACATATCTCCACTCTACTAACATATCTCCACCTTTCAGAAGACATGCTCTAAACAGTTTATGTATAAGATGTATGTGTGCACCTACACTGTCATGAACATAAATCCTCTTCAAATTCTTCCAATACCTAGCAGCAGACTCTTCTCCACGAATATGAACTAGCTGCTGGTCACTCAGTGTTAGTCCAATTATACAAAGAGCTCATTCATTGATCCGTTTAAAGTCAGCAAGCTTCTTTGCATTGTCCTCATCATCTGGATTCCAAGCATTTACATCCAGTGGATTCTGAACTGCATTCCATAACCCTGAGTTATGCAGAAGTAGATTGCACTTCATAGACTAGGAAACATAGTTTGTTCCATCTAACTGAGTTATCAGTAATGAGTCTTATGCCATCTTTACCAGAACAGTAACCCACAATTAAACAGTAAACAGCTGTCTGTATATGGTACTGTGTGTTCACACTAACTCTCAGTTATCTGACCCTGGTATGGCCTGGCAAGTTTTGAAAGGAACGAATTAGGGGGCATAAGGAATTGCAGGCCACCGCCTTCCCACCCAGTCAAGGACATGGGTGATTACCTTGTCCCTAGCAGAGTGGGCAGCGATATCAAGGGCAGTGATGGAAAGTTTGAGATCGTTGATCAGGAACACAGCATTAGTTGGTGCAGGATCCTCCACAGGAACAGGCAGGGGGCAGCGTCTAAGAGCATCAGCGTGGCAGAGACTCTTGCCAGCTCGATGAACCAGTGTATAGGAATAGGCAGCCAGAAATAAAGTCCACCTGGTCATCCTTGGAGACAAAATCTGAGGAGTTTGTCTATCGCCTGACAGAAGGCCTAACAGAGGCTTGTGATTTGTAACCAACTCGAAATAGTGTCCATATAGAAACTCATGGGATTTTTTGACAGAAACAACTGCAGCCAAAGCCTCCTTGTCAATTTGGCTGTAGTTGTGCTCAGCTGGGGAAAAAGTTCTGGAGAAAAAGGCAATGGGTGCCTTAGAACCACTAGGCAGTCTATGACTTAAAACGGCACCTAGGCCAAAAAGAGAAGCATCTGCTACTAAAACTAAAGGTAAATGCTCATTCAATTGGATCAGAACAGCATCGGCAATGATTTGAGCAATGATTTGACTGCATGGAAAGCATGGGCTTCCTTAGGTCCCCAGTGCCAGGGAGATTGCTTATCCAAGAGTCTGTGCAACAGAAGGTCCCCAGTGCCAGGGAGATTGCTTATCCAAGAGTCTGTGCAACAGAAGGTCCCCAGTGCCAGGGAGATTGCTTATCCAAGAGTCTGTGCAACAGAAGGTCCCCAGTGCCAGGGAGATTGCTTATCCATGTGGCAAAAATGAAGCGTAAAAGTTAAGAAGTCCTAAAAAGGTCTGGAGCTCAGTTTTGTTAGTTGGCATGGGTGCCTCATTACTTACTCCCTTACTTTGGATTCGATTGGGTGAATACCAGAAGCGTCAATTCTGTATCCCAAAAATTCTACCTGTGGGTGGCAATAGTGCACTTCTCTTTTTTTAACTTAAGACCATGCTTTCTGAAACAACCGAGGACTCCTCTGACTCTTTGCAGTAATTGAGACTTGTCAGGGCCTGATATTAAAATGTCATCAAAATACAGAATTACACCTGGTAATCCTTGAAGAAGTCCTTCCATTAAAGATTGGAAAATCCCTGGGGCCACACTAAATTGGAGGTGCCTACATTTAAAAGTGCCCCTGTGCGTTACAATAGTTTGTAATTCAGGGAACTGTTGATAGGCCTGTGACATGTCTAATTTTGCGAAAATGGTTCCTGTCTCAAAAGAATGTAGTAGATGCTGGATAACAGGGACTGGTTAAGCGCTGATTTGTAAATGTTTATTCAATGACACCTTGTAATCTGCACAGATTCTTATGCTACCAGCTTTCTTCAGGGGTGTCACTATTGGGGTTTCCCATTTTGCGAAGTCCACAGGCTCTAATACAACCTGTTTAATTAATTTGCCCATGTCTAATTTGGGGCGGATTGCAAAAGGTACCCTTCGAGGCTTTAAACGGATTGGTACTGCCTGAGTTGAAAGATATTGGGGTTCCTGAATAACAGCCCAGCTCCTCGCTGAACACATCAGCATAGTCATTAAACAAGGTGTCCACTTCAGTATTTGTAATAGAGTGGATTCCGCTTATATGGAGGCCAAGGGCAGGGAACCAGTCTAACCCCAACAGGCTAGGGAGGGCACCATCCACTACCACTAAAGGCAAGTGACCTTTAAAATTTTGAACAAAAAATTTGCCTTTTCCGATAACTGGGATGGTTCTGCCTTGGTAGTCACGTAGGGTTAACTGGCAGCCGTGAAGCTTTTTCTAAGCCATTTTGGGAAGTAGTTGCTTCACAATGCTCCATGAGATGATGGACAGTGCTGACCCTGTGTGACAGCCTCCATCCTGCAAGGTTTCCCTTCTATAGAAAAAAAAACACTGATTTTGTTAGAGCCTTTGTTAGTCAGTTTGGCTTGATAGCAGGTAAAACAGTTTTCAACTTGTTTTTGGAAATGTTGGGTTGTCTGAGGCTTTTGGGCAAAAGTCTTTCCTGCTTGACAGATCCTGGCTAAATGACCCTTCCTCTGGCATTTTAGACAAATGGCATTCCTGAATTTGCAGGATGCCCTGAGGTGGTTTCCCCCACAGCTTAGACAAATGAGCTGAGGCCGTGGAGGTAAATTGGGTTTGGCCTGTTCTCCCTTTGACTATTTTTTTTTTTTTTTGCTGCCTGAGGCAATTTCCATCATTGGCCTCTTCATAGCCTTCTTCTGTGGATGGACTTCATCGTAATGGATGGCTGAGCTGCTCTGATTAACTGGATTTCCCTGAATTTCTGCTGCTGAAAGTGCTGATAGTTCAGCAGCTTGAGACTCTTCAATTGCTAATTTAAGGATTAAATTCCCTTTAGCCAATAGACACCTTTGTAGCCTTAAATCCCTGACTCCACAAACTAGTTGGTCTAGTAACATGTCTTCCAGATAATCTCTAAACCCACAATGCAAGGCAGCTGTTCGTAGGGCAGCCATGTACTCACTAATAGTCTCTCCCTCAGTCTGAATCCATCTCCTAAAAGCATGATGCCTGGCAATTCGGGATGGCTTAGGGGAATAGTGGTTGGAAAGAATTTCCTGCCATTCTTCCCATGGAACAGTCTTAATTGAATGCAGAGCCAATAATGCTGTAGCAGTGTCAAATACTGTGCCTCCTCAAAAACTTTAAAAGTAGGACTTTTTCCTATGGTCGGAAATGTCAGTGGGGTCTATGGCATCTAGGAAATAGTCAAATCGGTTTCTGTAGGATTCCCATGTTTCTGCTGTCGGACTGAAAGGTGGGAATGCAGGGTTTGAAGTCATCTCGACTCAGCGGTGCCGGAACTTCCAAGGAAAGTTGAAATTCGTGCTTGCGAATAGTGACAGTAAGCTCTTAAAGTGACATTCAGCTTGGTATTGATTTCGGCTCTTTTTTGTAGTGACTTCACTTAGCAATTCTTTGCCCGGTCGCCTCTTATATGTATCCTGCCCTCGTCACCAGTGTTGTAGAGCAGCAGAATAACCTGAGGTGAACATGGAGCAAACTTCAGCTTTACTTTATTGTAACAATGAAGGGTTGCCGCAACTGCTGCGCTAACAAGGCAGCCAGCTGGCAGACAACAGCTGATGCCGTTTGACAGCTCCCTTTTATAGCCGGCTGTCAAACGGCATCAGCCAATAGGAATAGTCCATGTTCCTGCTGGAAACATGGACCAGAGTGAAGACTTCAGCTCAGTCTTTTCCGAACGCCACAAGAGTGACTGTGAGAGGGCAGTGGAGGCAATTCATTCTTTTCATCCAGCAAAATAACAAGCCTACTGTTCCCAATCATTTCACCCTTCCAACATTTTTCTTCTTTTGGTTCAAAGCCAGGCTTTCCAAGTAAAATTAGAGTAACTAGCAGGTTTAATCTTTCCTTTTCTACAGAATCAAATATGATAGAAATACCAAATATTTTTAAGTTCTGTCTATTTTACAGCCTGGGAACCTAACCTAAAACTGGCCAGGGGTTGCCAGCTGCTGAGATAGTAGGAGTCTTTAGTACACTAAAATTCTAAAATCTCGAAACACATTTTTTATGCATTTTAATGTTGTACAAGAAAAGTGGCAAAAAATAAGACATGTAAAACTACATCTCTGTCTCTACTTGTTTATTAGAAACATTTTAGAGCTATTATTAGAAATTGCTCCATCCTGCTGAGGTAGTAGTTCCTTCCTAGCAATTTTTGAAGTCTCTTTGGAATAAATGTTGCAGGGTATACTCACTGTGCCATAGTACTAAATGCAGAAGTACATGTTTTCCACTTTCTTGAAAGTAATTTTACATGCCTTTCTTTATCTTTCCAAAGTAGATACAGGCAGTTTATTGATGCTAAGAATAACTTTTCAAGTGGACAGCATGTTTACCTCTTTCAAAACCTACTTCCAAATTTAAATTATGATTAAGCTTCCTGGAAATGTAATTCTGAGCAATATCTAATTACTCAATGATTCTGGCTAGGTCCCATTGGACAGCTGAGGCAGATCTTATAATCTTGCACCATCATCATGGATATTAATGAATTCTACCATTTTTTTCTTTGTCAGGATTTCAGGAATCAAAATATTCTGAGAATATTTCTTAGGTGATAAGTATTGAAGAATTCATGGGAACTATAGGAACCTTTCTATGGGCCAACTACAAATATAGTGGATCATACTAAAATGCTTTCTCATCTGTGGTAACGATAGAAACATTATAATGTTTTCATTTGGAATGCTGATATGAGAGAAAAATCCAGTTCAATGTATTTATAGCATTTATAATTCATATCTTTAGTAATAATTGGCTACAGCTTGTTATTTGTTTAAATAATATTTATTTATATACAATGAACGGTTGCAGGAAGTGGGCTTGGCTAGTCTAGTAAAGAGAAGGACCAGGGGAGGCATGATAGAGGTCTTCCAATATTTGAGGGGCTGCCACAGGGAGGGAGGGGTCAAGCTATTTTCTGAAGCGCCTGTAGGCCAGATAAGGAATAATGGATGGAAACTGAACAAGGAGAGATTTAACCTGGAAATAAGGAGAAACTTTCTGACAGTGAGAACAAGCAACCCATGGAACAGCTTGCCCTTGGAAGTTGTGGGAGTGCCATCACTTGAGACTTTCAAGAAGAGATTGGACTGCCATTTGTCAGAAATGGTGTAGGGTCTCCCGCTTGGGGGGGGGGGGTTGGACTAGATGACCTACAAGGTCCCTTCCAGCTCTGATTATCTGTTATCTGTTATCTGTTTATGTTGTATAGATATGCAAAATCTGTCTTTATAGTTAACAATGTCAGTAAAAAATTCATTTTGCATGAATTTTTTGAAAATTGAAACAATAAATCTTTATCTTAGTAATTTATCTAATCCAAGTTACCTTGTGTTATCCAGATCTAAAATTTACTTTGGTACAAAATTTATTTTCTTATGCTTTGAAAATAATAATAATAAAAAATATATTTACTCTTACCATTCATAGAACAGACAAATTTACAACCAGAATGAAAACAGAAAATAGAAACAAACTAGAAAAATACAAGAATCACCCTGTGGTGAGATGGGCAGCCAAACAAATCAATAATAGTAATCAACCCGTCAATAGCCATTATTTCTAGAAAATCAAAGCAATTATTTGAAAATATGCTAATTTTAATAACATTTAATTATTGGTTATTTCAATTAATGGCCAACATAAACTTTTGCTTCTATCATTTTAGACATTAAATTGATTCTTAATTCATTTTAAGGACCATAGAAAACAATATTTTTTTAAAAAAATGGCTTTTGCTCAAATTAATGTTGTTAAAGAAGAGAACATTTACATGTTTAGTTTTACAGAAATGTAATTTTTTAAGAAAACTTTTCCCACTCTTCAAAAATATTCAACATTTTGAAAAACATGAAAGAAAATGTTGTTTTGTTATAAAAGTCTTACATTCTACATTTCATTCTGCATTTCTGAAATTTCATCACAAACTTCAGTTGTTTTCATCCCCACTTGGTAGATTCATTACTTCTCTTTTGTGATGCCTGCTTTTTTCATCAAGCTTTTCAATATTTCTTTCATCCTGTATAAGGTTGATCTTTTGCATTTCAGGCAGCCTTTTTTATCTTATTGAATAAGCAGTTGAAAAAGCACACGATTGCTTCTATTCGACAATTGGGGAAAAATCATGAAAGACATCATACTTAGGCAGAAATAGATAAGGAAAAGGTTCAGAAGATCCTGAGTCAGTCTTCCTTCCTTCCATCCTCCCTCCCTCCCTCCGCCCTCTCTTTCCTGGCCTATTGTTAGTTAAATGAATATCCGGGTTTCAGAGATTATGGAATTTCCTGTCTCCTCTCTTCAAAATGTCATTTATGTTAGGGATAACATTGTTTACCCTAACTGGTTTAGGTAAAATAATAAATATGTTACCATGGTTTATTAGTTAAAGTGTCTGCAACTTTAACTGTAGGAATGTAATTAAGGGAGTGGTTGTAATAGCACCATAAAAGAAGCAAGACAACAGCAGCTTGCTCTCTCTGGCTTTGATGATCCCTAATTACTGGATGAAGACTGCGTTTTTCCTTACTCGAATGGGAGAGAGAAAGGACTGATTTATTGTAAGTGAACTGACATTGGATATTCTACACGGACTTTGCTAATTGAATATCCCTGAATGGACTGACTAAAACGATACATGACTACTGGACTGTTATTTTGACTATGCTATAAACTCTAAATGGAATAAACTATATTTTGATAGCACAAGCGTATCTGTTATTTTTACTGTATGTTAACAAACATAACAAACTTATCTTACTCATTTATCTGTGTGCCTATCTGACTAACGCTGCACATTCTGTTTAGCTTGTCTCCTTAACCCTGGTTGGGGAACACAGGCTTAACAATTTAGACAGAAATGAATCTTTTCTATAATTTTTACCATATCTATTTTTACTTCATATATAATTTATTGTCTGTTAACATGGATAGAAATGTGGTCTAAGTCTATGCTCCATGCTAAGAAAACTGTATTATGAATGTTTGAAAGCAACCTGTGGTTACTTTGTATTCTTTTAGTATTATGCATATATTCATCCTTGAACAAAGGTTCTTACAAATCTCAAAAACATCATGAAACAGCATCAGATGAATGTAGCATCAGGCTTCAGATCAAAACTTTTTGCAAAATCTTTTTAAGAACCATTAGTTTCTGAAGCACAGGTACATAATCAGAACTCTGCCTCTCCCCCAGAATTGTGAAATAAAAAAAGTTGTGATGTCAGATCGGCCTACCTGATCCTTTATGGAAGGAAAACTCTTGGTTCCATTTGGTTGAAATGAAAAGTACTTTTACTAAGAGATGCTGGTTGCAGTAAAGCCAGACAGAATCTAAGGTTCCTGTGCAACAATACAGAACTATGCCCCTTGGTTCCCCATTCCCCCCCCCAATGACTAGTCCGTCTTTAGTCAATCTGACAACACCAAGATGTTGGGGAAATGCTAAGATGTTGAGTATGGTGAAATTCAAGGGCAAATGGCCTTGAAGACGCCTGGCACAAACCGGATTCCAAAATGCTCTGCTCTTCTTCAACTGTTCCTCCCTCCCAAATTTCCACCATAGGCAGCTACAGATTTATTGCCCATGTGTTCCCCCTCCCTTTCCCAGTGCTTTGATGGTAGGACAGCAGTGAGGCACCAAGTCAAAGATAGTGGACCTGACATCTGATTAGTTTTTTACTATGCATTAAATAGGACTAATGACATAGAGTGAAAATAATGCATGGCAAGATCAAATAAAAATGTTTTTACAGTTCAAAGTTAGACATAATGAAAGACCCATATAGAGTTAAAGAAAATTGTAAAAATTGCGAGAAAATTATAAAACTTTTAAGAGCTAATAGCACTGAAGTAGAACAAGATAGTTTCTTGAACTCCGGTTTGAGCTTCTTTGGTGACAGATCGAAATCTGTGATTGTGCGCAGCTTCGATCTGTGCTCACCGCTGGAGCATCCCGAGCCGGCTGGTATCAAGGCTAAGCCACCCAATAGAGGTGGTGAAGAGAGGGGAGACCGCCAGCAGGGTTGAGGAGAGCTGCATCTCTCCTCCCCAGCTGGCCATTACTCCCTTTCCCAAAGGCAGTTGCAGCGGTGGTCAGAAATAGCCACCTCAAAGAAGAACTTGACCAGAAAAGATTGTTCAGGAGGAAGATAAGAAGAGGAAGTTTTTGGCTGATTGGTCAAACTGGAAAAACAATACAAATTTGAATTATAAAGAACAACATTGTTTCCAAAGAAGACTTTGAAGCTGCGAATGAGAGAGGGAAGGGAAAGGATTTGGTTTTTTTCTTTTCTTCTCTATATTGACAACTAAGAGATTTAAGCAAGAAATTGGCAAAATCCACTTTGACATTAACAGGTATTTAAGCTGAAAATAAAATGTCAAAGGGAGAATAAAGATTTCTGGATTCTCAAAAACTTTTAAAAGAAGGAAAAAAACAAAAGGGTGGGATCTGGAAAAAGGGAGGAGACTACCTGGAAGTGAAAGGAATTAACACTGAAACTCTAACAAGATTCCTAAAAGATACATTTTAATTGAAATATTGTAACAAGATAAGAGAACCCCAGGAAGAGGAAGTAGGAAAAAAGAAGCAAGAAGAAACAGCTTTGGATTATTTGGATTACTTGGTGATTTTTGGATTTTTGGCTATTGGATCTTAAGGACTAAAATTAATCGGGTAGTTGTTTAAAAGTTTTTAAAATGGTATCACTCTTGGAAGAGTTGAGAATGGAACTTAAAAAACAGAAAGAAGATGCACAAGAAGGAAGAGGTTCTTTTGGCTTTGTATTTCAATTTTTAGAAATGGAGATCCTGAATTATGAGAAACAGCAAGAAATGCCTGTAGGAGAAGAAGGGCAGGACAAAGAAGAAGCCATCTTCAATGACTAAGTATTTCTATGTGGGGAAAAGAAAGGAAAGGGGGAAAGAGAGTGAAAAATTTAAGATTTGAAAAAACAACCCCCAAAAAGAGTAGTTTGAAAAGTAATTACAACATTAGGAAGAAACAGAAGAGAGAATTACAGAAGAGAGAATCAGAATTAGAGAGAGAAGGGGTCAAAAAGGGAAGGGAGAAGAAGAGGGGGAAGAGGGAAAGGAAAAGAAATTATAAAGGACAGAAACAGAACATAGAGAAACAGGGAAAATGTACAAGGATTAAGGGTATAAGCCTATTTAGAAGACACAGAGATAATGGGTGAAAAATTAATTGAAAGGGGGATTCTGCAAGGGTACATAAGATAGTATTGTTATACTAGAAATAGAAATGAACTTTGAAAATATGAAACAAGTGTGATTAAAATGATAGATAAAATACTCATTGTAATGGAATGGAATATTTAATAAATAAATGAAATAAAGAGAATGAGAGAATGAAATTAGGAAAGGAGGGGAACATTTTAATTATTATAAATGTGTTATAAAAATTTAAGTGAAGAGGAATATGAAAGAAACATGAAAAAATTATGGAAATATTATAACTGTTCCTAGAAGCATGATATCCTATTGAAAAGGAATGTTAAAGATGTTAAAGATTATAACTAACATTAATGATAGAGCTGAATTGGAATAGAATAAGCATTTTATTTATTATTGTTATATATATATTTTCTCTTTAAGAACTTAGTGCGTATTTTAAGAATGTACCAAGCAGAATTCAACTGGAAGTTATGTATCATATTGAATGTTATAATTGTAAAGGCATAAATTGAACTTTAAATAAGAGTTGAATGGATAAAAATTAAAAGATACAAAGGTGTCATACTCCAATTAGTAACTACAGGGGAAAATTTTGTTTAATGAGAAAAGAAAATATGAAATTGAAACAGGACAGACAAAAGTATAAATATGATGACTAGAAAGGTATTGAAACTTAGAAAAAGATATATATAATTTAATTTAGAAAGGAATGAGATAATTAAAAGTAAGATTAAGAAAACTAAGGGAAGGGAAAAATATTGAGAAAATGTTAAAATAGTAATAAGATATCGAATAGAACACAAAGATGAATATGAAATTGAATTTGTGTCTGTATGGAGAAGTGATAACCCTGGACCATGCTATTCTCAAATAAAGGAATTTTACTTGTATTATGTTTTATGAAAATCCAAATAAATTTTTTTTTATATATAAAAAAGACAGTTTCTGACAGCTGTAGCTATTGATAAAGAATTTGTTATTTTCTTAAGAGATTTCAGAAGATGGGTTACCCAGGAGAAAAATAACAGCTTCCCGGCCACAATAGCCATTGGAATGATTAACAATTAAAAGTATTAAATTTGATTGCCATTGAGTATACAACTGGCATTTTAACAACCCAGCTGAGACAGATTCTACCTCCAAGTCTGAACAAACAAGATGAGTTTTCATATAGGAAGTTTATATATCTACCAGTTATTGCTCTGATAGATAGTACCAATTCATACCAAAGTAATTAGTTTTATATGTGGTGCATTGTTCAGAGTTTTGCAGCATAAATTCAGCACCAGAAAAGTAAACACAGATGGCTGATGCTTCATTTAACGTCTTTTTAAACATATTAAGTAAATTTTACAATACCAATTTTTAAGTTCTACGCATGGGTGCAAGGAGCAGAGACGAGGCAGTGAACAGTGAACTGCAACTCTTTATTAAGCATACTGAACAGAGCAATCACCTAGGACAGCAGCAGCCCTTTTATAGGGTTGGCTGCTGTCCTATTAGCCAATGGAAACATGGAAGTGTTAAACCCTTGAACCAATGATAGTTGGCCCATTAACAGCCAATCAGATGTCCCGGAAAGGACCAATCCGATGTCGCTATTATCGGCCAATCAAAAGTGCGGGATTAGAACCCTGCTTTTTACTTAAGGTTGTTAAAACTTTATTAAACACCTTTATTAGTTCATAACACCCCTCCCCCCAGGTTCCGTTTGAGGGGTACGGTAACATAATTGCGTAGATATGCCGGTCGTTTCAATGGCCTATTAGATTTGCGCTGTCCCACCAGTTCCTGTCTGTAGTCTGATTCCAGTGGAACGTTTTTTGATTTATCTGGTATAGGCGATTCCGCATTCCCACAGGACGATTCAGCGCCGCTAATTCTGTCATCGTTGTCCTCCGGTTCCTGTGGGCTCGCCTCTGTTGAGGTATTTCTCTGTGGGGTGAGACATCACCCCTTCCTGATTCTTCTTCAGCGAACGCACCTGGCTGCTGACTTTCTTCGATTTCGTCATCCAGCATCTCGAATTTGGTTCCCTCAACATCACCTCCCCTCTCAGTTTGAGAGTCACAGGAGTCACAGGAACTGGGTTGCAATCTAGAGCGAAGCTGATCAATATGGCGTTTCTATATCTTTCTGTCCAATGTTTGCATGTGGTACTATCTGGGCCCGGTGGTTTGGGTTACGGTTGCTTCGACCCATAATGGTTCGCCGGAAAGGTTTTTAGCGAAGATTAAGTCGCCTACCTTGAACTCACGGCATTTTCCGCTAGATCCACAGGGTTTCTCTGGCGCGTAGGATGGGTGGAGACGGTCGAGGTGGGAGTGGAGCTTGCGTCCCATCAACAATTCAGCTGGAGTCTTGTTGGTGACACTGTGCGGGTTGATGTGTTGGAGTAGGATATTCTGTTTAGTTTGTCGTCAATGTCCCCATAGTCCATCTTGTGGAGAGTTTTTTTAACAAATTGGACCATGCGCTCGGCCCTGCCATTGGCCGCAGGGTGTGCCGGCGAGGTTAGTGCATGGCGGATACCCCGGTCCGCTAAGTATTGTTCAAATGACAGGGCGGTGAACTGTGGTCTATTGTCGGAGACTAGAATGTCTGGCAGTCCATTTGTTGCGAATAGTTTGTTTAATTTGCGGATGACTGAATCGGTTGTAGTAGTCTTCATCTTGTGGATTTCGAGCCAGTTGGAATAGGCATCCACTGTTAGGAGGAACATATGTCCCTTATTAGGTCCCGCAAAGTCAATGTGGATGCGGGACCATGGCCCCCGGGGGGTTTCCCACTCCGTTGGAGTTCCTCTAGGTGGGGCACTGCTGACTTCTTGGCACTTTAGACAAGTCTTCACTCAGGCTTCGATTTGCTTATCGATGCCCAGCCACCACGCTTAGCTTTGTGCGATCGCTTTCATACGCACGATGCTGGGGTGACCATCATGCAATGCTCTCAAAACTGTTCGTTGTAACTGCTCTGGGACAACGACTCTGTCTCCCCATAGGATGCAGCCTTTCTGCGAGAAAAGTTCTGTTTGCCGGTTCCTGAAAGGGGTGAAGTAGTCAGGGGTTTGTTCTACTGGTCATCCTCGTTCGACCCAGCTGAGAACTCGCGCCGCACAGGATCTAGTTTCATTTCAAAAGCGATGTCTCTGGCTGTTAGCGGCGGTGAATGTAGTGTTTCAATCTGGAGTGTCGTGAGGGTTGGAGCTGGGTCATCGATGGTTTCCAGAAGTGGGGCACGGCTCAATGCATCAGTGTGGGGAATGGCTTTCCCTGGGCAGTGTTGCAATTTATAATTATACGCAGCTAAGAACTCTGACCAACGAGTCATTCTAGGTGACAATATATAGGGGGTTGGCTTGTCTCCCGCTATAATCCCCAGCAAAGGCTTGTGATCGGTAATAATAGTAAAAGCTCGTCCATACACATATTCATGAAACCGTTTCACAGCAGATACAACAGCAAGAGCCTCTTTGTCAATTTGGCTATAGTTGCGTTCAGCTCTCGATAAGGTCCTTGAAAAATAGGCAATAGGGGCTTCTCTACCATTTGGTAACACATGACTTAAAATGGCTCCTACTCCAAACGGTGAGGCGTCACATGTAATGGTTAAAGGCAAAGTCTCGTTATACTGCATTAAAACAGCATCAGAAGTTAGTAAGTTTTTCACTTGTTGGAATGCGTGCTCCTCTCAGCGTCCCCAGACCCAGGTGGCTTTTTTGTCGAGAAGTCTAGGTAGGGGCTCAGCTTCGGTCGCCTTCTGGGGCAGGAAGATGTTATAAAAGTTAATGAGCCCCAGGAAAGCTTGGAGATCTGTCCTATTCTTAGGTCTTGGGATGTTTTTTTTTTTTTTTAAACAAATTTTATTAATTTTAAAGACAAACAACACATCATTAACCATTAAGTACATAAAACCTCTTAACATTATAAATTTTTACAAGTCGGATAAAACATTATTTTTATACAACATAATTCTAATTTATCCCATTTCCATATGGACACATAAATATCTTTCAACAAATTTCTCATTATTTCTCTTTACTCTTATT
Organism: Hydrophis major; assembly: GCA_033807585.1. Taxonomy (NCBI): domain Eukaryota; kingdom Metazoa; phylum Chordata; class Lepidosauria; order Squamata; family Elapidae; genus Hydrophis; species Hydrophis major. The sequence continues at coordinate 97,137,992 of CM066343.1, read as the reverse complement.
CAATTTCATTTCTTTTCTATATTTATCCATTTTATAATCATCATATTCATTTCTTTCTGACTTGTTTACAATTATTCTCATCTAACATTCCTCCAAGGTTTTATTGATTCTTTTTTTTTTTAAACAAATTTTATTAATTTTACAGAAGACACAATACACAAACATACAAAACACAAAACATAAACAAAACTAAAAGATCTTTTCTGAAGGTTGTCTGATCCCGGGTTAAAACTCTTCACACAGACACAAATTCAAACATCATATTCATCCCATATATCCTTCCATATCTTATTATCATTTTCTTTTTTATATATATATATAAAAACCATTTTTATCAATTTTATAAAAACAATGCACAAAGAATCAAGGCATAACAGCCTATAAATTCTTTTCTAGGAAAAAATAATAATAAAAAACCAATAGAGCATAACAATTCCAAATTATAGTATCAATACTTTATCTATTTAACTTCATATCTTATCCCTACTTCTCCTTTTCATCCAAATTATTTCTTATTAATTAAAATTTTATTGCCTTTTATCAATATACAAAATCCAAAAAAAAACCCATAACAAAACCTTTATATATCCTTCCATATCTTATTACCATTTTCAATAACATTCTTTGTCTGTTCTATTTCCAACTATCCATTCATCTTTTTTCTTTTACTATACTTCTCCTATACACCAATTGGAGTAACGTCTATAACTCATTACCCTAACTTAAAAGTACTTCGTATAACAATTTTTCTTGGGATTCTGTTTAAAAGATTCTAAAATTACATAATGAATTTTATACTCTAAATACACATATAAAAACACAAACTTATGTACCCTCCAGAATCCCTCTTTTATCCTAAATTAAATTCACCCATTGTCTCTAAATAAACTTTTTTTCTTTAGATCTTGCTTCCCCCCATTAAGGCTTCTCCTCCCCCCCTTTCTCTCTTGCTTATTCTTCTCCTTGCCCTTTTTACCCCTTTGTTTTTTCTCCTCGCTTTTCTTACTCCTTTTCCTTTGCTTTCTAACCTTGCCTCCACCTTTTCGCTCATTTTTCTCTTTTTTGGTTGTTTTTATAATTCTTAAAATCCCCTTTTTCTTATCCTTTTTCTCCTCCTCTCTGGAAGGGACCCATTGTTCATCAAAGATGGCTTCTTCTTCCTCTTCTTCCTTGTCCCAGTCCTTCTGCTGCGTAATCAACTTTTCATAAGTACATAACGCCATTTGTAAACAAAGCGCCCAAAGTATCTTCCTTTTTATATTTTTGATATTCAGTCTTTAGTTCATCCACAAACGATGCCATTATGAAAAGAGAAACTTTTCCCAAAACAACCACAAGTATTTTTAATCAAAAACAATTAAAAAAAAGTTCCAAAAGTTAATACTTTTCTTCCTTCTTCTCTTTCTCTTTCTGGGGTTAATGTTTAATCAAAGAGGTCCAATTACCATATATCTTTCTTTGGGATTCTAGGCAATCTCCTCCTTTTTCAGCTTCTGCTCCAATTTTCTTTCCTCTCCCTTCCCACTTGCAATGTCAATTTTAAATAATCAGAAATCCATACCTCCAACAAGGGTTTTCCAATTTCTTAAATTTTTCAATGTCCAAGAATCCTTTTGTCCCTTAGCTTCAACTCTCAAAACAATTCACTTTCAATGTCCAATATATCCAAATGTTTCTGCTGTTTCCATGGGGTGGGAGAGTGAAGAAAAAACAAAAGTTCCCTTTAACAGCTTCTCCGCCGCTTTCGCTCTTCTTAGGGATACAATGTATCCTCCAGCAATTCAAACAGCTCAGTTCCAGGCAATTTAAAGGATGTTACTTGACCCGGCTCAGACAAAACTTTAACTCTTCACATTTCCTCCAGCGCAATCTTACCCGGTTGCTGGCTTCTTCGTGGCGGCCATTGCTGACCGCCACTCCACCGCCTTGGGAAAAAGGGGTTTTTCCGGAGAAGGGGGGGTTCTGCGATACCCCCACCTCCCTGTCCGACTCCCCTCTCTCTTCAGCTGTCCCTACAGGGCAGCCATATCCCCCTGACCCATCTGGATCGGGGGTACCTCGACGGCTAGCACAGCAGGAATCGCGAGCTGTCGCGAATTCCTGCTGCCCCGAAGCCACGCGAAACCGGAAGCCCAGGTCTTGGGATGTTTTTGATTGCTCTTAGTTTGCTATTAGTGGGGTGAATGCCTTGCTTATCAATTAGGTACCCCAGGAACTCTACTTTCTCTGTACACAGTTGACATTTATTTTTTTTAACCTTTAGGCCGGAGTCTTTAAATTTCTGGAGAACCATTTTAAGACGCCTCTCTAGTACTTCTCTATTCGGGGCCACAATTAAAATGTCGTCAAAATATGGCACGACCCCCTTGATCCCTTGCAAAAGTCTCTCCATCAGACTTTGAAAAATCCCTGGGGCCACGCTCACTCCGAATTGGAGTCGGTTGCATTTAAAAGCGCCACGGTGCGTAACGATCGTCTGTGCTTCTGCGGTTTTTTATCTACAGGCAGTTGTTGGTACGCCTGCGCTAAATCCAATTTAGCGAAGACTTTTCCGCCCCCCAGGGAATGGAGAAGGTGTTGAACCACCGGCACCGGGTAAGCGTTCTGTTGAAGAGCGTGATTGAGGGTGGCCCGGTAGTCCCCACAAATCCTTAACGATCCATCTGGTTTGATGGGTGTTACGATTGGAGTTTCCCAATGGGCGTGGTCAGTTGGTTCTAAAACACCCTGGGCTATTAATTTATCGAGCTGCTCATCGATCTTTGGTTTAGGGCAAAAGGTACCTGATAAGGCTTAAGGCAGATGGGGGCTACTTCAGGGTTAAGGTTAAATGATATCGGGGTCCCCTTGTACTCGCCTAGTTTGTCTGCAAAGACGTCCTGGAATTCCTAGACGAGGGCTTCCTCCCAGGCGTCGCTTCTGAATGCCGGCTACCTTGATCCCGAGTGGGGTGAACCATTGAAGGCCTAACAAACTAGGCCGGTCGTGGTCGATGATGGTCAGCGGTAACGACGCAGTACGATTTTTGAATGATACTTTGACTTGGCTGGAGCCGACGACCGGAATTCGGTTCCCCTGGTAATCTTTGAGTATAATTCTTTGGGCTCTGAGGTCTTGATGCCGGACGGCAGGGATTAACTGTTTCAGGGTCTTTTAGGAAACCATCGAGAGAGAGGACCCTGAGTTGACTTCCATCACGCAAGGTTGGTTCTTGATGGCGACCCTCACTTGGATCTTCTTTGCATTTAACGATGAAGCGTGACCAATGGAAATGCTTTGGTGTGCCTCTTCCCGTCTCGTTGAAGTGGCAAGTGTTTTATTTCTATAGGAGTGGTTGTTCCATTGGTGGTTCAAGTGTTCCCGGCTCACAGGACGATTCCCTGTGATCTGGTGGTAGTTGTTTTCTCTCCAAATTGGGCTGGATCCTTGCTTGCTTCTATAGACCTTCCCAATGTGGCCTCTCTTCCCACAGGAATGGCAGAGTGCGTCGAGGAATTTGCAATCTGATTGCGGGTAGTTTGCCCCACAACCCGCACATTGGTGCAATAATCTTTGATTCTGCGGGTTGCGTTGGTCGCATTCGGACCGGAGCCGGTTGACCTCCTCTTCATCACTTTCTGATGGAGATTCGAGGTCCTCATGGTGGGCCACTGTTGTGTACCTCTCTAGGCAAAGTGAGGTATCGTTGGCAAGTTGACGGAGCGGTGCGTTGGTGCGGCGCATTCGGGCAGCCGACTTCCTGGTTGCTTCTGCTGCAGTAGTGTCTTTGATGACATCGGCAAGATCAATGTCCCCTTTGACCATGATCTTGCTCTGCGCCATGTGGTCATCTAATCCCAGAACTATTCGGTCTCTCAGAGCTTCTTCAAGGTCTGCAAACCCACAGAGGCCTCCCAGGTTCCAGAGGTTTGCGATGAAATCTGCAACGCTCTTTCCTTTCCATTGGTCCCTCTGATAAAACTCATGTCTTCGGACAAGCGTTGGTATGGTAGAAGGGGCGCGAGGACGTCCCAGTCCATGGATTTCACTTTAGCCGGTTTCGCTAGTGCCTTGGCCATCTTAAAGACAGCAAGCCCGCAATGGGTCAAGAACACTGCTCGCTTTTTCCCCATAGTTGCGTCCTTCAAGTTGTTGGTCTCCACAAACATCTGGAACCGGTCTATGTACGAGTCCCAGTCTTCTTGTGCCAGGTCAAATGGAGTGGGTGGTATGGCGCCGCCGGACATGTTTTCCGTTGTCGATGTGCCTTTAGCCACATGCTCTGTTTGGTGCTCTGTGAGTGTTCAATCAGCTCAGATGTCTCTGCATCCCATCCTCGTTGCCAGTGTTAAGTTCTGCGCATGGGTGCAAGGAGCGGAGACGAGACGAGGCAGTGAACAGTGAACTTCAACTCTTTATTAAGCATACTGAGCAGAGCAATCACCTAGGGCAGCAGCAGCCCTTTTATAGGGTTGGCTGCTATCCTATTAGCCAATGGAAACATGGAAGTGTTAAACCCTTGAACCAATGATAGTTGGCCCATTAACAGCCAATCAGATGTCCCGGAAAGGACCAATCCAATGTCGCTATTATTGGCCAATCAGAAGTGCAGGATTAGAATCCTGCTTTTTACTTAAGGTCGTTAAAACTTTATTAAACACCTTTATTAGTTCATAACACCAATTGTACATTTCTCCAACATGGAGCAAACTCAAACAGAAGCAGACATATTACAAGCAACTCAACTTCAGCAGACAAGCAAGCAAGTTAGTTTCTCTTTCATTTTAGAGCTGAACACAGAACAGAGATAAACCACGCCCAGATTCTCTCTTTTAAGTTTCAACCCCCAACTCAGCTCTCATTGGCTGACCTTGTTACTAAGCTCTATTGCAGTTCAAGAATATACTCTGACATATAGTATAGGAATATCTAGAATTAAGATCAGAAGGAGGAATAGTGGCATTATAGAGACGCTGGCAGTCTGTGGCTCTGTTATTTATATGTACTGTAGGCCCCAACTCCTCTCCTTTACTTCAGCTGGAGTTTTATCAAGTCCTAAAGTGGGTAGTGCAGATAAAATAAGACTTCAACAAGACAAATCCTCATTGAATCGCTTTCTTAGGTTGGAAGAGAACCTACCCAATAAGAAGGTGAGACTTTATCATCTTAGATTCTGGCTGAGGCAAGTTTAATCAGTAATTTCCTTAATCCAACTCACTAGAGAAGCAAATATTTTACTTTTTAAATGTAATTCCATTCTGATTAAAGCATTTATCTACTTTTTCCGGAAAATATTTTGTAAAAACTATTGCTGAAATTTACAGTATTTGCTCTAAGTAGACAATTTATATTGTAACAAAGCCTATAAAACAATTTCTTCCATGATGGCATATCTTGATTTTAATAAGCTATCTGATTATTCCATTAAAGATGGCTTCTTCTCCTTCATCCCAGCCTTCCTGTCATCGTATTTCTTGATAGGTAGAAATCGCCATTTCTAAAAAGTGAAAAATAGATCCAGAAGAGCCCATATCTTCTTCCTTCAGTCTTTGAAATTCCATTTGTAGTCCTTCAAAAGATAATGCCATTTTTTCTTTCTTTCTTTTTTGAAGCAACCCTAGTGTCTTTAGTCCCCCCCACTTTTTTTTTAACAAAAATTTACAGAAATCTCAAAGTCACAAAGCAAACCAAATCAGAGCAAACAGTTTCATTTAGCACTTTCTTCTTTCTATATTTTCACCTACTAGGGTAGTATTCAAATACACAGTTCCAAGATGATCTTCTAGAAGTCTTAATGTCATTTATTCCTGTTCCTATAGGCTCAAAGCAGTCTCCTTCAGTACAATCTTATAATAAATCTTCATCTCTTCCCTTCCCCTTGTAAAAAATAGAAAGAATTTAAGTTTTTAAATCCAATGTCCAGAAATACTTTATCCCTTGGCTTTAAATTTCAAATTGAATTACCTTCAGTGCCCAAGTAGATTTTCCAGATCTCTGCCTGCTATTTCTATGGGAAGGGAGAGTGAAGAAAAAAAAGCTTTCCCTTGACAGCTTTCTTTGCTGTTTTCCAATCTTCTTTGGGAAACAATGTATCCTTCAAGCAATTCAAACAATTCAGTTTCCAGGGTATTTAAGAGTTTCTTATTGTCCCGGTTCAGCCAGCACTTTCCCTTCTCCTGCTTCCTCCAGCACGAATCTTACCCAGCTGCAGGCTTCTTTGTGGCGGCCATTACTGACTGCCGCTCCACCACCTTGGGAAAAAGGGGTTTTTCCGGCTGGGGAGGGGGTCTGCGACACCCTCAAACCCCTGTCTGGATCCCCTCTCTCTTCGGCTGCCTCTACAGGGCAGCCATATCCCTCAGACCCATTTGGATCGGGGCACCTTGGCGGCGAGCGCAGCAGGAATTATGGAGAGTCGTGAATTCCTGCTGCTGCCGAAGCCATGCAAAACCGGAAGCCTCCTGAGGGGATGGGTCTCTTCTGTCAGATTGCCCCACCTCCTCAAAATTATGCTTTATTTCCTGAACATTTCTTAGACCATATGAATAGATAGGGACTACTTTTAAGAATTAAATACTGCTGTTGCTTTTTTAAATGTTTCTTTAGCTACTTTTGCAGCTTATTCTACCTTTCGCAGCTTATTCTGATGAATTATCATGGCCTAAAGCAGTCTGAAGCTTATAGCACCAAGCAAACAGTCATGGTGTCTACCTATGAAAAAAATATTTTTTTTAAAAAATGTTTTTATTCATTTTTCTTTTTTACATATCTCAATCAATAATAAACAGTACTGTGACACATTTTTATACAACTACATTCCATATCAATTTTATCTATACATTCTATTTCTATACTTTTTACAACTATATAATACATTTTCTTTTCCTATTTCTTTCCTTTATCTAGTCTACCATTTTCCCATATTGCATAGAATTCAGAATCTTCTTTTCCTTTTAATTCTATAATCATCCTATCCATTTCCGCACACTCAATTTTTTTTTTTTGATTACTAGGCCTTCAGATGGTGTGTGTTCTTTCTTCCAACATTGAGCAAAGGCTATTTTGGCTGCTGTTGTTATATGTAGCATTAAATATTTTATCCTTTTATTATATTTCCCCTTAAGGAAGAATAATTCTGGGGTAAATTCTATCTGATTACCAATTAAATCCTGCATCCATTTTTGTATTTTTTTCCAGTATTTTTTTGCTTCAGGGTATAACCACCATGTGTGATAGGAGGTTCCTTGTTTTTGTGCACATTTCTAACATTTTGGATCTAAATTAGAGTAAATCTTAGCCAATCTTGTGGGTACCAAATGCCAGCAATAAAACATTTTATATTGATTTTCTTTATAGGCCACCAATTTTGTTATCTTATAATTTATATTCCATATTTTTCCCACTCCTCTAACTCAATGTTATGCCCAAAATTTTTGGCCCATGCTATTATCGATTCCTTAACTATCTCCTTTGCTCTGTCGAATTCTAGTAAGTGATTATATATTTTGGATAATAATTTCTCACCTGGGCCAATTAATAGTTTGTCTAATTTTTGTGGCTCAATGTCAATTCCATATTCCTTGCTATCTTTTTTATATCTCTTATATCTTGGCTGTAAGATCCTTCTTGTTAAGTTTTGAGCATGGGCGAGAAAGAATGGAGACAAGCCTCTGAATGGTGAACTTCAGCTCTTTATTTACATAGTGACTTCTTCAATTCAACAGCAGTAAAGCCCGCCTTATATAGGCAAACCCTGTAACGTTTAACCAATACCGAGCTAGGAACGCTAGCTCTTATAACCAATAAGAACTCTCTGTTAAGGGCCAATCAGATTCCCTGGAACAGGCCAATCTGGTCCAGCCACTTAACAGCCAATCAGAAGTGCAGGGCCAGAACCCTGCACTTACTCCAAGCTCACACTTTATTAATCTTATTGCATACACAACACCCCTTCCCCCTGGCTTCTTATTTCAGGGCGCAGTTACATAGTCCCTTAGGTAGGACGGTTGTTTTTTTAGTCTCTTTGATTTTCGTTGTATCGGCTGGTTGCAATCATGCTGAGGTAGATCGTTGTTTGGCAGTGGGGCTGTTTCTGGTTCAGAGTTCGCTTCTACGTCGTTGCCCACATTTTCTGCAATTCCCTGAGGTGCAACCGTTTCTCCCTCCGGCTCCGCTTCCTGAGTTTCTATTAAACCATCGTTTCCTTTGAACTGGTTTCCTAGGAATTCATCTTTTTCCGTATCTCCCCACACTCAGTTTGGTCAAATGGAATTTGCGGACTGGCCGCTGAAAGCCGTGATCATAATTGGTCGATATGCCGTTTCCAAAGTTTATCGTCAAGGCATTGTACAAGGTAGGATCTGGGGCCGGTTACACGTACTACTGTCGCTTCCACCCACAACGGGTCGCCCGATAGGTTTTTTGCATAAACCAGGTCTCCTACCTGGAAGGTGCGTCAGCGGCCACTGGATCCTAGTGGTTTCTCCAGTTCATAAGCCGGGTGCAACCGGTCGAGGTGGGAGTGGAGCTTTCGTCCCATTAGCAGTTCAGCGGGAATTTTGTTGGTGACGCTATGTGGGGTGATGTGTTGCAAGAAGAAGATTTGATTGACCTTATCATCAATGTTGTCGTAGTCTACTTTTTGTAAGGTTTTCTTCACAAATTGGACCATGCGTTCTGCTTGGCCATTGGTCGCAGGGTGCGCAGGCGAGGTGAGCGCATGGCGGATGCCGCGGTCAGCGAGGTACTGCTCAAATGCTAGTGCAGTAAATTGTGGGCTGTTATCGGATACCAGGATGTCTGGTAATCCGTGGGTTGCAAAGAGTCTGTTTAAAATTTTGATAACCGCCTCGGAGGTCATAATCGTCATGCAATGAATTTCGAGCCAATTCAAGTAGGCGTCGACGGTAAGCAGGAAAGTGTGGCCTTTGGTTGGCCCCGCGAAGTCCAGGTTAATTCGGGACCAGGGTCCACGTGCTGTCTCCCATTCAGTAGGCATGGCTTTTGGTGGGGCGTTGCTGACTTTTTGGCATTTGGGACAAGCTTTAACCCACTGTTCAATTTGCTTGTCAATGCCTGGCCACCATGCGTAGCTTCGCGCCAGGGCTTTCATTCGCATGATGCCGGGGTGGCCATCGTGCAAAGTTCTCAGTAGCGCTTTTCAGAGCCATTCTGGGATAACGACTCTATCGCCCCAGATGACATAGCCTTTCTGGGAGAAGAGCTCGGTCTGTCGAGACTTGAATGGTGTGAAGTCATCTGATAACTGGTCCAATGGCTATCTGCGTTCTACCCAGCCTAGGACTTGTGCTAGGGTGTGGTCGCGTTTGGTTTCTCTTGCGATATCTCGGGCGGTCAGTGGTGGTGAGTTGAGTGCCTTGATTTGCAATGTGGTTACCGTTGGTGCCGGATCGTTGAGAGTCTCTGGAAGTGGTGCTCGGCTCAATGCGTCAGTGTGGGGAATGGCTTTCCCCGGGCGGTATTGCAACCGATAGTTATAAGCAGCAAAGAATTCTGACCATTGGGTCATTCTAGGGGATAATATGTAGGGAGTCGGCTTATCTCCGGCTATTATCCCTAACAAAGGTTTGTGGTCAGTCATAATAGTAAAAACCCTACCATACACATATTCGTGAAATCTTTTCACAGCTGAGACAATTGCGAGGGCTTCTTTATCAATTTGTTCATAGTTCCGCTCCGTTTTTGAAAGAGTCTTTGAAAAATATGCAACAGGGGCTTCGTTCCCATTAGGCAGTACGTGGCTCAAAATGGCACCCACCCCGAAAGGCGATGCATCACAGGTTATAACTAACGGCAAAGTCTCATTATACTGCATGAGTACAGAGTCAGAAGTGAGCAGTTTTTTAACATTTCTGAACGCCTGTTCTTCAAGGTAACCCCATAACAATTTGCTTTTTTATCTAACAATCGGTGTAACGGTTCAGTGACAGTTGCTTTGTGCGGTAAAAATACATTATAAAAATTGGCCTAGGAACACCTGGAGATCGGCTTTGTTTCGTGGCCTGGGAGCATTTTTGATCACTTTTAATTTACTTTCGGTAGGGTGAATGCCCTGGCTATCAATCAGGTATCCTAAAAACTCAACACTGTCAGTACACAATTTACATTTGTTTTTTTTAACCTTAAGACCGGCCTCTTGGAATTTTTTTAGGACTAATTTTAACCGGTCCTGTAAGATTTTTTTTGTAGGGGCTGCAATTAATACATCGTCAAAATAGGGGACCACACCCTTAATTCCTTGCAATAACCTTTCCATAAGGCTCTGAAAAATCCCCGGGGCTACACTCACTCCGAATTGCAGCCAGGTACATTTAAAGGCACATCGGTGCATCACAATAGTTTGGGCCTGTGCCGTTTTTTCATCTACTGGTAATTGCTGATATGCCTGAGCTAAATCCAATTTAGTGAAAACTTTCCCGCCCCCCAGGGAATGGAGGAGGTGCTGCATCACTGGAACTGGATACACGTTCTGTTGCAGGGCATGGTTCAAAGTGTCCCCACAAATTCGGATTGACCCGTCTGGCTTAATGGGTGTTACAATAGGGGTTTCCCACGGGGAGTGATTGATGGGTTACAACACCCCCTGAGCTATCAGTTTGTCGAGTTGTTCGTCGATTTTCGATTTTAAAGCAAACGGAACTCGACGGGGCTTTAGGCGAATGGGAGCTATTTTTGGATCTAAGCTGAATGAGATCGGGGTCCCCTTGTACTTGCCTAAGCTGTCCGCGAAGATGTCCCTGAACTCATAGATAAGGTCTTCCTCCCAGTCACAGCTACCGACCTGGTTTACGCCAGCCACTTCAATGCCGAGTGGCACGAACCATTGGAGGCCCAGTAGGCTAGGCCTATCTCTATCGATGACCGTTAAAGGTAAGTACGCTGTGTGCTTCTTGAAGGAGACTCGGACTCTGCAGGACCCGACAATGGGAATTCGATTCCACTGGTAGTCCTTGAGGATGAGGCTTTGGAAACAGAGATCTTGGCGTTGAATTGTGGGGATGAGTTGCTTGAGTGTCTTCCAAGACACCACCAAGATGAACGATCCCAAGTCGACCTCCATGTGGCAAGGCTGGTTCTCGATGGCTACCGTGACTCGGATTTTCTTAGTGTCCAAGGCTGAGGCGTGACCGATAGTGATAGTATGGTGAGCCTCTTCTCTCTGCAAAGCTCGATTTCTGTAGGAGTGGTTTACTGGCTCTTGCCTTACAGGATGGTTTCTTGTCGATTGGCGATAGTTAGCCCCTTTTGAGGCCTGGCTGGGTCCTGGCAAGCTGCGGCAGACCCGTCCGATGTGGCCTCATTTTCCGCACTCATGGAAGAGTGCCTCGCGGAATTTGCATTCGGACCTGGCATGGTTGGCTCCACAGCCAGCGCAAGGGTGTAAGGGCTTCGGGCGAGGGTCCCAGTTGGACCGCAGTCGATGGACCCCTTCTTCGTCGCTGTCTGATGACCAAGAGAGGTCCTCGTGGTGCATTGTCGCGAGCTGCCCTTCTGAACTAAGTGAGATTTCGCTGGCAGGTGGTGGTACCAGAGTGCGGGTTCGGCATAGTTATGCAGCCGACTTCCTGGTTGCTTCTGCTGCAGTAGCATCGGCAATGGTGTTGGCAAGGCTGATGTTGCCTTTCGCCATCATCTTGCTTTGAACGCCTGGTGCATCTAATCCCAGAACTATGCGATCTCTTAGTGCTTCTTCTAGATTGGTGAATCCGCAGAGGCCTCCCAAATTTCGGAGGTCTGCTATGAAGTCGGCCACGTTTTCTCCCTTTCGCTGGCTTCTTTGATAAAACTCGTGGCGTCTCACGAGTGTAGGCACAGTCGGGGCGTAGTGGTCTCGCAGGATAGGTTTGAGGTCGTCCCAATCCATGGCCTTCGCTTCTTGGGGTTTGGCTAGTGCTTTAGCCATCTTAAATACTGTTGGACCACAATGCGTTAGGAACACCGCCCGTTTTTTCCTGGCTGTGGCGTCCTTTAAGTTGTTCGTCTCTAGGAACATTTGGAAATGATCCAAGTAAGACTCCCAGTCTTCTTGTGTTGGATCGAACGGAGCGAGTGGTACGATGCTGCCGGACATGGTTCCGTTGTTGGCATCGTCTGTCACGTGCTCGGTGTTCTTCGAAGTTTTGTTGGTTCAGATATCTCCATATCCCATCCTCGTCGCCAGTGTTAAGTTTTGAGCATGGGCGAGAAAGAATGGAGACAAGCCTCTGAACGGTGAACTTCAGCTCTTTATTTACATAGTGACTTCTTCAATTCAACAGCAGTAAAACCCGCCTTATATAGGCAAACCCTGTAACATTTAACCAATACTGAGCTAGGAACGCTAGCTCTTATAACCAGTAAGAACTCTCTGTTAAGGGCAAATCGGATTCCCCAGAATGGGCCAATCTGGTCCGGCCGCTTAACAGCCAATCAGAAGTGCAGGGCCAGAACCCTGCACTTACTCACAAGCTCACACTCATCTTATTGCATACACAACACTTTTCTTATCTTTTTGAAATTTTAGATAATACACTGGAGAATTCTGTGTTGTTGTCCTTTCTTTTTGTACCTTTCTAGCTTATGGTAGAACAGTATTAGGACATGTAGACACACAATTTTTTTATAACAAGAAAAGAGAAGTGGTGACTACCCTGGTTTTTGTAAGTGTGTGTGTGTGTATCTCTCTCTCTCTATGTGTGTATTACAAAATCTTCCTGTCTGCTTATCTTCCTTTTTTTGCTGAATGTTTATGGAATTAACTTCTCCTGCACAAGCTTTTCCCAACTCCTTCACCTTCACAGTACCTTCATATCCTGCTGACCTTGCAAATAAAATGTCCCAATTGCTACTCATTTAAAAAAGGCTAATTATATCAGTGGTTAAATATAGATCACTGCATTCTTATATAGGAAACCTCAGTATTATATGTTAACAGTTTACACCACGGGGAGGCTGTTCTCTTCATATAATGATTTTAGGATTTTCAGCAGCTACTGGTATATTTTGTTCTTCTGTGCCCATCTATATCTTTGCAGGCTAAGCATTTCTCTTTTTTTCTAGTGAAACCTTCTAAAATTCCATGGACATTGACTTATATTAATAGTAATTTTAACATGAGGGGAAACCTAGCACCTGCATTTTATGTGAAGCAGCAACATGGGCATTCCAAAAATTGAACATTTTTATGTTTTACCTCAAAATAAAAGTTAGTGGAAAAAAAAAACACTCAAAGTACCATAGCAATTAAGTTAAGGAACAAAATAAAAAGTGGATTTGCTGAGATTAACATCATAAAATAAGAGAGAAATAATTTATCTCCTTCTTTCATACACATACAAAAATAGCAAAACTGAGGGTTTGAAATTATTTGTTTTATGTGTTTGATTATAAATGGATAGTTGTCATTGTTGTGCTTACTACAAAAGCATAAAAGTACAAAGTACAAAAACAGTACAAAGTACAAAAATATCAAAAAATACCACATCTTGTCTCTGGTTTAAACTTCCATTTTCTGCTTCTCATCATATTACATTTAAAGAGCTAAAGGAAATATTAGAAGAAGTTATTTTAAAAAAATCAAAGTTGCAAGCCTATTAAGGATTGTGGTTTACTACTGCCTCACAACTTTTCATTTCAGCTATAATTCTTTTATTTATTTATTCCATTCAAGATCTTTGACTCGCTCACCCCACCCGCCTGATCCTAGCCTACCCAGTCACTCCTTAAGGTATTTCTTTTTTTCCCTTCCTGTCAATCAGCTATTCCTACAATCAGTTGTGCCAGGATTCCCCTCACTTGCTTATTGCTTCACCCAAGCTAAAACAAGAATTTTAATAAGAAAAAGCTACTCAACAGTGGAAATAACCGTCTTAGGAAGTTGTAGTGTTTTCACTCACTGAAAATATTTAATATCAGACATCTGATTTTTGGGAATGTTGCAGCTGCATCCCACATTTTAGATTTTGCATTAAGTAGCACATTGGTGTTCTGTCCCCTCATTAGCATTCTTGAGATTCCCGCGCTTTGATTGGCCAAAGCGCGGGGCACTCTGATTGGTTAGGCGAGCCGCGCCGATTGGCTCGCTAAGAATCTCCCGCGATTGGTCTATTCGAATCGCGGGAGATTCAAAGTGGTGCCATTGGCCGCGGCCGCCGCGGCTAAAGGAATAAAAGCCACGAACTTTTTCTATAGTGGCAGTTCGGTTCCTACACCAATAAAAGAGCATGATTTGAAGTCACCGACTCCTGGCATCATTTCCGAGGACACAACACTGGCGACGAGGATGGGATGCAGACCCTGAACCGAACCACGTGTCCGACGGAAACCTAGGCAAGTACCGAGGGCCCCTTATATCATTCAACCTAGACCCAAACATTCCCCCAAAATGCCTAAAACCAAGGCGGGTGCCATTCGCACTTAAACCCAAGATAGACGAGCAAATTGACAAGCTCGTCAAACAAGGGGTCCTACAGCCAATAGACCACGCCCGGTTGGAGACCCCCATAGTCACCCCGATCAAGCCCGATGGGTCGGTGAGGATCTGTGGGGACTATAAGGCCACCCTAAATGGCGCGTTGCAACAAAGCGCCTACCCTGTCCCAGTAGTGCAACACCTACTGCATTCACTGGGAGGGGGCAAGGTTTTCGCCAAACTCGACCTTGCCCAGGCATACCAACAGTTGCCAGTCAACGAGGAAACGGCAGAAGCGCAAACCATAGTCACCCACCGGGGAGCATTTAAATGCAACCGGCTCCAATTCGGAGTCAGCGTGGCACCGGGAATATTCCAAAGCCTAATGGAAAGACTATTACAAGGCATCAAGGGGGTGGTACCATACTTCGATGACGTCTTAGTGTCGGCAACCAACCAAGCCGAACTAGAGGGTCGCCTAAGGGAGGTCCTAACCAAATTCAAAGAGACCGGGCTCAAGGTAAAGAGGGAGAAATGCCAATTATACACGGAACGGGTTGAATTCCTAGGATATCTTCTAGACCGTCACGGCATTCACCCCACAAACCAAAAAATCAAGGCCATCAAAGAAGCCCCCACACCCAAGTCGAAGACGGAGCTACAGGCATTCCTGGGGCTACTTAACTTTTACAATGTTTTCCTGCCCCAAAAGGCGACGGTGGCGGAGCCTTTGCATAGGCTCCTGGACAAGGTGGTGACCTGGACTTGGGGGAAATGCAAGCAAGCCGCCTTCCAGAGAACAAAGGACCTCCTCACTTCGAACGCCGTCCTTATACAGTACAACGAGACCCTACCCCTGGCCGTCACATGCGACGCATCACCCTTCGGCGTCGGTGCTGTCCTCAGCCATACCCTCCCCGACGGAAAAGAAGCACCCATTGCGTTCTTTTCAAGGACCCTCACCAAACCGGAGCGGAACTACAGCCAGCTGGACAAAGAGGCTCTGGCTATCGTTGCCGCTGTAAAAAGATTCCACGAGTACCTCTACAGCCGGACATTCACCATCATAACCGACCACAAGCCGCTGCTGGGAATCCTTGCAGAAAACCGGGCCACCCCGAACATTCTGTCTCCCCGAATGACAAGGTGGTCCGAGTTCCTGGCGGCTTACAACTACGGATTCATACACAGACCGGGTAAGACGATCTCCCATGCAGACGCCTTAAGCCGCTCGCCGCTACCGGAACCTGACACTGACCCAGCACCCACGACGACCACCCTCAGCATAGAGACTCTACCCAACCTACCCATAACCGCGTCAGACATTGCCCGAGAGACTAATAAAGACAAATGTCTGGCGCGGGTGTTGCATTGGGTAGAGAAAGGGTGGCCGGAAAGGGACAACGATGAGTCCGTCAAAACATTCCGGAACCGGCAAACGGAACTCTCGTTATTAAAAGGGTGCATACTATGGGGGGGATAGGGTGGTCATTCCAGAAAAACTACAAGGGAAGGTTCTGGAACTATTACACGAGGGGCACCCTGGCATCGTTAGGACTAAAGCCCTGGCCAGAAGTTACGCTTGGTGGCCAGGGATGGACAGACAGATTGAGACATGGGTAGCAAAGTGCCAACGATGCCAGGAAACTAGGCCAAGCCCACCCACAGCACCCGTCCTAGAGTGGGAAACCCCAAGGGGACCTTGGTCTAGGATCCACATAGACTTTGCCGGGCCCACAAAAGGACACACCTTCCTTATAATAGTAGACGCTTACTCCAACTGGCTGGAGGTAAGCAACATGAGAACAACAACCATGGAGGCCGTGATCAAGGAACTCAGCAAACTCTTTGCAACGCACGGCCTCCCAGACGTCGTCATTTCCGACAATGGGCCCCAATTCACCTCGCTAGAATTTGAAAAATTCCTAGTGGAAAGGGGCATCCGACACACGTTGACAGCACCGGCACACCCGGCGGCGAATGGTAGGGTGGAACGGATGGTGCAATTCACTAAGAAAACCATCCGGAAAATAGACCACGGAGAGATCCAGGAGAAAATAAATAAATTACTCTTCAGCCAACACATAACCCCAAATACCACAACGAATAAGAGCCCAGCCGAACTGTTAATGGGGAGGAAATTAAGGTCCCCACTCAACAGATTACACCCCACGTATAACCCGGAGAAGCCCCCAGACTCAACCAGCAAACACCGAACTTTCGCACCAGGTGACCCCGTATACGCAAAAAACCTAACGGGAGACCCATTATGGGTACCGGCCGTCATCACACAAATAACAGGCCCACACTCGTACCGGCTACAAACAGACGGACGAGCATGGAAACGCCACATCGACCAATTAAGGTCGAGGACGACCACCCAAGAGACCACCGACGCACAAGCAGGCGAAACCAACCCCCACAACACAAACCAAGGGGGGAGGGAATACCCAGGGGACCAAAATCAAAGAAGAATAAACCAACCATACTTACCGGAAAGCAGCCAGCACGACCCCTCGCCAGGAAGAGACAGCCAGGCCAGCTCGACCGACCCAGGGAGACCGAGCGGGAGCGGCGAAACCCACAGCTCAACCAAGGAGGAAGCTACGGAGAGTGGCCCGGCCCGACCGACCAGCCGGTTCCCACGACAGCATCTGGAGAAGCAGAGACCCCGACTGAACCGGCTGGGATCCAACCTACGACTGAGCTGCGCAGGTCCAGTAGGCTAAGACGGAGCCCCGCCTACCTACGGGACTACGCGACGTAAGGACTAAACCAAGAGGGGGGGTGTTCTGTCCCCTCATTAGCATTCTTGAGATCCCCGCGCTTTGATTGGCCAAAGCGCGGGGCACTCTGATTGGTTAGGCGAGCCGCGCCGATTGGCTCGCTAAGAATCTCCCACGATTGGTCTGTTCGAATCGCGGGAGATTCAAAGCGGTGCCATTGGCCGTGGCCGCCGCGGCTAAAGGAATAAAAGCCGCGAACTTTTTCTATAGCGGCAGTTCGGTTCCTACACCAATAAAAGAGCATGATTTGAAGTCACCGACTCCTGCCATCATTTCCAAGGACACGACATTGGACTGGACAACTTCAAAGATCCCACTGATATCTATGATCCGACACATGGAATTAATAATTACATACTTAAATTAAATGTGACTTTCCATTCAATATCTACCTTCCATTGAAATATACTTTGATAGCATATCTTGGTAAGTTTGGTTTAAATATTTGGAACATTAAGAAAGCCCTAAGCATATATCAATAATTAGTACATTAAATTAAGCATGGAAATTAATAGGTAAACAAGGCAATTAACAGACTTTTTCTTATAAAGAGTGTAAGTTAAATCAAATCTTTTTTTTGTGTACCAATGTGATTATGCAAATGGAACAAATTTTATCATTTGCATCATTTGGATAAAAGCATCACAAATGGATAAAAATGATTAAAGTTTTGAACTAGTTCAGAAACAATAGACTTAATATATTAACTGAAAGTGCTATATGAAAAAATGATACAATGATTTACTGTATCAGAAGTCCACTAAACTCAGATCAATCATATAAATGGTTTAACCATGGAGTTCCACCTGAAGAAAGATTGTATCTTTGACTTTTGTTGCAAATCTTTTTTCATTCTGAGTTTTGCTTTCCTGACTTAATGTTTGAAGACTAGGGTAATCTGCTGATATTCTGCCTTAGTTATGTGTCCTTTCCATTTTTTGTACTTATCCTTTTTATCTTTCAGTTTATTAGAAAGATCTTTGTGCAATCATGCTGGTTTCTTTCTGAATGTTTCTTTTTCAGTGTTATTGTGTTGGACTGGGCTTTTATGATCATATTGTTCAAAGTTTCCAATGCTTCTTGAGTTATTTTCCCCTTTAGGATTTTTAACCATGGAATTTTTCTTAGGTTGTCTCTGAGTTTGTTAAAATCAGCTTTTTTAAAGATTAAGACCTGGTTGGTATTGCTTGTGTTTGCATTATATTGAATTCCAATATGACATAGTCATTCTCGCCCAAGGTTCCAGCAATTTCCTCTATCATTTTTTCTCTATCAGTAAGAATTACTCCAGTAGAGCTTTTCCTCTAGTTCCCTTCCTTACCATTTGGATGACAAAGTTGTCATGTAGGTTGATTAGGATCTGTTTGATCTCCCACTTTTGTGGAACTGTTTTGTGAAACAGTCTGCACATTCAGCGTCTGATTTTGAAGTTGCAAGATTTTATCAGACTGCAAATGGTTCACATAAATTCCTTTTCTCCCTCCCTTCTCCAACACATTCCAATAATATTCATCCCCTTCCCCCATAGCTTCTTTGTCAAGTTGCAAGCAGAAAGAAATGCCTTGCAAATGAAGCTTAACACTCCCATTAGTACTGTGGTATGTTTCAGTGGTGGGATTCACATTTTTTTAAATACCAGTTCTGTGGGCATGGCTTGGTGGGCATGGCAGGGGAAGGATACCGTACCATTTCCAATCAGAAGTGCTATTTGCCGGTTGTCCGAAATACTCAAAATTTCTGCTACCGGTTCTCTGGAACTGGTCAGAATCTGCTGAATACCTCTGATATGTTTCCTACGTACATTTGTTAATTGATTAGAAAAGAGCTTGTTTATTTCTTCTGCTTGGTTGGGTAGCCTGTAGTATATGTCTATAGCAATGTCACTTACCCCCTTTATTGACCCATATGGAATCTAGGAGGTTTCCATCCTTGTTTTTTGTATTTCTGTAGAGATATAGTGATCTTTTATATATAATGCTGTAGCAATGTAATGGTCTTTTATCTATAACCTCTTATTTTGTTATGTCTGGTTCTTTTGAATAGAATTGCCCTTTTGAAAATATGGATACTTTAAAAAATACTATTT
The DNA here is from genome assembly GCA_033807585.1 of Hydrophis major. Classification (NCBI taxonomy): domain Eukaryota; kingdom Metazoa; phylum Chordata; class Lepidosauria; order Squamata; family Elapidae; genus Hydrophis; species Hydrophis major. Next base: position 97,118,731 of record CM066343.1, on the reverse strand, counting down.
ATCATAAATAGTATCAGTAATGTTAATGTCTACTGATAAATAGTATTTTTAAAGTATAACTGTTTTCTAATATGCATATTTTCTTTTTAAAGACAACATATAGGCTGTTTGATAGTGATTCATATTATAAAAAACTTCAACAATACAACAATATTTAAATTATATCTAAAGTGAGAGGAATATATACATCCATAAGTAAGGAAAATAATAAAAGGAGAGCCACAGGAAATAAGAACAGTAATTCAGATAATAATAATTACTTGTCTACAATATAGTTGTTTGCATTACTGAGATCTATAACATATCTATTCTAACACAAATGCATTATGTCTATTTATTCTATAGGAAATAGATCTCCAAATAAAATTTTGGTCCATTTGCTTCTGTCATTTCCTTTGTCAGTGATGTTCATCTTGAAATCAGTGATATACTGCATTAGGAAATAGAAATACCCTTTCTAGTGATCAGTCTGAATTTATTGGCCTGTATCTTCCCCCCTTCTTTTTTATGTCTGTCTGTCTAATCTAATCTAATGTGCTGTAAAATAAAATATACAAGAAAAATATTATTAATACAGGCTTGTATTCTGATTGATGCAGGTTATATGGTCATATTGTCCATTGGCTGACACATGAATAATTTGAATGGCTACTTGCCTGTGAGTAAATAACACTGAAATTAGTGGAATGAATGAACCCATGTTGAGTTATACTGAATATACTGTAGGCAACTGGCACATGTTGACAATTAAATCCATCTTTTTAAATCCATCTTTTAGAACTCCAAGGCAGCAAAACTTGCTCCAAGCAATCAAGTTTTCCTGAAGGACCAGCCATAAATCCAGAAGAGTTCATTCACCTCTAAGTATCCCATAGGAAACAGGCTTCTTTATTCTTTGTTGTTGTTACTAGATAGAACAAGGCAAAAATAGAAATTGCCTGAGATAAGCATTAAAGGAAAAAGAAACAAGCTTGATAACTGACAACGTTGCAAGCAAATAACACGATATTTCTGAAAACATCAGAATATATTACCATTTCTGTTTGTGCTGGGGTGAGATTTTAAAAATTATTTATTTGCAGTTTTTATGGGTTATAATCTAAATTGTTTTCAGGCCCTGATTTGTTTTATAGCAGATTTTTGTGCAGATTTGTTTTCTTGTACCCTATTAGAACCGTATAAAATATATGTAGTATATGTATCATATACTATGGCATAGTTTAATATAAAGGAAAAGAAGTGCTTCTGATTTTGATGAGAAAAAGAAGGCAGTAGCTTTTGTCTTAGCTGTTCAGAGAGACACAAGGTAGGCAGGAGGGAGAAAGGATGAAATATGTGCTGTGATATAAGTACAAAGGAACTTACAAATCTATCCACCTTCAATTCAGCATGTTTATTTGATGCTATAAAATTGATTGTGGTAACTGATGGCTGTGTGGACAAATGCTTGTCATCGTGATCATCTCTCAGGAGAGCTTGTAGTATATCCTCTTACCAGGGGTGGGATTCTACAGGTTCGCACCTATTCGCTAAAACCAGTTATTAACATTCTAAGCAGTTCGGAGAACCAGTTGTTAGAAAAAATTACTGGCCTAATCCTGTAAGGAAGGCAGGCAGGAAACATTCTGGTGTTGCTTACAGAAACTGCTTTCCGTTAACCCTTATTACATTCTTGGCAGGACTAAACTTCCTGTCTCAGGAACTTCTCTGGAGTTTTTTCCCCTTCCTTTGCTGATATTTTGCTTGTGTGGAATGACCATTCAAAGTTACAATGGTACTGAAAAAAGTGACTTATGACCATTTTTCTTACGACTGTTGTCATGAGAGGCCAGGCGAGAAGATGCGTGCCTCGATGTGAGTGATATTGAGTTGGCCACACCCAGCCAATAACATGACCACCAAGCCATGTCCACCTAGTCACATGACCACAGAAACGGTTGCCATGCCCACAGAAACGGTTGTTAAAAATTTGAATCCCACCCCTGCCCTTTACCCACCTTAGACTTTTCTCATCTGCATCTAATGGCACTACAATCATATCTGGTAACATCTCTTCTCTAGCATGTCCCTATGATGTTGCTTTCATTTTATGCCTACTCTTTGTATGCATCTTTTTTTGTATAATGATGACCAAAACTAGATATAGTATTCAAAGTGTGGCTTTACTAGTCCAGTATGAAATGGTATTATTACTTTTTGTAATCTTGATGCTATCTCTCTGTTGATGCAGCCAGGATTGCATTGGCTTTTCTTTATTTTTTTTCTTTGGACGGTTGCAGCACATGGCTATCTCATGCATAAGTCATTGTCCACCAGGATACTTGGATCTCTCTCAATATTTTATCCTGATTCACCAGTGCAGAGTATGAGAACATGATATTTATAGTCCACTTTCACTGAACAGAAAGTCTATTGTGCAGTCTATAGTGCAGGTTTTTTTTTCTGACATGTAGCATCCCACAACACATTTTCTGAGAAGGAGAAGGGATCACTTTTTTGCCCACAATTAGTACTCATATTATATTGATTAAAGATTTAAATCAAAGAAAAAACCCTCACTACCGCTTTGTAGCGATGGAGAAAATACCAGATTGTTTGTGATAGGCACAAGATACTTCCAGTACAGTAGCAGCAATAGTCCACTCAAGAAGCATAATTCCTAAGTGATCAAGAAGTCTGCTCCCCTAGGAAAGAAAGACCTTTAACTCTGTTTGATTGGAATGATAGATTCTTTTGCTAAAAGATGCTGGCTGAAGTAAAATCAGGGTACAACTGAAAGTCAGGTGACCTATTCCTTGAAAGAGGGAGTTGATGAGGTGGTCTGATGCAATTCAAGAATAGATACAAAGTCCTGCCCTGTGGATAATTTAAAACGGGTGAAACCAGTTCTACTGCACTGAGTTGTAAGCAACTTCAGTGAAGGAAGTCTGGCTAATTGTCTTGCTGATAATTAATGTAACACCAAATGAGGACCCATTTATACATTCACAGGCATCATTCATTTCCAGATGATGCAAAGAGTTAAGCCCTTGAATGGTTTAAAAACTCTTGCTAAAACTGCAACTGAATTAAGTGTGATCTGTGATTATTCTCTCTGGGGATCCATGCAGCTGCACAAACAACTTGGCTAGAGTGTGAACAGAATGATTTTTTGGCAGGGCACAAGGTGCATTTGTTTTGAAAACAAATCAATTATTACCCAAATCACTGTATTGCCTGAGCTTTGGGGCAGTTCCACTGTGAAGTCCATTGAAATCTTCTTTGAGGGGGCGTTAAGCTCTGCCACCAGTTGCCCTGGGAGTTTTCCTTGTTGTCTTTTGACTGAAGCACAGAGTGGGCAGCTAGCTACATGGCTTTCTAAGTTCTTCTTTAGCAACGGCCACCAAAATTGCTGCTTAACTAAGTGCAGAGTTTTGATAAAGTCAAAGTATCCCACCACTTTAGCATCATAGCTTTTTTGTAAAACTGTTAGGAATCTGTCTATCAATTAATTGGGTTGGCCTGTATAAACCAACAATGTATGTTTGTAGCTTTAAGACAAAATCACTATATTGATTTATACTATATTCCGATTGGTTGATTATATTGCAAATTACCATAAGAGGGAGCTAGAGATCATAGCTTGCTCTCTCTGACATTCTGGCTCTCTGACATTCTGACTCTCCTGCATTCTGTTGCTATCTAAGGTTCTCTGTTGTGTTTATACTGTGCTTATACTTTGATATCTTTATTAAGTGTAAATGACAAAGGCGACTTTGGTAAGACGACTTTGTAATTGGATATTCTTTGGACTGTTAAGCTATATGACCTGGACTGTTTATTGGACTGTGCTATTTCTTAAAGTAAACTTTAACTCAATTTAGTGTATCTGTGTGTGGCTGACTAATTATTCATAACTACTCTCATAAATATTTCCATGTGCATATCCTTGTTACTCAAGGGTTATTCTGTACATATCATAACAAAAACCATTATCCATTGGCTTTCCAAGATGTACAATTTTGCTCCCACCCAAGCTAGACCATCCTGTATTCATCCTTATGAGCTTGGAACCACTTGTCCTCCTCCAATACTTCTTTCAGGGCTCAAGTCCTGGGCTACTTGGGTTTTCAGTTTGGCTTGTGCCCTAGTGGTACTGGGACTGCTAGCTGCTTGGAGAGGATCACTGATCTGATTATTTCCAGCTTTGAACTATTGTATTGTAGCAGCTGGGACAAAGTATCAGCTGGGAAGTTTTTTCCTCTCTGGGAGATATTGCAGTATGAAGTTTAAATGGTTAAAGTTCTGAGCCCAACAAATTTGTTTGGGCAATAATCTCCAGTGATTTTTCAGAGCCTCCAGGTTTTTATGGACAGTCCACACTTGGAAAGGGGTTTTTACCCTCTTCTAAGAAATGTCTCCATGTTAGGAATGTGCAGTGAACCACATAGGCTTCCTTTTTCTAAACTGCCTAACTACATTTGGTAAGCTTTTTGGAAGTAAGGCACATGATTGCAGGGTCCCCTATTCATTTTTCAGTAGGAGCAGGGTTGTTTGCATTGCTACATGATTGGCATCTGCTTGAATGACAAAGTGGCCATTGGGGTCTGAGTGTTTCAGCATTGGCTCTTCCGTGAACAGGTGCTTAAGTTTCTTAAATGCCGCTTGACATGCGACTGTCCATTTCAGTGGCTGTCTGGGCTTGGTCTTCCCCTCCCCTTTCATCTTTAGCAGGATGGTAATGGGAGGCCTATTTGGGCAAATAATGGTAAAAGTTTATGAACCCAGGAAGCATTGCTGTTGCTTCCAAGCTCAGGGAGGAGCCCACTCTAGTATTGCCTGCAACTTTTCAGGGTCCATCTCTACCCCTTTGTGGGAAATGTGGTAGCCCAGATAGTCAGTTTTACAGCCCAATTTGGTATATAGTTGGGCTGCTTGATTTTTCTGAGCACAGCTCTGACCAGTTTTACATGTTCTGCTATAATCAGTAAAGATTACAATGTCATCTAGATAAATTAATACTCCCTTGCAGAGGTACTCAAGTTGCACTTCATTTATCAATTGCAGAAACACACTGGGAGCCCTTGGAATTAAAAAATGTTTTCCACTCATCACCTTCCTTGATCGTAACCCATAGTAAGCCTCCTACAAATCTAACTTGGTGAAAATTCTCATGTTGGCTAAATGGGCTAGCAGGTCCTTCATCAAGGGGAGGGGGTAGACATTCTCCATGCAGACAACATTAAACCCCCAATAGTGCATGTATAGACAAAGGAACACACCCTTCTTTTCCCTGAACAGTACCGGAGCAGCTTCCCTAGGTCTGGCAGGCTGGATGAAGCCACATTTCAAGTTTTTGTCTATAAAAGTCCATCATTCCTCCAATTCCCTAGGGATCATGGTATACAACTTAGGTTTGGCTAGTTTGGTTCCCAGTAGGATTTATATGGAACAGTCAGTTGGCTGATGGGGTCTGACCTCTTTTCTCTAAAACGTCCCATAAGTCCCAATATTATTTGGGAATCTGATGATTGCCTTGGAGCCAATCTTTGGTAGTTGCTCCCACCTCCCTTCTTGGCTTCACCCAGGGCAGCTTAGTGGTAGCTTCTTACAGTCCTTCTCACATCCCCTTTCACGGCTATCCCATTGGATCTGCTCCTCTAATACAACTATGGGTTCCATTTCAAAAACCAACACATTCCTAACACCAATGGTCTCTCTATGCCAGAACCCACAATAAAGCTCAGAGTCTCTGTTGCCTTGGGACCCCCTGCTGCTGCAGAGGTTGCCCTATTGCTCATAATGGCTGAAGTTGGCTAGTCAGTAGGCTGTGCCACCTGATTTAGAGCTTCTTGTGCTTTGACGTTGCCAAAAGCCCCCTTCAGGAATGTTATGGCTTGGTCCAACATCCAGTCTTCTCAATCTATCTGCAATCAGTTCTTCCTCCAGCTCCTGCAGTTCCACTTGCATCTCCTGTCAGCAGCTGCTGCAGCTCCAGTGAGTGAATATCATTCCCATAGCTTCTTCTCCCACTTTTTCTTTTTCCCAACCCTGAAGGACCATTGGGGTCTTGGTGGGTTATCTTCTCCCAGCCATTCAGATAGATCCACCCCTCCAGAGGATTTTGAGGACTCTTTCCCCCAGGCTTTGATCTCCTCCTGGTCCCTCCCTTGAGCCAACATTGTTTGCATGGTCGTCACGGTAGAGGTGACTTCCTCTTCTCCTTCCTAGCATTTAATGGCAGGATGCTAGTAAGGTGCCAAGCCTAAGATGGCAGGCCTGACACATTCGCTCAGTTGAACAATTTGATTTCTCTCTTTGTAGCAACAGCCCATCCACTGGGCATGTACTGCTTAAGTACTAGCTGTTTTGCTCAGTACTCTTCCTTCTAGTTCTCCCCTATAAAATAAGTAAACTGCAGAAGTGGCATTGTCAATGTTTACTGATCAGTGTTTATTTCTATAGAACTCTTGTAAAAGATAATTACTACAATTACCACTACTATAAGCCAGACCTTGCACAAACAATGGCCCCACAAACATCATGGAACACTCAAACAATGCTGTTTGAAGCAGCTGAGTTTTGTCCTTCAGGCAAAAGAGAACAGCATGTTCAGTGCTTCATTGAAAGCAAAATTCCTGGAACATTTACTTCATGTCACACTTAGAATACGTACTCAAATCAAAATGGGCTTCATGAGTGCAAACAGGCTGATATATTGTGTATACTCATAGTCATTATGGGAAGAAGGAATACGGTGTTGCCTATGGCTTTATCAAGCAGGGGTTTCTTAGGTCACCTCCCATTTCTTACTGCTGCTCTGTCCACATTCCCAGGAGCAGCTGATTACTCCATACCACTACCCATTCATTTACAGATAAATTCCTCAGTGTACATTGAAAAAAATGTACACTGATATTGATTTTACCACTATTGCTGCCTCTTTTCAATAGCTGGTAAAATGGCCAAGTTGTGTTTTGGCCTAAATACTCTTTCAGAACAAAACTGATATCAGAAAAAATGCAAGTTGTTCTTATTATTCAATTGAGGGTTACAGATCATGAGAGAACCTTTGCAAGCTTTAACTTTTAGCTTTAAACTTAGGTATGGATTCATACTTAAACTCCCCTGGTGCCACTCTGTAAGTTGGGGTTTTGGGGTAGGGGGGAGGAGAGCCAAAAGAATAAAAACAAAATGGAGTTTGTTTCTTTTTAAAAGACCACCTTTCCAGAGAGAAATCATCCTGTTGATGATGATTTCCTAAAAGATAAATATTACTTCTAGTAATAGATTTGCTTATTTCCACATATTTACAGACCCATTGCTTTATTATATTTTCCAGGATGCTTCCAGGTATTAATGTCAGGCTAATTGGTCAAGATATTTGAAAGATATGATTCAGTGTTTTCAAAATCATGTCGGCCAGCTCCTTCAAAACTTTGGGATGTAGGCCTTCTGATCATTCAGGGTGGACAGGCATTGTCTTACCATTTTCTTATCTGCTTTAATTTATATTTCTAATCTGTCTTTTACAGTCCTACTTTTGGGAGATTGGACTATTTTATCCTTTTGCATGAAGATAGATTCAAAAAATGAATTTTCTGCATTCTCCTTGGTGCCCTTCACTTCCTTACCATGTTCTCTCATCAGTGGACCAATCAGTTTCTTGAACTTTTTTCTTGTCATGTTGAATGAAACTTTTTAAATTATTTGTTGCAAGTTATACTTTATTCTGAGCCTTAGTTTTCCTGACTTCTTTTTTGCAGAATCGAGCTGTATGCTGATATTCTGACTTAGTTAGGTGTCCATCTTTCCATTTTTTAATACTTGTCCCTGTTTTGTTTTTTAGTTTATCAGAAAGTTCTTTAGGGAACCATGCTGATTTCTTCTTTGATTTCTCCCCCCCTCCTTTTCAGTGATTTTAAAATAACATGTTTTAGAGTTTCCAAAGCTTCTTGAGTTGTTTTTCCCTTTAAGATTTTCATCCATGGCATCCTTCTCAAACTCACTCTGTTGAAACCAGCTCTCTTAAAGTTAAGACACTAATTTGATTTTTTTCACTTACTTATCTGCATTATATTGAATTCCAATATGACATTGGTCAGTTTCTCCCAAAGTTTCCACAACTTTAACCCCCACTTTCATTTCGTCTCTAACTTTTTTAGGGACAAAGTTATCAGCTAGGACTGTCAGGAACCTGTTTGATGCAGATTTTATCTCTCAGCTGATGTCAGGATATTTAAAGTCACCCATTACTACTGTAATGTATTTCTTGCATACATTAGTTAACTAGTTAGCAACAATGTCACCTATTTCTTCTAGTGGTCTATAGCAATAGCACTTAGACTTATATATCATTTCATAGTGCTTTACAGTCACTACTAAGCGGTTTACAGAGTCAACATACTCTGCACAACAGTCTGGTTCCTTATTTAACTGGAAGATGAAAGGCTGATTAAAAATTGGTCAGTCAGGATTGAACTGCTGACAATCAGAGGATTAGCTTGCAATATTGTCTTCTAACCACTGCACCATCATAGCTCTTAATATAGTTACACCTATGGATTTATTTTTTCTTTTTAAATTAATCCATATAAGCTAAGATGATAAAATGAGATGATGGGATGATATGGTACGAGATGAGATAAGATGATATAAAAGATAACCTTCATTGTCTTTTTTTTTTTGTGAATACACTGGCACACATTAAAAAAATGAAATTCGGATACCCGCTCTCAAAAGAAAGAGCATCAGTACATACCCATACCCTTACATGCACATACATATAAATGTGCTCTATGCACACACACACACACACACACACACACACACACCACAACCCATTTTGAATACATAGCAGAAAAAGGAATCTTGAGAGTTAACAAGGTTGATACTATATGGTACAAAGCTATTACAGAATCTAATAGTTTTGCTTCAGATACTGTGAAACCTACTCTCAGAAGGCAATGAAGAAAACCAGTCATGGAGATGATATGTAGCATCCTTGACAATGATACCCTGGTCAAGCATCGCTTATATGCTATGTCCTAGAGACCTAGACAGAAGAAAGGGAACTTCCAGTAATCTTTTCTGCTGTCCTCACCACTTCCTGTCCAAAATATTTCCAAATCACACAATAATATAACACAACTGTCCCTCTATAGAAAGCTGGGGGATGGAGGGAAGGAAGATTTGCTCTTCTCATATGATTTCAAGGAGATTTTCATCCTTGGTTTTATGCATTTCTGTAGAAATTTAGTGATTTCTTATATTAATGCAACTCCATCTCCTCTTTTGTTAAGTATGTTTCTTTTGAATAGTTTATATCCTTCCAGCAGTATATTCCATTCATGACTTTCATTCTAGCAAGTTTTGGTAAAGGCAACTATATCATACTTGCCCTTATATACTAGTACTTCAGGTTTGTTCCCCAAACTTTGAGCATTAATATATAGGTATCTGAGACCTTTATAGTGGATTCTGGATTTGCTTCCCAAATTTCCTTATATCTTGGTTTTATATCTTGGTTTTTCATCCTTCTTATTAAACCCCTGTCTGCTTGTTTGATTGTTGCCTTGGGTAGGACCTAAAGATGTTAAAGCTGGTTACCCCCCCCCCCAATTTTAGTTTAAAGTTCATCAGATATGCTTTGGCCAGGGGTGTCAAACTCAAGGCCCACAGGCCAGATCTGGCACACAAGGTACTTAGATCTGTCCCCGGGAGCCACCCTGGAAACAGAGAGTTGTACAGAATCTTTACAGTTATTCTACCCACAATATCAAACTCCAAAAATCAATCTCCCTGTATATGATATCTTAGGTCAAAACTAAGCCAGAGGCATAGTATGCAACAAGATATTCAATATGCCATGAGACCAGGAGTGGGATTTAAACTTTTTAACAACCGGTTCTAGAAGTGTGGCTAGGTGGGCATGGCCACCTGGGTGGGTGTGGCTTTTTTCACCCCCCCCCTCTGGTTTTTTTAATCTCCTGGGCCTCAGGAAAGCCTCCTGGGGGAAGCTCTGAGGAAGCTTCCCTGGGATCCAAGAAGGCAAAAAATGGAGCATGGGGGGGGCAGCACCCCTTTGTGCCTCCTGGGCCTAGGGAAGCCTTCTGGGTGAAGCAGTAAGACAGCGAGGGGGGTCCTGGCAACAACTAATCACTGGAATAGCCAATCGTCAGAAGGGAAAAAATACCTTAAGGAGTGGCTGTGTGGGGGAGAATACAGTCAGTGATGTCAGGCACGCACGCAATGTTGGGCATGCATGATAAGGATTGACTGGGTGGGGAAGGGAGTGGCGGGTGGAGAGGGCCAGGGCCAGCCAGGGGCATTATTTGCCAGTTCTCTGAACTGCGCAGAATCATAACAACTGGTTCTATAGAACCAGTCTGAATTGGTAGAATCTCCCACACCACTTGTTTCCATCTCATGAAGTGCTGGCTGAAGTCATTCTCTTGGGAAAGATAGAAGATAACAGAAATTAGAGCTTTGAAGTCCCAAATGAAGAATTGCAGTCTTGTAAAGGGCACTCACAAAAATTTTGGATCATATCAATTACATTGCAGAAATTTTGTAGTCATCACAAACTGACTCTTGCAGGGCTTCCCCAGACTTCTCTCATTAATTTGAAAGATTTAAAGATTCAAAATCAGTAAGACATCATACTGAGTTTTGGAGATGATATAGGGAAGTTTACTGTGATCTCAACTGGATTGTTAGTGACCAGGAGGATTTGTGGGTGATGTCCAGGGTGGTGTCTTTGCATGAATATCCTGGCAATAAGGCTACCCAGTGATCTTATGGCAGAGCTGACCTTTTTCTTGTGCTGCTGCTTGATTGGTCACATGGAGAATTTGCCATTTTGGTGATCTCCACTGTCTTCTTTGCAGGACTCAGTACTTGGATGCTTTGTATTGTACATGGCAGTTGGGACATTGAGGCAGACCTGGATATTTCTATTACATATTTGTGCAATGGAGCCTCTTGTAGATGACCTTGTCAGAAAAAACTATTTTGGAATTTTGGGCTTGGGAGAGCTTGGCTGGCCTGTTGCTTTTGGCTTACAGGTGGAATGGAGGGGTGACTCCTGCTTATCAAGCCTGGTGAACAAGGGCTTTTCTCCTGAAACCTGAATGGGATAGATTCAGTGTGTGACATTGAAGACATTGGAGAGAGAATAGTTACTGACATAGCCCAGGCAGTAATGCCAGGGATTTGGGTTTAGTATATCTTCCTGCATCGGGTAGCTAAGTATTTGAAACCTTGGAGCCTCTGGTCTCTGGCTATTATTACTGAAAGCTTACCTTATCAATTAGATCTAGATGAGAGAGCTGATCTCTGAAACTTTCTTGCACACAGGAAGAGCCTCTGCTGGAAATATTGCCTGGTTTTTTAATGTAGTACCAGCTGTGACTCCGAGGCAGGAATGGGGCTGTTGTTATTTGGAAGTCTGTAGTGATATTTAAGGCTACTCTTAGCCCTAGAATTCTTTGTAGTTGCCCCCACTGCCTGGTCCAAATGACTGATGGATCCAGTAGCATTTCAGAGACATTTAGGGTTATTCCACTGATTATCTATCTTGAAATCATTCTTTCCACCCCCTTTTTTAGTGGGCTGGCTTCTCTCTCCATGCCAAACCTGGTCCTACTCTATCTAATTTTTAGAAACTTATCTAGCTAATGAATATGAAAACAAAATTTCAAGCTCTTTTATCCAATTTATTTTCAACACTGCTAGGGTGGGAAGAATGGCAAATGTGTTTCATAATTTGGCTGGCTGAACCATGGAAAATACCAGAGGGTCCAGCAATGAAGGGTCAAGCATAATGTATTTGTACACTGACAGGAGAAATGGGAAGAGTCAGGCAAGTAATTTGGTATACGCCTGAATAGATTCACCAGCAGAAAGAGCAAGGAACAAAATGAGGACTGAAGAGTGAGATTTGTGTGCTTGAGTTCTTCTGAAACTGGAAGAGAAAACATGAAGCACAGTCAGGAATTGGAATTTGAAGAGGGCAGTCTTCTTAATACTTGGAATTAAGCCAAAATAGCAGTCTGGAGCAAGCTGAGGTCAAGGAATGGAACAGAAACTGAACCCAGAAATACACAAGACAGCTGAATGCCAAAATTCCTTGTAGCAATTGCAGAATGACAGTTGGTTTTAAATGCTTTTCTGACTAGGGTAATATAACTGTGAAGCCTTTTCTTCAGCTATTGCTGTTAGTAAGGCTATGTGTTATGTCCTGAATTTGCATACTCGAAATCCCCGCGCCTTGATTGGCTAAGGCGCGGGGATTTCTGATTGGCCAGGCGAGCCGCGCTGATTGGCCCGATTGAAGTCTCCCGCGATTGGTTCAAACCAAGAGCGGGAGACTTGAATCGCTGCCATTGGCTGCGGCCGCCGCAGCGAAAAGTATAAAAGCCGCGGGCTTTTTACTTTTCGCCGGTTCGGTTCCCCATTGTAAATAAAGAGCTTTGAATGAAAGTCACCGACTCTGAGCGTCTTTGTGCGGACACGACACTGGCGACGAGGATAGGATTTCGCCCCTGAACCGAACCCCGTGTCCACCAAAGAACCAGCTCCAGCGCAGAGATGGCGAAGATTGCACCGCCCACCCCCTTCAACCCCGCCGCCGAGGACTGGGAATCGTACTCAGATCGGTTCCGTATGTACCTGGAATGCGCCGGAATGAAGGACGCCCCGGGCCCGCTAAAACGCGCCGTCTTCCTTACTCACTGCAGACCAGAGGTCTTCCAGATGGCCAAAGCATTGGCCAAGCCGGCAGACGCAACCGCCATGGACTGGGACGTCCTCGAACCTATACTGCGGTGCCATTACGCCCCCGAAGTCCCCATCCTGATACGGCGCAACGAGTTCTACCGCCGCAATCAGAAACCAGACGAAAAATTGAGCGACTTCGTCGCAGAGCTACGGCGCCTAGGAGGACTCTGCGAGTTTGAAGGTCTGAACAGTCTCATAAGAGACCGCTTTGTACTCGGTTTATGGGATCCTACACTCCAGAGCCGACTTATGGCCAAGGGCGACATCAGCCTAGCCGATGCCCTTACCGCAGCCGCAGCCGCGGAAGCAACCCGCACGTCAGCTGACAGCATGCGAAGATCTGACGCGAAGGGTGGAAACAACAACCCGGCAAGGTCGGCCGACACAAGAAACGAAGCAACCGCACACTACGGAGAATACCAGTCAACCTCCAGCACGTCGGAAGACGAGGAGGACATACATCGCGTGCAGACGGGACGCGGCGACCAACGAAGTCGAAAAGGTCGTAGGTCGAGGACCAACTGCGCCGGGTGCGGCGGCGACCACCCCAGGTCAGAATGCCGATTCCTTGACTCTATCTGTAGGCATTGTGAACGACGGGGTCACATCGCCCGAGTTTGCCGCCAAAAGAAGACCCGCAGCCCGCCCAAATGGGAACAACACGACAGAAGGAGAGAAAGTTCCCCGCCCAGAGCCAGAGAGCGCCAACCAGACGGTAGATGGGACCGTGCTCAACGATCTTCAAGAGGCGGCGACGGTCGACGAAAGGAAGAGACCCACCAGACGGTGACCATCGGCCACGCCATCTCCGACGGCGCCAGAAAGGTACACGTAGAAGTCCATATTGAAGGCCAGCCATGCAAAATGGAAGTGGACTCCGGGTCCTACCTTTCCATGATTGCATGGCGCGAGATCAAAAGACTAGTGCCCACACTACAAAAAAGAAACGTGCCTGCCCAAAAGATCATCATAAAAGACTACCAAGGGAATCGCGTCCCGGTGGTGGGCACCAAGAACTTTAATATAACTTACAAAGGCCACACCGAACAACTGCCACTCACTATCGTCGATCGCGACCGCCCAAGCCTACTGGGCTTACAATGGTTCGCCCCGCTTGACATCGCGCTGACAGGAATCAACCACGTCACCATCGAAGCTTGGGAACAGCGGCTAGCCCAGGAGTTCCAGGAGGTCTTCGATGGAGGCTTGGGCAAGTACCAGGGGCCCCTTATCTCGTTTGACCTAGACCCAAGGGTTCCCCCTAAGCGGCTTAAACCTAGAAGGGTACCATTCGCCCTAAAGCCTAAAATTGACGAGCAGATCGACAAGCTCGTCAAACAAGGGGTATTGCAACCGATAGACCATGCCAGATGGGAGACCCCTATAGTGACCCCAGTAAAGCCAGACGGGTCCGTGAGAATTTGCGGGGACTATAAGGCCACCCTAAATGGCGCGTTGCAACAAAGCGCCTACCCAGTCCCAACATTTACTGCACTCACTGGGAGGGGGCAAAGTCTTTGCCAAGCTCGACCTCGCCCAGGCATATCAGCAGCTACCTGTGGACGAGAAAACGGCGGAAGCCCAAACAATCGTGACTCATCGGGGGGCCTTCAAGTGTAACCGACTCCAATTTGGAGTCAGCGTGGCACCAGGCATCTTTCAGAGCCTGATGGAACGTTTGTTACAGGGCATCAAGGGGGTGGTGCCCTATTTCGATGACGTATTAGTGGCGGCGCCAAATGAAGCCGAATTGGAAAACCGACTCAGACAAGTCTTAACAAAATTTAAAGAAACAGGACTTAAAGTCAAACGAGAAAAATGCCAACTATGTACAAAGCAAGTAGAGTTTTTGGGCTATCTTCTAGACCGGCATGGCATTCACCCTACGACTAAAAAAGTGAAAGCCATCAAGGAAGCCCCCACCCCAAAGTCTAAAACGGAACTACAAGCGTTCCTAGGCTTGTTGAATTTTTATAATATTTTCCTACCCCAAAAGGCAACGGCGGCGGAACCTTTACATAGACTCCTGGACAAGACGGCAGCCTGGACTTGGGGGAGACGAGAGCAAGCCGCCTTTCAAAAAACCAAAGACCTCCTCACCTCCGACGCCGTCCTGATGCAATTCTGCGAAACCTTGCCCTTAGCTGTCACTTGCGACGCATCACCTTTCGGCGTCGGCGCTGTCCTCAGCCACACCCTCCCCGACCAGAGAGAAGCACCCATCGCTTTTTTCTCCAGGACTCTGACTAAACCGGAACGGAACTATAGCCAGCTGGACAAAGAAGCTTTGGCTATAGTTGCCGCCGTTAAGCGTTTCCACGAATACCTGTACGGCCGCCCGTTCACCATTGTGACAGATCATAAGCCATTGCTGGGCATCCTCGCTGGAAACCGGGCCACGCCGAACATCTTGTCACCCCGGATGACAAGATGGTCCGAATTCCTGGCAGCCTACAATTACGAACTGCTTCACAAGCCAGGTAAGAAAATTTCGCACGCGGACGCTTTAAGCCGCTCGCCTTTACCTGACTCTGAACCTGACCCAGCACCAACAACAAACACCCTAAGTATCGAGAGCTTACCTATTACCGCATCAGACATTGCCAGAGAAACCGTTAAGGATAGGCGTCTGGCGCGAATCTTACACTGGTTAGAAAAAGGTTGGCCGGAGAAAGACAATGACGAGACTTTTAAAACATTCCGACAGCGCCAGACTGAACTCTCACTACTGAGAGGATGTATTTTGTGGGGTGACAGGGTGGTCATTCCGGACAGATTGCAAGAGAGGGTCTTAGAGATGCTACATGAGGGTCATCCTGGCATCGTCAGGACTAAAGCCCTGGCCAGGAGTTACGCTTGGTGGCCAGGGATGGACAAGCAGATTGAGGCATGGGTCGCCAAATGCCACCGGTGCCAGGAGACCAGATCCAGCCCACCCGCAGCACCTATCCGGGACTGGGAGACACCACGGGGGCCCTGGTCCAGAATCCATTTAGACTTTGCTGGTCCCACAAATGGACATACTTTTCTAATCACAGTTGACGCGTACTCCAATTGGTTGGAGGTATGCGACATGAAATCCACTACCACAGAGGCCGTCGTTAAAGAACTGTGTAAACTATTTTCCACGCACGGCCTCCCAGACGTCGTCGTCTCAGACAACGGGCCCCAGTTCACTTCCATCGATTTCGAAAGGTTCCTGGCGGAGAGGGGTATCCGCCACGCATTAACAGCACCGGCGCATCTGGCGGCGAACGGTAGGGCGGAACGGATGGTTCAGTTTACGAAAAAGACCCTCCGGAAAATGGACCACGGGGAGATCAGCGACAAAATCAACAAACTCCTCTTCATACAGCACATCACTCCCAATACCACAACTAACAAGAGCCCTGCAGAACTTCTAATGGGCAGAAAGCTGAGGTCCCCACTCGACAGGTTACACCCGACCTATAACCCGGAGCGGCCCCCAGACTCCAGTTCCAGGTACCGGACATTTGGCCCAGGTGACTTAGTCTATGCAAAGAATATGACGGGGGACCCCCTATGGATCCCAGCCGTCATAACTCAGGTCACTGGTCCGCGGTCGTACCGGCTCCAAACCATCGATGGGCGAGCCTGGAAGCGACACATCGACCAGCTCAGGTCACGAACAGCGACTGACCTCAACCCCCAAGACACGAACCAAGGGGGGAGGGAATACCCGGATAGACAATCGCAGGAAAAAATAAACCAAAAATACTCACCGGAACACAGCCATCGCGAGTCCCCTCCGGAGAAGAACCACCTGGCCAGCTCTACCGACTCGGAGAAGCCAAGCGGGAGCGGCGAAATCCGTAGCTCAACCGACCCGGTAGGCCCAGGCGGGAGCCACGGTGAAAGAACCGGCCCGATCATCCAGCCGGTTCGCACAGAGGCAGGAGCAGCCAAAAAGATGACCACTCCGGCCGAGTTACAGCTTGCAAGTGAGTTGCGCAGGTCAACTAGGACTCGACGGAGCCCCGCCTACCTGCGTGACTACACCACGTGATGGACCATACCAAGAGGGGAGGGGTGTTATGTCCTGAATTTGCATACTCGAAATCCCCGCGCCTTGATTGGCTAAGGCGCGGGGATTTCTGATTGGCCAGGCGAGCCGCGCTGATTGGCCCGATTGAAGTCTCCCGCGATTGGTTCAAACCAAGAGCGGGAGACTTGAATCGCTGCCATTGGCCGCGGCCGCCGCAGCGAAAAGTATAAAAGCCGCGGGCTTTTTACTTTTCGCCGGTTCGGTTCCCCATTGTAAATAAAGAGCTTTGAATGAAAGTCACCGACTCTGAGCGTCTTTGTGCGGACACGACACTATGAATTGTGTCAAGTCCTTAAAATATTTAGCATGTACTCAGTTAGCCATATTGGCTTAATGTGGAATCTCTCAAGTATGATAATATGACCAAATAATACCTTTCCCAGACCTGGAGAAAAAGTGGACACAATAATGTTCTGTGCGCCCAATCTGCTGGTGCCTCCTCCTGCCAAGGTACTGATATTATTCCTTTTATATAAGCTGTTATCAAAGAAAAATTCACTAGACCTTCTGCTCAAAAGAAAAGGCCAAACAGCCACTATTACTTAATGGACACACTTGAATTCTTATATTCTTTTCCTATCTACCAGTTTAAACTTTTTAAACTTGCTAGTTGATTCAGTAACATTTTATTCCCTCTGCAATGGAGATCAATTTAGTTTAACTTCCTAGATTCAGACCATGGCATTTAAACAATCATTTAATTAATGTCTTGTTCTTGTATAAAGAAATCTACTTTAGATCTAGAAAGATAACTAGATTAATCTGCTATACTACCAAGTGACTTGGACTGTAAGGTTTTCCTGTTGACAAATCCTTCTTTCTCATGACAGTATAGAGTAGAAGGACACAGTACACAATATACACTATATATGGAGAATTTTTTAAAAAACCCAGGTTGCCCCAAAGATAAGAGCAACAAAAATAGCTTTTTCCTCCCCAGCTCTACCTCTTTGTTCCACTGGGTGAGATGGGAAATAGTATTAGAGATTAGAGAATAATGGAGTTCCTGATTAACATGTCCTTAAAAGGGGAGATATGGAAGAAATGGAGTTAGAAGCATCTAGTAATAGCAGATCTGATGCTGGAGGCTTCTGCAGTGCTGGAGCCATCAACCCCATTTTAGTATGTAGAGAACCAGCAAACTGTCAGAATTCCTTGTCTCCAGCCATCTAGAGACTTTGGATTCTAGGAAAAAGTCAAAATTCAGAAGCAGAGTGCCGAATTTCATAGATCTGTGATATAGCTAAAAGGCCTGGAAGTACTAACTGGAAAAAATAGTCTGCAGGCCCATGAGTAATGTATTGTTCTCTCTCTCTCTGGGAAGAGAGCTAAGAACAACTACTCAAAACTCAGTTCCAACTTGCATGCTTTCTGCTTTGCTGTATCTTGAATCCTGAATTTTCTGCACCTTGTATCTTACCTTTCCTCTAGATTCACTCCTGGATTAAATTTGTTGAAGAACAATGAAAATTATAAAGGCTCCAGAGGCTAAATTGTATATGAAAAGTGGAGGAAGCTAGGTATAGCTAGCCTATCAAAGAGAAGGGGGGGGGCATGTTAACTTAACTTGAAGGGCAGTCACAAAAAAGAGACAATTTATTACCAGAGGGCAGAACAAGAAATAATGGGTGGATTATAATTATACAAAGATCCAACCTAAAAGTAAGGATAAATTTTCTGGCAGCGTACTACTAATCAATGGAATAATTACTTCCTGGGTTGTGGTGCTCCATCACGGGAGATTTTCAAAAATAGACTGGACAACTATTTAACTGGGGTTGTATAAGGCTTCTGCCTTGAGCAGAGTTTTAGACTAAACCTCCTATGATTCTATGTTTATTTGTTTAATTGATCTGTCCCTGATCTTAAGTCCAGTTTAGCCTTGAGATTCTCTTTCATAAGGCTGCTTATTCTCTATTAACTGAGAACTGCCTGAGCAAACTTATATTTTACTGTGTCAGATTTATAACCTGCTAACTTGATTATAAATTTGAAGCCAACTGAGCCAGACAAAAAAAGTAGAGGCTAGGCATATCAGTGATTATCAGTTAAGGATTCTGAAAAGATAGCTAACTTCTCTGGTGTGAGCAATTCTGAGAGTAACATTACTCTAAGTAGAACATAAAAGGTTGGAAGGGTCCTTGAAGGACTTCTAGTCCAACCTCCTATCCATGGCAGGAGAGCCTATACCCGTGATGGCGAATCTATGGCACACGTGCTACAGGTGGCACGCAGAGCTATTTGTGCGGGCATGCGAGTCCCAGCCAAACTGCACATGCATGCACCTTCCAGCAGATTTTTGGCCCATTTGAGGCCTTTTTCAACCTCCCAGAGGCTCAAGGGAAGCCTCTGCAGCCTTTGGAGACCAAAAAACAGGCCCATTTTGGCACTTCTGGTATTTCCAGATATACTGGAAGTGACGAAACCGGCCCATTTTTTGGCCTCCAAAGGCTGCAGAGGCTTCCCTCGAGCTTCTGGGAGGCTGAAAATCAGCTGGGAGGCATGCACATGCACAGCGCAGGTAAGGAGACAGTGTGGGGGGGGATCGTGAATTGCCTTCTGGGTGCTGGCACATATGAGAACAATTTTCAGCACAGGAGCCCAAAAAGGTTAGCCACCAACTCTCATTCCAGGCTGCTTTGGGTTTGATGGGATGGATACACATGATCATAGCAAGAATAACATAATAACATAAAAGAATAATTGAGTTGGAAGAGACACCAGAAGTTCTCAATTTCAATCTTCTATTCAAGCTGGAGACCCTGATCATTTCAGAAAAATGGCTGTCCAATCTCTTCTTAAAAACCTCATGATGGAGCATCAACAACTTTTGGAGATAACCTGTTCCACTGGTTAATTGTTCTCAGTCGGAAGTTTTTCCTTAGTTCTAGGTATTTTTAAAAAACTATTAAACTACTAAATGTATTTTTAAAGGTTAATTAGCTGGCTGAATGCTGATTTATTTCAACCCCAGCTGGATTCTTTCTTTTTTCTTTTTTGCTTTCTTTATTTATCTGCTCTTATCAATTTCTATCTTCCATCTGGAAACATGGCATGTGACTCTGGATTTGTCTTTTATTAACATACAAAAGCTTTTTTGATCAAAATAGTTAGAAATAATCTTATCTGTCTACTTGCTCCTTGCTTTGAACAACAACAATCAGATTACAGAGAGGAGATGGCTGACATTCAAAGGAGGAAAACAAGTTTGGCTAACAACACGCATCTTTAGCTAACATTTTTTTTTCTAAAAAGTTTAATGAACTTATAAAGATCATGGAAAACATTTTGAAAAATATAGACACTAAATACTTAAAACTCACAATAAAATTTTGTATTGAAAGTAGCAGATTTGTTGGGGGAAAATATAAATATAAAAACAACATAAATTGTGGAAAATATTGAGAAGAAATCTAAGTTTGTTGAAATCAGTTCTTTTAAAGTCTAGGACAGTGGTCACCAACTGGTGGTCTGTGGCACACTGGTGGTCCATGAGAAAATTTTGGTGGTCCGCAGAGAAATGTCACTCCCAAAGCAATTAATCCAGGCTGCGTGGCAACACAAGGCTGCACTGCCACCCATATGGCCTGCAGGAACTCTCCCTACCCACTCATTCTTTACCTGGCAAACTTGCCTGCTAAGTTGCTATTTTTCCTTCCCCCCCAACCATCAGCTGTTCTGCTGCACTGGGAGATTTAGATTAGATCTAGAAAACAGGAAATCATTGGATTTCTTCCCTTCTAGTTAATCTTTAGATCTTTGGCTCTGCTTTAGTTCTTTTCTCTACTTTTGGATGACAAAGTTGTTAGCTAGCCTGATACAGAGTTTGTTTCCAAGTTGATGTAAGGGTGTTAAAGCCCTCCCTTACTACTTTGGTGTATTTCCTACGTACATTAGGTAACTGATTAGCAATAGCAATAGCGCTTAGACTTGTATACCATTTCACAGTGCTTTACAGCACTCTCTAAGTGATTTATAGAGTCAGCATATTGCCCTTAACAATTTGGGTCCTCATTTTATTGACTTAGGAAAGATGGAAAGTTGAGTCAACCTTGAGCTAGTGAGACTCGAACTGTCGAATTGCTGGCAGTCGGCAGTCAGCAGAAGTAGCCTAACCACTGCACTACCACAATTAGCAAAAAGTTCATCTATTTCTTCTGCTTGGTTGGGTGGCCTATAGTGTAGTATGCACCTATGGCAATGTCATTCTTTTTTCCTTTTATATTAGCTCATAAGCATTCAAGAAACCTTTTATCTTTGACTTTACACATTTCTGTAGAGATAAAATGATTTTTAAAAAATATAATGCAACTCTACCTCCTCTTGAGTCTGTTTATATCCTCCCATCAGTGCATTCCAGTTGTGAGTTTTATCCCACCAACTTTCAGCAATGGCAACAATACTTTCCCTGTTCACCCTAATTCACCTTCTTCGTTCACCATCTGAGTGCTTTATGGCTGATCCTGGATTTGCTTCCTACATCTCTGCTTTACATTTGAGGGTTTTTTTTTTCCTTCCCAGCACTACCTCGTTTTATTGTCTTGGGATTTATGCTTCGGGTTAGATCCCAGTCAGCCCCTCCCCCACCTCAGTTTTAATATAAAGCTCTGGATAAACTATGCTAGCCATTTTCTAAATATTTTCTTCTTGGTTCTTATAAGGTGCAGCCCATCCCTTGTCAGAAGTCCTTCATATAGTGTAATGCAGATTGTGATCTAGGAATCTGAAATAGTCTTGGTGGCATCATCCTTTAAGCAGTGGTTTATTTCTAAAAACCTTTGTTCTCTCATTGGATGCTGACTTTCATTGGAAGTACAGATGAAAACGCCACCTTTGCTCCTAACTCTTTAACTTTCTTGCCTAATTTCTCATAATCTCTTGATATTGACTATTTATTGGTATTATATATTGGCTCTTTACTGGTCTGCCCCTGATGTCTGACAGCCTCTGATGAGTTCTAGAGTGAATTGAGGGATATCCCAGAGGTGTTGCTGCACAGTCCTGTTGAAGCTGTGGAGGCAGACTGCAATTTAAGGGTGGCCATGCTTTAGACAGGATTTTGCCCATGCAGCCTCTCTTGACTCATCTTTTCAAACTGTGCTCATGCTTTACTGTGGAGAGCTGGCCAAGAATTCTGGGAGTGAAGTTTATAAGTCTTAAAGTTGCCAAGTTTGGGGACCCCTGCTCTAGACAATGAAAACACTTTTTAAATGAATTTTGATGTATAGACTTATTTCAGTCTGGTTTATGCAAATTTTGTGAGAAAAACCATGAGGTGATCAAAGTACTTTCTAAGGTTTTGAACAGAGATAGAGGTCCATAGCCGCCTGAGATTTCATGTATGCCAGAAGCTTTTCAATACTACCAACCACTCTATCCTTCTAAATTGGATTTCGTAGTTGGCTTTGGTCATGAAACTAGTTCTGTTTCTATACAACTTGTTTCAAATAACTTCTCCTGAATGCAACTGCTTGAACATGCACAGGTCTTCTTCACTGCATTTTTGCTTTTTTTCCTGAACTGAGCAGCTGCCTACAAAGGGGATTGTAGGATTTTTTTTTTCAGTTGGGGAGTATGAATTATGAATGTGCTCTCTGGGAAGCCATGCCCAATATTTTATATGGTTGTCCTTTCTAACATAAGGATTAGACTTCCTTTTCTCAGTGATTTGGTTTAGCTTGAATTTTCAGATTAGATGTAATAGATTCAGCAGGCAACATTAACCCCCAAAACTTTAACCTTAGACTGTCTACTGTGACCTCACCCCTTTCCTAAGAGGTCTGTAGGGGGCCGTTCCTGTCCTATTGTTTCTTTTATTTTTCTTATACGTACCCATTTCATGTATTCATAACTGTGTATATATTGTACTTATATCTATTATCTCGTAAGTGATTGACAAATCAAAATAAATATTTTTCTTATTCCTCCATGTTATCTGTTTCTGCTTTTGGGAGCACTTCTTAGCCCATCTAAAGATGCCAAAAGACAGAGAATGAATCTAGGCCCTGCGTTATGTACCTTCCTTTATATATGTGCCAACAAATGTGTGGGGGAAAGTATATATTGTATATATAGGCTTTAGGTATTCTGTTGCATCAAAAATTTGTTCAACAGAAAAACAATGCGACTTACAGTTAACTACTAGTTAAGTGTGATTAAACAAAAGACTTTTATATTTTGTTCCTACTAGAGTATTTCCTAGTAGCTAATCCACATACGCTTATTGGAAAACGATTTCCGCTTCAAACAAGGAGGTTTCACTCCCAGATTTGCCTGCAAAACATTCCAAATTTAACGAAATGAGGCTAAATTCATATTCCACACCAAACCCAACCGTATTAAGGAAGCCTGTAATATCCTGCGTGCTCGGCTACACTTTCAGTGCCCAGGCGTGCGCGCGCGTTAGCACGCGCTCCTTGGCTACGTGGGAAAACGGCAATAGCTCTTCAGTCTCAGAAAAAGTTAGAGGCTCTTAGAATCCGCTGTGAGAACTCCCGAAGCATACATGGCCGAGGAACTACCGCTTGCGACTGCGTAAAGCAGACAGCGAGAGGCGCGGTGATGGGAGGGCTTAAGGCCCAGTTAAGGGGAGAGGGAGGGGAACGTCTGTGAGTTGGAAAGAGTCAGCTGAGCAACCAAGTAAGTGTTAGCGGGCGGCGGCGGCGGCGGCTCGGGCAAAGAATCCTGAATCCAAGGACCTTGAGGAGGAAAGCCAAGAAACAACGGTAAATATACGTCGAAAAAGAACAAGAAGACTCTACCCTCAGATTCTTACTTCTCTTGTTACTCCTACCGGACTTGCTAGGTTATTTGTACGTGGGTTTTTGTGTACGTGTGGACGTCAGAAGTTTCTTTTTTTGTCTCCCCTCGCTTCCAAGAAAGTTCCGGGTGCTGATGCAAGAGGATCTCCTCCTTGCTTGCTCCGGTTCTTTTTCCTTTTGCAAGCCGTTCTTAGTCCGCCCTAAACTTGATCCGATCTGCACGGTCAAAAGAGTGTGTGGAAGGAGAAGGGGCGGGGGCGCCCAGCTCGCTCGAGTTCTCTGTCGCCCAGGAGGAAAGGGAGGCAACAGAATAAAAAGAGGGGCCATTGGAGGAAAGCTCTAAACCTGGCAGGTAAGTTTTGCCTGTAAAAGTGAGGAGTTGGGTCCTGCCTCGCTTTCCGTTTCTTTACTGTGGTTGAGGCTAACAACTGAGTACAAGGCGCCCTTTCGAGCGGGGATTCTGTGAAAAAGGCGGGGGTCTTTTTGCAGTAATTCCCTTACAGCGGGAACGGGGAGGCCTTCGCTTGCGATTGGGTAGCTGGGCTGCTTGAGCCGTCTTTTGGGAAGTAAATTCCCTTGCGTTTAATAAGCACGAAGGCGTGCTTATTAAAGGCTCCTTTCTTCCTCTCTTTTTGGCACGCGCACCGCTGGTTTAGTGGGGAGGGATTAAAAGTTTATATAACCCATTGGAAATATCCAAAACGTGCTGTGTTTCTTAACGGGTGACACAAATCTTCGCTCATTTCACTAAAAAAAAAGAAAAAAAGCCGACAAGCTGTGGGGCGAGAAACTTTGTTTCTCAGGACTGGATCTCTGTCTTTTTCACATTGCATCATAAAATAAGGGTGGAGTTCATATTTCTCTTCCTATTCGCCTCCCCACCTAAGTAACTAGATTTGAGGGGCTTGTCCGGTTATGCCAATCACTTGTGGTTGGTAGTGCGGTCTATTGTTTGCCCCGCCCACTTTGGGGAGTCGGTCAATCCAGAGATTGGATCGGGGTGGGGCTGGGAAGAGAGGATGCATCTGAAGATTTAAGAGGGAGGTGAAAGAATTGTGGAGCTAATCCAGCAACAACCTGCTAAAACAACGTCTTTGAACTGTAATTCAGAAAGATATAAATATGGGCCTTGCAGATGCCTTATTCTCGCTGTAATATAATTTTGATTTGCTAACTAATTACTTGTTCAAAATTGCAAAAGAGTGTTACACTTTCTAATTCTCTTTTCCCTAAATAAGAATCATAGCACCTAAACTAAAGGAATAGTTAATTCCTTTAGAACCACAGAAGGGGGGAGGGAATGGCAGAGAATCCAGAGTTTTCTCAAGAATGAAGGCAAATATATCTGTCCCAGGATAATGTTGCAGGATCCAATCTGGGTCTGTTACTGGTACCAGAGGTTTTGTCTTCCAAGCTTTTGGACTGATGCAGAACCTCGGGAAACTTCTTTGAAGTTGAACATACCCTTCCCCCAAGCATTAGCAAAATGTTTGCAACACTGTATTGTGTTCTTTTCTGGTTTAGGGTGTCCTTAAAGTGTACCAGATACCACATAAAATTAATGCTACTTATTTATGTGTCATGAGATTTTATAAAAATAGTTATGCATAGCAATAGTTAAGGCATTCTTGGAATACATTCTTGTCACTTGCTGACTGCTTATTATTAGGTAAAGGAAAACTCTGGTTCCCTTTTCTTTTTATAGTAAAGCTAAAGGGGTAACAAATTATTTTCATATAATAAGAGTTATCATTTCAGCGATATATTTTTAATAGATGCAAGCCCTCCTTTATTCCTATAGGCAAACAAGATGAACTTTGTGTGTGTGTGTGTGTTAATCTGAAGTGTGCCAGAGTTGTTCTGTTCTAGCTTTCATTCGTAAGCTTATTTGGAATTTTAGTCTAAATTCTACAATTTAAGATCTTGCAGATTCAACTATTAGACCACTGTTGTATGCATTTGGAATAGTTGGTCATTAATTATCTTGGCTGGAAAAAAAGTATGTGGTTGCCAAAAATGAATTAAAGCTAGTAGCATTCTTTCTAATATCAACTTGATAATGGCTTGGTAAGATCACACTTGAAATATTGTATCATGTTTTGGTTGCCACAATATAAAAAAGATATTGAGAAATCTGGAAAGAATGAAGAGAAAAGCAAAAAAGATCATTAGGGGCTTGGAAGCCAAGACTTATTAAGAATGGTCGCAGGGGCTACTCTAGTGAAAATAAGGATTGGGGTGACATGATAGCAGTGAAGAGATGCCACAAAGATGTCAACCTATTCTCCAAAGCAACCAAAAGCAGGACGAGGAATGATGGAAGATAATCAAGGAGAGAAGCAACTTAGAACCATGGAGAAACTTCCTGACACTGAGAACAATTAACCAGTGGTATGGCTTGTATCCAGAAGTTGTGGGTGTTTCATCACTGGAGGTTTTGAAGAAGACATTGGACAGCCATTTGGCTGAAATGATATGGAATCTCTGGCTTGAATAGAGGATTGAAATGGAGGACCTCTGGCGTCCCTTCCAACTTTATTATTCTGTTTGGTTGTTCTATTATTCTTTCTATGATTATGTGTATCTATCCCATCAAGCTAAAAGAAAGTCCAGAATGGTATAGTATCTCCTGCCATGGGTAGGGGCTTCGACCAGAAAACCTCTAAGGTAAACTAAGATGTTTAATATATATGAGAATTGGTCATAAGTAACTTTTTCAAAATCATATATATCTAGTTGTCGACTTACAACAATTCATTTAATGGCCATTCAGGTTACAACACCAATGAAAAAAGTGATTTATGATAATTTTTCACACTTATGACTATTGCGGAATACCAGTGGTCGGTCGTATGATCAAAAATTCAGATGCTTGGCAACTGATTCATATCTATGATGGTTGCAGTGTCCTGCAGTCATATGATAATCTTTTGTTCTTTTGTCAATGAGGAAGCCAGATTTACTTAACAGCCATGTTACTAATTTAGTAACTGCAACTGTAGTTGATAGTAACTGATTCACTTTACAAATGGGAAAAGAAAAGTCATAAAGTCATAAAAAAGGGCAAAACTCAACAAATTTTTCACTTAGCAACATAAATTCAGGGCTCAATTGTGGTCGTTAATAGAGGACTACCAGTATATACATATACATATACGTGTATGTGCATGTGAGTGTGTGTGTGTGTATATACACACACACACACACACACACATATATACATACATACATAAGACTGGGTATTTTTTTTTTTTTTTTTTGAGCCCTGAAAAAACGGCTAGGACGTCTTTTTGGGGGTGACTTAATTTCCTCCCCCACATGCACCCCAACCTAGAGCGCCCCATGCACACTCACCTCTCCACAAGGCTGCTTTTATCAGCCGATGGGAGCTCCCCTAAGGCAGAGTCAGCAGCCACTTCTATCGGCCGGTAGAAGTGGCATCATGAAGAGGTGAGTGCACATGGGGTGCTCTAGGTGGGGGTGTGCGTGGGGGAGGAAATCTATTGGCCAGTAGAAGTGCCCTCACGGAGAGCACCCACAGGCACTCCCCTCTCCACAAAGCCGTTTCTATCGGCCGATGGGAGCTCCCCTAAGGCAGAGTCACCAGCCGCTTCTATAGGCCGGTAGAAGTGGCGTCATGAAGAAGTGTGTGCACATGGGGCGCTCTAGGTGGGGGTGTGCGTGGGGGAGGAAATCTATTGGCCGGTAGAAGTGCCCTCACGGAGAGCACCCACATGCACTCCCCTCTCCATGAAGCTGTTTCTATCGGCTGATGGAAGCTCCCCGAAGGCAGAGTCACCAGCCGCTTCAGGGCGAGGCATTGCTGCCCACGGAGTGTTTCTGACAGGAGCTCCCCACATGCACTCCCCTCACCATGAAGCTGTTTCTATTGGCTGATAGCTCCCCAAAGGCAGAGTCACCAGCTGTTTCTATCGGCTGGTAGAAGCAGCCTCAGGGCGAGTGCCCCTTGTACAGTTCCCTCGCTACGAAGCCACTTCTACTGGCCAAAAGAAGTGGCTGGTGACTCTGCCTTTGGGGAGCTTCCATCGCCCGATAGAAACAGCTTTATGGCAAGGGGAGTGCACTTGGGTGTTCACCCTGAAGCCGCTTCTAAAACTGGTAGAAGCAGCTGGTGACTCTGCCTTTGGGGAGCTTCCATCTGCTGATAGAAACAGCTTCGTGGCGAGGGGAGTGTGTGTCCTGTCAGGAGCACTCCATGGGCAGCCGCGCCGAAGCGGCTGGTGACACTGTCTTTGGGAAGCTTCCATCAACCGATAGTAATGGCTTCGTGGTGAGGGGAGTGCATGTGCGCACTCACCCCGAGGCCACTTTTACTGGCTGGTAAAGTGACTCTGCCTTCAGGGAGCTTCTATCGGCTGATGTTCTATCGGTAGTAGATTGGGGTATTCTAGCCTAGGCTACCTGCAGGGCGCTCGTAAAGGCAGGTTTTCTCCCTCCCCTTCCCCCCATATCTCTTCACCTCATGTAGTTTTAAAAAACAATGTGAGAAATGGCGGGGAAATGCATGGATTAAATAGGACTAAATTTGGGGGGCGGGGCTTAATTTCACCTCATGCCTAGAAATCATGCTAGGCCTTCCTATTGGTGAAGGCCGTATTGTTGGAGAAACATGTATACACACACACACACACATACACATACATATATACAAATGCATATAGCTAGGTTTCCCTGAAAATAAGACTGGGCCTTATTTTCTTTTGGAGCCCACAATAAGCATTAAGGCTTATTTTTAGGGAGTGTCTTATTTTTTTTCCAGGTATGAGAGGCCCGCTTCTGCTTTCCATGTCAGGGCAGAAAGCCACGTCGCCTTGTTGCTGCAAGGCGGGAGATTGGAGTTGCCCCACGCACCCCACACCACAGTCATATCACCCACGCACTGACACCTCCATCATCTGGTACAGTGCCTCTGGCAGCCCAATCCAGTAGAACCCGCTGTGGCTGCCAGCCCATTTCTTTTGCTTGCTCATGATGGTAATGGATCAGGAGACTGAGTGATGCACTGGTGCTACAGCCATGAGGCAGGGGTGGTGCACCAACTTACCTCAGAACTACTGCAGGCAGGCCATCCCATGCTGAACACCTGCCTCACCTTGTGGATATGGCACCAGGATGCTGCTTAGCCTCCTGCTCCATTGAGGCTATGAGCAAGCAGAAGTAGGCTGGTGGCTAGGTGGGCTATTGCTACACATGGCTGATTGTGGTGCTGCTGTGAGGCAGGTGTTGGGCCATATATGGTCTGGCTGCGGGGACCCTTAGGTAAGCTGGTGCAAGGTGCATGGGTCAGCTCCATCCCACCTTGCCTCATGGCTCCAACACCATAAGGAACCAGATGGAATGCCAGGTACAGGTTCTTAAGTAGGGTTTATTTTTTGGGGGGGAGGAATTATATTAGGGACACGTGTAAAAGCATGCTAGGGCTTATTTTTGGGATAGGTCTTATTTTCAGGGAAACAGTATTATCTATCGTCTCTCTGTCTCTCTCTCTCTCCATCTATAATATCTTTTAAAAAGTAACTTTGTAACTCCCAACAGTGGGTTACAGCAAAAATATGTGCACTGTACAGGTAATCTCAACTCATTTAGCAATCATTAGATATTACAATAGCATTGAAAAAAGTGATTTATGACTAGTTCTCACATGATTGTGACAGCATACCCATGTCACATGATCAAAATTCAGGTGCTTGACACCTGGCATATCTCTGATGGTTGTCATGTCCTGGGGGTCATGTGATTGCCATTTTCAGACTTCCCAGCTGGCATCCAACAAGCAAAGTCTACAGGGGAAGCCAGGTTCACTTACAACTGAAACATTGTAAAATGAGGCACAACTCAATAACTGTCTTGCTTAGCAATTGAAATTTTGGACACAATTGTGGTCATAAGTCAAGGGCTACCTATATGAGCAGCACTTCCTCTGTTCCATTATTGTAAACCTGTAAAAAGTCTAGGTTAAATGCATGGATTCATTGTTATGAAAATTGTCTTTTTCATCATTTAAGTTATTATATAAACTGAGGGGCTTTTGATATTCTCCTGGGCTACTTAATTGAAATTTTAAATGCATTAAGAATTACACCAAGGCTAATCTCAAGATTAGGGGAGGGATTAGCCAATTTGGTTGCAGTTAAGGAAGCAGAGATTTTGCGAATGAAAAGAGTGCAACGGCAACAAGCTACCATTAATAATTTGAACTATTTATTACTACTAAGCAAAGAATAATAGAAAAGTAAACTCCAAAAAGATATTAAGGAACATTCAAAGTTTTCACTTGAGGCACGAGTGGCTCAAATTATCCTACTTTCAATACATTCTGCAAAAGGTAACTTCCTGGAGAAAGCACTAGTGCTGGGAAAGGTGTAGAGGATCACCAGGTGTAGAGTGGGGTCATATTCAGTTACAGTGGCAATTAATCCACCATTGGAAGACTCCAAAGACCAAGTTAGGGATGGATCATGGTAGACTAACAAAATAGCATGATGATGCATGATAAATCAACATAAGGCTAAGTTAGCGTCCTATAATAATTGCCAGGCTTCCTTATGAAGAGTTCATAAGAAAGATGGCAAAGGAAGTTATTTTAAAAAGTTTTTTAAAAATTAAAAATGGGAGTAAAGTAATATGATTCTCTTTTTGCAGTTGTAATATAATACGAGAGAAGGTTGCAGATATTTTAATTAAGTTCCTTAAAATGACTTTAAGAAGGAATAAAAAAGTGGTTGACTTTGTTATTTTCATGGCACACCTGTGTAATTAGGAACTGAACTGCACAAGTGGTAGGTGGTGGACGAGCATGTGAAACTGCATTTGTGCAAGCAGTGGATGTGAAACCAGTGCCTCTCCTGCTGCCATTGCAGGTCTACAGACCTGGAAAAATTGGGAGCCATTGCTCTGGAGGGTTATGGATTGTTTGCATAGAACAGAAAAAATGAAGTTATGGTTTATAGTTTTGATCATTAGATAGGGTGTATTATAACAAGAAGAGAATCATGAAGAGATTAATTTCAGAGAAAGAATAAATTTATAATTGTACTTAAAACTATTGTAAAGAAAATTGAAAATTACTTTTTGTATTTTTTCTTCCCTAATTTTCTTTCTTGCATTTTAAACTGTCTTTGATTTTTTTTGATTTTTTTACTCTATAATATATTTGTATTGTTATCTTTGTTTTTAAAACTTTTAATAAAACTATATGAAAGGTTGTTCCATATTATTCCTATTTTTTCAGGTAATAAAAGAAGCTTATTCAAGACATCATAATGTGGACAAAGTATTTAATTTCAGTTATTAGGTAGACACTAAGTGTTTTTTCTCTGTTCCTCTCCCTCTCCCTCTCTCTCTCTCTCTCACACACACAGACTTTTCATAGTATAGTGTATTAGGATAACATATACTATTTTCTAAGCATTTTATAAAATAGATTATATTTGCATTTAACATTGAACCGAGATTTATTTTTATCACAGTTTGTTGAACAAGACTGAAATAATTTTAGAGATAGAGAAAAAAGTTCCCCTATTTCATACTTTTTGGTTATCCTTCCTCCATAGTAAATAACGAAGTTCTGGCAGCTATCCCAAATGTTGAAAGAATATTAAAGATTGCTGCCTACTTTCCTTAACTTCTTTTCCTTCACATCTTCTTTATTGCATACATGAAAAGGATTTTTGGCTCCTGAGCAGGTTAATATTTTGACATAACCAGAAAGTAAGTGTTTGAGATTCTGAGGTGCTCTTTAATTTTTGCTGGTCATTTAAAATGCTTTATGACACTTAAAACTATACTGCATTAGAAAGTCATGTACTTGCACCCTCATTCTTGATTGCAATTACTAACTCCTAGCTCTGAGCCCCAGAAACAATATTGGAGATTTTTAACCATTTGTTTCTGATGTACTTGATAACTGTAAGGCAGGGGTGTCAAACTCAAGGCCTAGAGACTGATCCGGCCCATGAGGCTGCTCTGGAAATAGCAAAGGACCGGTCCATGGTGCCCCTGCCAGCAAAAAGGGAGCTCATGAGAGCTGCACATGGCCCTCCCGAGCTCCCTTTTTGCTGGCAGAGGATTGCAGAAGGCTGTTGCAGTCAAAAACGGAGCTCGGGAGCCCATTTTTCCTGGCAGAGCAGTGAGGCCACCACAGGTGCCACCCAACACAAGTGATGTCATGCTGGCCATGCCCTCCCTTGTCCTCCCAAAGTCAAACACAACCCTGATGTAGCCCTCAATGAAATTGAGTTTCATACCCCTGCTCTAAGGTGCATCATTTCTATTAAATTCCCTATCTGTATGAAGTACATATTGTTAGCCTATCATAGGAAAAAAAAAGTGTATTATACACCTGAAAACTATTGAAATCAGAGCAGTGACAGGTACTTTGTGATGAACATTAAATTTCAAGGGAGATGGGGGGGCAGGGAAGCCATAAATTCTTTACTAAAGATAGGAATGTTTGACTTGTGTTTTACTATTGTGTTATTCACTGATTGTTTCTGCCACCAGTTTTTTCCTCTTCGGGTTGGCAGTGACTAAGAAAGATGTTTTGTTTGTCCTTATGGAGATATGGGAAATATAAAAGATACTTAAACTACATTTTGTAGTTTAACAAATCAGATTATAGTTTCAATCTTCCCTATCAGCTTTTCCATTGACTTTCTGAGGAGATTGCAAATGGCAATCAAATGAGGAAGTGCTCGACAACTAATTTAAGTGTGAACAAGTTGACAAGAACTCAGATTGCAATCATCTGATTAAATGGGGGGGGGGGGTTTGTAAGATTTTGTGGTGACCAAAACATTAACTATTTGTAAAGCACCTTTTCCAAAGCTGTGTCATTCCAGACTGCTGCTAAATCAGAGGTGGTATTCAGCAGGTTCTAACCAGTTCTGGAGAACCGGTAGCAGAAAATTTGAGTACTTCAGAGAACTGGCAAATACCACCTCTGACTGGAGATTTTACAGTATCCTTCCTCTGCCACCAAGCCATGCCCACAGAACCAGTAATAAAAAAAAAAATTGAATCCCACCATTGTGCTAAATGAATAGTTGTAAATCAAGCTTTACATCTATTGTGAAAATTTGAAGTTAACTGACACAGGAAGTCAGATATTTTGGAATTATTGAATAGGAAATAAAAATTGCACATTATGTTTTCCACATATTGCTGTGCCTTTAGGAATCTGAGAACATAGAAGGGCGAATGAAATTCATTCTTTCTTTGCATCCCAGACATCTTCAATGAACAACCACAATTGGGAATCTCAACTGGTGAGTGAAGTGAGAAGCCCATGTGATTACAATGGCTACAATTGCAATGCTTCTAGTTGCAGTTGTTAAGTGATCTCCCAGGTTGTTAAATGGATGGAAGGGTACTGTTCCAGAAGGCTGAAGTAATGGTGCTAGTATCGTTGAGATCTGTTCTGCCTTTCAGCAGCCATTTAGAGTTCTTTTCCCCTTTGTTAATTGGGAGGAACTTTGTTGAAGGAGTGCAGAAATGCAACTCAGACCTTCATTTCTGCAGCCCACCAAAGAATGTCCAAATCTGGAAAAAAAAAATCCACTGCTTTAAGTTGGTTATGAAATTTCTAAATATTCTTCATGTTTTGACACCGGGTGCATTTCCAATTTCCAATTGTCATTTAAAAAAAGTTTTTAAGTTGATATTTGCTTGTTTGATATAGTGTCCTTGAAGTTATAATAAGCAAGCACACGAGTTTCGCAGTTGGAGAGGGAGGCGGTGGCAAAAAGGACGTGGCGGCAACGGCAGGATGCTGCAAGTCAGGACCTTGCATTGAAGCAGCCCGGGGGCATGTAGCCACCTCCCTCCAGCCCACCTTGAGGATTTGCCTTTTGTTGTTGGCTTCAGGCGCTCCTGTGGCTGCCTTCCCTTTGCCTTTGAAGGTAAAGTGAATTATTTTAAAAACCTCCACTCATTCCGCTAGGGCCGCAGCAGAGCCATGTGGGCTGGGCAGAACCAGAAAACACCCTCGGCTCGCTTTCTCAGCTCTGCCCAGCTCGCACAGCTCCGATGCGGCCCTGATGGGATGAGCGGAGGTTTTTAAGATAATTCGCTTTACCTTCAAAGGCAAAGGGAAGGCCTGAAGCCAAGTGTCTCCTCAGGGCTCCGGTTGCAGGGAGGAGCCCTGACTGGCTGCACATGGCTGCGCCAATTGCCGCAGCGTTGCTGTAATGCCACGGCAGAAGGAAAGGGAGAAGGAAAAGCAACGGTGATGGAAGGTCTCCAGAACATCCAAGCTGTCGCCGCCTGCCCACCCGAGGATGCAACGGGGGGGGGAGATTAAGGCACCCCTGAAAAGATGGCCTAGCCGGTTTTTCGGGGGTCAAAAAAAATAAGGCCTGGCCTTATGTGAGAAACATGGTAATAATTATATTAATACTACAACAAGAAGAAAAAATATAATTATAACCAATTAATGAATGCATGTAAGCCTACTCCATTTACTCCAAGCCTGCTTACTGCAGATTTCAATTTACTATAACTATTTCTTGTGGCAATTTGCAGTAGCATGAAACAAGAGTTTGTAATCTTAAGCAGAAGTATTATATGCATATTTTTAAAGGAACAGAATTGCAATTTCATAGAACATTTATATATTTGTTAAATAGACACATTTGTTACAGAAAACATGGAGTGTCAGAACCACTCATAACAGCTTGGCGCTTTGCTGGCATTCTATCATCAAAGGGAGAGGGAGGGGAAAACAAATGGACAATTTGCTGGATACCTTTATGGCGGAAACGTAGGTGGGGGGGATTGACAGTTGAAGAAGAACAGAGGGGGTTGGAATCCAGTTTGCACTGGCCCTGGCATCTTCAAAGCTGTTTGCCCTGAGTGTGGAATTTCACCCCCCAATACTACATAATTTTTCATAATATCTTGGCTAGATTGGCAACATATGGACGGATTTGGGGAAAGTGGACTTCATTCTGAAATGAACGTAACTGTTCAGGAAATTTAGAAAGTTTTCAAAGTTCATGTTTGAAGCAAAAGTTAAATGAGATAATAATTGCTGTTTGATTGCAAGATTGGTGTTATAATTACTGAATCTATATAATTCAGAATAAGTACATAATTGTTTTCAAATCGGTATACTAAGATAATAGTTGGAGGGAATCTAAATCAAACCTTATACTGACAATGTGTATTATGTTTCTGAATTTGCAGCTGTTTCATCGTTATATGCACTGATGAATTTAATGAATATTTAGAAATATATTGATTATTCTGAACAAGGAAGGAGGAACATATCTTCCTTTCTGTAATACATAAAAATATATTTTCTGTTGAACAGGTAGAATCATAGATGGTATGACCCTGGACTTGGTTTCATCCCAACTACTGTATGGTGGGGTATTACAAATATTTATTTGATGTAATGCCAGTTCATATGCAGTTTATAAAAGGAGCAAAAAAGATTTAAAGTTGAATCCCTTGATGCAAAGTTTATGCAGAAGAAGAAATTGTATTGCTTTTGAGAAGTATAGATCTCTTCTAAAAATGAATGAATCATCATCTTTTTGCAACAATTTAATATAAGGCCCCAAAGTATTGGCAAAGGGGGAAAAATTCTGTCACTGGCTTTTATATTTAAATAATTTTAGCAATGTGGTACTATTTGATTTATATATAAAAATATAGATTCTAACTATATTAGTGTATGCATTTTGAAAATTTGTGTTCTAAGCTGTAGTTTTGATTTCTTATTAACAGATGTGATCATGATTTCTTTCTTTAATTGTAACTGCAGTTAATCTTATGAAATTAGGAAAAGTATTACCTATATGATTTTCTAGTTCACTGATTTTCTAGCTCACATAATAATGATGTTCTTCTTTCTTTGTACTAGAAATTAATGATGAAACTATTTCAACTAAATTCCAACTGTTCCTGTCTGTACTCTTTAGCTTCATTGAGACAAATTGGTCAGGAATTCTGTGCGTTCCAATTATAGACCTACTTCCTTAATAAATGTGGATGCCAAGAATGTAAATTTCTTGGGCCTGCAGGTTACATTTTGTTCTTCCGACTATTGTGCATGCAATTTGGGCTGAATTTATACAAGACTGTCAAGGATCTGATGGTATCAGGTTTCCGATTGATGTACTTGCTTTAACTCAATACATAAAAAACCCGAACAGCCAAAGTTTTTAGATGCTGACGAAGCTGTTTGTATGTTTTTTAGGAAGTTTCTGAAAGGTTGTAGTTGATTTCAATTTTCTTCCAAATTTTTTTAGAGTGAGCTATTTTCTTCAGCTTTTAATTATGATTTAGTTGTGCAGTTACTAAAGTTATTTATTTTTCTTACACTTTGCTTTCTTTCTCACTCTCTTTTTTCATTAAAATTTGTACTGAATATTTTACTAGAAACTAGAAAATATCAACCAAATTATGGCAGGTGGGCTAGATATAATGCTGTTCTGTTTCATTGTTCAGCTAAAATGCTCAATTTCTTGTCTTATTTTTAATACTTGAATTTGACATATTGTAGGTCTAAGAAAAGCTTCAAATGAGAGCTTCACTTTTAAAATAATTATATTGAACTTTATTAATTAAGTTGCTTAAAGATTACAAATACAAAGATAAAATACTAATGCAAACTAATAAAGATACAAAAAGCAAAGAAATGAAATGTGCAAAAAAACCCACCATATAAAATATATATCACCCCACCTTCTTCTAGACAAGTATAAACAACTTCAGTAATATAACATCTTCTTTGGTATTTCAATAAAAAAGATATCATATCCCTTTTGAATAATTAAATTGTAAAAATACTTAATTTATCCTTATCAGCAAAAATCTATTAAGAGCTATCTTTAATCCCAACAAAAAATGTCCCAATAGTTGATTTATTATCATTTTCTCTTTGTCTCCAAAGGAACAATTTCAAGTTTAATACATCGCTTTTATAAAGCTAAGTGAAGCAGAATTTCCAGATCTCCTTTTTTTGACTTTTTATTTGTTCCCTTTAGTTGTTAAGACCTCAGCAATGTTCACATGGAAATCTATTACTTTATCTTTTTCCATATCACATTTGTAATCTGGCATTTTAAAATCCATTTTCAGATTCATACCATTTTCCACATTTCTCTTGTAATCTAGCTTGTTTTTTAAAAAAAACATTTTCAAATCCACATTCAAATCAGCTTCAACCTATATGTTTTATTCAGTAAAATCTGTTCCTTTTTTGAAAACTCTAATAGATCCATTTTTATAGTGTCA
This sequence comes from Hydrophis major, assembly GCA_033807585.1. Lineage (NCBI taxonomy): Eukaryota > Metazoa > Chordata > Lepidosauria > Squamata > Elapidae > Hydrophis > Hydrophis major. The sequence goes on along the minus strand of CM066343.1, from coordinate 97,081,882 downwards.
GCCAATCTTGAAAGTGATTTTTGAGTGCATTGTTCCTAAACTGCCTTATTCTCCTTTCTGTGGTTACGAGAGTCCAGTGAGTGGGGATGACTCCTGCCCTTCTGATTGGACTGTCTAAGCTGATTAAGCTCCGCCCTCTGTTGCTGGCCATGACTCAGCTTTCAACTCAGTTTCAGCCAGGACGGACATGTGTTTCTGAGTCAGTTTTGCTGGGAATGAAGTTTTTTCTGTGTTCTATTGCGATTTCTGAGTTCTCAGCTAAAGGAGGTCAGGGCCACAGGCCATAGTTCTGTGGGGAATGGCCCAAGTGGCTTGGCAGAAAGGGTTTTTAACACCCTAGCCAAGCTCAGCAGAGCGCTGGGACTTCAGCCCTAGCCCGCTGGCTGTGATTGCATGGTAGCAGTTTGCGCGATCAGCGAGCAGGATTGGCCTATGAAACAGTTGATTGTCACTAAATCAGCCACTGGTACCCGCACTGGGAGGAAGACCCACCACTGAGGCTAGAGATTTTGTGGCATGCCTGGGAGACCTCCTGTGGATGCAGGCCTCTTCCATTGAGTTTACCGAGGCTTCTTTGGGTGTGAAGTGGTAACACAAGCCCACCCAAAGCCTGAAAGAAGGGAACTGGCAGGGTGCGGTTGCAGCACAGTGTTAGGCCTTGCTAGGCCTGCTTCAAGCTGGCAGAGAAGTAAAAGAGATCTCCTGGAGGTGGGACTGCTGAGAAAGGGGGGGCATTAATAGCTACCCTTCCCCCCAACCCATTCTCTCCCTCTGGTGGCACAGATATCCCTATCTTTCAGATCACAATGGCGGATGTGTGCAGGCAAACCTCAAAAGGAGGGTGGTCCAGTGCCTCCAGTTCCACAGGAATGTCCAGGAGCAGACAAGCAAAAAATGTCCCTGCATCCAAAAAAGCCTTAAAGGCAGAGGAACAAGATGCCACGAGGCAACAGAAAGTTCCGGAGAAGCAGCTCGAAAAAAACCAAAGAGCTTCGGGTGCACGGAGTCATAGATATTCTCCCCAGGATGACTCAGCTTCAATCCACCAGGCCAGTGATCTGCAAGTAAAGTCTGGGCCTGCTACTGGATGTAGGCCTTGTGTTCAGGCCTGGTCCTCAGATGAGACCTTGAAACCTATAGAACCACAGTTAATGGCAGTAGGCAGGGATTATGAGAGAGCTCCAAGTAGCCTTTCAGGAAGAACCATGGGAGCAACCCCTAAAGAGGCCCAGGCCCGGTGTAGAGGCCACATTTATTCCTACAGCAGCAGGCATTTTTCATTCAGAATTATCTGAATCTGAAGTTCTTGCTCATATGGAGGCTATCATAGCCAAGGCTTTTAGAAGAGGTATAGTTGAAAGTCTCTACTTGCTAAGGGGGGCTGAATCTGTGGCATCTGAACATTCCATTATTTCAGGGCCTGACCCATCTATTTACCACAGGAGCAGACAGATCTTACAGGATCTGGGTTCTCCTGATCCATCATTGCACAATCAGTCTTCTCTGGCAGCAGAAGAGGATCGGAGAGAGTCAGATCTCTCTGATGATGAAGGATTAATTCCTGATAAACTGGTCTTAACTGGTCTGTTCTGGCCTACCTTATTTTGATATTTGTTATTTAAAGCAAAGAATACAGCTCAATTAGGGCCTGAGGCAGATGTTAGGGAACCAGTAGAAGATATTCCAGCTCTCCCAGACCAACTTTTCTCTGAGCCAACTTTGCGCACAGAGGTAGTTCCATCTCCACGACTGTTCCTGAATGTAGTCACCAAGTAATTAGACTCCCCTGCATTAGCATCCATGTTATCATCAAATGAATGCCATTATTTTAACATGGGCCTGAGCTTACCAGGATGCTTTAGGTGCTGGTGGTAGATAGCCCTGTGGTGGCCTTGGTGTCTTCATCCTCAAACCCGATGGACCCAGAGGAGGTCCTAAAAGTGGAAGACAAGAGGATTGAAAAATCTCTTCAGAGAACCCATTAGGCAGCTGTGTGGATGGTCAAAGCCTCAACTGCAGCTCCTTGCATTGGCTCAGGCAGCTGCAAGATAGAATTCCAATCATGGATATCCAGGCCCATCAGGACATCAATAAATTGGTGGTGGCAGCAGAGTTCATGGTGGATGCCACTCTGATTCACCGCAAAAGCCATAGCATCATCAATGGCTGCCTGCAGAATGTTCTGGCTAAAGAATTGGCAGGCAGATGGTTGGTGCAAGTGGACAGTAGTGTCTGCTCTGGTCCATGGTGAGAAGTTATTTGGGGAATCCTTGGATTCTCATTTAGTGGAAACCAAGGAGAAGAGGAAGTTCCTCCCTTCCATGTCCAGATGTTCTGACTATTGCACTTCACCATATTTCCAGAGACCTTCTTTCAGGCTGGAATCCAGCCCAGGGCCACAAAAGTCACAGAGGCAAATGTTCGCTTACCAAGAGCAACTAAAGGACTGGGCAAGCAGGGGCAGGATCCAGTATTCAGACAAGCGGCCCTTTTGTGGAGGAGAAAGTCACCCTTTCCAGTGTTCTCGTTAATTGCAATGCTAGTCCTCCCATTGGAGGCAAGTTATCCTGCTTTGCTGATCAATGGGAGCGACCACATCTGACACTTGGGTGCTTAGTACAGTAAGATTTTTCTTGATTTTAGATACCAACCCCCCAGGTTTCTTGTGCCTTGTCCCATATCTAGGGAGGCATCACAGAGGAAACTTATGGAGACAGCTATCCAGCATTTGCTGGATATCAAAGCTATTCAGGAGATTCCTCAGAGCCAACAGGGAATAGGATTTTATTTCCGGCTTTTTGTTATTCCCAAAACTTCGGGATGGTGGTGGCATGTGATATTAGATCTAAATAAATAATAAACCCTTTTGTACAAGTGTTTTAAGATGCAATTACTTCAGACAATCTTAGAGAGCATTTGGGAGGGTGACTTCTTCACATCAATTGATTTGACTGAAGCTTATCTTCATATTTGGATATGTCAGCCATGTAGATGTTTCCTGCATTTCTGTATTCTGGGAGACATTATCAATACAGGGCCATGCCATTTGGGCTATCCTCTGTACCTAGGATTTTACTAAGGTGTAGCAGCCTAGCAGCACATTTATGTGCTATTCCAGTAAGGGTACAATGTCACCTGGATGATATTTTAATTCAATCATCTTCGGAGCGCCTTACAAGATCTTCAGTCTCGCTATTACAGGCCCATGGCTTCTCCATCAATACTAAGAAAAGTCACTTCATCCCTACTATGTGTTTGTTGCATTTGTGGGCTAATATTGATACTATCTCTTGCAAAGTTTTTCTCTCCCAGGATCGATGGCACAGATTATAGACCCTGGCAGGCAGGATTCAGAGGGAAGAGACCGTTCCTCTGGTCCTTCTGTCTCAGCTTCTGGGGAAGATGGTGTCATGCATTTCCATTGTGCCTTGGGCACGTTTGCATTCAAGGACACTGCAGTGGTTCCTCTTGCCTTATCAAAAGGTGGGCAGGAGTCACTCCTTGTTTAAAGTCAGAATCCCCAGATCGGTGATACAGTCATTCCAGTGGTGGCAATCCCAAATTATTTACAAAGGGCACCTTTATGGCTCATCATTAGAACCGATGCCACTCTCCTAGGATGGGGAGTGCATCTTCAATCCCAGCTGGCACAAGGCCAATGGTCAGGGCCAGAACAGGGACGGAATATCAACTGGTTAGGGTTGAGAACGGTCCACTTGGCTCTCAGAAGCTTCAGACTTTTAGTACAAAAGTCTCACATCCTGATTATGATGGACAATGTGGCCAACAAAGGCCACATAAAGAAGCAAGGTGGGATACGGTCCAGGTCTCTGATGTTGGAAGCAGAATGCCTGGACCGCTGGGCAGAGAGGAATCTCTTGTCCATTTGGGCAGAGCACATTTCAGGTATAGACAGTGTGCAAGCAGACCGGCACAGCAGACCTAGGATAGATCATTCAGAGTGGAGCCTTCACCCCCTTTTATTTCAGGAGCTGATGAGCCAACCAGTACCCTGCCAGCCAAAATGGGGCATGGGGGGCTTGCATGTCCCCCATTTTTGACCTGGATGGCCTCCTGCAGGACCCTGTCCACTAAAATGTGGCACGGGGAGCCCTCTTGTGTGCTGGATTTATGAATTAAGTGATGATGTGTCGCCCCTCCGAAAGGAAGATTCCCCTTAGTATGGTATTTGCGCATTCACAAGCTTCATTTGTTTGCATTCTCCCAGAGCTAGGACTCCGGGAGGAGACTAATAGATTGAGGAATTCACACCAAAACTTTGAAGTGAATGTACTCCCTGATCTTTTATTATATGCTTAGGAGCACAATGCATCTGGTACATGTGTTGCATAAACTGCTTAGCCAGTGACCAGATGGAGGGATCTTGGGAGAAGCAATAAAGTGGGCTTATTTGGAGAAAAGGTCCATAACATTACAAATCAAAGTATTCACAGAATTTCAGACAATTCCACAATAATATCCATTGATATTTATTTTAAGGGGCTTGAGGGGCTGGCCACAGTCTGTAGCAGCCCTGGTGGTCTTCTAGGTAGCGTTTTTGCCAATGCACATATTGGGCAGCTGGCTACATAGGTCTCTATGTTTTTTCTTTTAAGTGGCCATCAAAACTCATTTACTAGTGGAAAGTTTTCACAAATGCAAAGTGTCTCTTCACTTTCGTATCATGGTTGTGATGTAATAGCAGGGTCCACTGGCTTTCTAGAGTATATAATTTGGCCCCTATCCATACCAACCCATCTTTCATCAGAGTTTGTCCCTATGTTGCTGGAGCACTCATCTTCCACTAAAGCCTGTCTTAGAATTTGTGCTAGATCTTCAACTTCTGGTGTTAGTGAAGCTCGCTGCTGTCTCATGAGGGCTGGCATGGCTACTTGCTTAGAAGGGATGATGGAGTTGACAACTCCTCTGGCACTGTTGTACTGTGGCATCCTGGAGAGAGTGCCTGCGAGGAAGTTCTTCCCCTGGGTAGATAGTGAAGTGTGTAGTCAAATTGATTGAAATACCAAGCCCATCAAACTTGCTTGGCAGATAGCTTTTGGTGGGTTTTAGAGCTTCCAAATTGTGGAAAGCCCAGTGGACCGCATAGGCTTCCTTCTCCCAGGCAGTCTATTGCCTCACCATTTGAGAGAGTTTATGAGAAGTGTAGGAACAAGGCTATATTTCTCCCTTTGCACCCTTCTATAAAAACACGGCCCCAGCAGCCACGTTGCTGATATTCACTTGAATTATGAGCGGTTTGCCTGGATTGGGGTACTTTAAAATTGGCTCATCAGTGAAGAGGCGTTTTAACTTCTTGAACACTGTTTGGTACTCCAGTGATCACTTTAAGGGTTGACTGAGTCTGGACTTGGTTACCCCTTTTATCCTTAGTAAGTTCATGATGGGCAAGGCAATCTGGGCAATGAACTTCTGGTAAAAGTTAGCGAAGCCAAGGAAACTCTGCAGTTGCTTCCTCATCCAAGGAGTCCTTTACTATAAGATTGCCTGCACTTTCTCGAGGTCCATTTATACACTCTCTTGTGAAATCCAATATCTCAGGTAATCCAATCTGGTCCTTTGGAAACTTCACCTCTTGAGCTTCTTGAGCACCACCCTGACCATTTTTATATGCTCCTCCATCATTTTGGTATAGATCAATATGTCATCTAAGAATACAGAGGACTTCTTTATACAGATGTTCATGCAGAACCTCATTTATCAGTTGCATGAAGATGGTCGAGTCCCCATGCAGCCCAGACAGCATCATTCGGAACTGGTAACACCCCATGGGCAGTTGAATACCATCTTCCATTCATCACTCTTCCTGATCCTCACTTTTGATCCTCTCTCAATTTTGTAAATATCCTCCCCTTTGCAATGTGTCCCAACATGTCCTTTATCAAGGAGAGGGGCACACATTCTCTATGCAAATATTGTTTAGCGCCTTTGATGATCTACGCAAAATCATTCTTTTCTTTGAAGAATATTGGGACCATCATTTGTGACTTCGCTGGTTGAATAAAGCCCTGGGCCAGGTTCTTATCCACAAATGCTCAGAGTTCCTCCATTTCCCTGGGCATCGTTGAATACAACTTTGGCTGTGGAAGTTTGGTCCTGGATACAATTTCAATAGCAGTCTGTGGAGCAATGGGGCCTTGACCCTAGCAGTGATGGGGATGATGGGACTACTTGTCATTGGGTTCTCTTCTCCCTAACTGTTGCTCTTGTGCATGACAAGGCCTATCTTGGTAGGAGTTGGATTTCCCTTCTTGCTGGATGGAGGGATGAACCCTACAACTTGTCCCATGCAGGTACACTCTTTTGCCTTTGGGAGATTCTTAGGCCTCTTTGGTTGTCTACAAGGCTGGGGGCAGACATTGGGCATGGCACAAAGCACTCGACTGCCTGGTGGCCCTTCTTGCCACAGTGCTAACATCCAGTAGAGCTTGGATGTGGCTTTCTCATTTTGATAGAGGACGCCCCCCTCTTCCCCTCTCTGAGTTCCTTGCCTCTCAGCTGGGCAATGGCTACGACTCTCCTGTCCTGTGTACTTGTTAAACTCCATTAAGTTGAGCTCCATCTCTGCCCCACAATATGATGCCTGCAGGGTTCATGCACTTCTTGGGACAGGTGGGTGTGGTATTAACTCTTTATTCAGTCCCTATCTGAAGTGGGTGACCAATAGGTACTGAGGCCAGCCCTGAGGCAAGTTGACAGAAGTCTTGAATGTACTTTGTCACAAGTCAATCTCTTCTGCTTGAGGACTTCTGTGCAACTATTAGTGAAGTATTGCATACATTTATTTAGATGTTATTTGACTGGGTTGCATGTAAATGCAGGTGAACCTCCTGAAATTAGATGTTTCCTTCTAAATAATGAAAGGGAGGAATTTGTAAAATAAGTTTTATCCACAAAATATTCCATAATTTCTAAACCTATATTCTCTGCTGAAAGAAAAAGCAATTTTGCTTTGTGAGTTAGCCTATTGTGTAATATGTAATGCACAGTCCCCTATCTTATGGGTCCCTGAAACCGGTTCCATGGAGGACAGTTTTTCCACTGTGGGTGTGTTTTTGCATGTTGCCTGGGTCCTAAGCATGCGTGGATAGGGCTTCACTCACTTGTATGGCCCTGACAGGCTGTGGACCATTTATTCACATATCATTTCAAAAACAGGCTTAAAATGTTTCAGATGGGAAACTTTTCTTCTTTTAGACATCTGTATGAATCTGCTTAGATTGGAAGGAAGATTTTTAGCATTGGTGCTAAGTCAGTTATATACTCCATAACAATTATATTTATCTTTTAATTTGTTTATACGTTGTTTGGTTGTGATTCATTGATAATAAAGTCCAATAGAGCTGGAATAATATAATTTTATTGGGATAATATAAGGTTAATATAAATATAAACTTTAGCAGTGGTCTTCCACAATCTACAATTCTCTTAATTTTTCATAAATTAATACAAGGCAATTTGGTGTGTTCAAAACTGTGCCCTGTAGGTTTATACTGAAAGATCTTCAGTTAGTGGGTCAAATGAAGTGCCTAACCTGAAATCAAATTTGTGGACAAATACTGTTTTTTGTGCTAGCAGCTGCACTCCTGTAATTTGAGCACAGTTTGTTCACAGTCTTGCAGCATGAGATCTTGAACAGGAAATGCCAGGGATTGAACATGGGAATTGAGCCATAATCTTTCTCCTAACTATACAGAATTGATGGCTTTAATTTTTCTGCATTTTCTTTTTCTCAGTTGAACATACTGGTTGCTTTTTCAAGAAATTTTACATCGCACTAACTGGAGATATATGTAGCTATTTTAATAATGTGTCCTCTTGCTTGGATCTGAGTCCCCAATAGCAATAATCCTAATGTTACTCTTCATTTAGTTGTCTTAATAAAAATGGAAACTTTTCAAGATTACATAATTTTGAAATTCGACAGCTTTATTGGAAATTTTATTGGAAATTTTATATAGGCACATAAGTAGCAAAGCCAGTTCTAAAGTTGTCATGCAAAAAGCAGCATGGGTAACATTCACTCTTTCCCCTGGACTTCCCCATGGTTCATTGTCCACTAATCAATTACATTCATTTTGTTTGGGAACATTCTGCCCAGCTCAGAGTTTTCCCAGCATTTGATCTTGGAATGTTTGGACTGTCCTGGGCTGTGTCAGCTCACTTGATTTCCTCAATTCCCTCCCAAGCTTCTATTTCATTCCAATACTTTCTCTCCCCACTCCCTGTTTCTGTTGATTGGTTGCGAGCAGGGGTGAATGGCAAGTCAGCTGTGACATGTCGACTTTCAAGAAGAAAGACGATGCTTCAATGAAACAAATGTGGACAGTGTTACATTTCAACAACAAAAAATGTTTTTCTTTTTTTCTCCTATCGAGGCCGGTTTGGGTACTTAACATGGAACCTGTGGATGAGTCTAGGTGCCCAACATCTGCTATCAATGTCTACCAGAAGGAATCCCTTCCATAACACTAAAACTACAATTACCTTTTATAGTATCGGGAGTCAAGGATTTTCTTGATCTTGAAATGTTATTCTTTTACTGTGAGAGGGTGAAGAAGTGGTTTAATAGCCAGAAAAGCGAAACACTGTGTGGATGCACCTGAGATTTTTTAGCTGTTCTAACTCCACTGTCACCAGATTCACAATTTGGATAATGGGGAAAGGAATGTATACTTAAGGCTCAACTTTCTGCAGGAGTGCCTCAGATTCAGGAAGTTAATGGATAGGTACAAATTGGCTCCTACTCTAAATTCTTTTGTGGGCCTTCTCTTCTTATCTGTTTGTCTCTTTTGCACTTCCCTATTTTCTCTAATGCAGGGATGGGCAAACTTTTTGGCTCGGGGTCCACATTGACTTTTAAAATTTGACAGATGGGCCGGGTCAGCACAAGATTTTTTGGGAGTCGCCCCTCCCCCCTTCTCCTCCTTCCCCTCCCCTCGGAGGCCCCTTGAGTCAGGAGTTGCTACCGCCGGCATGGCTTCGCACGGCTCCAGTCCCGCGTTGCCTCAGGAAGGGAAAGGCAAAAAGGAAGAGCCGCGGTGGTGTTTTGCAATGGCAGCAGCGGCACCAGAGGCTCAGGCTCAGCAGCTCCTGGTTTTGCCTTTTCCTTCCCAAGGCAACGCGGGACTGGAGCCGCGTGGAGCTGCGCCGACGGTAGCAACTCCTGACAGCCCCAGCCGGACACCTGAGCAGAGCCCGGGTGGAACTGCCTGTTGCTGCTGGCTCGCCTCCTCCAAGCAGCCCGCCCGCCTGCCGGGCTTCCCCTCCGCCATGCAGCTCGGGGCCAGGCACAAATGCCCGCGAGTTAAAAGGAAGCTGAAAGTTGCTGGGAAGTTGCTCGGGTTTCCGTGGCTTCCAGGCTTAAACTTTGCACAGGCAAAGTTTGCAGACAGGAGCGTCTTCCCGCCAAGGAGCGGGAAGGGTTCCGCCCAGCGGGCAGGCAGGTGGAAGGAGGCAATCCGGCAGTGCTCCAGGTTTCCCCTCCGCTGCATGGCTCGGAGCCAGGCGCGAGCGCCCGTGAGGAAAAAGGAAGCCGCAAGTTGCTGGGAAGTTGCTCGGGTGCTGGCAGCAGGCTTTTAAAGTGCCGCCCGTGCAGGACCGCTGAGCCGGGAAACAGGGCACCAAGGCAGGGCAAGGCTCCACCAGCAGCGGCCTAGCTTTAGGTGGCTCCAAGCAGCCCGCTCCAAGCAGCCCACCCGCCTGCCGGGCAGAACCCTTCCTGCTCCTCGGCTGGAAGACGCTCCCGCCTGCAAACTTTGCCTTTGCAAAGTTTAAGTCTGGAAGCCCCGGAAAAAAAAGGGGGATCGGTGGGGAATCACCATCGGGGAGGTCGCACTCGAAGGTGATTTTGAATTCCCAGACGAGGCCTTTGCAAAGTTCTTCTTTTCTTTCCTACCCCAAGAGCGCTCTGCACTGTTTTGCAGCTTTGGGGGCCACGCGGCGCATGGCCACGCACAGCAATTTTTTTTCAGGGGCGGGCCGGATTGGACAGACCAACTGGCCGGATGTGGCCCGCGGGCCATAGTTTGCCCACCCCTGCTCTAATGTCTTGTTCACTATGACCCAGGTAGCTTTCAAAGTATCTACCTACTCAGCCAATGAGGATAATAAGGGGGTCTCTTGAGGGTGTTCTAGCATAGACATAAATTCTACCCCAGTATAGCCACCCAAAAGGGGATAAACCTGTGCTACTATGTACAGAATTATAATATGCCACTTCAGCTAAAGGTAACGGTTCAGTCCTAGGGCAGTACCTTCAATGTTACATGATAGTTCCTGTAACATGGAATACCTGCTCTAGGACTGAATTTGTATATTCATAGAATCCATTTGGTTGAGGATTATGGTAGGAGCTAAGTTCCTGGGCAAAGCCTATCAGGCTCAAGAATTCACACCAAAACTTTGATGAGAATTGCACTCTCTGATCTGAAATGATGCACTTTGGGATACCATGGAGCCAGTATATATGCTGTATGAATAATTAGCTAGGGTTAAGTCCAAAGGAAACGTAGGGCATGCTACCAAGGGGGCTTGTTTGGAGAACAAGTCTGTGATAGTCCAGATCAGGGGTCACCAACCTTTTTGGACCTCAGGGACCATCAACCTCATAATTTTAAATACTGCAGACCACTAATATGAATTTTGACTGACAGTTGCTTGCTGATATTGGTGGGAAAGTTGGTCCCATATTCCAGAGCTGCAGTAATCACAGGACTGGCTGCTTGTCCACCCAGGTGCCGTGGAGTGGAGGAGTTGCTTCAGGATGACAAAAGGGCCAGTCTTGTGACTACTGCAGCTCTGGAATATGGGACTGGCCCATGGTGGGGTTGGAAATCTCTGCCATAGGGGGTGGCACGTGTAATGTGCAAATTTATGGGTGGTGCAGTATGCAAAAAACAGTGCAGCCCTTGCAGGCTAGTATGAGGTAATGGTGCTGTTGTGGCAAGAGGGAGGTAGCGGCACAGGCAGGCTGAAGTGGTGTTGGAGATGGCTGGAAGGTGCGGGAGCGCCGTGCTACTTGCATTTACATGGCATCAGCATTCTGCCTTCATTCGAGGATTCCAGCTGTAGTTTCCTATGCCACTCGCACTTCAGCGTTTTGACTCCCAGGGACAGGAGTTCGGCCAAGCTATCTGCAAAATCGTCTCTCTCTCTAGGAGTGCTCCTAGAAGCAGTGTGGGAAACTTGGCCAGGCTCTTGAGAGACGAGAGCGACTCCGGCTCCTTCTCTCCGCAAGCGATCTTGCAGGTAGACTGGCCGAACTCCTGTCCCTGGGAGTCAAAGTGCTGAAGTGCGAGTGGCACAGGAAACTACGGCTGGGCTCTAAAGACACAAGAGTGACTCCGGCTGCTTCTCTCTGCTAACAGGCTATCTGCAAAATTGTCTCGCAGAACAGTTTGTGACAATGTGTCTGGTCTCTAACTGTAGCCATATGCACTGGTATTGCTGGTCACAGGAGAGGAGAAAAGGTAGCCAATGGTTTCACACCTCCTGACCTTGTTACTGTGGCTGTAGTTCCCGTGTTGCAGTTGCACTTCCACTCAGAAGGCTTGTTCCACTCAGCCAGGTACCTTGCTTTCCACTTCCATCTCCAGAGGGGTTCTTCCACCTCTGCTGCCTTGCCCACATTTATAGCCTAGCAGGTCTTCGGTCCCTGATGGAATGTCTTTTGCCCCCTCTCTTGTGGCTGCACATTGTTGCTTAGACCTCTCAGCCTTTAGTTTCAGGCATGCTTCAGTTTGGGGTGGCACCAAAGCTTCCTGGACTAGAACCTTTTCCCTGCTTCTTCTCCTCTGAATCTTTGTCTGCTGTCAACTTCTCAGGGTTGGGATCCAGGCAGTTTTACTATTATGAGAACTGTCTTAATGTCAACTGTCCCTTTGATAAACGAAGCAAAAGAAACTCCTGGGACATTATTTTACCAAGTGTATAACTTTACAGATAATTAGACATAGAAGTATCAGAACCAATTCTAAAGTTTTTGTGCGAAAATCAGTGTAAGTAAAATTCCATTTTTACCCTGGATCTCCACACAGTTCATTGTCCACCAAATCAGTTGTATTCATTTTGTTTTGGGAACATTCTGAGCAGCTTGGAGTTTTCCCCACTTTTGATCTTGGGGTGTTTGGACTGTCCCATACTGTGTTGGCTCACTTGAATTCTTCAACTCCCTCCCAAGTCTGCCTTGCATTACAATACTTCCTTCCCCCATCCCTGTTTCTGTTGTCTGGTTGGAGTAGGGGTGTGTCAGCCATGACACCTCAGTGTATGACTTATTGCTGCTTTTGAGAAAGACCATGGGCCTTTCCCTCAGGGCCAAATGATCTTCACAGTAATCAAAGCATGTGCTTGAAAGTAATGAAATAATGGAATAAAGCTTTGGAATGGAGATGCCCTTCTTCCTCTCAGTTAACAGGGAGTTACAGGCAGAACATTTGAGTTTAGGGGAAGGAATTGCACAATTGAATAGACTTCTTTCTTCCTGCATCTTTTTCAGCCTGAACATATATTTGCCTGTAGTTTGATTTCCTGAGGTAGCCTGTGTAAGTAAGTAAAATAATATTTATCAAGAAACATTTATACAAGTACTTTTCTCTTTCCATTCTTAAAACTCTTTTCCTCAGATGGCCTACCATAATTGGATATGTAGGGAAAATGTCATGATGCAAATTAGATACACAATTATACTCCAGTCCCAGGAAATGGAAACGAAAATGTCATGCCTTGATGCATTATTAAAATTGCTAAGACTGTTGTCTCCTATTATCATCAGACTGGCAGAAGCTGCTTATTCCCTCTTCCTGAACCTCAGAAGATTAATGACACATGATGAAGCTAAACAGAACCCTGCTGTAAATGTTGAGTACATGTTTCAGATTCTCAAAGCCAAAAATAGTTCAGTTTCTATTGACTGAAAAAGTTGGGATCAAAAAGTCTAGATTTAAAACCTAGAGCAGAATTTATATAGAATAACAGTGTTGGAAGAGACCTTGGAGGTCTTCTAGTACAGGGGTCCCCCAACCCTGGGCTATGGCCCACCGCTGAGCACAGCCCATTTGAAATCAGGCTGTGTCAGTGGCAGGTGAGTACATGTGTAGCTCCATTCAAGCGGAGGATACAGACTCTCGCAGCCCCACTTACGTGAACAGCGGGTGCTGGTATTTGCAGTGAACAGTGAGCCCTGGTATCACTCATGAGCAGTGTGCCCCCCTGCTGCTCACATGAATAAAACCGCTCATACACATGTCTGTTCCTTGCACAAAACCATCCTCTCTCCTGCTTGCACCAGGCTGGAAAGGCTGGGCAATGCTGCTCTAATCCAACCCTCTGTTCAAACAGGAGACCCTATGCCATTCCAAATAAGTGGCTGCCCAGTCTGTTCTTAAAAGCCTCCAGTGATGAAGCACCCACAACTCAAGCCAGTTCACTGTTTCTCTCTGTCAGGATTGATCAAACATCTGGTACAACCCAAATCCAAGAGGTCAACTAGACTTCTCTTATGCCCAGAAGAGTGTACTATCATTTCCAAGTGGATGGTCACAGGGATTACAGGGCAACTTACCAAGAGGACATCATCCATGTCTGTTTTGGTCCCCAGTGGTTCTTGGATTAGAGTGGTCAGAGTTCTTGCACCATCATTGGGGATGGAGTGAGCTTGGTGATTGCATTTCCTCCAGGACTGTTTCTCTAGTTCATGGTTTCTTAGTGGGTCCTGAGGTGAAATCTTGGATCTGGCATGCAGTTTGGTAGTCAGTGGGTTGGAGACCTTCCTTCCTGGACTAGACACAATCAGTGGAGTGTCTTTGTGGGCTTATTTCTTTTCTGAGCAGAACCTCTGCCATTCATGGGTTGGTTATAGGATTGGGTTAGATTGATCTCAACCTTGCACAAGACACTTCTGGAGATGCAGGTGTTGTAGATATCACTGTTCAACCCATCCTAGAAGCACATGATCAGCATATTTTGTGGCCAGTCAGTTAGCCTAAAAGCCAGGTCTTGGAACTCTTGGATGTAAGCAGCCACAGGTCAAGACCCTGATTTATGGTCGTGATCCTTGTCCTGGCTTTGCAGATAGCCAAAGGGTTTTCAGTTCATGAGCACTGTCATGAAGCAGTCAAAATTTGTAGCTCTGGGGAATCGTTGTTGAGAGTGAGCATCCCTCTACAGCAGTTCCCTCACATCATGGGTATTCATCACACTTTGACCACTGGTGGGATTCAAACTTTTTTACTACTGGTTCTGTGGGCGTGGCTTGGTGGGTGTGGCAGGGGAAGGATACTGTAAAATCTCCAGTCAGAGGTAGTATTTGCCAGTTCTCTGAAGTACTTAAAATTTCTGCTACTGGTTCTCCAGAACTGGTCAGAACCTGCTGAATACCACCTTTGACTTTGACCCTTCATAAGTAGGTTCAGACTTGGGCCAGTTGTTTAGTCACAATTTCTCCTCAATGCCATAGCCTAGACTGTGGTGCTGGTTGGATTGCTAGGGTATCTGCTGGTTGTGGTGCTGGGGCCAGTGCTGTTGGCAAGGGAGGAGGCATGGCCATGGCAGTAGGCATGACCAAGTCATTGCCAGCTGGAACCAGTGTTGATGGATAGCTGGCAGCACCATTCGAGCCAGGGCCTTGCATGCCTTGAGGTTATCAAAGGCTCCTCTCAGGTACTCTATGGCTTGCTCCAATATCACGTTTTCACAATCCGCTTCACTCAGAGTCACTTCCTTCTCAATTTCTACATGAAGTTTCCTCTTGGCTTCCATGTATGAAAGTGACCCTGGAGGGCTGCTCATCCCAATCTTCTTTCTTCCAGACCCCCAGGATCTTCACACTTCTGGCTTCCACCAAGTCTGACTCCCTCCTTTTTAGGTCATCTCTAACTTCTATATGCCAATTGTCTACCCCCCAACTCCCAATGATTGGTAACAAGATGCCAGCAGGACATCAAACTGAAGATGGCAGATCTGACAGAAGGTGATGGTGGGAATTATTCCTTCATTGGGAACATTTCACATGTAATTTAGTAAGGCGTACTTAAGCTTTACTAAATAGTCCTTTTTATTCAAAACATGCCATACAAACAATATTGACTTCCTCTTACTTCTATAAATCATGAAATCATCATCCATGTGTGCAGTCTTTAATGGGGAACATAGCATTGTACATGTGAAAGATTCTGTCTTGTAGAAGTCACATTGTATTTTAATGACAAACAAGGTAACAATGTAAAATTGTTCATAATTGCTTATGTGGCCAGTTTCCTATGCAAATTTATTGCCCGAACTAGGCATTAATAGTGGTAGAAATAACGTGCAATCATACTCTAGCCTTATCTCCTTCATTTGTTGTCATTCTCTATAAGAAAACACAAACCACAATTGTCATATATGAGCAACTCTTCACATATAGAATGCTTTTCCAGATGATAGAACATACATGCAGCTAGCCTCAGTTAGTGACAATGTGTGTGTGGAATGTGAGTGGCCTCACTTGGGTTTCAAACAATGGGTATCCTATATGAAAGTAACACGTGAAAAGGAGCTTTTGTGTACATTTCTATTTTTAACCTCTCCTAATTAAGAACATCTTCAGGCATGAATAGGAGAGAATCTAGGGATAAGAATTTAACTAGAAAAATATTTCCTTTGATCTGAATAAATCTTCTCTAAAACTTCAAATGGACCAAAGTCATAAAAGCTCAAGAGTAGGATCTACTACATAATTAAACTTCATGCTTCAGTTCTCTTTCATCTATTCATCCCATCCCTTGCCCCTTAACAGGAAGAATGAATTTAGCTGAAAACATCCACTTTTAAATGCATTCTGAAAGTGTGTTTCCTTGTACGATATAGCTGGATATTCAGAATAGTTTAAAGTCTCTGCTGACATATTGCATATTATTCTCTCAGCTCAGCATTCAGATATTATTTTTGATTAAGGAAATAAAGCAAGTGTCTGTAATTAGTGGAAGAAAAGATGTGCTCAATCCAATTAAAAGTTCTTGAAAAGCTTATTAGTGAAGCTTGAGATCTTCTTTGTCCTAAATAAAGTTAGGACAAAGACTGCAAGGGAGAAGCTTTTTTCCCCCCCAATTGCAAGGTCCTATGCAACAAAATATGCCTTCCTTTGGGACACACCTATAACACTATTTTACTTTTTTGGATCCATCCTGGACATTTATCCTTCTACCTTGGGCAAGGGTTTTCTGTCTTGGGCAGAGGAGATTAGAAGATCTTCAAAATCCCTTGCAGGCCTATGATTGTATAAGTTTTCTCCCAGGAATATCAGACTTATAATTTGTTGCTGTTTTATAAACAAGCAAGCAGCATTAAGGGAATTATCTAGCCTGTGGTCAAATCATCAAAAGCCTTCTAAATTATCATTGCGTAAGCAAAACTAGGATTGCAGCAACTTTATCGTAGCACTTCATAACAAAAATGAACTATCAAAACAACAGCTTTGTATTATAAAAGTTCTGTCCTACAATCTATACCTCCAATTTTATAATCTCTTTGTAAAAAAGAGACAAATGATGGATATCAGAGGGGAACTGTTTTGTGAATTGTTCACTGTGTGCGTGAAATAAGGTTCTTAATCGTATCTATTCAGTGCCACTGAGTTCCAGGTAAACCACACTACAGTGGCATCATCCATCTCCTAATCTTGCATGACGAGAGTTGTCCAGTTTAGTTAGCGCTTTAGCTTTGTATTTAGGAGAAATATCTTTCTTGGTTAACATTCCACACTGGAACATTCTGAACATTTTTTATATACCACAAGTTTCCTGCTGCTTTCTCTATGTGGAGGGTCACAGTTTTAAGAAGTATGCTACAATCAAGGATTCGGCTTTCCTGTCTGCTAAATTTGAGCTAACTATATGTATCGACGCCCTCTTTACTCCAGAGATCTAGAAGAGTACAATATTTTTGTCTAGTTCTGCTTTTGGGTAGAGGGATGGGTTCCAGGAGGCAAGGAGGATTTTTAAAAATAACAGTAATATCCTTTGAGTGGCACAGAGAACACTGATGACTGCACAGATGACAATTAGAGGACTGGAGACTAAAGGATATGAAGAAGGGTTGCAGGAATTGGTTATGTCTAGTCTAATGAAAAGGATTAGGGATGGTATAAAAAGAGTCTTCCAATATTTCAGGGGCAGCCACAAAGAAGAGGGGGTTAGCATATTCTGCAAAGCGCCCTGACGGCAGGACCAGAAGCAGTAGATAGAAACTAATCTAGGAGAAAATTAAACTACAAGTACGGAAAAATTTCCGGACAGAACAACTAATCAGTTGAAGGGCTTCCCTCAAAAGTTGTGGGTGCTCCATAACTAGTAGTTGTTAAGAAGAGATTGGACAACTATTTTTTGAAATGGTATAAAGTCTCCTGCTGGAGTAAGGGGTTGGACTAGAAGACCTCCAAGATCTTTTCTAACTCTATTATTCTGTTAAGACAGCAGGGTTTAATAGAGAGCTTTACATGAACAGAACAGTGCTTAGAACTTTCTGTGGTTTGAATAATAATGACTGATCTAATTGCAAATACTCTTCTTTTAAGGCAAATCATTGCAGAATCAAATTTAACAAATTGTATATATTTGTATTTTTGACATTAAAGTATTTTATATTGGCATATAAGATGCCTGCACCAGGCAGTAGTTTTAGTGGAATGAAGAAAGCGTAAAACCTGTAAAAGTGGTTGGGATGAGTATGAGGCTATGGAGAAGTTTGAGTATATATTATTCAGATATTCCAGTAAAACAAAGGAGCAAATATTTATATCTTTTTTAAAATAAACTTTTCAGAATTCATCAAAACTCCTTTTTGTTTTTGTTTGTGTAAGAAAGCTACCTGGAAGTAGCCATAACTGTTTTGATTTTTACACTTGAGGCTGAATGAAGACTATCAAGGCAATGTTTGCAAATTAAACTTATGGATATGATCAAAGCTATCATGAGTATAAAGCATAGATAAATAGTTCAGTTGAAAAGTAATATTTGTTCTGAGTGACAGTTTGTGATGTAAACTCAGTACTGGTGCAATATTGATATAAAAAATTGCACTATACATATTTTGATGTTCCCTTTAATTTATTTTATCTTTTATCCACAAGCTCAACGTTCTGATTTGCTTAATATCAACCCATCAACTTAGAGAAGGGATTCGACTGAGAAAGACCTTACCCCTGGCCAGACAAGAAACTTCATTCACAAATAAGGGTTATGAGCAATGTGTTGTCATATACCGTATATACTCGAGTATAAGTCGACCCGAATATAAGCCGAGGCACCTAATTTAACCACAAAAAACTGGGAAAACTTATTGACTCGAGTATAAGTCGAGGGTGGAAAATGCAGCAGTTACTGGTAAATTTCAAAAATAAAAATAGATACCAATAAAAACTTTCACTAGGACAGTTGAGAATAAGTTTGATGTTCACAATTTCCTCTTTGAAAGAGACCAGTAAATAGGGAACAAGAAGATGAAGAAAAAGAAGTGTGTTTTTTCACACTTTTCACACTGCAGTGAACAAAAATGGCATCATAGGAACAGGCTTATTCTCAGCCCAAAGGTTTGTTTCTGATTTCTTCCCTGATTTAAGGGAAATTTGGGAAACAATCTCACTATCATGAAAGGTTTGATTGATTCACTAACCCAAAAGATGATGATGATGACAGTGGTAGGCAGGAGTCACTCTCTCCCTTGCAAGAAAAAACCAAGAGCTGTTCTTATGATATCTCTCTCTCTCTCCCCCCCCCAATAAAGTCAAGCCCTTTCCAGCACACGCGCGCGATCCGCCCCCGCCCCTTTGCACCTTGCAAATGCAAAACCCCAGGGTTTTTGCATTTGCAAGGTGCAAAGTGGCGGGAGCGGATCGCGCGCACGTGCTGGAAAGGGCTTGACTGTATTACGGGGAGAGAGAGAGAGAGAGGGAGAGATCATAAGAACGGCTCTTGCTTTTTTCTTGCAAGGGAGAGAGTGACTCCTGCCTCCCACTGTCATCAACATCTTCTTCTTTTGGGTTAGTGAATCAATTAATTTGGGAAATGATCTCACTATCAGAAAACAACGCGAGCTGCCACCACCACCTCCTCCTCCCCCTCCTCCCGAGTGGACTGAAAGCAGCTGGAGCTGAGGAAATGAAGCTGAGTGGAGCGACCTCGGCTCGCGTTGCTTTCTCAGCCTAGAGCTCAGAAAACAACACGAGCTGCCTCCCCCTCCTCCTCCCCCTCCTCCCGAGTGGACTGAAAGCAGCTGGAGCTGAGGAAATGAAGCTGAGTGGAGCGACCTCTGCTTGCGTTGCTTTCTCAGCCTAGAGCTCAGAAAACAACGCAAGCTGCCTCCCCCTCCTCCTCCCCCTCCTTCCGAGTGGACTGAAGGCAGCTGGAGCTGAGGAAATGAAGCTGAGCGGAGCGACCTCGGCTCGCGTTGCTTTCTCAGCCTAGAGCTCAGAAAACAATGTGAGCTGCCTCCCCCTCCTCCTCCTCCCCCTCCTCCCGAGTGGACTGAAAGCAGCTGGAGCTGAGGAAATGAAGCTGAGTGGAGCCGAAGCAATCTCGGCTCGCGTTGTTTTCTCAGCCTAGAGAAAGGGGAAGGGGGCTCATCTGGACCAAGGATGAGTCTCCCCCTCAGTTTCCCCTGAAGGATCTTCTGTCGCTTTTGCCTTCTCCCTACATCTTCCCTCTGTTAAAATCCCCCCCACACACACACACTTATTTTCAGTCGGATAGATTTCGTGTCTGAGCATTCTCACATGGCGGTGGGTCTTCCCCCCAAAAAAAACAGTTAAAAAAAGAAAAAACAATATATCCTCAAGCAAGAACTTTTCTGCTTCCGATTACCCCCATGCTTAAAAGTTGCAAAGGAAACACGGAATCAGGGAAGTGGCTGCCCAGCTTCAGAGCTCCACACCATTTTTTTTTCAGAGGGGAATCTGAAAAATCGAGTATAAGCTGAGGGGTTTTTTTTCAGCACAAAAAATGTGTTGAAAAACTCGGCTTATACTCGAGTATATACGGTAACTACTGAGTATCATCAGCATATACAGCTGAGTATCATCAGCCTATTGGTGATACCTCAATCCATGGTGAAGAATGATCTCACCCCAGCAGCTTCATATAAATGTTGAACAGGAGCAGAGAGAGTACAGAGCCCTGCAGAACCCCATAAAGCAGTGAGCGAGGGCTGGATCTCTCCCCTCCTATCCACACTGACTGAGAGAAGCTGCAGAGGAAGGAAGTGAACCAAGCCAGCACAAGGCCTCCCACTCCCATCGCCTGAAGCCACCCCAGGAGAATCCCATGGTCAAATTACTTACCTTTGCAAGTAAACTTTTTCATCTAAACTTGACTATTGCTGAACATATTAGAAAACTGCTACAGACTGCATCAAAGTGCTTGTTGTAGTGAAATAAATATTGAACAATACAACACATATTTTTGTCCAATAAAGATTTTGCTCTTAAGTTGATTATAGTTTTAACCTCTTTAACCTCTCTGCTGCATATAGTACCAATCAAGTTTTCAAGATGGCTGTGCACATGGATACTGCAGCTGGCCGTTCGTTCTTTCAGTGTATGGTGTGTATGATTCTGTGTGTGTTTTGGATTCTTTCTTTGATTGAATCCTGTGGGGCAAGGGGCATCTACAGTCGGCAAGCCTTGTTACAAATTGAACTGAAATGTGAAAAGGCTATTACGGGTGATTTTATACATTCTCATAACATACCAAAGGAGGCAGCTAGGACCCTGGGGGAGCCATGGATCACTATTCCTGCAGGAAGGAGGAAGAGGTGGAGAAAGAGGAACAGGAAGAGGAAGAAAGGATTCCATGCTGGGGTTTTCTTTAGGCTGAGTAAGTTTCCATACAAGCCTTCAATTCCAAGTATATTTTTTACCAGTGCAAGAACTCTGACTAACAAAATGGATGAATTAAGGGTACAGATTACAAAGACTAAATTCATCAAGAACTGCTATGTTTTGCTAATCACAAAAACCTGGCTTCATTCACTCATTCCAGATGCAGCTGTTGAGCTAGAAGGCTACATAGCTCACCGGCAGGACAGGAGTAGAGATTCTGGCAAGAACAAAGGGGGAGGTTTAACCCTTTATGTGAACAAAAGCTGGTGTATCAATACAAAGACTAGACAGCTTCTGCTCCCTGACTTTTAAATGTAGACCCATATATCTTCCACAGGAATTCAGCATGGTCTATATCCCACCTGATGCCAACACTACCATAGCTTTGGGATTCTTGTATAATATTGTTTGTAATCAGCAGAATAAGTATCCTGATGTTGTGCATATCATAGTGCGGGACTTTAATCAAGCTGATTTAAACGCAGTGCTCCCTAAATTCTATCAGCATGTTAAATGTGCAAACAAATAGGAGCAAACATATTGGACAAAGTATATACCAACATCAAACATGGCTATAATGTCATACAATTATCACATTTGGGACAATCAGACTATTTCTCACTGCTTTTAGCCACCAGCATACACCCCCCTTACGAGACGCACTCTGCCTATAATAAAGATAGTGAAATCTCGGCCAGAAGATGCTTCCCAACAACTTCAGGATTGTTTTGAGAACACAAATTGGGACAAGTTTTACCCTGACCTAGAGGAGCACACTGCAACTGTTCTGTGCTATATCAAACACTGCACAGATACTATCACTGTGGATAAACCTATTAGGATCTATCCCAATAGAAACCCTGGATGACCAAGGAAGTCCAGCGCCTCTTGAATGACAAGACCGAGGCCTTTAGGTCCGATGATCGGGCAAGATAAAGTGTTGCTAGAGCTAATCTGAAGAAAGATATTCAGAAGGCCAAGACTGATCATAAGAGGAAGATTAAGGATAATTTTTATAGCAATAATATGAGGCAGGTATGGCAAGGTATTCAACAAATTACTAACCATCAACCAACCATCAATCCCTGCTGAGGGGGATGCTTCATTGGCAGAGGAACTAAGTCATTTCTTTGCTCACTTTTAAGTGGAGGCATCAGAGACAGATAAATGCAACCACCAGCCAATTGTAGCCCCCACCTCATTGAATGAACAGGAGGTGAGGAGCATTCTGAGGGCCCTAGAAAGGCTGCTGGTCCTAACGGTATCTCTGGCCGAGTGCTTAAAGACTGTGCTGATCAGTTGGCTGGAGTCTTTACCAGGATCTTCAATCAGTCTTTATTCCAGTTTACTATTTTATCTTGTTTGAAGGCTTCCACCATTGTGCCACTGCCAAAGAAGTTCCCTATCAATAATCTCAACGATTACAGACCAGTGACACTCACTCCTATCATCATGAAGTGCTTTGAGAAATTGGTCTGCCGGCACATCATTTCTAGTCTTCCGCACACATTTGATAAACACCAGTTTGCATACAGGAGAAATAGATCTACAGAGGATGCTATAGCCATCACTGTTCACACTACTCTGACTCATCTCGAGCAGCAGGAGGGGGGCTATGTGAGGATGCTTTTTGTAGATTTTAGTTCTGCATTTAACACAATTCTTCCACATAGACTAGTGTCTAAACTTCTGGACCTTGGAAACTCATATTCAATCTGCCTTTGGATTATGGATTTCCTGTCTGGCCACTCACAGAGTCAGATTAGGTAATCATATCTCTTCAGCCCTTATTCTTAATACTGGTACACCACTGGGTTGCATATTGAGTCCCTTACTCTATACTCTTTATGTGCATGACTGCACACCCACTCTTGCTAGTAATACTATTACTAAATTTGCAGATGATACAACAATGGTGGACTCATCTTTGGGAAGAGAATGAGTCTGCCTACCAAGATGAGGTGGACCGGTTGCTTTTGTGGTGTGGAGACAATAACTTGGTCCTCAACCAATAAGACCTTCTATAGTAGACTATAGAAGGAACAGATCAGACACCCAGCCCTTGCTTATCAGTGGAAACCAAGTGGAGCAAGTGGCCAGTTTTAAGTTTCTGGGTGTTAACATAAAAGAGGACTTGACCTGGGGTGCTCACATTGCAGCCCTGGTCAAAAGGGCCCAGCAGAGATTATACTACCTGAGACTTCTCAGAAAATAACAACTGAATGAAAAACTGTTGGTGACTTTCTACTGCTGCACCATAGAGAGTATCTTAACTTACTGCACCTCTGTATGGTTTGCCTATTGCACAGTGACAGATAGGAAAGCACTCCAGAGGGTTAACATCATTGCCCAGAAGATCATTGGTTGCCCTCTCCCTTCTTTGGAAGAGCTTTATAGCTCCTGCTGCCTTAAGAAAGTTCAAAACATTCTCAAAGATCCATCTCATCCTGGGCATCCTTTTTTTGAACTATTACCATCTGGCAGACAGTACAGAATAATAAAAACAAGGACAAATAGGTTGACAGATAGCTTCTATCCCAGGGCAGTAGCTCTTTTGAATTCTGCTGTATAGTGCAGTGTTGGTGCTGTGTTGGGGGTTTTCAATTCAATGTGTGGAGTGTGAAGGATGTGTGTTTGTGTTTATTTTCATGGTCGTGATATGCACTGAAGATGATGTTTGATTTCGTTGTATGAGGTGCAATGACAGTAAACTAAACTAAACTAAAATAATCACTATAGAACCAGAAAAGGCAATAAAAGGGTAGATGAAAATAGTTAATAGTTTTGGAGAATTCTCTGAATATAAAATCAATCTTGAAAAAACAAAAATAATTAAATATATTTGACACAAGGAGAAATTAATTTTTGGGAGGAGTAATTTGCAGCTCAGATAACTCACTTTTTGAAATACTTTGATTTTCAGCTGACAGGCAACAGTCAAAAATATATTTAATAAATGTAAAATATTGTAAGGGCTCAAAAGGGACCTTGAAAGGGAAGGAATCTAGGACCAATTGTAGTTATCTAATGAATGTGTTGTCCAAACTATTCCACATGTGCCAATCAGAATTTCAGAGAGTACTTTAAAGAAATGAAAAGAAACTATCTATAAATGTATATTTATATAATCAGAATGGGAAAAGACTAATAGTTAAATTAGAATATTTTTAAAAAATTAAAAGAGCACTTCTATTGCCCTTCCCAACTTTACATTGCATCACAAAGCAAGTTGCTTGTCTTGCATATGACTGAATAATTGAATGGCAATTCTGTAAAGAGCCAGCTCATAGATATTTAAGATGTTGAAATGTAAAAGTGGATAAAAATTTAAAAGTACATATTATTAGCCAAAGTTTGATAAACAAAGAGAATAATAAACTCAACAATTTCATCTCTAGTTTTTCCACAAATACTTTACATGTTGAAGGTTATTATAATTAGAAAAATATAGTTGCATATCCAGACATGGTTAATTCAGATTCTATCAATAGATCAATAACTACATAATGAAGTTTTGTAGTATTTTGAGAAAATCTAGCTGGTCGTGGAAATATAGATTCTGCTCTGTCTTAATTCTGGTTGTTTCAATTCATTCATTAATGTGTTAATTTGTTTTAATATGGTTTTCTTTGTGGTTGATGCTAAATAACCTTAAACATTTTGAATTCCATATTGCAAATAAAGGAAAATCAGGAATTAGATTGTTTAGAGGAAATTGCTTAGTTTGTGTTAGCATCTCAACTAAATAACCTACAATATTGCAGTAATAATAAACCATTAACCTCAATTTGAAGATTCCTTTGAGATGCAATTTTAACATATATAAATTTAATTAACATGCATCTGGAAATATAACATATATTATCTATCATTGAGCAAGTTTCATGAGTAGAAGGTTAATAAGAAACTTTTTTCTTATAAATTTATTTTTATTCAAAAAGTTTAAATATAAACTCCAAATAGGAAAAGAAATTTTACAAAACAGAACAAAACTAGACAAAACATGGTTAAAATGTGGATGAAAAAGACAAACAGCAAAAATACATATATTGTCCCCTTCATTTCTACTAATAGCTGTGTATGTTCCTCCATAAGCCAATTGCGAACTCTTGCTGATCAAATTATAGAGGCTGCCAAACACCTAGATTTTTTTTCCCATCATTTTAGGAGATTTCAATCGAGCAAATTTAAAGAAAGAGCTCCCAAAATATTTCCAGCATGTGTAAATGGTCTCACCAGGGGCAAAAATACTTTAGACTAATGCTACACAACAATAAAAGATGCTTATAGGTCTTTACCATGAGCAGCTGTGGGGCACTCTGACCACTGCCTGATTCACCTTGTACCTGCCTACAGACTAAGACTTAAAACATGAAACCAAGAATTAAATCAGTGAGGACTTAGTCTGATGAGGCAAAGCTGAAGCTCCAGACTTGCCTTGATTGCACTGATTGGAATGTTTTGAAGATACATCCGCAGACCTAGATGAGCTTACAGTTACTGTAACATCATATGTCAGCTTCTGCGAAGACTTATATGTACCAACTAGGAACCTGCAAATATATAGTAACAGTAAACCTTGGTTCACAGCCAAATTTAAGCAGCTATGTTGTTCCAAAAAGGAAGCCTACAGAAAAGGTGACAGAATGCTATACAATCAGGCCAGAAATATATTAACAAGAGAGATCAGAGCAGCAAAAAGAAGCTACTCTGAAAAGTTAAGGAATCAGTTCTCAACAAATGAACCAGCAACATATGGGAAATTCTTAAAAACACAGCAAACCTCCTTCCCAGGCAGAAGGAAATCAACAACTAGCAAATGACCTGAATGTGTTTTACTGCAGGTTTGAAAGCAAACTACAGCCACTTATCTCCACAACTCCCATCTCAAACACAGCAACAACAGCCAAGCCTCCTACAACTGGCCCCAACCCATTGGGTTCACAACCTCTGGTGATCACAGAAAAAGAAGAGCAAGATCTATTTCACAGACAAAAGCCAGGAAAAGCATCAGGGCCAGACAAGATAACTCTTTCTTGCTTAAAAGTCTGTTCTGACCAATTGGCCCCCATCTTCACCTGAATCTTCAGTAGATCACTAGAGATGTGCTATGTTCCTTCCTGCTTCAAATGCTCTACTATCATCCCAGTGCTAAAGAAGCCCTCCAAGAAAATGAATGACTACAGACCAGTTGCTCTAACATCTGTAGTTATGAAAATATTTGAAAGGCTTGTGCTGTCCAACCTAAAGATCATCACAGATCCACTATTAGATCCCATGCAATTTGCATACCAAGCAAATAGATCAACAGATGATGCTGTTAATATGGCTCTGCATTATATCCTACAATACCTTAAATCCCCAAATACCTACGCAAGGGTCCTCTTTGTAGACTTCAGTTCAGCATTCAATACCATCATTTCAGACATTTTTCTAACTAAACTAAACCAGCTAAACCTGAACACACTTGTAAATGGATTATAAGCTTCCTAACAGACAGGAAGCAACAGGCGAAGCTAGGCAGAATCACATCTGATACCTATAATTAGCGTAAGGCCCCCCCAAGGCTGTGTACTTTCTCCACTTCTCCCAATATACCAATGACTGCATCTCAAATAATCCATCTGTTAAAATACTGAAGTTTGCTGATGACACAACAGTGATTGGTCTCATTCGAGACAACAACGAATCCATATACAGACAGGATACAATTTGCCTCGTGGTGTAACCGGAACACACTCAAACCATAGAAATGGTGATAGACTTTAGAAGAAATGCTACCACTTCTTACAGTACTAAACAATACAGTAGAGACCTTCACATTTCTAGGTTTTACTATATTACATGACCTAAAATGGACACCTAATATCAAAAACGTCATCCAAAAAGCACAACAAAGAATGTTCTTTCTGCGCCAACTCAAAAAGCTTAAACTGCCCAAGGAGCCGCTGATACAGTTCTACAGAGGAAGTATTGAATCTATCATCTGCACCTCTATAACTGTCTGGTTTGGTTCTGCAATCCAGCAACCCAGCCACAGACTTCAGAGGATAATTAGGACTGCAGAAAAAACAATTACCACCAACCTGCCTTCAACTGAGGACCTGTATATTGCAAGAGTCAAAAAAATGGCTGTGAAAATATTTACAGACCTCTCACATCCCAGACATAAACTGTTCCAACTCCTTCCCTCAAAACGACTCTATAGAGCACTGCACACCAAAACAACTAGACACAAGAACAGTTTTCCCTCCAAAGCAATCACTAGTTGAACAGTGTTGAGGGAAATAATTCCCTCAACACTGTTCAACTATTACAAAGTCTGCACTACTATTACTGTTAATCTTCTCATCGCTCCTTATCACCCTCCCATTTATGGCTATATGACTGTAACTTTGTCACTTGTATCCTTATGATTTATATTGACTGTTTCCTAGTATGATTTGATTGCTTGTTGTATCCTATGACTATCATTAAATGTTGTACCTTATGATTTTTGACTCTTGACGAATTTATCTTTTCTTTTATGTATGCTGAGAGTATTTGCACCAAGACAAATTCCTTGTGTGTCCAATAACACTTGGCCAGTGAAGAATTCTATTTAATTGAATACATTATCAACAAAGATAACTTTCTCCCCTTGTGAATCAGGCCCAATATTTATAAACTGATAAGGTTTTGTTTATAAGATTTATGAAAAATTATAAATATCTATTTGAAACCAGTTTGACTTGCTACACACACACAAACACACACACACACACACACAACACACACACACACAAGAAAGTTCAGTCCACCACTCATCAATTTCATTATCTTTGAATTTCTTGTATTCATGGCCTTTTTGACCCAGCAGGAAACCATTTGATTTGCAGTCCATCAGCCTGCAATCAAGTCCAACTGTTATCTACTGCCTTTGAGTAAGTTCTGGGATTGATTCATAATTGTTGCCGACCTAATAAAAATGTTTTATTAACATTTTCAAATAAGGCTTGTAAATTTGAGGGCATTTCTTTTTAAAGATTTCCCAGAATGCTTTATTTCTTTTCATAGACATTTTAAAGACAAATATTTCTTTCAAGGACAATAGAAACAGATATATCGCAACAAAATGTCTAGAGCGAAAAGTTGAGATAAAATTTCCTAGGAAGAAAAGGAATTATAAGAAAAGGAATTTTCCCATCAACAGTTTTAAAAAAGAATAAGACCTGAACTTTTGAAAAATGAACAAAAACAAAGTCCTTATAGTAGAATCAAGTACAGGTAGTCCTCGGATTATGACCACAACTGAGCCTGGAATTTCTGATGTTAAGTAAGGCATTTGTTAAGTGACTTTTGCCCCATTTTACGATCTTTCTTGCCACAGTTTTTAAGTGAATCACCACAGCTGATAAATTAGTATCATGGTTGTTAAGTTAATCTGGCTCCTCCATTGATTTTGCTTGTCAAAAGGTTGCAAAAGGTGATCACATGACCTTGAAAGGAATGACAATGGTCATAAGTATGAACCAGTTGCCAAGCATCTGAATTTAGATCACATGATCATGGGGATGCTACAAAGGTCATAAGTGTGAAAAACGATCATAAGTCAATCCAGCAAGGGATTTTTAGGATACACTTGCCTTAAAGCAGTTGGTTCAAATGTAGATCAGAAATTAAGAAAAGCTTTATAAAGAATTGAATTAAAATCTAGTTGTGCTTAAAAAAACAACAGCTGAAGGGAAGAGATAATTAACAAGCATCTGGAAATCTAACATATATCATTGAGCAAGTTTCATGAACAAAAGATTTATAAATTACTTTTTAAAAAGAGTTTCTATCTCTATGTGTCTGAGAGCGAGGGTAATGATTGTTCTATTCAGAACATATTTGGAAGTTTACTATAAATTCTTTTGGATAATCCAAATTTTAAATTTCTAGGTTCTATCATATCACAAGACCTAAAATGGACATCTAATATAAAAAATGTCACCAAAAAAGCACAACAAAGAATGTTCTCTCTGCACCAACTCAGAAAGCTCAAACTGCCCAATTCAGAAAGCTCAAATTGCCCAAGGAGCTGCTGATAAAGTTCTACAGAGGAATTATTGAGTCTGTCATCTGCACTTCTATAACTGTCTGATTTGATACAGAAATTAAACAGGGCAGCTATAGACTCCAACAGTTAGTTAAGACTGCAATAAAAACAATTACTACCAACCTGCCTTCCATTGAGGACCTGTATACCGCACGAGTCAAAAAGAGGGCTCTGAAAATATTTACAGATCCCTCACATCCTGGACATAAACTGTTTCAACTACCCTCAAAATGATGCTATAGAGCACTGCACACCAGAACATTAGACACAAGGACAGTTTTTCCCCGAATGCCATCACTCTGCTAAACAAATAATTCACTCAACACTGTCCAACTATTTATAAAGTACCTTATGATTCTTGATGAATGTATCTTTTCTTTTATGTACACTGAGAGTATTTGCACCAAGACAAATTCCTTGTGTATCCAATAACTTTTGGCCAATAAAGAATTCTATTCTATTCTATCTACATTTAGGGAAATCCCTACTCATGCCTCCCAAAATTTGATATTTTATATTGATTTCAAGAAGTGGGCTTCATTAAAATATTTTTATTACATCTGGAACACAAATTGAAGCAATTGATTTCCCTTATTCAGTCTGAAATCTCTGAAATCTTAGGAAATGTTTTCCAAAGTCCAAAATAAATTTCTGACATTTTTCAATTGACAAATTATTCATGTAGTTGCCACGCTGAGTGATAAACAGTTTTTAATTTATTCTTGTAAATTAAGATATTTAGTATGCAGATGTTGTGATAACATGAATACCTGACCCATTTTTATTAAATTAGCCCAATGTTTTGGATTAACACAAAATTCTGAATTACTAGCTTTAAAAATAAATAGGTAATAAATACCTCTAGGATGATTTTCTCATAGTCTTGTTTTTTTTATTGCAGGTACTGAGAAACAGTAGATGTAATTTTGAAGACCACTGTCGGTAAAATGGCTTTAGCTGGCTGCCCAGATTCCTTTTTGCATCATCCTTATCGGATAGTAAGTTATAGCTTAATTAAATTCTGTATATTTCAATTGAATGTTCTCTTAGCAGACTGCTTTGTTTAGGGCAGTGTTTCTCAGTAAGGGCTAGTTTAAAATGTTTCAGCTTCAACTCCCAGAACATATGCAAGAAGAAATTAAAATTAGCAATAATAAAATATAATAATAATATAAAATTTAAAATTGCAGTGTGAAATTCAAATACTGTACACATAAATATATATGTACATGTGCACGCACACATGCATACATACACATACAAAGGTTGTCTTTGGTTTATAACCACAACTTAATCAAAATTTCTGTTGTTAAATGAGACATTTTATTAAGTGAATTTTGCCCCATTTTGCGACCAAGTACGTGACAGTTGCCAAGCACCCAAATTTTGATCATGGGGATATTGCAACAATGTTAATGTGAAAAATGGTCATGTTAATTTTTCTAGTGCTGTTGTAGTTGAATGGACGCTGAACAAATGTAAGTTGGGAGGACTACCTATAGATGGCTTTCCATACTAAGACAGGTTCAATTACTCTTCCTCTCTTGCCTGATGCATTCCATCATAACAAACCTGATAACCTTGTAAGTTATTTCAGGGTTGCTATCATAAAGTAGGAATTTCATCTGTCATTTATTGTATCTTGTTTCCTAATGAAGATAGAGCTTTTCATTTTCTGTATAAAAATGCTAATACCAAAGAATATGTTTTATATTTTCTACCTGTCCTGAATTGTAAGGACATGCTCATAGTGAGTATAGTTTCTTTTTGTATCTTCCAGCTAGATGTGCTAAAAGGAGGGCATTGTATTGGGTTTAGGTAAAAGTCATTCTCTGATTTGGGAAGTTAAGTTGTGTCCACAGCTGGTGTATCTTCCGCTATCTGCTGAAGAAACCTGAGTTGTATCACCAACATCCAAGTGTCAGTCTGTGTCAAATAGACATTACTTAAATGTGACTCTTTTTGCTCATAATCCAAAAATAATAGGTGGGGGAAAATCCTAGTGAGAGAACTTGTCGTAAAGTGCTTGTTTACATACACCCTGAAATATGTATTATAATATCAGTGGAGCTAAACATATACAGAAGTGTCAGCTTCAACCAGTAGTGTAACATAGCCTGCCATATTCTAGTGTCTACTCTCACACTTCCAGTTCCATGCATAGTGAAGCATTAGAAATACAGTCCTTGGTTTATATTTGTGATGAAGTTTAGAAGCAATTCTTTAAATATTTTTATTATCTTCATTTTTGTTTCTTTTTTCCTTCTTTCTCTTACATTTTCTATTCTGTCTTGCTTTATTCTTTTCCTTTCTGAGATTATTTTTCAGTCTTTTATTGTTTTATCATGAAAATGATAAATACATCACACACAAAAAATAAAAGAATAAATGATAAACTGTTAGAGGAGAACAGCATTTTTGAATTAATCTGTCAAACTTGCTTTGCTTTATTGCAAAATTTGAAAGAGATGAATATTATAGACCAAAATGAACAAATAGTCAAAAACATCCTTGAATCTGCTACATGTATAGTATAGCCAGAAAAACATTTGGTACAGTCAAAAATCTTTTATGATAGTACTGATTTAATTAAAAAAGCAAAACAATGGACAATGAAAATTTTACTGATAAATTTGAGTAATGTTGAACTTTGCAAGACCATAAGAAAACATATCCAAGAAGAAATGTGTCAGTTTAATGTGAAGCTTGTGTAAAAAGCAATTGAAGAAAACCAAGGGATTGATAGAGCAAAATGCAAGCTTATAAATACAAAAAAGAAGATTTTTTTCATTATTAAGATAGCTCTGTTTGTAGAACAAAACAGAAAATGTTAGAAATAATTGGAAAATTTTATTCAGAGCTATACAAAGCTATGCAACACCGGGACTTCTGGTTTGAAGGGCTTCAGCGACAGACAGAAATCTGCAATCGTGCGCGGTTTCTGCCTGGGCTCACCGCTGGAGCGCCCCAAACTGCTGATTTCAGGGCTAAGCCACCCCGTAGAGGTGGTGAAGACGGGGGAGACAGCCAACAGGGTCGAGGAGAGCTACATCTCTCCTCCTCAGCTGGCCAAACTCCCTTTCCCAAAGGCGATAGGAGTGGTGGTCAGAAATGGCCACCTCAAAGAAGAACTCAACTGGAAAAGAACATGCAGGAGGAAGATAAGAAGTGAAAGTTTTGGCTGACCGGGTTAAGTTGAAAAAGCAATAACTAAGGGACCCTGGAACTTAAATTTTACAAAAGATAACATTGCTCCCAAAGAAGAGTCGGAAGCAGCGAAAGAAAGTGAAAAGGGAAAGGTTTGGCTTTTTTTTCTTCTCTCTCCTACCTTACACTGACAGCTAAGAGACCTAAATAAGAAATCAGAAAAATCCACTTTGGCATCAATAGGCAATTTAGCTGAAAATACAATTAAATGCTAAAGGGACAATAAAGATTTCTGAACATAAAAAACTTTTTCTTCTATAAGCAGGAGGGGAGAGAAAAAGAATAAGGGCAGGATCTGGAAGAGGGAGGAGACTGCCTGGACTTCAAAAGAATCTAAAGTAAAATTTCAATAAGACTTCTAAAAGATACATTTTAACTGAAACTTTGCAACTAAATACTAACCCCAGGAAGAGAAAGTGAAAAAAAGAAAGTGTAAAAAGAAACAGCTTGTGTGTATTTGGATTGCTTGGTGACTTTTGGATTTTTGGTTATTATAGTTGAATGACTAAAACTAATTGGGTGGCTGTTTAAAATTTTTACAATGGCATCACTTTTGGATGAATTGAAAATGGAACTTAAAAAATACAAAGATGCACAAGAAGGGGAGGGCTCTTTTGGCTTCGTTTTCCAATTCTTAGAAATGGAGATCTGGAACTATGAGAAACAACAAGAAAAGACTGGGACAAAGAAGAAGCCATCTTTAATGAACAAGTAACTCTATGTGAGGAAGAAAAAGGAAAGCGGGGAAAGAGAATGGAGAACTTAAGACTTAAAAAAACAACCAAAGAAAAGAAAAATAATTTGAAAAATAAATATAATGTTGGAAAGCAACAGAAAAGGGGAATGCAGAAGAGGGAAATAGAGGTAGAGAGACAAAGGGATAAAAAGGGGAGAAAGAAGAAGAGAGAAAAGAAGGAAAGGAAAAGAAGTTACAAAGGTCCGGAGCAAGATATAAAGAAATAGGACCTATTTAGAGATAATGAGTGAAAATCTAACTGAAAAAGGGATTCTGTAAAAGTACATAAGATTGTATTGTTATATTTGTAATAGAAATAACTTTAGAAAATTGGAAACAAAATATGATTAAAAAGAGGGATAAAATAGTGTAATTTAGTGAAATGTTTGTGAATAAAATAAATGAAATAAAATAAATGAGAAAATTGAATTAGGAAGGAACGGGAACATTTTAATCAGTCAATGTTTTATAAAATATAAGTGAAGAGTGGGGTGGAATTAACTATGGAAAGTTCATAATTGTTCCCATAAGTATGAGATCTATTTGTAAAGTAACGTGCAAAATGTTAAGATTTTAATGAATATTAATATTAATGATAGAATTGAATTGGAATTGATTATACATTTATATTTTTTTCTTTTTTCAAGAATACAGTGTGTAGTTTAAGAGTGTACCAAACAGAATCCGAATGGAAGTTATGTATTATATTGAGTGTTATAATTTTAGGGGAAAGATGTAAAGGCATCATACTCCAATCAGTAACTACAGGAGAAATTTTGTTCAATGAGAAAAGATAATAGAAAATTGAAACAGGACAGACAAAAAAATATAAATACAATGATTTGAATTGAGATGGAATAAATAAAATTAAGAAAATTAAAAGAGGGGAGAAGCTATGTAGAAAATGTAAAATAGTAATAAGATATGGAATAGAATATAAATATGAACCTGAATTTGTGTCTGTATGAAGAAATGTAACCCGGGATTATGCTGCTTTCAGAAAAGATGTTTTACTTGTATTTCTTTTCTTTTTGGGAAAACTCAAATAAAACTTATTTAAAAAAAAAGTAACAACACTGACAAAAGAGGAAATGCCAGAGATCCTAGTGGAGGAAGTATCAAGTGCCATAAAATAAATGAAAAATGGAAACGACTGTGTTATGGTTGAAATGCTGAACGCTGGTAGTCATAGTTTATACAAGATAGTAGCAAAACTATACTCTAGATGCCCCAGAGAAGAAAAAATACCCAATGCATGGAAAAATCCTGAAGTGATTCTTATATACAAGAAAAGGACACAAGATGATTTAAAGGACTAAGGTTTCACCAAGTAATAGCAAGAAGAATATGGAGAACATTAAATGATGCACAGCCAGAGGAGCAGGCAGGGTTTAGAAGTAGCTACAGCACAATGGATCACACCCAAGTTGTTCAGCAAGTCATTGAAAGGCACAATGAGTACATCATGCCTCTGTGCATGCCTTTCATTGTTTGCAAAAAGAAATTGTGACTCAGTATTCCAGCAAGCAATAATTAATGCATTGCTCAACCAAGGCTTAAATTTTTTTTACTACAATCAATATATGAAAAAAAACAGTGGTGACAATTTGCCTTAATAACAAAGAGCTTCAAAGCGAGGGAATCATTTGGCTTAAAATAAACTAGAAAAAGAGAGGAGTTAAATTTAATAAAGAAAGAAAATTATGTTTTTGAGAAGAACTAGACATAGCAGACCGCTATCTGTAGGCCACTATATATTGGCCAATAGATCTCAGTCGAAGATAATACAATAAAGGAAATTGAATGGCATGTTAAATGTGGCTGGCAGGCATTCAGCAACTAAGTGTAATTTTCAAGAACAATCTCCCCCATGCCTAAAGAGAAAGGTCTTCAATCAGTGTGTGCTGCCAGCTCTAACATATGCCGGTGAAACATGGACCTTAACCTCACAATTGATACAAAAGCTATGAGTGGTGCAAAGAGCCATGGAAAGATACATGCTTGGTATTACAGGACAAAATAGAAAGATCCACACATGGATTAGAGAACAAACAAAAATATACAATATCATGAAAAGAGTAAAAGAATTAAAATGGAAATGGGCTGGTCACATGGGAAGAACTGATGGCAGGGGAACCAAAGATGTCACAGAATGGATCCCACTTAATAAAAAGTGTCCATGAAAGAGATCTAAAACAAGGTGGATCAACATTGATGACATCAGCAAGTATTGTGAACCCAACTGGCAAAAGAAAGATCTGGACCATATTGGTTGAAGCATGCAGAAGGGATGTCATCCTGCAGTGGTTAAACAATGGCTAAAATAATGATGGTGATTGTTGTTTTTAACATTTTTCAATAAAAATTATTAAGAAAAGAAAGTGACAATTTCTTAATATATAAGGATATATATGTGTGTGTGTGTGTGCATGTGCGCGTACACACACACACACACACACACATATACACATATCTCCTTTGAATGTGTTCCATTCTTATATGATATTATCATATATATTGTATATAGTTGTGGAATAAGTATTTGGATGAAGCAAAGATTTAATATTGATTTTAAATCATAGGGAAATATGTGTTAATCTACATATTAGAAATATTAATCTATATATTAGAACACAAATGGAAGTTGCAGTACACTAGTGCTAAGTCTGAATGTTAATTCTTTCTCTTCATCAGGTTAAAACACACTTTTAACAAAAGTCATGTATGTGGCACCTGTAAAAAAGATGGAATTGGATTTAGATGGCACTTAAGTTGTGGCCGAATTCCCCCTCCCCCAAATTCCCTCCTTTTTGTAGAAAAACTAGGCCAGTAATATTTTTTTTTTTGCTTCTTTAATGTCAACCTCAGTTTCTCTGAAGGCCACATCAGGGTTGTATTTGACCTTGGGTGCGGTGGTGTGCGCGTAGCCAGGGTGGTGGGGCCAGCATGAAGTCTGTTGTGTCCGGGACGCCTGTGGTGGACTGACTGCTCTGACAGTGAAAATGGGTTCCTGAACTCCCATTTTTGGCTGTGACCCCCCCTGCAACCCTCTGTCAGTTAAAACAGAACTTGGGGGGGCATGCACATCCTTCGTGAGCTCTTTTTCGGCTGGGATGGCCTTCTGCAACCCTCTGTCAGCGAAAACAGACCTCGGGAGGGTCACTTGTGGCCCTTCCAAGCTCTGTTTTCACTGGCAGAGGCACTGCGGGCTGGTCCTTCACTATTTCCAGGGTGGCCCTGGAAATAGGATCTAAGAATCCTGTGGGAGCCTGGTCCGGCCTCCGGGCCTTGAGTTTGACACCTCTGCTCTAGATTGCATTGGCTTCTTTTTGGCAGTTGCAGTAGACTGTTGGTTCATGCTTAAGCTGTGGTCCACTAGGACACCCAGATTCCTCTCATAGGTAACAATCTCTGTTGAGCCAGATATTGTCTGTCCTTTACATGTGTATTTAGTTTTTCTTACCTAAGTGCAGGGCCTTACTTTTCTCACTTTTGAATTGCATTTTGTTGGAGAGGGCCTAAATTAGCCTATCTAATTTGATATCTGCTGGTTGGATTCTAACTCTTAAATGATTGTCTAGTCCCTTTCATGTGTTGGTTCTTTGCATTCTTATAAGAAAGGATAAAATATAAGTGATAAACTGAAATGACTTGGAGTCTGGTTGTCTAGAATTGTATTTGAACTCGGTGTTTCTTTAGAGATACTCAGTTCGCACTTTGCTATGTGTACTTTCATTGTAACTACTCTTGTAATAAACTTATGGGATAAATTATCCTGAGATAGAGAATGGCCCTGTAGATATGCCTCTTTGAACTGATTGTTCATGAGCATTGTTCATGGCAGATTTCTGTATATCTTATATGATACCGTGTTTTTCATATAATAAGGCCGGGTTTTATTATTTTGAGCCCCGAAAAAATGACTATGCCGTCTTTTTGGGGGTGACTTAATTTGCCTCCCCCTTGCATCTTCAGGTGGGCGACGACGGCTTGGATGTTGACCTCAGCATTAGTGGGGCACTTTGTATCAGGGTCAATGCAGGCAGCACCATATCCGGGTGTGCAACAAAAGTACTTCCTAATGGCAAGCCTCCCCACCATTCCCCCCCATTTCGCATGTTTTAATATAGGCCTTAATTTGGGGGGAGGGGCTTAATTTCATTTCATGCCTATAAAACATGCTTGGACTTCCTATTGGGGAGGCCGTATTGTTGGAGAAACAGGATATTATACCACAATCTTTGCATTATCCTAGTTCTCACACATTTTGGAAACTAGCAAAGTTGCCATTTCCAGTACTTGACTTAATTATCCTATTTCTATTATTTTGGTAATCAAAGGCTTCTTTCATTAGTTCTGATTTGTGCATATCTTTCTGCAGTTAAATTCTGTTTTTAATCTTCAGCATATCATGTAGATGTCAAAAGGTTGGTCCAATTTCTGCTTATTTTTTTGGGTTTACTGCCTAAATTTAAGGCCTATCCCATATCTGTATGAAATTTTTATTTTTTCATATTGAAGAATTATATATCGTTCCCCAAAAATCTTTAATTTCTTTGTCATTCTGTTTTACATTTAGTGTTAGAATTTTTTTTTTAACTTAGTTGGAACTTAGTTGGAATTTTAAATGTTGATGTTGAAAGAAATAATAATATTTTAATGTCTTTAACATTCAAGTGCATCCCTTGGAAACTATCCCTAATCTTGTGATGCTAAAAGAGCCTTATACTACCAATGTTTCCAGGAAACTATTCTAAACTTCTGTTTTTCTCTGTTTTTTTTTTTTTTTAAACACAACAATGAGAATTGGCAGTGCTTACCTTATGTTCCTGGAAGTTCAGATTGTAATTCCAAAATTTCTCAGAAAAATAGGATGACTAACTGCGTGCATTTCTATTCTTATGCAATAAGGAGTCACGGCAGTAATCAAGCACAGTAACTTGAACACTTTATTCCCTAGTCATATAGTCACTGATTTTTATTCCAATAGAACAATTAATCATGAAGAAACTGATAGAAACCTATATTAATAGTCCACTTGAATTGATCAAAATTGATTTTCTGCTGTCATTCTAATTATATAAATAACAAAATAAATGCACTAGATTCTCTCTTTTCTTAATGTTATAAAGAATACATATACTTGTGAACAATTAAAATATCTTGTGTAGATGGGAAATGCTTACTTAAAAACTAAACATGTGATATTAAAAAAGTTACTGCTTTTAAGACAAAAAAACCCAACTCTTCGCAAATGTTTACACCCCCATTCTGTAACATATGTTGCAGAAATTGTACACTTTATGTACATACACTGTAATGGCCATTTGGCAAGCTTCAATATTTATCAGGCGAACCCATTACCTACATTGTATCACTCTGCAACTACACAATCCGTAGTCCTTGAGATACAACAGACCTTTCAATGACTGTTCAAAGTTATATTCCCCCACCCCTCAAAGCTACATATGAAACAGTTTCAAAGTTATGATGCTGCAGTGCCCCCATGGTCATTTGCCCTGACAACCAACCACAGAGAGTCTGCAACACACCCACCCACATTCCACCCACTTTCTTTCCCTGTCAGGTCCCCCAGAGGCATTGGGCTTACTTTGCCATCCTAACAGCTTCTACACACTCCTCTCCACCCCCACCCCGTCACGATTTGCTCACTTACCCTTTGAAGTATCCAGATAGTAATGCTCACTGTTCAGCAATTAAGCTAACTAATATAAAACAAGGTGCTTTATCACCAATGGCTGATAGCTTTGGAAAGCTAAACAGTTCTTCAATTGAGGCTTCCACTTACAGACTTTCAGGGAAGGTCTAAATTCTCTTTAACTTTCTTTTCCATGAGCAATGTCTGCTAAGTTGGTTTAGTATCAGCACTTATTCATACACTGTGTGTAATATAGTGGTGTTGGGTTTTCTATTTGTTGAAAGCCACCAGGATTAACTTCATTTTTGTCACCAGAACATGTAGCTTTTAAATAATATTTTAATGGACAATTTCATTGTGCAATTATATAGAAAACAGGGCATCACAAGGGTTCATTTTTATGAAGTATTGCTTTTGAATTTGTTTATAAATGGTCTGGTGTCAGTAATGAGGAAAGTTTGCTGCTGACAATAAACTGGCACTGGAAGGAGCTCCAGAACAATCTCCTTAAACTGGGTGAACAGGTCAGTGATGCACCTTCAAGCAAATATTCAAACTTCTCTTAGATGTGAATAGAGTTGTGCATAGAAAGACAATGTGGTTAGAATTATTTTGCTTTTCTCAAAATATAAAAACGTTCATTTACTCATTGAAACTAAACTCAAGATATTTAGGATAAAAGGAAATATTCACTGCCATCACATATGGTAGCTATTGATTTACATTTTTTAAATCGAAGTAGACAAATTCATGGAAGACCAAGCTATTAATGGTTTAAGTATCTCATTCATTCTCTAAAGTGAACCTGAAAATATTAAAGGATTTATAGTAGACACTATTAGCAGATTATTATATTCCATGCATACACCACAAATTTCTGTTGATGTTATATTTTGAATGTAAGATGTTTAGTTATTTCCTAAATTATGATAAATCAGGCTTGGTACCATTAGATCTGAATTATAATTTTATGTATTTATATTTTGAAATTTTAATTTATATCATTATTTTATTCTATTCATAGAATACAGTCTTGATTGATGAATTTATTTCCAATTTTGATAAATATCTTTTGAATTATTGTGCTTTCTAATTGATCTCTGTTAATTAAACTTTAGAGTTTCACAATTTGGCTATTGTGTTTGGTTCAGTTTCAAGAGTTATTATTTGATCCTGCTGAAATCCTGCTAAGTTTTAGAATCCTTATTTGTTTTAGAGATTTCACTACCTGAAGTATAGTAATAATAATTGAAACATAATATTAAATCTTATTTTGGAGAATGAGCTAATTGGTCCTCTTGTCTAATATCACTTTTAACAATTTAGGTTTACAAAAATTAAAATTAAGCTTGATTCATGCACAAATGTTTCCCTTCCAAACTTATTATAAACAAATACAATCAACATCCTAATCGATATACCAAATACTAAAAGAAGAAATATGAAATAAACAAACCAACATCCATTATCATAAAAAAGAAAATATATAACATTCTAAGACTACATAAAATTAATAACTATCCAATTAATATTATCAAACTGCTTATACATGAATACTGATCGGACTATTCCATAAATTATCATTGTCATTTATACTCAGCTTTGATTAGTGGCGTGGCAACCTGGAAATCTCCTCCCACTGGAAGGTTGAGAGTTCAAATCTAGGCAGAAGCAGATGTTCCTCTATAAGAGTGCAAAGAGAAAATATATGGTGCGAATTCTACATAGACATTAGGAAGACCCTCTGGCCAGTAAACACTCAATTCCATTCAGTCGCCTAGACCAGGGGTCCCCAACCACCGGCCTCGGACTGGTACCAGTCCGTGGAACATTTCCTACCAGGCCGCCGGTTTGCTGGGTGCCGCCATCTTGTTTGATGAGAAAGTGTTTCTTGGTGAGCTTTTCCGGTTAGAAAGCGGTGTTTGGGTCCTGAAGGAATCCTCACGCCTTAGTTTCATTGAAGGGGGGGCTTCGAACGAAACTAAGGCGCAAGGATTCTTTCAGCACCCAAGACAAGGTGAGCCAAGCGACCGTCCCGAAGCCATCCCGAAGTGAAGCCCCTCGACAAAGGTAC
This sequence comes from Hydrophis major, assembly GCA_033807585.1. NCBI lineage: Eukaryota > Metazoa > Chordata > Lepidosauria > Squamata > Elapidae > Hydrophis > Hydrophis major. Next base: position 97,041,254 of record CM066343.1, on the reverse strand, counting down.
AAAGAAGGAGTTGAAGGTGGCAGGGAGAAGCAGGGGACAGAAGGAGTTGAAGGTGGCAGGGAGAAGCTGGCCAGTCGCTCGGCTCGCCTTGCCTTGTCATGAGTGCTGATGCCGGTACCGGGCCGCGGATCATTTTGTGATGCCAGTACCAGGCCGTGGCACAAAAAAGGTTGGGGGCCACTGGCCTAGACTCTACCCTGAATAAAGAGATTAAAGAGTCATTTTAAAAAAATGCTCAACTTTGCTATTAAAAGAAGTATTTTTGACCATCTGTCTATGTGTAATAATATGTCTAACTTATCTTAAGTTTTTAAGTTTTTTATAGATGTACTGTACTTTTATGGGAAACACATTCTCTTTAAGAAATGCTTTAAGGTTAACTTCTCTAATTCGGTCAGAAATAAATTGCATAGTCAATATTTTATTATATATATTGTTGTCTTCCAATAATAGATCTTCCAATAACAAGCTCCCACACATTCTTTAAACTCAGTAAATTCCTAGTTCCTGAAGAGCCTATGCATTTATGGATCACCTTTCACATGTTCTTATATTGTACCATACTTTCTCCAGAATGGATAATGTATGTTTATTTCTGTTTTGATTCTGGGAATAGAAAAAAGCTTTGTCTGATTCAACATTTAATTCAAGCTGCTGCAATATTGTTTAGGGATATTTGTACTCTTCATGTAAATATTCTTCATATTAGAATGAATATTGCTATAGTTTTAGATACTTTACTATTTGTGCTACACTATTTATGGTAATAAATAGTACAATAGAGAAGGGTATTTCCATAAGTCAGCTCGGTTTTGAATATGATTTATTCTGAGTCATTTTCATTCATGCTTTTCTGATATTGTTTATATTAAGTTTCTTCGAACTTTGAGAGGAGATAAATTGAAATATTTATATGTGCCATATATATTTATGACAGTAGATTAAATGCATCAATTATCTAGGCCAACAGAAAATGTTTTAGAAAATGTAAGCATCTTAACAACTTACATTAGAGGGAAAATTTATATTTGTTACACTTTTTAACAACTAGATTGTGAGTTATTTTGAGAGACTATACTTGTGCAACAATTAATTAGGTTGAAGAGAGATGAAGCCTGTTGCATATTGGCTTTGCTTGGCTGGAATTTAGTTGCCAGGTTTCATAAGATAGCTTTTCTCTACTGAAAATGAATAAAAGGAAATTGAATTGTAGTTATCTTATCAAGGGTTAAACTTGTGACCTTGTCCTCCCCCCCCTTCAAAATAGAGGAATCTTAAATAAGAATTCACTTTCAACTTTTGAATACTGTGATAACCATGAATGGCAGTGATCAATAATATTTTTCTTCTTTTTTGATGTTTATTTCTAGGACTCTGTTGATCAGACATCGGCACATACAGGTCGAGATCTAGTGGAACCTGGATACCAAAAACAATCAAGTCGCACTTCATTAAATCACCAAGGAGGTAAGGGAAATAGGATACAGGCATCTTTATTAAGCATATAAGGAAAAGAAAAAAAACAATAACATAACAACAGCATACAATTTAAAACATCATAACATTTTCCAGTTGACAAAGCATTGAGGAAAATGGTAAACTAGAAGGGTTCAAAATATTTTGTAGTTGAAATGTCCTATTATTCTAATTCAGAACAGTTACTCTGTTTTTATTCAAAAGGTTTGCAGTTGAACATCCAGGTTTAAGCTTGAAACTTTTTTGGCCATGTTCAGAACAAATTAGTATCAAGCCTGAATTTTAAACATTTCATTCTGTACCCTTCCAGGATTGACTTTGGGTTTAAATCTTTCTTAAGCTATATGTTAAAAGGAAATTAATATGCACGAAGAGATGTAAGGATTTTTAAAGCTCACACAGTGCTGTATGGTTCAAATAAATGAAATAGAATTGTAGTAGTTTCATAAAATACAACAGAATATATTGACACATAGTGATAGCTGACTATGCCAATGGCACAATGTGATAATTATAGTATTTTTATTCTCCTTATTAAAATTTTGATTACTATTAGCAGAAAATAATTCTCTTCCCAATATTTCAAATCAATTATTGGTTCTCTAATAATTTCTATACCTCTTTCACAATCCATTTAGAAAACTTCAGTGTTTGAAGCCTCCCTGAATCACTGATTATTATCATCATCACAGCAGTCATCATTTCCTTCCTTTGGCTGATGTTTTTAGATTCCAATTGGGAATAGCCATTTGTTGTAAAGCAACAAGATTTTTCTGACCAAGGCTTCCAAGATCATAATTAAACACATACTTAGTTAAAACAACTCTTATTTTATTTCAATATTGGGAATTATTTTCATTCCCAGCCTATAATAAGTCCCAAATAGTCCATCAAGATACGTACCCACCTTTCTCTCCTTTGAATTGCTACCAACAACAAAAGTGCCAAATGAACTATAAAAAACGAACCGAAGTACAAAATACACAAGAGCTTCAGGGATTAATCTGAACAGAATGAATGACTTTGCTTCCTACAAACGTTTCTTCACCTTTGCCTGTCCTTTATACTTTATGGGAGTGACAATCACTTCCAAACCTTACTCCCGAGTCACTTCTTTTATCTCAGACACTGATATTACATATTAGTTGCTTGTGTCTGCATAGAAAAGAAAATAGTATAAAACACTATCAGGGAGATGGGCATATGAATTTAATAAATAAATTAAAATACACAAATACTTTGCAGAATATTTTACTTCAGTTTTTAAAAAATGCATAATGTATTTGTGTACTTTGTTCTTTTTCTTCATTTATTTTCACCAGTGTTTTGAAAACAATAAAAGAATAGTTTATAAACAATATTTGTACACACCCGGATATATATATGTAAGTTTATTGTAAATTTTATAAATAATAAAAATTTACAGTACTTTTCTATTGCAAAATTCCACATACAACATGATTTAATTATGTATCAAATAAGTAATTATGTATTTGTATATTTATAATACACAAATATTTAAATATTTATTTAATTGCATTTGACTTCGCCACAATTATGTTCACAATCCTTTGGCACACAAACCTCAATATATAGTATAGTACTTTGTGAATGATTCAACATGTGCTGATTTCAACATTAATTCTTGTTAAACAGCCTCATAATCGCCAAACAGAATTCTCAAAAACTGGCCATCAAACAAAGGCCACTGAACTAAGGTTTCACTGATAAAAACATAGCTTTCAAGAATTATTTTAAAATTACTTCCTACCTGCAAACAGTGATTCTTAACTGTAGAAAAGAGAAGCAGACTAACCTGAAGTGAGCCTGGCATATGTAAAGTCACAGAGGGGGCAGAAGAGTTAATAATCAATCAAAAATGAAAGCCTTGCCTATTATCAAGAAGACTGTTCTCTTCTTTTTTTGAGCTACGTTGTCAACATAACTGGCCCATGTGATGTTGTCTGTTCTTCTCTGCGTGAGCACATTTCCTCTTATTTCTTCCTTCCCCATTTCACATTCTATTTGAACTGGACAAGCCTTGAAGGAAGATGGTTGAGATGTACATTTCAATGGTTGTATGTAGTATTAAGTTTGAATAGTGTCTGCTTTTAACAACTGGTTTGCAACATTGCTGAAAATTTAAAAATTGCTTCTTGTGAATCAAAAAGAGCTGACTCCAGGACATCAGTACTTTCTGATATTCTCTTCCCAGATATTCTCCACCATGTAAGACCTTGCTCTGAACAGATTTAGATTGATTACACATCAGATGTTTTAATTATTTATAATGGATTTCTGTATGGTATGATATGTTTCACCAGTCTACATTTAAACTGAAGAACCTAGAAACCCTTTTTGTGTAGTTTGTAGAAATTTAGATGAGTGACAATCAGTTGACAGTACTTGAATTTCTTTTGCAGGCTATTTCTTTTAATGGTTACATTGGGTACATTTGAGTTAGCCATGCATTAACAATACAGGTAAAATAAAGGTAAAACATCCTAAAGATCACTTTTATAAATTTGTCAAAAATGCTCAGGTGCTTTATTTTTTTACTTACAGTATATAACTTTAGTTATCTTGCACAACTTAGGCTTGGTTAGTAAATTTTACTATATTGTCAGAGTTTCAATAATTTAGTTTCTCTTAATTTTTGGTAAATGCAAGGCAGATTAAGTAATGTTCAGTATAAATCAATTTGTAGTATTTATTGAAGATGAGTTTCAACATAACCTTAGCTAATTATGAAAAGTTAACTTAAAAATGCTTGTTTTTTTATTATAGATAGTATGGGGAGGGGCATAGTCTTTGTTTTAAAGGAACCAGTGCCATCTGGTGGTTTTATGTTATGATCTAGCCAAATAGAGTCATGATAAAGATTAATTATTACAACATATATTTTAGCGTTGGATGAAATATACAAAATTGCAATTTTATATATCAATAATTTGAAAATTACAAGTGGTGAGATCAGTGCAAAGGGAAAGTACATATATTTATATTTACTTTACGTAAAGAAGAGGAGGTGAACCTATTTTCCAAAGCAAGGCAACAAACTATGGAAGAAAACTGTGGGGCAGAATTTGTTTCTGTCTTCAGTCTAGTTCTTGTGTTTGTATCTGGTTGCTACTGAGTTCTGGGTTTGAGGACCTATCTATTCCCCAGATCTTATTCAGGATGGGCTTTAAATTCTTGTAATTGGTAACGGAAAGCATCAAGGTTGGAGTGTGGAGTTTTCTAGACAATGGACAAAGGCAATTGAAACAACTAACAATGGTACGTGATTCCATATCCTGTAGATCAGCTATATATTAAAACTTTTGGCTTTCAGTTTGCCTACAGTTGAATCACAGTGTCCTTTGGCCAGCAGGAGTACTAAAAAAATCCACTGTGGATGCTCTGATTGAAAAAAAGTATTAATAGTTAACTTTTGCCCATTTTCTTTTCATCACAGTATTCTATTATGAGTTGATGGAATTCAGACAAAGAAGTCTGCTTAAGAAGAGCATTGAATTAAAGAAGTAAATAAATCAAGTGGGAAAACTAGAGTTAATACTGAGAAAGCAAAAAGAACCTAAATGTCACTAGTGAGAAGTGACTGTCCCTGAAAAGGAAACAGATGTAGAGATCTGATTACAGAGCGTATCAGACATGACTGACATAGCAACTCTTTCTTGGGATTTTTGTGGTTTTGAAGGGAATTCCTTTGTTTAAAAGTAATATTGATATTACTTATAAATTATGATATAGATTTTAGAACATTTTGGGATCTGCCACAATATACCTGTGAAGTTTGAACTAGTAAATGTCTATGTCAACCAGGAGCGTTAGTTTTTTTTTTTTTAAACTGGAGTCTGTCCTGTAGCAGATTATTTTTAGATAGGTATCTAGTTCTGTTGACTTGAGTTTTCACTCATTGATAGGCATTGTAGATTGAGAAATATCTCATATAAAATCTTTAAAATTGCTTATTATTGTCCTGATATGTGATAGACATTATCATCACACAGCAGACAGTTTTATCCACCTATCTAGTCTTTTCGAAGAACCTGGGATAGGCAGATGTTGTTTGATGGTGTTAAAGATATTATTTGATTTTCTGTTGTAGGCAGCCTATTTATGTTCTGGTTAGGCTAGAAGAGGATTTGCATATAAGGTAGTTTTTTTTTCATATCCATTCCATATTTTTAAGAACGTACAGACAGCAAACTTGTTTCATGGATTCATCTAGCTGTAGTAATCATTGACCTGCATATTAATAAAAGGATATTTTTTATTTTATTTCTATTTGTGAATCCAGATTACAATAATGTTTTAAGAATCTCACATCAAGAACAGATACTAGAAAACATAAGTGTATTATATTAAAACAGCCATGACATTTATCATAATATAAAGCAGACTTTGTGATAATAATACCCATAACAGTGTCATTGATTTGAAAATGTGTGTCTCCATTAAATTACTTTTATTACAAGTTAAATTTGTACTTTTATTACAAGTTAAAGTTCAGTAGATCATCATGAATAATATTCCTTTTTTCCATTTCTTTTTGTGGTTTCACGTTTCACATTTTTATTAATTTATCAAAATATATTTCTATAATATATCTAATTAGCAAAAAGAAAAAAAACCAAATAAATGTTTCATTTTTTTTCATTGCAAGCACAAAATCCAGAAGCAATTTAATAGAAACAAGATTAAATATGTTCTCTTCTGTGGATAAAAGAATCAATTTTAACATCTCTGCTTCTCCTTGCTATGGGGAATAATATATGCTTTTGTTTATTCATTAATATTTACCATAATTTATATGAAGAGAATCCCCTACATTATTTCAATTTTTTTAAACCCTAAAGTGAGAAAACACTTTTTCTAGTTTTGATATTTTACTAACTTTAAAAAAAATACTAAAATATTATATATAAAGGGAAAAAAACTTCATTTTCAATGCAGAACCAAAACTACATTAGAGCTTTCGAAAATTCAGTTATACATATCATACCAATATAAATCCAATTAACTCCAATTAACTCATTGGATTCAAATCTCTCTACCAAGTTTATCCTCATGGAGTAAATCATTTTATTTTTTTATTTTCAGATTTGATCAATAGTATTTTACAAACTTTATGATTTATTTAGTGTTACATAAAAGCACAGAAAAGGCCACAAAATGGCCACTGCTAATAATGTGGTTTATCACTGTCCTATCACTGCATACCAGAACAACTAGTCACAAAGACATTTTCCTGAATGCCATCACTCTCCTAAACAAATAATTCCCTCAATTATTATCCAACTATTTACTAAATCGGCATTACTATTAATCTTCTCATCACTCCTTCTCATCCATCCCCTCCCACTTGTAGGACTGTAACTTTGTTACTTGTATTGTTACAATTTATATTGACTCTTCCTGGTATGATTTGATTGCTTATTGTACCCTATGACTATTATTAAGTGGTGTAACTTATGATTCTTGACGAATGTATCTTTTTATGTACACTGAGAGCATATGCATCAAGACAAATTCCTTGTGTGTCCAATTGCACTTGGCCAATAAAGAATTCTATTCTATTTTATTCTAAAATGGTAAATTATACATGGAAAAATGGAAATTATACACTGGTATTTCATTCTCTGTACATGCTCTTATGACTTGTCATCTTAAACTTGTATCTCTACCCATCCTCTTTTTTATGGCAGGAGGGGAATCTTCAATTTTAAATTGAAGAATGTCATCTTGTAGGACCCAAGTAGTATGCTTTTATGGTAGCAGTAGCAAGATTAGATTGAGCCTAACTGGACTGGCTTTCTGGAAAGCACTGAGGAATTAGTTGTTTGACTGGTAACGGGTCAGAAAGTGATCAGTGGTGAGTGATTAGACATTATTTTCTGGTCTTTGTATTCTTGACTACTGTCATTTTTAGATTGCATGTTCTAAGTGTTTTATATACATGGTAGTTTTTATTTTTATACTTTATACAACGAGAGGCCAACACGGGTTTGTCAAAAACAGATCATGCCAGAAAAATCTTATTGCAATCTTTGACAATGTGACAAAATTAGAGGAGCAGCGAAATGCTGTGGATATAATTTACTTGAACTTCAGTAAAGTATTTGTTAAAGTAGACCACAACCTATTACTTAATAAGATAGAAAATGTGGGTTAGGGAGCATCACCACAAGATGGATTCATAACTGGCTGACCAATGACACTCAGTGTATGCTCATTAATGGAACTGCATCTACATTGTAGGAAGTATGCAGTGGCTCTGGCTCTGTTTTAGGTTCACTATCAGTATATTCATAAGATAAACTAGACGATAAAAGGGAATTCATCAAATTGTAGATGACACCAAGTTGGAAGCCAACATTCCAGAAGATAGGCTCAAGATCCAGATGGATTTCAAAAGACTTGAGCACTAGGTCTTATCTAACAAAAGCAAATCAGTGTTAAGAAAAACAAGATTCAACATTTAGATAAGAAAAACCAAATGGTATAGGTGGTTCCAGGTCCAATAGTACCGCGTTTCTCCAACAATACTTTGCATCTAGCCATTTTTTCAGGGGTCAAAAAAAATTAAGGCTCAGCTTTGTTTTATGAGAAACACAGCAGTAACTGTGAGAGGGATCTTGGAGTCCAGCAGTGTGCTGCAGCTATAAAAAAAGCCAACATAGTCCTAGACTGCATTAACAGAGGGATAGAATCAAGATCATGTGAATATTAGTACTGCTTTATAATGCTAAGAGTGTGCTAAGAGCACACTTGGAGTACTGCCTTTAGTTTTGGTTGCCATAATGTAAAACAGATGTTGAGACTCTAGAATAGGGGGGTCAAGCTCAAGGCCTGGAAATTGCAAATGACTGGCCTGCAGTGACTCTAAAAGCCAAAATGTGGCATGGGGGGCATCGCACCCCCCCCTGGTGCCCTGATTCAGCTGCCAGGGTAGTAGAGGAGGTCATTGATGTCCAAAATGGGGCATAGGCAGTGGTGGAATTCAAATGGTTTTACTACCTGTTCTGTGGGCCTGGCTTGGTGGGCATGGTTATGTGGTCATGTGACTGGGTGGGTGTGGCTATGTGGTTAAAAAACAAACAAAATAACCAAGATGATATAAGGTCCCCTGCTAGAGCAGGGGATTAGACTAGATAACCTCTGATGTCCCTTCCAGCCCTGGATTGTTGTGCTGTTTCAAAGCATCCTCTGAAGCTGTGTCTAGTGCCAGTTTGTGGTCCTTCCTTCTTCTCCTTTTTCTCTCCCTCTCTCCCTCCCTCCATATCTCATTCATTTTCCCTTCCCTTCCCTGTTTTATCCCTTCCCTCCTTTTCTTTCTCCCTTTCCTCCCTCCCTTTTTTCTTTCTCTTTCTTTCGCCCTACCCTCCCTCCGTCCCTCCACTTTCTTTCTTTCTTTCTTTCTTTCTTTCTTTCTTTCTTTCTTTCTTTCTTTCTTTCTTTCTTTCTTTCTTTCTTTCTTTCTTTCTTTCTTTCTTTTTCTCCCTTTCCTCCCTCCCTCTTTCTCTTTCTTTCTTCCTTTCCTCCCTTTCTTTCTCCCATATCTCCCTCTTTCTTCCTTTTTTTCTTTCTTTCTTTTTCTTTCTTTCACTGCCCCTCTGTGCCACATTTTGGACCTAGGAGATCTCCCTGCAGCCCCAGGAAAGTCAAAAAGGGGCACCAGGGGGCCGCACTGCACCCCTGACCCCACTTTGGGCCTAGGAGACCTCCCTGCACTTACCTGGGAGCCACAATATGGTGCATGAGTCCTGGAAGGGGCCGGGTGGGGCAGGACCAGCTGGTCATCGTAACTACCAGTTTGTCGAATTGGATACAAAATTAACATCCGGTTCACCAAACTGGCTGAATCCCATCCTGGGCATGGTGTGTGTGTGTGTGTGTGTGTGTGTGTGTGTGTGTGTGTGTGTTGCACAGTCCCCTGTCCCATTTTGGTTGCAAGGGTGGTGAGGGTAGACTGTCCACACCCAAAATTGGGCACTGGGGCATTGTGCCTCACCGGTGCCCTGTTTTGGTTGCCAGGGTGGTAAGGAGGCTGTCCAGGCCCAAAATGGGGCACAGGGGACATTGCCCCCACCCCATTTTGGCTGCCAGGGTGGTGGAAAAGAAATCCATGCCTGAAATGGTGCACGTGGGGAGGGGTGTCGCACAGCTCATTTCATACTGCCAGGGAGGACATCCAGGCCCAAATGGGGCTACCTGTCTGAAATGATATAGAGTTCCTGCTTGAGCAGGGAGTTGGGGAGAGAGAGAGAGAGAAAGAGAGGGAGGGAGAGGGAGGGAGGGAGGGAGGGAGAGAGAGAGAGAGAGAGATATATCAATAGGAAAATGGGGTGGAGAATTTTCCTGTAGACTTTTTTGGCATTTTTCCAGGATCTCTGCAGACAGAGACCTTGGGAAATCCACAAAAAGTGTGCAGGAAAATCCCCTACCCTGTTTCCTACTGATTTATCATTCTTTATTTGGGATTGCAGGATACTGTCTCCAGCTCCTTTCTTGGGGGGGGGGACTTTTGGCTTCATGCAAAGAAAGCAGCAAAAGCAGCAGAAGTCTTTCTTTCTCTCCCCCAAACTCCACCAGAAATGTGTCTTTGCCGGCTCAGCCCCTTGGAGCAAAATGCCCTGCAGGGTCCCAAAGACTCATTTCTTGCGGAGTTTGGAGGAGAGAAAGAAAGACTTGCTGCTTTCCTTGTGTGGAGCCAAAAACAGAAGAAGAAAGAAGTGGAAAGAAGCAGCCTGGTGGCCAGGCGAGGCGCATGGGGTGAATGGGGAAAGTTGCCCTCTCCCCTCACTACCTCGTGTTGTTTACAATGCAAGTGACGCAAGCCTTACGTTCCTTCAGGCCATGTGGACAGCACAGCCTTATGTTCCCACGCAGCCTGGAATAATTGCTTTGGGGAGTGCATTTCTCTGCGGACCACCAAAATTTCTCCCAGTCCACCAGTGGTCCACAGCCTACTGATTGGCGACCACTGGACTAGGAGATCTCCAAGGTCCTTTTCAATTTTGTTATTCAGTTATTCTATTACTCATTACACTGATAAACCTCAAGTTTTTTTTTTAGCAAGAAAGGAAGCTGCATTAATATAAACAAATAAATATTTTTATATCTCTGAACAAACTTGGGGAAATTAATGCCAAATGGTAGATAATTGTTATATTAGAACTGTCCAAATATGTGTAGCTCTTTAATGTATATTTTGGTTCTGATCTTCAGTGTTCATCTCTTTCTATTCTTTCAGATGATGATGTGGATTTGGAAGCTTTAGTTAACAATATGAACTCCTCATTTGAAAGTCTATGCTCCACCTTCTGCATGCATTCAGAAAGTACACCACTCCTTCAGAATGGCAGCCAGCTGTTAGCTTCAGGAACTAGTTCGCTGCATCCAGTGTCTCCACGACAGAAAATACAGAGGTCTCAACCAGTTCGCATTATGGCAGTCAGGTATATAACCAGTGCAACAAAGATCCAATTCAGAATGCAATTGTAACCATAAAATTTGGAGTCTGATTCACAGCAAGAACTTGGCAGGATGCATTATCTCTCAGCTTGAGAGACGCTTCTGTAAATTGAAGGTGGTATCTCAGTGGTACTATTTGAATTATCCAGGGTGCTAGAATTCATCATATATAAACACATTTGTTTAATATAGCAGTTTCTTGAGTCTGTTGGTTACAGTATGCATTTTTTCCTGAAAACTTTTTAATGGGTTTTTTAATGTTGAGTTATTTTTAAAAAATGTTTAGCATTGAAACTTTAAAGGCATTTTTTTTTTCATATGAGTCAGTATTCTGAATGTGCTTTCTCTTTAAGACTGTGTTTATTTAGAATAAAGTACAACATTCTTTTACACTGACAAATAAGTTTTGGAAGTTCTGGAAGGAAAGAAGAAAGAAGACTGGGAATCTACTGAATAGCTCATGCATGTCCCTTCCTGAAACTCTGTACTGAAAGTTGAATGTCTCAAGCAAAGGCTGGAGAGGCTTATCTGCTCAAAGTGAAAGTTGAATGCAAAGCTAGGTCAACAAGCAGTTTCCTGTTTGCCTGTTTAATTAATTTATAGATCTTCTCAGTTGCCAGAACTCTAGGCTATATATAATAGCACTTTTCTTAAAACAACTATTTGCCCCAGCATTCTATTTAGAAATGATTAAGTCTAATTGGTAAGAAGTAAATTTCATGGAACTCAGACAGCCTTGTTCCGAAATAAATGTTAATATTGCAGTGCTTCAGTATTTTAAAAAATTAATATCCACTGTATCCAATAAGAAATAGTCAAATTTGAGTCCAATTCAAGGGCAAAACATAGGTAATTGAACAATAAAAGAATATTATAGTGTAAAATACCTTCATTATGAGCAAAGTCAAAGTAATAAGTAGAATATGAAAGGGAAAAAATAGCTGCTGAAGAAGTTTTTAAAGCAGAAATTTAGCTTTATTCTGTGAGAGACTAAACCAGTATTTGTAAATTTCTAGAAGTGCTATTTTTTCTACATAGATAAATGCTTGGAAATCATGAATTTTTAAAAATATTTTTTAACATTTCTTCCAAAATTGTATTTCATAAGCTTAAATACAGTTATTGAATTAGCTATCATTATGATGCTGCTAAACAGAATTAGCAAGATATTAGAAAATATGGTAGGCCTAATTAGATATTTAAAAATAAGAGTTAAGATATAAGATTTCTGTTATTTCTAGGTCATAAATAAATTCCTTTTGCTTTGGTAAACTTTACCATGTTTTTTGAATAATTTTTATTTTATTCAGAAAGTTAAGATAAAATACAGAGAAATTTTATAAGAACAAAAGAAAATTAGATAAAACATAACCAATGGTAAAAAATATGTATTAAAAAGGATAAAAGACAGAAACACATATACAGTACATATATTACCTTTCTTGTTGAATACTGGCAAATATATTGCAACAATATTAGTCCCCACATCTGCCGTTGAGTAGTATAAATATAGTAGTATAAATAAGTATAAACTTCTACATCTATTTGCAACCAAATAGATTGACCTGTCATCTATCTACTATACATAAAAACAAAGTAGTTAAAAAAGGAATCAACAGCAAAGTTAAACTTCAAAGCCCTCTGCTAATAATCTATTATTGTATTTAACTCATAGAAAAATACCACAGCTGCTTATCTATCACAAATGATCACATACATTATCTCTGATGTGTGCAGGATCAAATATCCTCATTTACTTCTTAATATCCTCGTTTATTTCTTAATAAACTTTTCTTTAAAATTTTGATTGAAAACTTTCCCAACAATTGTACCTGATTCCCCAGAATCATAAACCTGTGTGGTAAAATCCGTCTTCCCCAAAAAAGCCATTTGAAATTGTTTTTGAGATAGATATAGTAAGTCCATTCCCCAATTGCCATCAATCTTCTTAAGAAAATACATTTCATCACTCATCAATTCTGTTAATCTATAGACTCCATCTCCCTTTTAGCCTTGTCAAGGACATTCACAACGAGACATAAATAGTTCCTTTCAAGAACAGGGGAGTTAGATAAAGTTGCCACAGTTAATGTGCGATAATATTTCTCAATATAGACAACAATAAAGAAGGATGAAAAAAAGAAAAAGAAAAAAAGAAAGAAAATCCATCAAAAATTACCACTCAGGATCTTAAGGAACAAGGAATATCCATAGATATGGTAGCCATATCTCCAACTGCAAAATAGACATAAAAAAGACATAGAAGAATATGGAATCTACACAGAACTGCAACATTTAGATAAAATTTGAACAGGCCGATGAGAAAAATATTGCAAAAATTTATAAATACTTATTAGAAGTTGATTTAGAAGAAGAAATTGTAAAAGGCTGTATGATAGCATGGGCCAAAAATATAGGACACTATAAATCTAGCAGAAAGGGAAAAAATTTGGAATTGGAATTATAAATTAATGAGATCATCGGCATACAAAGAAAATATATACAAGATGTTCTATCGATGGCATCTACCTCCAGTGAGATTAGCCAAAATGTACTCAACATGAATCCGGCATGCTGGAAGAACACAAGAGCAAACAATAGATACAAACTCAAGGTTAATTGCACCAAACTTGATTGCAGGAAATACGACTTCAGCAACAGAGTGGTCAATGTCTGGAATACTCTACCTGATTCTGTGGTTTTTTTCCCCAAACCCCAAAAACTTTAACCTTAGACTGTCTACTATTGACCTTACCCCTTTCCTAAGAGGTCTGTAAGGGGCGTACATAACATGCCTACCGTCTCTGTCCTATTGTTTCTTTTATTTTTCTTATATGTACCCATGTATTCATAAGTATATTTTTACTTATACCTATTTTCTTGTAAGCAATTGACAAATAAAAAATAAAATAAAAAGTGTAGAAAGATACAAGCTACTTTCTACCACATGTCTTGGTCCTGCCCAGAAGCTCAAAGATATTGGACCAAAATAAGGCAATGGTTACAAGAAATTGTTAAAGAACAAATAGAATTTGAACCAGTTATTTATGCTAGGAATATTTAAAAAGAAACATAAGAAAAAGATTAAATATATTGTATTACACATATTAATGGCAGCTAGAATATCGTACGCACAATGTTGGAAGGATAATAACATCCCTCCTGACGAATTGGTAATTCAAAAAATATTGGATAAGAGATAAATATGTATAATACTGACACTACAGTACTGTTAATGTTATGATTAATTTCTCTTTTTTTAAAATGTAAAAGGACAATAAAGTTTATTTAAAAAATTACCATTCAGCATAGCATCTTGGGAAATGGCCCCATAACCATGGTTTTTATTTTGTCCCACTTAAACTTATGCTAACTAGCCTAATCAGAGAACCATTTGAAAATATCTGTATTTTCTATAAAACAGTTTAAATTCCTTTTACACTTTTATTTTATATGTACTTTTTATTTTGCCTTTTTTAGCTTTTTATCATTACACTGATGTACAGTTAGTCCCCGATGACAACTGAACCCAAAATTTCTGTTGCTAAGGGAGACAGTTTTTAAGTGAATTTTGCCCCAATGTATGACCTTTCTTGCCACTGCTGTTAAGTGAATCACCACAGTTGTTAAGTTAATGACACATGTTATGTGTATTTTGATTTTGCTATCAAAAGGTCACAAAAGGTAATTTCATGACCCTGGGACACTGCAACTGTCATAAATATGAGTCAGTTGCCAAGCATCTGAATTTTGATCATGTGACTATGGGGATACTGCAGTGGTTGTAAGTGTGAGAAATGTTTTTTTCACACTTACAAGTTTTTTTTCAGGGCTGTTGTAACTTCGAATAGTTACTAAATCAACTTGTAAATCGAAGACTACCTGTATTTTTACTGCTTTTTAAATTGACTGTATCCCAATCTCCTTATGTTGGACTTTGATCATAATACGGGTTTGATTTGACTATAGACGTCTTCAGGAGGAAGAACAACAATTCAGAACATCCTCTTTGCCTGCTATTCCAAATCCTTTCCCTGAACTTTGCAGCCCCACAAATTCACCTGTATTGGCACCAGGATCTCTACCTCAGAGTCAACCTATGAATAAGCAAGTGAGTGAGACTTTATTTGTGTTTTGGAAAACAACTGGTTTTAACATGGATATTTTTATTAAATTTCCTTACGATCACTGAACACAAGGAGGAATCATGATATGCTGTAGTTGATGAAAGGGCATCTTATTTTTAGCATAAGTATACCCACATGCAATAAAATTGCTATTTCTCAGGATTATGAGGTGAAGAAGTTTTTGCTTCTGAATTGGTTTATTCAGGAGTTTTGCAGCATTAATTCAGCGCAGAAAAATAAACACAGATGGATGATGCTTCATTTAACATCTTTATAAACATAATAAGTAGATTTTAGAAACCATTTGTAGATTTCTCCAACATGGAGCAAACTCAAACAGCAGCAAACATGTTACAAATTCAGAGCTTTAGCTGCAACATCAGCAGCTCAGAAACAAACATTAGTTTCACTTTAGTTCAGCAGGCAAGCATTATCCACAGCAGAGGAGAGAAGCATTTTCATTTTCAATAGACAGACTCAGAACTCAACATAGCTGCAGAGCTTAACCTGGCTGCCACGCCTTAGCTATTTTAGTTTCAGTTTCCAGCCTAGGCTACTTCTAGTTTCAGTTTCCAAACTGTCCTCCTTGGCTGATTTAGTTGCTATGCTTATTCATTGGGTGACCTTGTTACCAAGCTCTTGTTCCAGTTCATGAATATACTCTGACAGGTTTTGTATCCCTAATGAACTGCCAAAATCAGAGTGCAACCAGAACTGGACTTTTCAGTCCAATGCTTTCAATTCTAAAGGGCAATAGCATTTAAATGCCTAACAAAGAACTATCTTTTCAAAAATATGATTATTTTATGGAAATTATTCTTGTAAGTAAGTAGTATTAACATAGGAGTCATGCAAGCTTTTACTTCCCCCAAATCCCTGACTCCTATTAGATTAGCACCAGTGGAAGGAGTGGGCAGAGATTTTATTAAAAATGCTTTTCTTTCCTGCTGCAAGAATTGAAGAGCTATATATTTAGGCTAGCACTTGAAAGGGGCATGAATATTTGTCTTGCTTTTAGCATATGACAGTGGGATATTTGCAACCCAATTCCTTCTGAGAATTCTCCATCTATTGATAGGAAAAAATGTTTTGATAGCCTTAAAAATGCACCCTGGGAATATTTCATATCATCCTGATTTTCTACTAGATTGGATAAATGCTTTCTAAAAATATAGCACAACTATAGAGAATTATCTTAAATTTCTTAAAGTTCCCAGGATTAAGAAAGATTGCCCTAAAATGTATACATTTCTAGGGAACAGATTTTTCCTGTCTTCTACTTTACCGTGGGCCATTTATTGTCTGCTGGCCCTCTGCTGGTGTTTTTCCCTGACACTGGTAGCTCACCATACTCTCATCCAGGCTAATTTTCAGAGAGACACTTGTCCCTGGCAAATAGGTGCAGGGCAAATAGCCACATATTTGCACTCTGTGGCATCTGCCACTGCTGCCTGTTGAGTTCCTACTTGGCTCTGCTCTGCACCCAGATTTGAGATGCTCCTGCATTGCAAGGAGGGCTGGGTGCAGACTGGGCCCAGGCAAGACACAACAGGGGTAGTGGCTGCTGCCTTCTGAAAAACATGGGCCATCCTTAGCTCCTCCAACCTGCACAGATTATTTTAAGGGGTCAGGGCAGCTGGCATCACAGCCAGCTTCCAGTCTGTCCAGCTTCAAGATTTTGACCTCACTTACTGAGCTAGAGCCCAATTTGTCAAACTGATGGGCTCGGTGGCCCCTGTACCAATGCTTCTGGGCCTGATACTTTTCTGACCTTGGGTTTATGAAATAAACACTGAACATCTTCTTCTTCATCTCCACCAGAGATGTGGGGGCCAAAGGAATGTAGGAGGTTTAGCTATCACTGATGTACAGTAGAACCTCTGGTCATCAGTGCTTCTAACCACAACCAAATTGGGTTCCGACCAAAAATCTAACAATTTTTGTGTGGCCAATTTCTCCTTCCACACCATTTTTTTTTTTGTAAGTGCCAACTTTCAAAAATTAGGTTCAAGTCACGACCAAATTGGGTTGTGACCAAATTTATGGAACGAATTATGGTCATGACCAGAGGTTGTACTGTATCTGAAATGGGGAGAGGTAGCGATACTTGACAAAGATCTCTCAAACCTACAGTAGAACACATTCATCTGCCAATTTCTGATAACTGATAAACCAAACCATTTGAAAAACGGTTATAAGATCTGGATATGTTTAGCTTACAGCAACACAATTGAAGAGACTTATTTGAAGAATCTTTAAATATCTAAATATTTGTCATACAGACAGACTTGCTTCTTATTACCCATCATCAGAACTTAAACATTAAAATTACAAGAAAGGAAAGGCTAGCTGTCACAAAGAACATCCCACCTGTATGAGCTGTCACACAGTGTAACAAGTGGTCACGTGAACTTGTGAGTTCTCCTTTATTTCAGATCTTCAAATATAGGCTAGATATTTGATGACTTCTGTATTAAGTTGGACTGTATTAAGTTGGACTGTATTAAGTTGGATTATCCAGTTTCTTCCAATGTTATAATTATATGAAAACTAATAAGTACCCACTGAAATGCAGAAATATTTAAATTTATTAAGTTAAATTCCTGTCTGTAAAATTGTAAGATTATAATATAAGCATAAGAATTATTGTAATTTTAAAAAGGATTTAATGTTTGGTTCAGGTCCAATTTATTTATTATGTGATATAATATAAACTCTCTCTCTGTCTCTCCCCCCCATGTGGGTTAAATAGTATTTCTTTAAAAAAAACACACTATAAAATTAATTTATTTTAAAGACTGATCTCCTGATATAGCTGAAAGTATTAAGAATAGTCACATTAATTGGACATTTCTTAATCAGCTTTGAAGATTACCAACTAAATTAGTACTATATTTGGAGTATAGTATTTTGGAGTATGGAGTTGTCAATTATATGTAAACATCCTTAACCAGCTTTTCTGCTAAAGCTTTTGATAGAACTCTTGCTTTCTATTAAAAAGAAAAAATAATTTTAGACCATACTTTCTTAACATAAACAGTATTTGTGTTAGCTTAATAGGAAATTTAATGCCTCATAATTTTACTTTATTAAGATTATTACAATAGAGTGCAATAAGATGTATTGCACTCTATTAATAGATGTAAGATAGAAAATCAGATACCAAAAGATCCCATAAATCAACAACAAAAAAGCCAATTAAAATTAAATATAAATGGGTGGGAGAAAAGTCTGTATTTTCAGTAGTAAAATTTAATGCACACTATCCCTGTATTCTCAAATAACATTAATTTCAGTAGTAAATATCATTATTTTCAGTAGTAAATAACATTATTTTCAGTAGTAAAATTTAATGCACACTATCCCTGTATTCTCAAATAACATTAATTTCTGCTTAATTCAGGTAAAAAAATTGAAAGAAGAAAAAGATGAATTGATATATCTGCTGTCACCAAGTAATTTGTAGTTTCAAGAATAATTTCAAGATGCAAATAATTATACACTCACAGAATTTGCCAGAGTGGAACTAAAAAAAGCAAATAGAGTTAATCTGAGATTTCAGTAGTTGACTTTAGGAAAGCAATGCACAAAAACAAAGTTTATCTTTGCCTTCATTTAAAGACAAATGTGACTAAAAATAATACAAATAAAATATGGAAAAATTTTTACTCCCTGACCAGCTTGACTATACAGAAGCGTTTTATATTTCTGTCACTTTTATTTTTAGTATGCTTTGAAAGTAATCTAATTTGAAAATGATCTTCATTCTATTTAATCACATCTTTATTATATATGTGCCACATTAGCTTTCCTTATCTTTCATTTATAGTGAATGGCTGAGGGCTTTTCATAGGATTGTTTTTAATGTGAATTCCTCTTATAGTGGATAAAAATATCTCAGCATAATCTGTGCAGCTCTGATGTTCCAGTTGCTTTAGTAAGAAGAGTTGTGAGTGGTACTGTCCTTATAATGTTATGGTGGACAATTTAAGGGTAATGATTGGTAGATTCTCCTGGTTTTTCCCCCCTTCTGCCAAGCACACTTACTGATAGGAAAAGTTATCACCAAACGTTCTTCCTGAAGTAGGATGGGATAGACTTGGGTGAATTTGAGCAGGCGCCTGGAATAGAGACTTTAATTACCTTTCAAGTTGTGTGAGTATAGAATGCTTCAGTAGAAGTTTTGCACTGGTAATCTGTCATTTGAACTATTTCCAAAGGCTGACCTGAAGACTAACCTCTGTCCCCAAATAACCCAGATGCCAATTTGAGGAGGGAGGAGCAGAATGGGGTGAAGCAGGAGGCAGTTCATATGGTGCATTGAGAGAGCTCCTTACTTCATCCTGGTCCAGTGGTCTATCCTCTATTCCACTGATCCTTCTGCTGAATTTGAGATTCTAGAAGACTTTTACTGGCCTTCCTGTCACTTGGACCAGAAGACGAAACTGGCAGAACCCTTGTCAATTATATCCCACCTTCCAAATATGTCAGTAAGCACTCCATCATGACTATAATTTGCAGCATCCAGAGCTATCTTGTGGAATATGCAAAATGGCAGTGCCTGTTTTCCTAAGAAATAAAATATTAGAAAACATGGCCATGATTTGTTAATTAGAGCCTCAGAAAACTACCCTCAGTGCACAGGACAGAATCCTGTGTGATTAATACATTCCTAGTTTAAAATGATCAGGAGCCTTAAAAAAAAAGACCTTTCAATGCAGAGAGATTGGCATACTAAAAGTGAGATTGTAGTCATTAATTAACTAACAAGAGCA
The DNA here is from genome assembly GCA_033807585.1 of Hydrophis major. Taxonomy (NCBI): domain Eukaryota; kingdom Metazoa; phylum Chordata; class Lepidosauria; order Squamata; family Elapidae; genus Hydrophis; species Hydrophis major. Next base: position 97,021,396 of record CM066343.1, on the reverse strand, counting down.
CTGGTGGTGCAATGGTTAGAATGCAGTAGTGCAGGCTAATGAAAATATGCTCTGATGAGTTGTGGGTTTTCTGCTTCCATCCTGTATACCTGGAGAGGAAGAGGAATGTAAAGGTTATCATTTGGAATAAACTGCAATTACTTGTGAAACAGATTGTATCTTTGTTTAAATGAATCTGGAATTAATAACCTATATGTTGCAAGAAACTCCAGGATTTTTTGAAATAAAATCTGGATGCTTTGCATTTCTTTCTTTTCCTCCAATAACCCAAGCTTTCCTATATTGAGAATTATGAATAGTCTGTTCACTTGTAAGTTACTAACAAATAATACCTGCATTATATAAATAAAAATGACATACAGCTATCTATCTTATATGAGAGGTGAAGAATATTTTTAAGCCTCTGGAACCTATCTATTTATTTGTTTTTATCCTGCCTTTTTTATTTTTACAGATATGATTTTTACAGATACCTCAAAACAGTGATCATATCGAACACCCCTTTCTCCAATTTTTCCCACAACAGCCAACCAACAGGTTAAGGCAAGATTTGAACTCATGGTTCCCTGCTTTGTAGCTTGGTGCTTTAACCACTATACTGAACTTCCACAAAATTGGGGGGTAAATGCCAAAGATGGGTACATCATATAAACAAAAAGAAGAAAAGTCAAGGCTAACCCCCCCCCCCCCCATTTTTAATGCATTTGTTTCTGCCACATATTCATATATAATCCCATAATGCTCACATATACTTTATATCTGAACCTCATTCCTGTATAATAATTAGGAACTGGTAAGGAGGAAGGCTTTTACATTGCTTGGTGGGATGACAAATGGCATTGGAGGTTAACCTCTATTCCTGGTCCTCTCTGCCTTGTTATGATATAGTTTAGGATTCTGAACTGATAGTCTCTTCACTGATGCTATTAAGCCTGAATGTGAGCTTCGTGTACTGCCTACTTCCTGTGCAACAGATGAAGCAAAACCTGCAACCTTAGGGGACTTAAAAGGAGGCTACTGATCTTTGTTGTTGCTGCTGCTGCTGCTGCTAATGAACAGATTTTTTTCAGGAAACACATTTGTTCTTTAGCTGCCCACAGCAATGACATAATGCATGTATTTCATTGAAGCAGTTGAACCTGTATTACTGGGGTTGTAACCAGTTGAGTATGAAATATACTACCTTTAGACTGTGGAAAATAAAGTCCCCAAGATCCTGGTTTTAAAAAGAGATGCTTAAACCATAAGTGGTTAAACCATAAAACTTTGAGGTCCACCTTTATTTGTAAGCTAAGAGGGTGTTTTTTTTTGGGGGGGGGGGATATGTAGGAATTTTATGAAGCTAGATCACCTTTTACGGTTTCATTAATAAGGATTCCCTTTCCCCCATCTTCAGAAAGAAATGGCTCATCCTGCTTGTCAAAAGATGCTTTTTCCTGAATGCACAAGCTTTGAGTGTTGTTTTTTTCCTTCATATTTAAATTTTAACTCATCCCTAATCATGCCTTTCCATGCTCTGTGCTGCTGATTCCAAAGTGAATGGAGAATTGGTATTACAGTAATACGACACTGTGGAGTCCGTTTCTTAAATATTCAGCGTAACACAAGAATGGACAGATGAAGCTTTTGAATTTATGATAGATCCTCAGCTCTCTTTAAAAGCCTTTCTTAAGCTTCAGAGAAGCAGAGAGGGAAGGAATGATCCTGCCTGGTGTGTGTGGGGGGGAGGAGGGGGGAAGTGGTGGCATTAAACGCTTTGGAGAAGTTCAAGGGCTTAACTTACAAACAGATGACATCAGCTGCTTCCACAAGGTGGAGAATGGAGAGGAATTTGGCAAACAGACTAGCAGTTGAAGGAGCCAGTCGGGTTTGGGCTGCAGAGTTTGGCTATTTAAAACTTTGGTGATCCTGGTGAATGATTTCTGGGCTGTGTGCTGTTCTTTTTTTAAATGCATGTGGGTGGCCATAAAGGAAGAAAATTCTTCCTGGGGTCATAATTTGGGTGTCTGCGAGTTCTGTGGAAATGATTACATCAGTCACCAAAAGGGCTATGATTGGTCTGTACAGTGTGGTTTGATTCACTACCTAAAAGATTGTGTGTAACCCTTTGAGGGAAGTTCTGCTTCCTCCAGAAAATGGTGCACACACCACCAGGACTTGCTGACATTGAAATAACCATTGAAATAACCTGAATTGCTTGAGCTTAGAATTTCAAAGGGCTGGAAGGGGCAGAGAACAATCTTTCTGAACAAGAAATCTATATTTTAAAATGCCATCTTGTTCTCCTGACTGCTGCTTTGTGCATACTGGCGAGGTAAAATGCTTTCTTTTCCTCTTCCCCAAATCAGAATATAAAGTTAATACAGGGTTAAATCTGTTCTAAATCTTAATGTAAGATTAAAGTTGTGAATGGGATACTTTTTGCAGGGTTAATGCTATTTATTATTATTGATTAAAACAATATTAATTAGTAATTACCTATTTTAATGAAGATTCACAGGTTACCAGTAGACTACAGTCTCATCTTAATTAATGATTAAATATAATACATTTATTTATTTTCTATTTTTATTCTTGTCAATTATTAGTATATTTAGTTGCAAGAAAGGATGGGATTTTGTGATACGAGTATGGAAGAAGTGTAACTGGTGTTTGCAACTGTCTTAAATTCCGTTCTAAATTAGACAAACTTAATACTAATCACGAGAGATGTGTTTTAATTGATTTTTTAATTTCATGTTTTTGAATGTTAAAACACTCCAGGGCAAAAAATCTTGAAGTGCAGAATATGTTATTAATCTTGCCCCCTCCCTACCTCTGCCAGTTGTTTGAATCCTCAGTATTAGGGATTCATATTAACATAGTTGTAGAACTCATTTTTCTGAGACGCCTAGCTTGTTGGTCTTCTAGAAAAGATGCAAAGATATATTGTATGTAATGTATGTTGTTTATAGTTTTCTTTCCTATGACCCCAAAATTAGATAAATTATTCAAATAACTTAATCTGAACAGTGCCTAAGAGGCGGCTTTTTAGGGTAAATATATCTTCATTATCATAACCCCACATTGTGCCCAATATCAATTATGTATAGTATTTGGGGTTTTTTCTTCTTTTAATGTTTTTTGGAATATAGTGCTGCTATCAATAAAGTGTGTCATTTTTTTTTGTATTGCAGGATATAAAAGTTTTTAGTGAAGATGGGACTTGCAAGGTAGTTGAGATCTTAGCAGATACAACAGCCCGGGACCTCTGCCAGTTGCTCGTTTACAAAAGTCATTGTGTGGATGATAACAGCTGGGCCTTAGTGGAGCATCACCCTCTCATAGGATTAGGTATGAAGGAATACAGAAAGGAAATTATATTAAAAACCTGAATTTCCAATAATAATGAAATAGGTTAGCTTTGTTGGGGTAATCTGCTTATTTTATGAATTATTATCGTAATATGTATAATATCATTATACATGTTTATATTATATTATGCTTATATATTATGATCATAAGACAAGAATTCCTACAGTAAAAATATAATAAAAATATAAACATTTAACAGGCATTTAAGTAACTTAGGAGATGTGTGTTTCATAAATAACAAAACTGCTACAATATAATCATATTGATACATGCATGACAGTTCTAGTAGACATATTTTATGAAGATACATATGCAGTTAAATATTTGGATTTGTGTGATACCAATCTTTTAAGTGGAAATAAGTATTGTATATCCAACTTCTTCCACGATATTAATGGAAATTTGATCATATATATATATATACTTGGAAAATACCATGATCTCTTTCTCTTCCTTTTTTTGCATTCTTTCAAATACAGCAGTGGACTAGTATTATCCAACCAGCTTCTTAAATTGTACTTGATAAAAATGCTTAGTAAGACTTTTAGAAAAATCGTGTAAAATGGATGTACCCTGCACCAGATCCTGATAAAATGAACATGAGGATAATAGTTGCATTGATAGTATTTTTCTCTCTCATTATCTCTCAAATTAAAAATTAAAAATTCAAGATTTCTTTTACAAGTCTTATGCTCATTCAAAATTACCAAGTCATTATTCACACTGAAGCTTTGATCCTTTGTATTCAATATTTTTCCACATTCATCCAGTGATGCCCTAATTCAATTTCTGTGACATCACAATAGTCTCCATGGTGATTAATAGTATCATCAGATTCTATTTGTGCGGTATTTTGAATGAATCCTAGAAGAAGTTGATTTGAAAATCAAAAGCTTTTGTTTATTGAACAATAAATTTGTATTTAGCAATGATTGATGTTTAAGTCACTGTCAACTGCATCCTCAATTTTTGTTGAAGTCTCTGATCATAGCAAAGCTGTACAAATTCAAGTTCCATTTTCTATTTAATCATAGTTTGGCATGATATTCAAACTGAATTATCATGGATTATTGAATCAGGCTTCATAATCTCTGGTTTGAAATTGGATGCTTCAATAAACCATACTCTTGGTTTTTCAAAATTTGTGCATGCTACTAATTTGTAGTTACCTAAACAATGTTCGTGAAAGCTTCTGATCTGCTGGGTCTCACTATGAAAAGTAAAAGGTCAATTTGACAGCATGTTTGGTTGTAATGCTAATTTAGTACTGTATAAGTTAACATCCAAGCTGTTTGTTTTGAGTTGCCCTAAGATCATTTTGATAAGATTTGCATACATATAATATATGTAAATAATTTAACATATTCAAAGAACATTATCTGGTAAAATCCTATAATATAACTGAGCATTACTATTTTTGTGTTACAGATGGGAAGTTTAAGGCTAAAATACAGTTATTTGCTTGGGTCCATTTACTAGGGTCAACTTTTGAAGTGGGGATTTCCTTAAATGCTATTCTGCATACCTTTAAAAAAGATATATAATTTGTGTTCCAGTGTAAAGGAATAAAACTCAAATTGTCCTTATTCTGGTATAAGAATCCAACAGTTCAAATTCAGAGATGTCCAGGCAGCATGGCTATTTCTGTGAATTCTGGCGAACTTGATTTACTTCCCTAAGGGAAGCTGTGTGACATATTTAATCCACTTTCTTTTCCCACAATTAATTTATTTTGTTTTTGGACCCCACTTTACCAACCTGAGTTGTCCTCAGCTTCATATTATTGAAAATCTCATATTAGTTTTAATCAGCCTCTAGGAAGGAATGGGTTTAAAAAGTAGTTTTCAATCCCAGAGATACAGAAATTACTGCTCTCCTTTGAGTACTAACCTCACATATCTTTCATAATATGGCTGGAACTCTTCCATATGATATAGATAGAATATTTTGTGCAGTTCTGTTGATGCAATTAAAAAAACCAGTCCTTGTTGAACAATCACTTGTTCAGTAGCTGTTCAAAGTTGTAATGATGCTGAATGATGGACAACTAATGACAATTTAACAGATAATCAGAGTTGGAAGGGACCTTGTAGGTCATTTAGTCCAACCCCCCCCCCCCCCGCCCAAGCGTGAGACTCTACACCAAGGATCTTCAAACTTGGTAAGTTTAAGACTTGTGGACTTCAATTCCCAGAATTCCTGAGCTAACATGACTGGAGGAGGAGGAATTCTGGGAGTTGAAGTCCACAAGTCTCAAAGTTATCAAGTTTGAAGACCCCTGCTCTACACCATTTCTGACAAATAGCTGTCCAATCTCCTCTAAAAAGTCTCAAGTGATGACACTCGCACAAGCTGTTCCATTGGGTGATTGTTCTTACTGTCAGAAAGTTTCTCCTTATTTCCAGGTTAAATCTCTCCTTGTTCAGTTTCCATCCATTATTTCTTGTCTGGCCTTTGGGTACATGAATAGTCTGGCCTTCGGGTGCATAAACCTTCCTCTCTGCATGACCCCTTCCTCTCTGTGGCAGCCCTACAGATATTGGAAGACTGCTATCATGTCTCCCCTGGTCCTTCTCTTCAGTAGACTAGCCAGGCCCAGTTCCTGTAACCGTTCTTCATGTTTTAGTCTCCAGTCCCCTAATTATCCTGGTTGCTCTTCTCTGTACTTTTTCTAGAGTCTTAACATCTTTTTTATAATGTGGTGACCAAAATTGGATGCAGTACTCCAGGTGTGGTCTTACTAAGGCTTTATAGAGTGGTGTTAGTACCTCACTTGATCTCAATTGTATCCCTCTGTTAATGCAACTTAGGATTGCATTAGCTTTTTTGGTGGCTGCTGCACACTGCTGGCTCATATTTAGCTGGTTGTCCACTAAGACTTCAAGATCCCTCTCACAGTTACTGCTATTGAGCCTGGTTTCATCCAGTCTATATGTGTACTTTTGGTTTTTCTTGCCTAAGTGTAGGACTTTACTTTTCTCTGCATTGAATTTCATTTTGTTAGATACGACCCAGTATTGTAGTCTGTCAAGATCCATCTGGATCTTGAGCCTATCTTCTTGAGTGTTAGCTATTCCTGCCAGCTTAATATCATCGGCAAATTTGGTAAGTTCCCCTTCTATTCAATCATCTAAGTCATTAATGAAGATATTGAAGAGTACTGTGCCTAAGACAGAACCTTGTGGCACCTCACTCCTTACTTCCCTCCATGTAGACTTAGACCCATTAAGGACTACTCATTGAGTACTGTTTGTCAGCCAGTTGTGAGTCCCTCTAGTGATGGTGCTATCTATTCCACATTTTTCTAACTTGCCAAGAAGTAGGTTATGGTCTACTTTGTTGAATGCCTTGCTGAAATCTAAATATATTATGTCCACAGTATTTTGCTAGTCTACTAATTTAGTCACTATGTTGAAGAATGAAATAAAATTGGTTTGGCATGATCTGTTTTTAACAAACCTGTGCTGGCTGCTAGTTCTTACTTTACTTGTTTTTAGATGTTGGCAGATCTGTTTTTTATTATTTTTCTAGTATCTTCCTGGGTATTGATGTTAGGCTATAGTTTCCTGGGTCTGTTTTTTTTTTCCTTTTTTGAAGATGAGAACCACATCAGCTCTTTTCCAGTCCTCTGGTAGTTCCCCGGTGCTCCAGGATTTTTGAAAGATATGGTGCAGTGGTTCTGAGATGATCTCTGCCAGCTCTTTTAAAACTCTGGGATGTAATCCATCAGGCCCCGGTGATTTGTTTTCATCAAGATCAGACAGATGTTCTCTTACTATTTTTTTGCTTATTTTAACTTTTATTTCTGTTCTGTCTTTTATAGTTATGTTTTGGTGGGTTGAGCTATAGTTTCTTTTTGCGTGAAGACAGAGGCAAAGAATGAGTTAAGCAGTTCTGCTTTCTCTCTGTTGCCTGTTACTTCCTTGCCGTCTTCTCTCTTTAGTGGACAGACCCACAGTTGTAGTTGTTGAATCTTCTCTGCAGTGATATGCCTGCCATTTAGGAGTTTCAAAACCTGTTTTTAATTACATCATTCGCAAAATCCCACTGTCATTGGTTGTCATTTACAACCTTTACTGCCAGCTTCTGAAAAGCAAAGTCAATGGGAAAACTTGCAGGTTACAAATGGGGATCATATGACCATAGGATGTTGCAACTGTGCAAGATTCAAATAACATGGCCATTGTAAGTCAGTGTAATCTCATGATATTATATTTTATAACCATACAACAGTTGCTGTTCCCAATTATCATCAATAAGTGAGAACCACCTTATTCAAGATTACCCAACAACTTTAATTTCAGAGATACATTGCAATATTGGTTTGTTTGTTTGTTTTTTTTTTTTGGTGTTTAGACACAAATGGATTAACATAGGTTAGTATAATAGAAGTTTTGAGTCTAATTTTTGAATATTTTTTAAAATATGTAAGCCGCATAGTAAGCTGCGGTCACATAATTATGATATCCAATGTTCGCTGCTAATTTTGAACATAGACCATAGCATAATAGTGTTGGAAAAGATCCTGGACTCACTGCTCAAGCAGGAGACCTGGCATTGTTTCAGACAAATGGTTGTCCAATCTCTTTCTGAAAGCCTCTGGTGATGGAGCACCCACAACTTCTGGAGACAAGCTATTCCATTGGTTGATTACTTGGAAGATACATAGCTGGTGCGAGAGAAATGTTAAGTTGTATAAAATAGATAACTAATGTATCTTATGCTATCTGCCATAGAAACTTGAGTTGTATTACCAGCATCCAAGTGTCAGTCTGTGTCAAATAGACGTTGCTTAAATGTGAGTCTTTTTGCTCCTAATCCAAAAATAATAATTGGGGGATAATAATCTCCTAGTGGGAGAGCTTGTTGTAAAAAGCTTGTTTATATCCACTTTGAAATCTACCTTCTAACATCAATGAAGCTAAACTTATAGGAAGTGTCAACTTCAACTAGTAGGGTAACATAGCCTGCAATATTTTAGTGTCTACTCTCACATTTCCATCATCCATGCAACCTGAAGCATTAGAAACACAGTTTGGAAATAACTCTTTACTTTTTTTTTTGTTTATTTTTATTTTTTCTTGTTTCTAAAGGATTTCTGTTCCAAAGATTATGGTCCATGGAATGAACAAAGAGGAGCTCTTTTAATTTATGCATGCACTGAAACATGATTACTCTGGAGGAATTAGTTCAAAGAGGGAGGAAAGAAGAGAAGGAAAAAAGCAAGGATCTTGGCTTGACTGAATGTTTAGAGAGAAAGGGAAGGACAAGTTTGGTATACATGACCTTTGTCTCAGTAAGATACATCTAACCATGCCTCCACTTTCTTTTTTCTTACTGGGAATTGATTGTGGGAAAGGACCTGAAATTAAAAGGAATTATTAACAAACAATATTATACCAATTTTGGTATAATGGAGAAAAAAACCCTATTCATCCAGGTTCAGAGGATATGGTGATTTCTGCTAGTGGCAGGCATTTGTACATTAACGGTATGTGTTTATTGTAAACTTTTTGACATGACTATATATTTGCTCTTCTATACATGTTGCTTAGATAACTGGTAAGGCATAATACTAGCTTAAATAAACGTAGGAATGTTAAATAGAATTCATTAAACCCTAGTCTTGGTTTTTTATTTACCACTATTCCTCAGACATCTCAATATTGCTTGATAATTATATGCTGCTGATTATTATTATATATATATATATCTCACTGACAATATATAGGTAGTCTTCAAGTTACAAATGTAATGGAGCTTGCCCAATACATTTGTAACCTGAGGATTCATAGGAGTGAATCACATAACTTGACCGCGATTACTCCCTTCTTTCACCCACACATTCACTAATTGAATGTGCAGGTCGTTAAGTATATATGAGGTATCTCCAGGTGGGGAAGGTCATGGGGGGGGGGGGAATTAGTGATGGAAGGGGTCACCTGCTTAAGACTACTTAAGGCCTTCCCTGATCCACTGAGATACCTCATGCTCTCCATAATTGCTTCCCCTCCACATCCTGCCACATTGAATCTTCATAGGCAGGCCTGTGGAGACTCATCTTTAGAAGATCCAGCCTACTTCTGTTGTTGCAGAGAATGGGTGCCTGAAGTCCTGCAAGATCAAACTCAGAAGCTTCCAATCTGCATGTGAAAATCGTTTGCATGCCAATGAGAGGCCTGAAGCAATATGATTTCGCTGCCCAAAATCTCCCATCAATTCTTTTCTCCCACAGAAAAGGAAATGCTTTTCTGTGCCGAGATTGGAAGCCTTTGGAGGAGACTCACCGAGGCTGCCAGCCACTCCAGAAGAGGCAGGCAACCTCATTGAGTCAGAGAAGCTGAGGAGGGCACACTGGTTCTACACTCACTCTGCTCTTATCGCAGCAGGCAAAGAAACAGAGGGTGGAGCTTGCTAGATCTTCGAAAGGCAAGTGAGTCTCCACTGGCCTGCCTGTGGAGACCTGATGGGCTGGGTGGGAGGGAGGGAATAGGCAAGGTGAATGTTGCGGTCGTTTGTAAACGTGAACAACTGCTGTGGTGCTGCAACATTTGTAACCTTGGGACTGTGTCTTAGGTACTTGGGGAGGAGTTACATTGTAACTTTGAATGGTCGCTAAATGAACTGTTGTAACTCAGGGATCACTGTAATTGTCTTTAGCCAACCACACTGATTGGGCAAATTAATGTATTTAGTAGTCCTTGACTTATCACCACAATTGAACCCAAATTTTCTATTGCTAAATGAGTCATTTGGTAAGTGAGTTTTATCCCATCTCTTGTGGCAGTTGCTAAGTTAATAACATGGTTGTTAAGTGAATCTGGTTTCCCCATTGATCTTGCTTGTTAGAAGGTTGCAAAAGGTGATCACGTGACCTTGGAACACTGCAGCTATCATAAATATGAGCCAATTGCCAAGCATTTGAGTTTTGATCATGTGACCATGGGTTGCTGCTGATTGTAAGTGTGAAAAATGTAAGTGTGAAAGTGTGTTGCTTGTTAGAAGGTCACAAAAGGTGATAAGTCGCTTTTTAATGCCATTGTAACTTTGAATGGTCACTAAATGAATGGTTGTAAATCGAGACTGCCTGTATAAACTTAGAGCAAACCTCACTGTCTTCTAGTGCTTCTAGCTCCAAGGACTCTACAATTCAACTTGAGCTTGTAAATTTTGGAATATAAAGTCAGTTTGGTGCAGTATTAAGACACTTGGCTGGAAACTAGGAGACCATGAGTTCTGGTCCCAACTTAGGCACAAAGCCAACTAGGTGATCTTGGGCCAGTCAAGTTTTCTGAGCTCTATGAAGAAGGTAATGGCAAGCCATTTTTGAAGTCAAGAAAACTGAAGGGCCTAGTCTAGGCAGTAATCAGGACTTGAATGATACACACACATACTTGGAATATGTTATATGAGTGTTCTGTCATATGAGTGAAGATGGTGGTAATGGAAACAGCACTCCATCAAGCAGATAAAAACAGCATCCCACCATGGGAGAAAGAGGTGGAGAAGGAATAGAGTTAAAGTTCAAGCAAAGTTAAGTAAAATTAAAAAAGTAAATGAGGGGGAAGGAAAGAAAAGAAGTGGAGCTGGAAAAATGTTGCACAGTGGAAGAAAGCAGTGGCATAGTACAGTTCTTCAGAAGAGGAGAAGGAGAATAAGTAGAAGTAAACTTTAAAAAAATTAAAGAAGTAAAAGAAAGAAAAAAAAGAAGGAAGAGAGGAGAAGGAAAGGAAAAGGAAGATGGGTGCAAAGATGGCAGTAAGTGCAATCAGTAGTATCAGTGTTGGGCACAATCAGTGGCCACAGTTGGCAACAGTGGCAGCAGGCTCAACCAGTAATTGTATTGGCAACAACAGCCAACAGTGGCAGCAGCTGACTGGTAGCAGCAGTGCCAGTGCAGTGGTGCTATTCTACCAGTCGGCCCAGTTCTGGCTACTGGTAACGCCGAAGATCAGCAAAGACCGAACCAGTTCTCTCTTACTGCTGTTGGGCTCGCCTGCCTGGGCTCCCATACTGACCTTTATTCCCTGCTTTTGAAGTGTAAAGTGTGCGTGTGGTAAACTACTTTGAAACCCACCACTGTGCCAGTGGATGCAACAAAGCCCTTTAGAGTAGAGAAGAAGGTGAAGAAAGAGGAGGAAAAGTAGAATTAAAATTAAAAAAGCAAAGGAAGAAGAAGGAATGGCATCAGGATGGCAGTGGGATGTGAAATGCTATGGCTGAAAATGGCAGCAACCACATTGGTACAGTAAAAAGCACCATCATATAAACACACAATGCGAAAGCTAAAATAAATTAGTGAAACAATTGAGAGAAGAAATTGAAAAGGAGGTTGGCAATGCAGGAAGGAAAATAAAAGGACAATTTATTATTTTTTTACGCTCTTACAGTTACTTTTTTCTTTGCATTTTTTTTTTTTTTGTGTGTGGCTTACAGGTTGTTTTATTTTAAGACTAGCCACAAGAGGGAGCAGAAGATTAATTTTTTTAAAGTATTATTACATATTAGTCTCAAGAGAGAGCAAAAGATCAATTTCCAAAGGATGGAAGGAATTCAAATATTGTTAAAAATAAAACCCTTCATAAACCCAATTTTATAAATAAATAAATAAAATTTAAATTACATTTCATTTTTTTAAATAAGTTCTTTAATTTTTAGAATTATTAAACCTTTAAAGGAAAAGAATCCAAAGACTAAAGAAATCTTTAAAAATTTATTTTTTAAAAAAAATCTAAATCTTTCAGGTTTTTAAAATATTTTTAAAAAGAAGCGATCCAAATCTAAATTAGACAATATTAAAAAATACTATTAAAAACTAGATTCTGCTTTGGCACTTCTCAAAACAATTGAGAATTTACTATTTGTATATATCCTTTTACTATAACTATGAGCTGAGAGACTTTTTTTTCTTCAATTTCTTTTTAATTTTTTTTTAAATATTTGTAATATTTTAAAAGAAAGAAGACACATAAAGGCCACTAAATTAGAATTAGAAATACTGTTAAAAACAAGAAACTGCTTTGCAACGGCTCAAAGCAATTGAGAATGTACTTTTTTTTTATAGTTCCAGGAAAATATAATCAGTCTGATATCAATATCTGGGAAAATCCTGGAAAAGATAGCCAAGCAGTAGCTTTTTAGCTAGAAATAATCAAATTGATTACTTGAAGTAACATGGGTTTGTTAAAAACAGATCATGCCATACAAACTTATTGCCCTCTTTGACAAAGTGACTAAAGCAGTGGATCAGGGAAATGCTGTAGGCATAATTTACTTAGACTTCAATAAGGTGTTTAACAAAGTAGACCACAATATGGGATAGATAGCATTACCACAGATGGATTTAACTTGCTGATCAAGAGTTCAGACAGCCAGCCTTGCTTATCAATGGAAACTGAGTGGAGCAAGTGGCCAGTTTTAAGTTTCTGGGTGTTACCATTAAAGAAGGACCTGACTTGGGGTACTCACATTGCAGCACTGGTCAAAAGGCCCCAGCAGAGATTATGCTACCTGAGACTTCTCAGAAAACAACTGAATGAACAACTGCTGTTGATCTTCTACCGCTGCACCATAGAGAGTATCTTAACTTACTGCACTATTATGGTTTGCACAGTAGCAGATAGGATAGCACTCCAGTGGTTTAACATCATTGCCCAGAAGATCATTGGTTGTCCTCTTCCCTCTTTGGAATCGCTTTATAATTCCTGCTGCCTTAAGAAAGTTCAAAACATTCTCAAAGATCCAGCTCATCCTGGGCACCCTTTTTTTGAACTACTACCATCTGGCAGATGGTACAGGATAATAAAAACAAGGACAAATAGGCTGAGAAACAGCTTCTATCCCAGAGCAGTAACTCTGTCGAATTCCACTGTATAGAGCAATATTAATGCAATATTAGGGATTTTCAATTCAATGGGTGGAGTATGAGGGATGTGTGTTTATGTTTATTTTCATAGTCATAAATTGTACACTGAAGATGGTATTTAATTTCATTGTACGAAGTGCAATGACAAGAAAGTAAAGTAACTGTACTCAAGATGTAATTCTTCAATGGAACCACCTCTAAATGAAGGGAAGAATGCAACATGGTACCCCAAGGCTCTGTCTTAGGCCCAGTACTCTTTGACATCTTTATAAAAGATGGGAATGGAAGAAAGGGGATGGGTGGAAAATATATCAGATTTCCTGGCAACACGAAGCTGGGAGAGTTGCTAATGACAGACAGACAGACAGACAGACAGACAGACAGGAAAATAGAAGGAGGATAGATAGGGAGATAGATTCAAGATACAGAAGGGTCTTGGTAGACTGGTACTCTGGGCCCTATCCAAGTAAAGCCTTAGATTAAGGCAAAAAAACCAAATGCAGTAGTATAGAATAGGTGGTACAGGACTCAGCAGAAGTAGCTGAGAAACTAGATGTCCTAATGGGGACTTATCCTTAAATATGAGCCAGCAGTGTGCTGCAGCTGTCAAAAAACCAATGTAGTTCTTAGCTGCATCAACAGAGGTACAGTGTCAAGATCATATGAAGTATTAATGCCACTTTATACTGTACTAGTGAAATCATACTTGGAATACTGTGTCCAGTTCTGGTCAACACAATATGAAAAATTGCTGAGATTCTAGAAAGAGTACAGAGAACAGCAACAAAGCTGATAAGGGTCTAGAGTAGGGTTGTTGTAGGCTGGATGTATCACACACTGGCCACTCTCATGTCCAGTTTAGCAAAGGGGAAAAAATCCCGATATGTCACGTGATACTGCTGTGACAACATGAGTTTGACACTCCTGGTTTAGAGGATAAACCATACAAAGAATGGTTGTAGTATGGAGGTATGTCTGGTCTAACAAAGAGAAGGACTGGGGTGATTTGATAGTCTTCTAATATTTGGAAGCTGCCACAGAGAAAAGGGATCTATTCTCCAAAGCACCTGAGGGTAGGACAAGAAGTAACAAGTGGAAGATCATTAACAAGTGATCCAACCTAGAACTAAGGATAAATTTATTGACAATGAGAACAATTAATCAGTGGGATGGTTTACCTATAGAAGTTGTGGATGCTTCATCATTGGAGGCTTAGAAAAAGAGATTGGATAACCATTTGTCCAGAATAGGAAAGGGTCTTTGTTTCAGTAGGGGGTTAGATTAGAAGACCTCCAAGGCCCTTTCTAACCCTGTTATTCTATATTCTATGTATTTATATATTCCAATATATATGGAATATATATTGCTGTATTTTTCAGACTATAAGACGCTCTGAACTATAAGGCTTGTAGGAAGGAAAACAAGAAAAAAAATCTGCCTCTGCCTCCCAGCAATTTGCCTTCTTGCAGCAAAGAGCAAATAGCCTGGTCAGCTTCAGCACAGCCTGATTTAACACTAGCAGCTGATTGGACTGCCTCTGTGCATATCAACAATCAGCTGTTCCAGACTGCAGGGTTCACCATTGCCTATTGCTGCCTCCACGCACCCCATTTTCAGCCTCCACACGTCCTGTTTTTGGCCCATTCCAGGTGGTGGGGATTGCTGGCACTGCCTAGCCCCACCGCCTGGAATGGGCTGAAAATGAGGAGTGTGGAGACCGAAAACAAGGCACGTGGAGGCTGAAAATGGGGTGTGTGGAGGCGGCAATAGCTATGGTGATCCCTGCAGCCTGGAACAACTGATTGTATTCTGGTAGGTCAATCCAACCACCAATCAGCTGCTCTTGCTAAATTAGGCAATGCTGAAACTGATCAGGCTGTTTGTAGGAGGTAAATTGCTTGGAAACAGAGGTCGAAATCTGAATGACAGTGGGTGGGTGGGGCTTCAGCAACATTAGCCCTATAAGATGCACAGACTTTTCCACCCATTTTTTTTCAGGGGGTGGAGTGCATCTTATACACCGAAAAATATGGTATATCTGGAAAGGAATCTGTAGAAGATAATGAAAAATATCTGTTTTATCTTCTGTCTATAGAGAGATGTCTGGAAGATCATGAATCGATTGTTCAAGTTGAGTCTACCATGGGAAATGAAAGTAAATTTTTATTCAGGAAGAACTATGCAAAATATGAATTCTTTAAGAATCCTATGGTAAGCATTCTATAATTTCCCTTTATGCAGTTGCAATTTGTTAACCTAAAAAAAGATTTGCTTTCCTTTTGTAAACTATGCAGTATCAACTCTTACAAATATCATGGCACTAATATGAAATAATCTTAATATTAGAATAATTCACGGTAGACAATAATATAACAATTCTTTTTTACTGTATGGAAAGATAATTACTTCCCATTTTTTGCAGAAACCCTTTGCCTTCAGTTGATATATTAACTATAAGCCAGTCTTACCAATAAGTATCCATTTGGAGAAGAGATCATTACTATTTTATAGAGCTGTATACTCTTAGATTGTACATCTGGAGGTTTCTATTTGAGTTTAGTTAATAATGGCTAGGAACATTTAAAGAACCTTAGCAATTAGAATATACTGTATGAGGCAGCTATGCAAGAAATTTAAATAGTTGCACCAGACATCTAAGAATATATGGTTCACAGTGAATGAAGTGTCTGTTAAAAGATGCAATAAAATTTCCGTTAATAAAATGAAAAGAAATAGTATCTCATCCTTAAAAATTACCCAGTACCTATTACTGTACTTCAAAAGTGGAAAGCAAATTGACTTAATCTGTATCTAAATCATCCCATTTGCATATGATTACAGTATCTGTTGTAGATTTTCTCGTATTAAATGTGTACATCATGACTCAACCTATGTTATTGCTCTGGTGATGTGTTTCAAAACCATTTTCGTGATACCCAAGATATGGCTTGTTCAGTTTAGTTTCAACTAGACAGCTTATTTTTAGAAAGATATGTATTGCACTTTATATCAATAAATAGTTTTTCAAATGTGTTTGATGGAAAAGATGTAGTTGGAGGATCTAAAGCTAAGGCGGCAACCAGGAAGGTTTAACGTATTTATTATTATCCCCAAAATAAATATGTGACTTGATACAATTAAAAATAAAAGTAAAAAGAAAGATATGTACAAATAGACCATGCTACTATGATTGAAAAGATACATCTGCATTAGCTGTTTCGAGTGCTTATTAGAACACAATGGCAAAGTATATATCAAACAATAAAAATAACTCAGAAAAAGCTAATATCTAGAATTATGTGCTAAATGTATGTTAACAGCAAATTATTGCCAACAGATATTTCTGTTTCTCTCTGCTCCAGAATTTTTTTCCAGAACAGATGATTGCTTGGTGTCAGCAATCAAATGGTTCTATTCCACAATCACAACTTTTACAGGTAAGCCTTTAAGAGAATGCAGTTGTCTTCAAATTGAGCAAAGGAGATAACAAATACATTAATAAGTACATGACAGAATAGATTGGATAAAAGGATTAAGACTATAGGCAAGCATTGAACTAGCATAGTGTTGAGTTTAAATTATTATAGCACAAGCTTTGAAATACCTTTCTGAATTTTGATTTAAAATACTTTGTGGCTTTTCAATGTACAATTTGTGGCCAAATATTATTTTTCTTATAGAAGATACAAAGAAAAACACTTTAATTTGACTGTACCAGTGGAAGAATTTGCCACTGGTAGTATTTCCAGTGTTAACTGCAGTATGGCTGACTACTGAAGGTTTCATTTTAATTGTAATTTTCAAGGAGACTCTTTTCATGTACCCAGTTAGGAACATATGACACTATATAGGTGTCAACTAGTTAGTATTATGTATCTGCATTTTTTTGTACCAGCTATAAATTCTAAATTGTCTTCAAGAGTAGCCTTGCATAAAACAAATTACATTAATCTAGCTGTTAAGTAATATGTGCAGGAGTAATGGTTGGCTAGAAATGAAGGTAATTTGGTACACCAATGAATCAGGGTGAAACATTTTCCTGGCAATGAACCTTCTTCTTCAGAAACAGTGCCATCTCATTCAAAGTAAAGTTGTTAAAGCAGGACATATCCATTGGAAAAAAAGAGTAAAAGGAAAATGTTGTTGAAAGCTACTTTTAATTGTGAGATGTTACTCTTTTTTCTAAGTCTAAGACTTTGCAAAGAAGAATAAACTACATGTCAGCTAGTAAAATTTCAGTTAAAAAGATACAATTATCATATCTTTAATTCATTACCAGAATGAATTCTAAAAGAAGAAATTCTATAAGAAGAAATTATATAAATTATGTAAAATAATGGTAAAAATATAGATAAAATGGGTGTGCATGTATATATGAATGTATATGTACTTTTTTTTTTTTTACAATTTACAAATTACAAAATAACTAAATATTTGCTATATTATATATGTTTAATATTCTGTCCTCTGTATTTCTGGTGCCTCCTGGCATCCACTTTTAGTTCTAGTTTCAGAAGTGATTTGCTATTGCCTCCCTTCCAAGGCTGTGAAAGAGAGTAAATGGCACAAGGTTACCAGCTGAATTAGTGCCTAAGGCAGGTTTAGAACTCATACTTTCCCAATTTCTAGCCTCAAGTCTTAAAAGTGGCTCATGTGTGTGTGCATGCGCACATGTGCGCTCAATGGTATCCAGTTTTCGGAGGTGGGGTTTTTTTTTTCCAGGTCTGTTGGAAGTGATTTGCCATTGCCTCCTTCTTATGGTTGAGAAAAGTAACTGGTCCAAGGTCACCCATTGTGGGTGCCCAAAGTAGGATTAGAACTCACAATATTTCAGATTCTAATCAGATGCCTGATCACTACATCAAACTGGTTCTCAGTAACCCTGTGGAAATGTTAAAATGAGATTGTTCAAAGTCTCATATACATTTTTGTGAACCCTGGCAAAGTTTAGCTTTTTCAAGTCTGATTCTGTCAAGATATAGAACTCTCAGAATTTCTAGACAGTTTTATTTCTGTACTAGATATTTTGGAGATTAAATGTTATTAATACTTGTAGACATAAGGCTGGGGAAGCTAATGATGTATGAACAGTACATGCCTTGTCAACATGTTTGTTGCTTTAAAAAAAGAAAATGAGGAAGAAATGGGATTAACATAGATTATGTGGATTTGCTTATTCTAGAATAACAACTTGCTACTATTGTTTCCATTCTGGGGAGTTATGTCATTGGCCATCTCTGGAATGGTATTATGCCCCAATATGTACAACCCAAGTAGCTTCTGATTATAATATGGTGATTTTATTATCAGTAGATTTTAGAATTATATATTTTATGATAGTATTTTGCTGGGGAAATAAATTGAAAAACCTCTTCTCTGTTGAAGTATCTGGTAGTCATGTTAAGTGGCATAATTTTTAAAAACATTTCAGCATGAATATTTGCACTCATACAATAACCAATTAGTAAGTAATAGCTCTTGCATGTATCTATTTCTTTGTAATTGTAGAATTCAACATTTCCATTTATCTTCAACAGAAATTTTTAAATTCAAATAGTTGTCCAGAAATTCAGGGGTTTTTACATGTGAAAGAATTGGGAAGAAAATCATGGAAGAAGCTGTATGGTTGTCTGAGGAAATCTGGACTTTATTGCTCTACAAAAGGGTCTTCAAAGGTACTTGTTAGTTAGACTAGTTTAATAAAGATAACCAATAGACTTTGAAGGCACTGATATCATTGTCAGTAATACGTTAGAGTATAAATTTCAATTACTCTGTGCTCTGGATTTCATTGTAAGCTTAGTTTTGGAGCATAATTTAATGCCAGTAAAGGGGTTCTTGAGTTTTAGATTAGATCCTTCTAATGAGTTGTGATCTTTATAATTACAGTGTTGAGTACCATTATTGAGTTATAACTTCACATAAAAAATCCTGTGGCTGATCATCTGTATTGTCTTTCCCTTTGCACAAGAAAATAGCAGTGTCTCTTTGAGCATTCTCAGTTGCAAATTAAAAAAAATACCTTCACAAAAATGACCAATTCCAAATATTTAAAAACTTCATGTATGTTATACAATTCCAATCAGATAGTGTATACGATGTTTTGAATGCTGGACAATATGCAGCATATTTGTCTTTCATGTATAGGAGATGTAGGTGAGATAATTCTGTCAATAATTGGTCTCTTCTCTAAGCTTTTTTTTTTTTTTTTGCTTCCCTACTGTGCAAACAAATTTGCTATGTCAGAAAGACTAGTTTAAAAGGCAGTTAAGGTAGAATAAAGGTCAACATCAATTTGATTCCTGGAATTGAGGGTGCTCCATTATTGGAGGTCTTCAAGAAAAGATTGAACAGGCATTTGTCAGGATAGAATAAGAATTCCTGCTTTAGGATTAGAAGTCCTCCAGAGTCCTTTTCAACCATATGATTCTATGATTCAAAATAGGCTTGGAAGTTATTTAAAGAAATAGGTTTATTTCAAAACAGCATGGAAATACAAAGTATCTGCAGAAATATGACAGAGCAAACCCATAAGAAGATCTGAAATGTAATTAAACTGATTTTGCAATTGTCTTTTTATTAAAAGATGAGCATTTTGTAATGAAGCTTACCTTCCTCCCATTTGCCATCAGTTTGAAGTCATCCCTGAAACCTTGAACATGTAGAGGCGCATGATTGAATGTTCTAAAAAGTTAATCAGAAAAAAAATGTTCCCAAATATAAATTGAAATTGTGTGGGATTAGTCAATTTTTAAAAGTATTTGATAGGAATTTTAACATTTATATATAGAATTTTAACATTTGATATGTCTTTAAGCACATACTAGGATTTTGAATATATGGAAGATAGTATTACTGACCAAATTTATTACTGCTAGAAGTAATAGTGAAGAAATTTTTAGTGTGCTTTTATTGCCCTTTAGTGGTTCTTCCTTTTATTTTTAGATAATATAAAATAATGGTTTAATACTTTTGTTTAATTATTACAACTCTATTTCCCCAGGAACCAAGACACCTGCAATTGCTAGCTGATCTTGAAGACAGCAATATCTTTTCATTAATAGCATGCAAAAAAATGTACAGTGCACCGACTGACTATGGCTTTTGTATAAAGGTAATAGCTTTAAATCTTACAAGATTTGTGGTTTATGATATTAAATTTTACAGATTTTTATATCATATTTAAAATAATTGATTTTAATTTTATGCTAAATTCTATTACAGATAGAGAAAAACAATTCAAAATTGACTCCTGTCAAATGGGTGTGGCAGGCAGTTATTAGCTATTAAATTGACATGATTTAACATTTTTACCAAAGCAGTTCAGAGCAGGACGGAGCACTATTGAGCAAATATTCAACTTGAGAGTGATCTGTGAGAAATATCTCCAACACCAACAGGACTTATACCACGTTTTCGTTGATTTCAAAAAGGCTTTCGACAGGGTGTGGCATGCAGCCTTGTGGTCTACCATGAGGAAATATAACATCAACGATAACCTTGTCAGAGTGATAGAACAACTTTATGAGAAAGCCACAAGCGCCGTCCTCCTGAACGGCAGCAAAGGTAACTGGTTCCGGACGAGTGTAGGAGTGCGTCAAGGATGTTTGCTTTCCCCCACACTGTTTAATGTATTCCTCGAACGGATCATGGAAGATGCCTTGGAAGACCACGAAGGCACAGTTTCCATCGGTGGTAGAACCATCACCAACCTGCGATTCGCAGATGACATCGATGGCCTGGCAGGAAATGAGGATGAACTATTGAGCCTTGTCCAACACTTAGATAAGGCGGCTTCAGCGTATGGCATGGAGATCAATGCCGAGAAAACCAAGCTGATGACGAACAGTACCCAAGGTATCTCCTCAGACATCAGAGTCAGCGGAACACCCCTAGAGACAGTAAAAAATTTCAAATATCTTGGGTCCATCATTTCCGATGAAGGCTCAAAACCAGAAGTAATGGCAAGGATAGCACAAACAACAGCTGCGCTTTCGAAGCTCCAAACTATTTGGAAAGATAAGAACATCAGTCTGCGCTCAAGGAATATCAATCTTTTTATATGCCTGCGAAACCTGGACACTCAATGCGGATTTACAAAGAAGAATCCTTGCAACAGAAATGAGATGCTACCGAAAGATCCTTGGCATCCACTACACAGACCATGTGACAAATGAAGAGGTCTTAAATAAAATACAACAGGCAATAGGACCACACGACAACCTTCTTACTGTCGTCAAGAAACGGAAATTGAGATGGTACGGACACGTGTCTCGCTCTACTGGCCTCGCAAAGACCATCATGCAAGGGACGGTAAGAGGAAGCCGCAAACGGGGAAGACAACGAAGGAGATGGGAGGATGATATCCGTGATTGGACAGGCTTGAAGCTGGCAGCATCCCAGAGAGCAGTGGAGGACAGAGACGGATGGAGAAGCGTGGTGGTTAAATCTTCGCAGGCGCCCCAACGACCTCAAAAGAGGTCACGGGATAGAACCAGAACCAACCAAAGCAGTAAATTCATTAGACTACCTGTTGTTCTTTCAGATTTTGCCTGGATTTTTTTTTTAAGGAGAGAATGCCTATATATGCCTATTCAGAAATTTTCAATTTATATGAGCACTCTGAAATGTTCTACAATATAACAATGCTTAGGATTTGTATATTGCACTTAAACTATAAATTAATTTCTTGGATGAAAGACAGAATTAATATTTTGTTGTTTCTTCTTTAGCCCAACAGAATAAGGAATGAAATTAAAGAATTAAGATTGCTGTGTGCTGAGGATGAACAAAGCAGAACATGTTGGATGACTGCCTTTAGACTGCTCAAGGTATTGAATAACGATGAGGCTAGTTCATATTTATGGTAGCCTGTGTGTGAATTAAGGTTCTTTTTAAGAAACCATTTTATTTATTTATTTATTTAGATTTAATAAATTATTATCTTTGCAATAAAGGGCCGGCAGGTATGAAAAATCCAGGGGTTGGATCAAATGAAGTTCCCTTATTCTAAAATAAGGATCACAGAAGTGAAACTGGTAGAATTATAAATAGTTACAAAACAACTGGAACAAGAACGAACAATTTCCAGGATGCGTGCAGCAGTCTAGTCAAAGCTGTATACCATTGAAGAACCATCCTTGCTGTAGATCAAGCAGAGGGAGTTTATTCAATCAATTTAGGGGATGCAAGATGCTTCAGTGTAGAATGGCTTCAAAAGATTAGTGTGGGTTCTAAAGATCTTGAGATAGTTCAGAGCAGATGCTCTATTATGCATATTCCCATTTTGGTCAAAATATTTATGAAAGTAGTGGACAGCAAGTTTTGTGCATTGAAGTTTATTCTCCAGAACTGTTTCAATCAAATTTCAGAGTTTTAGCACTGAAATTGTCCTTGTTAATTGACAAATGGTCTGCTCAGGGGAAAAATTTAAAAATTTAAATTTAAATAATACATTAAAAGGCCTAACAGAGTGAAAAGAAAAATATTTGTCACAAAATGTCTGTGGAGATTCTCAGTTATCTAGGTCAGAGTTGTCTCAAATGTACTTTTTCAAAAAGCAATTGGATTGTATTTTGTTGATGAAGAAAAAGAAAATGTTTCTTTTTTCATCCAAGAAGTGTCTCGGGGCGGAGAGCAGGTTGTGTGTTGCCCCAAGCAACCGAAGTATGTCCAGCACTAACAAGGGCCGGAAGAAGCTCCAGCAAGAGTGAAGTGCTGGAGAATCAGGCCCGGCCACTTCTTCATCTCCCACCATCGCCCTTACCTTCTGAGGCCAGGCGAGGGAGGGGAGCGTGAGGGGTGGGGCCAGCCATTTATGGGACAGGGAGCCGTAGCAGAGGGCCCAAAGAAGTACATGTGGCTCCGGAGCTGCGGGTTGGCAACACTTGCTCTATACCAGTCCAGACAAATGGCTCTCCAGTCTCTTCTTTAAAGCCTCTGCTGACAGAGCGTCTATAGCTTCTCATGGCAAGCCATTCAACTGATTGATTTAATTTTGGAACTGCAAATCTTTTAAACAAAAGACAAGAGCTAGAAACAAAATGTTAGAGTTTGCAGCAATCCAATCAGCACACATGTAACTAATTCAGCACGATTCATTTATATAAGAAACTTCTTTATGTACAATACCACACAGCAGAACCCAGAATCAGAACTCAGAACCCAGAAGTACAGAATCAATAATCACAGAAGCAATATTATACAGAGGAGCAAAGATCCAAGGACAAACTAACTCTTATATACAGACCAGTAACCCTAAGCCACGCCCAATCTCCAAGCCGTCTGGCTCACAACAGGTGCTGTTTCTTAGTCACCAAACAGTTCCCATTGGCTGACCTGTTACCATGTCTATTCCAATTTATGAACTTTATACACTGACACAAAAGAGAATAATTGAGAATACTCAAGCATTTGGTTCTAACTGAATGGAGTCCTCTTTTGGTTGTTATTATGCTTGGTAGCCACATTGTATTTTAGATAGTGGGTATTTTTAGAAAACTATATACTTGTTTTTGTTTGTTTGTAGTTATTTATTTTGTTATATGCCTCACTGTGTAAATTTTATAAATCTAATAAATATAGTAGGGTGTTTCTTCTATGCTAAAATGATTTTCTATGTATTCAGTGTAAAATACTGCAGATTTCAGCATGAATGCTCTATTCTGCTACCTCTGTAGAAATAGAAGGGTTATTCTTTTACTGCAGTTGCCTTCCTCAGAAGAAAATGAAAGTGGAACAGAATTCTTAAGCCAAAGTCTGTTATTTAAGCCAACCCAACCCAACCCAAGATAAGATTAATAATAATAATAATAATAATAATAATAATAATAATAATAATAATAATAATAATAGTAACAACAACAACAACAACAATAATTTGAATTTTTCTCTCTTCAACTTTTCAGTATGGGATGTTGTTGTACCAAAATTACAGAATTCCACAACAGAGGAACAATCTGCTTCCTCACTTTGCCACTCCTGCGGTAAGTTAATTTAAATACAGAGATTATTTGTCTAATATATAACCATTCCCTACACCATTTTTTCCCTCAACCGTGGCAATATTAGATGTGTGGATTTCAGAGTGTCTGGATTTCAGTTCCCAGTGTTTCCCAGCCAGCATGAAATTGAAATTCACTCATCATAACATTGCCAAGTTTGAGAAACACTCTCTTCATTCTTATAGAGTCAGAATGAAAATTGCAATCTCAGTAATTTTAATCATAAGGAAACCAAAAAAGTAAAAAAAGAATATCACTAATTAGTTAAATGAAATAATATGCAAAATTCACTAAAGAATGGGGTTGTAATGTAAATGCTAACTACTACTCAGTTATATACCAATAAATGAGAAGTTCTACTCTGCTATTTATCTCAGAATTTTATTGTGTCTTGTCAGAGAGTGATTAGGACAGGGTTTCATTTCAGTGTATTTGGCTAGAGAATTTTGAGAGTTAAAAATCCATATAACTAAGTTCTGAGATTGAAAAACACTGTTCTATTTGTTGTCTTTTGAAATTTATTTTAAATTAATTTGAATTACAGGGTCCCAACATACCTCACCATGACATGGTGTTGGGGCCATTGGAAACCATAGTTTCCATATCCATGGTTTAATATCTGCTTGAATTATTTCATCAAATTTTCCTTTAATTGAGTGATGGCGGTTATATCAGCAGTTATTTTATGTATTCTGCCCAGATGTTATTTTTCTAGGATTTCAGTTTTGATTTTATTTTTAATTTAATAATCCTTTCAAACATCTTTCAGAGAAGTGTTTCTGAAAATTCATTAGTAGCAATGGATTTTTCTGGACAAATAGGAAGAGTGATTGAAAATCCAGAAGAAGCACAGTGTGCAGCTTTGGAAGAAGGCCATGCATGGAGGGTAAGAGATTGTATTCTGCTTTGCCAATTGCCAAACCTTTCTCTAACCACAGGTTAGATGAGCACTTCATTGTTGTTTTAATCTCTTATAACATCTCTTATATCTCAGATTATAAGCAGTCCCAAGTCATGGCACTGCAAAATAAGTGGAGAACAAATTTAATTAAAAAATGTAGTTATCGGCTATGGGACAGATGCTGCTGTCATGTTTTTAAAGGAATTTGAAATTTGATTGAAAAAAGACATTATTTGCTATGTCATTGTTAATGACAAATGTTCTTCAAATGTCCATTAGTAATGGGATAGTAATGACATTTCAGGATGTGATTCCTCTAATGTGGGAATGTGTATTAGGAAAATCATCACAGTCATTTGAGTGGCATTTTACACATCCCTTTCATTCAAAGTTTTCATGTTAAGAAGATATATGTGGGCTGAATCTACTATCTAAGGAAGAGATGACATGCATTAATTGAATGAAGGGGCAATAGATATAGATAGGTACAGATATTTTTATTCTGTTCTTCGTTCATTGATTATATTATTGAGAGGCTTTTTTTTCAACCTACTTACCATATCTCCATTCTTAGTTAGTGAATGTCTAATGCTCTGCTCCTTGGTTTCTTAGTGAAACAATAGACAGTTATTGGGTATGGGAGAAAATTATTGTATTATCCTGACTTTTTATATATTTATTTTTGATCAACTCAATGCAGAAATATACCTTATACTCCTTTCTCCCATTTTCTCTACATCAATCTTGTGAGTTGGGTTGAGAAAGTTTGCCTCAGGCAGGCCTAGAACAGGTTTCTGGGACAGCACTTTTATCATCAAACCAAATTGACTCTTAAATTATTAATTAATTAATGTATAATATAATCTTATATATCAACATACTTATATGTTATATATGAAATATAAATATTTTCACACACACACACACATATATCAGATTGCCTCATACACTATTTTTCCTATAAATAATTGCAGAATCACCATTTTCACAATTCATACAGTGGATATTCAAAATAATATTATTGGTTTTATCCTGCCAGAGACCTCAAGATATGTTGTTCGTGGTCCACATCCCATTTCAGTGAGCTTCATAGGTTTGCACCTTGGTTTCTTTTTCCACTCAAGGGAACCAGGTCAGACTTTGTGCTTTTGTGCTCTGTACAGCTGCTAATACTTAATAATTGTATGCTTTGTTCTGCAGAAACGTAGCACAAGAATGAACATTTTGGGGAATCAAAGCCCACTTCATCCTTCCTTGCTGAGCACAAGTAAGAAGAATGGCAACTACTAAGTTTAAACTTTTTATTTTGATGTGAAAGTTGAGTCCTTGCATTTTGATTTCATTTAACTTGACTCAAACCAATAATTGTGCTGTTAAAGTCAGGTAGTTCATCTATTATTTGCCTCCCCCTCCCATTCAAAAAGAGGTAATTCCTAGCAGGCAATGTTTGAACTTTTAAGTTCTTTACATTGTAGACCTAATATTCACTTTTTTAAAAATAGGGTATACCCACCAAAATCAACTGACTTTTAAGTAATTTAATGTAAATTACACTGCATGCACAATTATTAGGCAAGTTATATTTTAGAGGATTAATTTTATTATTGAACAACTACAATGCTCTTGGTCAATCAAAAATGTTAATAAACCTCAAACCTGGATATTAAAGAAAGTAAAAGTTAAGTTTTGGCTTTCTTAGGAGAATATCTGTGTGTGCTATCTATGTATGTATTATTGGGCAATTATTAATGTGCAGAATTATGCAACTAAATGAAAAATGAAAATTTGCCTATCACACTAATCTGTTAAAGTGAGAATAATAAGCAATTCAAAATTTACAAATAAACATTTCTGATATTTCAAAAAATGGTGACCAATATAGCCACAGTTCTTGGCAATAATAGTCATAAGCTTTCCATTCATAGAGTCTGTCAATTTCTTGATCTGTTGATGATCAACTTGTGCAGCAGCAACCACAGCCTCCCAGACACTGATCAGAAAGGTATATTGTTTTTCTTCACCATAAATCTCCCATTTAAGAAGGGTTTACAAGTTCTCAATAGGGTGTAGGTCAGGTGAGGTAGGGGGGCCATGTCATTATTTTTTCATCTTTAAGACCTCAACTGGCTAGCCACACAGTAGTGTACTTCAATGCATGTGATGTAGCATTGTCCTCCATAAAAATCATGGGTTTCTTGAAACATGCAGACTTTTTCCTGTATCACTACTTGCAGAAATATAATATAAAGAAGAATTAAGGATATGTCATAATTATATATATGCAAGTTAGAGATACATTTCAATGCAATTCATTATAAATTACATTTTCACAAGTCATTTGTGGCTTGGCAGGCAAAGTAACTAGAGGACTACTTTTCCAATACAAAAAACTTCCAAGAACTTATTGTCTACCATCATCGGCTAATGACATCTGAGCCAATGATGCCAGAGGTTCTAGAGTTCAAAAGGTTTGTTTCTGAGTTACAGTGCCTCACATTTGAGAGTACTCTCCCTCTAAAGTTAAATGAACAGCTTCATTGTTCAGAAGTAATTTGGAACCTTGTATTACTGCATTGTGATATTTTTAAATTTTATTTTATTAATACTATGTTTTTGTCTTGTTCTGTTTTTGTAGTATATACCATCAGAAATCATAGTTTGAATCTTGCAGTTAGGAACATAATAAATGAAGATAAAACCTATACTGGTTTTATGCACACATATTTTAATACATTAGCTGTAACCATTCATTTTTTCATCAGTTATTCATAGGACACAACACTGGTTTCATGGCAGGATCTCAAGAGAAGAATCACACAGGATTATTAAACAACAAGGTCTTGTGGATGGGTATGTATTTTTTAATCATGTACTATTTATTTTATGGCCTATAAATCCTGGTAGAAGCCCTGAAATGAATGCGCTAATAAATTTATATAATGCTCATTTTGAGGTACTTGGAAAAACAAATAGTAATAACTGTCCTTTGCCAATTCAGATCTTCTATAACACAGCTTTCAAGACTGAAACTAAGCCCTTTGTATGAACCATGTGCTTGCTTATTCAGTTGGAATACTCAAAAATCACTTTAATGCTCAGATCCCAAGAAATCAAATAGTTAATATTGTAACATTGACATACATAGAATATCAACATCTTACATATAGTTATTCTTTATATTATTATTATCATCAGTGAAATATTAGATTATTTATGTATAAACATGAAGTATGTTATGATATCATAAAACAGTAGAATTGTTTGTTTATAAGAAATATATAATCAATCTGGTAGTAACATACAATGTTATTTTATAGATTATTTCTTCTTCGGGACAGCCAGAGTAATCCAAAGGCATTTGTACTTACATTATGTCATCATCAAAAAATTAAACATTTTCAGATTTTACCAGTAAGTATAATATTCCACCCAGGCAGTACTGGGTGGTGATATCTTTCAGAATGTGCATTTATTTTTGTTCCCTTAATTTTTCTAAAGTATTAAATTGAAAATTGCCTACTTAAGTGTAGGATTGACAGTCTCAGATATATGATTTATTCTGTACAAAACATATATGAATATGTTTTAATTTTTTAATTTTGCTTTTCAATATCCATTGTATCAGGAATCTCCAACCTTGGCAACTTTAAGACTTGTGGACTTCAATTCCCAGCAAAGCTGGCTGAGGAATTGTGGGAGTTGAAATCCACTAAGTTGCTAAGGTTGGAGACCCCTGCACTGTATATGTGTCAGATCCATGTATCTGTCATTTCTTCAGTGGAAGAAGAAAAGGGGGGGGGGGAGGAGGCTGATAAAGAAATCCTTTCTTGATGTAACCTGAATATATTTAATTTTATATCGAATTTGTATAACCCATACATGATACAATGGAGGGAGAAAAACCAGATGGTCAGAACTATCACCTCTGAGAGGCACAACCAGGAGATTAGAAGGTCATAACAATTCCACAGTGAGATTGTACTTTGGGAATCTCTTGAATAGTTCGTTCTAACAAAAGGGGTGGGGAGGAATTAGTATACTGGCTTTTGTTTCACCGAGATAAGGGGAGGGGTTTAAACTCCCTTATGTATCCCTGTATGCCTGAGAGACGTCAGACGCTGCTTTGAACTCCTACAGGAATTGTCTCATCTCAATAAAGAATTCCTTTGTGATACATTTGGATGCATTTTCAGAAGTTCATTCTAGTTGAGTGAATGGGAAAAGTTCTGTAGCCTGACAATATGCTGATATAAGAAATTGTACAGCGGACAGGGACACACACACACACACACACACACACACACACACACACGTGTGTGTATGCATATGTATGTGTTCATATTTATGTGTATGTGTGTGTGTGTGTGTATATATATATATGTTTTCTAAAGTTTTTGCGGGTACTTACATGTATGGCATTCAGCTTAGTTTGGGTATTTTCCCACGTCATAGTAGTGGTGCTTTTAAAGTTGTAGCAACGTTTCAGCAGAATCTCATCTGCCATCATCAGGCTTCTGTATAGTGTTCATCTGTGAGTCAGACTTTTACAGTGGTTTCAGATTTAAATTTGGGGCTAGCCTACTGCTGTGCCAGAATGGTTTTTTCTTCTTCCTGATTGGTTGGGAGTCTTGGTCTGTGTTTATTGGTCTTGGAGTTTGCTGTGTTCTGCTTGATTGGTGTTTCTGATATCTTCTGTCTTTTTTTTGGCTCTTTTTGTATCTTGATTGGCTGGCAGCATTGTGTTACTTTATTGAAGGCCTTTAGCGTGGCTTGGCTTTGGGTAAATGGACGGCTATCAT
Source organism: Hydrophis major (assembly GCA_033807585.1). NCBI lineage: Eukaryota > Metazoa > Chordata > Lepidosauria > Squamata > Elapidae > Hydrophis > Hydrophis major. The sequence goes on along the minus strand of CM066343.1, from coordinate 96,991,474 downwards.
TAGTTAGGAAGCTGGGTTTCATCTGGGTGCCTGGTTGGGATGTGTTTGAGCTGGAGGTATTAGGGGGGATCTGTTTGTGCCCAGGTGTTTGCCTGGCTTGTGGAGCGGAGATTTTTTTGTTTGTGAGTGCAGGTTTCCAAATGATTGACATCTGGTGGAATCATCTCTTCTGTTCATGCTTTCTGGTCTTTTTTCAATCTCTATGGCTTCTCTGATGATTCTGTGGCTGGAATTTTCTATAGTGGCTAGGGTTTTGGTGCCATTGAAGTTGATGCTAGGACCTGTGGCTTCCATGTGTTGGACTAGTGAGGAAGTGTGTTCCAGCTTTTTGACTGCATTTTTGTGTTCATCCAGGCGGGTGCTTATTCTTCTATTGGTCTGTCCAATGTATGTGGCCGGGCATGATGCACAGGGGACTTCGTATATGCCTTGGTTTTCCAGGTCAATTTTGTCTTTGGGGTTTCTGAGAATGGCTGCTATTTTTCTGTCTGTTTTGAAGGCAGTCTTGATGTGGTGTCTGTATAGTGTCTTAATAATTTTGTCTGTAGTGCCTCTTATGTAGGGCAGGACAGCTGTTCCATGGGTCTGTTCATCTTCTGGGTCTCTATTATGTCTCAGTGTCTTTTTGTGGATCAAGTTGGTGATTTTGCTTTTGTGGAAGCCATTGGCTGTCAATATTTTAGTCAGGGTGCATAGTTCAGTCTATATGTATGTATGTATATATATGTATGTGTATTTGTTTTCTTAAGTTTTTGCGGGTACTTACATGTATAGCATTCAGCTTAGTTCGGGTATTTTCCCACGTCATAATAGTTGTGCTTTTAAAGTTGTAGCAACGTTTCAGCAGAATTTCATCTGCCATCATCAGGCTATCATCATCACTATACAGAAGCCTGATGATGGCAGATGAGATTCTGCTGAAACGTTGCTACAACTTTAAAAGCACAACTATTATGATGTGGGAAAATACCCGAACAAAGCTGAATGCCAGACATGTAAGTACCCGCAAAAACTTAAGAAAAGAAATACATACATACATACATACATACATACATACATACATACACGTGTGTGTTTATGCTGTACAATTTCTTATATCAGTGTATACAATGGATATTGAAAAGCAAAGTTAAATGTTTAGTGAGGGATACAAAAAACTAGAATAATGTGGCTGCATAAGTGTTTCTACTCTCTTCTTATAAGTGGGGATGTGGTTGTGTTTAGAATTAACCAATCATATTCAAATGTATGGTGAATAGTAGTCTGTACATACTTGTCATTAATTAAATTGACTCTGATCAAGCCCACATAAAGTTCAGGTAGGATTTTTCTGGTTATTTACTTAGTTGCCTTTTACAACAACAGCAATGGTCTGCAGAGAGCTTTCAGAGCATCAAAGGGATATCACTCTTGGAAAATATCAGTTAGGAAAAGGATATAAAGCAATTTTCAAGCCATGGAACAAACTCATAAACAAGTGGAGGAAATATGTCAGATACAAGTTGTGACAATAATCTCTTGTATTGATCATATGTCAGGGCTATGACTAACACACACACACACCTCTAATTGAATACTGATTAATACATTACTATGATATTAGTTCTCCCTCTCCCATGGGAAACACACCGTCCCAAATTTTTTAAACTATAAATCTATTTGTAAATTATTGACCTTCAATATATTATACCCCATCCTGGCTTCATTTTGCAAAAATGTACATTAAATCTGACAAAGGCATGTGGGAAAATGTGGTCTGATGAGACTGAGCTTGAGCTTTTTCAACATAATTCCAAAAAGTATGTTTTGTGCAAAAACAATACTATGAACCCACTGAAACATGTTGATGGTAGCATTATGCTTTAGGGCTGCATTTCTTCAGCTGGAAATGGGGCTTTACTTAAGCTGGAGCATATTGTGATCAATTCCAAATATCAGTCAATTTTGGCCCCAAACCTTCAAGCCTCTGCTAAAATGCTGAAGACGAAGAGGAATTCCAGCTTTCAATACAACTTCACCAGAAGAAGATCAAAATTCCAGAATGGCCCAGCAAGAGTCCAGATCTCAGTCCAATGGAAAATCTGTGGGCTGACCTGAAGAAATCTGAGCACAGAAGGTGCCTTTGCAACCTGACAGTTTTGAAGCGCTTTTGCAAGGAGGCATGGGCTAAAATTCCTAAGGCAAGCTGTGCCATGCTGTGATAGGCTCCTTCTCACAAAGGCTGAATGTGTCATAAAATGAAAAGGTGCTTCAGCAAAGCATTAATGTAAGGGTATACACACTTATGCAACCTCATTATTGTAAGTTTTTATTGTTAATTTTTCCTTTCAGGTCTTTCCGTTTGTTTTTCAAATGAATTGCACAGTTTATTTGGTATACTAAAGGTGGAAAGAATTCTGAAGTGATTTACCTTAATCTTTCTTACAGTTCAAAAACCTGGCATTTTATCAGGGGATGTCTTTTATTTCTTAACTTTAAATGCTACATTGATGGCCCTTTACTATAACTTTTTAATCTTAAATTGTTTAATCTGTTAATACTTTGGAAATATATCATTTTAATTGATTTTGTGCCATCAACTTACTGTCAACTCTCAGTGTCCACACAGATGGATTTTCTCCATGATGATCTTTTCTTAATGTGGTTCTTCCAAGTGTTCCAAGAAGGCACCCACTGTTGCTGTAACTGAATCCTTCTACCTGGCTGCTGTTCATCCTCTACTCTTTCCTTCCACCTTTCCCAGCATAAGAGTCTTCTCTAGACAATTGTGCTGTGGGCTGATGAGATTGAGGTTGAACTTTTTCATCATAATTTTAAAAAAAAGGAATTGAAATTTCATAGATCTTTGCATAACATGTTCAAAGTAGGTCAGTTTGAGTCTGGTCAATTGTGCCTTGATTGAGAACTCTGATTTGTCTGACTTAACTGTAATTCCACAGAAATCTGAGAATTGTGGAATTCATGTAGCGTCAGGGCCTGCATTATGCAGGAGGTAAAGGTAATGAAATGAATAGGGGATACACATACTGGATAAGATATTTTAACACTCCTTTTTGAATAATTTGTTTTCTGTCTTTAGTATTTTATTTTTGTTTCATTTTCATTTTTCAAGTGTGAAGATGACGGACAGATATTTTTCAGTCTAGATGATGGCAGCACCAAATTCACTGACCTAATACAACTTGTTGAATTCTATCAATTAAACAAGGGAGTTTTGCCTTGTAAACTCAAACATCACTGCATCCGGGTGGCCTTGTGACCTCTACCAGTCCATGCAGATGACTGGTTTGTTCCAAGACTGGAGATGGAAGAGAAATTTTATTGAAGAAAGTTGACCCTGGGACATTAAGCCAACTTGTAGTTGTTTTTGAGGAACAAAATGTATCATTAAAATTAGGGGACTTGGAAAGGGATGCTTGAGCTGGTGCCAACAGTCCAAGATTTGGCTCTTTTGTCTAAATCCTATGCCTGATTCTGCTGAGTGTCCCAGCAACTGCCCCTCCCCAAAAACTGGGAAAAATTATGTAAAAACACTAAACAAAACTGGAAATTGTCCCTTGGCTTGCCATGTAACAGAGTCGGGTTTGTGAAGCAAAATTATTGAAATGAACTCTTGCCCTGGATAAATCTTGACAATTTAAAACTGAATATTTTTTTTTTTTATTGTTTGCTTTCTTTATATTTCTCCCTCTCCCTCCCTCCTCCCCCCTCTTTTTTTGCACTCGTTTTGAAAATTATATTTATCCTATGCTAGATGATATGGTTTTTAAATTGATACCTGATTTGGATGTTCTAAATCATATATTGAGTAATTTACTTCAATTATAATCTAAAATCAAAAAATAGCTTCTCCCTTTTGAAATTAAGTGGTCCACCATTTGTTTTGCAGAAACAACATGGAGAACAATTCTGGGAAGGAAAAATATCCCACTAGTGTATGCTTTTTAATGTAATGACTGTGTGTCTGAAAGAGGATTCTCCTTCTATGCACAGATGGTTTGAATTGTTTTGATTATCGCTCTCCTTCCCAATCTGCTGGAGGTCCTCTTTCTGCACAGATGCCAGGGGAAAATCCACTGTCATTAGCCAATTTTGCAATCGAATGATAATATATGTATTTGGAATCATCTGGCTTTTCTTCTTATTATGTTTTAATTGGGAGTGAATAGATTGTCATTTATGTAGTATATTTGGTATAAAACAAATCAGTATTTACTATTTTTAGCATTATTTCCTTCACTCTTCAGAATGTATGCTATAGCTCCATTGCACATATAACATTGCCTAGTCTTCTAACCATGGTTAGGAATTTAAGAGTGCTCTGTAAGTCTGCATTTTCCTTCCAATTTTTTTTTTCTGGATGTGTATTTTCTAATAACCGAAGCACAATTCTGATTTTATGTTTCTTTGCTTAATGAAAATACTATTGTTGGGCTTACACAAATTATAAATAGAAAGAATCAAAAGTGAAAACAAAGAGAAGTGTTTGTGTAGCATTCTTGATCTTCTAATAACAGCTAGATATTGAGGAGTCCTTCAACAGCATGAATAGACTTTTCCTAAATGATGACATGATAAATAAGATTTTCAGTAAAGTAAATGTGAGAAATGCAGTCTGATTACATGCTGCTGGTCTATGAACTTGGTCAAAACTGTGGAAATTGTCCCGAAGCATTGCTTCACATTCTCTCCATCTATTTCAGTCTAGCTGTAAAAGATAGCAATATATATGCAGCAGTGTAATAACTGGATAAATCATTTTTATTTGGAAATTATATGCTTAGCTGTCTCTGCCACCGAAAGACATGCCATTGACAGTTCAGACAATTGATTTAGTTGGGATTTGTGCACTAAAATTTGCATGCCAGTATCTGTAACAATTAGAGAAACCTTGCTTCAAGTCCTTGTTCATCATCATACTATGAGTCCTGGTTTAGGCTTCCTAAAAGCAAAGACATAGAATGTTAATTTGTACATAGCTATGCAGAACAAATAATGTTTTATTTCTCTTGAAAGGCACAGCTTTCTAGCTGTCAGTGTGGCAAATAAAATTATATATCACAAAAGTGAGATATCTGTCAATGTAATGAAACTGAGTCATGTTTTCTAATTCTGCATAACTGTGTGCATGGAGATATACCATGTGGACAACTTAATAATAGTGGAATCAAGGCAATGCTTGTTAATATTTCAGCTTTTCATGTTTCCATAGCAACATTTCTTTCATTGATAGCTTGCACTTAAATAAGGTCAATTATTAAGAATTTCGAGTTTTGGGGTTGATGGTTAAGTGCATATAGGAAGTGCTTTTTGCTTTATGTATCAAGAAGTATGTTCCAGCCTATGAATGTTCAGAATTACTTGCAAGTGAAATATTTTCTCACTCGCTCCGGGAATCTTGAACCTTTATATTGATACTAATTAATATTAATTATTGCATGTGACTAATAGCAATCTGAACAGTTGAAATTGAGTACAGTTATTTATTCACAAGGTAATCATATACTGTTGAGAGTAGCTTAAATCAATATAACCAGCTTGAGTATCTATAGCAGATAAAAACACTGTATTTTAGTTTACAGAACAAATCTAATAGGGGTTTTTCCATGAAATTTCTATATATACAATGAAGAAACTTGATTTTTGTTACACATATTTTGATTATTACATTTTACATATTTTGTAAACATCTATAGATAAAGTAATATGAGTTTGCTTAGTATTGCATTTTCCTAAAATGGATTTAAACAGATTTCCCTGCCAAAATACTGATTTTCAAATTTAAGTGAAGTTGTTTGAGTTTATTAGAAATTAAGTTATTTTTCAGTATCTTGGCTCCAATCATTCAGTTTCTTAGTAATAGTTTCATGTTATAAAAATGCATTTAATTGAATTTGACAATATAAGTTCTTATTATAAATTTGGATGAAGAGGGCAGACTGTTTTGTACTATCTTCAGAATTACTTGAGCACATATTGCATTTCTTCCCTTTGTTAGAAATGTACAATCTAATCCATCTTAAAAGTACTAACAGATACAGCTATCTGAAAATTTAGGAAATAAGGGTTGAAGGAAATTTGATTAAAAAAATATTTAAATGACATGAATGTAAAGAGGGATGCTCAGGGTTGTTTCTGGAGCCTGTTTATTTTATTTTATTTTTGCCTGTGATTGTTTTGTAAATAAAATATGTCATATAGCATCTTGTAATATGTTAAGAAGGAAAATGCCAAACCATTTGGTAATTTTTTTTAAAAAAATAGATACATTATATTATTTGTGTTTTTTAAAAGTACAGCTTTTTATTTGTTGTATTAATCTTGAAGAAAAATGTGCCTCTATTTTTAGATTGTTTTGTCTTAACTTTTCTGCACTAAGTACCTGACTATTTTGACCAATCAATGCACCTTTCCAGTGGCAAGACTTGCTTAGCATAAACTATATTATCATACCACAAGACTTTATTGTGTCTGTAAAATGAAATAAAACTTATCAGGGAATGCAAAAATTATTAACTTAAGGGACACAACCTCTTATTCAATATGCATTGCTTCATATTGTAAATAGTTTTGTTTTGTTTTTTTGACTAGTGAACTTAATTGTTATCTTTCAGGTATTTTTGTACAAAATGGGACTGGTTATATTTCTTATACATAAATGTTTAGAAATAAACATTCAAACAATGGTATTCATTTTATACTGTTGGTCAAGTTTCATTTTATTTTCTCAAAGGGGCAAATCTACCCAATACCAGAGTTGTAGGCAATTGTGCTGCCTGTGGACTATTTTTCCATTAACTGAAGCAAATTAGAAATTTACCTGAACATTATATACATGTATTCATTTTATTTATTTTTAATTAAAAGGGTTAAGCTACTTTCAGAGCAACTGCCACTAAAATATGTAGACTGTATAAGAAAACCATCAATTTAACATGCATATTACACAACTTTAAATGAACAATGCATTTTGATCAAGATGTAATAAACAAATGCTCATGCATTTCATGGAAATGCTTCATTATTAAGGCCTGCAAAGCCAAAGACAAATGTTTTATCATATGTGGAGAAATAAATAGGGAGTATTCATTACAAGAAGATAATCGGTATTATACTCTTGAGTATTCTTGCTGTCGTATTTGGATTGTTTGAAATTTAGAACAGAATAACAGAGTTGGAATAGGCCTTGGAGGTCTTCTATTCCAATCCCTATACCATTTCAAATAATTGTCAAATGGTTGTTCAGTCTCTTCTTAAAAGCTTCCAGTGCTGGAGCATTCATAACTTCTGGAGGCAAGTTTGTTTTAACTACTAGGAAATTTCTTCTTAGTTATAGGTTGCTTCTCTCTTTGATTAGTTTCCATCCATTGCTTTTTGTCCTGCCCTCAGGTACTTTGGAGACTCCCTCTTCTTTGTGGCAAACCCTGAGATATTGTAACACTGCTATCTCATGTCACCTCCTAATCCTTCTTTTCATTAAATTAGACATACCCAATTCCAGCAAATGTTCTTTATATGTTTTAGCTTCCAGTCCCCTAATTATCTTAAAGCAATTTCATATTGAGTGTTTATAGCAATCTAGTTCAGATATAGTCACTAGGTATATTTTTGTAATCCCAGTTACTGGTAGTTCTTCACTTACAACCATTTGTTTAGAGACCAACAAAATGATTGATGACCGTTTTTGCATGACCATTGCAGCATCCCTATAGTCACATGATCAAAATTTGGATACTTGGCAACTGGCATGTATTTATAACAGTTGCAGTGTTTCGATGTCATATGATAACCTCTTGTGACCTTCTGACAAAGTCAACGGTGGAGCCAGATTCACTTAACAATGTTACTAACTTAACAATTACAATGATTTACTTAAAAAATTGTTGCAAGAAAGGTTGTAAAATGAGGCAGAATTCATTTAACAACTGTCTTGTGGAACACTGGAAATTTTGGACTCAGTTATGATTGTAAGTTGAAGAATACCTATATATAATCTTAAAAGTTATTGCTTTTTGTATTTGTGATAGCACCTAGAATTTAAATTTTATTAATTCCTGTAATATGTAGATTAGATCATTGGCAAAAAGAATGATTTTAATTTTAACATTGAATGTAACTTCATTAGTAAGTGACCCCCCAAAAAATGATGATGATGATGATGATATAGCTACCAAAGCAAGATGTGTTCTCCAGAGAAGATGAAAACTAGTGAGTCAATTAAAGATGGAAAAATGTATTCTTGGTCATCAATGATGCCTGCATTGTGGCCCAGGAAAACTCCTAACTACTTTGTGAAAGATTAAGACATGAATGTATTATTTGTCTCCATTGGGTTGAAGTTTTATCTTGTTAGCATTCACCAATTTCCAATAACCAGCCCAAAATTTATTCAGTAATATTAGGTAAAAGATAAGGGAACAACATATCCTTTGCATATTGATACCTTGCAGTATAAACTATCTGATAAAGTCTGCTAAATGTCAAAAGCAAAGTCATCTCCAGTATCATCTTCTGGAATTGTTACCACTTTCCTCTGAAAATAACAAAATAGCAATTTAGAGTAATAAAGCTAGATATTTTACAAGAAACAATTTAGATGCACACCATGATTAATCAATAAAAGAACTAGAAAAAAAAAACAAATGAAACATTTTACCTTTTCTAAACTTCTATCTTGGCAGAATTTACAAGTTGGGAAACAGAAAAAGTTTGAAAACTTGTAGCAGTAGATTTCAGTCAGATTTCATTTTGTCAGTTTTTTCAGATTTTAGAAGCTGAAAGTCCAATGTAATACTGGACGATACTATAGTGGTGTCTACCAGGGCTATGGAAGTCTTTGAAACGATGTTTTGCTTCAACAAAAGTTTCATGCAAAGGGCTCCCTCCCTCATAGTTGCTTTGTTAGACAACATGGCCATTCTGAAAGGCTGGTAATACTTTGCATGGTGGAGGGCATACTATTTACCAAAAATGAGTAGCTGAAAGCTGTCAAGGTGTTTGCTGTTTGCTTGTTGTGACAAGACTCATCAAAATGTGACTCTGCTTTCTCCAGCATGCTCTTAAAGAAAATCTGAAGAGAGTCCTACTGAATCAGAGACACTGCATAATAGCCTCATCTGACTTTTGACCAAAAACTGGAAGACCAGGGGAAGCTTCAAGGCAATGTAAAAAGTTTTCTTCAAATATATTGTAGGGCCTATTTGGTTTTTATAAATTGCCATGCAAATTATATTCCCATCTTTCCCTAATATTACCAAATTATATGTTCAGGATAGCACACACAAGAATGCTACTCCAAAACTCAAAAAAGTACTTTCTTCAGTGGGTCTCTCTCAAATTTTTCCATTTGTTAAAAAGAACAGCTTTCCAGTATCTATGTATTGAACTGTGTGTTTATATGCACATTGAAGAAAATTTAGTTCCATGCCAATGTAATTGCACTGAGCAACTCTTGAGCTGTGCCCAGAATTTCTCTATTTGCATTGAGGAGCTCATGTATGTATATTGATATGTGTAATATGAATAAATTTTCTTCAATATTCCCATAATCTATATTGGACTTTCTGTTTTAGCTGAAGTATTGTAAAATAAGTGATACAATTTATTGGCATTATTCTTAACATGTTTTGAAATGGAAGAAATATAACTGGTTTCTCAATATCTATTTTAGGGTAGGAGGTTACATATGAAACATCCAAACTCTGAATTCATTATAGTGTTCCCAAGGGAAGAGTCTATGTGAAATGATGTTGTAATCTTTCAATTTATTGCTTTCAGAAGTGCCATAATTTAGCAGTGGAGATTACATTGTTCTACATGTGCATGTTGGAGAAAATCTGACATGAATAGCACGCACATAAATGGGGGTGCGTGCGTGCGTACACACACACACACCTCTCCCTAGCACTGCTGAGGAATGAGTAAAGAATGTCTGTTAGGAGTGTATGCCAAGAATATAGGATCATTCAAGGATGAAATCATCATAGTTATCCAGTTAAAACAAACAGACACCTAAGAAAATATATTTTGAGGAAAAACAAAACTTTGCATGCCTGGAAAAGGCAGAGGAAAGTGATCTTAGAACAGCACCCTCTTAATGAGCAGACAGAATGACAAATAGAAGCAGCAGAGGAATTCTTAATTTTACCTGTACCATTTTTTTGCAGTCTATAGATTATGAGGTGATGAAGGCTGTGTTTGGCCCATTTCCAATCATTCTGGAATTTAGCATCTTTCCCCCTCTCAATAATTGGATAGATGCTGACTTCTATGCAAATGCTTAATCCTAAATAACACACTCTTTTTAATAACTTTTTATTGACATTTGTTATAACATAAAATACAATAAAATGAAATAAACATTAAGAAGGGGGAGTGCAGGATTGAAAAGGGAACAAAAGCTGTTTATTTCCAAATCATTTCTATAAGTACACATTATTCAATATTTAACTAAATTCTACATTTCATTTTTTTATTTCTAGCATAAAAACGAGAAGCAATTTCCCAATAGAAACAAGACCAAATAAAATCTTTGTTTAAAACAAAGAAATATAAATAAAAAAGGAATAATAGGTTAAACAGGCTAAGAGAGCTCTTTCAGTTTAGTACAGATAACAAATATGGTATTTTAAGAAATGGAAGACCTGATTTAATGTCTGTTTGGAGGTGGGGGAGAAAACAAAATGGCTGCTTTTTCAACTGGAAAGTGGCTGTATCCCTGCCTCTCAATTGGATGCTTGAGGTTAATTTAGAGTTGCCTACCATTGCAGGTAGGCATTTCCTGCCCTGTGAAGGGGTTGAAAGGTAAATGTAGTTTACAGACAGATGAGCATACCTCCCAAATTCCAACAACAGATTGAAGGGAGGTATGTGTCGTGCATGGTGATTGGTTGATCTGATTTCCTGCTCTGCGTGTTGCTGTTCGAATGCCCCCTATGTTAACATTTGCAGAAATATAAATGGAACATCTATCTGTCATTGAATAACAAGGTGCTTAAGTTCCCTGAAATGTGAGGCCAGAAAAGTCTGCTTAACCCATCACCCAGCAATATCAGGGAACTATTCCAGAGTCACCTTGTGAACTGCCACTGTCTGGAGGATTTTGTGGGGTGATTTCTATGATTCTAAACTAGGAGAATCTCACACACCTATATAATCTGTTTCCTGTTCACAAATTGGAAATGCTTCTAGCTGGAAGAAACATCTTGGACTGATCAGTTGGTCATATTCTGTTGGAAGCCCCCTAAATAACACTAAAAGCCATAATCTAGCATACTACATCCACCAACATTGGATTAAATAGCAATAGACTTACATAGTGCTTTACAGCCCTCTCCATTTTAGTTTAGTTTAGTTTTTGTTACTTTATTGTCATTGCACCTTGTACATTGGAATTAAATGCCATATTCAGTGTGCATTATAAAAATAAAATACACACCCTTCACATTCTATACAATTGAATTGAAAACTTAAATGATTTGATATGGGACAAGTGTAAACTTCTAAGTCAGCTTATTGCCCCCAACAATTTGGGTCCTCATTTTACCCACTTTGGAAGGATGCCAATCTTGAGCTTGGTGAGATTTGAACTGCCAAATTACAGGCAGTCAGCAGTACTGCATTCCAATCACTGCGCCATTGTGGCTCAATAAATTTTCCTTATATGTTTTAAATATATTTTATTTGTAATTGTACTCATTTATAAATGTAAACCTAAGAGTAGATTAGCTTCTTAAGCGCATACCAGCAACAGATTCATAAAAATATTTTACATTGGGGCAAAATACCTTTAAGAGCAAGTTAAACATTTTAAGATTAACAAAGAGTGCAAGATAAGAGTTCAGTGAGCTTTCACTTTTAGGAGGATGGTTGTGATCAATATTAGAAATTATTGTTGAAAGAGGATGCAAATCTGCATAGACTAGACTGAAAAGGTCTGAGTATGCTGCTTATAGGATGGAGAATTGAAAGTTATTAAGAAAGGAGGGAAATCCTGAAATGTTCCTGAGAATCAATACTAGCCCTAAATTTTGTAGGCTGTTCCATGGGTGGGGGGAAGGGAATGGATGTTCTTATATTACTTTCTAGCCTTACAAGCACTGATAAGTAGAATAAAATAAATTTTGGAAATTTTTCACAAAATTGACAACATGAATGCAGCTTTTTTGCTTTTTCTGTTCCTGTTGAGTAAATAAATCTGCTTTCAATAGGTTTCCCGGGTTAGTTCTAAGATAGACTCCTTATGTTTTCAAGCATGCCATTAATTTCCATCTCTAGACCCAGCAATGACATAAGCAGCTTCAGTACCTCTTTGTTTGTTGCCCTTCCCTTAGAGCAGGGTGTCAAACTTGATTTCAATGAGGGCCGCATCAGAGTTTGATTTCAGAGAGCAGGGTTGGGCAGGATGGGCATGGACAGCTTGATGTCACTCACGTGGCCTGAACACTCTGCCAGTGAAAATGGGCTCCTGATCCCCATCTTCAGCTGTGACAGCTTCCTGCAACCCTCTGCCAGTGAAAACAGAGCTTGAGAGGTCCACCCGCAGTCCTCCCGAGCTCTGCTTTTGGTTGGGACGGTGTCCTGCAACTCTCTGTTAGCAAAAATGGAGCTTGTGAGCTCCATTTTTGCTGGCAGAGGCTCTATGGGCTGGTCCTTTGCTGTTTCCAGGTTGATCCCATAGGCCAGATCTAAGCACCCCATGGGCCAGATCTGGCCCCTGGGCCATGAGTTTGACACCCCTGCCTTAGAGTATAAGTACACTTTGACTTGCTTAATTTTCATCTCTAGACTCAGCAATGACATAAGCAGCTTCAGTACCTTTTAATTTGCTTAAAAGTTGCTTAATTGTGCAACTTTTAACATCTATATAATGTTCTCTAGCAAAGGAGGACACTATAAATTAAGCTTAGTTGAATAACAACACGAATATTTACAAATTGAGAATAACATCCCATGTCCCATATCAAATCATTTTGCATATTGTGATTGAAAGGCAGGATAAAAAACAGAAATTGGTTGGTAGGATAGCAAAACTGAAGTAGGATTCAAGTTAACTGGATGATTAAGAATTTTGAAGGTGACATTTATGGACATTAATTCTGCATCTTCATCATCTTATTAATTGTAAATTACTATAAATATTTTTCTAATATTTTATTGCCTTTCAATGTTAGCTGACCTCCAGGCAGGATGGTCGTCAAACAAGTCTAAAAAATAAATAAAATCAATCAATTCTGCAATGGAAGCTTATTTTTAAACTTATTTTTATTTAATTCCATTGTAGTTTGCACAAGAGAACTGATATTCAGTTATCCAAAGCTGACAATTCCGGATAATTTTAAAAAATGCATACAAAAAAAGAGAAAAACTGTTACAGAAAGTTAATGATTATTAGTTTAAATATGATTAGATGTTATAAAACAGAGTGGCCTTCCTCCTGATTGGACCTCTTGAAGTCTTCAAGTTTGTTATTGAAAAAAAAATTATTTAGTTCCATCCACTTGAGCAAGAACACTTGAACATTATAGGAAAACAGTAAGTAAAAATTAAGTTTATTGCTGTACTGAGATCTGAGTGTTATCAATTAACCTTTGTAGTATTTTTTCTGAAAGTGTTAATGCTATATTGAAATAGATATTGAATGTTGTACTTTGTTTTCAAAACTCTCATGATGAAGTTTTATTATTTTTTCTTCACCATATGTTGTTTTTAAAATTGTAACTTTGCTTTACAATAATTATGAGTACCCATATTAATCGGTATTGCAGCTGTAACTATTATATAAAAACAGATTGTGTTTTACATAAGAAGGAGACATTCCAAATATCTTTGTTTCTGGAAGAGCATTTTACATTACTTTCATACATTTTTTATGTATTTTATTTATTTATTAGATTTTTGCACTGCTTATTTCACCTAAGAGATTCTGGGCAGTTTATAATAAAAATATAAAAAGAGGTATAAAAGCATAAATACAACAAAGATAATACAGTTAAGAACAAAATTAAAATTGAGAAATTGTAAGTTAAAAAGGCAAAGGGAGCACCCTCGTATCACCATTTGCCTAGCACTCACCTAATACACTTCTACCTATGCCAATTGGTAAAGTCAGGTTTTAATACTCTTTCAGAAAGCTAGAAAAGTGTGGTTTCACCTCGTCTCTAGGAATAAGGTGTTCTGAAGAGCAAGAGAGGTGGCAGAAAAGAATATATATATATATGCAAAATAGTGGATTCATGTTTGAAATCTTCCAGGGCAATATACGATGTTTGCTTATCTGCAAATGAATAACCAAGAATTAACATGGGCAGTGGAGAGAAGCAGCACTGATACTGCCTCAGGAAATGTTGCAGAAACACATTTTAAAAAAAAGTTTTGATAAACAGTAGGGGGGAGAAAATGCGGAAAAAGGTTGACCAACCTGTTATCTAAGAAAGATACTGCATTGTCAGATTGTAGATGGTGAAAATTGAAGATACAAGGACCTGCTTCAGTATTTGACTTTCTGAATGACAATTTTTATTTTTCCAATCTGATGGAATGTTGGGAAGAAATTATGCAAGGGACTTGGAACTCTGTCCCTCTGTTTATCAGCAGGACAACACTACAAAAGTAGCGCAGCACAGTACGAAATGTGATATGGCAGAAAAGCTTGTAATATAAAGTTTGAGTTCTAAAAAGGAACTGGGAGTGGTATATGATTCACATACACTCACATCCACTCACAGAAAGACAAACACAAGGAGGGGGAGCAATTGCCCATATATACCTATGTGTGAAGCAGTTAGCAGTTGGAATGCTGGCAATTCTTGAATTCTTAAGTCCCACCTCTCTTCTGTCACAGGACCCACCAGAGCTGAACTACTATTATGAAGTTGGAATGAATTCCAGAACTGCATTCTTCTCTATATTCTTGTGGCACCAGAACCAATATTCTAAGTTATCAAGGCATTATAAAGTGTTACTAAAATGTCATGTGATCTGACCCTATGTTAATGCAGTCTAGGATTGCATTGGCTTTTTGGTGGCTGCTGGCTCATATTTAACTGATTGTCCACTAGCACTCCCAAAATCCCTCTTTACTTTATTTGTTTTCAGATTTTCATCCAATCTTTCCTGACCTCTCCTTTAAGTTAATTGAAATCCACTTTTTTAAAAGTTTAGGCTGTCAACCACCTCCATGTATTTTTCTTGTAGTCCTATAGCCAAATCATCATTGTATCCAATTTTGCATTCTCTTGTTGTTGGCTGATATCTAATATGTATAAGTTGAATATTGTAGGTGCCATTACAGAGCCTTGTGAGAAGCCATTGTTTAATCGCCTAATCTTATTTATGTTGTTCCTCCATTATTATCTGAAAGGACCTATTACTCAGCACATTATTAATTTTAGTTGATAGACATTTTTTGCAGGGGATAATATGGCACAATTTGTGTAACAACTCTTCTTTCCAAACTTTGTCATATGCCAAAGTTAGGTCTACCAACATGGCTGTGATTTTGAGGCATTGTTGGAAACCTACTTGGCCTACATCACAGGTATCAAACTTGCAGTGTAACATTGCTATCATGTGATATATCACAATGTTTTTTCTTTTTGCCAAGCTGGAGTGAGCGTAGTCTCTATGTATTTGGCCTATGGGCCACCAGTTTAATATAGTTCTGGTCTTGCAGGAAGCCTGCTTGTTCCACAGGCAGATGTTCATCTATTGTCCTGTTCTTAATCTTTCCAATAATTCATAGCAGAAACTCAAAATTGGGTGATAGTTTTCATCTCTGTCTTATGGTTTGCAAGATTTTAGAAGTGATATTATTTTAGGTTTTTTGAATTCTGGCAGGAGGCAGCTGTTGGAAACTACATTTAAGAGGTATTTACCAATCCAATTCCATGTCACCTCCCAGAGTTTATCAGGAATTCTGAATGAATGCCAGTGCTTTAACACATTTCAGACAATGTGAATTTCCTTTATAGAGAAGAATTTGGCCTGATAGCCAAAAAGCTGAAAAGGCTTTCTTGAAGAGAGTTGAGTGTCTTTTTGTACTTGGAGCTTCGGAGGCAGATACAACTCGAGAGCTTATTTGGTCAGGATAACCTGGGTATTTGTTGGGCGGGTTGTCTAGGTCCACCCAGTTTCCTTCAGAGGTTCCAAACTTTTCTGCTGGATTTGCTGAAATTTAGTGATTCTGTATATTGTTCCCACTTTTTACATCAAGCTGAGTAAGAGATTGTCAGTGATTTCTGGATCACCACTCTGTGGGAAAGTTTGGTAGAGTCTGGTATGTATTCTCTGCTAAATCCTTGAGGTACCGTATATACTCGAGTATAAGTCGACCCAAATATAAGCTGAGGCACCTAATTTTACCACAAAAAAACTGGGAAAACTTATTGACTCGAGTATAAGCCGAGGGTGGGAAATGCAGCAGCTACTGGTAAATTTCAAAAATAAAAATAGATACCAATAAAAACTTTCACTAGGACAGTTGAGAATAAGTTTGATACTCACAATTTCCTCTTTGAAAGAGACCAGTAAATAGGGAACAAGAAGATGAAGAAAAAGAAGTGTGTTTTTTCACACTTTTCACACTGCAGTGAACAAAAATGGCATCATAGGAACAGGCTTATTCTCAGTCCAAAGGTTTGTTTCTGATTTCTTCCCTGATTTAAGGGAAATTTGGGAAATGATCTCACTATCATGAAAGGTTTAATTGATTCACTAATCCAAAAGAAGATGATGATGACAGTGGGAGGCAGGAGTCACTCTCTCCCTTGCAAGAAAAAAGCAAGAGCCGTTCTTATGATCTCTCTCTCTCTCTTTCTCTCTCCGTAATACAGTCAAGCCCTTTCCAGCACGCGGGATCTGCCGCCGCCGCTTTGCACCTTGCAAATGCAAAATCCCGGGGTTTTTGCATTTGCAAGGTGCAAAGCGGCGGCAGGGGGGGGGATCCCGCGTACTGGAAAGGGCTTGACTGTATTACGGGGAGAGACACAGAGAGAGAGATCATAAGAACGGCTCTTGCTTTTTTCTTGCAAGGGAGAGAGTGACTCCTGCTTCCCACTGTCATCAACATCTTCTTTTGGGTTAGTGAATCAATTAATTTGGGAAATGATCTCACTATCATGAAAGTCAGTGTTCTCTGCCCGTGGGCATTTGGAAGAAAATGCCCCGTGGCATATCCACGTGCGTGTAAGGGGAATCAGAAATTTCACATTCAATGCCTAGCACGGCAGAAGAGAAAACGCAGCTGTGAGCAAATACTGGGAAAACCTGATTGATCAGAAGGAAGGAGGCAAAAGAGGGAGGGGTGGTGGTGGGCGGAGGTCCCACTGGTATTTGTGAAACACTTGGTCGGCAGCGCTTAAAGTCAACGTCCTTGCTCCCACCCACCCAAAGCCACGAAGTCCCCCAATTGCGCAGCCCAGAATCGCCCTCCCCTCAGGGGGCAGCAATGATGCCCAGTATTTCCCGAGACAAGAAGCTCCGCCTTGCAATGAAAGCGCCCTGGCTCTAGGCTCGTCGGCTCAGAAAACAACACGAGGCGAGGTCGCTTCGGCTCTGCTCAGCTTTGTTTCCTCAGCCCTAGCTGCTTTCAGTCCGCTCGGGAGGAGGGGAAGGAGGTGGTGGTGGCAGCTTGCATTGTTTTCTGAGCTCTAGGCTCGCAGGCTCAGAAAACAACATGAGGCGAGGTCACTTTGGCTCCTCTCAGCTTCGTTTCCTCAGCCCTAGCTGCTTTCAGTTTGCTCAGAAGGAGGTGGAGGAGGTGGTGGCGGTGGCGGCTCGCGTTGTTTTCTGAGCTCTAGGCTCACGGGCTCAGAAAACAACACAAGGCGACGTCGCTTCGGCTCCGCTCAGCTTCATTTCCTCAGCTCCAGCTGCTTTCAGTCCGCTCAGGAGGAGGGGGAGGAGGTGGTGGCGGCGGCGGCGACGGTGGCTTGCATTGTTTTCTGAGCTCTAGGCTCACGGGTTCAGAAAACAATGCAAGCTGCCACCACCACCTTCCCCTCCTCCTGAATGGACTGAAAGCAGCTGGAGCTGAGGAAACAAAGCTGAGCGGAGCCGAAGCGACCTCGGCTCGCGTTGTTTTCTGAGCCTAGAGCCAGGGCGCTTTCATTGCACGGCGGAGCTTCTTGTCTTGGGAAACACTGGGCGTCATTGTTGCCCCCTGAGGGGAGGGCAATTCTGGGCAGCGTGATTGGGGGACTTCGTCGCTTTGGGTGGGTGGGTGGGAGCGAGGATGGACAGAGTCCGTGAAGTGGGGCTTGCCTGCCCTTGCTGGCTGCCTCTGCTTCTTTAGGGGCGGGGAAGGGGGCTCATCTGGACCAAGGGTGAGTCTCCCCCTCAGTTTCCCCTGAAGGAACTTCCGTCGCTTTTGCCTTCTCCCTACATCTTCCCTCTGTTAAAATCCCCCCCCACACACACACTTATTTTCGGTTGGATAGATTTCGTGTCTGAGCATTCTCACATGGCGGTGGGTCTTTCCCCCCCCTAAAAACAGTTTAAAAAAGAAAAAACAATATATCCTCATGCAAGAACTTTTCTGCTTCCGATTACCCCCATGCTTAAAAGTTGCAAAGGAAACACGGAAGCAGGGAAGCGGCTGCCCAGCTCTGGAGCTCCACATCATTTTTTTTTCAGAGCAGAATCTGACTCGAGTATAAGCTGAGGGGGGTTTTTTCAGCACAAAAAATGGGCTGAAAAACAGCTTATACTCGAGTATATACGGTATATGTTTTTTAGCTGCAGAAATTATTGCTTTATGAATCTATGATAATGCTGGGTACTTGGTGGAACCACTCCATAGTTTTGTGAATATAGTCAGAAAAGTTGGGTTTTTGAAAGTTCCATCAGGGTAGAGAAAATTAGGAGAATTTGGATTCCGATTTCTAGCAAAATAGAACAATATTGGCTATGCAGGTTTATATCATGATGTATTTGTGATGGCTATTGAAGTCACCTTTGTGGATTGTTGGGTGCAATTTGCTGTTTGGGATATGCTGTGGGGCCATGCTGTCAGAGGTGGTTCACTCTGTTAGATTGCCTAGTATGGAAACAACTTCATGTATATTGTTTGTAGATTTAGACAATAAGGATACATTCTCTACATTCTTTCTAATCTATGTAGCTCAGACATGTCAAACTCAAGGCCCATGGAGATGGTGAGGGACCAGCCCAGAGGTGGTATTCAGCAGATTCTTACCAGTTCTGGAGAACTGGTAGCAGATATTTTGAGTAGTTTGGAGAACCAGCAAATACCACCTCTGACTGGAGATTTTACAGTATCCTTCCTCTGCCACACCCATCAACCACACCCACAGAACTGGTAGTAAAAATATTTGAATCCCACCACTGGACCAGCCCTTGTCACTTGGCCTGGGCCTTCCCCACCCCAGATTGGCACTTCCTTTGGGTGTGCGCAAAGGAAGTGATGAGTGTGTGGGGGCTGGCAGTGCCCAGCCATAGCTGCAGCTCTTTGGCTCCTCAGCCCAGTGTGCAGTTGTCCTCCTCCACAAGGTGGCTGTTATGGTGCCTGGCACCTTACTATTTCAGGCCACAGCTCTGCATCTGGCTTGAGTACCACATTTCCCTTTCTAACTCTGCCACACAATGGAGAGGGTGACCAGGAGCCAGGCCCCACTGATGCTTGGCTCGTGGGGGTTGAAAATGCTTTGTTGGAAAAGCTTAGTTCAGAGGTCTGCAACCTTAGACACCCAAAGAACCATTTGGACCCATTTCCCATGAAAAAGAAAACGCTAGGAACCATAAAACCTGGGTGGATGTGGCCAACTTGACATCACTCACTCCCACCCAATCACATGACCCCTTAGCTACATTGGTCATTAAGTCAGAGAACCAGTTGTTAAAAAAAACACCAGGAATCACAAAACCCTTTTGACATCTTCCCCCCTCTCTCCCCCTGTGTCTCTTTCTGTGTCTCTTTATGCCCCCCAACCCCCTTCTCTATCTCTCCCCCTTCTCTCTGTGTCTCTCTCTGCCTCTCTCTCCTCCTCTCTCCCTCTCTATCTCCCCCTTTCTGTGTATAACATCTGTAAGACATCTGTGTCTCTCTATGTCTCTCTATTTCCCCTATCTCTCCCCCTTCTCTCTGTCTCTATCTCTTTCTCTCTCTGTATGTGTGTGTCTATATGTCTCTCGCCAACCTTTTCTTTCTTCTTGGAAACTTTTCGGAAATCTGGGCTGGCTGAGGAATGAAGCGCAAGCCGTGGTGCAGGCTTCCCCAAAGACAACCCTCCTCCTCCCCCTCCTCCCCCTCTCTTGACCCCTTGATTGGCTCTAATGGGGCTGGGAGGGTGCACATGAGTCCGGAGACCCTCAAGTAAAATGGCTTGGCTTGGCCAATGTGCAGCAAAGGTGCACGAGGCGGATAGGCAGGTTGACCGGCTGATGAGTGAGCATCTTTGGTGAGGGTGCTCCAGCTTTCTCTGAGCCTGACTCTCAAGATGGCCAGGTGAGGTTTGGCATGGCCAGTCCCCTTTTCCCATGCTGTGAGCTTCTTACTCCTCCAGCAGAGCAGTGCTGCTGCTGGCTTTGATTGAAAAGCATTCTCCAGGTGGCAAAAGTCCTACATGCAAGATTTAAAACTGCAGCTGGGCACTGCAGGCCATCCCGCTTTCTGTCATCCCATCCTCCCGGATCCCATTCCCAACCCGCCAGCCCTCATGTTAGCGAGATTGCAGCTGGGTGGGCCATAATAAATTACCTTTGCAATAAACAATATTTTGCACTAGATATTACAAGCACCATCAAATCTTATACATTGGTAGTGCTTATTCGATCACTAAAAGCAGTGTAGACAATGAGAAATTACATTCATTGCCTGATTTGTCCTACAAAGAAGTCTGTGCAGAGCTTAAAGAACATTTGGGCAAAAGTAAAACATATCTATACATTGACTACTGTGCTGACTATATTAAATGTAAGAACATTGGCTCATGTCCTAATATTCATGCTTCTGTTCACCAATGATAGGTATGCATGACCCCCATTTCCCTAAGGTCCACTTCTACAGATTTAATGTGTAGATTATGTAATGCAAGAAGCCTTGCAAATAAAATGCCTGAATTTCTCTTGCTTTTGAATATGCTGCCTTTTGACCTTATTTGGTTGAATGTATCCTTCCTAGACACCTCTGTCACCACAAGTGATTATCATTTTTTGGCCTGGCCATGAAAATTGCAGAGGTGTTGTTGTTGCAGTTTTTTAGAAAAAGTCCCTAGGATTGAAAAAGATTACTGTAACTTCTGAGCTCACTTTCTCAGAGTCCATTGTTTGTGATCTGACTTTAAATACTATAATAATTTTTTGTTATGCTACAGAGCCTCCGATTGTGATTTTGGCCATATGAATAAGTTAATTGAACTATTAACTTGGATCAGAACACCATTACACCATTACCTTATGTTGTCAAATTAAAGATGAATGCACTAATTAATTTTGCAAGTAGGAGGAAAAGTTGTTAAATTTTAACTCAACATGAGCCTTTTACAATTTTATTAACTCAAAACTCAAAGACTCACAAGGGATTCCACCCTTTAAAGGGCAAAACAGGGTTGACTATAATGATAAAGTTGGACAAGCCAATCTTTTCAATACATTTTAATTCAGTTTTTGTTGACAGCAATGATTGCAGTCCTTCATTTGCAAGTTGTACCACAAATAATTGTAGCAAATTGCTAATATTAAATTTACAGTAGATAATGTTGAACTAGCATATAATCTAAAGCCATCATTATCCACAGGCCCAGATGGTTTATGTGGGGTTTTTTTCTTTAAAATCCTACCTGAATTTTTGTGTACAATTTTTGAAGTATCGATTTGAACTAGTTCTCTGCCTGATTTGTGATTATTAGCTAGTTATACCAATTTTTTAAAAGGATGATCTTTGTTCAGTTAAAAATTATAGACCAATTTCTTTGTGTTATGTTACATGCAAAGTAATGGAATCAATCATAAACCAACCCATCGTTTATTACTTAGAGACAAATAACTTGTTATACAATAAAGAGTTTGGTTTAGGAAAAACTCATCCTGTAACTTACAGCTTTTGCACTATAAAAATATTTGTACTACATGTCTCAATCAAGGTAAAGCTGTAAGTGCAATTTACATAGAATTCTTGTAAGGCTTTTGACACAGTAGTACATGGTAAACTGCTGTTGAAATTAAATTTTTATAGCATTTCTGGTTTTTTGCACAAGTGGATTGCTGCTTTCTTGTCTAATAGACTGCATACAGTTAAAATAGGGAATTTGCATCAGTTAACTGTGGAGTTCCACAAGGCATTTTAGGACCCACACTATTCTTGCTCTATATCAATGATCTATGTGATCAGCTTAAAAGTAATTGTGTCCTTTTTCCCGAAGATGTAAAATTATTTAATACTACATGTAATTCTATTGTTTTGCAAAGGGATCTCGACTATGTGTCTAAATCATCATCCACTTGGCAACTTCAAATTTTATTTAATAAATGCTCTGTCTTACATATTGGTAAATGTAATCAAAATATCAAGTTTGTTAGGTGGTACTGATCTAGCAGACGATCTTCACTTTGTTAAGGACTTAGGTGTATTTATCTCTGACAATCTATGCTCCAAAGCTTCACTGTAACAGTATTGCTAAAAAAGCACCAAGAGTTGTAAACTTAATTTTATGATGTTTTTTTTTCTGGAAATATTGTATTGCTAACTAGAGCTTATAAAACTTACGTCAGAACAATTTTAGAGTACTGTTCAACTGTTTGGAATCCTGACCCATATGTATCTGATATTAGTACAATCGAGTGGGTTCAGAAGTACTTTTTGAGAACAGTTTTTCACTCTTCTGTACATAATAGCTACTAGGCTAGAAATCCTTGGTTTGGATAATTTGGAACTGTGTCACTTGCGGTCAGACTTAGGTACTCTATACAAAATTGTACATAGAAATGTTTTACATGTAGGTAACTTTTTTTGTTTTAATTGCAATAATGTGTGTACGAACAGTCATTTTAAACTCAGTGTGAATCTTTCTAAACTTGATTGCAAAAAATATGATTTTTATAATAGAGTTGTCAAAGTTTGAAATTCTCAACTCAATTGTTTCAGCTATAAATTTTCAGTTTTAGCCACAAATTGACTTCCATGGACCTCACTTCTTATTTGAGAAGTCATAAGTGCACTGAAAAACTGCCTAGTGTCCCTATCGTTTTTTTTTTTATATTATTTCTGTTTTCATTTCTGCTTGACAAATTATAATAAAATAAATAAAAATAAAGTTTTTTTTAATTTTGAAGCTCCCCATTTAGTTACAGCATTAGGTTGTCTTGATGGCTCCAAAAATCAATTCCCTTTTGTTGTACCTTGGAATATGGTAAAGAATCTCATTTTGTTTGGCTCCCAGTAGCTCATTAAAATGAAGCAAGAAAATTTCACTAGCAGACTGAGCAACACTTCTAGTACAGTTGTTTGTTTTACCTTGAGCTGAACCAACTGTTTCAAATCTCTCCAGTTCTTATAACCCCTTTGCCTTTGCTTTTCTACTTTACTACCCCATACTAACACTAACATATTAATATTTGTTAGGCTATCCTTATTTTGACAAATCTAAATGTATTAAAATGAACAAAGTACACTGTTTCTTGTGAAATTATTTCTAATATAGGAAATGAAGTACCAAATAAAGCAGATTAGAGAAAGATGCAGAAAAAGAGCAGATATTGTATACAGTAGCTGTATGAACTAAATTGACATTTACAATTTTTGATGGACTCTGCAGGTATCTCAATCAATCATGTCACCACATATTTTAATGGATAGAATTTACTGCAGCAATTTTATCAATGAAAACATGAGGATTTGCCATTCATAGTTTGAAGCTAAGGGAGGTGGGGATAAAGTGTTTCGAAACAGAAATAATAGTGAAGTGCATTTGTGAAAAGGTACATGAAATTTTCCATTATGTTTTGAACAATCTCTCATCTCTTCTTTTTTTATTAATAATTGTATTAATTTTATCAAAATATAAAATACAAATAAAAATGCAAACAGACAATAAGAGTGGTAAAAGCAAAAAAAAAAAAAGAAGAAGTGTAAAGGAGGGAAGCATTGACATTCTACTTTTTTCATCACAGTGGAATAAAATACTACAGCCTTAACTTTTTTACTTTTATATATTTAATATACAATAGTCATTTCTATAACAAAAAGCGTATATAATTAACAAATCCCAAAGTCAGAGTTTCATTTTTTACTATCTCAAGCACAAAAATCTAGAAGAGATTTTCAAATAGAAACAAAATTAGATGTATTCTTTTCTTTGATTAAAGCAGTTAATTTACCCATATCTGCTAGTTCTATCTGTTTTTCCAGCAATTTTTCCATTGTGGGAATCAAAGTACCTTTCCAGTTTTATGCATAAAGCATTTTTGCTGCCACCAACATATATAACAACAGGATTTTATTTCAAGTTCTTTCTCCATTAAGCCTAAAAGAAAAGTCTCTGCCTGCTTTGATTTTTAGATTCACTTTGAGAATTTTAGGTATTAAACTATGAATCTTACACCAGCAATTTCTTTATCACAAGTCCACCAAAGGTGGTAAAAAGTTCCTTCTTTATATTTACATTTCCAACATAAATGTGAAATCCCTCTGCATAATTTTGACAATTATCAGGTGTTAAATACCAAAGGTACATCATTTTGCAAAAAATGTCTTTTAAATTACAATTTAATGTAAATTTTAAGCCCTCCTAATATAAAAATACCATTTCCCATCTGCCATCTTTTTGATAAGTTAGAATTGACCAAGATCATTATGATAGAATTATTTTAACACTGAACAAACAAACAAAAAGTTCATTATCCTTTAATATGAAGAATATTGTGATTATTAAACTATGAACACACAGTAACTATAGAAACTATTCTTAAACCACAAAAACTTTTACAACGTTTGGAATTTTGTTTAGCACTCCAGTCATAAAACATAGAATAGTTGGGGAGAAACTTCCGGTTTGTCGGCTTCTGCAGCGGCAGGGATTCATGATCCTGCGCGATCACTGCAGCGCTAGCCATCTTGATGCCTCCGATCCTGACGGGTCTGGAGGTTAAAGCTGCCCCGCAGAGGCAGCCGAAGACAGGGGGGGCCGGAGAGGGGTTTGGGGGTGTTGCAGACCCCCTCCCCAGCCAGCAAAACCCCCT
The DNA here is from genome assembly GCA_033807585.1 of Hydrophis major. Classification (NCBI taxonomy): domain Eukaryota; kingdom Metazoa; phylum Chordata; class Lepidosauria; order Squamata; family Elapidae; genus Hydrophis; species Hydrophis major. The sequence goes on along the minus strand of CM066343.1, from coordinate 96,966,280 downwards.
TTTCTCAAGACAGTGGAGCGGCGGTCTGTAATGGCTGCCACAAAGAAGCCGACAGCTGGGTAAGACTGAGCAGGAGGAAGAGGGGAGAAAGTTTACAAGAGAAAGTTTTTTGGCTGACCCAGGACTTTAAGAGACGCCTAACATCCTGAAAACTATGACTATTTTTGAACGATACTTTGTTTCCAAAGGAGAATCTCAAGCGGCAAATTTGAGGTGCTGAAAGGGAAAGTTTACTCTCCTTCCCAATGGAATCAACAAATGGCCATTGAGAAACCTGTCTTTTTATAAAAGGTAAAAACTTGACTTCTTGTTATATGTGGGAAGGGAGAGGACAAAAAAAAAAAAATTAAGATCTTGCTGGAGGAGATACCTTGAAGATTTTGAGACTAGAAATTAATTGAAATAAGGCTTTAAAATATAGATTGGGCTTTTTTTCTTTTCCCTTCTATTGATGTTACCCCAGGAAGAGAAAGTGAAAACTTTGTGCTTTGTTTGGACTGATTGATGTCTCTGGGACTTTGGGGAACTGTTCTAACTTTTGAAACATCTTGGTTGTTTTAAGAAGAAGAATAAAGAAAAGATTTACAATGGCTTTACCTGTTGATGAACTTAGAAAGGAATATGGAAAAATAAAAAAAGAAGGCAAGGACGCTGTGAAAGAAGCCTTCCTTTTTTTAGAAATGGTGCTTGCTATTTATCAGCAAACACAACAACAGATGGAGGAAACAGAAAAAGAAGAAGAAGAAGAAGAAGAAGAAGAAGAAGAAGAAGAAGAAGAAGAAGAAGAAGAAGAAGAAGAAGAAGAAGAAGAAGAAGAAGACACCATCTTCAATGAATCTCAAAACTTAATTAAGAAAGAAAGGAGAAAGAGAGGAAGGAAAATGAAGGACTTAAGACTTAAAAAACCACCCAAGAAAGAGAAAAATAAGATGCAAAATCAACACAATGTTAGTAAGCAAAAGAAAAAAGGAATACAGCAGAGAGGGGAAGCTAAAAAGGTGGAAGGTGGGGGGGGGGTTAAAAAGGCCAGGTGGGATAAGAAAGAAAGGGAAAAGGGGGGAAAAAGCCACAAAGGTATGAAACAAGATGGGAAAAAAGGAATTTTTTTTAGGGATAAAGGGTAATGTATAATTTCTTTTAAAAAGAAGATTCTGCAAGGTACATAAGATGGTATTTTAGTATTTGTATTAGAAATAGAAAACTAGAATGTTATAAGAATTAATAAAAGATTAAAAGATTAAAATATTGAAATGTTTAGTAATGATAGACTTTAAAATTTAACAAAATATTAAAAGGAATGTTTAAAATATTGAGTTTAATTGAAGAGTTTAATTGATTGTTATATTGATGTTACTATAAACTTACTATTGTAGCATTTGTTTTTGAAATAGATAATTGGAATGTTACAAGATTTAACATTTAGATTTATTATTTAACTATATTAATCATTTTGGATTTATTATTCTTTCCTCTTTTTAAAAGTTAGCTGGTAGAATGTACTAAGCAGAATCAGATTGGGTAATGGGTGTTATTCTAAATATTAATTTAGGGGGAGGATAGAAAGGCATCATACTCTGATCAGTGATTTCAGGAGAAATCTTTTTTTTTGTAGGGAATGAGATAAATGGATAATTTGGAAAGAATGGACAAAAGATACAAACACAATGATTTAAATTAAAATGAATTAAATAAAATAGAATTAAGAAGAGTGAAAAGCAGGGAGAAGTTATATAGAAGATATAGAATGGTAAATAAAATAGGTAATGGTATATAAGATGAGCACGAAGCTAATTGAAGTCCATATAAAGAGAGGTAATCTGGGTCCAAACTACTTTCTTAAAAGAAGTTTTATTATTGTGTGTTTTGTGTGTTCATGTTTGTTTGCGAATTAATAAAACCTCGGAGGAATGTTGGATGAGAATAATGGTAACCAAGTCAGAGAGAAATGTAGATGACAATTATAAATTGGATAAATAAAGGAAAAAATAATAATAATAATGAAATTGAATAAGAGTAAAGAGAAATAATGAGAAATTTGCTCAGAGATATTTATATATTCATATGGAAATGGTGTAAAACAGAACTATGTTGTATAAAATAATGTCTTATTCGACTTGTAAAATTTATAATGGAAAGAGGGTTTATGTATTCAATGGTTAATGATGGTTTGTTTGTCCTTAAAATTAATAAAATTTGTTTAAAAAAAAAATAAAAAAAATAAAACATAGAATAGTCAGATTGGAAGGAACCTTGGAGGTCTTCTAGTCAAAACTCTCGGCCCATGTCCCATACCAGGGGTGTCAAACTCATGACAACACATCATCACATGATGTATCACAACTTTTTCTACTTCACTAAATGGAGGGTGGGCGGGCTTGGCCAATGCATGATGCACCCGGGCTGTGGGCTGCAATTTTGACACCCTGTCCTTTACCATTCCAGACAAATGGGTCTTCTTGAAAATCTCCAGTATTAGAGCACCTAAAACTTCTAGAGGTAAGCTGTTCCACTGATTAGTTTTCTCACTGCCAGGAAATTTCTCCTTAGTTCTAGGCTGAATTTCTGTTTAATGAGATTTACCCATTATTTTTAAGTCCTGCTCTCAGGTGCTTTAGAGAATAAGTTGACTCCCTCTTTTATTTGACAGCCCCTCAAGTACTGGGATAGAACTATCACCAGTAGTGGGATTCAGTCAGTTTGCATAGGTTCGGCAGATCCAATACCTAATTTTTTTGTTGAGTTTGGTGAACCAGTTGTGATAAATCTGTGTGAAGGATGTGGATCAAAGAAATATTATTTTGAATTCTTTTAAATAATTTATATTATGTATAATGGGGGGGGGGAGGTTGGATTGGATGACCAGGAGAGTTCCTTCTTTGCTAAAATGCTTGCTCATAACAGTTATGTTTAAATACTTGTTTAAGCTGAAAAATATGTAACCACAAATATTTCCTACCCGGCTGCTTGCTGTAAGTTTTCCTGTTTCGATAGAATACTTGAGTTCAAAAGTTCAAAAGGACATTCACTATAAATTGTATTGAAAAAGGAAGTGCCTTGCTCTTCTGACCCCAACTCACCAAAGAGGGATTCAGAATTGCCTGCTTTTGCAAAAGTATAATAAAATTCTTGTTTGTTGACTTTATCTCGTTGTCCCAAAAATTTGTTAAGAATTTGGGGTCACCTAAATCTGACAAACTTGGCGCCCAATGTGGCGCTCGAGAGTTCCCTTTTCCAGCTTTTCCTGGAATGGGAAGCACACCAGCCACCTCATTGTTGATTGCCTGTTCTGTTATGTTGTGATTAGGCAGACTCTGAGCCTTAAGGGACACGAGTGAACTCACAAACAGGAAGATTTTTTTTTTTGCATATGTGTGTGTCAAGAATTGCCAATCAAAGAGGAAGGCGCCGGCCATGTAAGTCAATGCATTGACCCAGGTGAGTAAGTTGGGGACTTACAGAATCACTTGGATAGTCAGGGATTTGGTCAAATGGGTGGTGCCCTTTAGTCTGAGAAATGGTGTGTGAATGTGAGAGGCTGTGGTCAGGGACCACTAGTAAGTCTCAAGCAAGTGTGGACTTGACGACTGCAGTTCCTCTTTCTCAAGAGAGGTGAGGCCAGTCTGAAAGGAAGTGCAAAGAGATATAAGTGACCTTTAAACAGACAAAGAGGAGGGGCAGTTACACAGGTTGGGGAATCTTGACAAGAATGGGAATTCTTGTAGTTATTGCAGCCAACTTTCTTGCTGCAGGAGGTAGAGCAAACCCTTAGGGGTTGTTAACATTGTTTACTCTAACTGGTTTAGGTAACATAATAAATATGTTATCATGGTTTATTAATAATAAATATGTTATCATGGTTTATTAGTTAAAGTGTCTGCAACTTTAACTGTAGGAATGTAATTAAGGGAGTGGTTGTAAAAAGCACCATAAAAGAAGAAAGGCACTGCAGTTTGCTCTCTCTTGCTTAATGATCCCTAATTACTGGATGGATTCAAGTCTGCGTTTTTCCCCTACTGGAACGGGAGAGAGAAAGGACTGATTTATTTGTAAGTGAACTGACATTGGATATTCTACACTAATATCTATTCTACAATAATTTTGCTAATTGAATATCCTTGAATGGACTGACTAAAATGATACATGACTAATGGACTGTTATTTGGACTATGCTATAAACTCTAAATGGAATAAACTATATTTTGATAGCACAAGCGTATCTGTTATTTTTACTGCATGTTAACTAACATACAAACTTTATCTCACACATTTATCTGTATGCCTATCTGACTAACGCTGCACATTCTGTTTAGCTCGTCTCCTTAACCCTGGTTGGGGAACACAGGCTTAACAGGGGTGACTCTTAATGTCGTGTCCGCAAAAAGACGCCAGGAGTCGGTGACTACGTTTCAAGCTCTTTATTTAACAGTTGTGAACCGAACCAGCGAAAAGGAAAAAGCCCGCGGCTTTTATCCTTTTCGCTGCGGCGGCCGTGGCCAATGGCAGCGATTCAAGTCTCCCGCTCTTGGAGTGAGCCAATCGCGGGAGACCTAAAATGGGCCAATCAGCGCGGCTCGCCTGGCCAATCAGAAATCCCCGCGCTTTAGCCAATCAAAGCGCGGGGATTTCGAGTATGTAAATTAAGGACAGAACACCCCTCCCCTCTTGGTATAGTCCTTACGTTGCGTAGTCACGTAGGTAGGCGGGGCTCCGTCTAGTCCTACTTGACCTGCGCAACTCAGTTGCAAGCTGTATTTCGTCCGGAGCGGTCATGTTTTTGGCTGCTCCCTCTTCTGTGCGAACCGGTTGGGTGATCGGGCCGGTTCCTTCTCTGTGGCTCCCACCTGGGCCTTCCGGGTTGGTTGAGCTACGGGTTTCGCCGCTCCCGCTTGGTTTCTCCGAGTTGGTTGAGCTGGCTAGGTGGTTCTTCTCCGGTGGGGGATCGCGATGGCTGCGCTCCGGTAAGTACTGCTGGTTTATTTTTTCTTGCGTTTGCTTATTCGGGTATTCCCTCCCCCCTTGGTTCATGTTTTGGGGGTTGAGTTCTGTTGCTGTTCGTGACCTGAGCTGGTCAATGTGCCGTTTCCAGGCTCGCCCATCTGTGGTTTGGAGCCGGTATGATCGTGGGCCTGTGATCTGGGTGATGACGGCTGGGATCCATAGGGGGTCTCCCGTCAGGTTTTTCGCGTACACTAAGTCGCCGGGTGCGAATGTTCGGTATTTTGTACTGGAGTCTGGGGGCCGCTCCGGGTTATATGTTGGGTGTAACCTGTCGAGTGGGGACCTCAGCTTCCTACCCATTAGTAACTCGGCTGGGCTTTTGTTGGTAGTGGTGTTCGGGGTGATGTGTTGTATAAAGAGGAGTTTATTTATTTTGTCGTTGATCTCCCCGTGGTCCATTTTCCGGATGGTTTTTTTGGTAAATTGAACCATCCGTTCCGCCCTACCGTTCACCGCCGGATGCGCCGGTGCTGTTAATGCGTGGCGGATGCCCCTCTCCGCCAGGAATCTCTCGAAGTCGAGGGAGGTAAATTGGGGCCCGTTGTCGGAGACGACGACATCTGGGAGGCCGTGTGTTGCAAAGAGTTTGCAAAGTTCTTTGATGACGGCCTCCATGGTGGTAGATTTCATGTCGCTTACCTCCAACCAGTTGGAGTAAGTGTCAACTGTTATTAGAAAGGTATGCCCATTCGTGGGACCGGCAAAGTCTAAATGGATTCTGGACCAGGGCCCCCTTGGTGTTTCCCACTCCAGGATGGGTGCTGCGGGTGGGCTTGGTCTGGTCTTCTGGCATCGTTGGCACTTAGCTACTCATGCCTCTATCTGCTTGTCCATCCCTGGCCACCAAGCGTAACTCCTGGCCAGGGCTTTAGTTCTGACGATGCCAGGATGCCCCTCATGCAGCATCTCTAAGACCTTCCCTTGCAACCTGTCCGGGATGACCACCCTGTCACCCCACAAAATACACCCCTTAAGCAGCGAGAGTTCAGTCTGGCGGTTTCTGAATGTCTTAACGGATTCGTCATTGTCCCTTTCAGGCCAACCTTTTTCCACCCAATGTAAAATTCGCGCCAGACGCCTGTCCTTAATAGTTTCCCGGGCAATGTCTGACGCGGTAATGGGTAGGTTGGGCAGGTTCTCGATGTTAAGGGTGTTTGTCGTTGGTGCTGGGTCAGGATCAGAGTCTGGTAAAGGTGAGCGGCTTAAAGCGTCCGCGTGCGAAATTTTCTTACCCGGCTTGTGTAACAGTTCGTAGCTGTAGGCTGCCAGGAACTCGGACCACCTTGTCATCCGGGGTGATAAAATGTTCGGGGTGGCTCGGTTTCCTGCGAGGATGCCCAGCAACGGCTTATGATCTGTCACAATGGTAAACGGGCGGCCGTAAAGGTATTCGTGGAATCGCTTAACGGCGGCAACTATAGCCAAAGCTTCTTTGTCCAGCTGGCTATAGTTCCGCTCCGGTTTAGTTAGAGTCCTGGAAAAGAAAGCGATGGGTGCTTCTCTTTTGTCGGGGAGGGTATGGCTGAGGACAGCGCCGACGCCGAAAGGTGATGCGTCACAAGTGACAACCAAGGGCAAGGTTTCGCTGAATTGAATCAGGACGGCGTCGGAGGTGAGAAGGTCTTTGGTTTTTTGGAAGGTGGCTTGCTCTCGTCTCCCCCAAGTCCAGGTTGCCGCCTTATCCAGGAGCCTATGCAAAGGCTCCGCCGCCGTAGCCTTTTGGGGTAGGAAAACATTATAAAAATTCAGCAACCCTTAGAAAGCCTGTAGTTCCGTCTTAGACCTTGGGGTGGGGGCTTCTTTGATGGCTTTCACTTTTTTAATTGTAGGGTGAATGCCATGCCGGTCTAGAAGGTAGCCCAAGAATTCCACTCGCTCTGTGCATAGTTGGCATTTTTCTCGTTTTACTTTAAGTCCCGTTACTTTAAATTTTGTTAAGACCTCCCTGAGTCGGTTTTCTAATTCGGCTTCGTTTGGCGCCGCCACTAATACGTCATCAAAATAGGGCACCACCCCCTTGATGCCCTGCAGTAAACGTTCCATCAGGCTCTGAAAGATGCCTGGTGCCACGCTGACTCCGAACTGGAGTCGGTAGCACTTGAAGGCCCCCCGATGGGTAACGATGGTCTGGGCTTCCGCTGTTTTTTCGTCGACCGGCAACTGTTGATATGCTTGGGGGAGGTCGAGCTTGGCAAAGACCCTGCCCCCTCCCAGTGAGTGCAGTAGGTGTTGCACGATTGGGACAGGGTAGGCGCTTTGTTGCAACGCGCCATTTAGGGTGGCCTTATAGTCCCCACAAATTCTCACGGACCCATCTGGTTTGACTGGGATCACTATAGGGGTCTCCCATCGGGCATGGTCTATCGGCTGTAGCACCCCCTGTTTGACGAGCTTGTCAATCTGCTCGTCAATCTTAGGTTTTAGGGCGAATGGCACCCGCCTAGGTTTTAGCCGCTTGGGGGGAACCCTAGGGTCTAGGTCAAATGAGATAAGGGGCCCCTGGTACTTGCCCAGGCTTCCGTCGAAGACCTCCCGGAACTCTTGGGCTAGCCGCTGTTCCCAGCCGTCGTCAGCGACGTGGTTGACTCCTGTTAGCGCGATGTCGAGCGGGGCGAACCATTGTAAACCCAGCAGGCTTGGGCGGTCGCGATCGACGATTGTGAGTGGGAGTTGTTCGGTGCGGCCCTTATAAGTTACATTAAAGTTCTTGGTGCCCACTACCGGGACGCGGTTTCCCTGGTAGTCTTTTATAATAAGTCTTTGGGCGTTTATGTTCCTCTTATGGAGGGTGGGCACTAACCGTTTTATCTCGTGCCATGCAATCATGGAGAGGTAGGACCCGGAGTCCACCTCCATCTTGCATGGTTGGCCTTCAATGTGGACTTCTACGTGTACCTTTCTGGCGCCGTCGGAGATGGCGTGGCTGATGGTCACCGTCTGGTGGGTTTCTTCCTTGCGCCGACTCTCGCCGCCTCTTGAGGGTCACTGGATTCGGTCCCACTGGCCGTCCGGTTGGCGATCTCTGGTCCTGGGCGGTGGGCTTTCCCTCTTACGCTCGTGTTGGTCCCATCTGGGAGGGCTGCGAGTCTTCTTTTGGCGGCAAACCCGAGCGATGTGTCCCCTTTTTTCACAATGCCTACAGATAGAGTCAAAAAATCGGCATTCTGATCTGGGGTGGTCGCCGCCGCATCCGGCACAGTTGGTCCTCGACCTACGACCTCTTCGATTCCTTTGGTTGCCGCGCCCCGTCTGCACGCGATGTATGTCCTCCTCGTCTTCTGATGTGCTGGATGCAGACTGGAATTCTCCGTAGTGTGCGGTTGATTCGTTTTTTGGGTCGGCCGACCTTGCCGGGTTGTTGTTTCCGCTCTTCGCGTCAGATTTTCGCATGCTGTCAGCGGAAGTGCGGGTTGCTTCTGCGGCTGCGGCTGCGGTAAGGGCGTCTGCTAGGCTGATGTCGCCTTTAGCCATAAGCCGGCTCTGGAGTGCAGGGTCCCATAGGCTGAGTACGAATCGGTCTCTTAGGAGGCTGTTCAGACCTTCGAATTCGCAGAGTCCACCTAGGCGCCTCAGCTCGGCGACGAAATCGCTCAGTTTTTCGCCCGGTTTCTGGTCGCGCCGGTAAAATTTGTTGCGCCGGATCAGGATGGGGACCTCGGGGGCGTAATGGCGCCGCAGGATAGGTTCGAGGACGTCCCAGTCCATGGCGGTTGCGCCGGCTGGCTTGGCCAATGCTTTGGCCATCTGGAATACCTCGGTTCCGCAATGGGTGAGGAAAACGGCGCGTTTTATCGGGCCCGGGGTGTCCTTCATTCCGGTGCACTCGAGGTACATGCGGAAACGGTCTGAGAACGATTCCCAGTCCTCGGTGGCGGGATTGAAGGGGGCGGGCGGTGCTATTTTCGCCATTTCGGTGCTGAAACTGGCTCTTGTTGGACACGGGGTTCGGTTCAGGGTCGGGATCCCATCCTCGTCGCCAGTGTCGTGTCCGCAAAAAGACGCCAGGAGTCGGTGACTACGTTTCAAGCTCTTTATTTAACAGTTGTGAACCGAACCAGCGAAAAGGAAAAAGCCCGCGGCTTTTATCCTTTTCGCTGCAGCGGCCGCGGCCAATGGCAGCGATTCAAGTCTCCTGCTCTTGGAGTGAGCCAATCGCGGGAGACCTAAAACGGGCCAATCAGCGCGGCTCGCCTGGCCAATCAGAAATCCCCGCGCTTTAGCCAATCAAAGCGCGGGGATTTCGAGTATGTAAATTAAGGACAGAACACTTAACAATGAGTTAACTTCAAGTAAAAGTGACAAGTTCACTAAAGCAATAAGAACGAAAGCCCAATTAGTGAAACCCCAAGTTAAATACTTAGATTATACTATAAGTCAAGGCCACAGAGCTATAGGACATGAGAAAAAGGAAGCTGTGTGCTGAGTTGCAGAACCAACTGACAGGAGTTTTTTTAAGCAGCAGACTATTGTAGAAATTTTTCCCTGCTAGCCAAACCACTCTTATGAGTCCACAAAGGGGGGAGAAAGGTAACCCTTTGTTTGAACATGTAAACAAAAACAGGCTTGAGATTTTTAAAAAAAAATAGCATCTCAAGCTGCTGTTATGGGACCTTCCAATCTTGAGAAAACTTTCAATTTGTATGCGAACTCAAAGACTAATATGGCTCTTGGAGTTCTGACTCAAGAAAAAGGAAAGTGGCAACAACCTATTGCTAAAGAAAGAAAAAGTGGAGATTTAAAGGGACAAAACCTCCCCTGGTCTGGAAATGTGTGTGTGAAAGTGCCTGTGTATAATCATTTCCAAACCTGGAGGATGAGACCCTCTTAACATTAAAAAAATATGGAGTTCATTGGCTTGTGAGAAAAAGCTCTCAGGAAAGAATTGTAAGTAATGATTGATTTGCTTGGAGAAAGAATGAAATGAAATTTTTGTGTGAGAAATTGGTTATGCAAGCAGTCTATGTAGCGTTCGCAATGGACTAACCCGCAGTCTTCACTCCGGTCCGTGTTTCTAGCAGGAACACAGACCGTTCCTATTGGCTGTTGCCGTTTGACAGCCGGCTATAAAAGGAGCTGTCAAACAGCATCAGCTGTTTCTGCCAGCTGACTGCCTTGTTAGCACGGCAGCTGCGGCAACCCTTTATTTTGGCAATAAAGTTACAGTTGAAGTTCATTCCGAGTTTTGCCTCAGGTTATTACCGCCACTCTACAACACTGGTGACGAGGGTGGGATACCAATAAGACAAAGAATCACTGCAGGCAAAGAATCACTGAGCGAAGTCACTACAAAAAGAGCCAAAGTCACTACGAGCTGATTGTCATTTAAGGAACTACTGTCGCTATTCGCGAGTGCAAAATTCAACTTTCCTGTGGAAAAGACGGCACCGCCAAAGCGAGATGACTTTGAACTCTGCATTCCCACCTTTGAGACCAACAGCTGAGACATGGGAGTCCTACAGAAACCAATTTGACTGTGTTCTAGACGCCATAGACCTTGCTGACACTACCAACCATAGGAAAAAGTCCTACTTTTTAAGTTTTTGTGGAGCCACAGTGTTTGACACTGCTATGGCATTATTGGCTCCACGTTCAGTCAAGACTGTTCCTTGGGAAGAATTGCAGGAAATTCTTTCCAACCACTATTCCCCTAAGCCATCCCAAATTGCCAGAAGACATGCTTTTAGGAGACGGATTCAAGCTGAAGGAGAAACTATTAGTGAATACATGGCTGTCCTAAGGACAGCCGCTTTGCATTGTGTGTTTAGAGACTATCTAGAGGAATGCTATTAGACCAAAGAGTTTGTGGAGTCAGGGATTTAAGGTTACAAAAGCATCTATTGGCTAAATGAGATTTAACCCTAAAAATATCTATTGAAGAGTCTCAAGCTGCTGAACTACCTGCACTTTCAGCAGCGGAAATTCAGGGAAATCCAATTAGCCAGAGTAGTTCAGCCATCCATTATGACAAGGCATCCTTAGAAGAAGGCTCTGATGGAGCTAAGGATGCAAATCGTCTCAGGCAGCAAAAAAAACAGTCAAAGGGAAATCAGGCCAAACCCCATTCTACCTCCCCGGCACCAGCCCATTTGTCTAAGCTGTGGGGGAAACCACCTCAGGGCATCCTGCAAGTTCAGGAATGCCATTTGTCTTAAATGCCAAGGGAAGGGTCACTTAGCCAGGGTCTGTCAAGCAGGAAAGACTTTTGCCCATAAGCATCAGACAACCCAATATTTCCAAAGACAAGTTGAAGACTGTTTTACCTGCTATCATGCCAAGCAGACGAACAAAGGCTCTAACAAAATTAAAATTTTTGTTTCCATAGAAGGTAAACCTTGCAGGATGGAAGTTGACACAGGCTCAACACTGTCCATCATCTCCTGGGGCATCCTAAAAAAGCTACTTCCCAGAATGACCAAGAAGAAGCTTCTCGACTGTCAGTTGACCCTACGCGACTATCAAGGCAGAACCATCCCAGTCCTCAGAAAAGGCAAGTTTTTTATACAATTCAAACATTTTAAAGGTCACTTGCCTTTAGTGGTAGTGGATGGTGCCCTCCCTAGCCTGTTGGGATTAGACTGGTTCCCTGCCCTTGGCCTCCATGTAACCGGAATCCACTCTATTTCAAATGCTGAAGTGGATACCTTGTTTAAGGACTATGCTGATGTGTTCGGCGAGGGGCTGGGTTGTTATTCAGGAACCCCAATTTCATTCAACTTGGACCCTCAGGGGGTCCAATCCATTTAAAGCCTCGAAGAGTACCATTTGCAATCCGCTCCAAATTAGACATTGAGCTGGACAAATTAATCAAACAAGGTGTATTGGAGCCTGTGGGCTTCGCAAAATGGGAGACCCCAATAGTTACACTCCTAAAGAAAGACGGTAGCATGAGAATCTGTGCTGATTACAAGACGTCATTGAACAGATATTTACAAATCAGCGCCTATCCAATCCCTGTTACCCAGCACCTCCTACATTCTTTTGAGCCAGGAACCATTTTTGCTAAATTAGACATGTCACAGGCCTATCAACAGTTCCCTGTTGATGACACAGCCGCTGAACTGCAGACTATAGTAACGTACAGGGGTGCTTTCAAATGCAGGTGCCTCCAATTTGGCATAAGTGTAGCTCCTGGGATTTTCCAATCCTTAATGGAAAGACTTCTCCAAGGACTACCAGGTGTAGTTCCCTACTTTGATGACATTTTAATATCTGCCATTGACAACCCTCAGTTACTGCAAAGAGTCAGAACAGTCCTCGATCGTTTCAGACAGCATGGCCTTAAATTAAAAAAAGACAAGTGCACTATTGCCACCACACAAGTAGAATTTTTGGGATACAGAATTGACGCCTCTGGTATACACCCGAATGAGTCCAAAGTGAGGGCTATCCATGAGGCACCCACGCCTACTAACAAGACTGAGCTCCAGGCCTTCTTAACTTTTATGCTTCATTCTTGCCTCACAAAGCTTCCGTTGCAGAGCCTCTGCACAGACTTTTGGACAAGCAATCCCCCAGGCACTGGGGACCTAGCATGCCTTCCATGCTGTCAAATCATTACTTACATCCAATGCTGTCCTGATACAATTTAATGAACAATTGCCTTTAGTTCTAGCTGCAGACATTTCTCCTTTTGGCATAGGGGCTGTATTAAGTCATAGACTGCCTAACGGTTCTGAGGCACCCATTGCCTTTTTCTCCAGGACCTTTTCCTCAGCTGAGCACAATTACAGCCAAATTGACAAGGAGGCTTTGGCTGCAGTTGCTTCTGTCAAAAAATTCCATGAGTTTCTATATGGACACCATTTCGAATTGATCACGATCACAAGCCTCTGTTAAGCCTCTTGTCTGGTGAAAAACAAATCCCCCAGATTTTGTCTCCAAGAATGACCAGTGGACTTTATTTCTGGCTGCCTATTCCTAAAGGCTGGTTCATCGTCCTGGCAAGATTCTATGCCACTATGACGCTCTTAGTTGCTGCCCTCCGCTTGTTCCTGTAGAAGATCCTGCACTAACTAATGCTGTGTTCCAGATCAACGATCTCAAACTCCCCATCACTGCCCTTGACATCGCTGTGTCTGATAATGGCTCCCAGTTTACTTCCTGTGAGTTTGAGGTTTTCCTAGCCAACCTAGGAATAAGGCACGCCCTTACAGCTCCTTTTCATCCTGCCAATAATGGCCTGGCTGAAAGGGCAGTCAGGTCAGTTAAGGAGGCCCTGGAAAGGTTTGTCCCTATAGAGTGGCACTCTAAGCTTGCTAGGTACCTCTTGACCCAACACACAACCCCATGTGCCACCACTAATAAGTCTCCAGCTGAGCTCCTCATGGGCAGACATCTGAGAACCACCCTAGATAGGCTCCATCCTCATTATGCCCCAGTCACCCCCTAGAGTCAGAAAGCCAGACAAGGGAGTTCACTCAACATGACCGGGTCTATGCCCGGAACTATGCGGGTCACCCCTTGTGGATGCCAGGGCGAATTGTGGCAGTAACTGGTCCTAAGTCTTACGGGGTCCTGTTGCAAGACGGACGCATCCGGCGCCGGCACATCGACCAACTTAGAAGACATTGGAGTGCGGTTACAGATGGCCCTCATTATGTCCTGATAGAAAAAGAACTGCCAGTGCACACAGAAACTTCCCTGACACCCGACAAGCACGCAAACCTACTGGAATTGCCATTGGCCTCTCGCCCAGAGTTGCCTGGATCTGAGATACCAGTTTCTTCAGCTCCAGAAGTTGCCCAACAAGTGGAGGACTTCCTTCAGGACTTCCTTCAGAATTGAGATGATCCGGCTGCCCGTGCAAGTGCCCAGCCTACCTTAAAGACTACGCATGCTCCGTTCTGGGGGAAAGGAGTATAGCGTTCGCAATGGAGTAACCCGCAGTCTTCACTCCGGTCCATGTTTCTAATGGGAACATGGACCGTTCCTAATGGCTATTGCCGTTTGACAGCCGGCTATAAAAAGAGCTGTCAAACGGCATCAGCTGTTGCTGCCAGCTGACTGCCTTGTTAGCAGGGCAGCCGCGGCAACCCTTTATTGTGGCAATAAAGTTACAGTTGAAGTTCACTCTGAGTTTTGCCTCAGGTTATTACCACCGCTCTACAACAGTCTGATTACAGTATAAATGTATGAGTATGTTGATGATGAAGAAAAAAAAACATTGGTGTAAATGTCTGTGTGTTGACCCCCATCCCAGATTAAAAGGAGAGTACTTTCATATAAAGAAATTGAATGTACGAGGAAATGAGAAAGGTCTCATGGAGAAATGTGTGTGATTTACTAAAGCTAGAGAGAGGGAAAAACAAAAAAATTAAATGATAGAAGAATAGGGATGTCAGGAATCATTGCATCTGAGGTTCCACCAAGAACACTGGATAAAATTGCAAGTGAGACCAAGAAATTGTGAAATTAAATTTTTAGTGGATACTGGACATCTTGAAGCATAATCCCTCTGGGATGCCACATTAGCCAGAATTCGAATTTCAAAATCAAGAAATAAAAATCAACCCATGCCACATCAAATTTAAAATTATAGTATGTAGAGAGAGAGATCGGATATCTTGGACACTTGATTAGTGAAGGGAGTAGAAAAAAAAACTCCTGCTAGAATTGAGGAACTAAGAGAGACTTGAGAAAGTTTTAGGGACTGTTAGACAATTGTCAAAAAATTGAAAACAGCACTTAAAACAGCGCCAGTTCTCTCACTACCTGATAGGGGGAAAAAAACCTTTCCACTTATTCGTAACAGTTTATGATGGAGTTACAAAAAGGGTTCTTAGCTCAAAAAATATGGGGAAGTCTCTTAAAACCAGCAGCCTTCCTATCCAAATTAATGGACCCTGTAATACTGGGGTGGCCAGTAGGTACCCAAACTATTGCCGCCACAGCTCTCTTAGTACCAGAAAAAAGAAAAGAAAACTCACATTTAGGGAGGGGGCTTTGGTGATTACAACCCAACTCAGATCAGGAACACCCTGCCTCAATGAGCTCAGAGATGGTTAACCAATTCTCGTATCCTAGAGTATGAGGGAAGACCTTAATTTGGTACTCACCATAAGCAATCATGAACCTTGCTCAATTCTTGATGAGAGAGGGTCTAAATGAAGGAGACCAACATGATTGTGTAGCACTACTGTACAGACGGAAGTGCCAAAGTAGTGGAAGGGGAGATGAGATGTTGGGGATCCCATACTATGGGAAGGAGGGTTTGCCTAGAACTGAGATAACAGACAAAATTGTGAAAAAATATATTCTTGAATTGTCCCAATCTCTCTTTAAAGACAGAAAGGGGTCCTTGCACAAACACCACCTTGGACTTTGCTGTACATAAATTTAAGGCAGGACAGTGGATTTTGATAAAATCCTGGAAGGAAGAAACTGTACATTCCTTTTCTATTTATTCTATTTGTTATTTCCCCAACATAAAATAACAACCACAGAACAAATCCCACTGCTAAATTTACCTGATGTGCTGATCTTATAATTGTCTTGAGACCGGTGTAAATACTGAATGTTTGGATGGTGGGAGTTGGGAAATTACATTGAGTGAGGACTTTCAATAGAAAGGAAGAAGAGAAACTTTGCATTGAACTTTTATGGGACCAAAGTGGCCTAAGAACATGTGAACAATTTAGGAACCTTAAAAAAGCAACACGACCAAAACTAAGATCAACTGTGTGATTGCAACTAGCCCCTAATAAATGGGAAAAGCTAACTCTAGCATCAGTAGCCAGAGTTGGGAAAGCAAAAGATAAGAATTTAGGAAAAATGCTGAGCTTAAAATATGTCTGGCATTCAGCTTTGTTCGGGTATTTTCCCACATCATAATAGTGGTGCTTTTAAAGTTGTAGCAACGTTTCAGCAGAATCTCATCTGCCATCATCAGGCTTCTGTATGGTGTTTGTCTGTGAGTTAGACTTTTACAGTGGTCTAAATCACAGACAAACACTATACAGAAGCCTGATGATGGCAGATGAGATTCTGCTGAAACGTTGCTACAACTTTAAAAGCACCACTATTATGACGTGGGAAAATACCCGAACAAAGCTGAATGCCAGACATGTAAGTACCCGCGAAAACTTAAGAATATATATATATATATATATTCTTTTTTTTTGATAAAAGTTTTATTGATTTTAACAACAAACAAAAAACATATAAGACATAAAACATAACATAAAAAAAATATCATTCTTCATAAAGTGTATCAGTTGGTTTACCACTCCCTTTTGTGCATCCATTTCATAGTCATCAAGATAATTATATTACATAATAACTCACATTATCAATCATCAGTAAAATATCCCAATATCATTATTGAACAATCATTTGACTATAATTTTACTAATTCATATTTAAGCGAGATAACTATAATTAAGTTAAATTATTTTATAACAAATCATAGAATCATACCAAATCTATCTTAATGAGATATTCTAAAAAATTATCAAAACCAAGAAAAATTATGCATTATTTCCTAAATTTCTAAATATTCTATTATTATATTGTATTATCTAACCATTGATAAAAAAAGATCCCAAACTTCATAAAATTGTTTATCTTCTTGTTCTCTAATTTCAAATGTCAATCTGCTCATTTCAGCACATTCCAATATTTTCTTAATAATTTCTTCCTCTAATGGTATTTTCTCACTTTTCCAATGTTTAGCAAATATAATCCTAGCCGCTGTTAATACATTTACAATCAAATACTTTAAATTTTTATTATATATATCAGGTACGATTCCCAATAAAAAAATCTCTGGTTTCAAATCTATGTGTTTCTTTGGTATTTTTTCCAGCCATATGCGAATTCTAGTCCAGTATTTCCTCGCCTCCTCACAAGTCCACCACATATGGTAATATGAGCCAGGTATCTGATGACATTTCCAACACTTTTCAGATTTATTCTTGAACATTCTTGCTATTCTTGTCGGGGGAAAGTGCCACCTGTAAAACATCTTATACAAATTTTCTTTATATGCTGTTGACATTGTCATTTTATAATTTTGTGACCACAATTTTTGCCATTTCTCTAAATCAATCCCATATCCAAAATTCTTCCCCCAAGCAATCATTGTTTCTTTAACTTGTTCTTCCTCTAATTTAATTTCCAACAAAGAACTATATAGTTTTTTAATCACTTTTTCATCAGTACCTGTCAAAATCCTATCTAAATCAGTCAATTTATCATAAAATCCTTCTATTTTAGAATCTTTAAGATACCTTGCATGTATTTGTGCATATGAAAACCAATTCATCTTTATACCTTGTTCTTCTAAATTTTGCATCGTTTTAAGTTCACCCTTTTCATCCAATATTTCCCCATATCTAACTGCTTGTTCCTTCTTATAAGTTATAGGATACGAAAAAGCTTCAATAGTTGATAACCAAACTGGAATTTTCAAATAACATTGTTTCTTAATTTTCTCCCAATTGAACCATAACGATTCCCGTATATAATGCCTTCTAAAATAACCCTGTGATTTAGTTCCCTTATACCATAAAAAAGCATGCCAACCCAATAATAAATCATGACCTTCTAATGCCAACAATCTAGTCTTTCTTAACGTTATCCATTCTTTAACCCACATTAAGTTTGCAGCTTGATAATACAACTCCCAATTAGGAAGGCCAAATCCTCCTTTAATTCTAGCATCCTGTAAAAGTTTTAATTTTATTCTTGCTTTCTTGCCTTGCCATATATACTTCAACACAATTTTATTTAGTTCTTCAAAGTAATCCTTACTTAACCTACCTTAATTGGTATTGTTTGGAACAAATATAAAATTCTGGGTAAAATATTCACCTTAATTGTTGAAATTCTACCTATCAATGACAATTGTAGGATTTCCCAGTTTTTCAGGTCGGATGCTATCTGCTGTTTAAGCTTAATATAATTATTCTCTTTCAGTGTAGTACATCTTGACGTCAAATATATCCCCAAATATTTAACTTTGTTCATAAATCTACCTTTGTCTTAATAACATGTTCTTTGTCAGAATCTTTGTTTTGTCCTTATTTATTTTTAAACCAGCCATTTCACCATACGTCCCTATCTTTTCCAATAGTATATATATATATATATTTTCTTAAGTTTTCGGGGTACTTACATGTATTCAGCTTTTACATGTATTCAGCATTCAGCTTTGTTCGGGTATTTTCCCACGTCATAGTAGTGGTGCTTTTAAAGTTGTAGCAACGTTTCATCAGAATCTCATCTGCCATCATCAGGCTTCTGTATAGTGTTCATCTGTGAGTCAGACTTTTACAGTGGTTTCAGATTTAAATTTGGGGCAGCCTATTGCTGTGCCAGAATGGTTTTTTCTTCATCCTGATTGGTTGGGAGTCTTGGTCTGTGTTTATTGGTCTTGGAATTTGCTGTGTTCTGCTTGATTGGTGTTTCTAATATCTTCTGTCTGTTTTTTGGCTCTTTTTGTATCTTGATTAGCTGGCAGCATTGTGTTACTTTATTGGAGGCCTTTAGTGCAGCTTGGCTCCGGGTAAATGGACGGCTATCATTAGTTAGGAAGCTGGGTTTCATCTGGGTGCCTGGTTGGGGTGTGTTTGAGCTGGAGGTATCAGGGGGTATCTGTTTGTGCCCAGGTGTTTGCCTGGCTTGTGGTGTGGAGATTTTTTTGTTTGTGAGTGCAGGTTTCCAAATGATTGACAGCCTGGTGGAATCATCTCTTCTATTCATGCTTTCTGGTCTTGTTTCAATCTCTATGGCTTCTCTGATGATTCTGTGGCTAGGGTTTTCTATAGTGGCTAGGGTTTTGGTGCCATTGAAGTTGATGCTATGACCTGTGGCTTCCATGTGTTGGACTTGTGAGGAAGTGCGTTCCAGCTTTTTGACTGCATTTTTGTGTTCATTCAGGCGGGTACTTATTCTTCTTTTGGTCTGTCCAATGTATATGGCCGGGCATAATGCACAGGGGACTTCGTATATGCCTTGGTTTTCCAGGTCTCTATTATATTTCAGTGTGTTTTTGTGGATCAAGCTGGTGATTTTGCTTTTGTGGAAGCCATTGGCTGTCAGTACTTTAGTCAGGGTGCATCGTTCAGTCTTAATGTGTGTCTTGTCTGCCAGGCGTTTGGTTCTAGTAATTAGTGTTTTAGCCACAGAGTTTATCTGTGCTGGGTGGTGGTGGGATTGGGCATTGAGGTAGCGGTTAGTGTGTGTTTTCTTGAAAAAATTAAAAAAATTAGAACATGACAAGAAAACTCACAACTCACAACAACACCTGAAACAATTAGTGTACAACGTTTCCAACAGAGAACTCACCAAAACAGAAACAGAAGTCCTAACCAAAGGATTCAATTATGCAATAGCACCCCCAAAAAATCCCACAGAATCCATCATATGTGCAATAGAATCCAGCCTAACTAAATTAAATACAGATGAAGCTGCTAAAATAAGACACCAAGTTACCAACATCCTATGCACAAGCAAACCACCCAAAAGCAACTTGCAGAAAAATGAAATTAAAGCGCTACAAACCCTGAAAAGAGATAGCAGCATAATCATCCTCCCAGCAGACAAAGGGAATGCCACTGTAGTAATGGACAGAAAAGACTATGAAACAAAATTGACAGACCTATTCCAAGACTCCACATACAAACCAATAAACACAGACCCAGCCATATATCTGGAAAAATTAACCAAGAAGAAAATTAACCAAAATTAACCAAGAAGCCACATGAGCAAAGAGATTCAACAGATGATCATCCCAAGAGAAAAATCTTCCAGATGCCCCAAACTATACGGCCTCCCAAAAATACACAAAGAAGGCATACCTCTCAGACCCACAGTCAGCTCCAGAGGAGCACCACAACAAAACCTAGCTAAACACTTAGCAAAACAGCTACAGCCCCATGCTGAAACAGCAGCTTCACATGTACAAAACTCATACCACTTCTTGGAAAGGATCAAAGATCTACACATGGAGCAAGAAGATCTGCTTGTAAGTTTCGATGTGGTTTCACTATTCACTCAAGTTCCGATAAAAGAGACCCTTGAAATCATCAAAAATAAATACCAACCAGCTAAACACCTCATGGAACTAACAGAACACTGCTTAACCAACACATATTTCATATACAAAGGACAAAGATACAAACAAATTGAATGAGCTCCTATGGGATCACCACTGTCACCCGTCATTACAAACCTGTTCATGGAAGAATTCGAATCCAGAGCCCTAGCCAATGCCATCCACAAACCCAAACTATGGTTAAGATACATCGATGACACATTTGTGATTTGGCCCCATTGACAAGAAAACCTAAACAATTTCCTAACACACCTAAACAGCACACACCCCAAAATCAAGTTCACCATGGAAACGGAAACAAACAAACAACTACCATTCCTAGATGTACTAATCTACAAAAAAACAGATGGCACACTAGGAAACACCGTATACGAGAAGAAAACACACACTAACTGCTGCCTCAATGCCCAATCCCACCACCACCCAGCACAAATAAACTCTGTGGCTAAAACACTAATTACTAGAACCAAACGCCTGGCAGACAAGACACACATTAAGACTGAAATATGCAACCTGACTAAAGTACTGACAGCCAATGGCTTCCACAAAAGCAAAATCACCAGCTTGAACCACAAAAACACACTGAAATATAATAGAGACCCAGAAGATGAACAGACCTATGGAACAGCTGTCCAGCCCTACATAAGAGGTACTACAGACAAAATTAGTAAGGTACTACACAGACACCACATCAAGACTGCCTTCAAAACAGACAGAAATATAGCAGCCATCCTCAGAAACCCCAAAGATAAAATTGACCTGGAAAACCAAGGCATATACGAAGTCCCCTGTGCATCATGCCCGGCCACATACATTGGACAGACCAAAAGAAGAATAAGTACCCGCCTGGATGAACACAAAAATGCAGTCAAAAAGCTGGAATGCACTTCCTCACAAGTCCAACACATGGAAGCCACAGGTCATAGCATCAACTTCAATGGCACCAAAACCCTAGCCACTATAGAAAACCTTAGCCACAGAATCATCAGAGAAGCCATAGAGATTGAAACAAGACCAGAAAGCATGAATCGAAGAGATGATTTCACCAGGCTGTCAATCATTTGGAAACCTGCACTCACAAACAAAAAAATCTCCACACCACAAGCCAGGCAAACACCTGGGCACAAACAGATACCCCCTGATACCTCCAGCTCAAACACACCCCAACCAGGCACCCAGATGAAGCCCAGCTTCCTAACTAATGATAGCCGTCCATTTACCCGGAGCCAAGCTGCACTAAAGGCCTCCAATAAAGTAACACAATGCTGCCAGCTAATCAAGATACAAAAAGAGCCAAAAAACAGACAGAAGATATTAGAAACACCAATCAAGCAGAACACAGCAAATTCCAAGACCAATAAACACAGACCAAGACTCCCAACCAATCAGGATGAAGAAAAAACCATTCTGGCACAGCAATAGGCTGCCCCAAATTTAAATCTGAAACCACTGTAAAAGTCTGACTCACAGATGAACACTATACAGAAGCCTGATGATGGCAGATGAGATTCTGATGAAACGTTGCTACAACTTTAAAAGCACCACTACTATGACGTGGGAAAATATCCGAACAAAGCTGAATGCCATACATGTAAGTACCCGCGAAAACTTAAGAAAACAAACATATATATATATATATGTGTGTGTGTGTGTGTGTGTGTATCTTTGGTTATTCGGGTTTTCTCCCGCGTAAGATTGGAAGTATCTAGGCAATGTTTCGATGAAGTCTCATTCATCATCTTCAGGCTTGGTCTTCAGCTCTGTGCTTCCCAGAGTGATGTGAGCTTGCAGCTGCTTCTTCCTTTTAACCGCTAGTGGGGGTGTGACTTGATTGGGTGGGGGCTTGGCTGTGTTCTGATTGGTTGGGGGGGTTTGCTATGTTCTGATTGGCTGGAGGCGTGTTCTGTTCAGGTGGGGGCTTGGTTGTGCTCAGGTTAGTCTTAGTTGCTGGGGGATTTGAGCTGGTGAGCTGTGATCTTGCTGTTTGGCTTTGAGTTCGTGGTCGTGCTGCATCTTCATGGTGGGGGTCAGTTCACTTCATGTGTGGTTCAGAGGGGTTTGAAGTGGGTAGTGATGCAGCTGCAGTGTGGCTTCTGGTCCATGGTTGTGTCTCATCTTCTGTGTGGGTGTGAGTCTGCTTTCTACGTGGAAGTGTGGTGGTGGCATCTTGTGTGGCTCTCAGGGGTGTGGGTCTGGTGTCATTCTTCATGTTTGGTACTCATCTGTTCATGAGGGCGGGTTTCCAAATGGCTGGTAGGCAGGAGGTATCATCTCGTTTATTCATGCTGTGTGGGAGTTTTTCTATCTCTATGGCTTCTCTGATTATTCTGCTGCTGAAGTGTTCGGTTTTGGCGATAGTTCTGGTATTTTTAAAGTCAATCTCATGTCCTGTGGCTTTGAGGTGTTGGACCAGGGAAGAGGTCGGTTCTTCCTTTTTGATTGAGTTCTTATGTTCTTCAATGCGTGCACTTATTCTTCTGTTAGTTTGTCCAATGTATGTGGTGGGGCAGGCAGTGCAAGGGTTTCTTATACTCCTTGATTTTCTAACTCGATTTTGTCCTTAGGGTTTCTTAGGATGGTGGATATCTTTCTGTTTGTGCAGAATGCTGTCTTACTGTTGTGTTTTTGGAGGATCTTGCTGATTTTGTCTGTAGTGCCTTTTATATATGGGAGGAGGGCTTTGCCATTCCCTTGTTCTCTATCTTGGATTTTGGTTGGGGTTTCTTTTTGGATTAGGTGGGTGATCTTCTTTCTTTGGAATCCATTGGCTGTCAGCACGCCGGTGAGAGTATGTAGTTCGGTCTCTAGGTGTTGTTCATCGGCTAAGCAATTTGTTCTGGAGATCGTCGGCTTAGCCAACACCTAGAGACTGAACTACACACTCTCACCGGCCTGCTGACAGCCAATGGATTCCAAAGTCAGCTCCATAGGCTGACCAATAGAGGACCAATAGTGGAGACCAATAGTCAGCTCCATAGGCTCACCTCTACAAAACCTAGCCAAATTTCCCGCCAAACAACTACAGCCCTATGTAGAATCCATCAACTCACACGTAATAAACTCATTCCAGTTCATCGAGATCATAAAGAAACAAAACTTACAACCCAGTGACCTACTACTGATCTTCGATGTCATATCCCTCTTCACCCAAGTGCCAATAAAAGAAGCCTTGACAGCCATCCAAAACAAATACAACCCCCCCAAGCACATCCTAGATCTGACCAACCATTGCCTATCCAATACATACTTCACCCACAATGGACAAAAATACAAACAAATAGAAGGAGCACCCATGGGATCACCCCTCTCATCTGTCATCGCGAACCTCTACATGGAACACTTTGAAACACAAGCTCCAGAAAAATATGATCACAAACCCAAACTCTGGCTCAGATACGTAGATGACACCTTCATAATCTGGCCACAGGGGAAAGAAAAACTGAACAACTTCCTCACACACCTCAACAGCCTACACCCCAAAATACAATTCACCATGGAAACAGAAGCTAACAACCAACTTCCCTTCCTAGATGTCTTGGTATACAAAAAATCCAATGGCTCCCTAGGACACACCATCTACCAGAAGAAAACACATACAAAACACATACCGCTATCTACACGCACTCTCACACCACCACCCAGCACAGATCAATTCCGTAGCCGAGACACTCATCTCCAGAACAAAATGCTTAGCCGACGAACAACACCTAGAGACCGAACTACACACTCTCACCGGCGTGCTGACAGTCAATAGATTCCAAAAAAGAAGATCACCCACCTAATCCAAAAAGAAACCCCAACCAAAATCCAAGACAGAGAACAAGAGAATGGCAAAGCCCTCCTCCCATATATAAAAGGCACTACAGACAAAATCAGCAAGATCCTCCAAAAACACAACATTAAGACAGCATTCTGCACAAACAGAAAGATATCCACCATCCTAAGAAACCCTAAGGACAAAATCGAGTTAGAAAATCAAGGAGTATACGAAATCCCTTGCACTGCCTGCCCCACCACATACATTGGATAAACTAACAGAAGAATAAGTGCACGCATTGAAGAACATAAGAACTCAATCAAAAAGGAAGAACTGACCTCTTCCCTGGTCCAACACCTCAAAGCCACAGGACATGAGATTGACTTTAAAAATACCAGAACTATCACCAAAACCGAACACTTCAGCAGCAGAATAATCAGAGAAGCCATAGAGATAGAAAAACTCCCACACAGCATGAATAAACGAGATGATATCTCCCGCCTACCAGCCATTTGGAAACCCACCCTCATGAACAGATGAGTACCTAACATGAAGAATGACACCAGACCCACACCCCTGAGAGCCACACAAGATGCCACCACCACACTTCCACATAGAAAGCAGACTCACACCCACACAGAAGATGAGACACAACCATTGACCAGAAGCCGCACTGCAGCTGCATCACTACCCACTTCAAACCCCTCTGAGCCATACATGAAGTGAACTGACCCCTACCATGAAGATGCAGCACGACCATGAACTCAAAGCCAAACAGCAAGATCACAGCTCACCAGCTCAAATCCCCCAGCAACTAAGACTAACCTGAGCACAACCAAGCCCCCACCTGAACAGAACATGCCTCCAGCCAATCAGAACACAGCCAACCCCCCAACCAATCAGAACACAGCCGAACCCCCAACCAATCAGAACACACCCAAACCCCCAACCAATGGGAACACACCTCCACCCAATCAGAACACAGCCAAGCCCCCACCCAATCAAGTCACACCCCCACTAGCAGTTAAAAGGAAGAAGCAGCTGCAAGCTCACATCACTCTGAGAGGCAGAGAGCTGAAGACCAAGCTTGAAGATGATGAATGAGGCTTCATCGAAATCTACTTCCAATCTTACGCGGGAGAAAACCCGAATAACCAAAGATCCATATATATGTGTGTGTGTGTGTGTGTGTGTGTGTATATAAGCAAAGCATGATCTGAGCTGCCATCTCTCTTAAATACCAGTGGAGAGGTTGACTGTGTTGTCATTTCTTAATTGGTTGATGGAGTTGATGTTTGCAGATTGGCTGGCTTTTTCATAATAACATGTGTGGCTGAGGTATTGGCTGTGTGGATCTATCAGCCTCCTGTGTTGTAACGACCTGGGTCATGGGCTGTGTGATGACCTTCTGGGTTCTATTGTTGTGAAATCCTGGGTCTTGTGCTGTAATCTCCTGGGTTGTTGGCTGTGTTGTAACAACCTGAAGTTTTGTAGTGTAATCTCCTGAGTTCTGGATGTGATATACTGAGCAGGTGGCTGTGATGTGACTTCTGGGTTTTGGTTTGGCTCCGAGTTTGAGGCCTGGCTATGTGTTCATGGCATGTGATCGTTTGCTTGGTTTGGGAGTTGGGGTGTGTGGCAGCTGTTGATGCAGCCGTGGTTTGATTTTTGGACGGTGGTTACCTTTCGTCTATGGGGTGGGTTTGGGTTTCATCTTTGGGGTGAAAACTGACATGTGTTTTCCTGGAACATGTCAATTTTTGTTCAACTTCCTTCCAAGTGGAGGAAAAAAATCCTTCCTGGTCAGAACTGGAATGCCACTATGTTTAAGTGCCAGTAGCTGCTGGAGAGAGACAAGCCCATTTCAGCACCTGGTGGCCAGATGACTTTGCTTCATCCAAGCATTTTTTTTCCTAATCTGATTTCCAACTCCGTCGTGTTTCTCCAGTACATTTCTTGCCATTGTGTGCAGGGAAACAAAATTTTGTGGGACAAAAAAAAGTTCAATCAACCAATTCTCTCCCCCCCCAAGAAGTTGGAATTGATTGATTGAACTTTTTGTTTTTGTTGGGCCCACAAACTCACAAACTTCTGTTTCCTGTGAGAAGCATATGGTGAGAAACACAATGAGAAAATGCAACAGAACTGAAAATCAGGTTAGCAAATAAATGCTTGGGGGAAGCAAGGACTTCTGGGTGGTGGTGGGGGGAGCAAGCTCCGCAAAGTGGCACCATGGTGCAATGGAGGAACAGGAAATTGAGTGGCTGGCATGAGGAAAGGAGGAGGAGCAGGGAGAAGAAAGAGGGAAAGCGACCTTCTTCCTTCATACAGGCCATTCCATTTCCCATTTCTCCATTGCAGTAGAGCACTCGAGCTGAAAGTCGAGGTTTTCTCTTTGAATGAGAGGAATCCTTTTTAATCAGAGCTTTCTGAATACATTGTAATAAAAATGATCTTCCTTTCTCAGCCTATTTAATTGGAAAATATGTATGGGGAGGCATGAACCTAGGAAGCCATATTTTGGGCCTCAGCTACAACCTATTCTATATCTGCATTTGTGTTTTCTTGCCTATGTATAAGACCTTTCTTTTCTCACCACTGAATTGCAATTTGTTGGAGAAGGCCCAGTGTCAAAAATTAATTAGAATGGTGAAAACACATCATCTAAATATTTAGATCTGATGAACTGCATTGAGTTTTTCTCTCTGTAATATTGCACTGGAAGGGTGAGTGCCCTGAGAGAAATAAGGAAGAGAGGCCAAGCCTCTCCAATAAGGAAGAGGAGGGCCCCTCGAAGACTCCTGGGAGGAAGTCGGGAAGAACCGATTTCAGAGGGACCCCCGAAAACTCCTGGGAGGAAGTCAGGGAGGACAAGGCTACAGGAAAGTTGGGGAGGACAAGGCTACAGGAAAGGCCTTGGGAGAACCCCTCTAATAGGCCTGGCTGAGGTGGAGGAATGGGACTGAGGCTGACCGGGTTCAGATTGCCTCCCAGAACATATGGTCCGGCTAAATGTAGGAGGTAAACCTGTTACCTTCCTGGTGGACACTGGAGCCACACAGTCGGTCTTAACTCAGCCCCTAGCCCAGGCCGTTCCCCACACCATTAGTATCCAAGGAGCAAGAGGAAGTGTATTACAGCGCCACTTTTTAGAGCCTCTCCTATGCATGGCAAAAGGACACACTATAACACATCAATTTGTATACGTGCCAGACTGCCCTACCCTACTATTGGGGAGAGATCTACTGTGCAAACTTCGAGCACACATCTCATTTGAGGAGGATGGCAAGATGACATTGGGGTATGGAAAAGTAAATTTGACAGTACCCCGAGAAGAGGAATGGAGGCTTATGGTGGCCAGGGATATGGAATAGGGGAATGAGGATAAGTGGAAACAATTCAATGTTCCCCAGTTGTGGGCCGAAGATAACCCCTCAGGTTTTCCTAGCCACCACCCTCCTATCATAGTGGAAGAATTACCAATGAAGGTGCCCGTGAGAATTCGACATCAGGCTTATCCCAGACACATTATACAGGTGATCCAGGAAATCATTGATATATATCTGAAACACCATATTTTGGTGCCCACCGAGTCACAATGGAATACCCCAATATTACCCATCCCAAAGGGGGAAGGTCAGTTTAGGCCAGTACAAGACTTGAGGGTTGTCAATTTGGCCACTATGACCATCCATCCTGTGGTCCCAAATCTGTATGTCATTCTAGGCCTAATCCCCCAAGCTGCCAAATGGTTCTCGGTTATAGACTTAAAGGATGCCTTCTTTACAATACCGATACATGAGAATAGTCAACACCTGTTTGCTTTTGAGTGGGAGAGCCCTCTCACTGGCCGAAAGCAACAATATACCTGGACCAGACTGCCCCAAGGGTTCAAGAATTCACCCATTCTCTTTGGGGCTGCCCTAGCTAAGGACTTAGAAGCATTGACTATACCACCCCCTGATATGGTATTACAGTATGTGGATGACCTCTTGGTCACAGGACACACAGAGGACTCTTGTTGGAACTGTTGTGAATGCATAAGGTTTAATAAAGTTATCTTGAGCTTGGAGTCAAGTGCAGGGTTCTGGCCCTGCACTTCTGATTGGCTGTTAATGGCAGGATCGGATTGGCCCATTCCGGGGGATCTGATTGGCCATTAACGGAGCATTCATATTGGAGCTAGCGCTCCTAGATTGTTATTGGTTAAATAGTTATTGGGTTGCCTATATAAGGAGGGCTATAACTGCCATTGAGTTTGAGCTGTCACCATGTAAATAAAGAGTTGAAGTTCACCGTTCCAGAGGCTCGTCTCCATTCTTTCTTGCCCATGCTCCAAACATAACACTGGTGACGAAGGTGGGATGTGGAGACGTCAGAGCTGACTGAACTAAGAAGAAACACCAAGCACGTGGCTGACAGCGCTACATGACGGAACCATGTCCGCCGGCGTTGTACCACCCGCTCCGTTCGATCCAGTGCAAGAGGACTGGGAGTCCTACATGGATCGTTTCCAAATGTTTTTGGAAACTAACAATTTAAAGGATGCCACAACCGGGAAGAAACGGGCGGTATTCCTAACATTGCGGTCCAACCATATTTAAGATGGCTAAAGCACTAGCCAAACCTGCAGAAATGAAGGCAATGGATTGGGACGTCCTCGAACCCCTACTAAGAGCTCATTACGCATCAACCGTGCCCACGCTTGTGAGATGGCACGAGTTCTATCAAAGAAACCAGTGAAAAGGAGAAAGCGTTGCCGATTTCATAGCAGACCTCCGAAATCTGGGAGGCTTCTGCAGATTTGCCGATTTGGAAGAGGCACTGAGAGATTGAATAGTTCTGGGACTAGATGCGCCAGGCGTGCAGAGCAAGCTGATGGCAAAAGGCGACATCAGCCTTGCCGATGCCATCGCCGATGCTACTGCAGCAGAAGCAACCAGGAAGTCGGTTGCACAATTACGCTGAAACTGCGCTCCGGTACACCAACCGACAGGTGACATTTTACCCAAGTCAGAAGGGCAGCTTACAACGGCCCACCACGAGGACCTCTCTTCGTCGTCAGACAGCGACAAAGAAGAGGTCCATCAATTGCGGTCCGACCGGGACCCCTACCCGAAGTCCCTACACCCTTGCGCTGGCTGTGGAGCCAACCATGCCAGGTCCAAATGCAAATTCCACGATGTGCTCTGCCATGAGTGCGGGAAGAGAGGCCACATCAGATGGGTCTGCTGAAGTTTACAAGGACCTGGCCAGGCCTCAAAAGGGGCTAACTATCGCCAATCGACAGGAAACCGTCCTGTAAGGCGAGAACCAGTAAACCACTCCTACAGAAACCGAGTTTTGAATCGCCCCACGAAGCGAGAAGAGGCTCACCATACTATCACTATTGGTCACGCCTCTGCCTTGGATGCCAAGAAAATCCGAATTACAGTGGCCATCGAGAACCAGCCTTGCCAAATGGAAGTCGACTCGGGATCGTCCCTCTCGATGGTGTCCTGGAAGACCCTCAAGCAACTCTTCCCCACGATCCAGCGCCAAGACCTTCGTTCCCAAAGATTTATTCTTAAGGACTATCAAGGGAATTGAATCCCTGTCGTTGGTTCCAGCCGAGTCCGGGTCTCATTCAAGAAGCACACAGCGTACTTACCGCTAACTGTGATCGACAAAGATCGGCCTAGTCTGCTAGGTCTCCAATGGTTCATACCACTTGGCATTGAAGTGGCAGGCATAAACCGAGTCAGCGGAAGTGACTGGGAGGAGGACCTCATCCATGAATTCAGGGACGTCTTCGCAGAAAATTTAGGCGAGTACAAGGGGACCCCAATATCGTTCAGCCTTAATCCAAGGATAGCTCCCATCCGCCTTAAGCCCCGTCGAGTTCCGTATGCCTTAAAGCCGAAAATTGACGAACAACTCGATAAATTAAGAGCTCAGGGGGTGCTAGAACCTACCGATCATTCCCCCTGGGAGACCCCAATCGTAACACCAATTAAGCCGGATGGTTCAATTCGAATTTGTGGGGACTACCGGGCCACCCTGAACCATGCCCTACAGCAAAATGCATATCCGGTGCCGGTGGTGCAGAATCTCCTCCATTCCCTGGGGGGCGGAAAAGTCTTCGCTAAATTAGACTTAGCTCAGGCATATCAGCAATTACCTGTTGATGAAAAGACGGCACAGGCACAAATGATTGTGACGCACTGAGGTACCTTTAAATGTACACGGCTCCAATTCGGAGTCAGTGTAGCCCCAGGAATTTTTCAGAGCCTTATGGAGAGGCTACTACAAGGGATTAAAGGTGTGGTCCCCTACTTTGACAATGTATTAATTGCTGCACCTACAAAAAAAAATCTTACGGGATCGTTTAAAATTAGTTCTACAAAAATTCCAAGACGCCGGTCTTAAAGTGAAAAAGAATAAGTGTAATTTGTGTACAGATCGTGTCGAGTTTTTAGGGTACCTAATTGACAGTCAGGGTATTCACACTACCGACAGTAAATTGAGAGCAATAAAAAACGCTCCCAGGCCTCGGAACAAGGCCGATCTCCAGGCGTTCCTAGGCCTCATCAACTTTTATAATGTATTTCTACCACATAAAGCAACTGTCGCTGAGCCGTTACATCGTTTGCTAGACAAAAAAGCAATTTGGTTATGGGGTCATAAAGAAGAACAGGCGTTCCGTAATGTAAAAAAACTACTGACTTCTGACGCTGTACTCATGCAGTACAATGAGACTTTGCTGTTAAATATCACATGTGATGCTTCACCTTTCGGAGTGGGTGCCATTTTGAGCCATGTACTGCCTAATGGTAACGAAGCCCCTGTTGCATATTTTTCAAAGACACTTTCAAAAACTGAGCGAAATTATAGCCAAATCGATAAAGAAGCCCTCGCAATTGTATTTGCCGTTAAAAGATTTCACGAGTACGTGTATGGCCGGGCTTTTACTATCGTGACTGACCACAAACCGTTATTGGGGATAATAGCCGGAGATAAGCCGACTCCCTACATATTATCCCCCAGGATGACTTGCTAGTCAGAATTCTTGGCTGCTTATAATTATCGGCTGCAATACCGCCCATGGAAAGCCATTCCCCACGCCGACGCATTGAGCCGAGCACCGCTTCCAGAGACTCTCGATGATCCCGCATCAACGGTAACCACATTACAGATTGAAACACTCACATGCCACCATTAACTGCCCGAGATATCGCGAGAGAAACCAAACGTGACCCCACCTTAGCGCGAGTCCTAGGCTGGGTAGAATGCGGATGGCCATTGGACCAATTATCGGATGACTTCACACCATTCAAGACTCGACAAACGGAGTTGTTTTCTCAAAAGGGCTGTGTCATCTGGGGTGATAGAGTCGTTATCCCAGAACGACTCCAAAAAGCAGTACTGAGAACATTGCACAATGGCCACCCGGTATTGTGCAAATGAAAGCCCTCGCACGAAGCTATACATGGTGGCCGGGCATCGACAAGCAAATCGAGAATTGGGTTAAAGCTTGTCATAGATGCCAGGAAGTGAGCAACGCCCCACCAAAAGCCATCCCTACCGAATGGGAAACACCACGGGGACCCTGGTCCCGTATTCACCTGGACTTTGCGGGGCCAACCAAAGGCCACACCTTTCTTCTAACCGTCGATGCCTACTCGAATTGGCTCGAGATTCACTGCATGACGAACACGACCACCGAAGCGGTTATCAAAAAATTTGAAAGACTGTTTGCAACCCACGGATTACCAGACGTTCTGGTATCCGACAATGGGTCCCAATTTACCGCGCTGTCCTTCGAGCAGTACCTGGCTGACCGCGGCATCCGACATGCGCTCTCCTCGCCTGCACACCCTGCGACCAATGGCAGGGCTGAGCGCATGGTCCAATTTGTTAAGAAAACTTTGCAGAAATTAGACTGTGATAACATTGACGACAAAATCAACCGAATCCTTTTTCTACAACATATCACACCTCATAGCGTCACCAACAAAACTCCCACCGAACTGCTAATGGGACGAAAGCTCCGCTCCCACCTCGACCGGTTACACCCAGTTTATGAACCGGAAAAACCACTAGGATCCAGCGGCCGATGTTGTACCTTCCAGGTAAGCGATTTGGTATACGCTAAAAACCTATCGGGCCATCCGCTGTGGGTAGAGGCGACAGTAGTTCGTGTAACCGGCCCGAGATCCTACCTTGTACAATGCCTTGACGATAGACTATGGAAACACCATATCGATCAATTACGATCATGGCTCCGGTTGGGCATTTCTGAACTCCCTTATGACCAAACTGAGGGGGGGGGAGATACGGAAGAAGATGAATTTCAATTAGAAGAAAACCCATTCGAAGGGAACGATAGCGGAATAGAGACACAGGAATTGGAACCAGAGATGGGAATAGATTCACCTCAGGGAGTTGCCGAAGATATTGGTGACAACGGAAACGTGAACTCTGAACCAGAGGCAACCCCTTCGCCAAACAACGATCTACCTCAGCGAGATTGCAGCCAAATGCAAAACACACAGCGAAAATCAAAAAGACTAATAAAGCAACCGTCCTACCTTAAGGACTATGTAACTGCGCCCTGTAAACAGAAGCCGGGGGAAGGGGTGTTGTGAATGCATAAGGTTTAATAAATTATCTTGAGCTTGGAGTCAAGTGCAGGGTTCTGGCCCTGCACTTCTGATTGGCTGTTAATGGCAGGATCGGATTGGCCCGTTCCGGGGGATCTGATTGGCCATTAACAGAGCTTTCATATTGGAGCTAGTGCTCCTAGATTGTTATTGGTTAAATAGTTATTGGGTTGCCTATAAAAGGAGGGCTATAACTGCCATTGAGTTTGAGCTGTCACCATGTAAATAAAGAGTTGAAGTTCACCATTCCAGAGGCTCGTCTCCATTCTTTCTCGCCCACGCTCCAAACATAACAGGAACAACACACACGAGTTGTTGTTTCTCTTACAGGATTTGGGATATAAGCTTCTAGGAAAAAGGCACAGTTAGTCAAGGAAAAGGTCTGATACTTGGGTTATGATATAGAGCAAGGAAAATGTACTCTGGGCCATGAGCGCAAAGAAGCCATATGCCAGCTTCCAACGCCTAACAACAGGAGAGATTTGAGAGGGTTTTTGAGGGCTGCTGGTTTTTGTCGAATATGGATCCCTAACTTTAGCCTTATAGCAAAACCCCTTTATTAAACTACTAAAGGACAGGATAAGGAGCCATTACAGTGGGGAAAACAGAAAGCAACTAGTTTCCGATTGCTCAAGCAGGCATTGTTGCAAGCCCCCAGTTTAGGCCTCCCGGATTTGGATAAGCCATTTCAATTATTTGTAGATACTAAACAGAATGTGGCAATGGGTGTCGTCACCCAGACCATGGGGAAGTGGCATCGCTCAGTGACATATCTAAACAGCTTGATAATGTTGCAAAGTGATGACCTGCTTGCCTCAAGGCGGTGGCAGGGACTGCCATCTTAACACAGGAAACAAGTAAGCTGACTTTTGGACAACAGTTGGACATTTATACACCTCATGCCCTTAAAGCAGTTTTGGAGACAAAAGGTCACCTATGGTTAACTAATCCCCGAATGTTGAATTATCAAGGCCTGATTACTCATAACCCTATGATTAATATTATACAATCCACTACATTGAACCCTGCTATGCTATTACCCAAACCCAACTCAGAAGTCATTCATGATTGTATCCAAACAATAGAAGAAACATATGCTAGCCGCCCTGACATGACTGATGTACCCCTCCCTTCCCCAGATTACACCCTATTTACAGATGGCACAAGCTTTATACAGGAAGGCATTAGAAAGACAGGTTATGCAGTAATAACTTTGGAGGATGTTTGGGAAGCAAAGCCTGGCAAGGCAAATTCTGAAACCCCAGCTCTTCCTGAGGCATCACTTTTATACCTCAGCCTAGCCCGGGGTGTTACTTATATTACGTTATACCATAAAAGGAGAATAACATATATAAAAATAAAAGAAGTACATTTTGATTACTCAGTTATCTTACACCATCTGTATTTTTTCATGCCCACCCTTGTTTACAGTAACATAGCTAGTTCCTTAGTTCAGCAACATTATTATGTTAAGCAAAACTTAGGGGAATTGGGGTCTCTTACTAAATATAAAAGTGCTTTATGTGTATATTTTCAACTGCTTCAATATAAAAAAGATGTTGAGACTTTGGAAAGAGTCAGAAAAGAGCAAAAAGGATGATTAGAGGGCTGGAGACTAGGACATATGAAGAACGGTTGCAGAAATTGGGTATGACTAGTATTAGGAGAGATATGATAGTGGTGTTCCAATGTTTGAGAAGCTGTCACAAAGATGAGGGGGCAAAGTATTTTTTAAAGCACCAGAAGGCAAGACAAGAATCAATGGATGGAAACTAATCAAGGAGAAAAGCAATCTAGAATTAAGGAGAAATTTCTTATCAGTGAGAACAATCAACCAGCTTTGCCTTCAGAAGTTGTGAGTGCCCCATCACGGGAGGAATTTGCCTGAAATGGTATAAACTCTCCTGCTTGTGCAGGGAATTGGACTAGATGACTGCTAAGGTCCCTTCCAATTGTGTTCTAGAAGAGCATTTACAGGAGCATGGTAAGAATATGGGATGATATATGTTACACGGGAAACCAGTGGGCAGCTATAAAAATGTCGGTGATGTGTTAAATTATTGTAATGAATGAATAAACTTATTTTCTCAAGTAAAAACATAAAAATCCTGATGCCTGAAAGCAGAAAATTGCTCCTTTGTGCTGCAATTTCTTTTTTACTTGTAGCATATAAATAAAAACCATTTTTAATGTCACCTTTCTGACTCAGTCTATTTGAGTGAATGCACACTGAGTGCAACAAACCACCAGCTCTTCTGGTTAACAAAATGTAATGCTTGATTTCAAAGTAGTTCATTATTTTGACTTTGAAGGCTTATCATTTGAAAAGGTCACATTAATTAACTTACAAAGTAGATTTTATTGTTGCTTAAAGAATTTAAGCCCTCCTAATCTGATTTCTAAAGAAATGTTAAAATGTTATTTCTGGTTTAAAAAAAGAAAGGGGAAAAAATCTTGATCAAATATATGTTTTTATAATGCAAAATACTTCCCATATGCTGTGGCTCAGAAATGTAGTTTATGCAATGTTTGCAGTTAACAGAATGGCTTACAGGAGGAGCAGCTGTTCTGCCATATCAAGGTAGTATAAGTCATAAACATTTTCAAGGGCTTGAGTGTTTATCAACTCTCTGATTTCTTCTCATAGTCATGTAAATAGTGCTATATTGCTTGTTTATTTTATTTTTAAAACAAAACTGTTGATATAATGGCAGAAAGCACAATAGCCACATAGATAATGATTATGAGATTGTTTTAATCCAAATATAATGGCTCAATGAATATTGGGACATAATTAGATAGTAGAATGACTAGCTAGCCTTTTAAGTTTTTAGTCCTTTAAAACCCATGATGTTTAATTGTAAATAATAAAGCAAATGCCAATAGGTTGCAGATCAACAAAAGTTTAGTAGAAGTTTATTCTAGGTCTCTATTTTTCCCTAAAGGAAGTAACAGAAAGAAAGCAGAACTATTTAACTCATTCTTTATACTGGTCTTTGTGCAAAAAGAAACTATAGCTCAACCTACCAAAAACATAACTGTAAAAGACAGACTAAAAATAAAATTTAAAATAAACAAGAAAATGGTAAGAGAACAACTGATCTTGAAGATTATAAATCACTGGGACCTGACAGATTGCATCCCAGAGTTCTGAAGGAGCTGGCAGATATTATCCCAGAACCATTGTACCATATCTTTAATAAATCCCAGAGTACTGGGGAACTACCAGAGAATTGGAAATGAGCTGATTTTGTTCCCATCTTTTTATAAAAAAAAAGTGATAGTGGTGGAACAGACCCTGGAAACTACAGAACAATCAGCCTAACATCAATACCTGTAAAGATACTGAAAAACAATCACATCTGTGAACAGCTGGAAATGAATAAAGTTATGACTAGAAATCAGCATATTATTTAACACAGTGGTCCCCAACCTTTTTTGTACCAGGGACCAGTTTCAAGCAGAAACACTTTTTCAAGGATGGGGAGGGGGAATCCGAGTATGGTGGTTTGCTTGCAGACATTTCATTACCTGACTAGGTAACATCTGATGTTGTTACCTAGTCGGGTAATAAAACGTCTGCCAGCAAACCACCAAGTTCAGGGAACGCCAATGCTGCCTCATTGCAACCCTGAGTGACAGATATTCTCTTCTATTGGGACATTTAAAACGGAGGGTTTCAGCTGCAGATTCAGGAACTGCGCCTGGCTGAGGAGCGCCTTCAAAACTGAGCACTGGGCGGCGGCGGCGGCCCATGGCTCTCGGCCCTGCCTTCCTCAGCCCCATCACTCAGGTGTCTCCCTCCCTCCCTCAAGTGTCTGCCTCATTCCTCTCTCAGTCGCTCTCTCGCTCCTCCACCAGCCCAGGAAGAAACTGCTTCAAAGAAACTGGCAATGTGGCTTTTCCTGTCGCCACAGCTCCTCCGAAGCGCCCGTTCACCCCCACCCCGCTGCCCGCAAGGTTCAATCCGGTGCTCCGTTCTGCCTGCCTGCCTTCGTTTCTGGTTGTTTCAGAGCAGCTTCGGCTGATAAAAAGAGGCGAATAGTTATTATTCTCAGCCAAAGCTGCTCTGAAACAACCAGAAACGAAGGCAGGCAGAACGGAGCATTGGATTGAACCACGGGCGGCTGGGTGGGCGTGAACGGGTGCTTTGGAGGAGTTGCACCAACAGGAAGCCACCCTGCCAGCTTCTTTGAAGCAGTTTCTTCCTGGGCGTGGAGGAGTGAGAGAGCGACTGAGAGAGGAACGAGGCAGGAGGAAACTGAAGCTGCTGAGCCAGAGAACAGGACAGGCTTTGGTTACTTCCTCCCTCCCCTTCTTTCATTTGTATCCTTGATCCCTGATCCCAGCAGCATTCACCGAAGGCGAAGAAAGCCGCCATTTTTTAAAATTTTATTTTCTTTGCGGCCCAGTACAAAGTGATCCATGGACTGGTACTGGTCTGCAGCCTGGTGGTTGGGGACCCCTGATTTAACAGGTCATATTACAATTACACAAAACAATTTCTTTTGGCCAAATTCTTAAAATTGGGTTCAGTTCTGCTGTAAAGGATTCTGAGAAAGAACTACTGGAAAATAATCAGGTTGTTTAAAAGAGCATATCTGAAACATATTTAATCATCAGTTACAATGAGACATGGTCACTCTCAACCAAGGTTTCTGTAATTTCAACTCCCTCTATTGTTTCTTCTCTGTTAGTAAGAATTAAGTCCAGTATGGCCATCCCACTAATTCCCTCTTGTACCTTTTGGACAACAAAGTTGTCAGCTAAGTTGGTTAGGAACCTGTTCAAACTCTGTGGAATTAGTCTGTTAGGCTAATAAATAAAAAGAAGAAGAGAGTAGAGAGTTACTCTATAGGCATGTCTTATCCTGATATTAGGCAGTTGTTTTCCTATGTATATAGAAGTATTTGTCTCTGTAGGCATTTCTTATCTTGCTGTTGTGGAAAATATTTCTTTAACCTTTGTGTTGTAAAACTAGCCTGCAATTAGTTACTTCTCTTTCATATGAAGACACATGATTATCTCATCTAAATCAATCTGAATGGAATGGGAATGTAACTCCCTACATCAGGAGAAATATACACCTTTTGAAGTATGCTGTTAATAGCCCTCTTAAATGGTCAATTGTGATCGATTAACAGACAATAGGAGAAAGGATACTGAAAGATAAACAAGTGCCAGGAGGACATTTGTCTTTTTACAGGACATTTATTTTACAGGACATTTGTCTTTTTACACTCTAACTTAGAGTGTTTTACAATGCAATTACTCTACTTCTAAAAGAATCTTAAAGTATAAGAAGAGTTACTTTTGCCTATATGCTTTGTAACTTTCCTCACATATCTATGTGTATGCAAGGAGAGGTTTTACCCTTTTATTGATCAATAAAAGTTAGATTTTGTTCTTCAAAGCCTCTGCTTAAGTTTATTTTTGGCACAGCATGATCTTAAGTAATAGCTGAACTTTACAGTCTTAATTATTAAGAATTAGCTAATGTTCCCATATTCAAAAAAAAGGGGGGGGGAGAGACAGGCTCAGGAAACTACAGATCAATCAGCCCAACATGTTCACAGATTTGTGTAACTATAAACAAATAAAGTTATAACTAGAATCCAGCACAGGTTTGTTAAAAACAGACCATGCCAAACCAATCTTATTTCATTCTTTGATAAAGTGACTAAATTAGTATACCAGCAAAATGCTGTGGACATAGTATATTTAGATTTCAGCAAGGCATTTGACAAAGTAGAACAGAATCTACTTCTTGGCAAGCTAGAACAATGTGGGATAGAGGGGCTTCCGGTTTGGGCTCTTAAGCAACGGACCGAAATTGCGATCGTTCATGGTTTTGATCCATGCTCGCCACTGGAGTGCCTTGAGCCACCCAGATTCAGGGCTGAAGCCACCCATAGAGGTGGTGAAGAAGGGGGAACCATCAGCGGGTTGAGGAGAGCTGCATCTCTCTTCCTCAGCTGGCCATTACTCCCTTTCCCAAAGGTGGTTGCAGCGGTGGTCAGAAATGACCACCTCAAAGAAGAACCCGACAAGATTGTGCAGGAGGAAGTTTAAAGGAGAAAGTTTGACTGACTGGGTTGAATGGAGAACATCTATTTAAGATACCTGGAACCTGAATTTTAAAGACTAATACTATTCTTAAAAAAGATTTTAAGCTGCGAAAGAGAAAGGGAAAGGAAATGGAATTGGGATTTTTTTTCCTCTAACATTAACAGTTTTAACTGACTTGGAGCATTAAGAAGAGATTCAAATAAGAAATTGATACTAATCCACTTTGACATTAATAGGCTATTTCTAGCTGAAAATAAAGTGTCAAAGGGATAAAGATTCTTGGATAATTTAAAAACTTTCTTTAAAAAAGAAAGAAAGAAAGCAGCGGAGGGAAAAAGGAAAAAAAGAGGGTGGAATCTGGAAAATGGAGGAGACCACATGGAACTTAAAAAAATTGATAGTGGAATTTTAACAAGGCTTGCAAAAGATACATTGTATCTGAAACTTTGTTATAAGATAACAAAGCCCCTGGAAAGAGAAAATGAGAAAAGAAGCAAGAAACAGTTTTGGATTATTGGATGATTCCTGGAACTTTGGATGGAGAATCCTAATGAAATAAAATCAATTGGGGGTTATTTAATTTTTTTTTAAAATGGCATCACTCCTTGAAGAGTTAAAAATGAGACTTAAAGAACAAAAAGAAGAAGTACAAGATGGAAGAGGATCTTTTGGCTTCGTAGTTCAATTTTTAGAAATAAAGATCTTGAACTGTGAAAAACAACAAGAAATGCTGGCAGAACAAGAAGGGTGGGACAATGAAGAAGTCATCTTTAATGACCAAGCAATTTTAAGCAGGGTAAAAAAGGGAAAGGGGGGAAAGGGAGTTAAAAACTTAAGCACTGAAGCAACAACCAAAAAAAAAAGAGTAATTTGAAAAGTAATCATAATATCAGGAAGAAGCAGAAGGGAGGATCACAGAAGGGAGAATCAGATAGAAAAGAGAATAAAAAGGGGAGGGAGAAGAAGAAAGTGAAGAAAGAAAGGAAAAGAAGCTACAAAAAACAGAAACAAGATATAGAAATATAGAAAAATAAGTAAAATATGAAATATAGATGATTAAAGTGAAAGACTGATTACTAGGTAATGTTTATTAAAATAAATAGAAATATAAAAGATTGTTATTAATATTAATGGCAGAGCTGTACTTGAATAGAATAATTATTCCATTTACTATTGTTATATACACAGATATATATATATATATATACATATAAATTTAAATTATATATAAATTTAAATTATATATAAATTTAAATTATATATAAATTTAAATTATATATAAATTTAAATTATATATAAATTTAAATCTGAAACCACTGTAAAAGTCTAACTCACAGACAAACACTATACAGAAGCCTGATGATGGCAGATGAGATTCTGCTGAAACGTTGCTACAACTTTAAAAGCACCACTACTATGACGTGGGAAAATACCCAAACAAAGCTGAATGCCATACATGTAAGTACCTGTGAAAACTTAAGAAAACAAATATCAAACCTCTACCGGCAGGGAATAAACAGCCAGATCAAAACCTATGAGAAACTGGAAATTAAAAGAGCAGGAATACTATGTGACCTCCAATTCCTATGCAGCTGCAGAGACAACAATACTACACCTACCTGCTTCAAATTAACATTTCATCAAAGCACAGCAGCCACTAAACGTATCCTGAAAAGAACTGAAATGGTTCTTGTTAGGGATAACATTGTTTGCCCTAACTGGTTTAGGTAAAATAATAAATATATAATCATGGTTTATAAGTTAAAGTGTCTGCAACTTTAAATATAGGAATGTAATTAAGGGAGTGGTTGTGAAAGCACTTTAAAAGAAGCAAGACGACAGATTGCTCTCTCTCTGGCTTTTGATGATCCCTAATTACTGCATGGACTCAAGACTGCTTGACTCGAACGGGAGAGAGACAAAGGACTGATTTGTAAGTGAACTGACATAGGATATTCTCCACGGACTTTGCTACCTGAATATCCTTGAATGGACTGACTAAATGATACATGACTAATGGACTGTTATTTTGACTATGCTATAAATGGAATAAACTATATTTTTGATAGCACAAGCGTATCTGTTATTTTTACTGTATGTTAATAAACATACAAACATATCTCACTCATTTATCTGTG
Source organism: Hydrophis major (assembly GCA_033807585.1). Classification (NCBI taxonomy): domain Eukaryota; kingdom Metazoa; phylum Chordata; class Lepidosauria; order Squamata; family Elapidae; genus Hydrophis; species Hydrophis major. The sequence continues at coordinate 96,925,621 of CM066343.1, read as the reverse complement.
TGCCTATCTGACTAATGCTGCACATTCTGTTTAGTTTGTCTCCTAAACCCTGGTTGGGGAACCCAGGCTTAACAGCTCTACTAAGGAACGAGCTCCACAATAAGAGATTCCAATTAGATCAGTTAAACAAAGATTTGCTAGCACTACACCTGGAATTGAGCAGCAAAATCCACCCTCTACTTTGGGACAAGATAAAACAACTTACAACTTGGAGAGCTGAATCTGCAAGCACTTACAAACAGGAAAAGCTCTTGAAAAAATTAAAGAAATTAGAACATGACAAGAAAACCCCCAACAACTCACAACAACACCTGAAACAATTAGTGTACAACGTTTCCAACAGAGAACTCACCAAAACAGAAGCAGAAGTCCTAACCAAAGGATTCAATTATGCTATAGCACCCCAAAAAATTCCCACAGAATCCATCATATGTGCAGTAGAATCCAGCCTATCTAAATTAAATACAGATGAAGCTGATAAAATAAGACACCAAGTTACCAACATCCTATGCACAAGCAAACCACCCAAAAACAACTTGCAGCAAAATGAAATTAAAGCTCTACAAACCCTGAAAAGAGATAGTAGCATAATCATCCTCCCAGCAAATAAAGGGAATGCCACTGTAGTAATGGACAGAAAAGACTATGAAACAAAATTGACAGACATACTCCAAGATTCCACATACAAACCCATAAACACAGACCCAACCACATATCTGGAAAAATTAACCAAGAAGAAAATTATAACCAGCCACGTAAGATCATACCCAGAGAGAAATCTTCCAGATGCCCCAAACTATACGGCCTCCCAAAAATACACAAAGAAGGCATACCTCTCAGACCCATAGTCAGTTCCAGAGGAGCACCACTACAAAACCTAGCTAAACACCTAGCAAAAGAGCTACAGCCCCATGCTGAAACAGCAGCTTCTCATGTACAAAACTCATACCACTTCTTGGAAATGATCAAAGATCTACATGTGGAGCAAGAAGATCTGCTTGGAAGTTTTGATGTGGTTTCACTATTCACTCAAGTCCCGATAAAAGAGACCCTTGAAATCATCAAAAATAAATACCAACCAGCTAAACACCTCATGGAACTAACAGAACACTGCTTAACCAACACATATTTCATATACAAAGGACAAAGATACAAACAAATTAAAGGAGTCCCCATGGGATCACCACTGTCACCTGTCATTGCAAACCTGTTCATGGAAGAATTCGAATCCAGAGCCCTGGCCAATGCCATCCTCAAACCCAAACTATGGTTAAGATACATCGATGACACATTCGTGATTTGGCCCCATTGACAAGAAAACCTAAACAATTTCCTAACACACCTAAACAGTGCACACCCCAAAATCAAGTTCACCATGGAAACGGAAACAAACAAACAACTACCATTCCTAGATGTACTAATCTACAAAAAAACAGATGGCACACTAGGAAACACCGTATACGAGAAGAAAACACACACTAACCGCTGCCTCAATGTCCAATCCCACCACCACCCAGCACAAATAAACTCTGTGGCTAAAACACTAATTACTAGAACCAAACGCCTGGCAGACAAGACACACATTAAGACTGAAATATGCAACCTGACTAAAGTACTGACAGCCAATGGCTTCCACAAAAGCAAAATCACCAGCTTGAACCACAAAAACACACTGAAATATAATAGAGAACCAGAAGATGAACAGACCTGTGGAACAGCTGTCCTGCCCTACATAAGAGGTACTACAGACAAAATTAGTAAGGTACTACACAGACACCACATCAAGACTGCCTTCAAAACAGACAGAAAAATAGCAGCCATCCTCAGAAACCCCAAAGACAAAATTGACCTGGAAAACCAAGGCATATACGAAGTCCCCTGTGCATCATGCCCGGCCACATACATTGGACAGACCAATAGAAGAATAAGCACCCGCCTGGATGAACACAAAAATGCAGTCAAAAAGCTGGAACACACTTCCTCACTAGTCCAACACATGGAAGCCACAAGTCATAGCATCAACTTCAATGGCACCCAAACCCTAGCCACTATAGAAAACCCTAGCCACAGAATCATCAGAGAAGCCATAGAGATTGAAAAAAGACCAGAAAGCATGAACAGAAGAGATGATTCCACCAGGCTGTCAATCATTTGGAAGCCTGCACTCACAAACAAAAAAATCTCCACACCACAAGCCAGGCAAACACCTGGGCACAAACAGATCCCCCCTGATACCTCCAGCTCAAACACACCCCAACCAGGCACTCAGATGAAACCCAGCTTCCTAACTAATGATAGCCGTCCATTTACCCGAAGCCAAGCTGCACCAAAGACCTCCAATAAAGTAACACAATGTTGCCAGCCAATCAAGATACAAAAACAGCCAAAAAAATAAAATAAATAACAGACAGAAGATATTAGAAGCAGAACACAGCAAACTCCAAGACCAATAAACACAGACCAAGACTCTCAACCAATCAGGATGAAGGAAAAAAGAAAAAAAAACCATTCTGGCACAGCAATAGGCTGCCCCAAATTTAAATCTGAAACCACTGTAAAAGTCTAACTCACAGACAAACATATACAGAAGCCTGATGATGGCAGATGAGATTCTGCTGAAACGTTGCTACAACTTTAAAAGCACCACTACTATGATGTGGGAAAATACCCGAACAAAGCTGAATGCCATACAAGATATATATACATATATACTTTTTTCTTTTAAGAATTTAGTGTGTATTTTAAGGGAATGTACCAAGCAAAATTCGATTGAAAATAGGTATGTGTTATAAAATAGAGGTTAGAAAATGAATGTTATAACTGTAAAGATGTAACTTAAATTTTTAAATAAGATTTGAAAAAAGATACAAAGGTGTTACACTCCAGTCTAGTAATTACAGGGGAAAATTTGTTTTATGTGAAAAGATAATATGAATTTGTAAACAGGACAGACAAAAGTATAAAAACATTGATTAGAAAGATTTTAAAAATTAGAAAAAGATATGTAATTGAATTAAGAAAGGAATGAAATAATTTAAAATAAGGCTATAAGAAGTAAAGAAAGGGAAAACCTACTGAAAAAATTGCAAAAATAGTTATAAGATATTGATTAGAATATATAAGATAAATATGTATTAAGTTTATGTTTGCATGGAGAAGTGATAACCCGGGACCATGCTGTTCTCAAAAAAAGATATTTTATTTGTATTTGCATGTTTTGTGAAAACTTAAATAAAACTTTTATTTAAAAAAAATGTGGGATAGACAGCATCACTACTAGGAGGATTTGTAACTGGCTGACAAACTGTATTGACAGTTTACATCTACATGGAGTATTAACAGTATTAACAGTAGTACACCTACATGGAGGGAAGTAAGAAGTGCAGTACCACAAGTTTCTGTCTTAGGCACAGTAGTCTTCAATATTTTCATAAATGACTTAGATGAAGGAATAGAAGGGGAACTCATCAAATTTGCAGATGACACTAAGTTGGCAGAAATAGGCAACACTGAAGAAGACAAGCTCAGGATCCAAAAAGATCTTGACAGACTTGAACAATGAGCCCTGTCCAACAAAATTAAATTTAATGTGGAGAAAAGCAAGGTTGGCCTCTCCTCTGAATTTAGTGTTTGGTGTGTTATTTGAAGCCAGCCAGTATGTGATTTTTTTTTTTAAGGATTGCCCTAAGATCAGAAAGGAAGCATTTGGTTCAGCAAACACATACAGTATATAGAGTAAAGTAGAGCAAAGAAGACAACAGGTAAAATTGAGCTTTCTACAGTAAAATAAGAAGCACAGTATATTTTAAAGAAATACCTACATATTGGATGAAGCTCCCTGGTCTTTATAATAATACAGTGTGGGAAGAAAAAATAGGCTATTAATCTATCAGATTCAACAAGGCCTTTGGATGATAGCAGACCCCAGAATAAAAGAGACATGAACCAAAGTTTTAGAAAGGACGATTTCAAAATATACCAGAACTATCCTGCTGAGCTGTTTTTGTGGAATATGATTTTGCAAAGTACATAATTTTGAAAACCATGAGAAACAGGGAACAGAAATTAGCCGATGAATAGAAGTTTGAGATGTACACAGGTATATGTGGAGACTGTCTATCAGTAAAAATGAACAGAGAAGTAAGTTGTGAAATTCATGCAGAAAAGTATAAAAAGAATGTCTTGGGATGTGTTCAGGGCCACTGGTCATGGCTACTCCTTGCTGGACTTTGCCATGTCAGTTGATCTCATTGCAATGAGATATTGATATAAAATTGTGTTATGATGGCTGTTCATGTTCCAAATTGCTCATGAAATAAACCTCTGATCTCAAAGTAGGATTTATTGCTTGTGGTTTTTCTGTGTTCCTCTTTTAGTGAATTATTTTTACAACAGTAAACTACATAGTCTGGCTAATGGCTTATCTCCAAATTAGTTTGCTTAGTGTCATGATTATTTTCACTGGAATAGTGATCTAAGTGAAAATACATCAATAGTGATGAATGAAAACCCATAAGCCTCCTTAAACAATCCATATGATTTTTCTTCTAAGACTGTTTCTCAGAGATAACTGGAATGCAAAATTGCATAATAAAAAATAATAATAATCTTGCAATGCACATCTGCAATGTTTGAAGAAAAATTGCATGATCTAACATCTGTTTTGGGGTTTGATTCTGTTTTGCTTCCGTTTCATTTACAGTTTTTCCATGTGTGTTTGATAGATTTATAAATGAAAAACAGTTTTCAGAAAAGCTTTCAATAGAGTCTATATTAATCCTGTGTCTACAGATAGGCCTTTGATTGATGTGTGCCCAGCATGATGCTTAGAAAGCTATTCTCCACACGCTCAAATATAACAGTGTGGGACACTAATTGTGCTCATATATTTTCTCAAATGAATGCCTGTGTGCCCATTTAAAACATTACATTTAGAACCTTCTGCAATATTGAAAGACAATTGATCAACCATAAATGAATACTGTGTTGAATTTCCCAGCAAATATGAAGGTATATTTGTTTGCTTTGGGTTTGGCATAGTGTTTGTGTTGAGTACAAATGAATGGATGAAGAACAGGAGAGAAAGTGTGATGCTCAGAATATTAAACTGCAAAGCACTCTCTGATTGGTTCATGGAAACTACTTACTCTCAATATAAATGGACAAGAGCATCTTCTTTTTATAACTCACAAAGAAAGCAGCTGGGGAAACAGAGAAAACAAAATCTCTCAAACAGTAAGTAACAGTCGTTACCATTTAAACTTAGTTATTGATATCATCTTAATGTAATCATCCCTGGCTTGGATCTTGATAAAAAAATATCTACCTGCTAATAGTATTCCAGTGAGGATTTAGTTAGTCAGTATATGAATGTTAGCATTTATTGTTCTGCTTGGGCTTTGTGATATCTTGTAAGATATTTGTATTTGAGGAAGAAATATGTTAGTATTTCAAAATATACTGCTTTTCTGTATATTACAGAAAAATGGTGTAGTAACTGTAAAGTACAGAAAAAATAAGCTTTACTATAGTAAAATACATATAGTGCACCAACTTTACACATAATAATAACAAATATATTTTTAAACATGCTTTAGCTATACTAGAAATTTATATAAAGGTAAAATAACTGCTTAATTATTTGCTTTATGCTCACTATAATTAAAGCAGATCTTAAGCTTAACCTAAATATTTCAACCTAAAGGAACATAAGCAGAAAACATTCTCAGATAAATTAAAAACTTTAAAATGAAAGAAAAAAAATTAAAATTTACTAGTATTAGTAGCACTACTAGCATTATTTAAGGCACACACAAGCGTGTAAATTGTTTTCTTAAATGAATGTAAATATTTTAATTACAAAAATGGGAGTAATATTCATTATTTTGACATTTCTATTAAAATCAATTTTAATATGTTCTTTCTCTTGTTCTATGCTAATATATCAGTTGAATCTGTTTTATTCCTGTTGAGGCTGGTTTAATTACTGAACTATTAAATGTGGTTATGCTGTAGATTTCCAATTTTTTAAAAAACCCTTCTTCCCCTCCCTTCTTCTGCAAGTAAGGAGGTTATTAATGTTTTAAGTACTACAGTAGTAGTAACAATAGTAATATTGGAAAGCCATATTATCTCATCCTTTTAATTATTTTTATAAGACATTTTCCAAAATATCTTATAAAAATAATTAAAAGAATGAGATAATATTGCCTTCCAATATTACTATTGTTGTAAATATCTAATGCATATTTAGATGCATATGAAAAATATGTTAGATATTTATAAGATTGGAAACATATCAGAAAGTGGTTGATGAGATCCCCCAACAGGAACTGTACTGTTGTATTCACTGTAGAATAATGAAACAATGAAATTGAAATTTGTTTAATATGAACATCAGTCAGATTACTAGTCATAATTTCATTAGCATCTGCTCTTTCAAAACATTTAATTTATAAGAGTTGATTGCTTTAACCAATTAGAATGCTAGTCTATTTACTTCAGTTATGCCTATGGATAATCCTCTGTCTATCTAATTTCAGCAGAAATGCTATTTTTCTAAGAAGAACTTTCAGTCTATAAGTCAAGTTAGTTACTTTAAATTGTTTTGATGGAAGTATTTAGATATCTCTCCTATTAACTCATTATTAATTCATGATTTGTATAGTTCTTAAAATAATGAAAATAAATCAACAAATAATGCTATACAGAAAAAACTATTTTAGACATCTTCACAAAAAGTGAGGAAGATATCAATAATTATAATATTTTTTGGATAGTTAGCCTATCCGTATCTATGAAACCTGCATATCTTGGGTATGTCGGGTGGTGGTGGTGGTAGTAGTGAGATGGAGATGCCATTTCAGTGCACTATTGACTTCATTACTTGTTGACTGAGTCTTATATCCGTAATCAAAATAAATTATTTTACATATTATATTATAAGAAAAAGTCTTGGCTTGAGTTTTAGCCTAAATAACAATTGTCCATGTAATTTTCTTGGTAACAGTATAGAAGTAGTTTGTCTGTTTCTAAAATGGCTTTTTTTATATCCTATTTTAATCTACAGCAGGGACTTTTTGTGTTATAGTCCTTTCATCCATGATAATCCATTACAGAATAGAGAAATTTTTAATTTCAGAGTTCTGCATTGTTATTACACGTGCCGAGGACAACGGTGGTTCACGTGGTAAGATACTAGGCATGTGCACCTTTGAAGCATCTTTGACAAAATCATACATTGCAATGTCCTACCTATCAATAAATACTTCAGCTTCAACCATCTCCAATACAAGAGCACACAATAAATACAAACTCATGGTTAACCACACCAAACTTGATTGCAAGAAATACGACTTCAGCAACAGAGTGGTCAATATCTGGAATACTCTACCTGACTCTGTGGTTTCTTCCGCAAACCCCAAAAACTTTAACCTTAGACTGTCTACTATTGACCTCACCCCTTTCCTAAGTGGTCTGTAGAGGGCGTGCATAAGCATACCGACATGCCTACCATCTCTGTCCTATTGTTTCTTTTTATTTTTCTCATATGTATCCATTTCATATATTCATAACCAGGGGTAGAATTCTACCGGTTTGGACCAGTTCTATAGAACCAGTTGTTATGATTCTGGACAGTTCGGAGAACCGGCAAATCGCACCACTGGACTGAGCAGAGCTGAACCTTCCTTAGGACTGAGGCTTCTATTTTTCAGTGTAGTCTCGGGTAGCAGATGGCAGAAAGATAGATCTCTAAGTAAATCTGTGATTCTGTGAGCAACTCAATCTGCCTGCCTGCTTTGCCTCATTTGGGGTAAAAGTTGCTCTTTCTTTAAATAAAAAATTCAATATTTACATACAAATCATGCCCACCCAGTCACATGACCACCAAGCCACACCCACAAATTAGGGCACGCCCACAGAACCAGTTGTCAAGAAATTTGAATCCCACCCAAGTTCATAACTATGTTTATACTTGTACCTATTATCTTGTAAGCGATTAACAAATCAAATAAATAAATAAAATAAAATAAAATTTGGCAGCTAAATGGCTCAATTCCCATGAGTGAATAAGCTGCATAGGGACAAGAAAGGAGCCTCCCCTGATTGCCTTCCAACATTCAAGAGTCCTGCAGGTAAAAATAACACTGCCTGAAAAAATTCCTTTCGCAGAGCCATCTTGGTGACTCCTGGTTAGCATGTGTCATACTCAAATAAATAAATTACATGTGCCTTATGAGTGTATTTATATACATATACATTAGAAGCTCTGATCACGAATGCTTCTGACCATGTTCAAATCAGGTTCCAACCAAAAAATTCACATTTTTTTTCTGCAGCCAGTTTCCCATTCTGTGCCATTCTTTTTGTAAGCACCAAATTTCCATAATTAGGTTTGGGTTACGACCAAATAGGATTTTGAACAAAATTATGGAACAAATTATGGTTGTGACCAGAGATTCTACTGTACATATACATACAATGCACATACACACACACATACGTGTGTGTGTGTGTGTGTGTGTGTGTGTGTGTATGTTTTCTGAGGTTCTCGCGGGTATTTGTATGTGGATCTTTGGTTATTCGGGTTTTCTCCCACGTAAGATTGGAAGTATCTAGGCAACGTTTCGATGAAGTCTCATTCATCATCTTCAGGCTTGGTCTTCAGCTCTGTGCTTCTCAGAGTGATGTGAGCTTGCAGCTGTTTCTTCCTTTTAACTTTGAAACCAGCCTGACCAAAACCAACCCTGATGATGCTAATAGAATCAGACTCGAAATCACCAACATCCTCTGCACTAGCAAACCACCCAAAAGCAACTTATCCAAAGAAGAACAAACTGCACTACTTAACCTGAAAGAAGATACCAGCATAATAATCCTACCAGCAGACAAGGGCAACACGACAGTGGTTATGAACACATCTGACTACCAATCCAAGTTAACCAACCTACTCCAAGACCCCACATACAAACCCCTAAAGACAGACCCTACCATCTACCTAGAAAAAAACCACCAGATCCAAAATAAAAGCCTCCCCCATCAGTGAAGAAATCCAGCAAAGAATCATACCCAGAGAGAAATCATCCAGATGCCCTAAACTTTATGGTCTCCCCAAGATACACAAAGAAGGAACCCCACTTAGACCAATAGTCAGCTCCATAGGCTCACCTCTACAAAACCTAGCCAAATTTCTCGCCAAACAACTACAACCCTATGCAGAATCCATCAACTCACATGTAAGAAACTCATTGCAGTTCATCGAGATCATAAAGAAACAAAACTTACAACCCAGTGACTTACTAGTGAGCTTTGATGTCATATCCCTCTTCACCCAAGTGCCAATAAAAGAAGCCTTGACAGCCATCCAAAACAAATACAACCCCCCCAAACACATCCTAGATCTGACCAACCACTGCCTATCCAATACATACTTCACCTACAATGGACAAAAATACAAACAAATAGAAGGAGCACCCATGGGATCACCCCTCTCACCTGTCATTGCTAACCTCCACATGGAACACTTTGAAACACAAGCTCTAGAAAAATATGATCACAAACCCAAACTTTGGCTCAGATACCTAGATGACACCTTCATAATCTGGCCACACGGGAAAGAAAAACTGAACAACTTCCTCGCACACCTCAACAGCCTACACCCCAAAATACCATTCACCATGGAAACAGAAACTAACAACCAACTTCCCTTCCTAGATGTCTTGGTATACAAAAAATCCAATGGCTCCCTAGGACACACCATCTACCAGAAGAAAACACATACAAAACACATACCGCTATCTACACGCACTCTCACACCACCACCCAGCACAGATCAATTCCGTAGCCAAGACACTCATCTCCAGAACAAAATGCTTAGCCGACGAACAACACCTAGAGACCGAACTACACACTCTCACTGGTGTGCTGACAGCCAATGGATTCCAAAGAAAGAAGATCACCCACCTAATCCAAAAAGAAACCCCAACCAAAATCCAAGACAGAGAACAAGAGAATGGCAAAGCCCTCCTCCATATATAAAAGGCACTACAGACAAAATCAGCAAGATCCTCCAAAAACACAACATTAAGACAGCATTCTGCACAAACAGAAAGATATCCACCATCCTAAGAAACCCTAAGGACAAAATCGAGTTAGAAAATCAAGGAGTATACGAAATCCCTTGCACTGCCTGCCCCACCATATACATTGGACAAACTAACAGAAGAATAAGTGCACGCATTGAAGAACATAAGAACTCAATCAAAAAGGAAGAACCGACCTCTTCCCTGGTCCAACACCTCAAAGCCACAGGAGATGAGATTGACTTTAAAAATATCAGAACTATCGCCAAAACCGAACACTTCAGCAGCAGAATAATCAGAGAAGCCATAGAGATAGAAAAACTCCCACACAGCATGAATAAACGAGATGATATCTCCCGCCTACCAGCCATTTGGAAACCCGCCCTCATGAACAGATGAGTACCTAACATGAAGAATGACACCAGACCCACACCCCTGAGAGCCACACAAGATGCCACCACCACACTTCCACATAGAAAGCAGACTCACACCCACACAGAAGATGAGACACAACCATGGACCAGAAGCTGCACTGCAGCTGCATCACTACACACTTCAAACCCCTCTGAGCCATACATGAAGCGAACTGACCCCCACCATGAAGATGCAGCACGACCACGAACTCGAAGCCAAACAGCAAGACCACAGCTCACCAGCTCAAATCCCCCAGCAACTAAGACTATCCTGAGCACAACCAAGCCCCCACCTGAACAGAACACATCTCCAGCCAATCAGAACACAGCCAACCCCCCAACCAATCAGAACACAGCCAAACCCCCAACCAATGAGAACACACCCCCACCCAATCAGAACACAGCCAAGCCCCCACCCAATCAAGTCACACACCCACTAGCAGTTAAAAGGAAGAAGCAGCTGCAAGCTCACATCACTCTGAGAAGCACAGAGCTGAAGACCAAGCCTGAAGATGATGAATAAGACTTCATCGAAACGTTGCCTAGATACTTCCAATCTTACGCGGGAGAAAACCCGCACAGGTACTTACATGTATGGCATTCAGCTTGGTTCAGGTATTTTCCCATGTCATAGTAGTGGTGCTTTTAAAATTGTAGCAATGTTTCAGCAGAATCTCATCTGCCATCATCAGGCTTCATATTAAGAAAACATACACACACACACACACACACACGCACACTCACTCACTCTCACACACACACACGAATAGCACCACATAATGGAGTGAGCTCCCATTACTTGTCCCAGCCAACCCAACAGTTTGAAAGAATGTAAAAATGCAAGTAGAAAAATAGGGAGGTAGCAGTGTTCTGTGCACCTTTGGCATTTAGTCATACCAGCGCATGACCACAGAGACATCTTCAGACAGTGCTGGCTCTTTGGCTTTGTAATGGAGATGAGCATCGCCCCTTAGAAACAGAAACAACTAGTGTGAGGGGAACCTTTACTTTCTATAAATATAGATATTCATATAGATCTGAATACAGATCATTTGTTAATTGCAGTTATTTTGGCTTTTTAAAAAAAGCCTGGTTCACTATGTTTGTGAGGAATTAATTCACTGGAAAAAAACTAAGGTTCATAAGCCTTTGTGTGTCTTAAGGAACTGAAGGAACCCAACTATATTGTGTCACACTTTACAGTAAATACATTGTTTCTAGAGGTGCTTATCTTGTAGGAAAATAAGAATGGCAAGAAATAGATGTATAGCAACACTAGAATTATTTAAAGGCAAATATCTATCTTTTTCATTTACACAACATCAATATTACACTACTTGAACTGCCACAATATCTCCCCGAAATATCGAAGAATTTGTAGAATGCTATGTTGCTGATGATTTTTATCCTTATTTTAAGAGAACTATCTGTATCAGGAACAATTATACACTAAATGACAATTATGATAGTATTCTAAATAACACCTCCAGCTCTTGTTAACACTGCTGTTTTCTGTAGTCATTACATATTTAGTGCAGTGAACATGCAGTGCTTGAAGAGAGAAAAATAAAAATAAATGCAATTTGCATTATCATGATCCTAACTTATATGGAAGCCTAATAATGTACACTTTATTGTGTGCATTTAAGTTTCCACCATGCAAATTTGCTAAATGCCGCCAGGAGGGCATTGTCACCTGAGTGACATTAAGAGTCAAAATGCAATCTGCATTTTTGCTGTACTGTAATTACTTTTAATTTTTTCAACTATTGCATTTTATTTTAAGGAACTTTTAATCCATAGTAAAAAAGTATAGATAAATAAAGCTTATATGGCTATTGTAGGAGATGACTGAGTTCAAAGATAGGGTCAAATCAGAGGTAGTATTCAGTAGGTTCTGACCAGTTCTGGAGAACAGTGGAAATTTTGAGTAATTTCCTTAACTGGCAAATGCCACCTCTGACTGGCCCTGCCCGCATCTATTCTCTGCCTCCTGAGTCCCAGCTGATTGGCTGGGTCTTTTTTTGTTACCTTCACAGGAGAACAGAGTTGAGGTGGGAAAAGAATGGGGATTTTGCATTAACCTTCCCCCAGGAGTGTAGTGGGAATAGAGATTTTATAGCATCCTTCCCTTGGAGTGGGGTGGGAATGGAAATTTTACAGTATCCTTCTCCTGAAATGCCCACCAAGCTGTGCTCACCAAGCCATGCCCACAGAACCAGTAGTAAATTTTTTTGAATCCCACCATGGGGTCAAACGCATCTTCAGTTTGCAGTCATTTATTCCCACAAGAGACCTAAGTCCAGATCCCCTATGAATTCCTTCGACTCTTATCTAGTACCAATTTCCCTTGACCGTTAAGCAAACCAGATTTTGTGTATAGGTAGCATGTAATAAACTTTTGGTGCTTTGAACTGAACTCCAGTTCCTGGTTGGTTGTGCCTAATATTTATATTGCATTAAATGTCCTTAATTTCCTCTTCTTTGTTTTTCATTGTTTTCCTATTATATAGTGGTGGGATTTCTATATTGGCGAAAAAGAGATTTGTATTGCTATGGCTCTTTCCATAGATTAATAAAATTCTATATTTTCATATAATATTTGGAAAATGAAATATATTTGACTGTTTAGCAGACTCAATCAATTGACTTGTCTAGCCCTTAATATGAATCACCTGGGTAGGTAGGTGTGTCCCTTCCATCTTTGGCTAGAGCCACCTGGGATAAACTCCTTGTTCTTTGCCTGGTCTTGTCTTAGGGTAGATAAGCAAAGCCTATTAAGGTTAAGATATGATGAACTTCTTGCTCTTTCCAAGAGCAAGCAGATAGAGGTCAGAGGTGGTATTCAGCAGGTTCTGATCACTTCTGGAGAACTGGTAGCAGAAATGTTGAGTAGTTTGGAGAACTACCAAATAGCACCTCTATTTGGCCCAGCCCCCATCTATTATTTGCCTCCCAAGTCCCAGCTGATTAACTGGGTCTTCTTTTGTTGCCCTGCACAGGAGAACGGAACTGGAAAGCAGGTTGGTGGGATGGGGAGGGAATGGGATTTTGCAGTAACCTTCCTCTGCCATACCACCAAGCTATGCCCAGGCCACGCCCACCAAGCCATACCCACAGAACTGGTAGTAAATTTTTTAAATCCTGCCACTGATACAGGTGTGCATATTGTACATGATCAGGATGAGTCAGCAACTCTGGTAGAATAAACCTCAATGCAGCCCTAACCTCGGAAGTGCTATATGTTGCTGGCTTAGAAAAAAGATCCTGCTTGTTAACATTTTCAGATTTCCTGACCAAAAAGTTTATTTGGTATTATAAGAGTTGCAAAGGCGCAGTGATTAGAATGTAGTACTGCAGGCTACTCTGCTGATCACTGGCTGCCAGCAGTTGGTATCTCACCTGCTCAAGGTTGACTCAGCCTTCCATCCTTCTGAGGTTGGTAAAATGAGGGCCCAGATTATTGGGGGGCAATATGCTGACTCTACCTGACTCTATGCTTAGAGAGGGCTGTAAAGCACTGTGAAGCAGTCTATAAATCTAAGTGCTATTTCTATTTCTATACTGTCTATAAACTGTATTGTGCAGTTTTCCTTGCTTCTCATGCCTAGAGATTTTTGGAGTTCAATGACTATAATAAATCTAAATAATAATAACAATGACAACTTATAACCTACATGTTTAAAAGTACTTGTAGCCCAAACAGCACATGCTTTCATATATCTGGCTCTTCATTTTTAATGATGAGTTCTCCCTCATTACTTGTCTGCTTTTGTTTTATTTTATTTTATTAAGAGATGGAAAACACTAGATACCATCCTGTAAATTTCAATCTTTGGGATAATGTAAAAGAGATAATCCTATCTGAACATTGGCTTTGGTTTGCAATTAGTTTTATATATAAAGAAGATAAGACAGATATACGTGTTCATTTTTCCAAATTGTCCATGTGCTTCTTTTAGGTTGTTTGAAATACTGAAATGGATGCCACAGAATTTCGGAAAAGAGGAAAAGAGATGGTGGATTACATTGCAGATTACATCGAGAAGATAGAGGAGCGACAGGTCTATCCTGATGTAGAGCCAGGTTATTTAAGAGCCCTTATTCCAGAGTTTCCTCCTGAAACACCTGAGAGATTTGAAGACATCCTTAAAGATGTTGAAAGGATAATTATGCCTGGGGTAAAATTAATTAAGCAGTTTTTTTTAAATATAATAATTCCATCTTCAATTGAACAGTGTGTTGTCTGGGTACAAATATGTTAAACAATAATCAAAATTGCAACATCATTCATTACATTAATATTAATTCTACAATATTTAAAATAGTAATATTCCACATATTAATTCTACAATATTAAAATAATAATATTCAACATACTAGTCATAATATTTACTTATCCCTTTAACATATCTTCTTTATTTTGTTTCCCTGTTTCTAATTTCCATTTTTATTATTTAACCATTGATAAAATAAATCCCAAACCATATAGTGTTCAGTTTCCTTTTTCTCCTTAATTGCTAACATTAACCTATTCATTTCTGCACATTCTAATATTTTCCTAATCACATTCTCACCTGTAAGTATCTCTTTACTCTTCCAATTTTGTGCAAATATGATTCTAGCAGCAGTTAATATATAAATAATTAAATATGTATTTTCCTTACTGTATTTTTCAGATAGAATTCCCAATAGAAATATTTCTGGTTTTAAATCAATATGCTGTATGTATTTTTGTATGTATGTATATATTTTTGTCCAGTATTTTTTTGCTTTTGGGCAAGTCCACCACATATGATAATATGACCGGGTATTTGGTGGCACTTCCAGCATTTAGCTGATTTGTCTTTAAACATCTTTGCAAACCACACTGGTGTAAAATGCCATCTATAAAACATCTTATACAAGTTTTCGTTATATGCAGTTGACATTGTTAATTTATAGTTCCTGTCCCCAATTTTTGCCATTTATCTAATTCAATTGTATAATCAATTTTTTTTGCCCACGCTATCATTGTTTCTTTTACTTGTTTATCCTCCAATTTAATGTATAGTAAGTAACTATATTTTTAAATCAATTTTTCTTCTGTCCTGTTATCTTATATCTATTATTTATTTTCAATCCTGCCATTTCATCATATTCCTTTTTTAAAAAAAATTAATTTAGGCCCTGTTTTTTGCGGCTCTTCCAAATTAAAAACTAAATCATCCGCAAATGGCTGTAATTGATACTTTTCTTTTTTATTTCCATACATTTTATCTCTATATTTTATCTAATATTTAATATTTCCAATGTCAATATGAATAATTTGGGGGACAAGGAACATCCTTGTCTTGTACCTATTTTAATAACAACCTTTTCTGTCATATCTTCATTTACCATCACTTTTACTGTTCACTTATAATATATTACCTTAATCATATTAATAAATTTCTCCCCAAAATCTGTATCTTTCAACTGTGCTAACTTAATTTCCCAATTCAAATTATCAGATACTTTCTGTGCATCTAAGGAAGATCAATGCCATTTGCTTCCCTGGATGTGCTTCGTAGTACTCCAACGTATTTAAAATTATTCTCATATTATCTTTAATTTGTCTCTTAGGTAGGAATCCATTTTAGTCTGGATGTACAAATTGATTAAAAAAACCTTTTAAGTCTTTCTGCAATTATTGAGGTGTATATTTTATAATCTGCCTAAGGATATATATATCGTTATAATTTTTTATCCACGTAAGTCTGAATCCTCTTTTGGTATGAGTGTAATATATGCCCATGAGTTTGGTACTTTTGCATCTAAGAGTACTTCATTGAACACTTTCAGCATTGATATACTTAATGTCAGCTTTCCAACTAATAAACTTCAAACCAATAAACTCCAAGGCAAGCATTTTCTCAAAGTTCCATTTTATTAGAATTGTCATGTTGGCACATCTGGGAAAAGATGAATCTGAGAATTCCAGGTTTTCACTTCCCAATATAAATTCAAAGATTCATCCCCTGCACCTAACAGTCCATCACATGGTCCAATCAAACATTGTCCAAACTAGAGACCTTCCTCCAAATATTCCTCTCCAGGTAAAGCATAACATATCCTTGACTTTCTAAGAAAGAATGTTGTTGAGCCTAATCTTCCATCTCTCTCTGAAATCCCACCTCCCAAATTCCCAGATACTAAATGTGGCAGCCCTGAAGGTTCTAAGTGAAATAAGGCTTCCAAGGCTGACACTTAGAATATTTTGCAAAGTTCCGCTGGTAGACTATCTAGGCCCAGTGTTTTTCCATTTCTTTGTCTCTTAATTGCTTCTATTAGTTCCATCATTGTGATATGTTCATCTAACATGGCTTTTATTATTTCAGATATTTTAGGTAATTCTGCTTTTTAAAAATATTGTTTTATTTTGTCTTCTGATATTGTCTCCTGGTCATATAGTTTTCCATAATAATTTTGAATTACTTTCTTTTTGTCCTCATTTTGATGATAAAGGTTTTTTTTCTCTTTTTTCAATTTATGCCATTTTCCTGGTTTGTTTGCATTTTCAAATAAATTTTGTTTAGCATTTTTAATTTTTTGAGCTAATTCTTCTTTATCTGTTATATTTAACTTGTTTTTTATTAATTCCATTTAACTTTTTAGATTAGTTTTTTGTGGTTCTTTTTGTAGTTCTGTTTCTAGACTCTTATATTCTTCTAATATCTTTTGGTTTTGTTCCTTCTTCTTGTTTTTTTTCCCCATATAAATTATAACTAAACTTCTAACATATGCTTTGGCTGTATCCCATACATTTTGTAGAGAGGTCTCTTCTTTTCTATTTTCTTTGAAGAAAAGATCTAATTCTTTTTCCATGAATTGAATAAATTCCTTATCTTTTAATATTGATTGCTTCAACTTAGTTTCTTAGTTTCTTTGTTTATCCTTTCCATATAACTTCTATATTTATATATATAATTGGGTTATGGTCTGCCCAATTACTTGTTTCTGTATTCAGTTCTTGTACATTAGATTTCAGTTCAGTTTACATCATTATCATATCTATTCTTGACTAAGACATTTGCCTATTTGAATAAAATGAGTATTGATTTTCCTTTGGATATGTCTCTTGCCATACATCTTGGAAACTTATTCTTCAACCATTTGGAAGTGTTTTCCTCACTTTTGTGCTCACTTTCCTGGTTTTATAGTCTAGTTCCTCATCTACAATTGCAATTCTCCAATTCTACTATTTTCTTATGAAGTTTACTACGTATAAAAGTCCTCATTTATTATTTGGTGCATAAATTGCTACCAGGAGTATCTGTTTCCAATTCATTGTTATCTCCATCATCCTCCCTTCTTCATCCATAAATATTTGCTTAGCATTTATTATTTCTTTTATATAAAGAACTACTACTTTCTTCTTATGTTGTGATAAGAAGATATATAGTTTCCAATTTTGGGGTATTCCAATAATTTATTGTGTTGCTTTTTTTTTACTGTAATATGAATCTCTTGTAAATAAATTATGTCCAATTTTAAGTTTTCTAATTTACTATAAAAGCTTTTCCTTTTTATATCCGAATTCAGTCTAGTTATATTAATTGACAACAATTTTATTTCTTCTTCTATAATTTTACTTATAAATAGTTTTTGTTGTTCCAATCACTCTTATCTCTCTCTGTTCTTTTGCCCTTGCCCATTCTCTCTTTGCTATTTCCTCTGATTCTCTTTTATCTCTCCCCCGCGTATCTCTCTCTCTCCTGTAGCTTCCTCTTGTTGTCTATTCTCTTTCCCCCCACTTATTACCATTCCCTCTTGTGGTCCAAAACAGTGATTGTAAAATTATTCTGCTTTTTCTATGGAGTCTAATCTATGTCTTTGCTCCATCAAGTCACCAATATTCCCTCTGGTATCAGCCATCTGAAGTTTACTCCATTCTGAATAAGCTGTTTAGTAAAACAAAAAACTGATATCCCCTTCTTATCTCTCTTACTCTTCTAGGAATCTGTTTTATAACTACTATTTTTTCTCTTTATACTTTATAGGTTCATCCCTTGCTCTTTGTAATATCTCTATTTTTATTGCTTTTTTTGGTGAATCTCACATGTACCTATCTGGGAAGTCTGTTTCTTGTCACATATCTAGTATGAACTCTAAATATTTCATCCATTTTGGCAAACACCTTTTCTTTGGCTATCTCTAAAGCATTTGCTAGCAATTCTGCTATTATCCCTACCAAATTTTCTCCCTTTTCTTTTTCAGTGTTCTGAAAATGTAAGTAATAATTGGCCCTCTCTATCTCTAATAATATTATTGTTCTCTCTTGATTTTTACCTGCCAATATAAGATTGTGATTGACCTCTTCCACTCTTTTCTCTGTTCAGCTTTCTCTTCCATTTTCTGGATGAGTTGTTCATTTTTAGCCATTGTTTGTTGAAAGTCTTCTGTTTTGTCCTATACTTTCCCTATCCTTGCTCAACATCACATCCAACAATCTTTGACTTGCTGAACTAGATGTTGCTACTGCTGAGGATGGCACAGAAGTAATTCTTCATTTTGTGGTGCATTAATTGTAATTGTGGTTTAGTTGTAATCCCAGAGACATGTGATTATAATCCACAAAGACAAGGTGATGAAACTATTATTTATTATCCAAGGGGAAGATGAAAGTGAAAGTAAAATTGTAATTCAAGAGTTACTGTATTTGCCGGCGTATAAGACGACTGGGCATATAAGACAACCCCCAACATTTCCACTCAAAATATAGAGTTTGTTATATACTCGCTGTATAAGACTACCCCCTCTTCCGCACATCTTCCACTTTTACACTTTTTTTTTTTGAGGCACTTTTGTGCACTGTGGAAACGAATCCCGTGAAGCCGAAAGGAGCAGCCAGCGTTCAGGCCGATGTAGGCGGGCCTCCTTCTCCCAACTCCCAAGGAAACGAGGCACTCAGCGGCCTCCGCTCGCACCACCCGGCCTCCACTCGCACCGCCCGGCCTCCGCTGGGGCTGTCAGGAGTTGTTACTGCTGGCACGGCTCCAGTCCCGCAGTTGCCTTGGGAAGGGAAAGGCAAAAAGGAAGAGCTGCGGCGGCGCTTTGCAACGGTAGCAGCGGCTCCTGGTTTTGCCTTTCCCTTCCTGAGGCAACGTGGGACTGGAGCCGCGTGGAGCCACACCAGCGGTAACAACTCCTGACAGCCCCAGCCAGATACCTGAGCGGAGGCTGGGCAGTGTGAGTGGAGGCCGCTGAGCGCCTCGTTTCCTTGGGAGCTGGGAGAAGGAGGCCCACCTACATCGGCCTGAAAGCTGCCTGCTCTTTTCAGCTTCACGGGATTCGTTTCCACGGTGCGCAAAAGTGCCTCGGCTGCGGGCAGCTGCAGTGCTTCCCAATTACTATTTGCCAGCATATAAGATGACCCGGCGTATAAGACGACCCACTTGGAGGCATGTTTTTCAGGGCAAAAAAAATAATCTTATACGCTGGTAAATACGATATTAAGTTGGGCAATATCAGCACTTTTGTTTTACATGCTTGTTAAAGCAAGGCCTTGTGTAACACATAACCTTTTGATGCTTTCATAATCAAAAGGCTTTCATTTTGATAAATCTTTGTTTGTATTCTTTTTCACAGGTGACTCATTGGCACAGTCCTTACTTCTTTGCTTATTTTCCTAGTGCCAACTCTTTCCCAGCTCTTTTGGGTGATATGTTATCTGGGGGCATAGGGTGCATTGGATTTTCATGGGTAAGTTACATGTAGGCATGAAAGAACTAATTCCTAGCAGGTACAATTACTACATGTGCCTTTATATTTCAAAAGTATTAGATATTATGGATTTTTGAAGATATTTTCTTTACTCAGAAGCCACAACTTCTACATAGCAGCTACATGGCTTTCAACAGTTTAGTTTTCACTGAAATTATTAGATTATGAGAAAGCTCTACAACTTCAATACATCACTTCAACTTATGAACACAACTGAGCCCAACATTTATACTGCTAAGTGAAATATTTGTTAGCTGAGTTTGGCTCCATTTTATGACTTTTCTTCCCCATTTGTCACTGTAATTCTTAAATTAGTAGTACAGTTGATAAATGAATCTAGTTTCTCCAATGATTTTGCTTGTCAGAAGGTTGCAAAAATGATTACATGATCCTGAGACACTGCAACCTTTATAAATGTGAGTCAGTTATCAAACATACAAATGTAAATCATGTGACCGTGGGGATGCAGCAATCATCATAAGTGTGAAAAATGGTCACAAGTCACTTTTTTCAGTGCCATTGTAACTCCGAACAATCACTAAATGAACTGTTGCAAATTGATGATTACCTGTATAAAGATAGGGTTTAACATAAAGATATAAAGATTACCAGTAGAGAAGTTGTGGCATACTCAGAAGCAGGGGTTAGATATACTCAGAACTGGGATTCTACCAGTTCGCACCTATTCGCTAGAACCAATTGTTAACATTCTAAGCAGTTCAGAGAACTGGTTGTTAGAAGAAATTACTGGCCTAATCCTGTAAGGAAGGCAGGAAGGAAACATTCTGGTGTTGCTTATAGAAACTTCCTCTCCGCTAACCCTTATTACATTCTTGGCAGGACTAGACTTCCTGTCTCAGGAACATCTCTGGAATTTTTTCCCCCTCATTTGCTGGTATTTTGCTTGTGTGGAGTGACCATTCAAAGTTACAATGGCGCTGAAAAAAGTGACTTATGACCATTTTTCATACTTACTCCTGTTACAGCATCCCCACAGTCAAGAGAGGCCAGGCGAGGAGATTTGTGCCTTGATGTGAGTGATATTGAGTTGGTCACACCCAACCAATAATATGACCACCAAGCTATGTCTACCCAGTCACATGACCACCAAGTCACACCCACCACCTAAGCCACAGCCACAGAACCAGTTGTTAAAAAGTTTGAATCCTACCCCTGCTCAGAAGGACATATTTCCCTCTCTCCACCCACCCGCCCTTTCTCTGTGTGTGTGTGTTTGTGTGAACATACACATAGGTACTAAGGCGTGATTTCAAATTTTGGCCCGCTTTTATCTACAGTTTAAAATTTTATGAGGAGAATGAGTTAATATACCTGTCATACATAGTAGTTACTCAAATGGATCATTAATTATCTTTTTTTTTCACTCACAAATTACGCAACATTCTGAATTACACTTGCAGCTCCCATGCTTTATTGCTTTTCTATTCTGTGCACTCTTCTGAAATGTGTAAATATCTAAAGAAACCACTGGAGACTTTTCTTTCCTTTTTACCATGTTTTCCCATTCTAGGCATCAAGTCCAGCTTGCACCGAATTGGAAACAGTCATGCTGGATTGGCTAGGAAAGATGATCAATTTGCCTCCACAATTTCTGGCTGAGAAGGATGGAGAAGGAGGAGGGGTAATCCAGGTAATTTAGAATATTTGCTACTGAATTTGATCTGTATTGTATCTAAAGTGGATAAAATACTACGGTATATTGTATACATTGTCGCATTATTTCTTTTTGAAGATAATAGTGTCATTTTTTCTGTTTCTAATTCAATTCCCCGAATATTTCAGAATTCTGTCCAAAACAAAATGATTATACAAAGTGAAAAAAAAAGATCTAAAGATATTTGGGGTAAATCCAAAATTTGCAGTGATGGAGAAAAAATTATCCACAAAAAATAAATTAAAGGGAATGCCAGAAGTCCAGTGGCTATTTGGGGAGAAATGAAATCCAAATCAGATAGAAAATGGAATAAAGTATGTAGAAAAGGAAAATAAAAGACATATTTGGGAGCACAAATAGGAATATTTTAAGGATAAGTCTACATCAACATTATTTCAGATATCAACTTTATTTCATATCGTTCTCTGGATTGCAGGTATACCTGAGTGTATGTAAATTAGGAATGGGGAAACAATGGCTGAGCCATGGTTTTTAAGTTCCCTCATCAGTTGTTATTCTGGCTTGATTGACAAGAGGTGTAATTTGTCAACATATGGAGAGCCTTAAGTTCTATACTACTAACTCAGTGTTAAATGCACTTCGGTTTATTGAAATCAGTGGGATAAAATTCTGTGTTAGATTATGACTTAAATTCTTAAATCCTTCTAAATTTAGCAATTCAGTTCAACAGTCTGCTAAATTATCATGAAGGAAGTAGATTGGTATCCACTGTTTAAAATGAATATGTGGAAGTTTGCATTATGATTTTTTTTCCTTCTGTTTAATCCTGTCTGGTTATTGGAGTTTGCCTGGAGGAGTTGCAATCTTGGCAATATTTTTCAAAAATGGTTTGTCATTGCTTCCTTCCTAGTGCCCAATAGAAAAATAGCAACCTCACACTGGAGCCTCTTATAGATTCCTACATTGTGAATTTGATAAATAAGTGTGGGCTTCTTTATATTTTTTTTCATGCCAGCTGAAGTTTTAGAATGTTGCATTTTTAAAAAGTTATAAATGAGCCTTACCAGACCTTGAATCTTCTACCGAAATATTCAGAAATATTTCCTTTAGCTTTACATTATAGTGCCATGTATTCATACGTTATATTTATAAAATCTTGCAAAAGTGTGTTTTGTGCTGATGACATGGGACATTTATATCTGTTTATTAACTCATTTTAGTGACAACACATGATTGCCAGTGATTGTGGATGCTGTTTTCATTGATAATCTTTAGGACAGAAGGAAAATTGTTTAAGGCCTGTCCTGCTATTACCAAGGAGGAAGCAATTTGTGCAGATGGTTTTCTTTTTGCACAGTGATAATAACAGTGATAGAAACAGGAAAGGACATGTGAAACATAGGTTTTATATTAAAACTGCCAATCTTTCCTATATTTAAAACCAAATGATTATTTGCAGTATCTGCTTATGAAAATTGGTGCTTAATTACAGCTGAAAGGACAAATCAATATGAAATCATTGTGTGCTACTTCAAATGCGCCGCTTGAAATAATTAAAGATGAAAGAAAATGTCTTATTCGGCAATATATATATGTCGACTCTTGAGTCTGTTCACCATAGTAACCTCTGTTTGTACAGAAAAATGAAATCAACTGTGCTGTTAGCATTTATGTTATTTTAAAAAGCAGTTTCTCATCAGAGCCTTCAACTGATTATTTTTGTTCTGTCATTTTATTAGGGGTACATCCATCCATATTTAGAATGCAAACCCTGTTCATTTTAGTTAGAATGATTAGAAAGGTGAAATCAGATGGATTCTGCCATTAATTTAAAATATTGCTTCTGCCTCTTTGCTGTTGTTTTTTTCTGGACTGTCTAGGAACACTTTCACATAAATGCATTTACAGCCTGTTGAAATCTAAAGCAAGCATGGATGACACACTGTATTGTATACATTTGTGTAAGAAAGAAGGAATTCTTACCCTGATTAGACCAGCAAGATTGTCTGGCATTGTGTCATTCTCAGTACCATCAATTGTATTGTATAAGCAATATCAATGCAGTGGATGCTCCTCATTAATTTAGGACAATTGTTACTGGATTCTCTTGTCCAACATGTCCAATTTTCCATCACAGGGAACTGCCAGTGAAGCTACCTTGGTTGCCATGCTGGCAGCTCGAACCAAAGCAATTCATCGTATTCAGTTAGACAATGAAAATTTGACTCAAGGAGAAATCATTAGTCGACTGGTAGCTTATACTTCTGATCAAGTGAGTACATTATTCCCTGCATTACTGTAGGTATGGAAATAAAATTATATGTAGTACTCATGCAGCATAGATTAATATTTCATAAAGATGTTATGTCTTTTATTTTTAGGTTGATTTTTGATCCTTCTCAATAATGCAGCTAGCTGACAGACTAGCAATAAATTTTGACAAGCAATAAATTTTGATAAAAATACATTTTGATAAATATACATTTTGATAAAAAAAAGAAGCAGCAGTAGCACAAACTGAATCATGTCCTGAATCAATACTGAAGAACTGTGGCATTTACAGTTGACCCTTGGTGAGCTTTGGAGGCAAAAAGCAGCAAGAAACAAACATCTTTCTGCTTTGTAAACACTTATTTGGTCTGATTTGGATTCTGGAGCTGTTTTTGTCTTTTTTATCCCACAAATACTAATTTTCTTTAATGCCACAGACTATCTGTGTCATACCATCTATGACATTTTTATAAGACGACTAACTTGCTTAAATAATCCTCCTGCTCCTGCTCTTCCTCCTCCTGAACTTGAACTTGAGAGTATAGATATATATTTTGCATTTAACTGTAATTTTGGATTTTACATAATAAATTGACATTGCAGAAGTAGTATTCGTGCAATTTTTTTCTTCGTGACAGTTCTAACACCTGGTGAGTACAACAATAAATCCACACTAGATCTAATTCTGTTAGCCAAATATAGCTTTCTTCCACCCGAGACACTGCAATTATCAGAATACCTCAGCTATCAGGTCTCAGTTAAGCAATCTTATTTCTCTTCTGACATTTTATTCAGACTGATTCATCTATATAGGTGCTAGGACTTGTGAACTCCAATAAGAATAGTTTCAGTAAGTGAAATCAATGTAAATGATGTAAACTAAAGTTCACTTTAGTTGAATTGTGTCTTCAATTCTTCAAAAGATTTATGGACTGAAATGGCATCAATTCCTCTGGGGATGACCACTAAGACCTGAATTAAGGAAATGCAGCTGTCTTGGGCATTATCAACCATGATATGCTGAGTAGCTTGCAATGGTGGACAGAAAAAGCACCATTTTACTTTCCATTACTTCCTGATAGGGAACTTTCAATAACTAGTTATGGTAGCAATCAAACATATGTCCAGAATTACATGGGGTACTTTAAAGTTCACTTTTCTGCCCCATATTATTTAATATGTTCATAAAAGATTATGTTTGAGTTCATGGGAAAGTAGCATATGTTTATGTTAACCATCTGTGCATACAATAAAGATGCATTGAATATCTTCACTCAGGGTCTCAGAGCTGTTAAAGAGTTGATGGGATGGAACAAGTTCAGACTGAATCTCAGCAGGACAAATGTACCCACTCATTCAGAAATTATTTGGTTCATTACTTGCTCTAATATGTGCTCTAGACAAGGTCACCTTCTCTTTGAGGAACAGATTCATTTATGATCTGGGCCTTCATTTGCTTATTCAACATATGGATTCAGTGACTATGGCAATCTTTCCCCATCTTTGGCTAATGCAGCCACAATGAATAGACAGCACTGACCATGATTGTTCTGCTTAATTCTAGATTGGATTGTCATGATGTGCTGTACTTGGATGTGCCTTTGAAGATAATCTAATTCAGCATGACTATTGATGGGGAAAACTACGACTGCCATCAATGATACCTGTGCTTTGAATGCTGGATTGGCTTGCCCTCAGAAGCTGTGGGTGTTCCATCATTGGAGGGTTTTAAAAAGAGACTGGACAGCCATTTGTCTGAAATGGTGTAGGGTTTCCTGTTTGAGCAGGGAGTTGGGCTAGAAAGCCCCTTCCAACTCTGTTATTATACTAAAATGCAAACAGATTATGTAAAATAAAATCTGAAATTTCAGAGGGAGAAAACATTTTGCACACGCTTATTAAAATCCAGTAGTCATTAATAATAAAATATCAGTTGGAAGGGACCTTGATGGTCTTCTAGTCCAACTGCCTGCTTCAGCAGGAGGCCCTTCATCATATGCCCATATTCAGGATATGTTGAAGATTCAACTTCACATGAAAAGCATTTGAGTCTAGCTAATACTGTGGTATTGCTGGCACAATAATGGGATTTCATATCTATAGAGTTGCTCTTTATCGAGAATACATGGCTAACCATATTTTAAATGAGGAAGGAATGCTTTACCCTCCTGCCTCTTGGAAATTTGAGGAGAAAGCATGAGAAAGGCCTTTTCTAGGGCTGCCCTGTTCTAAAGAACAATGTGCCAGACAAGATTTTGGATTGCTTATGGGAGTGGAACCATTTTCATCATTTTTCTTACTCTTTTCTTCCCTCTTTCCAGAGTTCCAACATCTTTTTTATATTGTGATGAGCAAAACTGGAGACAGTATTCTATGTGTGGTCTTACCAAGGCCTTATAAACAGAGGTGGTATTCAACAGGTGAACCAGTAGTGGTTATTTGGCATGGGTCACTGAACCGGTGGCAATCCCTGGCTGGCCAGGCACCCAACCCAGTCGCCCGGTCAGTCACTTGCCCCAATTGCTCTCTTAGCTTTCTGTTCCCCATGTCCTCTTTCTCCCTGGGAGAGGGGAAGGAAGAAAGGCATGGACACTGCAAGCATTGCTTTCCCTGTGTGAGTTTAAGTGCCTGGAGTGAGAAGGAGTGCGGTCTGACAGAGGGGGTGGGGGAATCCACTCCAGCCTTGGAGGAATTTAAAGGAGCTGCTTCAAAATGCATGTCTATTAAGCTACAAAAGTGCTCCGTGTGTGTGTGTGTGTGTGTGTGTGTGTGTGTGTGTGTGTGTGTGTGTAGGAGAGAAAGAAAGAAAGAGAAAGAGGAAGAGGAAGAAGAAGAGAGAGAAAGAAAGAAAAAAAATAGGAAGGGAGGGAGAGAGAGAGAGAAAACTCTGTGCTATTATTTTTAATTGTTCCATTATTTATCATGTGTTAATATTTTTCTAGAGTGATTTTTCTGCCTTTCTTTTGCCCAGGGCTACCACATATTTTTCAGGGTTTACATGCATTCAATGTCAATAGCCCAGAGCATAAAATACACGTGTGTTTAACAAGAATTGAAAGGGACTTTGGAGGTCTTCTAGTCCAACTCCCAGCACAGGCAAGAAAACTGAGGATGCCAAACTCTGAGTAGAGATCCTGAGAAAGGGGTCAGAATAACAGAATAACACTTAGAAGGGACCTTGGGGTGAACCCTATACCATTTCAGAGAAATGGCTGTCCAGTCTTTTCTTAAAAACTTCCAGTGATTGAGCACCCAGAACTTCTGGAGACAGGCAGTTCCACTGGTTAATTGTTCTCACTCACAGGAAGTTTCTCCTTAGTTTTAGGTTGTTTCTCTCTGTTCAGTTTCCATCCATTGCTTCTTGTTTGCCTTCTGCTTCTTTGGAAAATACATTGTCCCCCTTTCTTTGTGGCAGCCCCTTAAAAGCCTGTTGCCTATCATACTCTTGAGTAAAGCATGTGATCCATTTCCTCCTTTCAGTGGTCCATGAAAGTACATCTATTGTATGCAGATAATAAAGTCAAAAAAGGTGTACAACATTTTTACAGAACTATAGATAAGTTGAGGCCGGGTGACAAGGAATGGCTGGGAGAGGAGGGGGCCAGGTGAGACACCCCTTGATGTAAGTGACATTGAGTTGGCCACACCCACCGAGTCACATGACCACCAAGCACACTCACGCAGTCACATGACCACCAAGCCATGCCCACCCAGTCATGACCACCAAGCCACGCCCACAGAAGCGGTAGTAAAAAAAAATTGAATCCCACCACTGCTTATAAAGCAGTAATTAATTACATTTACATGATCTTGATTCTATCCTTCTGTTAATGCAGCCTAGGATTTGATTGGCATTTTGGGTTGCTGCCAAAGACTCTTGGCTCATATTTCAGTGGTTATCCACTTGGACTCCAAGATCCCTAACACAGATTTTACTGCGGAGCAGAATCTAATCTGTACATGTTCATGTGTTTTTCTTGCCTAAGTACAAAACTTTATTTTTCTTTACATTGAATTTCATTTTGTTAGATAGGGCCCAGGGTTCAAGTTAAATGAATTTTATTTTATTACAGTCCCTGTCGTGTCCGTCACGGGAAAGGAGACTCGGATCCAGTGACTCAGTTTCAGCTCTTTATTTGGTCCCGAGATCAGCTCAGGCTCCAAAGGAAAAACAGCAGCTTTTATTCTTTGGCTGCGGTGGCCGCGGCCAATGGCACCACTTTGAATCTCCCGCGATTAGTTTCCACCAATTGCGGGGGATTCGTGGCGGGCCAATCAGTGCGGCTGGCTCAACCAATCAGATCGCCATGCGCTTGACCAATCGCTACGCGGCATTTACAAGTATGTTAATGACCGTACAGAACAGTCCCTAAATTCAAATGAAGGTCACTTACAAAGTACTGTACATTAAAGATGAAGACATGCCAGAAATATTACAAAAATTATAGCCAAAAATTGAGTGAAATATCTTTATTTATATATTGCTGAAACTTTCACATTGCTCTATTTGTAACCTTCAGCTAGGTGAAATGGTGCACAATAGGACAATTTTTGCATCAATTTACCTCAAATGAGTTAATTTTAAAAATGCCCCCAAAATCATGGGCATTTAATCCTGTAGTGTGAGCAACATGCTGCAAGGGTCAGGGAGGATGTGTGGGGATGAATGAATAATAGGTAAGTAAATATTTCTGAAAGTCATTATAATAAATAACATAATTACTCTTTCTAATGTATATATTTTTGCATGAAAATCTCAACTATGAACTGATAGCTTCAAAAAAAATAAGCTCTAATGCTCAAAGTTACAAAAAAAGGTGTATTTATGCAAGCTTTTTTCTTATTTTTTAGCATCCTTGAACTTTCCAAGTATATAAAAAAATAGTTTGCATTGTGTTTGCATTGTGAATTCAGTTTAATTAAAATTGTAATTTCTGAACATAAAAGAGAGCTGCATCATAGTTATGCAATTACAGCTTTCTTCAAAAAAACTAATGGGGAAAATCACCTGCAAAGGTGCATCTATTAGGAAAATACATATTTACTACGCAACTTGAATGTCAGGGTTTTTTTTTGTCTGCATAAGGATTTGCTGTAAGATATCTTTGACCTTTTAAAGTAGTCTGTGAAGCAAGAATCAAGCAAAGGGTGGGAGGGTGAGTGAGAAGGCAACCTAAGGAGAAAAATGAGGTCTGATAAGGAAGCAGCTTCCTGGAACAAATGTCAAATAATTCAAGCATATATTTCATCCTCTTTCACTCCAAAGTTTTTTTTAGAACAACAATAATAATTTATTTTTTGGTAGGGTCGTTAAGAAATATAAATATCTAATTTCACATACTTGTTTTTGAACTAATTGTATACATTATATTTCATTTACTTTAATGTTTTTATATATAGTGCTTTATTCTTGCATTTGGAATGCATTTTTTGGATCAAGATCATGCTACTATAATCCAGAGAAGATTTTAGTACTGAGGTTTATCCATCAGATTCTACTTTCCAATTCTTATTTTACAACAATGCCATGAGGAATTGAACTTTAAAACTATATTTTAAGTTAACCCTGAATTTCTTAACATTTTGTTTCCTTTTCATTAAGTGACATGTCTTCACATGAATTATGTTTAACTGAAGTAGTATATTTCTGTTCTAAAAAGAAATATACCTAGAAAAGAACATAGATTCAGTATTGTATAGCAATAGATGAGTATTCTTGAAAATATAACACATTACATTATTTGAAGAAATTATACTCAATAATTAAGAGTAACACTTTTTTTCTCATATAGAAACATTCTTACAAATTCTGATATTTGAAACATAGCGTATGATTTACTAGAACTCGTAGTTCATCAATTTTACTGTGCTTTATATTAGTCAATTATTTATTGAATGGTATAATAGAGTAAATTTTATTTTATGTTACAATTGGTAAAGATTTGCATAAGCAACATTATAATCACCAAATAACAAAAGTATAGGACTGGGCATATTTGTTGCTGTTTATTACTTTGCATTTACATCAGCAAGATTTGATTATATTGTCTAGTAATTGTAAAATATTTTTGAGTACATAATTGATATGCAATTTAAATTTTAGAATAAACTATATTCTACTTCATACAGGCTCATTCATCAGTTGAAAAGGATGTCTTGATTGCTGGAGTGAAAATTAAACAAGTTCCCACAGATGATTCATTTTCTGTCCGTGGATCAACTCTAAGAAAAGTTATAGATGAAGATAAAGCTGCCGGTCTTATCCCATTCTTTGTGAGTACTAATATCCCAATTTTTGTTATTATCTTTGGAGCAAGCATACAAATAAGATTACCAGTTGTTAATTAATCTGCTGGTCTATGTTTTAAATTATAGTTACTATGTTCAGTCATAATATCTATAGTAAACACTTTTTGGTAATTTCATGGACATGGATATTTTTGGCAATATGAAGTTAGTTTACTACTGCGTTCTTTTAGGATATTTTTCAACCTCCCTGTTTGCCCAAAACTTCTATATTTTTCGGATTTCTCATCCATTTAAGTGTGAAGCTATTTGCAATAATTGCTGGAGATAATTATTCCCAAAGGAAAAAGAAGGTAGCTAGTTCAAAACTGGCAGTCCAATATGTATTTATTTTTTTGTTAGTTGAGTTGATCTTTTAATTACAACTGATACAAAATGTAATGGGACGGCCAGTGATCAGAGGTGGTATTCAGCAGGTTCTGACCAGTTCTGGAGAGTCGGTAGTGGAAATTTTGAGTAGTTCAGAGAACCGGCAAATACCATCTCTGACTGAAGATTTTACAGTATCCTTCCCCTGCCATGCCCACCAAGCCACAAAACCAGTAGTAAAAAAAAATTGAATCCCACCACTGCCATATTTGGGTGAACATACTGCTTTGGAAGCTACATTGGTTACTTCCAGATACAATTCAAGGTGCTTGTTGTCATTTTTAAGGCCTAATAGGGCTCCAGATCTAGTTAGTTTTGAGACTATTTTCTCCTATATTAATATATCTATCTCCCTCTAAATCCTGTCTAACTGAGGATGACAGCAGGAGCTAAGAAATGGTTGTTTGCCCAATGCTTCCATCTCGCTTTAGAACTTAGTCTAATCTATGGATATTTCCCTTTTGATGTCTTCCCTCCTGAATTTCAAAAGAGTACAGAAGATTTGACTTTTTCTGTCTAGCTTAAGCATTTCTTCTTAAGGAGAAAGAAACATGGTCTGGCAGTCTTCTAACTAGTAGTTTAGAAATAGGTAAACTGATAGTTGGTATTTTGACATCTCCATATGACACATCAAATAAATTAAAGCTGGAACCCTATTTAGAATTATTTACAACATGCCTTGTTAACCACAGTGTCATCTTGTTAATCTACCATATATTCTGAGAAACAATTTTAATAAAACTTGCTTCTTTGGATAGGGTTAAAGGCTGCCCTAGCAAAGTGATTATGACTGCAAGGCTTATAGACAGAGGTTACCTTCAAGGTATGGTCAGAAAGCCAAGTTGGCTGCCATTTGATCATCAAACATAAAAATGATTGGAACTTTGATTTCACTGGCCACTATATTGACTTTTTAAAAATCTTGTCTGAAAATACCCTTGGCAAGCTACACTGATTTCCCAAACTGCTAATATTTCTTAATGTTTTAATGGCTCGAAATTATTTTTCAAAGCACTGAACTAACCTTATTAACTCATTACTGGGTTTTGGGAGCCATAAAAGGGTTCAAGGGTGGCTATTGAATGTGATTACATGTCCCTGCCTTGGTGTATGAGCTTCCTAGCATTTTAAATATAAATAAATAATTGAACATTTTTATGATCTGTTTTCTTGCTTTCCTGCAATTGCCTGTTCACTTAATGGCCACAAAAATACATGTCTGATAGGGCTTTGTTATATTCATCATCCTCATCTTTCCATTCTTTTTTCTTCTACAGCAATTTAAGATGTTTCTCTGTGGTTTTTAGAGTTGTGATACTACAACATTTCTTCTGAATATATCTGATCCTGTTCTTAGCTAAATACTAAACTTGCCTGATTGATTATGGTCATAGTGTTATACAAGTGACTGCTTTGTTTGCAAATTAAGAGCAACAGTGCTGTATTTAAAGATGGAAAGTCTGGAGTGGCCTGTAAGCTGTCTGAACAATTTTCAAGGGAGACAATATGTCCCTGCTCCAAATGTGATTATACTGTTGTAATGGAGATTTCAAATTGGGTTAAATGCAGTATTAGATCTCCTTCACAAACACACCAGCTGCTGTTACCATCTTTTGAGAATTGAAATAAGGAGATTTCAGATTGCTTATGAGAAGCATTCATAACAATGATACAGCAGAGTTATATCACAGGATGACATCTCCTTCTATAATAGCAAAACGCCTGAATGGATTACTGGGATTTATAAATCTCTGCGTGTAAATGATACTAGGACACAGAGAGTGAGATGCTATATCTTTAATCTAACCATCAGTTCTACAATGAGTGTTTGCTATGGCTTTTATTATCCAGAGCTACATATCCTGGTAACAACTAATATGCTTAGTCATTATGCTGCCATGCAGAGATGGCAAAATATGCACAGTCTTAATTATGAAGCTTCTTATCTGTAAAGTTACTATGGGAGGAGAAAAGCAATAACTGTGGGCCATTGAAGTTAGTTAGTAAGCTGCTATTTATAGCTTTTATACTTACATTGAATAAAAAATGTTATGAGAATAAGTCGTGATAAGTGAACCCTTTTTCTTTAACTGGATTGACTTTGTAGCTTTATTTTAATAATTGGATCAGTTGTACATGCCTGAGGCAACCTAGGAAAATACATTTGAACTTGGGTCCTTTATGGGAACAGTAAAACTGTTTTCAACATTTCCAGAAGCCAAAATTAATGAAGCTATTGAGCATTCTGCATTCTGTGCACTGTGCTTTTGCCTGGTGACAATATTTATCATAAAATTTTAAGTCCCACAGTCATTCCAAACTACTGCTTTTGGTAACTTTGCATCAAAAGGAGAGAACCAACCCAGAACTAAGGATAAATTTCCTGTCGGTGAGAACAATTAACCAGTGGAACAGCTTGCCTCAGGAAATTGTGGGTGCTCCATAACTGGAATTTTTTAAGAAAAGACCTTATAGCCATTTGTGCTAAAAAAAAAATGATACAGGGTCTCTTGTTTGAGCAGAGCATTAGATTAGAAGACCTTCCAATTCTGTTATTCTGGTATATTATTTACAAAGAGACTTCCTGAGGGACCTCATATATATGCAGATCTCCTTTACCAGGAAAAAAATGGTAGAAAAAATATTATATAAAACTAAAAATACAAGTTGATATCAAGAAATAAAAGTACAAAGTTAAAATTATTATCTATAATCAAACTTACCATGTACTAGTCATCTAAAAATAAAGGTCTCTCTTATCCAGTCGTGGGTGATGCTCATCCTCTTTTCTTAGCCAAGGGAGCCAGCATTATCCAAATATATTTTTGTGGTCATTTTTGTAGTCAGCAGGACTATAGGCCAAAGGACAGAATACTGTAACCTTCTCACCAACATGGTACATATTTATCTACAACAAGGATCTTCAGACTTGGCAAGTTTAAGACTTGTGGACTTCAACTCCCAGAATTCCTGAGCTAATAGGCTTGGAGGAGAAATTCTGGGAGTTGAAGTCCACAAGTCTTAAATCTGTCAAGTTTGAAGACCCCTGATTCTACAAGCTTTTGCATGCTTTTGAACTTTTAGGTGGGCAGAAGGTACTATATTTAAACATTTTTGAAATTGTTTTGTGTCTTTGATAAAGTATGCCTACATAATCATAGAACACTCTAAAAATGGCTGCATGAAATTAGATTACCTACTTTGTGCCTATACTGAAAGTTATGTTTGTGGGTTGTGTATTATCATCATGTAAAATGCTATTTTTAAAATGTCTATTTTTGGTTTTTTTTGGATTTGCAGTTGTGTGCAACTCTTGGAACAACAACATGCTGCTCCTTTGACAATCTGCTAGAACTGGGTCCTATTTGTAAGTTGACAAGTGATTGTTTTATCTGAACACTGAAAATCTGCTTTTAGTGTGTCTGTCATTTTGCATTAAGTCATTTAGTGGATTTTGAGTAAGAGACCTACTCAACAGAAAAACCTGCACAATTTCATTAGACAAATACTTTTTGACATCATTTCTAAAGTTAGTTGAATTTTTTAGCTAGGAAAAATGTAATTTACTCATTTATACACAACCTAATCTCAAATCAATTTCAATATTTTAGTACTTACATATAAACATTAAAAAGCATATATGAAAATCAGAAGTGTAAAATCGTTAGAACTCTAGAAGTCCAGACAAAAAAGATCAGTACTCCTCTCCCTCCTAAACTGGGAGGACAATGGCCTCACATCTTAACAGCAGTTTGTTCCATGAACAAATGTCTCATTAAGAAAAAAATGCCATTGATATAACATGTATCCATGATGAAGCAGGCAAAAGACTACAGAAAATCTGTAGAAAACTGTGCAGGCGCAGGCCATGCCAGGGGTGGGATTTTACTGGTTTGGACCAGTTCTATAGAACCGGTTGTTATGATTCTGCACAGTTCGGAGAACTGGCAAATCATACCACTGGGCTGAGAGCAGAGCTGAACCTTCCTTAGGACTATTTCTCAGTGCAGACTCAGGTAGCAGATGGGAGAAAGATAAGTGAATCTGTGATTCTGTGAGCAACTCAATCTGCCTGCCTGCTTTACCTCATTTGGGGTAAAAATTGTTCTTTCTTTAAGTAAAAAATTCAATATTTACATAAATATTTACAATATTTACATACAAGCCATGCTCAGTCATCAAGCCATGCCCACCCAGTCACATGACCACCAAGCCATACCCACAAATTAGGGCACGCCTACGGAACCGGTTGTTAAGAAATTTGAATCCCACCCCTAGGCCACGTTGTAGATATCCTGAGTCTTAGAGAGAATTTTGAATTGAACTTGGAAAGTAAAAGACAAGTAGAGGAGCTGTTTCAACACAAGCTGTCACATTCTTGGTTGGTTACAATTCTTCTTCAAGGGATGTCCTATAATGAAGTCTTGGGTAGTTTGTGTCAGGTTTCCTTCTTTATCTGTTCTCTTTCAGCTGATTTGTTAACTGAAGCTAATAAAAAATTCTCTTTACCCAAGAATGCTTGATCCAAGAAGATTATGACTAGAAATCAGATTGGCAGGGCAAGCCACTAGAATACAAACTGAGAACAAATTACTCTTTACTAGCACTGGTGTTGTTACCTAGTTTGCATAATGAAACATCTGCAAGAAAACAACTAAACTTAGAGAACATCAAGGACTCCTTTCAACCCTGAGCTACAAATATTTTTCTTTATTGATTATTTGGACATCAGTATGATTCTGTCCAGGTATTGCTTGAATGCCCCTATATCTACCTGCATAATATTTTATAGAAATGACCAGTGGTCAAGGAAAAGGGGATAATACACAGTGTGTTGTGATAAAAGATGCATAAGAAACTAACAAAAACATTTTTTAAAAAACAATTGAAGAAGGAGGATTCCTATCTAGAACAGCAGCATCAGAAGACGAGGTGTGATTTAAGGCCTTTCTTTTTGGTCATTCGCTGAATATTGCCTATGATGTGCAAAGTATTGAACACAATGGACCCTCAGCATGCATGTTTCTTTCATATAATCTTTTCTCTAAGTGGTAAATTACAGCTACTGTTTATCATTCTATTCTTGTTAGGCAGTCTTGGAACACAATATAGTTTTTACAATTGTAATTTAAACTTTCACATTCTTCTTTTTCATCACATTAGGAAACTGTGTTTTGAAATTTTATCAAAGTCTCTATATACCTATAGCATTTATTGAACTTAGTTTTATTACAAATATTTAGCAAGTTCATACACTTAATACACAATAAGGAAAACAATATAAAATTAAAACATGAATACTGGTGATGCTCGACTTATGATCACAACTGAGCCTAAATTTTCTGTTGCTAAGCAAGAAAGTTGTTAAGTGAATTTTGCCCCATTTTATGTTCTTTCTTGACATAATTGTTAACTGAACCACCGCAGTTATTAAGTTAGTAACATAGCTGTTAAATAATCTGGTTTCCCCATTGACTTTGCTTGTCAGAAAGCTACAAAAGATGATTATGTGACTCTGGGAAGTGTAATTATCTATAAATATGAGCCATTTTGCCAAGTATTCAAATTTTAATCACATGATCCTACAAAGGATCTTAAGCGTGAAAAATGATCATAGGTTACTTTTTCAGTGCCGTTATTACTTTGAACAGTCACTAAATGAATAGTTGTAAGTTGAGAATAACAACAAAACACAAAATGCCCACTTTCTTCTTATTGGTTAAGGTTGCGATTATCTCCTGCCTGAGAAGGTTTTGGTTTAACTGGTTTTGGTTTTAGAACTAATTCTTCTAGAGTTGGATTCTTATCACTTTTCTTGTACCATTTCTGCTCTTCCGGTTGCTCACTGTTTAGCACCAAGCTTCTATTTTTAAGATAGAAAATAAATTATTTCTCTTTCCTTCCCTCCCTCTTACAATGTGACATTGGGTCAATATAGGGGGACCCAAATGGACCCTCAAAGGATAGTGCAAACTAATAAACATTGCAATGGCTTTTTAGATAGCATTTATTTCATTTAACATATTTAAACAGAGGCAGGCGTATATTGTGGGGTAATATTCCACTCTGACCATTATCCAAAGTCCAAATCTTGGAATCCAAATGATGTTTCTTGCAACTGAAAAACAGAGATATATCTGTCTTTGGATTTAACTTCAAAGCTTTGATTTGATTCCAGAAAGTTGGTTCAATTTCTATGAGGAACCAAATATAGCATAGCACCTAGAATGTAAATGTGCATTTTTATATATGTTTTTTGAAAAGAATTTTATTGATTTTCTACAAACAAACAAGACAAACAAAACATTAAAACATCAACTCTCATATGTACATCCAGTGTGTCGGTTGGTTCATCAGTTTTGTGCATTAATTTTGTAGTCTCAATTACAATTATGTTACATAACAACTCATATTGTCAATCCAAACTTATATATCCTAATATCGCTAAAAAAAAGAAATTTTTGACTATACATTTAATCATTCATGCTTTATGAGATAACAATACTTTAAACAGTTTATTCTATAACAAATCATATAATCATACCAAATCAATCCTAAAAACACTTTATAAATATAGTGTCAAATAACAAAGGCAAGAAAAAATAATAAAGATATTCCTTACTGTCTAACATTCTAAATATTCTATAATCGTAGTTTATCATGTAGCCATTGATAAAAAAGACCCCAAATTTCATAAAATTGTTTATCCTCTTGCTCTCTAATTTCAAATGTCAATCTACTCATCTCAGCACATTCCAATATTTTATTAATAATTTCTTCCTGTAATGGTAATTTCTCATTCTTCGAATTTTTAGCAAATACAATCCTAGCCGCTGTTAACACATTTAAAATCAGGTATTTCAAATCTTTACTATATGTATCAGGTAAAATTCCCAATAAGATCTCTGGTTTCAAATCTATGTGTTTCTTTGTCATTTTTTCCAGCCATATGCAAATTCTAGTCCAGTATTTCCTGGCCTCCTCACAAGTCCACCACATATGGTAATATGAGCCAGGTATCTGATGACATTTCCAGCATTTTTCAGATTTGTTCTTAAACATTCTTGCTATTCTTGTCAGGGGAAAGTGCCACCTGTAAAACATCTTATACAAGTTTTCTTTATATGCTGTTGACATTGTCATTTTATAATTTTGAAACCACAATTTTTGCCATTTCTCTAAATCAATCCCATATCCAAAATTCTTCCCCCAAATAATCATAGCTTCTTTAACTTGTTCTTCCTCTAATTTAATTCCCAGTAAATAACCATATAATTTTTTAATCACCTTCTCTTCAGTACCCATCAAGATCTTATCTAAATCAGTCTGTTTATCATAGAATCCCTCCATTTTAAAATCTTCATCATACCTTGAATGTATTTGCGCATATGAAAACCAACTCATCCTTATACCTTGTTCCTCTAAGTTTTGGATCGATTTAAGTTCACCCTTTTCATCCAATAGTTTCCCATATCTAACTGTTTGTTCCTTCTTATAAATTATAGGATAGGAAAATGCTTCAATAGTCGATAACCAAACTGGAATTTTCAAATAACATTGTCTTTTTATCTTCTCCCAGTTTAACCACAAAGACTCCCGTATATAATGTCTTCTAAAATAACCCTGTGTTTTAGTTCCCTTATACCATAAAAAAGCATGCCAGCCCAACAGTAAATCATTACCTTCTAGTATCAACAATCTAGTCTTTCTTAATGTTATCCATTCTTTGACCCACATCAAACTTGCAGCTTGATAATACAATTCCCAATTAGGCAGGCCAAAACCTTCTCTAATTCTAGCGTCTTGCAAAAGCTTTAGCTTTATTCTCACTTTTTTACCTTGCCATATAAACTTCAACATGATTTTATTTAAATCTTCAAAATAGTCTTTTCCAAGCCTAACTGATATTGTTTGGTACAGAAATAGAATTCTGGGTAAAATATTCATCTTGATTGTTGAAATTCTCCCTATTAATGACAATTGCAAGTTTTCCCATTTCTTCAAATATGTAGCTATCTGTTGTTTGAGTTTAATATAATTATTCTCTTTTAATGTGCTACATCTTGCTGTCAAATATATCCCCAGATACTTAACCTTATTTGTAACTGGGATTTTCAAAAGGTCTGCCAGTTCTTCTTGTCGTGTCCTCGAAAATGATGCCAGGAGTCGGTGACTTCAAATCATGCTCTTTTATTAAAGTAGGAACCGAACTCGCGCTTTGCAAAAGGTTCGCGGCTTTTATTCTTTTAGCCGCGGCGGCCGCGGCCAATGGCACCGCTTTGAATCTCTCGTGATTCGAATAGACCAATCGCGGGAGATTCTTAGCGAGCCAATCGGCGCGGCTCGCCTGACCAATCCGAGTGCCCCACGCTTTGGCCAATCAAAGCGCAGGGATCTCAAGAATGCTAATTAAGGGACAGAACACCCCTCCCCTCTTGGTTTGGTCCTTACATCGCATAGTTACGTAGGTAGGCAGGGCTCCGTCTGAGCCTACTGGACCTGCGCAGCTCAGTCGTAGGTTGGATCCTGGCCGGTTCGGTCGGGATCTCTGTTGCTCCTGATGCCGTCGTGGGAACCGGCTGGTCGGTCGGGCCGGGCCGCTCTCTGTAGCTCCCTCCTGGGCCTCCCGGGTTGGTTGAGCTGCGGGTTTTGCCGCTCCCGCTCGGTCTCCCCAGGTCGGTCGAGCTGGCCTGGCTGTCTCTTCCTGGCGAGGGGTCGTGCTGGCTGCTTTCCGGTAAGTATGGCTGGTTTATTCTTCTTTGGTTTTGGTTCCCTGGGTATCCCTCCCCCCTTGGTTTGTGTTGTGGGGGTCGGTTTCGCCTGTTTGTGCGTCGGTGGTCTCTTGGTTGGTCATCCTCGACCTTAATTGGTCGATGTGGCGTTTCCAGGCTCGTCCGTCTGCTGTTTGTAGCCGGTACGAGTGTGGGCCTTTTGTGTGATGACGGCCGGTACCCATAATGGGTCTCCCGTCAGGTTTCTTGCGTATACGGGGTCGCCTGGTGCGAAAGTTCGGTGTTTGCTGTTTGAGTCTGGGGGCTTCTCCGGGTTATACATGGAGTGTAACCTGTCGAGTGGGGACCTTAATTTCCTCCCCATTAATAGTTCGGCTGGGCTCTTATTCGTTGTGGTATTTGGGGTTATGTGTTGGGTGAAGAGTAGTTTGTTTATTTTCTCCTGGATCTCCCCGTGGTCTATTTTCCGGATGGTCTTCTTAGTGAATTGCACCATCCGTTCCGCCCTACCGTTCACCGCCGGGTGCGCCGGTGCTGTCAGCACGTGGCGGATACCCCTTTCCGCTAGGAATTTTTTGAATTCCAGCGAGGTGAATTGGGGCCCGTTGTCGGAAACGACGACGTCTGGGAGGCTGTGCGTTGCAAAGAGTTTGCAGAGTTCCTTGATCACGGCCTCCGTGGTTGTTGTTTTCATGTTGCTTACTTCCAGCCAGTTGGAGTGAGCGTCTACTGTTATAAGGAAGGTGTGTCCTTTAGTGGGCCCGGCGAAGTCTATGTGGATCCTAGACCAAGGTCCCCTTGGGGTTTCCCACTCTAGGACGGGTGCTGTGGGTGGGCTTGGCCTAGTTTCCTGGCATCGTTGGCACCTTGCTACCCAGGTCTCAATTTGTTTGTCCATCCCTGGCCACCAAGCGTAACTTCTGGCCAGGGCTTTAGTCCTAACGATGCCAAGGTGCCCCTTGTGTAGTAGTTCCAGAACCTTCCCTTGTAGTTTTTCAGGAATGACCAACCTATCCCCCCATAGTATGCACCCTTTTAATAACGAGAGTTCCGTTTGCCGGTTTCGGAATGTTTTGACGGACTCGTCGTTGTCCCTTTCCGGCCACCCTTTCTCTACCCAATGCAACACCCGCGCCAGACGTTTGTCTTTATTAGTCTCTCGGGCAATGTCTGACGCGGTTATGGGCAGGTTGGGTAGAGTCTCCATGCTGAGGGTTGTTGTTGTGGGTGCTGGGTCGGTGTCAGGTTCCGGTAGTGGCGAGCGGCTTAAGGCGTCTGCATGGGAGATCATCTTACCCAGTCTGTGTATGAGTCCATAGTTGTAGGCCGCCAGGAACTCGGACCACCTTGTCATTTGGGGAGA
Organism: Hydrophis major; assembly: GCA_033807585.1. NCBI lineage: Eukaryota > Metazoa > Chordata > Lepidosauria > Squamata > Elapidae > Hydrophis > Hydrophis major. The sequence continues at coordinate 96,884,705 of CM066343.1, read as the reverse complement.
CAGAATGTTCGGGGTGGCCCGGTTTCCTGCAAGGATTCCCAGCAGCGGCTTGTGGTCAGTTATGATGGTGAATGTCCGGCCGTAGAGGTACTCGTGGAATCTTTTTACGGCGGCAACGATAGCCAGAGCCTCTTTGTCCAGCTGGCTATAGTTCCGCTCCGGTTTGGTGAGGGTCCTTGAAAAGAACGCGATGGGCGCTTCTTTTCCGTCGGGGAGGGTATGGCTGAGGACAGCGCCGACGCCGAAGGGTGATGCGTCGCATGTGACGGCCAGAGGTAGGGTCTCGTAATACTGTATAAGGACGGCGTCCGAAGTGAGGAGGTCCTTTGTTCTTTGGAAGGCGGCTTGCTCGCGTTTCCCCCAAGTCCAAGTTGCTGCCTTGTCCAGGAGCCTATGCAAGGGCTCCACCACCGTCGCCTTTTGGGGCAGGAAAACATTGTAAAAGTTAAGTAGCCCCAGGAATGCCTGTAGTTCCGTCTTCAACTTGGGTGTGGGGGCTTCTTTGATGGCCTTGATTTTTTGGTTTGTGGGGTGAATGCCGTGACGGTCTAGGAGGTATCCTAGGAATTCAACCCGTTCCGTGTATAATTGGCATTTGTCCCTCTTTACTTTGAGCCCGGTCTCTTTGAATTTGGTTAGGACCTCTCTTAGGCGACCCTCTAGTTCGGCTTGGTTGGTTGCTGACACTAGGACGTCGTCGAAGTAAGGTACCACCCCCTTGATGCCTTGCAATAGTCTTTCCATTAGGCTTTGGAATATTCCCGGTGCCACGCTGACTCCGAATTGGAGTCGGTTGCATTTAAATGCCCCCCGGTGGGTGACTATGGTTTGCGCTTCTGCCGTTTGCTCGTCGACTGGCAACTGTTGGTATGCCTGGGCGAGGTCGAGCTTGGCGAAACCCTTGCCCCCTCCCAGTGAGTGCAGTAGGTGTTGCACTACTGGGACGGGGTAGGCGCTTTGTTGAAACGCGCCATTTAGGGTGGCCTTATAGTCCCCACAGATCCTCACCGACCCATCGGGCTTGATCGGGGTGACAATGGGGGTTTCCCACCGGGCATGATCTATTGGCTGTAGGACCCCTTGCTTGATGAGCTTGTCAATTTGCTCGTCTATCTTGGGTTTAAGTGCGAATGGCACCCGCCTTGGTTTCAGGCATTTTGGGGGGACGTTTGGGTCTAGGCTGAATGATATAAGGGGCCCTCGGTACTTGCCTAGGTTTCCGTCGAAGACCTCTTGGAATTCCCGGGCCAGTTGTTGCTCCCAGCTGTCATCGGTGACGTGGTCGACTCCCGTGACTGCGATGCCGAGTGGGGCGAACCATTGCAGTCCCAGTAGGCTTGGGCGGTCGCGGTCAACGATTGGGGAAGCCTTTCAGTGTGCCCTTTATATGTGACGTTGAAGTGTTTGGTTCCGACTACCGGGATGCGGTTTCCCTGGTAGTCCTTTACGATGAGTCTCTGGCTGTCTAGGTTCCTCCTTTGGATGGTAGGCACCAAGCGCTTTATTTCATGCCATGCTATCATGGAGAGGTAGGACCCGGAGTCCACCTCCATTTTGCATGGCTCGCCCTCGATGCCTACCTCCACATGGACCTTCCGGGCGTCATTGGTTATGGCGTGGCCGATGGTGACCGCCTGATGGGTCTCCTCTCTTCGCCGGTTATCGCCGCCTCGTAGGGATCGTCCGTTCCGGTCCCATTTGTTGTCCAAGGGGCGATCTCTGGTCCGGGGTGGTGTGTTCTCTCTCCTCCGTTCGCTCTGCTCCCATCTGGGCGGGCTGCGGTTCTTTTTAAGGCGGCAGACGCGGGCGATGTGACCCTTTTTGTCACAATGCCGGCAGATCGACTTGAAAAACCGGCATTCGGACCTGGGGTGGTCGCCTCCGCAACCGGCACAGTTGGTCCTCGACTTATGACCCCGCCGGTTCTGTGGGTCGTGGCCTGTCTGGAGGCGATGAATGTCCTCCTCGTCTTCGGAAGTGCCCGATGCCGAGTGGAAATCGCCCTGGTGGGTGGTCGTCTCGGGTTGGGCCTTGGCTGACCTTGCAGGGTTGTTGTTCCCGCTGCGGTCCCCAGCGTTCGGTCTGCGCATGCAGTCGGTGGATGTTTGGGTTGCTTTGGCGGCTGCGGCTGCGGTGAGGGTATCTGCTAGGCTGATGTTGCCCTTGGCCATCAGCCGGCTCTGGAGGACGGGGTCCCACAAGCCGAGCACGATTCTGTCTTGCAGGGCGTCGTTCAGGTTGTCGAATTCGCAGAGCCCCCCTAGGTGCCGTAGTTCGGCGACGAAGTCACTGAAACTCTCACCCGACCGTTGGTCCCGACGATAGAATTCGTTTCGTCGGATCAGGATGGGTACCTCTGGAGCATAGTGCCGCCGAAGTATTGGCTCGAGGACGTCCCAGTCCATCGCGGTCGCATCAGCGGGTTTGGCAAGCGCCTTGGCCATCTTGAATACCTCGGTCCCGCAGTGGGTCAGGAAGACGGCGCGCTTCATGGGGCTGGTGGCGTCCTTCAGATCACTGCACTCGAGGAACATGCGGAATCGGTCGGAGTACGATTCCCAGTCCTTGCTGGCGGGGTTGAAGGGTGCGGGGGTGCGATTTTCGCCATCGTGGTGGTTCGTCTGGCTTCCGTCGGACACGTGGTTCAGTTCAGGGTCTGGATCCCACCCTCGTTGCCAGTGTCGTGTCCTCGAAAATGATGCCAGGAGTCGGTGACTTCAAATCATGCTCTTTTATTAAAGTAGGAACCGAACTCGCGCTTTGCAAAAGGTTTGCGGCTTTTATTCTTTTAGTCGCGGCGGCCGCGGCCAATGGCACCACTTTGAATCTCCTGCGATTCGAATAGACCAATCGTGGGAGATTCTTAGCGAGCCAATCGGCGCGGCTCGCCTGACCAATCCGAGTGCCCCGCGCTTTGGCCAATCAAAGCGCGGGGATCTCAAGAATGCTAATTAAGGGACAGAACACTTCTCTTTGTCTCAGTAGCATGTTCTTTGTCAAAATCTTTGTTTTATCTTTATTTACTTTCAAACCAGCCATCTCACCATATGTCTCTATCTTTTCCAATAACTTTGGAGCTGTTTCTAGCGGGTCTTCCAGAATAAAAGCTAAGTCATTAGCAAAAGCTTTTAATTTGAATTCTTCCTTTTTAATTTTCATTCCTTTTATGCTTTTATCATCCCTAATATTTCTATTCAACACTTCCAAGATCAACACAAATAGCAAAGGAGATAGGGGACACCCTTGTCTTGTGCCTTTTCTTATATTAATAAAATCTGTAAGTTCTCCCTCCATCATTACCTTTGCTGTCTGTTTATTGTATATGGCTTCTATTGCTTGAATAAATTTTTTGGCAAAACCCATCTGTTCCAATAGTGATAACATAAATCTCCAGTTCACGTTATCAAATGCCTTTTGAGCATCTAGTAATATCAAAGCCATTTGCTTTTCAGGATGAGTCTCATAGTATTCCAAAGTATCCAAGATTACTCTCATATTGTCTCTGATTTGTCTCTTTGGCAGAAATCCATTTTGATCTGGATGGATAAAATTATTTAAATATTTTTTAAGTCTTTCTGCTAAAATTGAAGCAAAAATTTTATACTCTGCATTCAATAAAGAAATAGGTCTATAGTTCTTAATTTGCAGTGGGTCAGCCTCTTCTTTTGGAATAAGTGTAATATAAGCCTCTGACCATGTTTTGGGTATCATCTTCTTTGACATAACTTCATTCATAACTTCTAACAGTGGGATGCTCAATGATTCTTGAAATGTTTTATAGAATTCTGCCGGAAGCCCATCTGGACCTGGTGCTTTCCCATTATTTTGTTTCTTAAGTGCTTCATTTAATTCCATCATTGTTATATTGCTTTCTAGCATTTCTTCAGTCTCTTTAGGTATCTTTGGTAAATTAGCATTCTGTAGATACTGTTTGACTTTTTCCTCATCAATATTCTCTTGTTTATATAGGCCTTAGAAGCTTGCCTTTTCCTAATATTCTTTTTTCTTGTATAATCTATTATCAAACCTCTAGCATATGCTTTCATTGTATCCCAAACATTCTGCATTGAAGTATCTTCTTTTTTATTTTCTCTAAAGAAAAAAAGCCAATTCCTTCTCCATCCGTTGTATAAAATCTTTTTCCTTTAAGATAGTATTATTTAATGTCCATCTCAATTTTTTTTTTGTCCCTTCCATTTAATTGTCATTGGGCTATGATCTGCCCAAGTACTTATTTCGATATTTGTTTCTTGAATATTGGATATTAATTCTGTTGAGATCCAAATCATATTTAATCTGGACCATGATAAATGTCTATTTGAATAAAAAGTATATTGTTTAGCTTTAACATTTCTTTCTCTCCAAATATCTTTTAAAGTTAGTTCGTCTGTCATTTTAAAAAAAGATTTAGGGAGAGTCTTTCAATTTGGCTTTATTGTTGTTGCTATATAGTCCAGTTTAAACAAAGAGAGGAGAAGATGGGAAATATTGACAGTAGATTAACAGTGGTTGAACAAGAAAAAAGTGGGATGTTGAGGTGGGAGATGGAAAGGTCAGAATTTTATCTCAGATTTCAAAATATAGAAGAGGAAAAAGGAGAAAATTTGGCTGCAATAATGATAGAAATTTTGGCAGATGCTTTGGAAATTACAGAGGAAAAGATGATGGATGGAGTAGATGAGGTATATTGAGTTTATATAAGATATGCGATGAGAAATAAACTACCAAAGGAAGTCCATATTAGATTTACCAAAAAATCCATTAAAACACAAATACTACAAGTGGTAAGAGAGAAAACATTGAAATACAAAGGCAAAGAGATTGTGGTTTTAAAACAAATACCCAGAAAAGTGAGAGAGATGAGAAGAGAATATCGATTTCTGACCAAAATGGTACTGGAAAACGAAGTGAATTATAGATGGCTGATTCCAGAAGGATTAATGTCTACGTGGCAAGAGCAGAGACATAGAATTGATTCAATTGAGAAAGCAGAACTTTTCCATGCAGAATTTTCTGGAAGAAGAGAAGAGGAGGCAGAGAAAGAGGTCTCATTAATTGAGTTTCAAGAGGAACAACTGGAGACTGAAAAAGAGAAAGGAGCAGTAGGTGGAAAGGTGGATAGTAAAGAATGGCGTGAAGTGACATCCGCGAGAGCTGTTAGACCTAAATATAAAGCATAATCATGGAAGAAAAAAAACTGATTACAATGAATATAAATGGACTCAATTCAGCTGTTAAAAGAAGGAAAACTTTTCATAAATTAGAGAAATCAAAATTCGATATAATTTGTCTACAAGAAGTTCATATTAAAAAACAACATGAACAATTGTTAGTACAGCCAAAATTGGGGAAAATATTTACTTCTTTGACTCAATGTAAGAAACGAGGAGTGGTTCTATACATTAAAGAGGCTATCCTAGCAAAACTGATCTACATGGATGAAGATGGAAGAATATTAATGGTGGAAATAATGGACAATAATATAAAAATATTCTTGATTGCAATTTATGCTCCGAATGATAAACAAGAAGAGTTTTATAAAAAGCTACACATGAAAATAATTGGACTGGACTCTGTTAATATAATTATGATGGGAGACTTTAATGCATTTTGATATATGTTAAAACACATGCACATAGCAAAATCTATGGGATCCAAGTTAATAATGACTGATCAGAAAATGAATCTTGAAATCATACTTGAATGAAAGTGTTCATAAGGTGCACATATGTATTATAAATTTATAATTTTAAACAAAATTTCTAAATCACCTAATCTTTAAAATTATAAAACACCTCAAAATCCTGTATCACAGCACAGTACAATTAAATCTAGGAGATTTAGTAGGATTATATTTCCTGAAAAATATTTTATCTGGAAATTAAAAGCTGGGAAACTTCCATAGGGATGGAGAATGGGTCCAGATAATCCATCTTTTTAAAAAACTTCAGACATTATATGGAACTGTTATTATTTGGCACTTTCCCAAAAAGTGACATTATTGAGTGGTCAATAGTTGTTAAGAATTAACAGTATAGAGTACATTTCAGGACAATTGACAAAACTTTCTTGATTTATTTATACTGCCTTTCTTAGTTGTTTTTATAATTCATGGATATAATTCAGATTAAGTTAATTATAATTAACTTTCTTGAAATTAATGGGAAACAAATTAAATAAATGATATCTGATTGCCTCATGTAATTCAAAGGTTCACTTTATGAGTATTAGAGTTCTCCCTACTTTGTACCTATCCTTGTACCTAAGCAGATGTTTGACTGGCAGAAAATTTACTTTTCCCCCTGTTCATCCTGATCATGCTCCTATAACCTTCAATCAGGCTTGCCACTGGGTGGTGGTGTCCTAATTTTGGATTTATATTCAGTAAGACCATGGATTAAATCCTCCCTCTTTGATTGTCACCATCCACCAGGGCACCATTTGCCAAATGCATTAAGAAATGGCTATTTCTGTGCCTCTGTTTTATTTGGGGCAACTGTTAACTGATCATTTCCTACACCTTTGCAATACTTTAATTAGGTAAAAATGTATTGCATCTAAGATATTTTTTTTCCTAGGTAACAAGGAGAATATTTGGATGCATATCGATGCAGCCTATGCTGGGAGTGCTTTCATCTGCCCTGAATTTCGTTACCTTCTCAATGGAGTAGAGGCAAGTCAGAGTCCTATGATTCAGAAAGTAATACAATGGGACTATTTAGCTGATGCTTTTACAGTCATGTAAGACATTGTTTGATATTAATATCAGTGTTCCTAACATACCATCAGTGATTCTTAGCAACTTGACTCACAAATGAAGTTAATTGTTCACAGAAAAACAACAGATTGCTTTGACTTCCATGTACCAGAATGCTAGGAAAATAAATCCTACAGTACATGATATAGGTGCTATACTGTCTCTTTGAAACAGATAGAATAATGAAAGAGAAGTGCTCTTTCTAGGCTACTAATATATCATTCATCTATAACCAAGATTTAATATGATTTATCCCTAGTTCTTTTCCCATAAGCTCCAGCTATTGTCTTACCAATTAATTGCCTTTAGATTTCTGTTGAATCAGCAAACTGATTGGGCTCTAGGGGCAAGAAAGAGGGTCAACTATACAGGTTATACACTAATCAGAATTTTGAATTTAAGTCACTTTCTAATAAACAGCCTTAGTATAAATAGGTAATTTCCTAGAACAAGACCACTGGAATGGTCTCCACCAGTCCTTGTTTTACTTTGGCTATTTTAAGAAGGGAATTAACAAGTACTAGAGTAGATGATATATCAATTGTCATCTTACACTGACCCAATCACTCAACCATAACAATATATATTCAATTCTAACAGACACTTGAATGGACTATGTAATAAATGAGGTTGGATTTCTATAGCCCTGAATTCCAGACCCAATCTGCATTCCTTACTGCAGGGTAACATTTGTGAAGCATCCCTCCCCTCTTTTCTTTAACCTTTTTATAAGTGGCTTTTAAATCTAAAATAAAATCCCGGCTAAACCAATGGAGACTGTTACTGTATTAAAATTATTCAGGGTTTTCTTACCAATGGAGAGGAGTGCAATCTCTCACTTCTGAAATGGGGGGGGGGCTTTTTTGTTTCAGCAGAGTGATCCTTTGTGTGTATGTGCATGTGTGTATGTGTGTTTAAGAGCACGGCTATGTGTATGTCTATATATCTGCCATTCTTCATATGCATTATTTTGGTTCATATATTTACATCTGCATAGCCTCTACCAATTACCTAGAATTGTAGCAGTTACAAGAATAATGGTTTTCAAATTTGGCAGGAATGGTATTTCTATTGGTTCTGCTCAAAGACCAGTTAACTGCACTCTATATCTTTTAGTGTTGAAACAAAGAGATTCAGGCTTCATGAGTATCTTTCACGCCTGTTTCTTTATCAGGATATACAAGATCTGATAAAAGTGATACAGTGGTACTTTGGTACTCATGATTAATTGGTTCTGGGAGGTGCGATGAGTACCAAAAATAATGAGTACCAAATCAATTTTTGCCATAAGGAATAATGTAATAAATCACAAGGCAATTGACACAGACAAGTTCCAGCTTCTGCGTTGAGTACCAAACTTAGTACTGGCACAAATTTTTTTGCAAAATGTGTTGAGTACAAAATATGATTAATTTCAAAGCAGTTGAGTACCAAGGTACCACTGTATCTGGAGAATGAAAATGTGGTCTTCTTGTAAAAAAAAAAAAAAGACACACAACTGAAGTATGACTGATGGAGAACAGATAATGAAGAAAATGTGCTCCTTTTCCCTTGACTATTTTTTTGCTAGGACACTTCATCAATAAAGTATTTAACAATTGTTAGAGATTAGCATGCCTATTCCTCTCAGGTGTCCAAGCATTGGTTTCCTGGCAGTGGAAAAACCTTATCCTTTCACACAGTGCTCTCTCCCATACTGGCTAGATATGGCTAAGAGGCCTCAGAACAACTGCTGGCTTGTGGAGCCAGGAGGAAGGAGGGTCAGGGGAATCTGCCTCAGTATTACATGTAAACCTTAATATGCATTATTAATATTTAGGTGCCAGGGAACCGGTAGGTTGTTGGGAGATTTATAAAGAAATGCTGAGAAATATGTTTCTCCAGGGGTTTATAATAAAATTCCTCAACTGATCTCTCAGCTAAAACAGGGAGCCAAGATTCAAAGTACTAGATCTTTGTTTGAAAAGAAGCCTGAAAAAGAGACACATGGGAGACAGCTTGCATATGGCGGAGAGAAAAAGAATGATCACACTGTACCCACACTGTACCTTCCTTGCTGTCAGCTAGGCTACTTTGAACATGGATTCAGTGCTTTTTTCAAAGAGCCCTACATCCATATTTTTAAACAGTGAAAATGATTCTCTGTCAGAAGAATGGTAAATATATGTTTAAAAGTAGCTCCTCATATAGTATACTTTGGGGTTGACATGGTGAAATAGAATTTCTCCTGTTTTTACATGTTTTTCTTGAGCATCTGTTAGTTATTTCTTGAGCTGATTAACAAGGGCTGCTCTCCAATTCTTTTGGGATGCTGCTCAATTCTGGCAGCTTGCTGCCATATCTGGTAGGAGTAATTAATAAGAGGGCCTGGGAGATGGGTGGACCTGCTCTTTGCCCATTACCCATCTTTCCACAAAACTCTCCTGCCAGATTGGAGAAGGGCCTCTCCTTCATTGTCTTGGTAGTAGATTGTCTCCAAATGCATGGGCATAGCTTTCTACTTGCTGTTTCCCCTATCTCATGTTAGGGAAGAGATTGATGATTGATATCCTTACTGGTGAGTAACCTTTCCCTTTCCCTACCTATTCCTCATCCTCTCCAGCTCCAGGGGCCAGTAGAAGAGTTGTTTGAAAAGTTATGTGTGTACCTGACTGAGAGATTATCTAATGAGAGCTATGTTATATTGAAATGCCCCTTTTAGCTAATAGATAAAAGAATCCTTTGTGAGTAGCAGTACAGAACCCTTAAATGTTTCTGTCTTTTTTGCCAGCACTGTTGGACTAGCCCTGATCCTAAAGGAACCATAAATAATCAAGCACACCTTTGGGCCTTTTGCTTGAATAAAGTAAAATAGAAATGAAACCAACCAATAAAGTTCCTTTGATGTTCCATCTATTCAAAAGAAACTGCAAAAATGACTTCCAGTTTGGGTCTCTTCAGAGACAGACTGAAATCCGCGATCGTGCGTGGTTTCAATCTGTGCTTGCCACTGGAGCTCCCCGATCCTTGGGATTCGGGGCTGAAGCCACCCCGTAGAGGTGGTGAAGAGGGGGGAGATTGCTAGCCAAGTGGAGGGGAGCCACATCTCTCCTCCTTTGCTGGTCTAAACTCCCTTCCCTGAAGGCAGTTGCAGCAGTGGTCAGAAATGGCCACCTCAAAGAAGAACCCGACTGGATAAGATTTTGCAGGAGGAAGACAAAGAGGAAAGCAGGACAGACCAGGCTAAACAACAGAGAACATCTAAGCAAGGTACCCTGAATCTAAAAGTACCTAGAGGGTTACTTCTAAGTACAATAAGATTTAAAGGTGTTGCACTTCAATTGGCAATCATAGGGGGAATTTTGCTTCTTAAGAATGTTGGAAGAAAACATATGAAATTGTAAACAAGACAGATGAAAGTATAAGTACAATGAATAAAAAGATATAGAAATTTAGCTAAAAGAAATACAATTGAATAAGAAGAAAATGAGATAATCATAAAAGAAAATTAAGATAAGTAAAGGAAGAAACAGTGAGAAGTTGGAAAAAGAGTAATAAGATATGAAGTTGAATACATAAGATGAATATGCATATAAAATTGTGTCAATATGAAAATGTGGAACCATGTATTTGTTTTGCTAAAACTCAATAAAACTTTATTTAAAAAAAGAAAGAAACAGCAAAAATGAAGTGATGAGCAAGGCTGGCTTTCCTTTTTGAATAGCCCTACAGCTGTAGATTGAACTGTCAATTTATTTAAAATAAATAATTCCATTTAACTATCACCTTTCCTACCTGCATTTATTTGAAAATTGAGGCAGAAAAGTTCTTGCTTTGTTTCTTCAGTTCACAACAGAGCATGGGTGGGAAGAATATATTTAACAGTCTGTGTATAATATTTTTCTTTTATATTCTTCCCCCTTTTCAATAATGCCTAGCTATTTTCCCTGTGCTTCCTTAGATAAGGGCAATGCAATTTCCTGGGCCTTCAGCTGTCAGATAAATTCTATGTCAACAGAAGAAAAAACAATCTTTGGAGAAGGTCAGTGCCTACTGGCTACAGACTAATAAAAAAAAAGGTGGGGGAAAGCTACACTGTAAAGCATCTCCTCTTTTCATTTTATCAGCAAACAAAGCCCACTGTAATTTCCTGGGTAGGCTTTATTGGTTTTGGTAGGAAATGAATCATCACTTGCAGGGTAATATAGCATTTTTCAGGGTAGCAACCATTCAATAAGTGTGAATAAATTTCCTTCTTCTACTAATTTGCTCGCTATTTCTATCAGATAAGTTAAAGCATTTGTTTTACATAAAAGAGCAGTAACCTGATGGAAAAACTATTAAGATGCAGAGAAAGTCTAGTATTCCCAAACTTTTTTTTTCAACAGGAGATGCTGGGTCATTTTATGAGGTCTTTTGCCACTTCAATGGGATGAAATGAGGATAGTGTTTAGAATATGACAATTCACACTGGCAGGTGTTTAAATTTGGACAATAAAATTAAGTAATTTTGTCAAATTAATCCAAGAATAATAATCTTTATTAATTGTGTAGAAAAAAGCCAATTAGGTATAGCAATTAGAGTACCCAGTTAACCAGGAGATCTAATCCTTCTTTGGATATTTGGGTGATCTTGGGCTTGTCATTCTCTCTCAGCCCTAGGAAGCAGGCACTGGCAAACCATTTCTGAAAATATTGCTAAGAAAAATTCAGGGAATCATTCAGGCAGCTGGTATCAACACTGACACAAAGATACCCAAAAAAAGAAGAAAAGGAAATAAACTATGATACTCTTAGCATCCCTTTACAAGCAGTGCTTGTTCAACATATATGAGGGTGGGGTAGACATATAGTCACATGAAAAAAATACATCCTCATTGAGTTTTATCACTTAACAGAATAACAGAGTTGTAAGGGACCTTGGAGGTCTAGTCCAAGTGGCTGTCCATTCTCTTCTTAAAAGTCTCCAGTGATGGAGCATCCACCACTTCTGAAGGCAAGTTGTTCCCTTGGTTGATTGTTCTCAACATTAGGAAATTTTCTTTAGTTCTAGGATGCTTCTCTTCTTGATTATTTTTTGACATTTGTTACCAGTCTTACTTCATTCTGAACTGTAGTTTTTCTGACTTCATCTTTACATATTCAAGCTACTTGTTGGTAATTAATTATGTTAATTATGCGCCTTTCCTTCTTTTATATACTTATACTTTTTGTCTTTCGGTTTGTCACAGAGTTCTTTGGGTAACTATGCTGGTTTCTTCTGGATTTCTTATTTTTCATGGTTTAAACTGGCTTTTATACAATTATACATTTATAATTTTCAGAGTTTCCCAAGTTTTTTGAATTGTTTTCCCTTTTAAAAATTTCATCCATGGAATTCTTCCCAAACTCTAAGTTTGTTAAAATCAGATTTTTTAAAGTCTAAGATATTGGTTTTTATTATGTTTTATTGTTTGTACTTGCATTATATTAAATTTCAATGTGACATGGTCATCTCTCCCAAAATTCTGGCAAAGTCCCCTCCTCCCCAATCACTTCTTCTGTGTTAGTAACAATTAAATCCAGTATATCTGGTCCTCTAGAACTTTTCTCCACCTTTTGGATGACGAAAGTGTCAGCTAGGTTGGTCGAGAACCTGTTAAAACTCTCATTTGATGCAACTTTTGTCTCCCAGGGCTTTTAGTTTAAAGCCCTTCTAATAAGTTGAGTCAGCCATTTTAGTTTACTTTATTGTCATTGCACTTCATACAACAAAATCAAACACCATCTTCAGTGCACATTGAAAATAAAACACAAACACACATCCTTCACCCTCCACACATTGAACTGAAATCTCCTGACACTGCATCAACACTGCACTATACAGTAGAATTCAAAAGAGCTACTGCCCTGGAATAGAAACTGTTTTTCAACCTATTTGTCCTTGTTCTTATTATTCTGTACTGTCTGCCAGATGGTAATAATTAAAAAAGAAAGGGTTCCCAGGAGGAGAGGGATCTTTGAGAATGTTTTGAACTTTCTTAAAGCAGCGTGAGTTATAAAGCTCTTCCAAAGAGGGGAGATGGCAACCAATGATCTTCTGGGTAATGACATTAACCCTCTGGAGTGCTTTCCTATCTGCCACAGTGCAATTGGCAAACCATACAGAGGTGCAGTAAGTTAAGATACTCTATATGGTGCAGCAGTAGAAGGTCACCAGCAGTTTTTCATTCAGTTGTTATTTTCTGCGAAGTCTCAGGTAGTATAATCTTTGCTGGGCCCTTTTGACCAGTGCTGCAATGTGAGCACCCCAGATCAGGTCTTCTTTTATGATAACACCCAGAAACTTAAAACTGGCCACTTGCTCCACTTGGTCTCCCTTGATAAGCAAGGGCTGGATGTCTGTTCTGTTCTTTCTATAGTCCACTATAAGCTCCTTGGTCCTATTGATGTTGAGGACCAAGTTATTGTCTCAATACATTTTCTCTGATTCTTAAGAGGTGCAGCCTATCCCTTGCCTAAAGTCCTTCATGTAGTTAATGCACGTACCTTTATGTAGGTAATGCAGACCATTATTACAGTCTTCATTATTTTTATGCATAACTCAAGATGGTAAACATATTTACTAATCCTTCCTTCAGCTATTTTCCCCACAACAGTGGGTGATTTGAGTTGGAAATTCAAAGAGGTCTTTAAACATACCAATATTTGTCACATTTTAAAGAATGACATTCTGAAAATTATTTCAGAACATCTTATAATAGTTGGCCTGCTTTCTTTTTTGCAGTATGCAGATTCATTCAACTTCAACCCTCATAAGTGGCTCCTAGTCAACTTTGATTGTTCTACTATGTGGTAAGAAGGAAATATAAGAATTATTAACAGTGTTATCACATGACATTTCTCTATAAAGGAATATGGCAGGAGGCAGATTTAACTGGAGTATCTGTGTACCATTACTCTAGTTTACTCTACTGATCCTACCAATTGATTGCTCCTTCTTAATTTCTTAAGTTAAAAGTGACTCGACAAACTTTAAAATAAGCTGAATATCATTCAGTGTAGTCCAAGATCCCTTAGTTGCCTCTTCTTAAGAAGGAATTGCATGAATTCAAACTCTTTCTTCCTAGAAAAGCAAGCCAGATTATTATGATGAAAAAAAAAACCCACAGAAAGAATTTCCACAATTTGTTGATATCTTCCTTTGACATAAGGAATCAAGCAAACATGAGATGGTATGCATTCCATTCTGTCTCATTCATGATAAACAATGCCTTGTGCAGAAAGAATTACAATTTTTGGCAGAAATCCCCCACTCACTGTGTTAAACCAGATTTTATATGATGTCTCACTCTATCCCTAGAATGTACTAGAAATTTGAAAGGAAAACATGCAAAATTTATGTTACAGAGTATTTGTTAGTGGCGAGGATGTCATATTTAGATTTATTTAGATTTATGTCATATTTAGATTTATTAAATTAAATATTTATCAGAGAAGGACTTTGTACACTTACTTGACTTCAACACTGATTAATTCATTAATCTTTGTAGTCAATTCTTTTTCTTTTATAGAATTGTAGACTTGGAAAGGATCCTAGATATTACCTAATGCAACCCTAATTAATTAAAGAGAGATTAAACTTTAATCTCCAGTTAACACTTCTCCATTTATTAATCTGAATTGATTTAAATTTATATCTCTATTTCTAGCTTTCATAGAAATAGATAAACTTTTAAGTAAAGCAGTGACTGTCTATATTCAATACCTGTGCAGGGTGAAGAAGAGACTGGATTTAACATGTGCCTTTAAAATAGATCCTGTTTACTTGAAGCATGATCATGATGAATCTGGTAAACTGCCATTAAATAATAATAATTTATTTTTTCTTAATGTAAATAATCTTGTCCAGTTTTTGCATGATGAAGTTAAGATAGAGAATAAGAGTTAACAAGATTCACAATATCTCCCTATTCTTTGTTTGATTTCTCTCACTTGAACATCATTTTTGAGAGAGGTACTGAATTGCACTGTCACTGAATTTTGAAGTTTGCACTCAATTTCCTTTTTGAATAATCAAAGGAATGGGCATATTGTGGAATGTAGCATATTATCGAGATATTTGAAAAGCATGCTAGACTATGGTGGAAACACAAAATGGTGTTTTAGGCTCAGTTTATCTGTAGTTATATAAAAACAAGATTAAAATCTGAACAAAAAACTGAGCTAAAGAGCCATACAAATATTTCTTCAGATTTTTCTAATGTAGTTAGTAAAGATTATTTTCTAAGCTTTGAACTTTCTGAAAGATGTTTATTCAGAAAAATAACAGAGTTGGAAGGGATTTTTGGAGTCTTCTAGTTCAACCCTGCTCAAGCAGAAACTCTATACTATGTCAGACAAATTGCTGTTAAAAACTTCCAGTGATGCAGCTTCTGGAGTCAAGCCATTCCATTCCAAGGAGAACTTCCTGACACTGTGAACAATTAATCAATGGAATAATGGATCAGTGGATTAATTGTTCTCACTATCAGGAAGTTTCTCCTTAATTCTAGGTTGAATTTCTCTTTGATAAGTTTCCACTCATTGTCTCTTGTCCTGCCTTCAGGTGTTTTGGAGAATAAGCTAGTACCCTCTTCTTTGTGGCAGCCCCTCAAATATTGGAACACTGCTATTATGTTACCTCTAATCCTTCTTTTCATTAAATTAGACATACTCATATATTGAATTTCAATATGATATTTCCTAAATTTCCTGCAACTTCAGCCTCCTCTATCATTTCCTCTCTATTTGTAAGAATTAAATCCAGTACAGTTGACCTTCTGATTTCCTCCTCTACCTTTTGGACAACAAACTTATTTGTCAGGAATTCATTTAATATCCCTAAGGTCTTTCATGCACACCTTAACTAACTGATTAGCATTTCCTCTACTTGGTTGAGTAGCTTATAGCATATACCTGTGACAATGTCAATCCTTTTTCCTTTTATCTTAACTCAAGCGCATTCAAGATTTTTATCCTTTGTTGTTGTTGTTTTGCATTTCTAGAATAGTTATTTCTTAAATATAATGCAACTCACCCTCCTCTTTTGTTAAATCTGTTTCTTTTGAACAATTTAAATTCTTCTAACAGTAGGTTCCAGTCGTTGATTGCATCCCACCAAATCTCAGTAATAACTACTGTCATGTACTAGGACTTCAAGTTTCCCCTGTTTGTTCCTCATACTTTTAGCATTGGTGTATAGGAATCTGAACCTTTTTGACTCACCTTGTGTATGCTTTCTAACTTTGTTATATTTCTGTTTCTTTTCTTCCCCAGCACTCTTTATCTCATTCTTTACAATATCTTGAGGTTTACACTTGAGTCCTAAAAATTGGTTTTCCTTCTTTTCCAATTTTAATTTAAAGTGCTTCAAATAAGCCAAGCTAGTTATTTTCCAAGCACATTTTTCCTGATCCGTGTGAGGTGTACCTTATATTCTGCCAGAAGCCTTTATAAGTAATGCAGACCATGGTCTAGGGATCCAAGGTTCTCTCAGTGGTACCACCCATTAAGGCAAAGGTTTACTTCTAAAATTCTCCATTCCCTTATTGGATGTTGACCTTTCATTTGAAGAACAGATGAACATTTGTGCTCCTTACTCTTTGGATTTCATGCCTAGCTGCTCATAATAGATTGATATAGTTTTCAGGCTCTTTGTTGTATCTTTCATCCCCACATAAAAGACGAAGAAGGAATAATAATTGTGGGATTAATTATTTTGGTAAACCACTCATCACATCTTTAATCTTTGCTTCATTGTCCGATTTACAAGTTGCTGATTCCATTCCTCAGAGAAGTGAGTCTTCTATCAGCTACATGTGCCTATTTTTTTCTTGGGGAAGTCTGGTCTCTACTTTTCTTCTTATCATCTGTACACTTGATGATGTCCCTTCTCCAGATGTTTGCACCAGAGGTAGTATTTCAGCAGGTTCTAACCAGTTCTGGAGAACTAGTAGCAGAAATTTTGAGTAGTTTTAGTTTACTTTATTGTCATTGCACCTCATACAATGAAATCAAACACCATCTTCAGTGCGTATCACGACCATGACCATAAAAATAAACACAAACACACGTCCTTCACACTTCACACATTGAACCGGAAACCCCTGACACCACACCAACACTGCATTATACAGCAGATTTAAAAAGAGCTGCTGCCCTGGGATAGAAACTGTTTTTCAGCCTATTTGTCCTTGTTTTTATTATTCTGTACTGTCTGCCAGATGGTAATAGTTCAATGAGATGAATTGAATGAGAGGATGAGATGGATCTTTAAGAATGTTTTGAACTTTCTTTAGGCAGCGCGAGCTATAAAACTCTTCCAAAGAGAGGAGAGGGCAACCAATGATCTTCTGGGCAATGACATTAACCCTCTGGAGTGCTTTCCTATCTGCCACTGTGCAATTGGCAAACCATACAGAGGTGCAGTATGTTAAAATGCTCTCTATGGTGCAGTGGTAGAAAGTCACCAGCAGTTTTTCATTCAGTTAGAGTAGTTCAGAGAACCGGCAAATACCACCTCTGACTGGAGATTTTACAGTATCCTTCCCCTGCCACATCCACCAAGCCATGCCCATGGAACTAGTAGTAAAAATTTTTGAATCCCATCACTGGTCTGCACACTTTCTTCCAGGGAAAGGATAGGAAATCAATTCCTCAACTCCAGTGGGATTGGATTGGACTGGACTGAGCAGATCTTGTTTTCAGCTTTTCCACCCCCTACGTGTGATATGTTAACCATTGGTCTATCTCTAAAAGTTCATTTTTTTCTGGTATGCATTTGTTCTTAACTGTATTGAGTTTGGATACAATCTTCTTCCTTTAGTTTCTCACTTTGTTGTTTGAGTTTCAGATTTACCTTTTATCTTTCACTTTTACTTTGACCATTAACTTGCAAAATATAGTGAGTCTTTGAAAGGCAATCTGTTCATACTATGTAGTTTCACAATGGCCAAGCAATTAATTGTGTTCCAGAAGCAGAAAAAAATACTCCTTATTTTATGTTAATTGATATTCTAACATTCAAGTTTTTATTTACTACCTAGCCATTACCATATGACTTTTAGCATCGAAAAGATACTCTTTTATAACCTGTATACAGCATGTGCAACTTTAATTAAGTTCATATGGACTAAAGAGAAATAAGACTGAAGTTTATAATTATAGTGACTAAGAGTAGACTACATTATGCTAATCAGCTTCTTTTCAAGAGGTTACTAGTGTATCATTAGCCACATGGTGTGTTACAAAACATGCAATTAGTTATCCATCAGCAATTGCCTCCAGCTTTGCTCTTGCCCTGCAACTATTAA
The DNA here is from genome assembly GCA_033807585.1 of Hydrophis major. Taxonomy (NCBI): domain Eukaryota; kingdom Metazoa; phylum Chordata; class Lepidosauria; order Squamata; family Elapidae; genus Hydrophis; species Hydrophis major. The sequence goes on along the minus strand of CM066343.1, from coordinate 96,866,636 downwards.
ATCAATACTTAGTGAGATAGACTAGTAAGCTTTTCAGCTGCTTATCTGGTATTGTGGTTCAATTCTTTCTGAAATCTACTTGGTTCATTGAGATGAAATATGTACTCTCAATTCTGTATATCTGATGATATTCTGAGGAAATTGGTGTTTTATAAATACATAAATTGGAATATTAACCATTTGAATCTTGATATTAATTGGTAAAAATGTATTCCAATCACACATTTGCTATATTAATGGGAACAAAAAGGCTGGAACATATGTAGGACAGACAGAATTTACCGCTAGCATACTCTTCCCTGCTGTAGCCCCCAAACTCAGTTTAATCCAAGGGTCTTCAAACTTGGCAAGTTTAAGACTTGTGAACTTCAATTCCCAGAATTCCTGAACTAACATGACTGGAGGAGGAATTCTGGGAGTTAAAGTTCATAAGTCTTAAAGCTGCAACGTTTGAAGACTCCTGGTTTAATAGGTCAATGCCTAGTATTATTAGGAACAATGTTATCTTTCCTACATTGGACTGGAAAACTGTTTTTAGAAAGCTATTGGGAACTATAAGTAAAGTATAGTATTATTGGCAGCTTTTTAAAAACACAAAAATATTTTGGATTGTTATATACTGGAAATGATATAGATTCACTGGGAATAAATTTATTTTTGGATATGTTATGTAGTTTGGCTTGTGTCAAATCAAAGCTAGTAGAAGAAAATATATTTGAAAAGGTTTGATGAAATTGATGAAATTGAAATACCATTCCCATCCCTCTGAAATTTTAGAATTTTATACTGACTTTATTTACTAACCACTAATTTGGCACTTAGAGTACTCACTGGAAATCAGTTTGAGACAGCTTTAAAAAAGTGAAGAGAGTCATTCTCATAAATACATTAGTTCATTGGATTACTAGATATTAATTCATTGGATTATATCTAGCTCTACAATATCCATCTACCATAGAATGGCATCCAATAACAGTTTTTTTTCCTGTCTTTCCCTCATATCCCCATATACAGTTTGAAGAGGTGAAAGTCAGACACAAGGGACTATGAAGAAAGAGGTGGTGGTGGGAAATTGTATAGGTGTAAAAACAAAGATCCATTCATCCTACATTCAGTGTAATCCATTATATATATTTCTACCTTTACAATGCACCTTGAAAGGAATTAATTCCCAAGTGGCTGCTCTGTGAAGTAAGAGATTTCTGTTAGAATGATGTTGCTGTCTGTACATCTGAGAAACACACCATAACTTACTTGCTCCTGTGTTTTGAGTCTAAAGAATTCAATATTTTCAGAATTATCTTCCAATATCTATCAGAGAAGAGGAGGTTGACTTACTCTCCAAAACATCTGAAGGCAGGACAAGAAGTAATGGATGGAAGATTATGAAAGAGGGATGCAACCTAAAATTAAGGAAACACTTCCCAACAGTGAGAATAATTGATCAGTGGAATGTCTTGCCTCCAGATATCATGGGTACTACATTGTTGGAAGTTTTCAAGAAGAGATTTTTGAAAACTTTTGAAATAGGCTCTCCTTCTCAAGCAGTGGGTTGGACTAGAAGACCCTCAAGGTCCCTTCCAACTTTATTATTCTGTATTCTAAATATATTGCATGTGATTGCAATAGGCCAATAGAGCTGATGTTCTACTGAGTGAGGGATTTTACAAATTGTCTAGAGAAATATAATGCTGGAATTATATTGACTATCAAATAAAATAAAGTATATAACTGGATAATTCCTTAATTTTCTTGTTGAAGTATTTTAAATACTTAAAATATTTAAGTATTTTAAACTTTGGATAGCTCTGTTCAGTTGTAGTAGAAGGAAATTTTCTGAAATATTCACAATAGCTTCAACTATGCAGAAAATTTGGCATGGCAGGTCATTTGTGTGTAGTATTTGTGGATTTTCTATGCATGTATACATTTCTACACATGCATACAGTCTGATTTGCACTTTGTACCAAATATATACTCAGTCAAATTACAACAGTATTATACAGGTGCATTTTTCATTGAAGCTCAGGTATATTTGCCATATTTTGGAATATATAGATTAGGCTACCTGAGGTATCGTAAGGCAAAATTATGAATTCTTACTTACAATAATATTGAATTCTTTTTCTTTCACCCATCCCCAACTCTTTACAGGATGCATTACAGATTACAGAGTAAGTACTCTTTTCCCTGTAAGAATAATATTCTATATTCTACAATTGCCAAGATAAAAGGAAATGGCTGAATACAATCAAAACTTTGCTCTTCAGATATTGGAAAGACTAGAGAAAAGATGCCTGAGACAAGAACACAGTTGGGGAAGGATACATTTTGCCTGGGTTCTCTATATCCTGCCTGTTGTTTTGTGTCCTACACAATTTCAGCTTGACAGAGCATCTGCTTTTTCAGATTCTTCCTTCTTCCTTATTATTCTAATTTTATTTATTAAGAAGTCTGACAGTGTTTAATCTATAGTTCCTCTTGATGACAATTCTATTCTGAATAAGAAATCATTTGTGTTTTATTCTCCAGCACTGGCAGATTCCTTTAGGTAGAAGATTCCGTTCTTTGAAAATGTGGTTTGTGTTCCGAATGTATGGTGTGAGTGGATTACAAGAATACATCCGCAAGGTGAAGATATTTTGTTTTACTAATAAAAGAAATGGGGCAGGAAGAAAAATGTATTTAGTTCACAGATTATCTAAAATTAATTTAATACAGACTCCAAATGTAATGTGTTCATAAAACCAGTTATATGTTGATATTTATAATTTCTGAATTTTGAGATGCAGTTTTATAAACATGCATACGAAGATGCAATTTTTGTGGAAAAATACAGATAGTTTTCAACTTACAATCAGTTGCCTGAAAGTTATGACAGATCCTGGAAAGCTATTTATGACTTGGTCCTAAAGTTACAGCTGCTACAGTGTACCCATGTTTATTTGTCCTTATGACTGAAAACAGGGGTGCTGCACACCCCCAACCCCACCTATCTTCCCTACTACATTGTATTCTTGCAAGCAGTGGTAGGCTCCTCTCAGTTCACACTGGTTCGCCTGAATCATATGTTAATTTTTTGACAAGTTTGGAGAACCAGTTGTTGGAAGAAATCTTTTCCCACTTTACAGGACTAATCCTGCAAGGAACACAGGAAGGAAAGATTCTAGTGTGGTTGTATTTCTAGCCTAATCCTTATCTTAATTGCTGCTCCTGCTGTTTTAAGTGTGCCTCTGGGTTAAGCTTTGTTATATTGTAACAGCCTTAATAGTTCTTGGCAGTAAGCCCAGGCTTTCTGTTTGTAGCTGAGTTTTTCCAGAGCTTCTCTGGAGTCTTCCCCCCTGGAGTTTTTTGTGGTACTTTTATTCCTAGGGCTTGAACAGTTATTTACAGAAGAGTTGGCATAACCATAGAAGAAATGGCAAGCTTGGCATTCTCTCTGATTTTTTTACTGCCTTTCTGAGGGCGTGTGATTTTTTCCTTGAATCTGGATGATTACCTTAGGATATCCTGTGAGACGAGTGAGACTAGCTGGCTAATGATGCTCCTTGGTGCTTTCTCAGTTCACTGAGCACAGGAGTCTCTTGTCTATGGGGATTGTTCAGTCAACCAGGTCATGGTTGTCCCAAAGGTTCTTTTTTCAAGAGACAACTGGACTTTCTTGGTTTCCAGAAAGTCTAGTTGCCTCTTGAAAAAGCATCTTTGGGACAGGAGTCTCTTGCATTGCTTCTGAGTGGGCAAGGCACATAATTCCTCACTGATAATAAATGGATCCTCCTTCCAATTTGTTATAGTTTGCTCTCAGATGGCATTTTAACATAGCACCAATTGTAGAAAGTTAGCACCCACCCATCTCCTAGAAGAATGAAATATTTTGAGAAATATTAAAAAGGAAGAATATATTTCCCTGGATGAGAAATAGAGAATCATGTTTTCTTAGAGGGAGAAAGTAGCCCCCACATTCCTTAATTAGAGAAAAGAGCTTTAATTAAAAAGAGCCTCAGTGGCACAGTGGTCAGAGTGCAGTACTGCAAGCTAGTCCTTTTGCAATTTGGCAGATTGAATCCCACCAGGCTCAAGGTTGACTCAGCCTTCCTTCCTTCCTTCCAAGATGGGTAAAATCTGGACCCAAATTGTTGGGGGCAATATGCTGACTCTGTAAACTGCTTTGAGAGGGCTGTAAAGCACTATAAAATGATATATAAGTGCTATTGCTATTGCTATTAATAGCCCACAGTAGATGTCAGCACTTAAGAGATAAAAAGATAGCTATATTCATGGGCAAAAATTCCCTGCAAGGTCTGAACAAAGACAGAATGGGATTAGTCCTCACTCAAGATGTTAATTTGTTAATTTTCTCTTTAGCTTGGTATTTTGTATGCCCACCCACTTTCTAGAGAGCTTAAATGACCTCTCTGCTAAAGGGTTTCATTTTATGGCTGTATTTTAACTGTATTAATTCCTCCATGTGCTCTAGCACCCTGACTCTAGGGTTCAGGTATTGCTGAGAAAAAGGAAAGTATTCAGACAGAATGGTTTAGTTTTCCATGACAGCTATGACTCATTGATCTTCAGTGTGTTTCCCCCCCATTTCTAAACTAATTATTGTATTTAAGGCAAGTTTTTGCAAGCAAAGAAGTCTTTTACATTTTTGTACAGGTAATCCTTGACTTACAACATTTCATTTAGTGACCATTCAAAGTTACAATGGCACTGAAAAATGTGACTTATGCCTGTTTTTCACACTTATGACTGTTGCAACATCCCCATGGTCAAGAGAGGCCGGGTGAGGCTCAGCGCCCCTCGACCTGAGTGACATCAAGTTGGTCATACTCACTCAGTCACATGACCACCCAACCAGGTCCACTCAGCCAGTCTTTAGGGCAGAGAACTGGTTGTTAAAAAACGTCGAAGCCCCTCACTGCTTGTAAGCATTCTACCTCCCCTGCCAATAGTTCCACACTGTTCTTAGGACTGATACCACCACCCAAGCTGCACACGCTCCTCTTCATTTAACTTTTGAAAAGTTTTGAAACCTTTCATAGTGCTGGAATGGGCCACTTTGTTGTTTAGTGGATGGTACAATTCTGGAATCACATTGTATGGTCCAGGGACAAACCTGGGGCCTGGACATTTCCAAAAGGCTGTGCAGACCATGTTAGCAAAACAGAAAGGATTGCTTTGTCCCTTGACTACATGATGCAATTCTTGAATCAGTTGCTATGTTACCAGTGGCTGAGTTGCTTTTTGGTAGTTATAAATATTGCTGCTTCTTCCAGAATTATGTCAAATAGCTACAGGACAAAGCAGTCCATTCCAGCACTCTGGAAGGTTTTGGAGCTTTTTAGAAAGTAAGGTGGGCATTTAGTTTTGTGGAATGAAAATCTGGCCTAAGGCTTAGGGATATCTAGTGAGATATCCCTAGGGGGATATTTCCTTAGAGGAGGCCTGTGGAGATCCAAGGGGCAGGAAGTGGAGGGTTGTGAGGAGTGGGTGAGGCCTAGGGAAGGTCAGGAGAGAGCTAGGATTAGATTCAGTTGACCTAACCCTAACTGTCCCTCATCCCTGAGGCATACTGTGCTTCACTTAATGATGTGCATGTTCATTTAACATTGGAGAAAGCAAGGATAGTAGAATCATTAAATGAGATGCTTATTGACTATCATGACCTTAATGGGCAGACTCCATTGTGGTTGTACCTCTAGGAATACTAATATGTACTGTATTCATGAATACAATATACAAATGTGTTGAAATATATTTCATATATATAAAATACATATACAATTATTTATAAAGGTATGGTCATCTTTAGTAAAATTGCTATATCCAGGTTTTATCCAAATGATTTCCCAAGCCCAGATCAAGGTTCTAAATTTCCAAAGAGATAAAGCCCAATTATAGACTAAAGAACTGCCATGGAAATTATTCCACGAATATATTATAGTCAGGTGAAATTTTAAATGCTGGAAGCCATGTTAGTATGTGCCAGTTTGGAATACAGAAAGGGACTATGAAAGGAGTATGATGTACTTCCATGTAGCAATAGCAATAGCATTTAGACATATACCGCTTCATAGTGCTTTACAGCCCTCTCTGAATGCTTTAGAATCTACATATTGCCCCCAACAATCTGGGTCTTCATTTTATGGATCTTGGAAGGGTGGAAGGCTGACTCAACCTTGAGTTGATCAGGATCGAATTGCTGGAATTTAGTAGAATTAATCTGTAATACTGCATTCTAGCCACTATGCCACCACAGCTCATGTAGTCAGGTTCCTCCAAGGAATCACCATGTAGTTACCATCCAAAACTCTTTGTCCAGTAGTTTTCCAACTCCTAGAGACAGGATTCATGCAGACTGGGCAGTCAAGGCAGCAGCTGAGAATTAGGAGAAGTGGGGTCAGTTTCTCCTTGTCAGATCTGTTTGCTGTTTCTTCTGGTTTCCCTTCTGCCTCATTGATTGATGATTTATACGCCAAAAACAGAACAGCATGGTTGAAGTATTGTTTATTCCCATAAGAATTATATAACTATTGCTTACACTTTTAATGAAACATGTTTGTATTCTGTAACAAGTCGAGCTATGATACAGTCACCAAACCACAGCCACAGAAATAAATCTTCCTGTTCTATGCAATACTTTAGTACCTAGATATAATAGCCCCAAATATATAGTATATAAAATGTTGGGCTTCATTGTTTTAAGGTAGGAAAAGTAAATATGCCCTTCTGTAACTCACTGACACCATGCCTGTTGTCCATGATTTTTTTGAAAAACTGGGAAGGGACGTTTAAAGTCTTGTTTTGGAAAGTTAAATGCATTTAAAAGTTACCTTGATTTGCTACTCCTTCCTTTTGTCAATTGTTCTGAACTGTTTTAACAATTCCCTTTTGGAGAAAAGATGAAGAAAAATTAGAACTGAAACACTCTGTTCTTTCCCTGTCTTCTTCTTCTTGCATCATTTCTACTCTTTATTTTTTCTTTTGTTAGAATACTAATATACAACTCTTTTTGGTCTTTTTAATATTTTTCATGCACATGTAACCTACTTTTGGCAGACTTCCTTAGAAACTCTTGTTCCATTTTCTACAGTTGTCATTTTAATCTTTTTGGTTAGTTAAAAAGTTCCTGGGCATTTTACAGGTTTCCTAAGCTGCCCCTTCTTTTTCTTTCTCAGTGGAGTGGTATGCAAATATACTTTCAGTATCATGTTTTGCAGACATTCTTAACCCTCCTAAAGTTCATATCCATCCAATATTTATATAGTTTATTCATAATTATAAACCACTACTTGTTGTAAATTGCAGTTATATGCATGCATTTATTTCTATATGACCTTTCTCCATACTGTATGTGACTTTGAATCTTCCTATATCTGTATAGTATTATAGATCTTCAGTTCTTATCCTGCATTGCAGTCTAAATCTTAAAGGCTTTGGCGCCCTCCTCTGACTCTATTAAATACTGCTCATTATAATTGATTATACTAGATTTTAAAAATTCAAATAAAGCAATTACATGGTTTGAAAGAGGGGTCAAAGAGGCCATCTGTGTCAAAATTGAACAGCCCTTTTTCAATGGAGATGGAGGGAATACGACATTATTTATCTCCAGTCTACAACACAGTCCTTTCAACAGTTCCAACAGTTCCATACCCATTTGCACTACTCAGGTGATCCTGACAACACAGATAATACTGGGCTTAAGACAGAGCCTTGAAATACCCCACTGCATATTTCCTCCCATGTAGAAGTAGTGGATACAATACAATAAGATTTAATTAGCATGATCTATTTTTGATAAACCCATGCTGGCTTCCACCTATCACTTTGTTAATTGCTAAATGCTAAAAAATAATCCCTGATAGATTATAATTTCCAGAATTGTTCCAGATATTGATGTCAGGATGATTGGTCTGCAGTTTCCTGGATCCCACCACCACCACCACCACACACACACACACACACACACACTTTGAAGACTGGAACCACATCAGCTCTTTTTCCTAGAGCTCATTATTCCACCCTAGTAATTCCACCATAAGGAATAGAAGACCGGGTTACTAGGCATAAGTCAAAAAACAGTGAAGGGTAACTTTTGCTAGTTTGGTATATGTCTTTTCTGACATGGGAAGGCTTATATCTAATATGGGAAGGCTGCTTCTCTTGTTGTGGAAGATGTGTGATGCTTTCTGGATCCTTTTAGTCTGTTCATCTTAGATTACTGATGGGGGAAAGATAATAGTCAGAATATTCTATGGAAGGCAATGGGAGAGTGGGTGATTTTATTTATGATGGTTAGTGAAGGCTCACTGTGTCCTTTGAATAATATCAAAAGAAATAAGTGTTTAACATTTGAGGAAGAGGAGATGTCAGAAAGCAAATTTTAAGGACTGTCAGAAAGCAAATTTCTCATTAACATATTAAGAGCAACTGCATTCTCTTTGCTGATGATGTAAAGCTGTTCAATACCACAGACAATACTGCTACCCTTCAAAAAGACCTTGACTATGTATCAGAATGGTCAAACAAATGGCAACTTCAAATCTCAACAAATAAATGCTCTGTCTTACATAAAAAAAATCAGAAAATAAAATACAAGCTGAATAGTCAAGACTTTGTTGATGATCCAAGCTCTGTCAAGGACTTTGGAATACTCATCTCTAATGATCTAAGTGCTAGAGCCCACTGTAACTACATAGCCAAAAAGGCATTAAGAGTTGTTAACCTAATGTTAGCTTTTTCTCTGGTAATATTACACTACTAACTAACATTTGCTAGACCAATACTCGAATACAGCTCATCAGTCTGGAACCCACATTACGTATCTGATATTAACACAGTTGAGAAAGTCCAGAAATATTTCACAAGATGAATTCTCCACTCCTCTACTCGTTGCAGAATACCTTATGCCACCAAACTTGAAATTCTAGACCTAGAAAACCTAGAACTACGCCGCCTTCAGTCTGATCTAAGGATAGTGTATAAAATCATACATTGCAATGTCCTACCTGTCAATGAATACTTCAGCTTCAACCATAACAATACAAGAGCAAACAATAGATACAAATTCAAGGATAATGGCACTGAACTTGATTGCAGGAAATATGACTTCAGCAACAGAGTGGTCAATATCTGTACTACTCTACCTGACTCTGTGGTTTCTTCCCCAAACCCCAAAAACTTTAACCTTAGACTGTCTACTATTGACCTCACCCCTTTTCTAAGAGGTCTGTAGGGAGCGTGCATAAACCAATGTGCCTACCATACCTGTCCTATTGTTTCTTTTTATTTTTCTTATATGTACCCATTTCACGTATTCATCACTATGTATATATTTATACCTATTATCTTGTAAGAGATTGACAAATCAAAATAAATAAATAAATAAATAATAAATAAACTCACATACCATGCCAAGGGAGGCATCCATTTAGATCTAATCTCTGAATCAACTGAAGGCTGGTTCAATTGATTTTTTTCAGCAGCATTTTAGGAGTGCTGCCTTTTTTTAGGTTCAGAAAGAGTGACTGGTCTAAAATTCAAACTGGTGTAAAGCAGGAATAAAATTCAGGTTCCCCCCATTCCTAGTGCCTGTATGTTAGCTACCAAACCAGAGTGTATAATGACAGAAGAACAGTAATGAGGAACGTTTCCTTACAGCACAGATCTTCTATGCCTGGGCTTCCACACATAACTTCTGGATACATAAGGGAATCACCTTGTGTATTGACATAGTGAGATGGAAACGTACTGGTATTTTGCCACTGTCTTACCCCCAATGCATACCCCAGCTAGGCTCTTACACAATCTTTGGCCAGATTCACCACTGAACTTCCTCCAATAGTACTCTAAGTGTCTGGTCTGTTGCTCCCTCTCTCTGAGTCTCTCAACAGGCAGTTATCTAAAAAGAATTTATAGTTTATTGGTTTCAGCAGCCAATTAAATGTTGGATAGAATTGCCAGACAGGGTAATTTGAATGTAGCCATTTATATAAAAAATATCAGCTAAGCATTATTGATTGACAGATTTATTACTTATCAGTGTGGAGAAAAAAATAGTTTAACTTACAAACAGTGTTGCCTCCAAAGTAGTTGAAAAAGTATGTGAGAAAAATAAGAAAATACTATTTTCAAACTGGATAATTTGGGTCAGTTTCAGCTTGCTTATCCACAGAGTAGCAAAGCAACAGAAGCTTTGTTTCAGATACAGGTTCCTAATAAATAGTGAGTCATCTTCAAGTTTCAGCAAGGTAGATCAGCCCTAAGAATTACATATGAATGTAACCCAGTCAAATTACCTTATCAACGATACTGGCAGAACATAACCAAACTAATTCAAGAGTCACCATTTTGGAAAACACAAGATTTACAATGGGTAAAGCTTTACTATATTACTGCTTGTTTTCTTAGTGGTCAGGCAGGAAGCAGCAAGTGTGACATGAGGCTAAGGTAAGATAAGGTAAAATAAGATAAGGTAAGGTAAGGTAAGCTGAAAACTTTCTCAGGGGTGCCTAGTCTTTGAACACTGGCACAAACAGGATCTGGGCCTTGGCCTCTGCCAAACCAGGCAGACCTGACATTCTGTCCCCCTTGACAGAGATGTTAGTCCTGCAAAGGAAAAATAGAAGAGGGGAGGGAGAGAAACATAACGTTTCTTAATTAGCAAACAGTTTAATGGGTTTATCTGGGTATCAGTCATGGAAATTTAAAGCTATTTGGAAGCTTTAATATGTTGGACCTTTCCCCATTAAAAGGATTTTTAACCCAGTGAGGACTGGAACTGTCAAAAACATTGTATTTCATTGAAACCTGAAATCCCTGCATCCTGAATTGCAACCAACCTGAGACCACATTACAATTGAGGGAGAACAGCATTTTGGAGTCATAGACATTTTGGTCTCCCATATACACCAGGGAAAAACCCAGTATTTGATAGCTGAGAAAGACTTTAACTCCCTGAGAAACTGAATGGGTCCCAAAATATTAAGGCCTCCAAACTGTGTAAAAATTCCACGACCGATAACCAGATAAACCCCAATGAACTGTTTGCTAACTAAGAAATTTTCTATGTCTCTGGCTGTATGATTGGGTATGGGGTCTTCAAAGAACTTACAAATTTCTGTCATGAAGTGGTCAAAGTTTCTCAGTACTGGGGCGTCACCATTGTGGAAGGTGACTATTCATTCTGCTGTGATCCCCTCCAATGCCAAGGTCATGCACTGCACCTTAACATCTTTGGTGGCTATTTCTGATTCTATACCTTACATGTTATGTCCAAACCAGCTTCAGGAAGAAGCCCAAATGCTTGGGGGTCTCCATTGAATTTTACTCCCAGGGCTGCTGTCTTTCATCCTCTCTGCTATGCTGGTGCTGCCCTGTAGCTGGTGCAGGCTGGGCTGCAGACCAAGTGTTGGGGTATATGCTGCTGCTGGGAGGCTTGCTACTGCAGCTATCGTGGCAGCAGAGGTGGTTGCTCCATCACTCACTGTGGCTGGAGTTGGCTGGTCAGTGGGATGTGTCACTTGGATTAGGGTCTGTATACCATGAGGTTTCCAAAAGTCCATTCAGGAACTTTATTGCTTGCTCCAGCATCCAGTCCTCACTCTCGAGTTAGCCTGTACTCAATTCTTCCTCCAATTCCTCCAGCTCCATTCGCATCTCTTGCTGGAGGCTACTGGCCCCCGCCCATGGGTGAATGTCACTCCCATGGGTTTCTCTTCCCACTCTTCCATTTTTCCAATCTTGAGGGGCCATCAGAGCCACTCAGAGCCCTTCAGGAGGGGCTTTCAAGGATGCCTCTCCCCAGGTTTCGATTTCTTCCTGGTTGCTTCCTTGAGCTGACATTTTTTTCATAGTCCCCATGGACCAGGGGTTGACCACAACTGCAGAACTAACCTAATGTCATACCTGCCCAATCTGATCACTTAGGAAAGAAAGATCCTCAACTACATTTGATTAAAGTAAAGGCTTCTTTTACTAAAGGTGTTGGCAAGTCAAGCTCTGAGTTTTCCTGCACTCAAAAGATACAGAAAGGTTTGCCCATCCCTCTCCTGTGAGCAGTCTGTTTCCAGACAATCGGAGCTCATCAAAATGCTTTGAGAACATCAAGATATTTGGGGGAATCTGCATATTTTCTCAGGGTACCTGGCCTTGGGATGCTGTCATTCCTCCTCCCTATTTCTCATTACATATACACACAGTTTTATTGCCCTTACATCTCCCCCACCCTTTTCTAGCCTTTGATTGCAGGATGGCTATGAGGCACCAAACTGAACCAGGCAGAACTGACAGGTTGATTGAGAACATACATACATACGTACATACACACATATGTAAAACCTTTGGTGCATGGCAGATAAAAGAGTAGATGGGAAGGATGTTCTTTCCAATTCTGCAATTCTTGTTTATTTTTTGGATGAACACCAATTCCATAAGAGACATAACTTTTCTTTATTGTTTTAGCATGTTAGGATCGCACATGAATTTAAGGACTTGGTACTACAAGATGATCGATTTGAAATTTGTGCTGATGTCATACTGGGATTGGTATGCTTCCGATTAAAGGTAAATGTGGAGAATTTTTCAGTTTCTACAACCCTTATTTTGTTTTAACACTTTGCTTATATAATAATTTATAGGAAATCAGAGTTTCTTACTGACAGCTAAAAATAAAGCAGATACTTCAATTGTCTGACTTGTATTTTGATTTATAGGATAAATGTAACATACAATTTAATTAATCAATATTTATATTTAATCACTAATTGAATATTTGGCTTTCTCAGATCACTGCAGAATGCTTTTTATCTTACATTTCTAAAAGCTTATTTTACTTCAAAGGCAAATGTATTAACCTTTATGACACTGCTTTGCTTTTTCTTGAAATACCTTAAATATGCTTGGTGATCAGAGCTTTTCCAGATGTCTGATGCCAACTCTTAACTCTGAAAAACTGCAGCATCTTCTTTAAATGAGTAAAATTGTTATCAGTCAATAGTGAGGCTTTTCTATATTTTCAGCACTGATTATGATAGCTATAGAACGTTTCCAGTATTCTTAAAAATATCATCAGCTCTCTCTTAATACCAATTTTGACAAGGAAGATCAAAAAAATATCCCTTAAACACAGTGACCCTTAACCACATTTTTTTTTACATTTTGAGAGATAATAGCGTGTGATCATTAGCTTATCGCTTGAGTAGTGACACAATAAGATTTTATATGATTAAATAGGTGAATACAGTTTATAAAAAGCAAAGAAAATTAAGGAAATTAACCTTTCGACTGCCCTCATTATCAAGCAAAGCAGCTCCCCACCCCACCGGCTTGCTAGATGTCCTTCTTTTATGCAGTTTTCTATAAAATTCAAGACAATATACATATGCATTATAACATGTTGTAAAATAAAAAAATAAAAAAAAACTCTATAAAAATATTTCGATGGTAAAGGTGAAATAAAACAATTAGATAGAAGAATGTGGAATAGATAGTATCACTACTAGAGAAATTTACACTTGACTAGCCAATAGTACTTAGTGGCTAGCCCTCAATGGAACTGTATTAATACCATAATCCTTTATTGAAAAGACATACATAAAAATGAAAAAAAGAAATGCTAAATAAAATACAGCACTTTCTTACTGAAAAAAAACAAACCAAGAGAAAAAGATTAGCATTTACCTATTTGTTGCAACAAAGAATGCTAGAATGGCAGGACTATTTTATATTTTGCCTTTTGACATTGCCTAGAAATGTGTGAGATATTAAGCATTTCTTACTTTGATGTCCAATTTTTGGCATTCTATAAATTTTCTAGGCATTCTATAAAATGCCTAATTTCACACATTGACAATAACATCTATATAAAATCGAGTAAATATGTAATTCATTGAGCAATGACACTGCAATTGAAAAAAAATCAAAGGCAATTGAAGCTAAAATTTAATATATATTACTATTTGTAGAATATAAAAGTAAGCATGTTGCAGTGGTTTTCATTGCTGATGTTATAATTTAGACTTACCTTTCACATTTCTACTAAGAACCAAGTATGGCTTATATACTATTCTTTCCACCAGTTTTTCACCAGGAGCAATCCTATGAAATGGGATGATATAAAAATAGTGCCTTGCCTGTTGGATCTGAGGCTTCTTATATCTTAGTTTATTCAGCATTATACCACAGAGTCTTTCTTATTTAGTAGTGGAGATTTAAATTTGTAATTATTGAATAAAACTATATTTATGTGTGCTTGAAAGAAGCAAGTTTCCCTGAAAAATTCAAGGTCTGCTATTTTGTGTGTGTGTGTGTGTGTGTGTGTGTGTGGTATTCAGCTTTGTTCAGGTATTTTCCCACGTCATTATAGTTGTGCTTTTAAAGTTGTAGCAACGTTTCGGCAGAATCTCATCTGCCATCATCAGGCTTCTGTATTATGTTCGTCTGTGAGTCAGACTTTTACAGTTGTTTCAGTTTTAAATTTGGGGCTAGCCTACTGCTGTGCCAGAATGGTTTTTTCTTCATCCTGATTGGTTGGGAGTCTTGGTCTGTGTTTATTGGTCTTGGAGTTTGCTGTGTTCTGCTTGATTGGAGTTTCTAATATCTTCTGTCTGTTTTGTGGCTTTTTTTGTGTCTTGATTGGCTGGCAACATTGTGTTCCTGTATTGGAGGCTTTTAGTGAGGCTTGGCTCTGAGTAAATGGATGGCTATTATTTATTAGGAAGCTAGGTTTCATCTGGGTGCCTGGTTGGGGTGTGTTTGAGCTGGAGGTATGGGGGGAATCTGTTTGTGTGCAGGTGTTTGCCTGGTTTGTGGTTTGGATATTTTTTTTGTTTGTGAGTGCAGGCTTTCAAATAATTGACAGCCTGGTGGAATCATCTCTTCTATTCATGCTTTCTATTCTTGCTTTCAGGTCTTTTTTCAATCTCTATGGTTTCTCTGATAATTCTGTGGCTGGGGTTTTCTATAGTGGCTGGGGTTTTGGTGCCATTGAAGTTGATGCTATGACCTGTGGCTTTCATGTGTTGGACTAGTGAGGAAATGTGTTCCAGCTTTTTGACTGCATTTTGTGTTCATCCAGGCGGGTACTTATTCTTCTATTGGTCTGTCAAATGTATGTATGCAGGGCATGATGCACCAAAACCCTAGCCACTATAGAAAACCCCAGCCGCAGAATTATTAGAGAAACCATAGAGATTGAAAAAAGACCCGAAAGCATGAATAGAAGAGATGATTCCACCAGGCTGTCAATTATTTGGAAGCCTGCACTCACAAACAAAAAAAATATCTAAACCACAAACCAGGCAAACACCTGCGCACAAACAGATTCCCCCCATACCTCCAGCTCAAACACACCCCAACCAGGCACCCAGATGAAACCTAGCTTCCTAATAAATAATAGCCATCCATTTTCTCAGCCTCACTAAAAGCCTCCAATACAGGAACACAATGTTGCCAGCCAATCAAGACACAAAAAAAGCCACAAAACAGACAGAAGATATTAGAAACACCAGTCAAGCAGAACACAGCAAACTCCAAGACCAATAAACACAGACCAAGACTCCCAACCAATCAGGATGAAGAAAAAACCATTCTGGCACAGCAGTAGGCTAGCTCCAAATTTAAAACTGAAACGGCTATGAAAGTCTGACTCACAGACGAACATAATACAGAAGCCTGATGATGGCAGATGAGATTCTGCCAAAAAGTTGCTACAACTTTAAAAGCACAACTACAATGACGTGGGAAAATACCCGAACAAAGCTGAATACCACACATACATACATACATACATACATACATACATACCTACATATATATATTTGTAGATTTTCATGGGTACAGACATGCCGGTCTTGGCATGTTTGGCTCCTTTCCATGTAAGATTGAGAGTATCTTGGCGACATTTCGATGAGGTCCCACTTGCCATCTTCAGGCTGGTGCTTTTGGCTCCGTGCTTGTGCACAAGGCTGGGACCTCATCGAAATGTTGCCAAGATACTCTCAATCTTACATGGGAAAAGACCAGAACATGCCAAGACCTGCATGTGTGTGTGTGTATGTGTGTGTGTATGTGTGTATGTGTATGTTTTCTGAGGTTCTCGCGGGTATTTGTATGTGGATCTTTGGTTATTCGGGTTTTCTTCCGCGTAAGATTGGAAGTATCTAGGCAACGTTTCAATGAAGTCTCATTCATCATCTTCAGGCTTGGTCTTCAGCTCTGCGCTTCTCAGAGTGATGTGAGCTTGCAGCTGCTTCTTACTTTTAACTGCTAGTGGGGGTGTGACTTGATTGGGTGGGGGTTTGGCTGTGTTCTGATTGGTTGGGGGGTTGGCTGTGTTCTGATTGGCTGGAGGCATGTTCTGTTTAGGTGGGGACTTGGTTGTGCTCAAGTTAGTCTTAGTTGCTGGGGGATTTGAGCTGGTGAGCTGTGATCTTGCTGTTTGGCTTCAGCAAGTTTTAAATGAATAGACTGAAATTGTGGCATGAATTTGGAGTATACCAAATTATTTACAGGAGTAATACACACAAACTATTTATAGCAGTTAAAATATATGAGTTAGCTAGATATATGGATGTAATTTGAGAATATTTCCTGAGAACAAATTCAAGCATAGTTTCAATTGGGTAATTGTGAGCATCCTAGACCAAGCTAAATAAAACAAAATCTACAGAATTCCTGGAAACTTGGCTTTCAGAGAAATCCGCTATCAACAGACACTTAAACCACATTTACATACCATTCAAAAGAGAATAAAACACCTAAGAAGGTATAAAAAGATCACATGCCATCATCTCCAGCAGCCTACACCCAGATAAGCAGGGATTATCACTCATTAGCACCATAGACTTTAAATCTTTAACTGCCTCTCATGATGCCCCCTTATGTCCAGTAATTATATGATGCTAAAGAGTCGGTGCTCTTGAATTTAAACAATTTATTTGAAGTGCTTATACATTTTATATTAAAGGATCATCAAATAGTTTGCAATCAAAACAGCAATGAAATTAAATCAGCATAAAATAACACTTAGAAAAACCTATTCATTAAACAGTGGGATTGTAAAGAGGCAGAGTCTAGTAGATGGTATTTCTGGTCTTGAACTCCATTGATAACAATCAGTTTAAGATCATGTCAAATGATGTCCATGTTCTTTCTGAGTGATTATTACCTCTTCTGTGTAGAAGAGGTAAGTCTTTTAATATTGAACTCTGAAATTGTTCATTCAGAAAGTTTCCGTCTTACTGGGATTCTGCTTTTGTGTATTTGCTTTCATTCACTCCATTACTCCATTTAAACACATCCTGTATTTAGGATGTGCTCAATTTCTCCTGATTCAATTCTTCAGTAAAGTAGAGCTGAGTGTCATATTTATATTGTAACATAGAACTTAGAAACATATCAGGGATGATAAATAGTACTGGCCCTGGGGTACCCCACAGGATAATATTTATAAGATTATCCCTTCAACTAGGAGTAATCCATTATCCCCTCAACTAGGAATAAACCATTGTAACATGTTGCCCCATAGAATATACCTAATAGAATATAATCTAGGAAATGTTATTGATCAAATGGGATCAAAAGAATTACATTCCCTCAGTCTCCTTTTTTTCAAGATGTCAAGATGACCATGGCTAGTTCTGTTCCAAAATCAGGCAAGTCAAATTGAAAGGAAAAAAAAAAGAATAGTTAGTGCCTTTGCAGATATTATCTTTTATCCAAAGAATGGGTATCTGTGCCTGGGTAATAATCAGAAAAAAATCTGGATTCTGGATTTTTTTTTTCCAGAAGTGGGTAAATTTAAAGGCCCCCATTCCAAAGTGCAAAAATGCTTTCACCTCTCTCTGGATCAACCAGTTGTCCCGTTGGTTCGCTCAAATGAACCCAAATGGTCAAGGGCCAAGAAACCATGTAGAAAGCTAGATGCTTACAAGTCTATATCCTTTTCTTTAGGCCTCATTGGCTGAAATGAGCTGAACCTAATAGTATTTTGAGTATCTCAATATATATTGTGTGAAAAGCAGTCAACATAATTATGAACAATGTTATCCTTGTCTTATAAATTGTAATGGGTCCACAAGAGCTCAAAAGTTTCTCTGACACAACTTCAAGAATGTTATTATTTCGTATTTTATCATTATTCTAGGGCAGCAATGAACTGAATGAAGTACTTCTTAAAAACATAAATGATGCTAGGAAGATTCATCTTGTTCCATGTCATCTGAGAGGAAAATTTGTGCTGCGTTTTGCAATTTGTGCCCGCACAGTGGAATCTTCTCATATCCAATTTGCCTGGAAGAACATCACAACAATGGCAAGTGTGCTTCTGAAAACACAAAAACAGAGTACTGACTAAAAGACAAAGGGTTGGATTCAACACCAAATGTAAAGGATAATATGAATTCTATCATGTCTGATGCTTCTCTGATATTATCAGGAACATACAGTGCTATAATTAGATTGAGTGGGTTTATAGATAAAAGCGTAATACTAACAATCTTCATTTAATGGCCACTTGTTCAGTGACCACTTGAATTTGCGATAGCTTGCACTGAATAGTAGTTATGAGTGATTCTTATTTTTATGCCTGTCATAGTTTCTTATGCTCATGTGATTGCTATTTGCAATCTTATTTGCCTGCTTCTGACAATCAAAGTTCATCGAGAAACTGGCAGGAAGTTGCAAATAGTGACACATGACATCCTGGCTTAACAATCTGTAGTTATTTTCATAACAACCAGAACACCAGAAATGCTATTGCTAAATGGTACAGTTATGTGATATCAAACTTTATTACAATGCTGCTTAGTAACAAATTCCGATTCCAATTATTGTTGTTAAGGGAGGATTACCAATAATGGCTATTAGTGTTCAGCGACCGAATTCCAAAAACCTTATCATTGTTCCAATATGTACAAACCTACTGTAAGCCCTGACAGTTATAATCTTCTCCTGTTTGGCCCCAACATTTTCTAGGTCATGGTTATTGGCAGAATATAAAAGTGAATCAAACTGCCTGCAATAATCTGTCTTTTTAGGCAAGTGATGATGCCTTGTGGCAGATGATACCAAATCATAAAGATCAGAACTATCGGATAAAAGTTTGCTCAGCTAGAAGACTCTGTTGTTACTTGTTGCAGTGCAGCAAATTAAAATATGACATTTGGAGGGATGGTAGACAGTGCTATAACTTCTTTTTTTGATAACATTCACTTTACCTCTGATATTGCAATTTTCATGTCAGCCTTTTAATATTTTCATTTTCAGGCATTCCCTTTTTCTTTTTGATGAAGAAAAGAGGTTTTCTGAGAAAAAAACCTGGGTTTTATTGCTAGCACTTTTTAACTTCGGTTATTTAAACAAATAGGCTTTTAATTAACTGAAATTATTTGAAGACCATTTACTTGATGAAGAACCTTTTTGTCCAACAAATGTGAATGACAATTGGGGTAAAATGATACAAATATTAATAGCTCGCTCAGTCGTCTCAAAGTGGCATATAAACATAAATTTAATACATAAATAAACTCAAGTCTAGCACCCTGATTCTAATTGAATTACAATATTATTGCAAGTTAATGTTGCTGTGTAATCTTCTTGAAGTAATTGTGCCTTGCATTATACCCATTATGTGACAGATACTGATTTAGGATTTCTACTGTTATATAATCAAATGTACTAGAATGTATTTTTTCTGTAAAAATGCTCATTTATTTAAATTTGTTATCTTTGTGAATACTTGTTTAGTGCCTCTAGAATGTTTCCAAATGAGATCTTAGGGCTTGCTTGATTCTCTAGAGCAATGGTGTCAAACTCAAATAAATATTAAGTTTAAAAACCACATTTATCTATTTTTTAATTAATATATCAACACATTGTAATTAAATAGGAATTAAATATAACTAATACATTAAGAAGAAAAGCATTATTATGAATGTGAGTGTTTTTTATATTTTTATATTTATGGCTATATATATTTCCTCATCACCTCACTCTGAGCTTCCTCCTATCACCAAATTATTGCGCAAATCACTTCCTCACCTATTATTACCACTTATTACCTCATTGCCTCTAACTTCATGGGCAGAAAAGATTATTTTGTGCAGTTTTTCCAACATATTTGCGCACCACTATGCAAGAATATAGATAGTATGTATGTGTGTGCATGTGCGTGTGTGTGTGTGTGTGTTTTCTTAAGTTTTTGCGGGTATTTACATGTATGGCATTCAGCTTTGTTCAGGTATTTTCCCACGTCATGGTAGTTGTGCTTTTAAAGTTGTAGCAACGTTTCAGCAGAATCTCATCTGCCATCATCAGGCTTCTGTATAGTGTTCAGCAGAATTAAAATCAGAATTCAACAAACACAATACAGAAGCCTGATGATGGTAGATGAGATTCTGCTGAAACGTTGCTACAATTTTAAAAGCACAACTATAATGACATGGGAAAATACCCGAACAAAGCTGAATACCATACACACACACACACACACACACACACACACACACACAGAGAGAGAGAGAGAGAGAGAGAGAGAGAGAGAGAGAGAGAGAGAGAGAGGATAAAAGTATTTTACGTATTTCTTACAATATAAAAACTAGAATAATATGTTACATGCTTGCTTGAAAGCAATCCCTTCAAATCATTTTGACAACCGCCCTCTTTTTTAGAAGTGACATGACAATTTTTTCTTCCTCAAAGTAAAGAGGTGACTGACTCAAGGTCATCTAACTAGCTCCATTCCCTGGGCAAGATTAGAACTCATCTCTTGATATGACAAATTAACTACAATCTAGTATTAAACAAAACTGGATCCATATATTGGAGCTTAGAATCAATACAATCAATTATCCCTCCCCCCTTGGAATGTGATATTGTAATGAAAGGTGTTTTGTTTTAAAAGTAAAAGCATACCAAAAGCATTTGAATTACCCTCTCTCTTTTTACCCCTTTTTTTCCTTCTTCTGTTGAGGCATTCCAACGTATTTAAACTTCAAATTTAAGTATAAGAAACTTGAGAAAGTTATTAATGATCACATATCTTGTTTGAAACTCAACAAATATTTTGGAGGGAGAAGAGACACGAATGCAACGTATTTTACAGAAGTGCTTTGTAGAAAGAAAAATCCAGTCTGGTTCCAAGCTGGGAGAAAGACACTGGAAATAAAATGGCTGGTTGGAAAAAAAAGGTCTCTTGTTTTTTGGGTTTCTAGAAACTTCAGTGGAAACAACATGTAAAATTAGAACCCAGATTTTGGGGGGGCAATATGCCTACTCTGTAAACTTCTTAGAGAAGTCTATCTCTTTTAAAAGCCTTAAAACTGGCTGTAGAGCCCAGCTAAGACTTAAAGACAGGAGTGGGATTCTTCCATTTTGCACCTATTTGCTTGAACCGGTTGTTAACATTCTAAGCAGTTTGGAGAACTGGCTGTTAGAAGAAATTACTGGCTTAATAGGAAGGCAGGAAGGAAACATTCTGGTGTTGCTTACAGAAACTGCCTCTCTGTTAACCCTTATTACATTCTTGGCAGGACTAGACTTCCTGTCTCAGGAACTTCTCTGGAGTTTTTTCCCCCCTCCTTTGCTGGTACTTTGCTTGTGTGGAGTAACCATTCAAAGTTACAATGGCACTGAAAAAAGTGACTTATGACCATTTTTCACACTGTTGCAGCATCCCCACAGTCATGAGAGGCCAGGCAAGGAGATGCGTGTCTCGATGTGAGTGATGTTGAGTTGGCCACACCCAGCCAGTCACATGACCACCAAGCCATGTCCACCACCTAAGCCATGCCCACAGAACCAGTAGTTAAAAAATTTGAATCCCACCTCTGCTTAAAGACTAGACTATAGATTGCCTCTGAGGCAGTCAGAAAGACAGCTGAAACAGCTGCAAAGACCCAGTGTCCTCCTGTTTGTTGTACAAGGTTGGCTGAACTTTTAGAGATGGTTTTTTTTCTTCAGTTCAAGAAAAAACTTGTAGAAAATTTTGCTTTCCTCGCTTGCTGATATTCCTCTACTATTTAGCCTCAAGTCAAAGTAAGGTTTCTAAAAGCTGGTGGGTCAGAAAACTCAGAAAGCAGTCACTATTTTTGCAAGGAATTGTCAGGTCACTGAAAATAGCTGCTTCCAGCAAGTATGGGAAGCATGCCCAAGTGCTGAGGGGTCCTGTTGGGGCAGGATGGTGGGGAAGAAAGGCAGGGGGTTACAGAATCTCTGGGGTTTGTTGTAAGGGTGAATGAGCACAGGGGCACTGCAGCTGTTGTAATTTGGAAACAGGGCCGTGTATAGTGAATATATACAATAGAAACTTTGAACAGTTATTTAGTGATTTTGTCATATGTTTTAGCCTTTAGCCCCCCAATCATCTTTGTTGCTGTTCTCTGTACTCTTTCTAGAGTTTATATTGTGGTGACCAAAACTGGATGTAATATTCCAGGTGTGGTCTTACTAAAGCATTATAAAGCAGTATAACATAGTCTTGATTCTATCTCTGTTAATGCTGCCTAGGCTTGCATTGACCATCTTTTTTGGCACCTGCAGCATATTGCTGGATGATTTTTAAGTGGTTAGGGTTAGTTAATCGTTACTGCTATTGATCCAGGTTCTACCTATTCTAAACCTGTACGTTTGGTTTTTCTTGCCTAAGTGCGCAATCTTAACTGAATTTTATTTTGTTAGGCCCAATTTTTTCTTCTGGCACTTTCCTATTGGAACAGAAAATTAATGAACATTGTGCATGTACAGTATCTTATGAATTCAGTAGGCATGGAAAAATTCAAGGATCTTCCCATGTTTGCAATACCAATCTATTCAAAAGGCACAGAACAAATGCTGTGTGGATATTGCCTCTGGTAGGTTAGAGCAGTTGTCTTTAATAACTACTTTAAATATGTTGATTTTGACAGGCTGTCAACAAAATGAAGTGACAAGTAGCTATCTGCTTTGAGAACAGGTAATTTGATGGGAGAAAATTCATTGGTGTAAAAGGTAAGGTTTTATACTTAGGCAAAAAAACCCAAATGCACAGGTACAGAATAGGTGGTACCTAGCTCAACAGCAGTAACTACAAGTGGGATCTTGGAATTCTAGTGGACAATCTCTTAGATATGAGCCAGCAGTGTGCTGCAACCACCAAAATGCCAATGCAGTCCTAGACTGCATTTAACAGGTGAATAGAATCAAGATCATGTGAAGTGTTAATACATTTTATAATGCCTTAGTAGGACCATACTAATTGTATCCAATTTTGGTTGCCACAATACAAAAAAGATGAGATTCTATAGAGGGTGCAAAGAAGAGCAACAAAGATGATAAGGAAGCTGGAAACTAAAACATTAAGAACAGAAATTGGGTATGTGTAATCTAGTGAGGAAAAAGGACTAGGAATGATACGGTAGCAGTTTCTAATATATGAGGCAGGGAAAAAGCAATGGATGGAAACTAATCAAGAGAGAGCCAACTAGAACTAAGGAGAAATTTCCTGACAGTTAAAAAAACAATTAATGAGGAAGAAGCCTCAAAAAGTTGTGAAGATTTTTAAAAAGAGATTGGATGGCCATTTAACTAAATGGTATAGGGTATCCTGCTTAAGCAGTGGGTTGGACTAGAGGACCTTCAGATCCCTTCCAATTCTGTTACCCTTTAAAATTGTGTGATGATATACAGTATTTTTTCCAACTCATGTAGGCTGCCAAAATGTTCCAGAACAGTCCCATTACATAAGCAATTGTAAACACTAATAAAGATGCTGTTCCCTTTATTTATAACTTGAATCCTAACTCTTATTTTTCAATGGTAATTTTTTAAAAATGAAAGGAATCTGCAGTTGGGACTATCCCATTTGCATTATATCAGGGTCTGCTATATTTGGAAAAATCAGCTTTTTAGTGCCATAGAAAATGTATCTTTCTTCAACCAATACTTTTTTAGTTAATGTTTTAAAATCTTTGGCAATAAGTGAAGTGTCCAGTGCTACCAGTCAGACCTAGCCAGAAAGACAAAAAGTAATAGAATCATAGAATCATAGGGTTGGAAGGAATCTCAGAGGTCTTCTAGTCCAGCCCTCTCCTCAAGGCAGGAAACGATATACCATCTCTGTCAAATGCTTGTCCAGTTTATTTTTGAAAACCTGTTATGGAGCACCTACCACTCTAGGAGGCAAATCATTCCAGTGATTAATTGTTCTGATTAGATCTCTTTAATACCCATCACTTCTTATCTTGCCTCTGGTGCTTTGGAGAATGTCAATCCCCTCTTGTCTGTAACAGCCCTTCAAATATTGGAAGACAGTTACCATGTCCCCCAAATTATTATCTTTGATTTAAAAAAAAAGGATTAGGAATGACATATAGCAGTGTTCCAATATTTGAACATCTGTCACAAAGAAGAGGGAGTCAACCTATTTTCCAAAGCACCAGAAGGCAAGATAAGAAGCAAAGATGGAGACTAATCAAGGAGAGAAGCAACCTAGAACTAATGAGAAGTTTCCTGATGGTGAGAACAATTAACCAGTGGAAATTGTGGTTGCTCCATCACTGGAGGCTTTTTAGAAGAGATTGGACAGCCATTTGTCTGAAATGGTATAGGACAAGGATCTTCAAACTTGGCAAATTTAAGAGTTGTGGACCTCAACTCCTAGAATCCCTGAGCTAACATGACTGGAGGAGGAATTCTGGGAGTTGAAGTCCACAAGTCTGAAAGCTGTCAAGTTTGAAGACCCCTGGTATATATTTCCTGCTAGAGCAGGGGGTTGGACTAGAAGATATCCAAGGTTCCTCCTGTTATTCTATCATTCTGATTTGATTTTGAATTCTCCTTAGTTTTCAAGTATGTTCCGATATATCAATCATTTATCTTTGTCTATCAATTCTCTTCTGTAAAATGCTACTTGAGTTAAGATCCATAGAGGTATTTTGAGACGCAGTCTACATTTATATCTGTTCCATAGTTTCAATATACCATACCTTATAAAATGATTTTAAACTCCATAATTTTATTAGATACATTGAAACTATGGAGCAGTTATAAATGGGCAGTCACTCACTCACAATCCTGAAAAAACCACTTCTAAAAAATTGTACCAAGAAAACTGCAGGGATTAGTCTAGGTAATCTCCAGGAATCAAAACTGCCTTAAGGGTATACACAACCTATTTATCATAAATAGATTACCTAATGATTATTCCTTAGAATAGATGTTTTAAGAATTGATCAGAGGATGCCAATTCAATATTTAAACTTAAATGATAGCCATAATTTGTAAATGTGACCATACTCCTACTGTTACTGTTGTTCAGTTATTCTTTTAAGATTGTCATCTTTTTACTGAGACTGACAGATTAAATTCTTACTTCTTTTCCTAGATTCATTGAGTTAGCCTTCTATTGAAAGAATTTTAGAACATAGAATCATAGAGCTGGAATGAACCTTGGATTCATTCAGTCTTCTACTTGGATTCAGTCTTCTACTCCAACTCCCTGCCCAAGGCACGAGATTTTATACACTGCAGATAAATGGTTGCCCCATTTTTTTCTCGAAAATGTCCAGTGATGGAACACCCTCAAGTCCAGGAAGCAAGCTGTTTCACTGATCAATTATTGTCACTATCAGGAAATTTCTCTTTAGTTCTAGGTTAGATGTCTCTTTAACAAGCTTCTACTCATTGCTTCCCATTTTGCTGTCAGGTGGGAGCAGGGGTTGCCAATCTTTTGGGCCTCAGGGACTACCACATTCATAATTTTAAATCCCACGGACCACTAATATGAATTTTGACTGACTGTGGCTTGCTGACATTGGTGGGAAAGTTGGTCCCATATTCCAGAGATGCAGTAATCACAGGACTGGCCCTTTGGTTATCCTGGTGCAGCTTCTCCTCACCGGGTGCACCAGCCTGCCATGGACTGGAGGAGCTGCTCCAGGATGACCAAAGGGCTAGTCCTGTGACTACTGCAGCTCTGGAATATGGGACTGACTTTCCCACCATCAGCAAGCCACCTCGGGGCAGATTTATCTCCCCTGCCATTGGTCTTACCTTCCAGTTCCAGCTTGCATGGCTTTACTCAAAGTAAGATTTGCTGAAGGGTGGGGACCAGTGGGTGGGTAGGCCATGTGGATGGTGCAGCCTTGTGTTCCCGTGCAGCCTGGATTAATTGCTTTGGGAGAAATGCTTTGGGGGAGACATTTCTCTGTGGACCACCAAAATTTTCTCACGGACTACCAGTGGTCCCTGGCCCACCAGTTGGCAACCACTGTTTTAGAGAATAAGTCACCTGCCTCTTCTTTGTGAAAGTTTTAATTCAGATGACCCAATATACTGATGCAAACATTTCCCTTATTAGGTATGTAAAATGTATTGACAAATGTTCATTATCCACCACTAAAATAAAAACTTACTATCCCATGCCTGGGAATTAAGAGAAATAAAAAAGAATACATAAAGCTGTATCAATATATAGTCATCAGTATTTTATTCTTGCCTTTTTAGCTCATAGAATAAACATGAGTTTAGAATAAAGCTGCACCTGTGATGATCTTTCACTAATATGAGCATTTTGGTATTGCCTTGTAAGGCATATAATCTGCTAGTGAGGACAGGTGACTACATAATGTATCTGTATTCTATTATCTCTTATTTAAATGTTACTACAATTGAAAAATAGCATAATTTTGCAAAATATTGACAACTGCCACAAAACAGGACATGATTGCAATTTAAAGGAAATGATGCAGATGAATCTATTTTAATGAATGTGTTCAAGAGATGCACAAATATAATTCTTCTTTATTTTTTTGCCTGATTAAACTTAGAGAATAAGTGCAGAACTGTCTTTTATGTGGTTGAATAACAACCAGCATTATTTTTACCCATACACCATTCCTTGTTCTAAATTGTAATGATTCAGCAGTCTCAGAAAGATGAATTTTCATTAACAATTAAGCTAATTGCTCTGTTGGGGTCAGGAGATCCTGAAATCATTTGCATTTTTATTTAAAAAAAAACTAAGTACATTAAGATGCAGAATCAGTATGATTGCAATGATCAGGTTCATAAAAAAAATAACTTGTTAAAACTAGAAAACTGTATGGGCATACTTTGAAATAGTGAAACTAGCTGCTTCTACAAATATAAATTCATTACTGGTTTATTTAATCAGTGTTGATTTTTCCATGAATTGGATTATTAAATGTCAGCAATGTTACAGATGCTATATTGGGGTCAGGAGATCCAGATTCTAATCTATCCTCAATCACAGAAACTTTCTGAGGGCCAGTCATTCTCTCATTGACAGCATTGTTTTTGGGAATAACATGTAAGATAACTCTCTTGTGCACTATCTTGAATTCCTTGAGATAGATCATAAATAAATATGAATAAGTATGGATGCTATACAGACTATGCTTGTATTTTGTGTTATTAGTAACATTATATTTTTGCCACCTTAATTTAAAAATCTATTTTCTTCTACAAAAGTCAGAAAAAGAGAGTTAAGGTTTTCAGAATGAGGATCACCAGATGACAAAAGGGAATTTTATTTGATTTGCTGTGTGTCCTCTCAGAATTAAATAAAAAGAAATTGTCCTCAAATTAAATGACTTTAATTATTGAATCCAATTAAGATCTTGAGTAAAATGTGAATCAATTTTGAAATTATCTCATATCAGAAAAATCTGGTAAGCTAAAACATTGCCTCAATGCTTCTCATGATAACTTTGTGTACGCTATTAATGCATCTGTCTCCTAGGTTTGTTCTCCAGTCTAATCATGTAACTTGGAAGTTATGTGAATTCACGTAGTACCTGGAATCAAAATATGATTAGATGGCTTTTTCAAGTAACTCTTGATTAAGTCTGGTAGTCTGGTAGATCACCTATAACTTTTTCATCCGCAACCATTCCTGTAGGTGCCTTATGGCCATCTATAACATAGAAAAGAGAAAGAGAGAAAACATTATCACCCTTTTATTCTTCAGCATTTTCTTTCTTTTTTAAAAGTTGGGAAATAATCGGTAAATGAATGTTTAAGGCAAAGTATCCATAATTGAATATATTGAAATTATTTCTTCTCTTCTATAATAACTTCAATAGGCAAAGACCAAAAATGCTTCCATAAAGGTTGCTTTCTTGAGCCAATCAGCATTTTCCAGCCATCCTACAGAGACATACAAAAACTAGGAGTTAGCCCAGCACCCTGTTTCCAATCTGCCTTTTGTTTGGTTATATTTCCAGCAATTGAAAGAAAATTTAAGCAAAAGCAGTCATTATTGGGATATTTACTATTTAGCAATGGGGATGAAATTGCTAAATATGATATGAAAAAGGGATTTCTACAAATGAAATGCATTGTATGAAGTGCTGCAGAATTTACCAGTGTATTTTCTCCAGACCTTTGTGTTAATATAGCTGTACCAATTATTTATTTAGGGCTCAGCTCATGGTGCTTGCTCCAATAGGACTGAAGCCCAGATTACCTACTGGCCATCTATGTGTATACAGTCTCCCCTTCTCCAATCTTCACTGGAGCATCATTATCATATCCCTTCCTGGATCTGAAAATTGTTGTTTGCACCAACAACAAATTATCTCCTAACCATGATGAGGCCAGGAATAAATTACTATTGGAACTAAAGAAGGTTTACTTTTCTATTGCCCAATGTCTTCCGTACCTAGGAATGCCTAGGAGTTTGGTTTAAGTCATAAAAATAACTGCCATTGCAAAATGTTTTCAAAGTGAAGTGGTCTGATGGAAAAGACTATATATTTTGCTGTTTATGTGTATAGGTTTTGCCGTAAGTGACAAGTTTCTCATTTCTAAGTTACCGTAACAATTTTGAATATTCTGCCAGCAGATGGAGGCATTTTCTCAAATAAATGCCTTCAGGCAGTTACAGGTGCCTGTTAATGTTAAAAGTTCTTTAGTTATTTCTATTTTCTACTCTGAAAATAAATGAAAGTAGAGGGGAGTGCAAATGAGTGGACTAAAAGGAAAAAAGAAAGAAATAGAATCAGTATGTTTGGGCACCTGCACAAACAGGAAGCACATCCAAGAAAAATAAGAAGTGAGATTATTGTTACAGAACTTGATGGAACATTTCAAATTTCTGTCCACTTAACTAACTTAAAAGGACATGCTATATGTGTAGCTCTTAAAAACACAGATCCTTAAAAGAATGTAATTAGCATTGGTTTGGACACTAACTATGAGATTGAAGAAGTGGATGAGTACATTTGATAGCAATAGCACTTAGATTTGTACACTTCTTCATAGTGCTCTACAGCACTAAGTCAGGGGTGTCAAACCAACGATGACAGATTGTCATGTGATATATCACAACCCACCCATTTGCTAAACTAGGCATGGGTGTGGACAGCACATGACACATCTGGTCTATGGGCCGAGAATTTGACACACCTGCTCTAAGTGGTTTACAGAGTCAGCATTTTGCCCCCCAAAATTTGGACCCTCATTTTACTGACCTTGGAAGGATAGAAGACTGAGTCAAGCTTGACTCAAGTGTAACTTGTTTTAAATTCCACCTATCTTTAGGAGTAATTTTTCACTAGTTGAAAAAGCTTTCAAGGAAAAGGAAACATCTTTGAAACACATGCTGCCCCTTGTCTTCCATCCATACATTTTTAATGGCTTGGGAAGTGATACAAAACTAAACTATTTTGCAGGGATGGAGGAAGTGAGCATCTGAAACTGGAAACAGTGATGCCAAAATAGCAAAATGTGTGGTGGTGTCATGGCTGAGGACCCATTCTTTTTTGCCTACATTATGTCACAACATCACATGCAAATGCACAAGGGGCAGAGCTGGGGCTATTAATACATAGTTTAAGGGAGATTCATAATTTAATCACATAGACAGAAACAACAAGAAAAGCATTAGACTGAAATTGCAATCAGATAGCATTCAGTGAGTATTAAGAAGGCCTTCCCTAAAAAAAAAAAATCTAGAATATAGGCCATGGATAATGAGAGCATTGCCAGAACATAGAGTGGCCAACTGAGTGCAGCATGTGCCTGTAATGAAATGAAGCAGATTCCATCAGAGCAGGGTGTCAAACTCAATTTCATTGAGGGCTTCATCAGGGTTGTGTTTGACCTTGGAGTGGGCCAGGATGGTCATGGTCATGGTGGACATGGCCAGCTTGATGTCACTTGTGTCGGGGGGTGCCTGTAGTGGTCCCAGCATTCTGCCAGCGAAAATGGGCTCCCAAGCTCTGTTTTTGTCTGTGATGCCTCCTTCAACTTTCTGCCAGCCAAAACAGAGCTCAGGAATGGCTCTCCATGGGCCAGTCCTTTGCTGTTTCCAGTGTGGTCCCACGGGCCAGAACTAAGCACCTTGTGGGCTGGATCTGGCCCATGGGCCTTAAGTTTGACACCCCTGCATCAGTGAAACATTGCAGATGAGGATTATTGGTAGTTGGGAGCAGGTGGAGAAGGTTGAGTGGGCATCATTTAAACTTTGTTGGACAACTGGTTGTGTCCTTAGAATACAGCAGTTGGCACTGCTACGCTTCTACTCTTGCAAAGAAGATGCTCTTCTGAATCATTTCAGAATCCCTATTATGTTATATCTAAGATGAAAAACATATCCTGTATTTGGATATAAACTGTTAGAAAAAATAAAAATAAAGAGAACTATTATCTTCATGCCCTTCCAATGATTTTCCATGAACAGTTGATTTAATTTGAGCCTCTGGTATTTAGCATCATGGCAGGCATATAGTTCTTTCTCTTTTTCCTACTCCTTGATCAGCTGACAGCTCTTCAGAGAACACCCACCAATACTTACAGATATATCATAAGCACCAAATGAATCTCCCAACTTATCTCTGCACATTATGAAAATTCAGCATAGGAATTCCTATGCAAAATAATATTTAACAATTCATTTAATATTCTTGGAGGCGTATAGCTGCTTCTACAGAACATATTTTGGATGGATGTTTTTGCAGAGAGTATTGGTTAAAACTGTACAAAATAATTCCTATAGAAAAACTGTACTCAATAACCTTCCTCTTTGTATGTTAGAATATTTTAGGTCACTTGGGAATAAAATAGTGAGCTTCCATAAGATATGCGTTGACATATCCTTTGTGATTGACATGTCTTTTTTGGTCCTAATGTTTTAATTGTAAGAGAAGTTGTTCCTAATGCAAAATATTAAATACATATTTTAGTGATCTGCTTAGTATAAGGGTTATATTAATGAAAAGGTAGCTCATGTAATTAATAATAGTTTTTACTAACAGCTACTAAATGTTATATGACTGAGCTATCTTGTTCATATCAGTATCACTTTACAGAATAACAGAATTGAAATGTAGTTGGAAGTCTTCTAGCCCAACCAACTGCTCAAGCAGGAGACCCTATACCAGGGGTCTCCAACCTTGGCTCCTGGAAGCCTGGCGGACTTCAACTCCCTGGCTGTGGAATTCTGGGAGTTGAAGTCCGCCAGGCTTCCAGGAGCCAAGGTTGGAGACCCCTGCCCTATACCATTTCAGACAAATGACTATCCAGTCTCTTTTTAAAAGTTTCCAGTGATGGAGCACTCATTATATCTGAAGGGAGGCTGTTACACTGTTTTATTCTGTCAGAGGATATTTCTCCTTAGTTCAAGGTTGCTTGTCTCCTTGATTAGTTTCCAACTGTTGCTTTTTGTTTTATTTTCTGGTGCTTTGGAAAATAGATGGGAACCCTTCAAATATTGGAGCTGCTATCATGTCACCTCTAATCATTCTAAGTGTAAAACCTTACTTTTCTCTACATTACTATTTTCTACATTTGTTCTCTACATTTCATCTACATTGCATTTAATTACTCAAGTACATTACTACATTATATTTAAATACTCTACATTTCTTTATTTTACATTTTGTCTACATACTTTTCTCTCCATGGTTTGTCTTTTTCCAGCTTTCTATTTAACTCTGATGTATTTTTTTTCTTTCAACGAGCAACTTTCATGTAAACTTTTTAATAGGACTTTGTTTGGAAGCACTTACAAGAATAGGTATAATAACAGCTAGTGGATACACAAAGTTTAACTTTCAAAGCTTCTTCTCGTAGTAGAGGAAATAGCATCATGTGGTTCATTTTTGCATTCAAGTTCTGTTATAAACAGCAGAGTAGGCAGACCAGTGAAACTGGCAGAAGAGATTAGGTGGCTGCTTAAGTGCATCCTAAATATTCAATTTCAAATAAAAGGTGTAAACAATACTTTTTAATAAAAAGTTGTGTTATTAATTAACCATTGAACTAATCTACCTTAGTAACTCTGTTAGAAACAGAGGTGGGATATAAAATTTTGTAATAAAAATATCTTGAGACTTACATCTGTACCAACCTTAAGTGGACAGCACACAGAGATTAGATAAAAGACACATAGGAATTTAGGGGGGGGGGGAATCTATAATTATTTTTATTCCAAACTAGGCAAGTTTCCAAAACATATATAAGCCACAGTGTGTGTGGAAATCATGTTCTTTTTAAAAGCAACATTTTTTCATTGTAAAGGAAATTAGGCAAGCAGTTTCTTTAGGAGAAGCAGAAGCAGAGGGAAGGCTGTTAGGTTGTTTTGTGTTTCTGCCTCTTTTGTTTAGATCCCGGAGAACGTGACGAATAGTGTGTAAAAAGTTCTTCCCTATTTTCTGGAAGTACCACCCCTTCTCCACATAGTTTATTTGAGGTTTCTCTTTTTCCTATTGACATTGGTCCATTAAAAAAATACTTCAATGCAAGAAAATTAAATACATAATTCAGTTGCTAAGGTGAGTCTCTGCCCCCTCTTGATAAAGAAAACTATGAAGTTCATTTTGTAGTAGTACAGTTATCTTGAATGGAACCATGGAAAATATAAAGGAAAACAAAGCAAAGTATCAGCTAATCCAACTTGGATTAGCAAATAGATAGTTGGCCACCTATGTATGAAAACTTTTCATTCCTTACATTGCAGCATCTTCATTAGCTTCTCATTCTATCTGTTCAGAAAACTACAATTCTTAACCACAGATCAAACCTCTGCAAGGAACCAATATTAAATTCTGATTTAACATCATCTTTAGAACCTGGAAACCATACTTGTTCTAAACTGATTTGGATACAAAGGAAACAGTGGGAACACGCTTGATTTTTGACATTGCAAAATGAGGATCAAAGGCATGCAAATCACCTTTGGATTTCGGCTTGCTACATTACATGTAACATAGCTTTTGTATTAATAAGCAGGAACAAAGAACAAACTGAAGAGTGCATTTTGTTAGTCTAAATACAAAATTAGAAATGTTCTGTGGTTCTATTTTATCCAGCACATGAAAACAATCCTAAGGTTTAATTGTTTAATAGGGCTGTCCAGGAGCAGAGCTAGTAAACCAGTTTCAGTAATCCTGCAAATACGTTTTTAAAAGGTGCTATGCATGACTTGATTTCCACTTCTCAAATCAAAGCAAGAGGAGGGGCTTATTTTCCTCAGAGATGCTGACAGATAAGATGTCTTAATTTTTATTGAAACATTTAAAAAGCAACTTTCATAATAGATGTTTTAATTTGATTCTTTTTCTTCAGTTAGAAATGGTATGTTCCAATAGCAGAAAATTGTCCTAAAACTTGGTATTGGACATCTCCTCTTCATTCATCTCATTCTCACTATAAGTGAATGTGTTTAATGCGAGAGCAGGGAATGTAACTATTTACAGCTATCTGGATGAAATGGGCTGAATGGCCTTGCAAAAATTTTCTGGGATGCACTTTCAAGATAGAGAGATGCCCATATGCCCACTATGCCAGGACCTATTACCACTTGTAAAATATATCTTCAAGCAAAAATAAAAATGAAATTATTTAAAAGTCATATCCTAATTCCATACTACATTTGTTTAGAATGGCTAATATGAGGAAAAGCAACTTCTACTGTATATGAGATGTTAATTTTCCACCCGATTTTCTGCAACTCTCAATTTTCCTTCAGTTCTCTACACTTCCAGTACATTTCTTTTGATTCCAATTGTTATGAACAAATAAAGGCGTTTAATAAAGTTTTAACAACCTTAAGTAAAAAGCAGGGTTCTAATCCTGCACTTCTGATAATAGCGACATCGAAGTGGTCCTTTCTGGGAAATTGGTTCAAGGGTTTAACACTTCCATGTTTTTCATTGGCTAATAGGACAGCAGCCAACCCTATAAAAGGGCTGCTGCTGCCCTAGGTGATTGCTCTGTTCAGTATGCTTAATAAAGAGTTGAAGTTCACTGTTCACTGCCTCGTCTCTGCTCCTTGCACCCATGCGCAGAACTTAACACCAATAGTCAAAATATTGCTCAGTCATTTAAGTGCTAGGCCATAACATCTAATAGAGGTCTTGCAGGCCCTCTTTCTCTCTTTTCAGGCATTTGAGATTAATGTCTTGGTTAGGAGCTAATTATTTATTCCTGAAGTGGCTGACTTTTAAAAGAAAAATACATGTCAGTTTCCAGTCAATAGAGTTAAATGTTGGAGGATCATGTTTTGCTTTTTCCAAGAAATGTCAATAATTATGGTTCTGTGATAAGAACAAATAATCTGATCCTGATTCACCAAATTCAATTTCCATTTACTTCAGCTTAGGCACAGGTTGCACATGGTGCCAGCCTGAATATATCCAGAAAAAAGCGTTGCTTCTTTTTTCCTTCCTAAATTGGTCATGTTCTTAGATCTTCAGTAACATCCCATTAGGTTTCCCTGTTTCTAGAAACATTCAGTTAGCAAAGTCATTAAGTTTTTATTAAAGGGCACAGAAGATTGACACTAAAAAAGCATTCCCAATTAATAGGAAGAAGGTAAGAGTTTAAAGTATACCTTTGATGCTTTATTAATTATATTTTTCTTGATCATATTTCTGAGTTTTCCTATGAATGAAGATCTCTGGATTACAAACTAGTTTAAATACTGTAAGAATAAAACAATAAAATATTAAAAACTTTTTGTCAACCCTGAAGCTGGCCTGACTGAGGCCACTCCGAGACTTCAGTGTTGACACACTAGAAAAGAGGGATAGGTAAGGAGGAATAGGGATAATTGGGGTGTTGTAATCAAAACAAAATATTTTCCCTTTGGAACTAAGGACATTCCTGCAGGTTTTCAGAAGGAGGGGACTAAAGTCACCCAGCAATTGGACAGTATTCTAATTGGACCATTTTGGGAAAGTGACAAACTTCCACTTTTAATTAGGTGAAAAATGTGGAATTATTCAGTCAGTTTTCACCAGATTTGTGCCAATATATACCATATTTTTTGGACTATAAGATGCATTCTCCTGCCCCCTCCCCCCCCCCCCCAAAAAGTGGCTGGAAATATCTCTGTATCTTATAGAGCAAATAGATACCTGTTTTTGGTCTCCTGAAACTTCTGTGCACCCCATTTTTGCCCTTCCCCACGACCAGAAGCATTCTGCAGGCCAAAAACGTGCCCATTTGTGCCCTCTGGAGGCATCTGTAGGTCCCTTTTTTGGTCTCCTTGGCATTCAGAAGCACTCTTCTCCAGAAGCTTCCATGGTCCCTTTTTTGGCCTCTCCAATGACAAGGTGGGTAAAATGAGATGATAGTTTGTTGGGGGCAATATGCTGACTCTGCAAACTGCTTAGAGACAGCTGTAAAGCACTGTGAAACAGAATATAAGTCTAAATGCTATTGCTGTCATCCAAATTGTTTTTGTTCAAAGTGGTGCCTGAATAAGAACAACATCTCTTTGAAACATATATACAGTAAACATGTGATTCTCTATTTTATAGGGCATTTCTTTATTTCAGAAAACTAAAATAAATTATACATACACACAGACACAATTTTAGTTGTCTTTTAGATTTATTTACTTTTCAGAAGTTCACTTTTGTTATATTTTGGTAAGTTAATTTTTACTGTACAATAGTTCCACTTAATGCACAGTTTTTCACATTTATATAAAAAAATGGGAAAAGTGTTGTCTTTTTGGAAAAAAAATACACAAACTATTTGACTTTATGCATTTTTGTAAAGTTTTTCTTGCTTTTGCTCTTGAATTTCCTTTAAAAGCAAAATTATAAACTTTAACAATTATCCTTATGAATCTCTTTCAGATTTACAACTTGTCCTTTATTTTTTCCAGCAAAAAATAATCAACATAGGCATATAATATCTACCTATTTGAATGTAATTACCATGTCATTATTTAGCAATACAAAGTCTTCAACTTGCAACTGTTACTGAGCCCAAATGTATGGTGGTAGGTCATTGCATTGTTAAGCAGGTCACCATGTGATCAAACCCAATTTTACATAATTTTTTGTAGCAGTCATTAAGTAAATGGCACAATTCTTAAGCAAATCCATTTTAGTCAGAGGGCATTCTGAAAATAAATGCCAGAAATTGGCAAATTGTTGAAAATCATGATTGACAATGGAATAATACAGACAGCTGTAAAAGGTAAGCTGGTTGCTAAGTGATCAAAATGTGATCATGTGACTGTGGATCTGTGTGTGGATAGCCATCATAACTTCGATGTCATGTCATAAGTAACTTTGGTGGGGAGAACCATCATAACTTCAAACGATCACCAAGTAACTGGTCATAAATTGTTTGCTGCAATATAGTGAAGCACTGCAGGAGACAGAGAGGAAGGAGGAAGAAAAATGGAGAACTGTAAAAGCTTTGATATGGTGATGTAATAGGTGATATGATAGCTGTCTTCTAGTACTTGAAGACTCTCACAGAGAAAAGAGGATTGATTTATTCTCCATTTGAAGGCAGAACAAGAAGCAATGGGTAGAAAATCACTAAAGAGAGATTGAACCTAGAACTAAGGAAAAATTTCCTAACAATAAGAACAATCAATGAGTGGAATAGCTTGCCTCCAGAAGTTGTGGGTGCACCATTGCTGGAGGTTTTTAAAAAGAGATTGGAGAGCTATTTGTTCAGAATGATATAGTACTTGCTTGACTAGAAGACTCCCAAGGACCCTGGTAACCCTAATATTCTATGTTCTGTATCTAAAACTTATGGTAAATAGTATTTAAGTTGCAGTTTACTCTTGAGTGTATGCCAGGAACATCAGAAAAAGAACACAATACTTGCTCTGACCTATTAAAATATGTTCCTTTTCGGCACATCATTTGGCTCAGATAAAAAGTTGATATTGTAAAATCAAGTCCAAATATCTCAATATGCCCTCTTTTAATTAATGGAATAGTTCCATACTACCTTTCTTCTTGGCAAATATACAGATAACTAAAAAGCTAACCTGTTGGATGTCTGGCTAAAACCTTCTCAACCATATTTTCTACCCATCTTTTTTTCTCCTCTCTTTTAGCTTTCTAGCCATCTTGCCTGGCATAGATTACTTGCAAACTTAGAATCTTTCACATCATTTGTTCTAGTAAGATTTGCTGAACTTTATCTGCATTTTCCTCAAGTTGAAATGTTTGCCTTAGGTCAGTTTATATTCACATGTGTTATAATATCTGAATTAATTAGCTATAGGTAAAGTTGAGAAATTCAATCTGACCAAACTCAGTAGGAAACAAGAAGTGAAAAACAGTTGACTGCATTCAGATCCATGCAGATAATTTCAAGGCGGTAGTTTTGATACCAAATTATCCCTGTTATGCAAATTTTCTCCCCAACTGGCTGGTTCCCAGTTATGCATGCGGAGAAGCAGTGGCCACATCTGCTTCCCGTTTTACCATTTCAGAGAGTAACCATCTGTTGGGCCTCATCCCAAATAGCCTGCACTACGCTGATTAACTTCCTCACCCAGCCAGCCTGAGGCTTGCTATCTACTGCAAGGTGTAGATTTTTTTTTCTGAACTTCTTACAAACCAGAACCTTATTTTTTCTCTCTCCCAAGGGACAGGAAGGCGTTGGTTTATGATTTGTAGCAGGGAGGACATGGCAGCTGGCTTCTGCTATACATGATCCTTATGTCTGGTGGGACCAGATAAAAACTAGGAAACTTCCTACAACTTATAGTTATTCCATGGACTGAGAACATAAAAAGAATTATTTCTTTTAGTTTAGTTTCATTTGTATGTTTATAAGAGTTTGGTAAAATTCTTAGGATATACAAAATATATGACCTTATCTGATATACATCAAGATAAGTTTTAGATAAGTTTAGATAAGTTTTACTCAGTTTGGCTCTAGTTATAGATAATAAATTAATCCTGAAGGGACAGGTCCTCCATGTTGAAAAATGCTCACATAATATGCATAGTTTAGTTTTTGAATTAAGCCATTATGTGCTGCATGTCTCCTATCCTCCAGGGCCTTCTGGGAGGTCTTAAAACATGTCTCCCCACCCAGGTCTTAAAGTAGGTTGGATGGAACTCCCTTGTTAGGCTTCTTGTCACATATATTCTGAAAGAAGTATCTAGATCTGCCCTTTTGTTTATTTCTCTTATTGTACTTATATTCATTTTGCTGTAGTAGTTTTATTTTTTCAGTGAAATACCCAGAATTTGCCTAGAATGAAGGGAAGTAAAAAATAAACAAACAAGCAATCTTTATTTGCATAATTATTGGCACTGAAGGTCAAATGATGTGTTCTCATAATATGCCTAGAATTGAATGGCAGTGAAGAATAAATGAACAAACAATCTTTATTTGTATAGTTATACTGAAGAAGAAAGGCTGTGTTCACACAAGAAACTAGTAATGTGTTCAGTATGTTGTGCTGTTGCACCTAGCCATTAGGTTTTAATTGGACTTTTAAGTGAATATAGCTAAGTAAAGATTTGAAAGGAGCAGGCATAAACAATATTTGGGAATGTTAAAAGTCAATAATTTAGATATTAAATAATGTGGATAATGAGAAAATTTATGTCTAACTAAAAACTGATAATTTCCAGAAATCTGATAATTTTGGTAGGGGGATCAGGGAATAATATTTCAGCAAGCTCTGCCATGTGATATTAATTGTTGCTTCTATTATTGTTTATCGGTTTTAAATGCAATGCATCTTGCTAAAATTGTGCATTTGGAATTTCTAAAGTTTCACATAACCATAATGACAGCTTTTTGAAGAGCAGAGTTTTGGAAGAGCTTTACGCAAAAAGTGAGCAGTTGAAACAGAGATTTACAGCTCTGTAGAGTGCGGGAAGAGAAAAAGACATCATTTCTCTATGATAAACAAAAATAAGATAATTAGAGGCAGGATTGTGCCAAATTGCAAGTAATACAATAAAACTGAATTAATTTTGTTCTTGAATGCTCCTAAATTAAGGTGAAAAAAATCACAACTAGTGAAGTATGTTGGAACTATACTGCTTCAAGCTGAGTCTTGGAAGTATTCATACTGGAACATAACTACATTCCTGGGCAGATGTATATGGAATACAATATGGTATAAAGCACTTTGATCTCAACTTTAGAATTTCAAAAATAAGCACCAGGATTCTAATGTTGGGCTTAATAGCGACTGACAATTAACTGGCAAAGGATTGATGTTCCATGATTTTTTTTTGTCTAATACCCATTACTATTTGAAGGTTAAATGAAGTTTTTGAGATGTTTTTAAAGGAAATATAACTATAATGCATTCTAATATTCTAGTGAGAAAATGTGAGAAACATCAAGCCTTTACTGATCTGAAAATCAGTTGTCTTTAGCTATAAAATAGCTTTTAGATATAAAACCTACCTAATTTCCTCAAGTTGGTCCATCTGTATCACAACTGAAAATCTGTATGATTATTCTAAGGGCTCCATTTGGGTGTGAATGGGTAAGACACTTCTGCCAGAATAAGGTGGCATAAATAGTGAGAAATGTTGGCATAAATAGTGAGAAAAGCAATAATTTGTGCAGGCATGATATAAATTGTTAGATTCCTTTGCTCCATGGAATCTATTTTAATTTCTTCCTATACTGATAAAGCAGAAAATAACTGAAAACCTATGCCTAAACTGCTAGTGATCCAAGAATAGCAACAGGCCTAAATGTTAGATACTTCACCCTCTTCTTGCTTAGATCTGAAAAAAAAGTAATAGAGCCATTATATGTGTTGGCTGAGGGCATGTTAGTCAGAGATGGTATTCAGCAGGTTCTGACCAGTTCTGGAGAACTGGTAGTGGAAGTTTTGAGTAGTTCAGAGAACCAGTAGTGGAAATTTTGAGTAGTTTGGAATACCACCTCTGACTGGCCCCACTCCCATCTCTTCTCTGCCCCTCGAGTCCCAGCTGATCAGCTGGGTCTTCTTTTGTTGCCCTGCCCAGGAGAACAGAGCTAGAAAGCAGGTTATTGGGGTGGGGAGGGAGGATTTTGTAGTAATCTTCCCCCTGGAGTGAGGAGGGAATGGGGCTTTTTCAACATTCTTCCTCTGCCATGCCCACCAAGCCACACCCACCAAGCCATGCCCACAGAACCGGTAGTAAAAATATTTGAATGTTGATGTTAGTACATGTTA
This sequence comes from Hydrophis major, assembly GCA_033807585.1. Lineage (NCBI taxonomy): Eukaryota > Metazoa > Chordata > Lepidosauria > Squamata > Elapidae > Hydrophis > Hydrophis major. Next base: position 96,826,222 of record CM066343.1, on the reverse strand, counting down.
GTACAGTTCCATGACATATTTAGTCATGATTTAAGTCATGACTATCAGTCCAGGCATCCTTATCATCAGACATTATATGCAAAAGCTGCATGAGAAATCAATTAAAACCTTAACCTGAACCAAAGCTCCAACATCAAATGTAAATATTCAAAATTGCTCATAAGCAAGAAGTCTGGAGATGGATATGAAATTTTTAGAGGCCTTTAGTTTCAGTGTCTTTCATCATTGGCTAAGACCGGCAGGAAATATTAATTCAGTAGCATTTGAAATCCCAAGTTCCTCATGCTTTATGTAAACGAGTTGTTTATAATAGTTGCCTTTTTCTCTAGTATATTGCCTAGATACTACTGCAATCATTTTATTTAGTACACTTTTTTCCTTTAAATGTATTCTTTGATTATTAGGCTTCTTGTCTCCTACTGTTTTACCAAAAGGCAATAGTGGCTTCTGAGTTCCACTATATTTTTAATTACTAGCTTCCTATGTGAATGTAATCCCTTACATTGCTTCATGAAAACGAAACAAAAAATGAATGAGTAGCTCATTAGTTTATCTTTAAATTAGTCTAAATGTCAATTAAAGTTTTCTTGCAAGGTATGAGTGTGTGTGTGTGTGTGTGTATGATAGTTACCTCTTCTTAAATTAAGAGGAAACTGCTCTTAATAAAATAAAATAAAAAAGAGATGATAATGAATTTTATTGCAACAAAAAGCAGTAAAAGGGTAAGGATGAATAGCAATAGCAATAGTATTTAGACTTATATACTGCTTTACAGTGCTTTACAGTAAGCAGTTTACTGAGTCAGCATATTGCCCCTAACAATCTGGGTCCTCATTTTACCCACCTTAGAAGGATTGAAGGCTTTGAGCCTGGTAAGATTTGAGCTGCCAAATTGCAGGCTGCAGCAGAAGTAGCCTGCAGTACTGCACTCTAACCACTGCACCACCATGGCTCATAATGAATACTGTGTGATCTGTGCTGAACAGGAGTAACTTTGATTTTTGGACAAAATAGTTCAACAGTTAAATTATAGTTCCACACTACAATTTTAACAACAGTGTTTTAATTACAAAAAGCTCCATTAGTCCTTTTACTACTTTTTGTTGATGGTTGTTCTGTGAGACTCATTCAATGGGCACCTTGTGGTGTTGCCCATTATACTTTTACAAATTTGCCAAAAATAAGAGTTTAATTCTTTTAACTACTTATAGAAACTGCAATTTTTCTCTGGCATTAAGAGACCCTTTGGTAGTATTTGCTTTACAAATTTTTACCTTTTCTTTCTTTCTTTTTGTAATTTCCCCTATCTTTCCTCCCATAACACAGTTACATGTATACATACTTAGCCAGAATTTGAAGACTGTTCATCATGCTATACTTTCTATTCCCTAGAAGAAATATTCCAAATATTCTTTATCATAAAATGATTCATCTTTGCCTTCAGACAAAAGGTTACAGTTTTTATGAAAGTCACTTCATTGTGTTTTAAATACATTGGTCAAAGAAAGTTATTAGAAGTACAGTATAAAACCACAGCAAAAATGTGTGCAATACAAGGCAGTGCCAGAATAAAGCTGAAGTGTAAGCTCTCAAAAGCATTCATCAGTTGCTATTTATAGAAGTGAGGCATTCTATCAAAAGAAATTTTAAATTAGTATCAATTTATCAAACTATACATAAAAATAAATCCTGTCATTTATTTTCAAACAAAACAAGACTTATTTTGAACAGTGGTGTGGCAAACATGACAATTCCAACGATGGGACTTGTCAATTCACTAATATTATCCTTCCCTTGCTTTCGATATTAAAGAAAAAAAAAATAGAACAAGAAACACCATAAACTCTGATCATACAATAGTTGATGCCCATACAAAGATATCATATATTAATTTTAAACTTGTGGACTTTAAAACTATAGAAGATTGTTTAGGATTACCTAGTTCAGAGTATCATCATCACACTTAGGGGTGGGATTCTACCCGTTCTGACTGGTTTGGGTGAACTGGATGTTAAAGTTACATCTGGTTCATTGAATCGTTATTTCAACTGACTGGCCCCGCCCCGCCCACCCCTCCCAGGAGTCTCCACACAGCCCATTTTTGATGGAGGTAAGTGCAGGGTCTGCATGGAGGCTCTTGGGATGGGGGAAAATGGGCCTTTCGGAAGTCCAGAAATGGTCCTGTTTCCAGCTTCCAGAGGGCCTCCAGAGCCAGGGGGAGACTGTTTTCACCCTCCCGGAGGCCCAGGGAATGCCTCTGGACCCTTAAGAAGGCAAAAAATGGCCCTCCTAGAAAAAAACCCAGAAGTTGCAAAATGGGCCTGTTTCTGGTTTCTGGGGGAAACTGTTTTCGCCCTCTCAGAGGCCCAGGGGAAACCTCCTGACCCTTGGGAGGGCAAAAATGGCCTCTCCTGGGCTCTGGAGGCACACCGGAAGTTGGAAACAGAAAGTTCTGGTAGGCCATGCCCATCATTGCCACGCCCACCCAGCAACCTGGCCTCTGGGATTTTTGAATCCCACCCCGATCACACTGATGTTTACTTATGAGTTGACTTTTTTGATCAGTAAATGGAGCCAAGCCTCAAATTCCAAGGAATGTAAACATAGATCAGTCTATATGCATTTGGGAAAAATCAATGTCTGCAATGTAGTGGGAAATTTGTGCTTATGAAAAATGATGAATGAAAATAAAGGCTCAGCAGTGAAAAACCACTCTTAGAAATTACAAATTTAATTTGAAATTAAAAACTAAAGATATAAAGGAGACCAATTAGAAGGGCAATAATTTTAGGTGTATGGTTCATTACTTTAAAATGTTTACTGAAAATGTGCAGGGTATGACAAAAGTTTGATAAAATGTTTGATAAAAAGTGCATCAAAGTGAATTTGAAGTGGTTGTGACTCCGTATTCAACATATACCCACGATAAACTTGAGTTATATAATCTATGAACAATCTTTCACTGTTACCAAATTGATGCACACAAAATTCTTCAAGGTGCAGAGACAAAACTTGCAAAAACAAAAATGCACTTTAAGTGAACAAAACATGGGTTTGTAGATAGGATTTAACTTGATAGGATTTAACTTTAACGTGGTGCTTCGGTATTGGATTGCTTCAAAACTCATCGAATTTGGTACTCGATGCAGTTTGATGGGAAAATGTTGTTCTGGTACTCACCATTGCCTGGTGCTCAATACACCGCAAAAGGAAGTGGGGTATAGTAGCAGCAAGCAAACATAAAGTCAGCCATGCTGGGAAAAATGCTGTAAAAGGAAGTGGGAGACAGCTACAGAGGGCAGACAGGAAGTCAGCCATGCTGGGAAGAACACTGACATGGGAAAAAGGAACAGATAAGAAGTCCTTCCCAGCCAAAAGAGTCATGATAAGTCACATAATTTGTTTGATCCTCATCTTTTTAATGCTTGTTGCACCTCCTGGAACCAATTAAGGATGAGTACCAAGATACCCGTGCTGAATTTTTCAAAATATCTCCTTCAAATAACTCAACATTGTAGCTTTCCCTATTTTCTAATAGTGTAGCCTTAAAACCACAGTGTATTGGTGGAGACTTTATCATCAGTTTTATCATCAGTAATAAGATGAACTACTTATCAATAATCTGCCAAATTGTCTATAAAAACGGTGTTATCCTAATTGGGCATGTTTTACATAAAATGTTTGGATATATATAAACAGCCTTATGCAACTGAATTAAATGAAAGCAGGCTACGCTGAATATGTATAGTTTGTCATATGTTATTTATCAATATTGATCTGCAACTAATAAGACTGAAACCTACCAGCATCAATATTCAACAGTGAACATGACATTTCACACAATAGCCCTAATAAAATATCCTCCCTTCTTCTATGCCTAAAAGTTGCACAGGTGATGATCATGTGCTTTTAAGAAAGAAAAAAACATTGTTGAACAGCATCACTATGTCCCTTTTCAATATTCCTTCCCAGCATGTTTTATAAACTCAGCTGCATGAGAAACAGAATACTGCAGTGCCATAAGGCAAGAACAGATCAAAATATAACATATATGTAATTGTTTCAAACTATACAATAGGCTTTTTAAAAATATTTCACCAATCAGACTTTGGAATTGATTTACACTGAATCTGTTTAAGATTAGTTTGTAGTTCTACTAAACTGAATCATTGGTCCTTGAAGATATTTTTACTTAAAGGATCTGGATTTGGGCAAAGCACTTCATTCTTTCACAAATTAATTGGTGCAAGTAGATTTTTCTTTGAATAACTCATGAAAATGATATCTACAATTAACATAATAGCATTGCTGCTCTTTTTTCAGAGCAATACAACTTTAAATTCTTCTGGCCATACTCTGCTTCCATTAACTAAATCATGGGATCAGAGCATTCACATCTTATCAGTTAGAAAAAAATTGTTTCTGTTGAGACAAAGAGTAGGAAAAAAATGAGTGGTTTTAACCTGTTCTAAGTCTAGATTGTTGATATAAGGAACACATCAAATTATTACAAAAAATTTATGTGTTAAAAGTGTATTTTCAAAACATCTGCATAAAAACGTGCTAATTATATCTTTCTACTTTTCAGTCAAATTCAGAGATGAGTGTGCACAATTAACAGCTTTCAATAGGGACTGGGGCTGGGAGTGCACTTGCTAGCAAGAAAAAAGTTCTTTTACTTAACAAAAAGTTTCTGTTTACTACACTAAGTTACCTACATTTACCAAAAAACACTATAATGAATATAAAATTGCCTTATGTATGCATGCTACAAGACAACCTCATTTCTGGCAGCCCAGATTTCTGATATGTATTTTTATTGAATACTATTTTGGTCATTGTATTTTTTCTTTTTATTTATGGCTGCTCTTCATTTAGATCCAAATACTAAGTACAGCAAAAGTTTTAATTCATGTGGAAGCGGTGTTCCCCTCGAGTTATGTGGGAAGAAAACTCATACCTATCCTGGCTGTGATAGCCACACATATTACACTCAAAAGGATCACGGAACCCATGACAACCCATGTGGATGGTATACATTACATGATCTAGAAAAAGAATTCTACAGTGTTCACATTTGTAGACTTTTACCTGCTCCCCATTGCCATTGATTACTTTGAAAGCATCTTGGGAGCTGTCATTACTTCCTCTTAGGACATCATACTGCCTGTGCTCTTCTTTTATGGAGAGGCCATTCCGTGCATGAGGCACTATGTGGTTGGTTAGGTATATTAAACCACTACGTTCTTCATTATTGCTCTCAGTATCAGTGGAATCTTGGCCGCTGTTGCTGGGTGAAGGGTCCCTTTCTGAAGAGATGGACTTGGTTTTAGAAAGTAGCAGTAAGTTTTCCACTGCACTGTCCTGAGCTGCATGATTGGCTCGAGCATGGTTGTCTCCAAGGGGTTTGTGAAGCTGATACATTGGACTGATGACAGACACTCCTTCTGAGCCACCAGGGGGTGTCTGCACCAAAGGGCGCAAAGATTCTGCCCCTAGATAATTGATGGCATTATTAATAGCTTGGTCAATGACATGGGTTTGCATCATATCATTCTCCTTTTCATAATTGGTGGTTGCATCATAGGGAATATCAGATATGCACTTCTCACCTGTAATCCAAAGTATATCAGAGTTATTCTTGGTTTTGAAAATTTTTTCAAAACATCAGGCCTGATCAATTAGAGCTGATAATGACATCAGGAAAATATGAAAAATATACACACAATGAGATTAAGTTAAGAAGGTGTGCATAAAGGCAAAGATTCTAAAATCAAATATTTCTAATACATTTTAGCAGAATCTCAGAATTCAGTTGAACTGAATTCAGTTGAACTTGCCAATTTTCTTACATGCTTGTAACTATTATTTTTTTTTATTAATATAAGTCATCATTTGAAGCCTTCCTTCCTTCTTTCCTTCCTTTCATCCTTCCCTCCCTCCCTACTGAATAATGTAGGTGCCTTTGTATTTTTAACTCCTTTTGTTAGGAGACAAAATCTGATTTTCTGGACTGTGGGCCTTCACATGCTGCACCATATATCTGAGCTGTCAGAATCACCACCTAATGGGAAAAAGAGATTCTTTCTTGTGGCCAAAGCAGAATTGTGGCTAATAAAATTGATTTCATTTTGATAAGCCTTCATGTTTTATGGTTACATCTAGGTCTTACTTAAATTTTTGCTGTTATTATAGTTATCTTCTTACGCCACGCTGTAAATAACTGACAGGAAACACTACTCTTTTAAGTCTTCATAACTGGTAAGATTTCTCATTATGACAAAAAGGAAGTGAGAGCATGAAAATTGCATCTTCTCCTAGTCCCATGCCAGGACTAATCCATAACCAAAAGTGTTCTTCTCAAAGTTATTGAAAATCCCTGATTATTCCATATTCATAGATTTTGTGTTCTGGAAAAATTCATGGCACTTTATTTAGATAATGTTTCTGAACCTAAGAAAGTCTGTGCGCAATTTTTATCTACAATGTAATATCATCTGATGAGGCTGCCTTTATTACAAAAGCATAGAAAAGTATACAAAAGGCAGAAATAGGGAACACTATTATCACATCTCCTGAATACCAGGCCTATGCTTTTGGCAATATCATTCTCTTCAGAAATTAGTAATGCTATTATTCCTGTAGCATGGAATTATGCTCTGCAAGATTAAGAGTTTTATGAAATCATTTTTTGTTGTGTGCCTGAATTACTACCAAAGTGCTCAACATTATACTGATGGGACATACAAATTTTGTGTAGTTTTTAATGTTGTTTCAGAAGCACTGATAAGAAGCTAGGTAGAGTGAACTGGGTGAATAGTTTTCACATGTTAGTAAAAATTCTGCACATACACAAATATCTTCTGTGTACTAAACACACTGTAACATAGGTATTATTCATTCCATTTCTAAGCAACATTATAAAAATTAAGACATTTATGTTGGTAAACTTTAGATATAATCAGTAGATTTGGTTTTTCTCAATACCTCATGTGTTGCTATTAATTAATTTTTTCTTTTTAGTTGAAATTAGATAATGTTGAATTAATCAGAATAAGCACTGGACCAGTAGAGTTACTTTACTGGACTTTCATTAAAAATGGGGAGATTATAGAAGACATAGGAGAAATCAGAAAAAAATGATTTTGCCCAAGACCTTACTTCTCATTCAATTACTCTAGTTTTCCAGAGAGACAGAATATTACAAAGTTCTCAGAAGTACAATTTTAGGAATGGTGAATCCATGACTCTTCAAGGTGCTGAATTAACTTCAATCAGTACCAGTTGCCAAGGCAGGAATGGTGAGATTTGAATAGACATAGATTCAGTCTTGGTAAATAATTGATTCCATGTCAGATTGCTAAGGAGGATGATATGCAGAGTTTTGGCATTCCAGAGATTTCCCCAAGTACAGATAATATTTTCCCATCTTACATATCTTTCCCTATGTGCAAAGCTTCATACTGGAGGTGGTTCACTGGTGGGATTCAATTTTTTTTACTACGGTTCTGTGGGTGTGGCTTGATGGGCATGGCAGGGGAAGGATATATAAAATCTCCAGTCAGAGGTAGAATTTGCCGGTTCTCCGAACTATTCAAAATTTCCACTACCAGTTCTCCAGAACTGGTCAGAACCTGCTGAATACCACTTCTGAGGTGATTTGTTAATAAAGTTCAATGGCACCTCCCTCCCATGTGACCAGCACCCTTCTTTGCCTTCTTGATCTCTAAGATTGTTAATCATTTTTTCCTGCTGTTTTATATTGGATATTATTAATGTTTCTAATCTTTTTATGTTGTAAGCCACTCAGAGTCATTGGATATAAGATGGATGGCATATAAATTTTATAAATAAATAAATAAACAAGTTATTTCTGTGTTCATGCTGTCTTCTTCCCTCACAGCCCAAATCAGTAGCAAGTGCAAAACACTTTCTGGACACTTTCAATCATGTCATTGCTGTTTTACTGATCCAAAATCTTTGCATATATTTTACTTCACCACTACTAAGAGCAGTTTGGAATCCACATTTTTGATTAATTGTTTTGCTCTTTCTATTGTTATATGGCAATACAATTAAAATTAAAAATATTACCAGAAAAAAGAGGGAGCAACATTTAGTTCTTACCAACAAATTTCTGAGGCAGAGAACTCTTACGTTTGGCGACGTTACTTGCTAGTCTGTCCAGCATAAGGGAGCGCTCTGATCCCATCTTACACAGGTCTTCAGCCATTTCACTTTGGCTGGTTTCCTCTTTCATGACTGGAAAAAAAGTGTTAAAGGACACCAGATGTTTTAAGACACACTTATTTCCAATTTTTTCTGAAACTTTGCTGGCAGTCAGGCTGTAAAGCTGAGAAGCAACAAAAAGAAAGGTAGTTTGGAGTATATGATAACTAAATCCTCTACAGAGATGCAAAATCCAAGTACTCATTGTCATTTTTAATGCAAGAGAATATTAAATGTATTAAATATAGGGATATAATTATATGAAAAAATTGTACTTTAATTTGAATTAAGATTCAGTTCAGCTTAGATTTACTTTTTCCTTCTGGTTTCATCCATTTCTTTGTCCCACCTATTTTTTTAAAACAAAGCCCTTCTGCGAAAAACAAATCAACAGTAACAAAAGTGCAGCATAGTTTGTGACACTGGTAACCAGTGACTTTGTGAGTGCACAGCTGCTATTTAAAAAAAACAACTTATAAAAGATAGGCATAGAGCAAAAGTGTAGAGGAAGGAAATGCCCTGTGATAACTCCCCGATTCTTCTCTCTTAGGCTCCAGCAGGGAGTAACAAGTCCTACCTAATAATCAAGTGAAATAGGATGTTTTCTCTTTAACCAGGAGGCCTTATTGTGCATGTTTCCTGGAGAATCAGAAAAATATTTCATTGAATTCAACTGCAGAGTCTCATTAAGGAAGACCATCTCATTTTGCTATGAGAAAGATTTAGCTATCTTCTTAAGAAATAAAGAAGTTGTAAAATAATTCTAGAGATGTTATTCTACAGGTTCCTTGTCTTTTTGGTAGAGTATGCTAGAGGTGGCTTGTGAAACTCCAGGTTTGAGTCTGAAGTGATGATCAATCGAAAGACTCAATATTAATTAAACGAAGCAATGATCTTTAATAATTTTCTACTTCCCACTTTCAGTGTGGGAGGGAATTCTGTCCCTCTCCCATAACAGTTTCTGATCCTTCAAGTTGCTGTTTCATTGTAAAGCAGTTCAAAAAGCTCTTTCCATAGTGCTATTCCAGAAGAGAAACCGATTCTGAAGTTCATTTTTTATTTCTTTAATACAAATCATTTGTTATGTATATTTGCAAAGGAGATACTTACTTGTATCTCCTAAAGGAGTTTACACAATCCATTCTTACTATGGTTACCTGATGGGATTCACATACTACTCATACTCTACCACCCATATTTCCTGTTCTGTGTTGAAATCCACTGTTCTTGTGCAAAAGAATGGTTTTGCATCATCTCAACACCTAAACTATTTTCTATTTTCTACTTGGTTGTAAATCACTGGCTATCTATTAAAGCATTGTCTTGAATCACTGTTCATTCCACTGAGCTTTTTGTGGGACTTATGTCAACTGATTCCAAATTATTTTCAAACTTTTTGTGCAATCACTGTATTACTGGCTCTCTAGAAAGTGTTTCCAATAATCTATACTGAGTTAGATGTACAAATTAGCATGAAAAAATGTAGCCCAATTTGGTTTGGTTTATTTCTGTTGTGGTACTTTGATTTATGTGTCATCTAGACTGATTAATAAATATGGTGAGTTCAAATACCTGCACATTTGGGATATTTTGATTGGTCACAGTACACTCCTTATTTATATCATTTTTGAAACAAATAATTTAGCACACAGTATCATAGATGCTCACTTTAATCTAGAAACAAAAGCAATCCTTTGTTTGAATCAATTTGCTGTATTTAAAAGTTTCCCACTTAGCAAAAATGAAAATATCTCACAACATTAACCATCAGAAGTATCACAGCTGCTTTCCAGCATTACTTTGACAGACATTAACTTTAGATTATCTGAAAATGTGACAGATAATCCAAGAGCCATGGTGGTGCAGTGATTAGAATGCAGTACTGCAGGCTAACTCACTGCTTACTCCAAGAATTTGATTCTGAATGGCTCCAGGTTGACTCAGCCTTCCATCCTTCCAAGGTCAGTAAAATGAGGTCCCACATTGTTGGGGACTATATGCTGATTCTGTAAACCACTTAGAGGGGGCTGTAAAGCACTGTGAAGCAGTATATAAGTCTAAGTGCTATTGCTATTTGCATATGAGGCCTTAAAGCAACATAACCTTCTGACATGGTAATCTGCAGAAAGTATCTTCAGAACTTCCACCTGACACAACCATCATATCCATCATATATGTCATAACTGAGCTGATTATTATTTTTAGACTGAAGAGGCCCTAGTGCCTCCCACATGATGAATCAGCTTACTTGAAAGCTAAGTTAGCACAGGTATTGGTATTCTGTTACAAAGTGAAAACTGCAGGACTCTGAACACCTATTTATATGGTGCCGATAACTGAAGTAGTTGATACAGTTGGGAATTATATTGTTGTCATTGAGTTACTTCTGCTTTTGTGAATTGCTATATGCTTGTATATTTAATTGGGTTGTTTTAGATTTGATAATTTTTATTGTAGTCTGCCATGAGTCATATAATTTGTTAGAAGAAATGTAACTATGAGCAAGCAAATTGTTAAAATACATTGACAGGATCAAAGCAATTTTAATTCTTTTTCATCATGCACAGTAATAGGTGTATCAAAAATGCTTTATATAGTCTTGTTATAGAGACTCAACGCAATTTGTATTTGTTCCTGAAAGGACCTTACTTGCCACATAGTGTTTGATGGTGTTTCCAGTAATCCAAAGTATGCCTTCAGAAAATATAGCCTTCTGGCAAAATGAATGTGTGCTTTTTTAAAAAAGTGTATAAGAAGATTTGTCTATCATTCATATTCAATCCATTCCAATATGCAATTAGTATGCGACTGAAGTGCTCAGATAACCACAACTAACTCAACTTTAAGAAACAATGGCCTTCATCTGTTTCTCTATGCACATTAATGCATGTTTATATTTTAATGTGCATTCAGTAAAGATGGAATAAGCATGAATTGTCACCTTCCTTTCAAATGAATGGCCTCATTCATTTGTGTATGTGTGTGTGTTTGTATCTTATGATATACAATCTCTGAAATGGTTGATTAACACGTGCTGAAACAGGAATAGCAGAAAGAATGTTGTTTTTAAAATAATTTCCATCTTAAAGAACTTTTTTTCTTGGAAGATAAAAGAATTGTATCTCGTGTTTGGAGGTTTCCCAGATATTCCTACTTCATTTCACTTCATACATCTAATATTGAAAGAGCTTGAGAAGTATTCAGTATTAGAGCTAGTGGGGGAAAGGAGTATTGCTGATTGAGAAATGCAGGGAAGATAGATGATCACACTATTGAACCTGCAAACAGAAAGATGAAATAGCTTCTTGTTGCTATGACAGTAAAATCACCTATAATTTTTTTTCCAAAAGCTGTAGCTGTTTGAAAGTAAGCAAAGGAAAGAAAGTGGGCAGCACAAAAGTAGCTATTCAAAGATAAGGCGAAGAAAAACAGGAGGGAATAACTTCAACTGAGAAATAGTCACCAGACAAGAGGCCAATAGTTATTTCTCACATTCAATCTCTCTGCCTTTAGGAATTTGGTCAATCCCTTCCATCTTGAACTTTCTTGCAGCTCCAAGAGAGCACTGGACTATTCATAGAGTTGGGCTTTATAATTGCATCTTATTGTGAAGCTAATCTTGCCTTTTGCTTTGTATTCTTACCCGGATAGAGGCCACCTGAAAGATTCATGGTTTGTAAATAGTTGTGGCAGCGCTCCTTATGTTCTTCCAAAGAGCTTCGCTGCTTATAACTCCGACCACAATATCCACATTTATGAGGTTTGCCAACTGCAGGGGGAAATGGAATTTATTGTAGAAACTCAAAGAGATCTGGGATAATATAGTCCAGATAATGTGAATCAAATATGAACAAACAGCCAGACTCAACAGCCATCCTGAAGAATGCAAAGGATAATTTTTACTGCAATTTTGGGGCAAGTAATTCGGTCATGTTGTAATGAAAACAGGCCTACTGACTCAAACTATCTGGGGAAAAAGTGCCACTAATAAGAGGAAAAAATTGTCAAATTAGAATTTGCTCAACTCTGGCTTGAAGGTTTGAATTTAATACAAATAAATTTAATAATGAATAAAACTGGCCTGGTTTTTAAAATCATTTTAAAAAGTTATTTTGCATCTTTTCTATAAGAAAAACTATAAACATGAAATGTCAACTTGAAAACTGTTTAAAATGCAAAGGCTCAAACCTGCATTCTATGCAGGTAATATTAAATGTTTATATCTAATAGTGAAGAAATTTTAGCTGCTAATTTTGTCCAATATTGATTCTATCTTTATAAAACAGATTTATCTAGAGTGGGTTTTTAGTTATTAAATAAACCCATGTTCCCCAACTGAATAACAGAATAACAGAGTTGGAAGGGAACTTGGAGGTCTCCTCCTCCTAGGGGTTGCCCTTACTCAAGCTGGAGACCCTATTGCATATCAGACTAATCGTTGTCCAATTTTGTCTTAAAAACTTTTAGTGTTGGAGCAATCACAATTTTGGAAGCAAGTTGTTCCTATATAAGGATATATCCTATACAAGAATATAAGGAACAACCTATATCTTATAACTATATATTTCAGTTAGGCTCATCTATGGAATTGTTGACCATATGTAATAAATTTGCTAATTTATAATTCATCACGTTTTTCAGTGCTAACTCATGGTCAAGCATTTATGAAAAATAATAAACAGTTCTGAATCAAATATATAGTTTGTTTATATACTTGACAACTCTTGTGATCTCACAGATAGGCAAAAGATCAGGAGAAAAAGTATATGGGCTGTTGGCCTGCATATAAACTGACAGGAAATACACTGTTCCAAATCTGTTATTCTGTTCTGTTCTGTGCAAGGCTGTCTGAAAATTTAACTGAAATGCAACTAACTAAATGTCTAGTGGGCCCTTGGTTTCAATTGAGGTTAGAAGAAACCTGAACTAAATTAGCATTAATCTCAAATCATTTTGTAGATATAATTTGGTTTGGCCAAGTAGCAAGCAAAACCTTTCTAGAATTTTCTATCATGGAACCTACCGGAATGGGTCCTCAGATGGCCCGTAAGAGCATCTCTACGACGGCAAGCATAGTTACACAAGTGGCACTTGAAGGGCTTTTCGCCGGAGTGTAACTTTATGTGGCGGAGAAGGTTGCCCTTTTGAGTAAAGGATGCCCCACACTGATTACACTGGAAGGGGCGTTCGCCTACAGGGAGAATGAGAGGGAAAAATACGTGAGAACAAAACTCTTACAAGGTAATAGGAGGATGATTTCAGTGAGAAAGTTGTTTTCCAACGGGCGCTCTGTGACTTCCACCAGCTGCAGGTTTGATATAACATGAGCCTTTCAGACTAAACCTGCCAGTTCCTTAATGCTTCACTGGCTGGGTCAATTTGATCTGAAAATCTAATTTTTTTTCTAAATCAGAATGGCACATCACAATGCAAATTCAAACTCATTTAAATAAAGTGACTGCAACATTTTGTGTTGAAGAGCCACTCTTCCTGATCAGCAGTTTTGGAATAAACCAATATCCAATTTTGCATGTTGTGGCATTTGGTGGGTTTTTTTAATGTGGCTTTTTTCAAAGGGTCTTTAAAATATGCCACTGAAGCAGCAAAATAAAAAGGAAACTCATTAAAAATGCATTTCAGGATCACAAGTTCATTTCAGCGTTACATTCTTATATTTAAATGAAAGGCACTTCATTATAACAGTTATAATAACTTCTTTTCATTTACATTTTCCCTGTATTTTCCCTTTCAATTTCTTCTCCATTACCTGACTGTTCCTAAGCAGCCAAATCAGGAAAGAGACAGAAAAGTGTGGGGGCAGATGGGTGAGTGGGAGAGTGGGGTAGGGTGGAGTGGGATGGACTAAAAAAAGGAAGTTAAGACAGAGCAAAAGAGGCAGCATCTTCCACACAGAACTAACTCTCATTGCTGATATATCAGAGATGGACTGCAGACTTGTTTATTTTGCTTTGATTGTTTTGGGTTTACTTTTAAAAAACAGTCCAGAGTAAATAATGTCTGATTCGCATTTTAGGATTTATACAAGGGATTTTTTTTTATTGTTAAAATTATTTTTTGAAGAGAATAGGCTCTTTTGGTTAGACCGTATTTTACTAGCATGGCCAATCAACCTTGAGCATTTTAAGAGACTAATATGCTAATTACAGTTTGGTAATATTTACATATTAGTTACAATTCAAGATAGATGCTTGTTAGATACTAAAGGAAGCTAGAAAACATTGTCTTGTAGCTAATCAAGCACCCCTGCTTATCTATTACAATTCTCCTGCATTCCTTATTTTGCTAACATGCCAGAACTAAAGTAACTTCAACAAAGGTAAATTTTATTTTCCCTCTTGACCAATTTAAATTTGTTCTCTCTACATATTATTAGCCAAACCTAATTAACAGTACATTAAATTATACTTCCTTTCCTTTCTTCCATATTCTTTGTGTAACCTCGTAGTAATTCAGCTAGTATGTAGCAGAGGAATTTAGTGAGGTGCTATAATAAAATATGTGGATGACCTTGAGGAACAAGGGGAAGAGTTGCTGCCTAGGAAACAATTAGACAAGAGAGACCAGTGACATAAAGCTTAGGAAGGACTCATCTTAATTGATCAAGCAGTTAAAACTGGTGACAGGAAGTTGTACTTTCAGATTTGCACATTTCTGTTAAAATACGCTCACAATAAACTTGAATTAACTCATCTAATAATTTTTCTTGGGTGGTTTACTGGGAAGGCTGACACCAATCTTACAAATCTGAAAGTACAAACTTCCTGCCACCACTTTTAACATTAGAGCAGATCCTTCCTAAGTTTCTTTCTCTGATTGCTAAGCTATTGGGAATCCTGCCTCTCTTGTCCAATTGTTTCCCAAACAACATCTCTTTCCCTCATTCCACAAGTTTATCCACATTATACAGTAGGTGCCCCTGCCTTATCCACTTTTTAACCCACTTTCTCTTCTCTATCAATAATTGCTCCAGTATTACAGGTCCCCATTAAATGCTGAAATATGCCATTTTGATATAAACACTTAGATCTTGTCTAATAAAGGTAAGAGGCAATGAGGCAATTGATCTGCATCTAAATAGATCCAAAAGGAAAGGTTATTTTCATAATCCTTCCTAATTACTTTTTAAACATTTTTTTCCAACGGATAAATTACTAGATATTTCTAGATACATTCTTCTTAATAAGTTAATACATTTCAAAATATGTTAGATGTAACCAATAAATGGTTTTTCCCAAAGGAAAATTTATATCATGGGGAATTTGAATTTAAAATATTGAACTGGTAAAATAATAATTTTGTCATCATTTTTTCTTTTTGCCTTCTAATCTAATTACTCTAATTGAGCAGTATATTAAAGTTTAACAAGTCAAACTCCCATAGTTTTGCTAATTTTTTTCCTTAAAACTAGTGTGACACATTGACCAGAAAGTTTCTTTTAGAAAATTCATGCTGACTGATTTCTTGGCCATTAAGGCAATGTTATATCCTTCCATGACAAGCTATACTTCGGCTCAATCAACTTGATAAGTGATTGTGAGATCCAAAAGAGATATACTTTATTTAATTGAAAAAGGTTGCCTATAAGTGTAATAAACATGTACCATACAACATTTGTATTAGGGTTGCTTTTCCTCAGTTTTCCTCAGATTCAGAGTCTTCACAATTTAGTCTGTGGTTCAAGGTTTTTAAAAGCTAATTGATGGCATTTCACTACAATTCTCAGATCCACAATCATTATGAATAAAGAAAGAGTCAATAAAATGTAGATGTAGAATCATGCCTGGAATTCCATTCCTTGCCATTTATTTCTACAATTCTTTGGAAAGGAACAAAGGGATAAAGAGCCAGATGTCTTTTTTTAAAAAAAAAAAAACCCTTTCTTTTACCTAAAAACACAACCAGATTGATTCAGTGGCTAAAAGTCTTTCTCTAGAAATGATGAGATAGACTTCTAGTTTCGACTTCAGGCATGAAGTTTGCTGGTGACTTAGGGCCAATGACTCACTTTCAGCCCTTCAAAGAAAACAGTGGCAAATCACTTCTGAAAAATGTGGCAGAGAAAGTTGTATAGAGTTATTCATGCGGTCATCAGGAGTCAAGATTGGTTCAAAGAATCTGGAATTGATACAGAAGTGACATCTTTTAACGAAGTAATACATTGAAAAAAAATCTACATTAAATGTAGATTTAACAGGAATTACACATATTTTAATCTCCAAAAGGCAGCAAATACTTTTAAAATTACTCTCCCTACACATAATGAAACTGGAGACATTCCCATTTAATTGGAACATTGTACAGTTCAATATGGATGCTGATAAATGAGGAAATGTGTAACATTGCCCCTCTTACTGCAAAGAACATGGAAAATTCTATGAAAATGCTTGAAAAGGACTTGGGATATTTCATGTTGTTTGGAAAAGTATATTGGGGATGAACATTTTGTCAGAAAATGCCATCTGTATTTCTGTTGCAACATAATGTGAATATCATCAGGATTCCCAGGTATGAATAAATTAATTATGTGCAATTATATAAAACATATGCTGTACAAATGAGTAAAAAAACCCAAATGGACAGTTATAGTATAGGTGGTACTTTGCTCAATAGTTATAACACTAAGAGGCATCTAGGTGTCCTAGTGGACAATCACTTAAGTATTAGTGAGCAGGCTGCTACCCAAAAAAGCTCATGTAGTCTTGGGCTGCATCAGTGGAGGGATAGCATCAAGATCATAAGAAGTAACAGTACTACTTTAGGATTTATACATATGATAAGATGTATAAGGGGAGTGCTGGCTAAATTGTAAGATGAAGAGTTAAGGGAATTAAGTATATCTAGCCTAATGAGGAGAAGGCTTAAGAATAATATAATCACTTCTTCCAATAGTTGAGGAACTATCACAAAGAAGAGGAGTTTGACTTATTCTCCAAAGCATCTCAGGCAGAACAAGAAGAAATGGGTGGAAGCTCATTAAAGAGTATTCAATCTAAAACCAAGAAGAAATTTCCTGACTGTAAGAACAATGAATCAGTGGCATAGTTTGCCACCTGGGATTGTGATTACCCCCATCTCTGGAAGTTTTCAAGAAAAGATTGGACTGCCATTTGTCCTGGATACCATCCTTCTGCTTTGGGCAATTAGTTCAATTAGAAGAACTTCAAGGTCTTTTCCAGCCCTATGTTTCAATGATTTTATGATCTATTTATCTCCATTCCATGAAGAACTTCACTAATAAACATGCATGTGTCTGTTAAAATAGCAATAACATTTAGACTTATATACCACCTCACAGTGTTTTACAGTACTCTCTGGGTGGTTTACAATGTAAAAAAATTATTTGCATATTGCCCCCAACAATTTGGACCCTCATTTTACCAACCTTGTAAGGATAGAAGGCTGGAATCAACCTTGAGCCCCAGCAGGATCAAACTCCAGGCTGTAGGCAGGGTTTGCCTGCAATACTGCACGTTAACAGAAACCAAAGGCAAAGGAAAGGACTGAACGGGTGGAGTTCTAGGCAAAAAAATCAGCTTCCCTAATCAGGAAATTGGAAACAGCAGCAAACTTTGAGAAAAGAATGATTACTGTCTACACTGTGAAGCCTAGTTTCTGTGGTAGGGACATATACCAACTGGAAGATAATTCTCTGTTCGGTTGACACATTTTGTTTTGATAGGGCTTCATGTGAAAATTATTTGAAAAATAGTTTTGAAAAAGAAAAAAGACAAATATGATAGAAGTAGAATATTGAAAAAAAGTGTCTTCCTTAACTGAGGATGTACATTGTGAAAGAATAAAAACACATGTCGCCTAGGAGAAACAGACTGAAGCAAAGTGCTAGAAAGTTGCAACAGTATCCAAAAAAGAAGTTGGCAAATCAATCCTAAAATTGCAATTAAGCAATATCCACACAGAATTAAGATTTTGTACTATAGATATTTTCCTTTAAGAATACATAACTAAAGACTAAACTGTGGAATGATTTTAAAATATGTTATAAGCTTTTTAAGAATGAGGAATTTAGTTACAAAGATTGTTTTCTGATGTGGAGAAAACCTTTGTCTTCTGTTGTAAATACTATATTGTAGATTTAATAATCTAATTTCTTATTTGTTTATTTAAAAGGAAGTCAACTTTCAGGTTAATTCACCTTTTGGTGACTTTTTGGGAAAATTAACTATAGTTTCTTGGAATAGCATGGAAATATTTTGCTACTGCCTTTTCTGAAATATTTTTTCAACTTAGATGTCATCTACAGATCATTTGCTACATCAAAAATAACAGTGAAATCAATGATGAAAACTGTAGAATTCAAAATCAATGTATTTATAGATATTATTATGACCTTGATAGACTCAGATTATTAAATCAAATATGGTAGTAGTCATTCTATGGTAATGATATTCCCTAGGACTATTAGAATAAAGAAACATACAAATTATATGATCTTCTAACAGTATCTGTTTTAATCTTTCCAAACTTATGCAGCAATTAGCCTAAAAAAGCTTGTGTGGACCATTTTAATTAAGGCAGGCTCCTTGCCTTTTACAGTCTAGAAAAAGTCTTATGTGCTATGATTTCAATCAACTGCAGAAAGTGTCAGTATTTTAACCTGTCAGGCACTTATAGAAAGACCTTTGTTCTTTGAAAAGAGAGAAAAAAAATCAGATAATCTCAGTTATATTTAGGACTTAAAAAAAAAAAAGAAGATAGCAAGTATTGTTTTAAATAACCACATGTGGCAGATATATGGGAAATAACCACATGTGGCAGATATATTGGGGATTGGAGTTTCACCTTTTAATTCATATCAATCATTCATTATATTTCTTACTACTATGCTAATGCCAGTTAGGTTTAATGGTTAAGGCACAAGGCTAGAAACAGGGAGTTCCCATTTCACCTTGGGCACAAAGCCATTTTGGTAACCTTGGGCCACTCTCTCTCTTAGCTCTGGGGAGAAGGAAAAGGTAAATCTCTTCTGAAAATCTTTCCTAAAAAAATTGAAGGAATTAGTGCAGATAATTGCCAGGAGTCAATACTGACTGAAAGGAACCCCCCAGAAACTTAGGTTATGCAGTGCTATGGATTTGATCTTTAAAGTTGTTTCAGAACAAGTGGGACCATGAAAGTTGTAAATGTTTTATTATGTTTATGCTCCCATACAGTTTATGGAATATTCAGGACTTACAGTAAATATCTGAAACCATAAACCTCATACTGTTATCTGATACATGCTGAAATGTCATCATGAAATTGCCACTTTCACAATTGCTACCGAAAAAGTAGGATTGGAGATAATTATTTTTGCTTTCTTAGGACAAGATCTGTACAAAATCTTCAAAAGATATGCTTGATACGAGGGAATGGTTATCTGCTACATTGTGGCTACCCCCAGATATCTCCCCATGCCTGAGCATGCACAGCTACTTAGCTCCAGCAGCATATTGAAGCATGGTAATAGGAATCAACAACATCAAACCTCTTTACCAGAATCCCCTGCCTAAAAAGTTAAAATTTCTCCTCTAATTCAGTGGCCTTTTCAAACACACAACCATGACCAGAACAAAGTCAAAACACACTTCCTACTTGTTGCATTCCCTCTTGATACAAATTAGATCACAAAGGAGAAAATAAGCAGATAAGTAATTATTTCATAGACTAAAACCGAGAATCAAAAATGAAAACCTGGAGACAAGAATATTTATCTAACCTGTGGATCAGAAAACTTGGGTGAAACAGAGGATTGCTGGTCAAATCAAGAAAATTCAGATCACCTAGCAAAGTAGAGGTAAGATGAAATGATGGAAAGATGACAAAAAAAAATCAGAATTAACTGTTTCTGTCTGTAATTTGCAAATAATACAAGAGGTTTTAAGGCTGCATCTTAAATATATTAAGGGTAGGAAATAAAAAGTATCCTAGAGAAGGAAAGAGCGAAGTACCATTGTTAAAACTATTTAGTTAGTTATAGTATTTAAAAAATGCCCTGTAAGACTGCCATTTCTGGTTATGTCCCCATTCATGTGTCCATGGTTTAGTTGAAATCTAGTGAATACTGTATATTTTTATATTTAAGATCTTTGTCTGGCTTCTGCCTTTTAAATTCAAAGCCCCATTAAAGTCTCTATCAACATGTGTCCATAACCAAACATTAGTAGTATAAACAGTAGTTTATGGCATTGGAAACCTAATCATTCGTTTTTTGTTACAGAAAGTACAATGGGATTCACATAATCCTTACAATTCACAATATGAATTATGGGAGGGAGATAATTTGTCTGCTGACAATGATACACTGATGCAAATGCCATGAGCAAACTACTTGTCTTTTTAAGATTTGCCACTCATTCCTTGGATCCATCTTTTTTCAGATAAGCAGAATCTTTCTGGAAGATTAAAATTACTATTTGAATCTCAGAGGGATTAATTTTAGAGGACTTTATTCCCACTACATTTAACTCTTAATTAGAAAATCAGTTTGGATATTTGATTCTGGTAATTATTATTTTGTTTCTAAAATATGGTTATTGAGTGAATGGAAAATAAGATAATTTCTCAATTTGGTAACTCCTATTATTTTGATTTTATGTCTGGCCTGGTTCAAAGACAAGGCATAGCCCGATGATTCTATGTGTTGATTTACAAAAGGAATCAATTAGAAATTTAACCTAAAATTCTCCTTGGCCATTTCATGGCTTTTGACACTACTAGCTGTGGTATGATATTGGTATTCTTAGCATGGTATAGTATAGTATGGTCTGGATGTGTTAAGTAATGTAATGTCTAGTAACCTTCTGAGTTTCAAGATAGGAGTGGGCAGCACAGTACTGGATTAATTCGAATACAAATCTTTTGTAGCTAAAGAAAAAAAAAACTCTGCTAGACCTTACCAGTGTGGCTTCTCTTGTGAACCATAAGAACATTGGGACCGATGCAAATTATCCCACAGATATCACACTTTAGCTTTCCGTTAGGGAGTCGAATGCCTCCAACTCCTGACATGGCTTTGCTGCCACTGTGTGAGCCATTCATTTTGTCTCCAGAGGCATCAAGCATTCGTAAATCCTCCGCACATTCTTCCCCATTCATTTCACAGGCATGCCCATTCTCTTCATCACTCTGTGTCTCTACTTTAATATTACTGGCTGAAAGAAACAATAGAGGATGCCACTCAGTGTTTTTTTTTTAAATAAACCAATCAAAATCATTGTGGGAAAGAAACAGCATAAAGGAAAGCATTTCTCAATAATAGACTTAATGATATAATTGTGACAAACTACTAATGTACTTACATGGGTGGAATGGACTTATTTAAAATACATATACAATATTAAAATATTTACATTTATAACTCTTAAGTTTCATATCATGCCCAAATCTCATCAATGTTATGTGCAAACTGGTGTAATTATCAATGTTTCTGGTAGCCACTATAGCTCTTTAATATATGATCATGTTGGCACATTTGACTATGGCCAAATTTTATTTTATTGATGTAATATTTGCCACCATCGATTACATATATTATTATTGATTGTTTATTGCCTTATTATTTTATTTTTTACCAAATTTTATTTGATAATATTTTATTTTCTTTCATCTGGTAAGTTTTCACTTTTATGCTTTTCTGTATTACTTTCTGCTCATTTACCAAAATAAAAAAATGACTGATATGTGACTGGATAAACAAGACCAACTTATCAAGCCCTTTCTTAGCTCATTTGCCATAGATTTGGATTGCCAAAGCCTTGTTAAACCTTAAAGTAACCTAGCAGAGACTCCATGTATGACAAAGGAGGCAATGGAATATATTTAGTGAAGTGTGCCCAAATGCACATATCTGAAGAAAGTATGACTTGTCCAGAGCCGTGGTTCTACCTATGCCCTAGGCAGTCACTGGAGTACGTATTAAAATATAAACTATTTTTAATAATGGTCCTCATTTTGAGAAATTGACAATTCTAGAATGATATAACTGTTCTTGCTAAAAATCTGACAAGAATTCAGGTTGGAACATGAATCTCATCTTATGAGATTCTATTGTTTTCTGTTCCATAAATTCTATTTACCATACTATTCTATTCCCCATAGCAGTAGCACATACTACAGTGGTGCCCTGACTTATTGGAACTCAAAATAAAGAAAACAAGTTAGCAGTCAGTGATCTAGGGAATGAAAACAGAAAGAAAAAGCTGTTTTTCTATATTTGACCTAGCAGATGGAAATTGGGGTTAGCTTGGATGGTGCACTTGAAAAAAAAATGTTTGGGCTACTAAGGCCACAAGGGGAAACATAAGCTCACTGGCAAATAGAGCCCAAACAGTTTCATTTTTCTTCTTCTTTTACTTTGAATATTTTGCCTTACTAGGACTCTATTTATTATTTTATATTTATTTATAATTCAAATTTCTTAACCGTGTATCTTCCCTAGAATATTTATTAGTTTGCTAAAATCGTGCCACTAAAAATGAATTTTGACAGTACAATATAGGGGGAGTCTGGGAGCAGAAAGCAGGCAGATGAACAATACTGAAGAAAGAAAACTATACATCAAGAGGAAATAAAGTTAAAAATTGTATTTCTGACATGCTATCTTTTCGTGTATAAAGAGGCTTATTTGCATTTATTTATCTACAAAGGGGTCACTCATTCAAAGATTTTAGAAATCTTTTATATCGGAGAGGATACAAACATGTCATTCCCACCAATATGTAAGTATGCTTCATGTAGATAGGATTTTATCCCTTTAATAATACAGGTAATCTTCACCTACCAACTGCAACTCTATCCAGCAATTCCATTGCTAAATGACACAATCATTAAGTGAAATATCACAATCATGTCAGACTTGATGTGGTCATGGATAATATTTGAGAAGCAAAATTGATTTTCATGTGATCATACAATGACACTGTTACATGTAAATTTTGTCAACTTCTCCATGTTTGGTAGATCCTAAAATACACTATCTTCCCATTTTACTATTTATTTTATCAACTGGATAGTTGAAAATATATATTTAATTGGAACCAGAATTAGTTTATTGAATCAATGGGATAAATAAATCATGATTAATTCATAAGTCTATTGATTTCAGTGTGTCTACTCTAAGTGTAGATCAAATTCAGTCTGTTTTTTATCTTCTTCCAGTTTTAAAAACAAAATATTTTCATTCTGTCTGGGGGAGTAAATCTCTCTAAGCACAGTGAAACTTCCTTGTATGTAGACATGCTTTGCAATGGTCCTAAAATAATATAGGTTTCAAAAATGCAGACACACCGTATCCCAGCTACTATCCCACATACCATCAAAGTGATATCAATTGTTATTACAGATACTTGACAATGGGTGAATTATTTTTTATGACTCAAATCAAACAGAAGAGATGTGAGGAATATTACACATTTTAACTTCTGTTGTTAGCCTTCTGCCAAATTAGGCCACCTGTACAGCATTTCTGATTAACTGACAATGATAGTTGATTAAGAGTTCCCCCCCAGGGGTGGGATACGACAGGGTTAACTACTGGTTCGGGATTTATGAGCTTCCCTGCTCACTGTGAGCCACGCGCCTGTTAATTGTCATTAGCACTCTGCTTGCCGAGAAGCAGCCTTTGAAACAGCCCTCTTTTCTTGTTTTTTTTTTTACTGCAGCTATGCCTCATTCAACAGCTGAAGTTGACAAATCAGGAAATAAAGATCAGGTAAGAGCCCAGATGGGTGGGTGGGCAAAAACTTCAGCAGACATAGAACCGGTTCTATGTCTGCTGCTCTTCAGAGCTACCAGTTCTACAGAGATGGACAGAACCGGTAGAAACCCACCCCGGATTCCCCTCCAATCTTGGTATATAATGCTTTAACAATACACACTTTAGCCTGCACTTGAATCTGGATATTACTAGTGTAAGACATAAGTGGTGCTATTGAAATTGTGTCTCCAGGCCTGTAATTTTTCAATGTTGAGTGGAATAGTCTGATCTCATAACCTCTTCTCTCACTTAGCCACTGCTAGTTTTGACTTAATAACTGTATCATGTGCCTAGCCCTCCATTTTCTGATCTGATTTTCAGTCAACCAACTACTGCATTATTTCTCATCATTATAAAATCTGAAATCAAGGCATGAATTATTTTATCAACCAATCAATCAATCAAACAAACAAACAAAAGAACCAATGAGCCATGCACTTCTGTATGTAGAAAAGTAAATATGGTATGTACTACTCAAAGTCATTTTTTATTTAATGGTTACAGGGCCCTATGAAAAGATATTACTAAGCATTTAGTTCTTTCTTGATTTAAGTGGTATTTTTCATATGCCCCTGTCATACACTAGGATTTTTCCTTTATCATATAGATAAATTAGGCTTTTCTCTAAGCTGATGCATGTGTTACAAACACTAACATTATTTGTAAACTTGAAAAAAATAGTATGAGGTACAAGTTAAAGGACAAAGGCAAGAACAACAATAAAAAATAGACAAATGAAATATATGAGTGACAGAAGTTACATGCACAGATGAAAAAGTTAAGTAATATCTGGCCATCATACCCACAGAATACTTACAAGAAAAAGATTTGGGGATGATGGTGTGAAAATCCTTAAAGCTTTCAGCCCCATATGCAGCTGCAATAAAGAAGGTAAAGAGGATGCTAGATTGTAAGGTGGTCAAGCAGCACAAGATGAAGAATCATAACAGACATTGTTTCTATGAAAGAGACTGGCATTACTATTCATAGAGGTAAAATAGAGGGCAGAATAATAGGGAGGCAAACTCTTGATATTTAAAGAAGTGTTTTCAAATTTGGAACAATGTAAGGAATTTTTCAGTACAGTTTAAGTGCTTAGAGCAATTCTGCTTTAAAATAAATAAAAAGCAAACACTTTAATTAGCACCTGTGAGGTTGCTTTCTTCTACACTGTAAGATAACTATCTTTTTTGTAAAGAAGGGATTTTAGGCTTTTGGTACTGTATGCTCATCTAGAAAATAAGACCATT
Source organism: Hydrophis major (assembly GCA_033807585.1). NCBI lineage: Eukaryota > Metazoa > Chordata > Lepidosauria > Squamata > Elapidae > Hydrophis > Hydrophis major. Next base: position 96,800,968 of record CM066343.1, on the reverse strand, counting down.
TAAATATTTATAAGCATCATACAGTATGTAGAATTGGAAAGTGAAGTTAAAATAGAACTTAAAACACAAGAATAATATTTAGAAGACCTATCTTTAATAGTATGATTGATCTGGGAAAGAATTGTTTACTTTGGTAAGGAAGCTAAAACCTAGAATCATGGAATGGGGGACAACCACTTTCCATGTACTAAGTCAAATTAAATCATCCAGATAGTTATTAATCCTTTGTTTAAAGATATCCAATAAAAAGAAGCCTATCATCTAGATCAGGGGTATCAAACTGGTAGCCTACAGGCTGGATGTGTCATGCACAGACCATGATCACCCCAGCTCTGCGAAGAGAAAAAAACATAACCATATGTCACATTACAGTAACATGACATGGCAAGTTTGATACCTGTGATCTAGATAATGGATTCTATTGTTTTATTATTTAAAAAAAATTCCAATTCAAAAAGTTTCTTATAATGTAAATCCATTATTCTGGGATATGTGGATTGAATAGATCTCCTGTGTGACATTCTTTTTGGCACTTAAGTATGAAATTCACTTTTTAAAAAAAACTAAATATTTTGCATTTCATCTGTACATCTTTATAGAACTTAGTGTCATATTTCCTAATCCATCCTTATTTCCCTTCTTTGAATCTGTTCAAGGTATCTAAATCTTTCCTAAAAGTTGCTCAGATATTATTTGTCTACTTTGTGGCCACATCCAGCTACTGATATAAATTTAGTTTGTAATCAACTACTATTTCAAAATCTTGTCCACATAATTGTTACTTCTCATTCAATATTTCTCAGTGGATTTTGAAGAACTGTATTGTATTCATTGTATTCATTTATTTTATCTTCTATGTATTTTTTAAAAATCTCACAATTTTGTATCATTTAATACATTCTTACATAGGATAACAAGGTGGAAGGGACTTTGGAAATTTTCTAGTCCAATCTCCTGCTTGATCTTATACCATTCCAGACAAATGGTTGTCCAATCTGTGTTTATCTTAGAAAGAATTGGGTTTTTTAAATACTCACTTCTGGTAATGGCCATATTATTTGCCACATGTTAAAAACTGATTACTTTTTAATCTACTCTACAGAATCCTGTTGAAAGGTAAGAGTGCTTTGGAAAGGCTACATTAATTATAATCTAACTATTCATTTTGCTTAGTTATGGTTTCCTCCCCCATCATGTTTTAAAAATAGGCAACAGTTGACCAAGATTGATGCTTATTACCTAATGTTTTGGGTATGAGTTGTTTCCATACAGATATTATTCTGGAAGGCCATAGGGGATAGCAGAAACAAAGAGCTGTCAAAGAACCAAAGAGCTGTATTGTAATGGAAGCTGAAGAACCTCAAGTTCCCTAGGGAACTAGGAAAGCACAGCTGAGCCAGCAAATCACTCCTTCCCCCATCTAACTTAACTGGAAATCTCAACCTATTGCTTCTCTTTCTCCTGTGCAACATCCACAAAAGCAGCAATTCTGGGCTTTTGTTGGCTTTCTTTCTTTCTCCATAGTACTTCCTCTTTTCTCCCTTAGCTTTTTCTTCCTCATCAGCTTGATCTGGCTTGGATATTTCCACTTGGCACTGTTTCTAGTCCCAAACCTTCAGAGCACTTTATTTGCTCTCCAGTGTGATCACTTCATGCTTGCTGATCTTCATACATAATGAAGAGAAAACACCATAAACCAACCTGATGTTTCCTCTAGTTTCATTTTTTTCAGTCTTTGCACCTGAAATATAAATATCAGGTAAAAGAAAACCTTTTGTTTCCATTCTATATAGAAAGAGGAAAGACTTAATTTGTTAGTTCTATCGCCTCTCCTTCCATGATTTCAATTTAAGGTGGGTTTTTTTGCTAAAAAGTCTGAATTGTTGATAGGAAGGAAAAGATATCTGGCCAACAAAGCTGTTCATATACATGTACATATACATTTCTGTGAAGAGATTTGATTAAAGTATGATAGACCAATTTTGCAGACAGATGTTTTTCCCAACAGTTCTAACCATGTTTGGAGGGGATAGTCTTAAAACCTTTATATACGTGCATAGGGTTAAAGAGAGTAATATCTCACTTGAGATGAGACCCAATGTCAGAATTGAGTTTACAAAAGAATCTGATGTGTTCTCCCTTTGTAAGCAGGGAAAATCAAGCTCAAGAATAATATTTAATGGGGGATATGAAACTGCTAGAAAGATTAAGATTGCACTTGCTGATGAATATACTAGAGGGCTCTTAATTCAGGTGGCAGAAAGCAGAATGAGGGAAGAGTTCCCCAAATTATTGTTTTCCAACCTGGACTACAACTCTTTTCCTAAACCAGAAAATAAATCTTCCAGGGCTGCAAACAATCTGGAATTTTTTAAAGCAACCTTACTTTTCCCAGGATTCCTTAGCAGCTATATAGGAAAAGACAAAGCTGTTTTAAATATATCCAAGAAAGTGCTTGACAATATTGCTTTGCCACAGCAAGAAGTTCTCTGATGGGAGAAAGAGAGCTATTCTTTCTCTCCGCATCTTTTATAATTCTCTTATCTTTTAATTAGTTGAATTGTTCATGACCAAACATCTCAGACATTAAAAGTCCTTAGGCCATTTCTGGAAACAAGAAGAGTTGATCAGCATTGGATTGGAGACAATCATTTTTGTTCGCTCTCAGGTATTAATTTCATTGCATTTTCTTGACTTAGCTCTGAGGAGGAATGGCAGAAAAGAATCAATTCCCAAAATACTTGGTAGATCTAAGTTGGTCTGTTACAGAGACAGAACTTGAGAATTTATTTTGTTTTTCATGTTCTCTTGTTGAATCTAGGAAATATAAGATTAAGGTTTAATTCCATGCTTTAGCATTCGCTTTCATTTTGTAATTTTTTCTCAAGAACAAAATCCTTTTGAAAAAGGCACAAATGACACAAGTAGGACTGAACTATCATTTCCTGTTGATGCAAAGAGAACAAGAGAACTTTAGCAAAAACACATGATTTATTTATTTATTTTTATGTATTATGCATTTGACATGATGCTGCCTCTTGCTGTTCTATGACATAATAAATATTTTATTTTAATGCTGTCCAACTCCAAATGGACCTGAGTGATCACAGGGTACCAAAATAACTTAGAAACAATATAACAAAAACAAGCCAACAACAGAATCAGATTCAGACAAAGGGGAAGGGAAAGGAAAAGGAAAAAGAAAAGCAAGATGAGGAATCTGCCAAATCCTATAATATCCCACCGCCAGCTAACTTCCAACAAAGAGGGTATCAGCTGTCCTACTCCAAGGCCTGGGAGAAGGGCAAGGTCTTCTAGGCCCTTTGGAATGCTATAAGGCTGTTATAAGGGTTGGGACCATCCAGATCTTGAGAGGAACCTCATTCAAGAGAACAGATATAGCAGAGCAGACAAGGTTCCTGGGTCCTGATAGATTAAATTGTTTAACTGAAGGAATCTGGAGTATGCCAACACTATCAACTTGAGGTGACACCAATGAAGATAGATAGTTGCTCAAATAACCAGGCCTATGCCATGAAAGACTTGTGCCTTTTTTAATTCCTTCATTTGACTTTTGTGCACAGTTCTCTCTTCGATGCAGACATAGCATTAACATTCAATAGCAAGCATTCTCGGATACTGAAGGTTGATTTGCAGCTCACAATATAACTGGGTTTCCACATCCTCCTCATATTGCTGAAGAGGAAGAAGCTGCAAATAATGAAATATAGGAATGCAGGAAAAAGAGGAAGCAGCAGGCAGCTGAGACCCCAACTGAAATACAAAGAATTATGGAGAAGTGACAGAAAGGGAAACCCAGACCAGGAATTGTACTTGGTGGCTTATTTAGTTGAAAAACAAAACAAAATAGCAAGTTAGCCCAAAAAAAAAAAAAGGTGATCTCTTCCACAATAACCCAGCTTTCAATTTTGAAAGGTTTTTCAATGTATAAAAACCAGTATAGTATGTATCAACAAAGATTAGAAATTCTCCTTCCAATTCTTCTTACAGTTTATCTATTGTTTTTACAGTGGATGTTTTTGTTCTCAGATAGGTATTTATTTATTTATTTTATTATTTATTTATTTATTTTTGTCAATTGCTTACAAGATAATAGGTAAAAAACATAGTTATGAAAACATGGATACATATAAGAACAAAAATAAAAATAAAAGAAACAATAGTACAGGGACGGTAGGCATGTTGGTGCATGCCCATACAGACCTCTTAGGAAAGGGATGAGGTCAATAGTAGACAGTCTAAGGTTAAAGTTTTTGGGGTTTGGGGAAGAAATCACAGAGTCAGGTAGAGTATTCCAGACATTGACCACTCTGAAGTCGTATTTTCTGTAATCAAGTTTGATGCGATTACCTTTGAGTTTGTATCTAATGTTTGCTCTTGTGTTGTTATGGTTTAAAAGTTATTTGTCAACATCTCTTTAAATATCTACTCCAAATGAATTTATGACATTGGTTGCGTATGATTCACAGTCAAAAGGACAAATTGGGAATCTGACAGGAAAATATTTTGGCATTCTATTAGGAAAATCATATTATTTATCCAAAATAAGCATGGCTTTTAGGCACAAAGCTTAAAGCCTGGTCAAAATGAACAAATACAGATGTGCAGTGGGCTACTGTAAAGAGACTGATAGCTGACAGCCTTTGCTAAAGGCAAGGATAAGGATGTCCTTATTTTTTATGAGTGGTAAGCAACAGGATTGTTGTATTAGAGAAGTTTATGCACAACAGAACTGTAGCTGCCTATGACTCACCAATGAATGGAATAAAAAACCTAGCAAATAGTATTTCCTTGAACATTAGATCTGAGCCAACTCAACAGCAGTTGATGCTGCTCTTCTAGCTAGCTGTAATGCTGCAGTCAAAAGTAGGGTTGTTGGTTTTTTTTAGAAAATGGAATACTCAACCATACCCTTTATATATTATAACTTTGTTATATGCAAAATGTAGTATATTAATGTGCGTAGAGAAAGATGAAAATAAGCGGTCATGCTACTGAGCCCAAGAGTGCAAAACAATTTCCACTGAGATTGTGACATTTGGCATCCTGTTCATTCAGAATGAAACTTCCATGCAGCAGGAACGGTTTGCAGATTCTAGCTATGGGTTTCTTCTTCTCTTTTTTTCCAGCACAGGAAAAGAATTAGCTGGAATAAATCTTTTCTTTTAGTGCAATACTTAACCCCCTGTTTACTTTGACATATTTCACTGAGAAAAAGCAAGTATTTTCAGTCTGGCCCTAAAATACATTTTAAAAAAGCACTACAGATAGCTCTGTTATATGCAGTTAAAAGTCAATAGAGATTCTCAGTCATCCAGGTCCTGATTGTCCCAAAGGTACTTTTTCAAGAAGCAACTGGAATTTCTGTTTTTTCTTTGAAGATGTTTTGTTTCTCATCTAAGAAACTTCTTCAACTCTTCTTCAGAAGCTTCTTGGATGAGAAGTAAAACATCTTCAAAGAAAAAACAGAAATCCAGTTGCCTCTTGAAAAAGCACCTTTGGTATTCAGTTATATTTATGTGCACGTTGAAAGAAAAAAAATCCACTGAAAAATATGTTAATAGTATTTTTTTTTATATAAACACTTTTTCAGAAACAGAATTAGGAACAAGATTTTTTATATAATTCCAGTACTCCAATAATCTCACATAGATAGCAAGAGGTCAAATAAAATTTCAAATGCAGGTGGGAACATTTAATAGAACTTGAGTGATCCAAATAATTTGCTGAAAGGCATGATCTAAGCAGTTATTTTCAAAATTTTAAAACAACATGCTTCATATTTTTGGAGACTTTGGGCACATTTTGGAAAAAAGTGCAAGCAGCAGGATGGGCTATATATAATATGCTCTAACTAATTACAGTCAGGCAGCCACAATGAAACAGTAGTACAACTGAAAACCAGAGAAGAGCCAGTATTTAGATTTAGAAGATTCTGGTCTCTTTCCTACTTGCTATTCTTATTTCTATCTATTACAAGGAATGAACACTAGTAGGTCCATAACTTTTCTTTCAACTCACTTAACAATACCAGTAAGCAGTGGAAAAAAAATATCAAATCTAGTCTAACTGCACAAGCGGCCTTAATAATAAACATCAAAGCACCACAAGCCCTTCATGATGACATTGGGATATCCATAAGGGAATAATAATAATAATAATAATAGACGACAAAGTAATAGAAAATTAAGAAACAAAAGCGCACTGAAACTTTAGAATCCAGACAAATAAGCACCTGATACTTAACACCCATGACTTAATAACCATTGATAAGAAAATGGATACTGGTGACAACAGAATAGAAGATAAAGTACTGGAGAAAATTACAAAATAGAAAGACCTGAAAATAAAGGTAGAATGACTGTGGCAAAAGAAAGCAGACAGTACCAGTAATAGGCACCTTGGGCACAATTCCAAAGAATCTGGAGTACCACTTGAACACTATTGGCATTGACAAAATCACCACCAGTCAATTGCAAAAGACAGGTTTACACAGAACAGCTTATAACTTGTGACAATATCTTCAACATCATTAATACCTGCCTATTCCAGGTCCTTGGAAAGGACTTAGAAAGGACTCAATAGACAAAAATATCAACCCCAATTAAAATATCTGGCTGATTGTGACAATCATAATAATAATCAGGGGTTTGCTGCTAGGGGTTTGGGAGATCCTCTAGCTAAGATTCTGCACAGTTTGGAGAACCCCCAAATCCCACTCCTGGCTGGCCCTGCCCACCCCACCATGCCCCTCCCAGGAGTATTTTGGATGCAGGTCAAAATGACACAGGTCATTTGGGATGCAGGTAAGCGCAGGGCCCATCCGGGGGCTCAGGGAAGGCAAAAAAACAGGCCCTCCCCGAAGTTCGGGAAGGCCAGAAATGGGCCAGTTTCCAGCTTCCAGAGAGTCTCTGAAGCCTGGGGAGGCCATTTTGAGGAAAGCCTCCGGAACCTGGGGAGGGTAAAAACACCCCCCCCCCAGCCATGGTGCAGGAGACCACTATGGCCACACCCACCCAGCAAACGGGCAGAGAACCCATTGCTCAAATATTTGAAGCCCACCCCGATAATAATGTATTGAATTTATATGCTCCCCAACTTCTAGCAACTTTGGATGGTTGAGGAAAAGAGAGAGGAACGACACTATAGGGCAATAACCTTTTCCCCTCCCCTCCCCTTCCCTTCATAATGTATCACAAGATCACACATTTAAAAAGGGGAGCCTGATTAGTTTGTTTACATAAGCACATTTATCACTTTTCCTTGCTACAGACATGAACAAATGAAAAGAAGAACTAGGAATGACATGATAGCAGTGTTTCAATATCTCAGGGGTTACCACAAAGAAGTCAAGCTACTCTCCAAAGCACTTAAAGGCAGGACAATAAGCAATGGATGAGAACTAATCAAGGTGAGAAGCAACCTAGAATTAAGAATAAATTTCCTGATAGTTAGAACAATTAACCGATAGAACAACTTGCCTCCAGAAATTGTCAATTCTCCAATACTGGAAGTTTTTAAGAAGAGATTGAACAACCATTTGTCTGAAATTCTTTAGCGTTTCCTGCCTGAGCAGAGGGTTGGACTAGAAGACCTTCCAACTCATTCTATTCTATTCTATTCTATTCTATTCTATTCTATTCTATTCTATTCTATTCTATTCTATTCTATTAATAATCAAAGGTAAATAATTGCAAAACTAAAACTCATTTCAATGGAATAAGACCAGTGAAATGCATACACATCTGAATACAGTTCAAAAAATGTGCGAAAGAACTGAGGCTGTGTATGGCAATTTATCTCCCCTCCCATTATTATTATTTTATTCTGAACCTCTAGTTCATGCTACATACAGATTTATTTAGTTAACCAACAACATATTCAGTTGTATCCCCTGAAAGCTGGTAGTTTTTTAACAATGATTTTGGATACGTTTTGGATATACAGAGGAATTTTTGCCTGACTAAACTTATCTTTTAAAGAAATGGTCACATGGCCAAGAAGAAAAAATGCTTAAAAAGAAAAGGAATCCCTCAAGAGTCAAATAAAAATATAAACTTTGTCATATCAGTTCTAGTCATTATTCCATTGAGTCTAAGGACTGGGCACCAGGATGTCAAACTGTGCAGAGGGAAAGGACCTCCTCAAACAATGACTGTAAGTCATTGTAATCACTTCCACACTTCTACCATTTCAATCTCTAACCCCTCCACAATCCAGAAGTATTTAAAATCCAAGATTAACATCATTTCCACGGATTGAACTAGGCCAGTTTGGTCTAGTGGCTAATTTTACTTAGAAGTGTCAAGGCTGCCACATTTAGTGCCTGGGGTTTTGGGAGGGGGGATTTCATAGAGAGGTGGAAGATTAGACTCAACAACATTTTACTCATAAGTCAAGGATAAGTTACCCTTCATCTGGAGAGAAGTGCGTGGAGGAATGTCTCCAGTTGGAACGATAGTTGATTGGACCATGTGATGGATTATTGGGTGCAGGGGGTGGGGTTTTTGAATTTCAGTTGGGAAGGGAAAACTCGGAACTCTCAGATTTGGGTTTTCCCAGATGTGCTAATATGACTTCTTTAATATTTTTTTTTATTTGAATGAACTTTTGTTTCTGACTGCTGAATGAAATGAGGAGTTTCATTGGAACGCTGACAGTTAAGGCATTAGGCTGAAAGTGGGACAATATGAGTTCTAGTTCTGTCTTAGCTATAAAAGGCCACTAGATGACATTGTGTCACTCACTCAGATTTGTTATTGTGGGGAAAATAGGAAAAAGGTGTTAGATGTGTTCATTGCCCTGGATTATATGTAAAAATAATAAAAGTGGGTTATAAATAAACAATAAACAAAATAAAATGTGAAATGCTGAAATGAGGAACAAAAATCACCATCCCATCTCCCACTTTCCATGGTCACAGAATTCCTGAACCCTTCCCGCTTTTGAAACTGGAGCTGAAAAGAAGGGGAAAATTGACAAAAGGCTCACAAAAGAATTAACCATAGAGGCCCCTCCTTGAATTTCATGTTGAATTCATCACAGATTTCCCCTGCTCTCAACTAAAATGGACAAAGTCTGGTCAGTGTCAGTCCTGATGAATTATCTGGGCAATTGTGCCCAAGCTACAAAATACTCACTCTGACTCTTTCTATTCTGGATCTGAAATACAGGAACTGGGATGAGGCCAGATAATGGGGACATGGTGCTATAGTTTTTCAAAAGCCAGCTCTGCTGAAGCTCCAACTGTACTGCAGCCAAGCTAAAAATAAAAAGTTCAGCTCTTCAACACTGATGACACTCTGGATATGTAGAAGTTTGAAGTTACTTTCCAGTTTGCACAAAATATTTGTATGGAAATGCCACGAAAATGTGAATTTCATACAAAGAAAACAGTTGCTGGAACACTATTTCTGCAAAGAAACTGGCTAGCAAATGTGAAAAGGAAATCAATATGAGCTGCTATTGGACTTGGGCTGTTCCAGGACTACTATATAACTTGGGGAAACCAGCATGCCCCGCAATCCCTTGCAAAATGGATTCCCGTTATTCAACCATTGAATTAAATACCCAACTTCCCCTGACTATTCATGGCATATTCTGCTAAATGCATCATTTAAGTATGTGAATTTGGGATGTGAAAAAACATTTATTTTAATTTATTGGAAGGGAAAAAGCATAAAGGCAAAACCAATCCCAGTTCTCAATTACAATTTTATACACATGATCTTTCAGCCAGGAAAGAATAAATCAAGCACACTTCACATATTTTTTCTCCAGCCAATGCATGGATCAATGGGGAGTCTCTTGCCAAAGTGTTCTCCTTTATATCTTCAATGGACACTTCTCCATTTTGGAAAATGGGATCCATGGATGAGCAAGAGTATGAACTAGTTTAGAACACTACAGGTTGTTTGAGAGTGTTGAAAAGCACTAGACAAATGTGTCTCCTATATTAATAACTAGTATTTCAGAGAAATTAAGTATATCAAAGCAGGCAGAATATTTCTAGTATAGAGGTAATTAGACAAGAGTGGCAAGCCATCCCTGCATGCCTTTTGCAAGTGCTGCTAGTAACTGCTCCTGCAGCTGCTATATAAATGTGTAATTTGCTAGAGCTCTAACTCATAACTATCTCTAGCTGTAACTAGCTCTAACTATCTGATAACCATTCTCATTCCATGTTTCAATATGAAAAACATAACCCTAAAAAAGCCACAGCCCCAAATTGGAGGATCATTCTGTTCTCAGGAAATGTGCAAATTTGAAAATGTAAGCAGCAAAAGGTATAAAAAAAGAAAATGAATTTCACATAGCCATCTTTTATTCACACAGGAAGAATGGGGTTTTGTAGGAGTTCAGGGACTACATCATCTGAAACTGTTTGTTCTGCAGGTATCATTTGCTGCCCTGCACCTGTTCTGTACTATAAGGAAGGCCTGCGGTTAGAACTATGTTGATTGGTTTGTGGGAAACTGGCAGTCAATTTTTTTTGACTACGACGTTACTTTTGGCTGGAAAGATGAGCAGAAATTCATTCAGTTTCTGGAAGAATTTTCAGTGCATTCAGATGAACACTGACAAAGTTATATGAAATATTGAGTTGTTTAGAATATTGAGTTCTTTTTGTGAATTGTTTTATCTTCAATAGCTATGAAAATTCCACGTCTTCTGGAAACCAAAAGTGAGCTGCATCCAAAGTTTGTTATAACAGTATAGCCTGGAACCAAGGGCAAATTTTGTGTATGTGTGTGTCTGTGTGTGTATGTGTGTATGTTCTATTTCAGGATTTCTACTCCCAGGATTTGAAACCTAAAAGTCTTAAACTTGCCAAGGTTGGAGACACCTGTTATATACTTAAACAGATTGGAAAGTTGCATGAATAAGTCTTGCACATGTTCCTTTGTACATGTTATATGTTACATGGTTATAAGCATTTCATATTAGAAACTATATCATTATAAGTGCCACTAATTAAGATATTATCTAAAGAGAAAGAGGACAAGTGCAGCTTCTCTTCTTGAAAACTAGAGTTTTTCAAGAAGAAATTGGACAACCATTTATCTAGAATGGTATAAGATCTTCTGCTCTAACAGGTAACTGCCCTTCCAAAGTTCCTTCCTACCCCATTATTCTATATTATTCTCTAAAACATTTAAATTTATCAAGTCAGAAAAATATTTCTGTATACAAGCACTAAGGGACTTCTCAGCCCTGCTATACAAGATATCTTTAGTTAAGAGTATTTTTCTCTTAGAACCACAGAGAAATTTAAAAATGGCTAATAAATATGATTTTATTCTCAAATTAATAGTAATAAAATTACTTTTTGTATCTTGCTTGTTTAAAGGAGACAAGATACAAATAACAAACTTCTCAGCTTTAAAGTTCAAAAGCCTGTTTGTGAGCTTATTCAGGAGATTGGTAAATATTTTTGTGCTTAGTTAAGTTTTTATGGCTGCTATGAAAAACATGGAATGCAATGGATGCAATGGTTCCCATCCATTTCTGTCAGAGTTTGTCCTGGTAAGTTGTAGGACTTCATTTAGAGAAGACATCCATAGGACCATACTCTAAAAAACATTTTACCATGAGCCTAAAACTCAAAGGTCCCTTTCTCTAAGTAGTTATTAGACTCTTTCCTTCATACTATAATCTTTCTTTCTTCACTTGCACGACTATTTTAACTATTAAGTTTCTTTAAAGAACATTTATGTGTTCTAATTCTCCTCCTCTAATTCTCATAGAAAGACATGATTCCAGATGTTTCCAGAAAGCAAGCAATAAAGACTCAACAAGCAGATAGGCACATAAATTAATATAGGTTATATAAATAATAATAATCACAGATTTGGGGCTTACCAATGGAAAGGTCTATATCAGTGCTTGTTTTATTTGCTTCATGCAGGTAACTGGTAATGATTTGAAGGGAATTTTCTGTCTAATCTCCGTGAAAAGTAGTTGAGCTATAAGAAAGCAAGATCATGGCAGTGATCTTTTTCAAAACTTACCCCTTTCAATTATGGTTTATATAAAATAACAGAATGACAAAGTTGGAAGGGACCTTGCAGGTCTTATAGTCTAACCTCTTGTTCTGGCAGAAAACCCTACACCATTTCAGTCAGATAGTTGTCCAATTTCTTCTTAAAACTTCCACTTCTGGAGGCAACTTATTCCACTGATTAATTGGTCTGTCAGGAAATTTTTACTTAGTTCTAGGTTGCTACTCTTTTGACTATAATTTCCATCCATTGCTTCTTTTCTGCCTTCAGGGACTTTGGAGAATAGATTGATTCTTCTTTTGACAGCCCCCTAGGATATTATATCATTGTTATCATGTCACCTCTAGATCTTTTCATTAGACATATTCAATTCCAGCAACCATTCTTTATATGTTTTAGCCTCCAGTCCCCTAAACATCTTCATTATTCTTCTCCGCATTCTTTCTAGAGTCTCAACATCTTTTGTACACTGTGGCAAACAAAATTGGATGCAGTATTCCAAGTGTGGCTGTACCAAGGCATTTTAAATGGTATTAACACTTCACATGATCTTGATTCCATTCTTCTGTTAATGTAGCCTAGGACTGTGTTGACTTTTTTGGCAGCTGCAGCATACTGCTCATATTTAAGTAATTGTCCCTTATGATTCCAAAAACTCTCTCACAATTATTACTATTGGGCCAGGTACTGCCTATACTATACTATCCCTGTGTATTTGGTTTTTCTTGCCTAAAGGTAGAACTTTTATTTTTTTCACCATTGAATTTTATTTTGTTAGATAGCGCCCAATGTTCAAATCTGGCAAAATTCTTCTGTATCTTAAGCCTATCATCTGGAGTGTTGGCTATTCCTGCCAGCTTGGTGTCATTTGGCAAATTGAATGAGTTACCCATATATCCCCTCATCTAAATCACTGCTAAAAATATCAAATGTCTTACTGAAGTCCAAGTAAATTATATCCACAGCATTTCTCTAATTTTATCACTTTGTCAAAAAATGCAATAAGATCTGGCATGATCTGTTTTTGACAAACTCATGTTGGTCTTTTGGTTATGATTTTATTTACTAGGTGTTTGCAGATTCATTGTTTGATTATCTTTTCTAGAATCTTCCCAGGTATTGATGTCAGGCTGATAGGTCTGTAGTTTCCTGGATCCATCTCCCCCCCTTTTTTTGAAGATGGGAATTACATCAGCCTTTTTCCAGTCCTCTGATAGTTTCTCAGTGCTTCAGGATCTTTGAAAGATATGGTTCAGTAGTTCTGAGATCACATCTACAAGTTCCTTCAGAACCTTAGGGTGTAATCTATCTGATCCTGGTGATTTGAATTTGTCTAAACTCTCTTACTATTTTCTTGCCTGTTTTAAATTGTATTCCCAATCTGTTTTTATAGTAATGTTTTTGATAGGTTTAGCTGCTTTTGTGTGTAAAGACAGATACAAAAAAATGAATTAAGCAGTTCTGCTTTCTTCCTTTTGCTTTTCACCCTCTTGGTGTTTTCTCCCATTAATGTACCAATCATTTCCTTGACCTTTTTCTTGTTTTTTATATGTTGAAAGAAGCTTTTTGGGGGTTATTTTTTGTCACAAGCCTTTGTTCATTTAGAACCTTAGCTTTCTGCAGTAAAGTGTCAATCTTTCCACTTTTTATACTTGTCATTTTTGTCTTTCAATTTATCGAAGAGTTCTTTGTGCAACCATGCTGGTTTCTTTTGAGATATGTTATTTTCCTTCTTCACTTAAATTGTGCTATAATCTCACTTTTCAAAATTTCCTAAGCTTAGTGGCTTGTTTTCCCCTTGAGAAGTCTCATCCTTGGAATCCTTCCCAAGTTCTCTATAAATTTCTGAAATCATCTCTCTTAAAGTCCAAGACTCTTATTTGACTTTGTTCTATTGCTTGTGCTTGTATAATGTTGAATTCCAACATTGCATAATCACTTCCTCCCACTTCCTCTATTTGGTTGGCTGGATTGTATATATGGTCCCAAATTCCAACCATTTACATACTTATACAGTAAGTAAGTGCTATTGGCCTCAGTAGGGCTTGGTTCTGAGCGGATAACAGTAAAATTGAACTATAAGGTCCCTATTCAGTATGAGGCTCTGCATTCAAAACAAGTGAGGATGAAAAGGAAATTACTTCTGTAAGAGAAACTGCTTGACTGTGTGCTAAATTCAGATATTCAATCTTATAGTAGATGTACCCAAATCAACAATTAACAAGTAATAACAATTACTAATTTCAATAGAAATCAAATTAATAAGTCAAGGTCCAATCACAAGTCAGAAAAGTTAAATTACAGAGAATTATCTCTGATTTGAGTAAAACAGAATTAGATTTTGCAGTCAAGGTAAACCAGGTTATTCTGTGAAGAATTCTTAGTGTAATTACTCAAAAAAATAACTATGAATTTATTTTCTTGCTTCAATTGGACACGTCAAATAATTATATTAGAAATATAAGCAATTAGAAGGAAGGGGAAGCTTTTGACTTCCCCAGACTGAAGGTGAAAACAATTATTATGGACTTGTCAAATTAGGTTTTTTTTGTTTTTTTTTTTAAAAATGGGATTGCAAAAATGGGATTTGCAAAATATTGAATGGAATATCTAAAATGTATAATAGGTGAATACCGGAAGCTATTTGGTTGAAACTTGTCAGAATTAAGATCTATTACTCTTGTTATTTTCAAAACATAACATTCAGACTTCTTAAAAGTTTTACCATCATAACTTAAACATATTCTGAATTAAATTTATTTATTTGTTTATTCAATTTGTTTAATTCAATTTTGGCATCTCCTGATTTCAGAATGATTCTAGGTGGCAAAACTTTATTATTCTGATGAAATTGACTTAGATAATCACTTTTTGAACCTTGGCTATTTGATCAAATCTGAATTGTTGCTGACTCTTTCTGGTCTTAATAACTGAAGTTTCAATGCATTCTCTTAATTTATCTCTACAACTTGGCTACATCTATCTACTATCACATCATGGATAATCCCACCCCTGGATAAATGCATAGGTGAAATTTTCAACAGTTGAAAAGTTCAAGAAAAAAGATAGCTTCACCATCCCCTTTTGACATGTGGACAACTCAAACTGTGGTACACTGTGTTATTATTTAATAGGACTGTCATATTCCCCAAGATACTGGGTCTATTGTTTTTTTACTGGCAAAAGTTTGAGGCCTAAAACAAAAAGTGGGGTGAAAAAAATGCTCTATAGTAGGACAAAGATAAAGTTTCACTGCACATTGAGAAGATCATGTACAAATAACAAACATAATAAATTATTAATATACAACTCAAGTTAGTGTTGTTTCTTTTCTTATATACACAATGCTTATAATATAGAACAGTCTCGGATTCTCTGTCACTGCTGAAACCTATGGTGAATCTCCAGAGACCAAGGATTTGAAGTAAGGGGTAATTCTGTTTTTCTGCTATTTAAAAAGGGCAGAAAAAGATTTGATAAGAGAGGAGAAAAGAGTAGCCATATGTACATTTCTATATTAATATCCTTTCTTCTGTTTTTTTATTTTCTTCATGTGAACCAGAATATAAATAGAAATATCTTAGAAAGATCCTGATAATACAATCCCTCTATCCTATAAAATTAAGGTGAAAGCTTTTGATGGATGCAATTTCTTATACAGTTACAGCTAATAGCAGCTTTAGAGTAGATGAAAATGGCAGAAAGAGAAAAGTTAATTTTTAGTAGCATCATGACCCAATTGAATCATCTTTTGATTGCATTTGAACAATTTTCTATAACATATCCAGTTTGAAAGAAGTTTGTGTCTAATAAATTTATAGCTATATACAACTTTCTTTCAAGGACAAAAATATAAATCCCATATGGATTTCATATTAATATTAAAGTTTTAATCTCTCAGTCCTTGGGAATGTGAAAATGTTTACTGATTGGCTGAAAATTTTAAAGATTGATTGAATGTTTTGTGTCCATATGAAGCTCCTACTCCATCAAACTGAAGCATTCAGGTAAGGAGTTCAGACAGAATGGAGAGTATCATATATTCAGGCATGGGTAGAATGAATGGAGACAGTCTTAGTTGGTGACTTTCAACTCTTTATTGCATAGTGACTTCTAACTTGTATAACAACAACTCTACTTATATAGGTAATGCTAATGTTAAATAACCAATAGGAGCTTGTGAAATGCTAGCTCCAGTACCAATAAGAGTCCTTCGTTAAGGGCCAATCAGATTTTCAGAACCCGACCAATCCGATCTAGCCGCTTAACACCCAATCAGAAGTGCAGGGCCAGAACCCTGCACTTTACCTCAAGCTTGCCTTTATTCAACTATTTACATACATAACACCCCTTCCCCCTGGCTTCACAATTAGTTTGTGACCATGTAGTCCTTTAAATAGGACGGTTGTCTCTTCGGTCTGTCAGATTTTCTTTGGACTGGCTGCGTGCAGTGTTGTTTTGTAGTGGCTCAGCTTCTTGTTCTGGTGTGATTTCCCTTGGAGCGTACGATTCTTCTTCCTGCTCCATTTCCGGGGTTTCACTTGATTCATCGCTTTCCTGGAACAGGTTTCCTGGCATATCGTCATCTTCTCTTCCTCCCCCCCCCTCAGTTTGGTCATTGGGAAGGTGTTGATTAGCAGTTATAAATCGTGACCGTAATTGGTCAATATGTCTTTTCCATAGTCTCTCATCTATACATTTTACAATATAGGATCTGGGCCCAGTCTCGCGTATTATCGTTGCTTCAATCCAAACTGGGTCACCCGATAAATTCCTTGCATAAACGGGGTCGCCTACCTTGAAGGTATGGTAACGCCCGCTGGATCCTGGAGGCTTCTCTGGCTCGTAAGCAGGGTGCAGTCGGTCGAGGCGGGAACGGAGTTTTCGCCCCATGAGAAGTTCAGCGGGAGTTCTGCCGGTTTCGCTGTGCGGAGTGATGTGTTGTAGAAGTAGAATGCGGTTTATTTTTTCGTCAAGATTATCATAGTCCATCTTTTGTAAAGTCTTTTTTACAAATTGTACCATGCGTTCCGCTCGGCCGTTGGTAGCAGGATGCGCCGGCGAGGTGAGCGCATGGCGGATGCCGTTGTCAGCAAGGTACTGTTCAAACATTAGCGCTGTAAACTGTGGTCCGTTATCGGACACTAGGACGTCCGGCAATCCATGAGTTGCAAAGAGTCTATTGAGAACTTTAATTACTGCCTCGGAGGTTGTATTGGCCATCTGTTGAATTTCTAACCAATTAGAGTATGCATCGACAGTCAACAGCAATGTCTGTCCTTTGATCGGCCCTGCGAAATCCAGGTGGATTCTGGACCAGGGTCCACGTGGCGTCTCCCATTCGGTTGGTGCAGCTTTTGGCGGTGCGTTGCTGGTTTGTTGGCACTTGGTGCAGGCCTTGACACATTGCTCGATGTGTCGGTCCATGCCTGGCCACCACGCGTAGCTCCGTGCGAGAGCCTTCATTCGTACGATCCCGGGATGTCCTTCGTGCAGGATTTGTAACAGCGTTTTTTGGAGTCGTTCTGGGACGACGACTCTATCACCCCAGATAACGCAGCCTTTTTGAGAAAAAAGTTCAGTTTGTCTTGTTTTAAATGGCGCGAAATCATCTGGGATCTGGTCCAATGACCATCCATGCTCTACCCATCCTAGAACTCATGCTAGGGTGTGGTCTCGTCTGGTCTCCCTCGCGATATCTCGAGTGGTCATAGGAGGTGAGTTGAGCGTTTCGATTTGTAACGCTGATACTGTTGGTGCCGGATCGTTGAGGGTCTCTGGTAGCGGTGCTCTGCTGAGTGCGTCGGCATGGGGAATGGCTTTCCCCGGTCGATGTAACAATTGATAATTATAAGCAGCTAGAAACTCTGACCAGCGAGTCATTCTTGGGGACAATATATAGGGAGTTGGTTTGTCCCCAGCGATTATCCCCAATAAAGGTTTGTGGTCGGTTACAATTGTAAATGTCCTTCCATATACATACTCATGGAATTTTTTAACGGCTGACACAATTGCAAGAGCCTCCTTGTCTATTTGTCCATAGTTACGTTCTGCCTGGGATAGAGTCTTCGAAAAGTATGCAACGGGAGCCTCATTTCCATTAGGTAGCACATGGCTCAAAATAGCGCCCACCCCAAACGGTGAGGCATCACAAGTTATAACCAAGGGTAATGTTTCATTATATTGCATAAGTACAGAATCAGATGTAAGTAAATCTTTTACATTTCTAAACGCTTTTTCTTCTCGGTAACCCCAAACCCATAATGCTTTCTTATCTAATAACCGGTGTAATGGTTCAGCCACAGTCGCCTTATGCGGTAAAAATACATTGTAGAAATTGATAAGGCCTAAAAATGCTTGAAGATCAGTTTTGTTACGAGGTCTGGGAGCATTCCTAATTGCCCTTAATTTACTCTCAGTTGGGTGAATACCCTGACTATCAATGCGATAACCTAGAAATTCAACACTGTCGGTATACAGATAACATTTATCCCTTTTTACTTTCAATCCCGCTTCTTGGAATTTTTTAAGCACACATTTTAAACGATTCTGCAGAATTTTTTTACTAGGAGCTGCAATCAATACGTCATCAAAATACGGAACCACACCCTTGATTCCCTGTAACAATCGTTCCATTAAACTTTGGAATATTCCCGGGGCCACACTCACCCCGAACTGCAATCGGATACATTTAAAAGCACCTCTGTGCGTTACTATTGTTTGGGCTTGGGCTGTTTTATCGTCCACGGGCAATTGTTGATAGGCTTGAGCTAAATCTAGCTTAGCAAAAACCTTTCCACCTCCCAGGAAATGAAGGAGGTGCTGCACCACCGGCACTGGATACGTGTTCTGTTGGAGGGCGTGGTTTAGAGTGGCCCGGTAGTCCCCACAGATTCGGATTGACCCATCTGGTTTAATGGGAGTTACAATAGGAGTTTCCCATGGGGAGTGATCAATGGGTTGCAGTACCCCTTGTTTAATTAGTTTGTCAAGTTGTTCATCTATCTTGGCCTTAAGGGCGAACGGAACTCGACGGGGCTTTAAACGGATCGGGGCGACCTTAGGGTCGAGGCTGAATGAAATTGGGGTCCCCTTATACTCGCCCAGACGGTCTGCGAAGACATCGCTGAATTCGGACATAAGATCCTCCTCCCACTTGCAATCACCGACTCGGTTCATGCCCGCTAACTCGATGCCGAGTGGCGCAAACCATTGGAGGCCCAACAAACTAGGCCTGTCCCTATCGATGATCGTTAGAGGTATGCTTTTTAAACGAGACACGGACTCGACAAGACCCGACCACAGGGATCCGATTCCCTTGGTAATCTTTAAGGATAAGGCGTTGCATTCGAAGGTCTTGGCGTTGGATGGTAGGAATGAGTTGCTTTAATGTCTTCCATGACACCATCGTGAGGGATGATCCTGAGTCGACCTCCATGTGGCAGGGTTGGTTTTCTATGGCTACTGTAACTCGAATCTTCTTAGCGTCCAGGGCCGAGGCGTGACCTATAGTGATAGTATGGTGAGCCTCTTCTTTCTGCAACGCTCGATATCTGTAGGAGTGGTTTGCTGGGTCTCGCCTTACAGTTTCCTGCCGATTGGTGAAAGTTGGTTCCCTTTGAGGCCGGGCTTGGTCCCGGTAAACTGCGACAGACTCGACCGATGTGGCCTCGTTTCCCACACTCGTGGCAGAGTGCATTGCGGAATTTGCAGTCTGCCCTGGGATGGTTTGTCCCGCAGCCAGCACAAGGGCGTGAGGTTTTAGGACGAGGGTCCCGGTCGGAACGCAGTCGATGGACCCCTTCTTCGTCGCTGTCTGATGACGAAGAGAGGTCCTCGTGGTGCGTCGTAACGAGCTGCTCTTCCGACTTGGATAAAAGGTCGCCAGTCGGTGGGGTCGTTGGGTTTCGGCTTCGCCTTAGTTACACCGCAGACTTTTTGGTCGCCTCAGCAGCAGTGGCTTCGGCGATGGCGTCAGCAAGGCCGATGTCGCCCTTCGCCATCAGCTTGCTCTGCACGCCTGGTGCATCTAATCCCAGAATTAGGCGGTCTCTCAATGCTTCATCTAAGTCTGCGAACCCGCAGAGGCCTCCCAAGTGTCGGAGGTCTGCCACGAAGTCAGCCACGCTTTCTCCTTTTCGTTGGCTTCGTTGATAGAACTCGTGGCATCTCACGAGTGTGGGTACGGTTGGCACGTAATGGTCTCTCAGGAGAGGTTCGAGGTCGTCCCAGTTTATTGCTTTCACTTCTCGAGGCTTTGCGAGGGCTTTAGCCATTTTAAAGACAGACGGGCCGCAGTACGTCAGGAACACCGCCCGCTTCTTGGCTGGTGTGGCGTCCTTCAGGTTGTTCGTTTCAAGGAACATCTGAAAGCGATCCATGTAGGATTCCCAATCCTCTTGGGATGGATCGTACGGAGCGGGTGGAACGATGCCGCCGGACATGGTTTCCGTTGGTGGTGCCGTTTTTTCACGTGCTCTGTTTTTCTTCCAAGTTCCTTAAGATCAGATGTCTCCAAATCCCACCTTCGTCGCCAGTATCATATATTCAGGCATGGGTAGAATGAATGGAGACAGTCTTAGTTGGTGACTTTCAACTCTTTATTGCATAGTGACTTCTAACTTGTATAACAACAACTCTACTTATATAGGTAATGCTAATGTTAAATAACCAATAGGAGCTTGTGAAATGCTAGCTCCAGTACCAATAAGAGTCCTTCGTTAAGGGCCAATCAGATTCTCAGAACCCGACCAATCCGATCTAGCCGCTTAACACCCAATCAGAAGTGCAGGGCCAGAACCCTGCACTTTACCTCAAGCTTGCCTTTATTCAACTATTTACATACATAACAGAGAGGTTGCACATATGGGACCTCCCTAAATAATGATTATGAGCAAGTTATTATTTCTAAATAAATTTGTTCCCATTCATTTAGAATAGACTTTATTTTCATTTAGATATTATTTGCATTTTACTATTGTTAAAAATTAATTGGATGAAGTGGCGGTGGACTAGAAATCTGTCCATGCAAGCAGAGTGTAGCTGTGTCATTTGAAGGGTCTGTTTAATTGTCCAAGGGTTGGCATTCTGAGGACAGAGACACTGTGGTATTAAAGCAGAAATGTAGAGCTTGTTCACCAACATTGTTTAAATTTAACTTTTATTTTTACTAATATTCCCTGATTTCTCCCACTTTATCCTAAAATAAACCCCATATCTCTCATTCTTGATTAATCTCTATTAAAATTACATGCTTTGGAACTTCTGTTATTATTTTTAAAAATGTAGAATTTCAGTAAATGTTCCTATGAACTCAAAGCAATGGTTTCTGAATAAAAAGTTTTATTCTTTGAATAATTTGTTTTGTAATTAACTGTCTGGAAATAATAGCTAGAACTTTGGTAAATTGGCTCCAATGATAACAGCTTTTCTTTAAGACTGATTTGGAAAATAAGACTCTCCCAATATTTGTGAAAGACAGTTATAGGAAAGTCTTGTGCTTATTCAGCCTGCCAAGCCTAGAGATGTCCTCCTTCAAACTGTCCTGCCCAGTAATCCTATGGTTAAGCAGATAGTTTCTCTGAGCCTTTTTGGCTAAAAGGATACTTTCTTTGTGACAGGTCCTAAATACCTGAGCTGAACTTGTTGCTGTTGTTAAGCCAAAGATCCTGCTAGATAATTTGAAGTCCTCAGCTAAACAGGACTTATCAGAATGGGAGCGATGTGCTTCACAGATAAAAATGACTTCCTCCCGCTGCAGATAACATCAGCAGCCTCATTATCCGAGCTGAAAAAGCCACACAACTGAGTGCACGCTCTCATATCTCCACATTTAGCCAGAACCATCTTTCTTTCCTCCCCTGCATAGCACGGAAAGCTGATTTTTTTTTTTTTGTCTTTCCGTTCGTTTCTTTCCTCGAGATCAGTGATAATCATTGGCAAATTTCTCCACTGCTGAGGGTGTTATTTGGTTTTAGGATGCATCAATTTTGCACTTAACAGATACTAAGTAGGGAGGAGGAATTTTTTTTCACAGGGGTTTTATATAAGCAAACAACTAAGATTGCAATTCTTAGGTAGCAGTAGGACTAATAAACTTAAATTCTTGGAACTGGGAAGACATGTAGAATTGCATTGCTGGCCCCACTAAATTAAATGAATTTCTACAAATATACAGTTTGAATTGTGCAATAATAAGATATCTGCTTGACATATACTTACCATAAAATATTTAAGAAGTCCTCCCCAACGTTTTTTCAGTGGAATTCTGCTC
Source organism: Hydrophis major (assembly GCA_033807585.1). Classification (NCBI taxonomy): domain Eukaryota; kingdom Metazoa; phylum Chordata; class Lepidosauria; order Squamata; family Elapidae; genus Hydrophis; species Hydrophis major. The sequence continues at coordinate 96,778,672 of CM066343.1, read as the reverse complement.
TACTTAATTAACTTACATTAATATGATTCATCCATAATCTCTGCCTATTGTATATGTTTGCTTATCTTTCCTTTATTATTCCCCATTTTTAGACCCTCCCTATGTTGAGAATTTCTATGATCTATTCTTTTGTGTTATGAATTGTCATGGAGAACTAAAATGCTGCATAAATTCCATGCTTCAAATGATTGATTTTTGAGACTATGCATTATTTTACCTTTTGAACAAATTACAAATCATAGTATCTATTTTTTTTCTGAAGCATTTGTTTCCATCTACTGATTTAATCATTAGCAAAGTTAAAGCAAAACATAGTCAAACCCTTGAGACAGGTCTGTTACTTCATAAAACCTTCAAAATGTCAGTGAACAATTACACCAATATATAACAGAATAGAATAACAAAAAGAATTGGAAGGGATATTGAAGATCTTCTAGTCCAAAATAAAGAAACCCTATTCCATTTCAGGCAAATAATTGTTCAATCTGTTCTTAAAAGCCTCCAGTGTTGGAGTATCAACAACTTCTGGAGGTAAATTTATTCATTTATTTATTTAGAAAATTTATATTGCTGCCTACACGCACATGGTAACCCAAAGCAGCTTATAGAACATAAAAACACAATATAAAAGAAATAATAACCATAACCATAACAATAACAACAATAATAATAACAATCACCCCCACCCTGGCAACAACACACATTCATATCAGCCATTTAATGGGCTCCATTCTGTTCTGGGTTCCCCAGAGCCGCTAGCAGATCCACATCTTCTGAACCTTCTGAAAGTGTGTTAGAGTGGGAGGGGCTTATCTAATTTCTGGAGTGATGATGTCCCAGAGGGACGGACCCACCATGGAAAGAGCCATTATTCTGGGTCCTGCCAGATGTATCTCCTTAGGGGTTGGGACCCACAATATTCCTTGCCTCCCTACTTTAGCAGCTCAGGTAGATGTGACCAGCAAGAGACAGTCCCTCAGATAACCTGGTCCCAAGCCTTGAAGGGCTTTAAACTTTACAACCAGCACCTTGAATTTTACCCAGAAGCAAATTGGCAAACAATGCAACTCCCACACAAGAGATGAAATGTGTGTGCACCCCAAGGTCTGCACAAAGTGATGCAGGCTAGTGCATTTTGCACCAACTCAAGCTTCCAGATGCTTTTTAAGTCGGGATTCAGTTTCAACCTATTGCTCCCTATCCAGTCTCTACAGTGGTGAGATTCAATTTTTTTTACTACCGGTTCTGTGGGCATGGCTTGGTGGGTGTGGCAGGAGAAGGATACTGTAAAATCTCCAGTCAGAGGTGGCATTTTCCAGTTCTCCAAACTACTCAAAAGTTCCACTACCGGTTCTCCAGAACTGGTCAGAACCTGCTGAATACCATCTCTGAGCCCCTAACAGCTTCTAGGCCAGTGATGGCTAACCTTTTCTGGACGGAGTGCCCAAAGTGCGTGAGTGTGTGACCAAACCCTCCAAATGCAATGCGTGCACCACCCCCTGTGCATGTGCTCCACACCCACATGTGTGCATGTGACCCCCATGCATGCATCCCTCCCTCATGCACGCACAGCAGAGACCCGATGACCAGCTGGTCAGTGGGAGGCATGCATGCATGCGTGGTAGAGCTGAACTGCGGCAATGGCTCATGTGCCCAGAGAAAGGGTGCTGCATGCCACTGTGGCATGCATGCCATAGGTTCACCATCACAGTTCTAGGCACTGTGAGAGGAGGCCATGACATCACTTAGCTCACCCATAGGCTGAGATATACAGCTGAGTATCATCAGCATATTGATAATATCTCAGTTCATGGTGACAGATGATCTCACCCAAAGGCTTCATGAAGATGTTGAACAGGAACAGACAGACAACCCAGCCCTGCAGGGCACCGCAAAGCAATGGGCAAGCGCTGGATCTCTAGTCAGGACCAGCTCCTTGCCAAAACTATGGTCACAACCTACTGTCATCCCCATCTTTAAAAAGGGAGACCCCAGCCAAGTTGAAAATTACAAACCAATCTCTTTATGCTGCGTCACCTGTAAAGTCATGGAATCAATTATTAACCAATCCATTATCCTCCACTTAGAGACAAACAACCTACTCTCTAATAAACAATTTGGTTTCAGAAAAAACTATCCTGTCATCTGCAACTCTTACACTGCAAAAACATATGGACTACACAACTTGATCAGGGCAAAGCAATAGACACAATCTACATAGACTTCTGTAAAACCTTTGATTCAGTAGTACACAACAAACTACTCCTAAAACTAAAATCTTACGGTATCTCTGGACACCTGCATAACTGGATAGAAGCATTCCTGTCAAACAGACAACAAATGGTCAAAATTGGGAGCGTCCTATCAAATTCTGTACCTGTCAACAGTGGTGTCCCGCAAGGCAGTGTTCTAGGACCAACTCTCTTCATATTCTACATAAATGATCTCAGTGATTATATTAAGAGCAACTGCGCTCTCTTCGCTGATGATGTAAAGCTGTTCAATACCACAGACAATACTGCTACCCTTCAAAAAGATCCTGACTATGTATCAGAATGGTCAAACAAATGGCAACTTCAAATCTCAACAAATATATGCTCTGTCTTACATATTGGCAAAAAAAAAAAAAATACAGGCTGAATAGTCAAGATGATGATCCAAACTCTGTCAAGGATCTTGGAATACTCATCTCTAATGATCTAAGTGCTAGAGCCCACTGTAACTACATAGCCAAAAAGGCATTAAGAGTTGTTAATCTAATCTTATGTAGCTTTTTCTCTGGTAATATTACACTATTAACTAGAACATACAAAACATTTACTAGACCAATACTGGAATACAGCTCATCAGTCTGGAACCCACATTACGTATCTGATATTAACACAGTTAATACAGAAAGCTCAGACTGCCCAAGGAGCTGCTGATACAGTTCTACAGAGTCTATCATTTGCACATCTATAACTGTCTGGTTTGGTTTTGCAACCCAACAGGACAGACACAGACTACAGAGGATAATTAGAGCTGCAGAAAAAACAATTACTACCCACCTGCTTTCAATCGAGGACCTGTACACTGCATGAGTCAAAAAGAGGGCTGTGAAAATATTTACAGACCTCTCACATCCCAGACCTAAACTGTTTCAACTCTTTCCCTCAAAACAACGCTATAGAGCACTGCACACCAGAACAACTAGACACAAGAACAGTTTTTTTCCCAAAAGCCATCACTCTGCTAAACAAATAATTCCGTCAATACTGTTCAACTATTACAAAGTGTACACTACTATTACTGACAGTCCTTACAGTTTTCTTCTCAAAAATAATACTCACCTACTTCCTTGGACTAAGAGATAGTGATTGGCGCAAGATCATCCGGTTGGCTTTGTATCCAAGGGGGGGCCAGGACTCACTGTGTCTCGTTTTCTAGCCTTATACCACATCAGATTTGCTCTTATGTATACTGAATAAAAAAACTCTCAAATGTATTGCATTACTGTATTTCATTATATTTGTATTTCATAAAGCATTTTGAATGGCAAAAATAACTTCCTGAAAAAAATGTTTAAGGAAGCTTTTTCCTTTTAATGAAGCCTCTTTCTAATGATCACAAATGATCACTACCAACATGAAGTATTTATATGATAACCAATGTGTGTTTGTTAAAATGTAGTAAACTAAATCATCATCATCATTTTAGCCATTGTTTATCCACTGCAGGATGAAGGACTTTTCTGCATGTTTCCAACCGATACAATGCCTTTTGCCAAGAAATAAAAAAGAAAGACATAATGAAGTAAAAATGATGGACAAGATGGAAATCCCAAGTAGGAGATATAAGAAATATACCCAAGACTTATAAAGGAGTTAAATGTCTATTATAATGCTTAAAGTTTAGGGGTCAAACAGGGAGAACTTGAAATATTAATGCATGAAGGCAGATATGATATAGTTACAATTACTGAAACTTGGTGGGATGAAACTCATGACTAGAATGTACTGATGGAAGGATACAAACTATTCAAAAGAAACAGATCTAACAAAAGAGGAGGTAGAGTTGGATTATATATAAAAGATCACTAGATATCTACAGAAATACACAAAACCAAGAATGAACACCTTTTTGGGTCCATATGGGTCAATATAAAAGGGGGGAAATCAGATTGCTATAGGCGTATACTACAGGCCACAAAACCAAGCAGAAGAAATAGATAAACTTTTTGCTAATCAATTAATAAATGTATGTAGGAAGCAGTAGTAATGGGAGACTTTAACTACCCTGATGTTAACTGGAAGACAAACTCTGCGGTAAATGGAAGATCAAACAGATTTCTAACCAACTTAGATGACAACTTTGTCATCCAAAAAGTAGAGGGGGAAAGTAGATGAAAAACTATACTGGACTAATTCTTATTAATGCTAAAGGGAGTTGAAGTTGCTGGAATCTTAGGTGAACAGTGACCACGTCCTACTGGAATTCAATATAATGTAAATACAAGCAATAGAATATAACCCAACCAGTATCTTAAACTTTAAAAGAGCTGATTTTAACAAACCCAGAGAGAGCCCAAGCAAAATATCATGAATAAAAATCCAAAAGGGGAAAATAATCCAGAAGCATGGAAAACAATAAAAATATGATCATAAAAGCACAGTGCAACACAATACCACTGAAAAAAGAAAAACAAGAAATCCAAGAAGAAACCAGCATGATTGCAAAACATCTGTCTAATAAACTAGCAGGCAGAAAGGATAAGTACAAAAAGTGGGAAAAGGGACACATAACTAAGGCAGAATATCAGCAGATAGCCCAAATCTGAAAAGATGAAGTCAGGAAAGCAAAGGCTCAGAATGAACAAAGACTTGTAATAAAAGTTAGAGATAATAAAAAAGAGTTTCTTTCAACATATAAATAAGAAGAAAAAAGTCAAGAAAACAGCCAGCCCATTAAAGACAGAACATGGTAAAGAAGTAACAGGCAGTAGAGAGAAAGCAGAGCTGCTTAATCCATTTTTTGCATCGATCTTCACACAAAAAACAGACTATAACCCAACCTATAAAAAACCCGACTGTAAAAGACAGAATAGAAGTAAAACTTAAGGTAAGCAAGAAAATGGTAAGATAACACCTGTCTGGCCTTGATGAATATTAATCACTGGGACCTGATGGATTACATGCAAAAGTTTGAAGGAGCTGGTAAATGTTATCTCAGAACCATTGTACCATATCTTTCAAAAAACTTGGAGCACCAGGGAACTACCAGAGAATTGGAAAACAGCTGATGTGGTTCCCATCTTTAAAAAAAAAAGGGGGGGGGGAACAGATCCAGGAAACTACAAATCAATCAGCCTAACATCAATACCTGGAAAGATGCTGAAAAAAATAACCAAAAAAACAGATCTGTGATCATCTGGAAACAAATAAAGTTATAACTATTAGCCTGCACAGGTTTGTTAAAAACAGATCATGCCAAACCAATCTTATTTCATTCTTTAACAAAGTGACTAAATCAGTAGACCAGTGAAATAATGCGGACACAGTATATTTAGACTTCAGCAGGACATTTGACAAAGTAGACCACAACCTACTTCTTGGTAAGCAACAAAAATGTGGGATAGATAACATCACCACCAGATGGATTTGTAACTGATCGACAAATTGTACTCAACAGTATTATAGCTACATGGAGGGAAGTAAGCAGTGGGGTACCCCAGGTTCTGTCATGCTTAGTATCCTTCAATATCTTCATAAATGACTTAGATGAGGGAATAAAAGGCAAACTCATCAAAATTGCAGACAACACTAAGCTGGTAGGAGTAGCCAACACCCCAGAAGACAAGCTCAGGATCCAAAAAGATCTTGATAGACTTCAACAACGGGTCCTATCCAACAACATGAAACAACTAACATGATTAAAGGCCCGGAGACTAAAACATATGAAAAATAGTTGTAGGATTTGAGTTTGTCTAGTCTAGAGAATCAAAGGACTAGGAGGGATATGATAGCAGTATTGCAGTATTTGAGAGGCTGCCTCAAATTATTTTCCAAGACACCAGAGGGTAGGACAAGAAACAATGGATGAAAATAATCAAGGAGAGAAGCAACCTGGAATTAAGGAGAAACTTCCCAATAATGAGGACAGTTAACCAGTGAAATAGCTTGCCTTCCTAAGTTGTGGGTGCTTCATCAGTGGAGGTTTTTAAAGAGACTGGATAGTCACTTATCTGAAATGGTTTAAGGTCTCCTACTTGAGCAGGGTACTGGATTAGAAAGAGTTCTGTAACAGTTCTTTTCTGACTGAACTGGTCCACAGTACTTGCTGATGTCATCGCTCCATCTTGTTGGACAAGGTATATGTTGTAGAAGAAGGTCTAGTTCTTCTCCAGATATAATTTTCTTTCTTTGAATAAGCTAAATAAAAATACTGAACTATTGGTAAACTTCATCGGCCAATGGTAGAAGTAACCATAGTTAAGATATAATTCGTGTTATTTGTGATGATAGATTTATTTGTAAAATCTGAGAAGACAAAATTGTTTCAGTCCCAAACTACTGTTCTACAGAATAGTGATAAAAAGAATTCCCAAACCTATAATTCATTCTATACTATTAGTTCGGCTTGTTCCTCTAAAAATAAAGAGGTAAATGTTTTATAGACATTAACAACTATATCCATTACATTTGCTGTGTAAGAATGTTTCCTCATGGCTGTGCTGCAACTGTCATGATAAAAAGTTTTGCCTTATCTCTTTTTTACTTATCTTGGAATCAAAAGAAACATAGAGTGGGAAGAAACCACACTAATTAGTTCATAGATGCATGCACATTCACATGTAGCAAAGCAGGAAATCTCCCAATATGGCCAAAACACTGTCATAAGGAATTATTTGTATAACTGAACTTTAGGAAACGTGGGACAATTTGTGTAGGTAGGTAAACACACACACACACACACACTATATGTTATCCACTATCCTCTATACAGTATAGTGTAAAGTGGTTGTTTGCAGACTCAATCAAAACAGCAATTTTTAAAATAATAAGTAGATGATCGCTACAATTTTGATTAAAAAACAAAAATAATAAATCAGCAGATTTTCTTTGGAGGCCACTGGAAATGTTGCTAGCAGTATCAATTTACAACCACAACTGCAACAGGAAGTTGCAATTTCCATTGCTAAGTGATGTGGTCATTAAATGAGTCCCCCCCCCCCAATTTTTTGATCTTTATATTGCAGTTGTTAAGTGAGCCTTGCACTCATTAAGCAAATCCAGCTTCACCCATTGATTTTGCTTGTTGGAAGACCTCCAGGAAGGTTACAAATGGTGATCATGTGACCAAAGCATAAGACATTCCAACCATCATGTTGATTGGTTGCCAAGCATCCAAATTTTAATCATGTGACTGCAAAGATACTGTGACATTCGTGTTAAGGATTGGTTGTAAGTGAGTTTTTTTCAGTGCCATTATAATTTTGAACAGCTATTAAACAAGTCCTTTAAGTCAAGGATTAAGAACTATTTGTACAGTAGAGAGAAAATGAGACAAGCCTCACTACACAGAAACTTCAGAGTCTAGATTGCAGCCACTATAAAGGCACACTCCTCAGGCACAGTCTGAACAAGTTAAATATCAGGTAGATTGAGGACATGGAAGAAGACCACCCAAAATTTGGGAGATTTATAGGTGAAAAATGGTTTTATTTTGACTCTAAACCATCCTGGCTTTTTACCTGGAAAACAAACTGGAAGCCAGACAAGTTATTTCAATAAAGGAATGACATGCAACTCTCTTTATGAGCATCTAGTAATAAATGGGCTTCAGTCCTCTGGAAAACAGTAGTTTCCAAACGAACTTTTGCCTGCCAGTATTGCCTTCTCCAGCCTGACTTTGTCATCCCTCCCCCGATAACAAGATTGATCTCAAGTTAGAAGGGGATTTGCTCTGATTTCTGTTGCCAGCTAAGTAACAAATAATTGAAGTTTATTTAGCCTTCTGCATAACTAAATTCAGAGTTGTTAATCTTAAGTAGAGGTGGGGGTACACATATATATATGCTGTATAGATATTGCATATGCATATATGTACACTGTGAGCTTATGCAGTGGAAACAAATACACACCCCTCTACTTAATTTGATGTATATGTGTATACTAGCTGAACACTTAGCTGTCTTTCTTTTTATTTATATGGGTGCACTCTCTTATTTTGGATATAAATAGAGGAAGAAACCCATAACATGGATTTAGGTAAGTAGCCTCTATTTTTTTTATTTTTTTTTACCTTTAGGTACTTATAACTAAAATTAATCATTAGTAGTTTTCCCCATCTCTTTCTCTCTCTCTTTTATAGCAATAGACTTATACTGCTTCAGAGTGCTTTTACAACTGCTTCTAAGCAGTTTACAGTCAGCATATTGCCCCCAACAATTTAGGTCCTCATTTTACCCACCTGGGAAGGATGGAAGGCTGAGTCAACTTTGAGCCTGGTGAGATTTGATCTGCCAAATTGCAAGCAGTTGCCTGCTGCAGAAATAGCTTGCAATACTAATTATTCTCCCTTAATGCAATCTTTTTACTGTTCTCTCCCCATTCCATCTATCCTTTTTCTTTTATCTCACTTCTTTTTTAAAAATGTAAACAATAGAAAAAGCATCAATGAGTGAAACCAACCGTGAGTTTCAATCCATTAACTAAAGACCAAAATTTTATATGACTTGGCATTACGAATAAATATTCCAGGTACTCTCTCTATTTAAATTAAAGATGTTAAAATTTTAAACCATAAGCCATGTTAGCTCTAGAAAAACATGTATGACTTCCTATCCTTTCCCACTATAATCCCTGCTTTTATACATTTAGTTTTTCATTATGAAACATTTTGGGAAATCTGAACAGATTTTTTTTTTAAAAATAGAGTATTGTCTGATTTTTTTTTTTTTTGAATCTGAATGTTTTTTAAGACAGAAAAGAAACATGAAAAAGGGGCTGTCAAAAATGAGAGTACAGACTTAAATATCTTCCTCCCAAGTATAGGTGAAACATCTTATGCACGACAGAGCAGAATAATCCCATGTATCAACAACCTTACCCAAAACTCTTTCATTTCTAGAATTTGGCAATCCTCCTGTGCTAGTGGAAAGATCTTCTGGTACAGGCATAGGCTCATCAGCATCATCTGGAGCATCGCTTACTGGAGGACTTTCTTTTCCTGATAATAAAAGAGCAATCCCACCAAGTTAGGAAAGTTCTCTGTTTATTTTTGTTTTCAAATAAAATACAGATAATATGGATAGTGATTCCAAGGCCATAAAAAAACAAGGCAGATCATGATGTTGGCTTTTGATTAGCAAGTATTTTAAAACTAAAGGCAGGTTTTGAATTGAACAAAGCCTAAAGATTTCTAAGTATATTTGCTGTTCTCTCCTTTTGTATCAAGTCACGGTACAAAAATTTTTATCATTCTTTTCAATTCTTTTAACACATGGAATTGAAGCAGGTCTATATTCAATTAAATCCTCTTAAAGTCAAGAAAAGTTGCAGTAATGATTAACTTTTCATATTGATTTGTATGACCCTAAGAGCAACAGGGTTAATATATCTGATTGCTGAGTAAGGAGGAACAGATTATGGAGAATTTGGAACACCTTTTTGGACCTATTTCTATTTCGACTCCACATTGTTTCATATATTAATCCTCTATTTATTGAAAGGAAATGTTTAAAAAGGACAGATAAGGGAAGTGCACATTCATTTCCGCTTTCCTTCATTCCTACCTTTTTTGCACAATGTTTTATGAAGTATTGCATAAATGGTTGAAGTATATTTTTGGGAGAATACATGTATAACATGCACTCTTTAACTACTTTTATTGTAACAATTACAAGACATTAGCTTGTTTCTTGTGTAAATAGCTTTAACATGAAAGCAAACACTACTTTGCTGCTGGCTATTCCTAAATTCCGCTTTACCACTACTTGTCAAATAAACAGAATTTGTTTTTCTAATTTGGGTATTCCTCAGCAAAACCTTCCTTTTGAAATATATAACCAAGTAAATAAATACGTTTTATTTAATGTGTTACATATTGCCTCTTCTTTTGAGCACCAAGAAGTGTTTGGTATTCATATTTCATGCCTTATATACCGTGTTTCTCATATAATAAGGCCGGGTCTTATTTTTTTTTGACCCCCGAAAAGACGTCCTAGCCGTTTTTTCGGGGGTCAAAAAAAAAAAAGACCCGGCCTTATTATATGAGAAACATATAATAATCCCCACCCTTGCATCCTCGCCACCAGCTGCTCCTAACGGGTGATCATGGTGAAGTGCGGAGAGCTCCCTACTCCCACCTTTGCTGCAGACACCTTTGGCACTCGCCGCTGTTGCTTTCCCTTCTGCCCATTCCGTCAAGTTTGGAGCTGCCGCTTCGTGTTTGGAGTGCTGCCACCATTTGGGGCTCCAAACAGCGGCAGTGCTCCAAACGCAGAAGCGGCAGCTCCAAACATGACGGCGGGCATCTTTTTATTTTGGTCCGCGTGACGTTCAGAGCAAGCAAGAGAGGGAGACTGTGATGCCTCCATCCGAGATGGCAACCTCACTAGTGGATCACAATGTGGCTGGAAGCCCGAATCGGCAGGAAACGATGGCGATCTTTTTGGAGCGAGAGGAAAGGGAGAGAAGAGTTGCGAGGCGTAATTTGCAGGAGGAAGTGGGTGTATCCCACGGCAGGGAGCCCAAGGAAGAAGGGCTGATAGGCAACAGAGAGCGTCCCGTAGCTCCAGAAGCAGCCTAGAGACGTGCCCGGGAAGAGGCGCAAATGCTGCCTTGTAGTCCCCAAGCTAACTGTGTGCGCTGCCTTTAGTTATGTGCGCTCCGTGCTTTGGGCATCTCCGTGTGATCGCAACCCTGTCCTTTCCACCTGGCGCCCTTGCTGCTTTCTGGCTCTTTAGCAAGGCATCGCAGTCTCCCTCTCATGCTCGCTCTGAACTTCGCGCGGACCAAAATAAAAAGATCGCCCACTGTCATGTTTGGAACTTCCGCATTTGGAGCTTCCGCCGCCATTTGGAGCTCCAAACAGCGGCAGTGCTCCAAAGGCGAAGCTGGTTGCTAAAGAGCCAGAAAGCAGCAAGGGCGCCAGGTGGAAAGGACAGGGTGGCGATCACACGGAGATGCCCAAAGCGCGGAGTGCACATAACTGAAGGCAGTGCATGCAGTTGGCTTGGGGACTACAAGGCAGCATCTATGCCTCTTCCCGGGCGCGTCTCTAGGCTGCTTCCGGAACTACGGGACGCTCTCTGTTGCCTACCAGCCCTTCTTCCTTGGGCTCCCTGCTGTGGGATACACCCACTTCCTCCTGCAAATTACACCTCGCAACTCTTCTCTCCCTTTCCTCTCACTCCAAAAAGATCGCCATCGTTTCCCACTGATTCGGGCTTCCAGCCACATTGTGATCCATTAGGTTGCCATTTCGGATGGAGGCATCGCAGTCTCCCTCTCTTGCTCGCTCTGAGCTTCACGCGGACCAAAATAAAAAGATCGCCCGCCGTCATGTTTGGAGCTGCCGCTTCCGCGTTTGGAGCACTGCCGCTGTTTGGAGCCCCAAAGGGCGGCGGCACTCCAAACATGGAAGCGGCAGCTCCAAACTTGGCGGAATGGGCAGAAGGGAAAGCAATAGCAATGGGTGCCAAAGGCGTCTGCAGCAAAGGTGGGAGTAGGGAGCTCCGCGCTTCGCCATGATCACCCGTTAGGAGTGGCTGGTGGTGAGGAATTGCTGCCCGGGGGTGCTCCTAATGGCAAGTCTCCCGCCCTTCCTCCTTATTTTGCATGTTTTAAAATAGGCCTAAATTTGGGGGGAGGGGCTTAATTTGATTTTATGCCAAAGAAACATGGTGGGGCTTCCTATTGGTGGAGGCCGTATTGTTGGAGAAACACAGTAGTTTACATTGTTATACCCAGATAAGTCAGAGTTGTGCGGCAATTCTAATAGATACGTAATCACACTAACATTTTCTAGCAGATTACTTTCAAAATGAAAAGATGGGGAAAATAGTCATTCCCTATTTAATTTTTAAGAAGCATATTCATAATAATAATAATTGCAAACAAAGAAGTAAGCATTGGGACAAAATATTTAAATGGCATCTAGACATCTGAGTCCCAAACATGTTTCTTTGCTGCTTGAGAGCAACCAGTCCCAAATACATGTTTCAAGTCTGCTCCATGCATTTTGTTCTCTGTTTAGTTAGAAAAATTTTCTTAAACAAAACTCTGAGACTAGTTTTCTGGCAGGGCCATACCTGCTATTGCCATGCCATTTCAGCTTGGCAAATCATATACTAGTCACATCAAACAATTCTTTTAGCCAAGATAAAGTCCCAGAAGCCTGGCTTGGGGAGTCTGTTTTTTGTTATCCGACTGACAATACTTCAATTAAAAATACTAGATCTTGGCTGTAAATAACCATTCGATCCCTGAATGGGAGGAATTTTTTTTTAACATTTCTTGCGAATGGTAACGTAACATCTTGATTTCACTCTGTAAGAAAAGACAGACCACAAAATAACAGAGAAGAGTGATATAATATATCTGGGGGGCAGGGGGAAGCAGACAATCTATTTTCCTTGCATACATCTAGTGGCCTTCAGAATTTTTGCAGGCTTAGTATGATAGCCCTGTTCTGGTATTCTTAGCCTTCATTTTTCAAAAGAGGGTATGGAACAGAGTTGTCCAAACAAGTTGTAATGGATTTATGAAAGAGATCCCATTATAATATACCATAGCTAAGTATTCATTTTTCACCTGTTAGAACAAAAGAAAAAATTAAGCATACAGAAAGAAATCACAGGAGAAATATTTGCTGCATAAATCAGATAATAACAGTATACAGGGTGCCCTCCACAATTGGCATCAGAATTTCCATCATTAACCAATGTTGTAATAAAGCAAGACATCATATGACCACATCACTTAACAATTGTAATCTTGACAGGGCCAACAAATACGATTCATAAAGCAAGAACCCACCCATCTCAATCCAAACCATTCTGAACTTGATTACTCCCAGCCCTGAGCCTCAGTAAGATATTGGATTGACTTAAACTCACCCCCAATTCTCATTCCTCTCTGCCTTTTTGGCTGCCCTGTATGCTGCCTTGTGGGATGGCAAGCAGCCCCAGAACTGTGTGGCTCTGGTGTTGCTTACCACAATCACGAAAGCCAGAGCTGCCTCAGCCCAGTTCTAGCCGCAGTTGCCTTTGCCACCTGCAGTCTGAAACCCTTGCTCCCCTGCCACAGCTGTACCTGGCCTGGCTGCTGTACTGGCTGAGCCTGGGTTTCACTTGATGAAAAAAAGAAAAGAAAAAGCAATTCTTAAAAGTGAAGCACAATAGAACTTTTCGGCATGCCACAATTCTGGGGCCAAGCCCTACCACCCCAGCCCAGCAGCTAAGCTGGGAACATCTCATCATCAGTGGGATTAAGAAGACAGTGAAGGTCGCCTGGGATAATGGAGCACAGGAAGAAAGGAAGGGTGGGAAGTGCATAGATGGGGGAGAGATAAATAGATGGGGGACTTGAAGCACCTCTGTGATCCTAAGTGCTGGCAGAGTGCCAAGTGCCAAATTTTGATCCTTTGACCATTGGGATTCTTCAATGCATAAGTTTGGGTACATATAATAAGTTCAGCATATCTGAAACTTTGATTGAAATGAGGGTCAACTTATTTCTCAAAGCACCAGAGGGTAGTATAAGAAACAATGGATGGAAACTAATCAAGGAGAGAAGCAACTTGGAATTAAGGAGAAACATCCTAACAGTGAGGACAACTAACCAGTGGAATAGCTTGCCATTAGAAGTTGTGGATACTCCATCACTGAAGGATTTTAAGAAGAGACTGGAAAGTCACTTGTCTGAAATGGTATAGGATCTCTTGCTTGAGTAGAGAGTTGGACTAGAAGACCTCCAAGGTCCCTTCCAACTCTATTTTGATTGAATTGAATGGTTGCTTACTGAATGGTTATAAGTCGAGGATACACTGAAATCTCTGGGTCACTGTCATCATATTTTCAATTGAGTAGGGAAATAGCTCATTTCAAAAAAGACTGCTTTCTGTAGTGAATAGAAGTGTGAATGGGAAGCTTATCATGTAGGAAACTCATTTCAAATTAATCTATGGTTGTATATCTACGATTTTAAATATAAATTTACAGCTATTTTAAGGCATGGAATCATTCTGCTTTTTCCTTTTGTCAGCCAATATGCTGTTGATCCTTTTCCTACTTACACAGTAAGTGAAGCAGAAGGATTTCCTTCTGGTTTAATCCCATGTTGCTAGGAAGTTTCTACCTTTTAGGCATTACCTGCTGAATGGCTCATATATATTATGATTACTCCTACTTCGTAAAGGTCGGATAATGTTGTTGACTCAGAGGAAACTATCAGGATCTGAATGTCGTTTAGAAACTATACTTATGATTGTGTCTATCTGGACTCTTACATATACAGTGCACCTTCCCACATGCATATATACGTATCTTAATCTACACATATAAAAGAACATTACAGCTTAACCTCTTTTAGGAGTAGAAAGAAATGTTATAAATATAATATAATATGATAATGCTTTTCTGCTATTCCAAATCAAGAGGACAAAACTATGGTGCTTCAGGTATCTTTAGCCATAATTTTGACCTATTTTTTTTTCCTAAACAATGAAACCACAACCATGCCATTTGTTGCAATAAATTAGCCTCAAGTGATAAAGAAGAGGAAACTATGTATTTATCATTTAGTTATTAAATATGGATTCTTACTCAAGACCTATTAAGGAGTGCACATGATGACAGGCATAACATATTGCTAAAATATGCAAATTTCCAAGCAGACACATCTATTAAATGTGATGAATATACACACTGAGTTATTATATATTTTATCTGTTAATATATATTAACATGGCACTTAATGTGTATTCATTTTAATTGTATGATCTTAGATGGTCCTGGTTTCTAATATTTTTGAGAAGCATTTTTTTCTGACACTATGTATAATATCAATATGATCTTACTTCATTCATTTTTTTAAGCTAAAACCACCAGTTATTGTAATTTTTATTTATAATATTTCTTCCAACTCCTTGATAATTGCATATTCTGCAGTGTTAGATTACAGAATGTTCTTTTGAGGTGAGATGACAAGTTTTCATAAGTCATGACTTTTATACGCTTTTGTCAAACATCAAGATCATCACACCCATTTCACACTGTCACTTTGATGAAATCACAGTATGCTAAAGATGTCACTGTAATGGAAATGACTGACAGGAGTACAATAATGGCAGATTCATTTTTGATTTCTTGCCTAATGACATCTGGATGTTCTACTTTTCTGTTGTTCCCCAAGCTATTTGCATGTATGTGTGTGTGTTTGTGTGTGTGCACATGCGCATGCATACTCCAGGCATCTTACAAAAACAGGCACCTTAACAACTAAAAGATAGCAGCATTAAAAAAATCTGAATCCTTCTATAAACAAAAAAGGACCAGTCCTGGCTCAGCTGCAATAACAGGTGGCTTCTCAACATAGATACAAAAATAGTAATGATAATTGATTTAATGTTGCATCATGATTTATAAAAGGAATTCCATTGAAGATTTGAGCATAGATTGGCTTGTATAGAAATAGGCAATCTAGTAGGTAACTTAGGCTAAGTCGTATAGGGCTCTGTATGTTGAAGACAGCACATTTTCACTGAGATTTTTCCATCCTCTCTTAGACCAAATGTCTTTTATAATCCATCACTGTTGCTGTTGACCCTATCCTTTAGTATATGAATCTGTAGGGGGTGGGAACTTTCCAAGAAAAACATCTGCCAAGGGATAAAATACATTTTTCCCACCTTTCTCTTTCTTCATATGATAGACTTCCTGGTCAAGGGAAATGTTATTCTATGTTTCTTACCAATAACTTTCATAAACTGGGGGCAATAACGTTCATTTTTTATAAAATGTTCTTCTACTCAAATTAACACAAACCTGGCACCCAATGAAATGTCATATGGAAGGAGACAGATTCCTTTCAGCTAGTTACAGAGAAAAATCATCTGGTAAATATGGACTACAAGTCATATAATAGTTGTGTTCAAACACAGGCTAAGGTTTATGTCAAGTCTTGGGAAATGATAATTCCAAATGGCACTTGTACACCAGGTGCTTTTACACCAGGTGGAAAAGTATGGATAGTAAAAAATCTCACTGGAAAGATCTCTAAATCCATCCATTTCCTTGGCCACATCTTTCCAGCATAATATCCAGGGAATGCTCCTCATAAACCAATTTACTAATATGTTGTTTACTTCTGGTTTAAACAAAAGTAAACAAGCAAAAACTGCATCCTTTATCAGCCAATTGCATTTATCTACTTGGTAAGGAATAAGGAAAATTATTGTATATGAATATGCTGTTGAAAAAGTTGTTACCTAGACAAAAGAGACTGAAGCTTTTTTTAAAAAAATTCAAAACAGATAACATTCAGAAGTGGTTCAGGCATATGCCTCCCCAATTCACTGAACTACAAAAAGGGAGATAATAAAGAAAACAGACCTGCAAGATTCTGTTATTATGGTCAATCTCAATAAAAGTAATGTTAGCCTTTCTTGTGGTTTTCCTAGGCAGGTTTATCTAATGGGGCTGACTAGCCTATTTACAATGTTAAACTTCATCATAATTTTTGCAGGAGATAATTGGTAACATTCATTATCTCCCCCTCCCCCCCCCCCGGAAAAAGAGGCTCTACTGTACTGCCCAAAATATACAAGGTTATATTAATAAAGAAAGCAGTTTTATTCGCTGTCTGCTTAAAATAATCAGTAATTCCATAAGGATTTCAGACTATGTCTTCCTGAGGGCAAGGTGCATTACCTTTTCCAAGTTGTAAGCCAAAGCACTCACCAATCCCGTAAAGAACAAGGCCATAATGGATTAGTGCAGTGGTGCTGTTTTTAGCCAGCATTCAGTATTGTAAAAATATACCATTTATATTATTTTATGCTGAATATCCAGTACAGGTAGTTTTCAATTTATGACCACAATTGAACCCAAAATGTATGTTGTTAAGTGAGAAACTTGTTAAGTGAATTTGCTCCATTTTACAACTTTTCTCACCTCATTTCTTAAGTGAATCATTGCAATTCTTAAATTAGTCACACAGTTGTTAAGTGAATCTGGCTTCCCCATTGACTTTGCTTGTCAGAAGGTTGCAAAAGGAGATTACATGACTCTGGGACACTGCAACCATCATAAATCTGAGTCAGTTGCCAAGCCTCTGAATGTAAATCACATGACCATGGGGATGCTGCAAAGGTTATAAGTGTGAAAAATTGTTATAAGTCACTTTTTTCAGTGCCATTGTAACTTTGAACTAGATGAGCTGTTGTAAGTTGAGGACTACCTAAGCTAAACATTGGTAACAAGTTCTTTCTCTGATGCTTACAAACTGTGTATGTGCTCAGGCCTAGTATCTGTTCCATGCAGTTGGAATTCAGAGAAATATTTCTTTGTTAAATAGAAATTCAATTAAATTTGGTCTAATTTTCTCTATTAATTTGTTCCAATTTTTTAATAGCAAATCTTAGCATGAAATAAGTGATGTCACAAGTCACTTGTCCCTCTCCTAACATCCGGCTTACGAAAGACTTGCTAAAAACTTAATTTTTACTCCACCCAAGCCCTATCCTGCTTTCTGATGCAGGTGTTTTTACAGGAAACCACACACATGAGATACTGCAAAAATTGAATTTCATTTCCTCCTCAATTTGGTTTTAGCTGAATTTTCCACTTAGATATAAATACAAGATTTTAAAATTCTTCAGGTTCACTCTTCAAACCACTCTGTCCACATTACATTTTATATTAATATAGGCCTATGGAAGGGTAAGCACAAAGTGAACAGAACTCAAATGTAATTTTGTAGCTTAGATTAGAAATACAAGTCTAGGCCAGATCTAGGTGATATCATGGGCAGAAAGTTAGCAAGTGGGTATAATTTATATTGGAGAAATTAAAAGCAATTTAACACAGCCATGGCTACTTTCCCACAAATTTCAGGAGACTTTCAGAACTATTGAACAATGACTCATGATTGCTTTCATTGAAGGTACCAAGGAGTTCATGAAAGGGAGATCAGCCCAGCAATGGAAAGTGCCACAGTAGCATTCTGGTCAGGGCATACTAAAGTATTGAGGAATTGGGTAAGGCAGGAGTTTCTGCAGCAAGGAAAGCAATCTACCTCAAGTTGCACAATTCCATTGTCACAGATTGAAATATGGAAAAGTATGTATGAATGTATGTATGTATTTAATTTCTATCACACCTTTATTATTTTTCAATAAACATCTTAATACAGTGAAGATACTTAATAATCCTCCTATTTTTCTTCACAACTTTGTGAGGCACGTTAGGCTGAAGAGACAGTGACTAGCCCAAGGTCAGCCAGCTGGCTTTCATGATTAAGGAGGGACTAGAACTCATGGTCTCTCACTTTCTCTCCAGGTACCCTAACCACAAGACAAAACTGTCTCAAACAACTCATTTTGACTCATACAGCTAAACTGGAAGTAAACAGGCTTTATCGCACAATAACATTGACAACCTGGGATCACAGTGGCTGGGAGCACAGTTAAAAAGCATCCTAAATGCTGATCCATGAACTGTGCCAAGAAGAATCTTAACTGTCCTACTATAGATTTGTATAAACTACATAGATCTTACTCAGAAAAATCATATCTATCACACTGTTCGAAAATAACACAATCTGAAAAGTCTTATACAATTGACATATCACTTGCTTTTAAGGATTCATTTTTTTCCAAAATGCAATCTGAGCTTAAAGAGTGATTTGAGTTAACACCTCAGAAACAACCTTATTAAAAAGCCTAAACAATAAAGAACCTAAGAGTGTCTAACATAAAGAGAAGACCAGTAATACTTGCTGACATTCTTAAGATTATACTCTGTCCTGTTATAAAGTTATGTTGTTATGCAGTTGCTGACCAGCCACACTTCAATGATGGAGATCTGGTGGAGGGACGAATACAGTGGATTACCTCAAGGTTTCATCTTGGGCCCAGTATAATTCTACCTTTAGGCAAGAAAAACCAAATGCACACATATAGAATAGGTTATAGCTGGCTCCATAGTAGTAACTGTGAGAGGGATTTTGGAGTCTTAGTGGACTATTACTTAAATAAGTCAGCAGTGTGCTGCAGCTACCAAAAAAGCCAAAGCAGTCCAACAGAGATAGAATCAAGATCATGTGAAATATTAATGCTACTTTGTAATGCCTTGGTAAGACCACACTTGGAACAGTGCATACAATTTTGGTCACAACTTAAAAAAGATGTTGAGCCTCTAGAAAAAAATGCAGAGAAGAGTAATAAAGAAGAACTAGGGGACTGGAGGCTAAAACATACAAAAATGGTTGCAGGAATTGAGTATGTCTAATTTAATGAAAAGAAGAATTAGGGGTGATAGGATAGCAATGTTGTAATAGGGGATGTCACAAAGAAGAGGGAGTCAACTTATTTTCCAAAATACCTAAATGCAGGACAAGAAACAATGGAAGCTAATAAAGGAGAGAACCAACCTAGAATTAAAGATATTTTTTTGACAATTAGAACAATTAATCAGTGGAACAACTTGCTTCTAGAAGTTGTGAATTTTCCAACACTGGAAGTTTTTAAGAAGAGATTGGACAGCAGGTTTGTCTGAAATGATATTAGGCTTCCTGCTGGACCAGTGGGTTGGACTAGAAGATCTCCAAGGTCTCTTCCAACTCTGTTATTCTGTTACTCAATATCTTCATAAATGACCTAGATGAGGATAGTGAAGGGGCACTATCAGATTTATTGATAATACCAAATTGGAGGGAATTGCCAACACTTTGGAAGATATACTCAAGACTCAGAAGGATATTGACAGACTTGAGCACTGAACTCCATGCAATAAGATGCAGTTTGGTGGTATAAATATCAATCAGAATAGAGCTGGAAGAGACTTTGCTCTTCTAGTCCAATCCTCCCGCTCAAGCAGGCGATCCTATACCATTTCATACAAGTGATTGTCCAGTAATTTAGGCAGGAAAAACAAGAAAAGGTACAGAATCGGCAGTGTTGGGCTCTAGAGCAGTGCCTGTGAGAGTCCTGGTGGACTATTATTTAAGTATGAATCAACAGTGTGCTGCAGTTGTCAAAAATCCAAAACTGTCCTAGACTGCACTAACAGAGGGATAGTATCATATTCACAAGAAGTGATAGTACTGGGAATACTGCATCCAGTTCTGGTCACCCCAATACAAATAGATGCTAAGATCCTAAAAAGTATGCAGAGAAGAGCAGCAAAGATATCTGGAGTTTAAATCGCAAGACGCAATGGCTATTAGAAGTAGGTATGTTTAGCCTAAAAAAGAGAAGTTTTATATGTGACATGTTAACCATCTTCTAATACTTGAAGGGCTGTCATAGGGAAGAAGGGGTCAATTTATTCTCTAGCACTTGAAGATAGGATAAGAAGTAGGGATGGAAGATTATCAAAGAGAAATCCAACCTAGAACTAACGAGGCATTTTCCTGACAGTGAGAACATTTAACCAATGGAACAGCTTGCCTCATGGAATTGTGGGTGCTCCACCACTGGAGGTTTTCAATAAATGCTGGACAATTATTTCCAGGATTATATAAAGATCCTTCCAGCAATATGATTCTGCGTTTCTAAAATTCTATGATTCTGTTCTGTATTGGTTACTCAGCTACAATAAAAATCTTAATTTTGTCTTTTGTCTACTGCATTTAGATAAGAGTATTATTTATTCTTTAATATGTACAATTTAATGACTATCTCTTCAATGTTTTATATAGTCTTTAGAGATATATATTGTAGACGTATCTAGAAGAATTAAAATTCCAGCTCTAATGGACTATGAAATACCCAGGTCTTTAGTAGATTTCCAATTCGCATGTTATTTTCTCTCTCCTCATACAGTAATGCCCCTTCAAGTATCTCCCCTTACAATTGTTTCCAAATGTAACAAATCACTTTCACACAAAAAATTGTGTAAGCCAATTTCACTACATAAAAATGAAAATTCAAATCTAAGGAAATCTAAGCAAGGAAATCTAATCAAGTCTTAGACTAATTATAAAACAAAAGGTCATTACGTTTAGAAAAATATTGACAGATAGTACTTGACAAATAAAATAAGAATTATTTCTCCAGTTTATATTTTCTGTGTTTCATATTTAAAAAAACCTATAATCTGTCTAGTTTTGAATTTAAAATGTAAGATAGGAATCACATCAGCTCCTTGCTCTGTGAGACAAAGGAAGATCTATCCATACCACCAGGTATACTTCTCATTTTTCAATTCCCCCCTTATTTTTTTTTAAAAAAATAACATTATTGGGTTTGATATGAAATGCTAAACATTAATGATATCCTGATCTGCAAATAGTCATTACAAAATATTGAAGCACCTATCCTGACAATAACAGCTATGGTCTTGTAGAGAACCAAACAAATTTGAAGTTGGATGGAAGATTCCCCACATTTTTTTTAGTCATGTTCTTTATATATATGCCATCTCACCAGAAACTTGGGACATATCTTGAGCCTCATCTGTTTCCATTTTCCTTAAATTATCTGGAAAAAAAAAGAAATACCTTAAGCTTAATGTGAAATATAAAATCATAGGAGAAAGCTGAGAGAAAAGAAAGAAAAGGGAGTTGCTATTTAACTATGAGATTATCTGCCAGGACTAATGCCCACCCCTCTTTTCTTTCCAATCCTGCATATTTGTGGGGTATCAGCCTGGTGCAGACCTTGATCCTTTTAAAAAGAGCATTACAAAGATTTATAAAAATATCATTACAAGCACAGGAGGACCAAATTTGTTATTTATTGTTAATTTCCTACTGCATAATAACCCAAAATGCAAACTGACTGCAACAAAATTAAGCAGAAAATTAAATGGCCCTGGGTCATTGTAGGCAAAGAATTCATTCTCTTGGCTGATCCATAGTTATGTTCTTTCTAATTTACTGAGCATGCATCGATGAACCTTGAGTCAGCTTGGTGACACGCGTACAATCAGCAATCAAAAACCGAAGCAATTTGCTGAAGAATGTCTCATTTACCCAGGCAAGCCTGCATATCTGAACAGCAACGTTACTACCTCCATTAATAATGAATACACCTCAAGCAGTGGCAGATGGGCAAAACAGCAGCTTCAGTCTTTTGGCCTTCTCTTTTTCAACCATCTTTGCATCAAACCACACCAGCTTTCTTCCACATGGGGAATGGAAGCCCTCCCCAAAATAGCAAACTGAACTCTGGAGAGAAAAGGAACTTAGGTTTTTCTGTTTTACTGACAGATGGCTTGACTCCACAGATACGCAACCAATAGTGGGAAGCTGCTTGCCCTTCTGTTTCAACATGTAATGTTCCAAAGAATAAAGTTGCAAAGTGGTCACAAACACCAGGGAGAAGCATGCCCAAGGTAGTGAGGCAGAAATAAAGCCTAGCTCTGGCCTTGGAGCATAAGGCTAGAGATCTGAGTTCTCGAGAGTCTGGATGGACATCTGCTGGCTCTTTGGCAAAAATAATAATCTGGTATTCTCAGCATTTATGAGTTCAAGAATGAACTCATTCAATAACACAGGTAGCCTCTTTTCAGAAACACAGTTCAGATCAGGCTCCCTAGACCTTCTTTAAACTACTAAGGGCTTTATCCAGTATTCTTTTTCAGACACCTACAGAATTCTAACTTGATAGATTTGTTACATAAACTTTGGAAACTATCTTTGAAGAACAATATACAAATGATTTCTAATAGAATACTATTTTTTTCAGTTGGTTAGCTTGGAACTTACCAAGCTGAACAAAAAATATGAAATCCTTATTTTCCTTAGTTTACAAAAGAAAAATGTTGTCAAGTTCCAGTAAGCCAAAAATACAGATGGTGGGCTGCATTTGGCTTGGTGAGTCAAATGTTATGTTGCTCTGAGTTATTGGAACTGGATGTTGGGAAAGGTATATTGAATTCTGGACAAACTTTTATGACTTGTTCTGAACTTAGGGGATTTCTATAACTCCCAAGGATAGAATGCAGCAGTGAAATCCATTGTGAAACCCATTTAACACTAGCTTGAAAGAAACCATCAGGCCTTTATTCAAGACATTTAAAATCCTAAATGGTTTGGAATATGTAGTACCTGAGCAATGAATGTTCTTCCCTTTGACTGAATAATTGACATTATCTAAATAATCAAGTTTTGAATTGAGGTCAATCATTCTTGAGTGCTGCTTTTAGTATTTTGACTTTTTATTAAAAATGATAACATTATAGTGATGGTAACTATTTGGTATTTTTAAAATTAATTAAATTATTTTCAATTATGTTGAATTATTTTATTGAGACTATCTCATGCTAAAATTCACAATACTGGGGTCACTTTTTTAATGAATAAAATGAATAATAAAATGCAGCTCAGAATTCCTTGAAAGAAGACATGTTACAAGAATTACATAGACCTTTTGATCTGAGACAAACCAATCTCTATTTTCTCCTTCAATTTTACTCAATTGTCACTCTTTTGTTCAAACAGATATTTCTGGATCTGTTATGGATTTTCTGCCCATACATTGTACAAGGTTTGGATAGTTTTAAAACATATTTCTTTTGAGCACTGGCAAATATTTAGCAAACATTTATCTGGCAAATGCCTATACAGAATTCAGAAGGGAAAAAGTATAAGGGTTTTTCTCTTGCTAAAAGTTAAGCCTACTGGCATCCTACATATAGATGGCACTCCTGGAAAAATGAAGAACTGACTATTCCATGGCTTGGAAAAAGAGTCTAGACCTATGATTTAAAATACCACAGAACCCGTAAATAAAAGAGATGAGGATGCATAAAACTTGTGTACTTCACTATCAGCAACAAAACAGCCCTCTCTATCAGCTGAGGACAGGAGGCTTATTTAGAACAACAAGCCAGCTTTTCATTGTCCTTAGTGATAGGACTAGCCACATATGGAAAGATTCACAGGAACAGACATATTCATATGAGGATGGTATATATGTTATAAGACGTCCATATGTTATGGGGCTATAATGCATTTAATGCTAAGCACTTGTAAGTGATTAATTAAAAACAAATGTAAAATGTTCATTTTGGGCTCAATTGTATTCGAGGACTACCTGTATTTGCTTTCTTATATTTTTTCACTTTTCCTTTTTTAGATCTTGATTTTCTTTTTATCGTTATTGTTGTATGCCATTCAGAGTCACAAATTGTGAAAAGAGATGCTTATAATTTTTAAAAATCAATACATAGTAAAATAAAGGTTGATTTTTCTATACATATAGAGCTTGAGCCTTTTACATTTTTCTATACATATAAGGACATTTGTGCATACAAAACCAGCTTTGTTTCTGCAGATTTCACTTCACTATACCTGTCTTGTAATAAATATTCCAAATTAGCAGGCAAACAGAAGGAAATAACTCTCATTATCACGGTATTAGCAAAGCTACAGTTCTATCAAAGGACCTTGATATCCATGGGTGAGTTGTAAACAGGGGTGGGATTCAAATTTTTTAACAACTGGTTCTGTGAGTGTGGCTAAGTTTTTAGGCGTGGCTTGGTGGTCATGTGACTGCCTGGGTGTGGCTAACTCAATATCACTCACATCGAGGCACCATCTCCTCCCCTGGCTTCTCATGACTGTGGGGATGCTGCAACAGTCGTAAGTGTGAAAAAGGGTCATAAGTCACTTTTTTTAGTGCCATTGTAACTTTGAATGGGCACGCCACACAAGCAAAGTACCAGCAAAGGAGGGGAAAAAAAAACTCCAGAGATGTTCCTGAGACAGGAAGTCTAGTCTTGCCAAGAATGTAATAAGGGTTAACAGAGTGGCAGTTTCTGTAAGCAGCACCAAAATGTTTCCTACCTGCCTTCCGTACAGGATTAGGCCAGCAATTTCTTCTAACAACTGGTTCTCTGAACTGCTTACAATGTTAATAACCGGTTCTACTGAATAGGTGCGAACTGGTAGAATCCCACTCCTGGTTGTAAATATGCAATACCTTTATATTGAAGTCAAGAAACTTAAAACAGTTCATCTTTGGTAATATCATAGTTTATATTTTTAAAATATATATCTATGTATACTTATTTTACATTACATATGAATGACAATTATCTTAAAAAACTAGATTTGCCTGGTAACCAAATGATGTTTTTTCCAGAATCTTCTTACAACTGAAATATATTTTTTATACATGCACATCAATTAAATTGTACATAAACAGAAAAGATCCACTGCTTCAACATTATTGCTTTCCTTCTTGTGATATGGATAAATAATAATTATTTTATTATTGTTCTGTCTTTCTAATAATTCTTGTTACTTAAGGATGGGATACAAATGTATTTTAAAATCCACAGGCAAAATTGCAATATAATACGCTGGAACTGAATATCTCAAATGTTGTTTTGCATATTATACGGCAAATTTCCATTTTGCACAGCTTTCCCATAAAGGAAATGCATAATTGTAAAATGAACATAATTGCAAAATCTTGGAGTAATAGAGATTATGGATGTTAGATTTTTGTCACTCAGTACTGCAGTTCAGGTCTCTGATTAAACTGGGATCCCCCAAAAATGAGATTTGAAACATTTATTCTATTAGTAGTTTTGATCCAGATCATACCTACTATTTATTAAGGAGCAGGGTGAGCACTTTCTCACAGACAAACTGGTACCTAGGCAGTGACCAAAAGCTAAAAATTCCCTAGCCTCCATTACAAGATTTTGACTCAATCCTAGTTAAGAACAAAGAAAACATTAAAATCTATTTGATCCTGAGATGTAACATTATACACCAAAATACTCTATTTTTGCAGCAACATTCTTTGAATTTCTCAGTATATTTAAAGATTGGAATAACATGATCCTCCATCCAAGTCATTTGGAACATTGAACTCTATTACCTTAATTTAAACAAGATTTTCACTGCCTTTTTTGTGAATTCTCCACTTTTAGTGGAGCTTATTTGAAAATCTATAGTATTGTTAGTAAGCTTCATTAAAGACAGTAGAAATTTCTCCTACATAAATGTGTATTACAGATCAGTTTGACAATCCTGTCTACCTAGATAACACTCTAGCAAAGCAGATATGATCTCTAACCATTTAAGAGAGTAACAATTATCTTTACATTATCCTTAACCCAAAAGTGAAAAGATGACTTTATTTTACCTTTTATATGTTTTTAAAGAAACATATGCTATGTGGAGAATGAAAAGAAAATAAAAGTCTACTTTACAACAATATATTTATGTCAAAGATTACAAAACATTGCTTTAGTACTGTAAATCAAATTAGTTACAAAAAGGGAAAGGCTGATTTGACTTAAGCCTTAAGTATCACAGCACCTCCATAAAAACTCTGTCTATGTAAACTTCATGATATTACCATTAATTTGCATGTTTTTTTTTAATTTGCCCTAAAACGTCTTTAGAATTTAACTTGTAGAGTTGATAATAAATATTTTTATACTCTGCTTACTACACTGATGGTTTTGCCTCTTAGAAAAATCGGAATGAATTGCAAAGACATAGACATAGTACAGTACTAAAGCAATGTTTTGTAATCCACAGTATAGATATTTATCCTGACCATTTGTGAAGGAACTTTACACAATTTATCATACCCAAGCCAGGACTCAGATGCACAAATTGTCACCAGGGCTTCCCCAATTTGGTACCCTTGAAAATATTTTTTCCAAAATATTAGAAAAATCTTTCAATAGTTCATTGTGAGTTACGTCAGAATGAATGGCAATTATGGGAATTATCAGGAGGAAACTTGGTTTACAAGTTTCACAAAACTCTATATGGCATTTACGAAAAAAGAGAGTAAAGACTCAGGAAATAGCAATGAATAACAATCTTTCAGAAAAAAGCCCTCTAAATTTATATCTAAAAATTTGAAATTTTATCAAATTAATACCAACAAATAAATTATTAACCACCCATAAAACTATCTCGAGTCTATCCAAAGTTGGAAGAATCTACTGTTATCATTTCAAAAAAATTTCTTTTTTAAATCACTCTTTTAAAAAAATTATAGCAACATTGTGTGACATCTAGATGTCATTGTGTGACATCTATTTAAAAAAAAAGTATGCCATGAGTTTAGGTAGGGTAAACTGTTAAACTAGTAAAACCATTAAAACTTGCCCAGTACAAATTGTCACCCAGTACAAGCTTTGAATGGATAAAAGGAAAAACTGTGATTCATATCATTGAGCATATGGAATTCATTGCCCTAAGTGTTGATGAGAGTCAGCTATTTTAAGGAAGTATTAAGCAAGTGTATTTATGGATTGTAGAATATTGAGAATACAATTGACTTATGTTCCTTTACTTCATGTAGCAAGAAATAAAATAATTCCCCTCGATTTTCTTTTGTTTCTTTCTCTATTTTATTAGCAGTTGTGGTCAATATGTTGATTTGAAAGGTTTTCTTCAGAGCAAGCTATTTTGGGTAAGAAAACTTAGTACAGATATCAAAGGTATTTTATGATATGGTATCTTTACCACCAAAGCCTATCACTCAGTGAACCCAGTCACTGTTGCATATAACTACATCAGCCATTTTAATAAACTTGAGAAAGGTTCATGTGGCCCAGGTTTACTGGAATTTCAAGGGCAAGTGCTCACAACTTGTTGCTACTGCAAGAGGCATAGCTATTTTGAGAAGGCTATTTGCTTTCAGGCTATTTGCCAGAAAGGTTACTGTATCCACCCCATTTTCTGCCCGCTGAAGATGTTCAATGCCATTCCAATTTGTTTTTATTATCATTTTCAGACTGGCATCATTTAAATTTTATAATATTATCTCTGTGTATATGTTAATGGTTTTTGTAAAGAATGGGAAGCAGGCATTTTCTTTTGCAACATTCCAGTTTTTGTTTTTTTACAAATAGTCCTCAATTTATGACTAGTGCCCAGTGACCTTTTGAAATTCTAATGAACCTCCCCCCAAAAAGACATACAACCTATTTTTGAAATTCTAATGTAACCTCCCTATAGTCACATGACTGCATTTTGGGCATTTGGCAACTGGCCCATTTATTGCTGTTTGCAGTGTCCTGCAGTCTCATGATTATTATTTATGATGTCTTTGTCAGAAACTGGCATTTACTTATGGTTTCTGGCAAAAATTGTCCAGTAGCAAACAATGGGTTTGCTTAACAACTTCTGTGTTCATTTATGAACCACTGCATAAGACCTTCACACTTGCTTAACAACCATTGCAAAAAAGATTGTAAAAATCAGGTCTGGTCATGTGGTGATCTACAACTATCATGACTTAAAACCGTAATTGCTGGGCTCAATTATGATCATTAATTGAGGATTACCTGTAGAGTAGGTAACATAGGGAAAATATGAGGCAGCAAATGATGTGTTTATCCTTATTATATATTCAACAAAAGTTTGGCCAATTAGCAGGAAATAGAAGGAAATCCTCAGCTGTATTGCCTGTTCCCCGAATCAGGACTAATGAGTAATGCATTGGGAAGAATTATGAAGGACATTTACTTATCAATCTACCACCTGGAGAATCATCACACACTGCACTCTTCTAACTTATTGTGCTGGCACTGTTCCAAATAAAGATCATCAGTCTTATTACATGGTCTCAAAGTTTTGATCTGAGTAAACACTCCTCAGAAAAAGATGTCCATATTCATCAGCCATTCTGGAAAATCTTTGGCCATTTCCTGCTGAGGAAGTTGCCACAGCACTCAAACAGGGATTGGATCTTCAAAATGTTAGTTTAAAGCAGGTCTGTACAACATGCAGTCTACCATGCAGCTTCGGGCAGCCCACTGCAGTTTTAAAAAGTAACACATTTGTCCCTGCCATCCTAAGAGCAGCAATTGCATGATAAATAATGTCAGCAGGAAAATTAAGTGGCAGCATTTTTGGCAGTGGAAAGAGCTTCCAGCCTCCACAGTTTGTTCTCTCTGGTTTGTGGAAGGATCAATCTCTCCTGAAGAGCAAAGAGCAAAGCTTGGGATGATATCTTGATAATGATAATAAATGAGAAGCATTTGGGCTCTTATATTACAGTTTGCTGTAATAGTTAAGGCTAGAAACAGGGGTACTGTGAACGCTAGCCCTGTCTTAGGCACAAAACTAGCCCAAGGATCAGCCATTCTACTAAGAAGGAGGTAATGATGAACCACTTCTGGAAAACCTTGTCAAAACAAACTGCAGGGATTAATCCAGGTGATTGTCAAAAGTCAACACTGACCTGACAAAAATAAAAAATGAAACAAAACAAAACCAAACCCATGCTTTTATTATCTTAATAGCTCTATCCACCTATATAGACCCAGACATGCATTGATAAGTTTGGGCAGTCCTACACTTAGACAATTTTGCTGAACTAAATACAGATTCTTATGGATGAATGTGCTGGAAACCTTTGTCCAAAATTGAAAACTGTCTTTAATTAAAAGTATTCAATATCTCTACTAGCAGCTGATAATTAACTTTATTACTGGAATTTAATAAAATAGACCTCTCAATCCCAATGAAAGATTCTACTTTAGAACCATTTTAATTCTATTTTTAATTTCCTTTCCAGCATACTACAAATAATAACTAACAAAAAAGTCCTTTCTAGAAACAAAAACTGAGAAACATAGTAGTCTTTCTTTCTCAAATTTCCATTAAGTAAGTTTTCTATCCAAGATTATCAAGATGTGCAAGAAACAAAGTTTATAATTAAGATCAATTCATTTCCTCCTCTGCAGTGTTAACACGTCTATATGAAACTTTTTTATAGAAAAAAGGGAGCATATTTAGTCATAGTTTCTTTCTCAGGAAGTTAGATGAATTGACGGTTATAGTAATAAGCATACTGTTTCACATCAGGCACTACCTACCTAATGAATCCAATTTGTATCCTTCTTTTTGAAAATTCCCCTTGTTCCCCAAATTGGAATATGACTAAAATCACAGTCATATCCATGAAAGAAAGCCGCACTGTATTAACTGGAATTCAATTTCAAGGGCCAGATTTGAAGCTTTTCTGTTTCTATTTTTTTAAATTAAAAATTAAAAATATAAACACAAATATGTACAGAAAATCCTATATAATTCATTATTCTGAATTAATTTCTTGTTATCAAGTTCACATGTTATTAAGATGTTTTGTGAAAATAATTTATTAAAAACATGTCCCTCATTTTAGATTAATTCACATTACATCCTGTTGATAGAAAATATAAATTCCCTTTATAAGTGGCATTTAAATTCTCTTATTTGCTCTTCACATTTTAATATTAAAAATATGGTATGGGAAAATTATTACAAATGTCAAAAAGCTATATAAATTAACCCAATCCTATGCAAGTTGTTTTATATAGTGACATCAGTAACCATATGCAAGTCTAACTCTTTATCATTTTCCCAGGATAAAGAAATTTGCATCATGCAGCATGAATTTGAGATCAGTACACTGTCCAGTTAAAGCAGTTTTTCCTAGTCTTTGATTATGTACAAATTCCATAAGTATTACTTTTATTTCAATTTACTAGGTAAAATTAACCTATCACAACGTGGGATAACCAGATGCAAAGTCGATTAGATTTTTGAACATTTGGATAAAAGAAGACATTTTGACACATACAGCTTATGATAGAGGAGTAAAAAAAAAACCACTTGCTACCTGCTAATTCAATACAAAAATAAGGGATAAAGAAGTCCCATTTTGCCCTGATTTGGTCTGCATCAGTATAGTCATATCGCTACCAATCCAGAAAAGTATCATTTTAAGTAAGACTATAGGTTATCTTTGTTTGAAAAGAGCCTGCTAGTGCTCTCTTCAAACAAGTGGTTGTATTTGGATCACAAAAAGGCTACATGAAAGATAAGATTTTAAAGAAATTACAAAACATCCTGGCATAATAAAAACAGTGTACCTGTTTTATTCGTATTCCAAAATGTTTAATGGAATGCGTAATTCTGACATTGCTTTCTAATTTCTCTAGGACTGTTTAAGGACTGGAATTCCATGTTAAAAAGAAAACAAACCTCTCTTAGATTTTTGCACTTTGAATAGTTGAAATGATTCCTAAAATGAATTAATCAACTTACCTTCTGCCTCCATGACCCAGCTCTTTCAAGTTAACTTGTTTTAAGAACTAACTCTATTAACTTGTATTTAAGAACTAACCAACTCTAACTCCAGGTCAGAGTTAAATGAGTGACATCCCCTTAATTTCAATGGGATGGATTAAATATGATTGATGCTATGGTCTTTGACCAGGCATTAGTCTTTTTCACTATTTCAATTAGCCACAAAGAAAGATTCATTGTTGATGAGGGAAGGGAAAAGACATGTTCATTTTAAATCTTTCCCACAAATGTAAGTAAAGCTACTTAAATATTTACCTTCTGTATTCAGTATTACTTGTTTCATTTGAATTGACCTATGTTTCCCTTTAGGAAAAAAAATAATGTGCCCCCTTTTAACTCAAAATTTAGTGTCTACTTCTTGGGAAGACATATATAACTTTGGGTTTGCATATGGCTTAGAGGTATTAACATAATAATACTGCAGTTGGGGGAAAACTGAAAGTATTTTTTTTCCAATTTAAATCAATCTCAAGTCCTGTTCTAGAAAAATCTTCAAGTGATAATGGCATACTTTATAAAGCAATTGGCATTATTCCAGGGCCACAAAGGGCCATTGGACCATTAGGAATCATGTTGATAATATATTTAGTTATTAATAATTATATAATAATATATTGTAAATATAATTATTGATGGTATTTTAATCTGTAAACTTAATCTCATTTATTGTACTTTTCTCTGTTTATTGTTTCTTTTTGGGGTCTGTTTATTCTTTAAAATATCTACCAATAATAATTTTAAAAAGAAATATCTAAAATGTCCAGCAAAATGGATTTTTCTGAAAAATGAAAGCAGCAGCTCACTAAAAAGGAGTGCTCAAGCAATGTTAAGTGGGTGAAATGGGTGTGAGAGCCATATGCTCATGAACTGATATCTCAGACACTAAGAATACAGGAAAAAGATCAAGGCAGAAAAGTCTAATAATGCATGAAGTTAAAAATATGTTGGCACCTGTCTTAGCAGGAATGATTAGTAAGCTCTATTTCAGAATAGTATTTACCAAAATTTACAGTTTTATTTGTGAGTAGGCAAATAAGTGAGTTAAAATTATAGATTCACAAGACTGGAACGTCTTCTAGTCCAACCCCTTGCCCATGGCAGGAAAACTTATATCATCCTAGAAAAATAGTTGTCCAATGTTTTTCTTGAAAATCTCCAACAATGGATCACCCACAACTCCGGGTGGCAAGCTGTTCCATTGATTAATTATTCTCACTAAGTAAGTAAGTAAGTTTCTCTTAGTTCCAGGTTGGCTCTCTCTTTAATGAGTTTCTATCTATTGCTTCTTGTCCTGCATTCAGGTGCTTTGGAGAATAAATCAACCCTCTCTTCTCTGTGGCAGATGTGGCAGTTGGTTCATGGAAGGAACAGAATACTAATCTAGAAATGCATAGGCATATTGCAGCAAGATTCATTTGTGCACTTTGGATAGCCATATATTTGATTTTCTGCAATAAGTAAGCATTCCACACAGATTAATTAATAAGAAATATTTGTATTGTATTTATTTAAAGTGATAGGCTCTATTTCTATTTTTTTTTTATTCTAAAGGCTTTATATAAACTATCTGCCATTCTAAAGTGTATATGGCAGAGACTATTCACTGAGAAATCCTCATCATATACCATGACTCCTGTGGCATTTCTTTATTATGGGTGAGGGCAACATAGCTTTTACTTGATCAGCATTCATAGAAACAAATCGGGCTGATCAACTAGCACTGTCATGCAGCTGATAAGCCCCCTTTTCTTTCTCTCCTGAGTTCCCTGAGATTACAGCCACTGAAACTAAATTGCCAAACTGATGAACAAATATGTAAAGTTCACCCCATTAAACAAGACAGCATGTTCATATTTTAATTTTGGTGTAGATTAAGAGCTTATGATAAGTAGTTCTGTATGAAAGTAGAGTAAAAATCTCCTAGAAAGTTATAGGTAGTTATAGATACTGGTGCACATGAGCTTTAATGCTGTTATAGGCATAAAATTTAAACAATATAGTTGAACAAGTTACAGAAGTTAATGCTTCACATTTATTTCCTCTGTAGTTATTAAGTTGACATAAAACTAAGTTTTGCAGGAACACATTTTAATCAAGGAAAATTGGACTTGATTGAGACTGAAGAGGAGACAGAATTTTGAAGGGTAATATAATGTTCTAAGTGATTTTTTTTAAAAAAAGAGAGATGGCAAAGAGTGATAGATATTAATAGAACTGAAAAGCACTATAGGATTATTGATTTAAAAATGATTTTGTAAATTTCACAGACATATAAACTACACACTTAAATCAAGGTATCTAAACATTTTGAGGAAATTTTCTGAAAAAAGGATAATATTTCTACATTCCAGTTATTAGCTTCATACTTATTCAACCATGGGGGCTCCCCAAGCCCCTTTGATAATATTCCTTACGGAAGTAAATCTAAACCAAATATTCGTCAGTAATTACTTTTAAACTTTACTTTGAATGGAAATACAGACAGAGTAATCTATGCGTGTCTGCATCTTTTTCTATTTCTATTACAAGGTGATGAAATGGCTTACATCAGATGATCTCACAGAGCAAGCAATGAAGGCAGGATTTAGAGTCTGATGCATAGCAAGATTTCTTTTTAATACATCTGCTTTAGTGTGGGAGGAGTTATTTGGATTTCAGGTTGCAAAGTAGGTGTCTGAATTCGTTTCAGAATCTATTGTCCATCTCTTTGGAGAATGGCTATCACTTCCACATAGACACTGGTCTTGCATCTCTTACCTTTGCAACATTTTCATACAGTTAGGCAAGTATTCTCACTACTTGTGCTCCAATCTTTAAACAACAGCAGCATTCCTTCTGGCCTTCCTGGGAAGGTCACAAAAACCAGGAACGACCTGGCACCCCCATCTTTGTTCTTCATTGTGTTTTCATTTCACAAAAGACTAAATAAGTTTTTATAAACCTTCAAGTGGCTGGGGAAAATGGGAGGAATGGAAGTAAATTGCCAGGACACCCTGGCTGTAGAAGAAAGGGAGGGAAATCCAAGGAAGCAAGAGGAGTTTATATAAATGGAAACACTCCAAAGATGTCTTTAGTTCTCTCGGTCAGCTTACAATTCTAACCTACAATGTTGTGAGGCTACAGCCTCAAAAAGTCATCTACGCAAAAGGACTTCAGGAAGGAAACATTTCTCTTTACAAACTGATCTGTTATTGAATATGAAAACCTAAATCAGAATAAAAAAGTAGATCTTGTTTACATCTAAGCTCAGTGGAAAAGGCTGAACTTAAATGTGACTTTAATACAGGAGAAAAAGGACATACTGAACATAGTTCAATTAAATTGCAGCATACCTGTAGATCTGATCCAATGATTATTTAAATAGGTGTCTATTAATTAAAATTAAAATAGTTGAAGTTTTTTTTTCCTGTAAAGCTAAACTTCCAAGACAAAGCTGAAAATCCAACTTGCTGTCAAACCTTCTATAGTGTGATGAGATTATAAACTAAAATTTTCATTTAATTGTTCTTGTTTCATTTATTTGTTTATATTTATAATTATTAGTATAAACCATGATATATGAATATTTTAAGGCAGAAAATGAATGTGTATATATTGACTTTGGGGAATGTAAAGAACCATGTTTCTATCTAGAGTAAATAATGTAAAATTGACAAGTACTGGTTATTTAGGTCTAACAAAATTCAGATTCAAATCTTGCCTCAAAGATGCAAATTTGTGCAGCAATCTCTATTTTCAGAGTGAACACACTCAACTATAGGCACTTTTTCTGCACCTTAGAGCATCTCCAAAGATGGCTAAAAGATTCCTGGATTAAATGGACTTTACCCAGGTTCTTCAACTTGTATGTATGACCCAAAATAGGCATTCTCCCTTAACATAATTAAACATTTAGTAATGATATAAACCTAAAATAGTTGAACAATTGTAGTTTATATAGATATAACAATTTTATATACATACATATATATATATGTATATAGATATATATAGATATATATTTATATATCTATACATATCTATCTATCTATCTATCTATCTATCTATCTATCTATCTATCTATCTATCTATCTATCTATCTATTTATACACACACACAATTAATTAATAAAGAAAATCCCAGAAAGCTAGAATCAGCAGCTTGTATTTCTGCAAGTAATGTGAGAACAATTTACTTTCCTATCTTTTACATTATAAAAAATCAGTTTTATCCCCAATTAATAACATTAGATTATGAAGTAAATTCAAGTAATCCTTCAAATTGAGAAACCAATAATAATTGAGGAAACTATGCCACATATCCCAACATGTGTTTATACCAAACCACAATAATTCATAAAGGGCTGGTATCTTTTATGATTGATGAAATAGTGCCAAACTACCTTTGAACAATTTACTTTTGTCTTTGACTTTCCTATCGCCATAACTTTCAGAACATTTGAATACAATCCTGTTGTACCTACATAATGAAAATTATTCATTTTTAACCAAAAGCAAAAAACAATGGAGTTGGTAAGTTACTTTTGGATCCAGAAACAGCACATCAGGAACATACTGAAATACTACAGCACTCCTCAATCAAAATCAGAGTC
The DNA here is from genome assembly GCA_033807585.1 of Hydrophis major. Taxonomy (NCBI): domain Eukaryota; kingdom Metazoa; phylum Chordata; class Lepidosauria; order Squamata; family Elapidae; genus Hydrophis; species Hydrophis major. Next base: position 96,742,816 of record CM066343.1, on the reverse strand, counting down.
TAATAATGTGTTGTATGATTCAGGTTCAACATATATTTGCCAGACTGTTTTGTTGTACTCTTATTCAAAAAGCCACAGTGAAACCTTTTTTCTTGTTTGAAAAGTTCATATTGACATTAAAAACAACTAACTTCTCTAAGTGATCATCCTTTTGAATTTTAATGCTTGTTTTGTTCTCTTCACCTTCAGAAGTTAAAATTCAGAACTTGACTCAATAAATTTTCACATTGGCTCTTCAAAAATAGATTTATTCTTTGAAAAGAGATAGCTAAATTACAGAAAACTTTCTAATATCTTCTTATAAATATACCTGCACTGCAGAGAATAGAGTTTATATGTTTCAGTAGGTTTTCCCATTATATATATTTATAAATAATCTTTTAGTATTGGATTCTTAATGTATTTAATTTAGCACATTAAATTGTAATGGGGTATTGTACTTTAATATGAATTAAATATTGATATTAAACATATTGAACATGTTTTTTTTTGATAACATAAATTAAATATACTTTTATTTTTAAGCAATGAATTAGCTTGTTTTAATGAATGAAATTTTATATTTTCATAGGTCTGTTTTACAGTGGCGTGCCTTATAATGTGCAGATTTATTTGATGCACTAGCTTGTTTAAAAAGAGATGTCAATGAACCAAATATATTTGACAGTCTTAAAAAGATCTAACTCTACGTATGAAAGATCAGCTATCTTGGTGTGTCAGCATTCAACCAATCTGAAAAAGTTTGGGACACTGATACTTGAATTCACAATAAGAGGAAAATGTCCTGAATTTCAGTCACTAAATATGCCTACTGAAATGTCCTACATTTCAGTCACTAAATATGCTATTGTGTTACATTCAATTCTATCTGCTCAAGCTATATTAATTTGCATGCTACATTTCTAAGAAGAAATGTAAGCCTGACTCCCATATTGCAACTAAATTACAATTCTAAGAATGCCAATTAAATCTTAAAATGTTAAGATTGAATGTTTTGTTTAATTTATAATTTAGTTTTCTGTTAAAAAAATAAAATTGTAAGTTTGTGGTACAAATTAATAATATATTTTCAGTGTAAAACATTTGGAGTTAGTGGTGCAGTTAGAAAAAAAACTTTTCAAATATGCTTATAGAAGATATTTATCAAGATTCCCAAATCTTCCCTTCATTGCTACTGTGGATTATTGAAAAGAAAATTTATTTTGAATCTATGCAGATATAAAGGAAAACCTTGGCAGAGATGGGGTAGAGAACAAAAACTTCTCACAAATATCAGTATTTTTACATGAACATTCATGCATTTTTTTAAGGGATGCAGTTCAATGCTTTGTTTCTAAAAACTACTTTAGATCTAGTGCACTTATAATAAACCTTTATATAGATTTTGATGTAAAATAAATGGTTTTCATTTTTCTGAGCAGGTGCCCGATCTTAAAAAGATGAAAAAGCTGTGAAGTTATGCATCACTACTACTAAAGCACTACTTACTACAACTTTAATCCTTTAAACCAAGCATTTTGTAAGTATATTTTACATTCAATTACTATAATAATAATTGAACACATTTGTCTGGCAAGAATATTTGAGAAAATCAAGTTAAATCAGGGAGTCCAAATAGAATTCAGTGCATAAATGCAGTGCATAATGCAGAGTCTCAAAGACCTCACTGAAAATGGATGTGGTTTCTTTCTTTAAATCTCATTCTCTGGTGCTGTTGGATTATTATTATGGTTACTGTCATTTCATACCTATTCTTATCTGGAATAAATCACAATCGCCTCCAGCAATATTTTATGCCAGCTGAATTCAAGCAAAAGGTAAGGACTATTAATTCAGCTCCTCTTGAACAGAACTTTCGTTTAAAAAAATCTGGGCATGCAGACAATCCTATTTTTTAAAACTTCCTATTAAATGTCGAATTTAAGTGTGCGCAATTATTTCTGCAACTTAACTGTGCATTTCAATTTAATGCCATTTTTCTTGATTCATAAGTCAGACTGGATTCAGTAGATGTTCTGTGAAAGAAGAGTGTACAAGATTGCTTTATTTTCTTGCTCGAAGTTTAATTTTAGCACTCAGTATATATTAAGAATGGATTAAACAGTACAAATTAAATGTTTCCTGCTCATAGATCCAGAGATACAGCTTTATAAATGAGAAGGTGGTTGGGGAAGATTATTAGAAACATTTAACAACAGTTCTATTTCAATCTCTCCCAGTAAAAATGTGAATTCCTCACTTTTTCATTGTTTTTATATATAAACGTATCAGGAAGATTGATAGAGCTGCATGGCATTACCCATAGAAAGTAAGCTTTCTTTGTACAATAATTCTATTTTTAAAAAGCAGATTTAATTGTTATATCCTAATCAATTTTATTTTTTGCTTCAGTGATTAATACTGTTTTAGAAATGCTAATTTCATACTTATGGCTGCCTTATAAAGTATAGAGAATCTATAAAAATGAAAAGTTATTTATTGGGGCAAATATATTCCTAATCGGAAAACTGAAATCTCCCCTTCTTTCAATAACTAAAGTTGCTGATTAGAGCATAAAATGCTACATTTCAGTCCTCACTATACAGCGTATAACTTTCCAAACCTGTTTGTTTAAACAAATTTACTAGTTAATAGGCAGCATTAGTAGAAAAGGGAGACAAAATGTTTTCAGTAAAATGAATTTATAAACATGCTACCATGTTTTCTATGTGTTGCAGTACTGTGACAAAATTCATTTGATGCCAGTCTTTAATACATAAGTTTAAAGAGCCCTTAAATTTAATTTTCTTCTGGAATAAACCTTAACAGATTATTTATAGCTAACACTGGAAGTGCATGCCTGCAACTCAGGACTCTATTGGTTTGACTCCAAAGTGTTGGAATGGGCATTTTGTGGAAACTTAGGGTTTAACTTGTTTATTTAATATTGGGTATATTAAGAATTCTTGATTTTTTACTTCATGTTTTGTTTTTTGGGAGAGTGGGAGAGAATATAATTGTAAAGTTCAGAAAAAAAATTTCATCTTCTTGTATTTGGGTGATGCAACAGCTTAAAAAGAGGGAGAAATTGCCCCAATTAATGACAGAAAATATTTCTGAAAATAGCTTTTATTTTTTACAGCTTAATGTTTTTCATAATCCTCCACTCAGCCCTTCAGCCTCGAATTTATTTTGAATTTCTTATCTTTTTCAGAAATTCAGGTTTGGGGAGCAAGAGCAAAACTTCATAATCTCCTTTTCACAGATTACAACTAACGGGTCAATTTGTAATGGGAAAAGAAAAAGAAGTAAACTCGGCCCAAGAAACAAACAACTATCTTCTCAGGTTTAAAGCCAGACTGGCGCTTAAAAAGTTTTCCCTCATCCGAATAGAGAATTCAGCGCGATATTTGTTCATTGTGTGTGTGTGTGTGAGAGAGAGATCTAGCACTTGTTCAAAGCGCACCCATTTCACTCCTCTCCGTCTGCTTCTCACTACTTAATAAAACTTCTGCTTTTTACTCCCTTCCCAAAAAAGTTTGCAGCCATAGAGTAAACAGCTCCGAAAGAAAAAGAAAGGAAAGAAGGAGTAAAGGAAGGAAGAAAGAAAGAAAAAGAAAAGAAAGAAAGAAAGAAAGAAAGAAAACCGCTATCTGTCCGAAGAGTAGAATAAGTCAGGACCAATTTAGATGGGCGCGTTCCGGCGCGAAGATACAGTACCTGCTCTGGCCGGAGCTGGATGCAAAGAACTCGCCCAGCTCTCTCCGCTTCCATGTGCTGCGGCTCCACGGCCAAGCAGAGCGACAGGAGGCAGCTCCGCTCTCAGTCCCTCCCCTCGCCACTCCACTTCCTCATTCCAGTGCATCATCTTTGCAGGCGGCCGGTGGCTCTTACGGGCTTTTCGCCCCTGCACTGGGGTGCGCGGAGCTTTTTCATTTGTGGGCAGGAGGGAGAGCGCGCGGGGGACTTGTCATGCCTGTCAGATGATGAAGACAACACCCCTTCTGCTGTTATCAAAGGTTCCTAAGCGGGGCAAGGGCGCACTTTGCCTTCTAGGATCCTGATAGATGCTCTTTGTGTGGAAGTATTAATTTAGTTGGTGAAAGAAAAATCGAGAGAGAAAGATAGGTCTTTTCATTCAATAGTGAGCCTGGCAAAAAAAGGAGCCTTCACCACCAGTATACATTAAAGCCCAAGATGATGGAGGGTTGCCCTTATATCCTAATTAAAAAGGAATCCCATATTAGCCTATCATTTTTCTCTGAATAGTCTTGGAAATGATGTCCTGGGTCTAAATACAGTTAGCTAGAAAAGATCTTAACAGCATAAGATCCAAGCTGAAACGACTGATAGATTTAGTCTCCAGATTAAAACAAGTCTTCTCTATGTAGGTCTATGTTTGGATCCAACTCACTGTTCAACATACTTTCAATTAAATGTACTAAAGACTGCACATTTTGCGTATTCCAGAATTCCCATGTGGGAAGTATTATTAAGAATTATTGTTATATCTGTAGCCTGTCAGTGGTGTTGGGGTATTGAATATATTCCAGAAAGATACCTCTAATTTCTATTACTGATTTTTACACATAATATGTCACGGCAAAGTAACTATGCAGCCATGATGATTCTACCAAGAAAAATTCGTTTTCTGATGAGTTTTTAATTGTTCTTTTGAGTGGATCCTGTTTAATGGATAAATGCTAAAATGACCCAATAATTTTATTTATTCGTTTATCAAATTTATGTGCACAAATTTTAATTGTGATTCATTCTGTGATAGTTAAAATTCTGATAGGTAGGCAAGAAATACATCAACATTAAGACACTTAATAGAAATGGGATTGGTGCCTATTCCATGGGGGAAAAAATAACCCTATTAAATCCTGCCCACGGAAGTGGTTCATTCCATGGAAACTTTATTAATCTTTATTTCACTCTGGTGAAATAATCCAAGGGATTATTGGGAATGGGGATTTTACAGTATCCTTCCCCTGCCACACACACCAAGCCACGCCCATCAAGCCAAGCTACAGAACCTGTAATTTTTTGAATACCACCACTGGTCAACATATTCAGTTTCTGAGTATGTTTCTGAGGGGGAAAAATCTTTCCAGGATATCATGTACTGGGTTTTTTCCCTGATGTATGCAAGAGTCCAAAATGTCTTTTACTTTAAAGTTCTGCTCAGTTATAATGGTTTGCGGTTCAAGATGTGATTTCTGGTTTCAATAGGCCATAATGAAATACCGGGTATATGGGTCTGAGCATTTTTGGCCTCTCAAGTTCTACTGTCACTGGATTAATAATCCTTTTAATAGAGAAAGGTACAATGCATTTCAGCCCCATTTTTGGGGACAGTTTTCTAGATTATAAGAATTTGGTAGATAAATATATTTTGTCTCCTACCCTAAAGTCCTTTGGCTTAATGCAATTTTTACTGGCCTGTTTTTTGTATGCTTCCTTAGCTTCATCCAAAGTTTTTATCACCACTGACCAAGTGTTCTGTAACTGCACAACCCAATCTTTCAGTAATACTGAATGGGGTGGCCTGGGGTAATTCAGGGTTTGTCCTGCAACCATTTTAAATGGAGTGAACCTGGTGCTACTGTGCACCAAATTTTGTAGGTGATCTCTGCAAAAGGGAGGATGTCTGTCCTATTGTCCTGTTGCTTATTAATAAAACATCTGAGGTATTGCTCCAAGATGCCATTGGTCCATTCACAACCCCCATTAATAGCCAGATGATGTGAGGAGCTGAGCCCCTGAGTGGCTTTAGGAAGCTTTAGGAACTCCTGCCAAAACTGTGAAGGGAAATGGATTCCGTGATTTGAGATCATTCTCTCTGGAGCACTATGCAACTGATAGATGTGCTGCACAAATAGTTTAGCCAAAATGTGCAAGGAGGGAATTTTTTGATAGGGTACTCAGTAAAGTGCATTTGCTTGGAAAACAAATCAGTTATCATCCAAATTACTGTATTACCCAAGCTTTTGGGCAGTTCTGTGATAAAGTAGATTGGTGAATAGAATGTAAGGATAATCTCAAGGACACACCAAGCAGATGTCCTGGCATGGTAGGCTGTTTCTTATAACAAAATGGACAGGAGTTGTTCTGTCCTTCATTAGCATACTTGAAATCCCCGCGCTTTGATTGGCCAAAGCGCGGGGCTTTCCAATTGGTCAGGCGAGCCGCGCCGATTGGCTCGTTAAGAATCTCCCGCGATTGGTCCGTTCAGAACGCGGGAGATTCGAAGCGCTGCCATTGGCCGCGGCCGCCACAGCGAAAGGAATAAAAGCCGCGGGCTTTTTTCCTTTCGGCAGTTCGGTTCCAGCAAATCAAATAAAGAGCTTTGCCCTAAGTCACCGACTCCTGGCGTCATTTCGCGGACACGACAGGAGTGGTGACCATAATGTCCATTGATGGACATTATGATCTGTGGGTGGCCTGTAGGAAAAAGGGGGGATTAAGTATGCCAGTTTTTGTCAGGGAAACTCATTCATTTTGTGCAGAACCATGCATTCAGCTGTAGTCTCCTCCAATGCCATTGTTTGCACAGCCTCCATAGTAGAGGTAGTTTGCTTTCCAGGTTGACCACAACTGCAGAACTGGCTTACTATCAGATCTGCCCCAATCTGATCCCTTGACTCCAATTGGTTCAAGCAAATGGTTGTTTTACTAAAGGTATTGGCTGCAGTAAAATCAAGCCAGCTCTGAATTCTCCTACCTTTGCAAGGTATCAAAAAGGGTTGTCCACAGCCCAGCCCACCCCACATATCCAGTCCATTTTCAACCAACCAGAGCTCTCCAAGATGTTTTGAGAATGCTGAGATGTTTTGGGATAATCTACATATTTCCCTGCCCATGGGGTGCTGGCACAAATAGGATCTGGCTGCTCTGGTCTTTATCACCTGTCATTCCCTCTTTCCTATTTCCCATCACATATCCACACTATTTATTGCCCTTTCATCTTGCCCCCGCCCCCGGTCTTTAATGGCAGAATGTCTGTGAGGTACCAAGCTCACAGTCATACACACACACACATACAGAGCTCACACCTGGGCAGCTGCATTTCCATCTCTGAATGAAGTCCTGCTTAGAAGGAGGGGCCTGTATTCTGTAAAAAGAAGTGCTCCCAGACCATTTTGTCTGAAAACTTAGGATTGATGAAAAAATGTATTTCAGTGCAGAGGACTCCAAGGGAGAGTTGGTCCACTGTTGCAGGAGATCTAATAAAAGGATTCTCACTGTGGGAGGCAGGAATAAAGGTACTTAAAAGGAAAAAATGTAGTAACATTGATCTTTTTCCACTTCTTTGTATTTTACAATCACTGAACAATTAATATATTTATTGTGATTTTTTATCTTTTCTAGTTTTACAGTAAAAATGACCAGAGTGTATAAACCTAAGAGTTCTATTTTCCTTTTCTCTTGTCTTTGTGTACGTATGTTAAAGTCTTTTTGTATCCTTGAGGTAAAGGAATTGATATGAAAAGATGAGATAATCATGCTGATAAGAACTGATTTATGGAGAAAAAAATATGGAATGTATCTCCTCCTTGCCTGGCTAGGACCAACCAAATAGCCAGGAGAAGGAGGGAAGGTTGAAGGTTAAACTATGTTAACCCTCTCCTGCCCAATGAAAAATACTATAGGGAAATTGAAGTAACTATTTTATGTAACTATTAAATGTATGTAATCACTAGAGACAAGATTTTTAAATCTTGATGGGGAAAAATGTTAAAATAACAAGAAAATACCTTCATCTTAGTTTGCCTGGCCAATAAAACAGGGTGAAGAGAATTGTGTTCTCTTTTTTGGCCCAATGCCAAAGGTTCCACCCATCAGACTTTTTTTAAAAAAAATTATTGGTTTTTAAAACAAACATAAACGAACAAAACATAAAAACATCAGGTCATCTTCCATATATATACATACAGTGTGCTGGTTGGTTTACAAATTACAAATTGTTTTGTGCTTCCATTTCGTAGTCTTCAATTACAATTACATTGTATATGATCTCATATTTTCAATCCAATATTAAATACATTGGTATCATTATTAATCAATCATTTGACTATACTTTTATTCATTCATGCTTTAGAAAATAATCATATTTTACCTAATTTGTTTTGTGACAATTCATATTATCATCCCAAATCTATCCTAAAATCATTTTGTAGATGTATAATAAGGAAAGAATACATCTTTATATATTTAGTATTTTCTAAAAGTCTACATATTTCGTTACTATACTTTATTGTCTAACCATTGATAGAATAGATCCCAAACTTTATAAAATTGTTTATCATCCTGTTCTCTAATTTCAAATGTCAATCTGCTCATTTCAGCACATTCCAATATTTTCTTAATGATTTCCTCCTGTGATGGTGTTTTCTCATTTTTCCAGTTTTTAGCAAATACAATCCTAGCCACTGTTAATACATTTACAATCAGGTATTTCAAATCTTTACTATATATTTCAGGTAAAATTCCCAATAAAAATATCACTGGTTTAAAATCTATATGTTTTTTTGTCATTTTTTCCAACCACATGTGGATTTTAGTCCAGTATTTTTAGCATCCGCACAAGTCCACCACATATGGTAATATGAGCCAGGTGTCTGATGACATTTTCAACATTTTTCGGATTTATTCTTGAGCATTCTTGCTATTCTTGTCAGGGGGAAATGTCATCTGTAAAACATCTTATACAAATTTTCTTTATATGCTGTTGACATTGTCATTTTATAATTCTGAGACCACAATTTTTGCCATTTCTCTAGATCATTCCCATATCCAAAATTCTTCCCCCAAACAATCATAGTTTCTTTAACTTGTTCTTCTTCTAGTTTAATTTCTAATAAATATCCATACAATTTTTTAATCACCTTTTCATCAGTACCTGTCAAAATCTTATCTAAAACAGTCAGTTTATCATAGAAACCTTCTGTTTTAGAATCTTTATCATACCTTGAATGTATTTGCGCATATGAAAACTGATTCATCTTTATACCTTGTTCCTCTAATTTTTGTATAGATTTAAGTTCACCCTTTTCATTCAATATTTCACCACATCTAACTGTTTGTTCCTTTTTGTATATTATAGGATAAGAAAATGCTTCAACAGTCGATAACCAGACTGGAATTTTCAAATAACACTGTCTTTTAATCTTCTCCCAGTTTAACCACAGAGACTCCCGTATATAATGTCTTCTAAAATACCCCTGTGTTTTAGTTCCTTTATACCATAAAAAAGCATGCCACCCCAACAACAGATCATGTCCTTCTAATGTCAACAATCTAGTATTTCTTAATGTTATCCATTCCTTAACCCACATCAAATTTGTAGCTTGGTAATACAACTCCCAATTAGGCAAACCAAATCCTCCTCTTATTCTAGCATCTTGCAAAAGTTTTAACTTTATTCTCGCTTTCTTACCTTGCCATATATATTTCAACAATTTTATTTAAATCTTCAAAATAGTCTTTTCCAAGCCTAATTGGAATTGTTTGAAACAAATATAAAATTCTGGGTAATATATGCATCTTGATTGTTGATATTCTCCCTATTAATGACAGTTGTAAATTTTCCCATTTCGCCAAATCTAGTGCTATCTGCTGTTTGATATAATTATTCTCTTTTAGTGTACTACATCTTGCTGTCAAGTATATCCCCAAGTACTTGATCTTATTCGTGACCTGAATTTTCAATAGGTCTGCCAGTTCTTCCTTTTGTCTTGATAGCATATTCTTTGTCAAGATCTTTGTCTTATCTTTATTTATTTTCAAACCAGCCACCTTGCCATATGTCTCTATCTTTTCTATCAATTTTGATGCTGTTTCTAGTGGGTCTTCTAAGATAAAAACCAGATCATCTGCAAATGCTTTCAACTTAAATTCTTCCTTTTTAATTTTCATCCCTTTTATATTCTTTTCATCTCTAATATTTTTATTTAGCACTTCCAAAGTTAACACAAACAACAGAGGTGATAGTGGGCACCCTTGTCTTGTTTCTTTTCTTATATCAATAGGGTCTCCCTCTATCATTACCTTTGCCATTTGCTTGTGATATATAGCTTCTATTGCTTGAATAAATTTTCTAGCAAAGCCCATCTGTTCCAGCAGTAATAACATGAATTGCCAATTCACATTATCAAATGCTTTCTGTGCATCTAGAAATATCAAAGCCATTTGTTTTTCAGGATGTGCCTCGTAGTATTCCAAAGTGTCCAAGATTACTCTCATATTGTCTTTAATTTGTCCTTGCCTATTTAATTTATATGCAGACCACATCATGAGAAAGGCGGGGATAGATGAATCAAAAGTTGGAATTAAGATTGCTGGGGGAAATATCAACAACCTCAGATAAGCAGATGATATCACTCTAATGGCAGAAAGTGAACTAAAGAGCTTCTTTAGGAGAGTGCAAAAGTTGGCTTGAAACTCAACACTAAGAAAACGAAAATCATGGCACCTGGTCCTCTCAATTCCTGGCAAATAGATGAGGAAGAAATGGAGGCAGTGACAGATTTTATTTTCCTAGACTCCAAGATCACCACAGATGGGGACTACAGTCAAGAAATTAAAAGATGCTTGTTCCTGGGGAGGAAAGCCATGGCAAATCTAGAAACATACTAAAAAGCAGAGACATCACCTTGCCAACAAAAATATGTATAGACAAGGCTATGGTTTTCCCAGTTGCAATGTATGGCTGTGAAAGTTGGACCATAAAGAAGGCTGAGTGCCTTTGAACTATGGTGCTGGAGAAGACTCCTGCGAGTCCCTTGGACTGCTAAGCAATCAAACCAATCAGTCCTAGAAAAGATCAACTTGATTGCTTTTTAGAAGGCCAGATCCTGAAGATGAAACTCAAATACTTTGGTAAAGACAGGAAGGCATTGTCCATGGGGTCATGATGGGTCAGACATGACTTTGTGACTAACAACAACAACTGAAAAAAACCTAACCTGGGTTTCCTTGTGGCCTCTTACCTTGAATTTCATAGAAATGTGGAAGGCAGGTAACTTGCAAAGCAATGGAAATTTATTACATGATGAAAAACTGAATATACACACCGTGGATAGGGACTCTCATGAAAATGTACTTTTCATTCATGAGAATTTAAATTTAAATCAATTTAAAAATATGTACTTTTTAATCAAACAGAATAAGAACTAGATTAAAAATGTAAGGTAATTTTTCACATGTTGGAGATCACCAATTTACTCATTATATTATCTTGGAGTTGTCTCCCCAGATGTCCTGGAAAAGGCTACAGCCATGTGGAAACTAGTATCGTTCTTTATGGGGTAGAATTAGGATATCTGAAGGCAACTGATTACTGAATCCTCATATATCTGTGCAGTAAGATTTGAATTCTACCTGTACTTCCCCAAAGGAGTTCCCTTCCACATGCAGAAGAGAGCTAAACTCCTTTAGTGTTTCTGCACCCTGAAGAAGGTCCTTATATTCATACTCATTTTTTAGCAATCATGTTCTTACATGCATATTCTCTCATCCATAGCTTGTGTTATTACACTTCCATACTGCCCATTAGTGAAACTCTTGACATTTCTATAGAATTTTGTAACTTAATGACCTGGATAATCCAAACTTAATTCAGTCAAGATAGAGATATTGTTTGTGGATGTTTTGTCTGTCCAGCTGAATGGTGCCTTGCCTATTCTGGTGAGATCTGCACTTACACTTAAGTGGAGGAATATTGCAACGTATTATATGTGGAGGTGCCTTTGAAAATTGTCTAGAAACTTGCTTTGATTTAAAATAGAGCAGTTAGATTGCTTACTGGGGCTGATCAGTGCAATTGTATTATGACATTTCCTTATTATCTACACTGGCTGTTTCTAGACTTAATTCAAAGTACTGATTTTGACCTTTAGGATCTTGAACTCCTTAGAACCAGGATCTTTTATAGATAGAACCCAGTTTTCAAGATTTTCCAATAAGACCCTCTTCCAGGTCCTCCTCACATAAGAAGTGAGGTGGACTGCAACAATGGAATAACTTTTTCTGTGATGCCCCCTCCCCTCACAATCCAAGAGCATTATCTCTTCAGAGAAATTGAACTGATACACACATTGGAAGAGTTAATTGCCTCCTAATACTTTTTTAATGTAGAACTTATAATTTTACTTCTTACATGAATGTTTGCTTTCATTCTTGTTTCTTCTTCCTTTTTTCGAGGCCATTTTTCCAAAGATTGAACTTTGCACTAATGAAAAGTGGTTGATCCCATATTCTATCACCACCCTTTTACTTTTCACTCTCTATCTTTCATCATAAATAATCAAACCAATAATTCTTTTTCTCTTGAACTATATTTGTTTGGAATGTTGAATAATTCTACAAAACCCCCCCCCACATTCATTTCCATTGTTAGAATTTATTGAAGCATAACTGACACCAACCTATGGATTCCACTTTCACCCCACCTCCCCAACCAACTAGATGAAACTAATTCATATTTTCTGACATACATTTTGGCCCTTTCATTCATAATATCTATATCCTACATGTATTCATTAATTCCACTCTACAAAACATACTACATCTTTCCCTTTTCTCTAATTTCATAGACAAACAATGTTTTATTCATTTTATTTGTTAATTTATGTACTTTAATATTACTTCTCCTTAAAGTTGCACTGTCATACAAAAATTGGTCATCGCTGAATGAACAGCTTTCTTTGATTGAGATTTTCTCATAATGTTTTTCATAAGATCAATGAAGTTTAGTTCAGCTTTAGCAGCATTAATTGTATTTATGCCATATGCAACATTTCCTACTAATGGTAAAACTAGCACTGATCACTTGTGGAATGTATTGATCACTATCCTGCACTACAATCCAAATCCAGCTTTATTCCAAGCATACTCACACTATGCTATGCCAGATAGAATCTCTGTTCTAGATAGTACCATTGCATACCAAACACTGTTCTTCTTACCAAACCAGCTAGAACAGGGCTGTCAAACTTGCAGCCTGCGGACCAAATGCGTCACATGCTGGCCATACCCACACCCAGTTTTGTGAAGGGGGGAAAGTCACAATAGATCACGTGATGCTCTGTGACGACGTGAGTTTGACTCCCCTGGCCTAGAAGGTGCTATATATTCAGTGCACTGACATACTTTTAAAACTGCACAACCTATGTATGAGAATTGAAAGCTGATTAAAAGGCCATCAGAATGCTATCAAATGATGCCCAGAGAAACTATTCCATGATTCATTCACAAGAAATTTTAAGTTGTACCTAGAGAATGATAACACTATATATTTATATTGTAGATGCTTAATTTAAGTTTGCTCAAGAAAGCCATAGAAGTGTTCATAACCACAATATAAAACAATTGCATGCAAAGAACAAGATTGCAATGGCTGTTATAAGTTAAGACGAGTAGGATGAAAACTTTATTTCATGAATTCTGAAGAAAAAGAAATTGTATTACTGGAAAGTGACTAGAAACAGTGTCAAACGGGGAGTGTACTGAATTTTATTTGCAGCAAACTTTATCATGCAATATTTGCAAGCAAGTAAGGAATTGAAGTTGTTTTGTTTTGCCTGTAGCTAGCCACACCCATTCATGTGCCTGGATTACTATCCATAGCAATGAGTCTGGAACAATGTGTCAATAATCTTATACTGCATGTGTTATCAAAAGAGATCTAGCACCACTATTTGTCCAAAACATTACATATGACCTTCATTGCAGTAATGAATCGACTTCAACAGTTTCAGTACATGCCAGGCCTCAAGGCCTCACGTAGGCTGAAAGCGTGTACCAGGAACAAAGAACATCAATCAGCAATACAACACCATGGGCTGCTAACTGGACTGCAGGCGTTGATTGGCTACTTTATACCTACTAAAACTGACCACATAACACTGTGATTTGATGCTACTATGTGTCCACTAATATTTCTGCTCATGTAACATAATGATTGGATAGAGTTCACTGCTTGTGACATATTACTGTGTGTTTTTAATAAAAGAGCTTCCCGAGTTCGTGATGGGGGCAGCTCATCCCAAATAGAACCAGCCTGGTGTCTTTCTTGATGCATTTGACCACCCAGTGAGAAGCCTCCCAAATGCAGAGCAAAGCCACATCTGGTGACCCCGACGTGATCCATTAAAAGAAACGGGTGCGTCTGTCTTTGACTGCCTATCTCACCTGGCCGGATGAGCCAGTTGCAACCCAGGGACATCGTCTCGTGTCACGGATCCCTCCCCAGGAATCTTCAGTAAAGAAGACATCCTCCCTTCAGGTGAGTATAGGCAGAAAGTTCTCCAAAGCACAGATAGCACATTTGCAGGAATTAGGAGAATTAACAAAGAGTTCAATTCTTATTTTTAGGAATCAGGGCAAAACGCTCCCGGTTCCAACTAAGAAGGACCTTATTACCCTTTTGACTTACATTTACACACAATGCCTGGCTTATCCGGAGAAAGGGTTCTTGAAAGTCTCCACATGGCAACATTTGGGTGACTATTTTCATAGCAAGCTCAGGGCTCTGCCAAAGATTCTGACCACATGGTGGATAGACATGGAATGCTTAAAAATCCATGGCTCAGCACTGACCAAGCCCCCCTTCCCTAAGGAGGGTCCTCCTCCTTACACAACCGAAACCAAGACTAAGGACACTCTCCCATTAGAAGCTTCCTCCCCCACTGCTCCTGAACCCATGAGTCCTCCTAACTCAAATCCAGCAGAGGATCAGACACCCATAGGAGCGATCGCACAAGCCATGGCACAGGGACGCAGGGAGGGCTCTCTTACTCTGGAGGAGCTCTCTCTCTGTCCCGTTGAATATATAGGGGATGGAGCCGGAAATATGGTGCCTAGACTTGAACCTTTACCCATGAAATTAATTAGAGATTTAAAACAAGCTGTGGCCATGTACGGCATCCAGGCACCATATATCAGACCATATGTCCATATGACCATATGTCATTAACACCATCAGCACCTCCTTTTTCATGTTACCCCAAGATTGGAAAGATCTTTTCCATATGATACTGACGGGACCGCAGTATGTTTTTTTTTTTGAAACAAATTTTTATTAATTTTAAAGATAAAACAACACATCATTAACCATTAAATACATATACACATAAAACCTCTTAACATTATAAATCCTTACAAGTCGAACAAAACATTATTTTTATACAACATAATTCCAATTTATCCCATCTCCATATGGACACACAAATATCTTTCAGCAAATTTCTCATTATTTCTCTTTACTCCTATTCAATTTCATTTCTCTTCCATATTTATCCATTTTATAATCATCATATTCATTTCTGGCTTGTTTAAATTATTCTCGTCTAACATTCCTCCAAGGTTTTATTGATTCTTTTTTCCTTTTTTTTATAAAAAACAAATTTTGTTAGTTTTACCAAAAACACAATACACAAACATACAAACACAAAACATAGACAAAACTAAAAGATCTTTTCTGAAGGTTGTCTGTTCCCGGGTTAAAACTCTTCACACAGACACAAATTCAAACATCATATTCATCCCATATATCCTTCCATATCTTATTATCATTTTCTTTTTTATATATATATATAAAAACCATTTTTATCAGTTTTATAAAAACAATGCACAAAGAATCAAGGCATAACAGCTTATAAATTCTTTTCTAGGAAAAAATAATAATAAAAGACCAATAAAGCATAACATTTCCAGATTATAATATCAATACTTCATATAGTATTAACTTCATATCTTATCCCTACTTCTCCTTTCCATCCAAATTATTTATTAATTAAAATTTTATTGCCTTTTATCAATATACAAAATCCAAAAAAAAGCATATATATCCTTCCATATCTTATTACCATTTTCAACAACATTCTTTGTCTGTTCTATTTCCAATTATCCATTCATCTTTTTTTTTTTTTTCCTTTTACTATACTTCTCCTGTACACCAATTGGAGTAACATCTATAACTCATTACCCTAACTTAGAAATACTACATATAGCAATTTTTCTTGGGATTCTGTTTAAAAGATTCTAAGATTACATAATAAATTTTATATTCTAAATACACATATAAAAACACAATCTTATATACCCTCCAGAATCCCTCTTTTAATCTAAATTAAATTCACCCATTGTCTCTAAATAAACTTTTTTTCTTTAGGTCTTGCTTCCCCCCATTAAGGCTTCTCCTCCCCCCCTTTCTCTCTTGCTTATTCTTCTCCTTGCCCTTTCTACCCCTTTGCTTTTTCTCTTTGCTTTTCTTGCTCCTTTTCCTTTGCTTTCTAACCTTGCCTCCATCTTTTCGCTCATTTTTCTCTCTTTTGGTTGTTTTTATAATTCTTAAAATCCCCTTTTTCTTATCCTTTTTCTCCTCCTCTCCGGAAGGGACCCATTGTTCATCAAAGATGGCTTCTTCTTCCTCTTCTTCCTTGTCCCATTCCTTCTGCTGCGTAATCAACTTTTCAAAAGAACATAACGCCATTTCTAAGAATTGAAACAAAGCACCCAAAGTATCTTCTTTTTTATATTTTTGATATTCAATCTCTAGTTCATCCACAGACGATGCCATTATAAAAAGTAAAACTTTTTCCAAAACAACCACAAGTATTTTTAATCAAAAACAATCAAAAGCAATTAAAAAAAAAAGTTCCAAAAGTTAATACTTTTTTTTCCTTCTTCTCTTTCTCTTTCTGGGGTTAATTTTTAATCAAAGAGGTCCAATTACCATATATCTTCCTTTGGGATCCACAAAGACGTTCTAGGCAATCTCCTCCTTTTTCAGCTTCTGCTCCAATTTTTTTTCTCCCTTCCCACTTGCAATGTCAATTTTAAATAATCAGAAATCCATACCTCCAACAAAGATTTTCCAATTTCTTAAATTTTTCAATGTCCAAAAATCCTTTTGTCTCTTAGCTTCAACTTTCAAAGCAATCCACTTTCAATTTCTAATATATCCAAATATTTCTGCTTTTTCCGTGGGGTGGGAGAGTAAAAAAAAAAAAAAAGTTCCCTTTAACAGCTTCTCCGCCGCTTTTCGCTCTTCTTAGGGATACAATGTATCCTCCAGCAATTCAAACAGCTCAATTCCAGGCAATTTAAAAGATGTTACTTGACCCGGCTCAGACAGAACTTTCACTCTTCACACTTCCTCCAGCACAGTTCTTACCCGGTTGCTGGCTTCTTCGTGGCGGCCATTGCTGACCACCGCTCCACCGCCTTGGGAAAAAGGGGTTTTTCCGGAGAAGGGGGGGGTCTGCGACACCCCCACCTCCCTATCCGACTCCCCTCTCTCTTCAGCTGTCCCTACAGGGCAGCCATATCCCCCTGACCCATCTGGATCGGGGGTACCTCGACAGCTAGCACAGCAGGAATCGCGAGCTGTCGCGAATTCCTGCTGCCCCGAAGCCACGCGAAACCGGAAGACCCGGGACCGCAGTATGTTGTTTGGGAGTCAGACTTTTGCGCCGAAGCTGAAAAATTTGCCCGCGATCATGGTGCAGCCGCGAGAGCGGATCAAATTTTCGGTATGGGCCGATTTACGGACTGAACAGCTCAGATGGTGCTCCCACCATGTATCCTTGCCCTTATCAGTATCATAGCGATCAAAGCCCTTGACAAGGTTGATGATTCTACTTTTGGCATCGTAGGATCTTTTTCAAAAATTACTCAAGGCTCACATTAGCCTTGTGCTGAGTTCATAGAGGAACTTCAGAAAGCCATTCAGAGACAAATCTCGAATGAAGAAGCCCGTAAAGAGCTTCTGTTAAAACTGGTCATTGAAAATGCTAATGAGGATTGCAAGAGGATTCTGCAGCCTCTTTCTGCCCAAGGGGGGGCTTCCCTCTTGGACTATCTAAAGGCTTGCAGAATTGTGGGAACTGTCTCCTACAATATGGAGCATCTGGCCATGGCCTTGCAGCAAGCAAATTCTCAAAACAGGCCAGCCGGAAACTGCTTCAATTGTGGGAAGCCAGGCCATTTCAAAGTACAATGTAGAGCCAGAGAAAATACACAAAACAACACCAAGCCTAAGACGACATGCCCAAGGTGCAAGAAAGGATACCACTGGGCAAACCAGTGTTGCAGCAACATTCTTCAGCCACAGGGAAACTAGAAGAGGGGCGATCAGCCAGCCCCGCTCCAAAGGCTGACTCCATATCTTTCCAACTAATTGCCTCTGAAGACATGGAAATTGACATCCCAGGCACTGTTTACTTTCTCCCCACATGCCTGAAAACAATCCCTCCTGCCATGACGCCCCTCATAATTTATCCCATCCGAGACCTCATGGCAAGGGGAATCATTGCTTCTCCGTTTCTGAGAGATTCTGACAACTTTTCCTCAGTGGCCATGGCAGTATTGGAAATACTCCAACAAAATTTAGCAAGGGAGAATTAGTAGCAACTGCTATTCCGGTACCTGTTAAAACAGCTGATGCATGGACATTTACTGTCCATCAGATAGTGGAACAAGCCAGGCCTGTGTTACAATTCACAATCCGTAACAAAGTCTTTTCGGATCTCTTAGATACTGGAGCTGACGTAAGTGTCATCCGAATGGCTTAGTGGCTGGACGATTGGCCTTTGGAAACTGCCCCAGCCGTTCGGGGAGTGGGAGGAGTTCAGCACGCCCACCCTAGCAAACACTGGCTACCGGTGAGTTCCTCTGATATTTCTCGCACTGCCTACCTCCAACCCTTGGTCCTTCTGCTACATAGTAACCTGTAGGGCCGTGACCTTATGTCTCAACTTAACACAAAACTCATTATCGATTAATGGAATCTTTTGCTAGAACTCCACTGTGACTACAATTAAAAACCACAGAACCTGTTTGGGTAGGTCAATGGTCCCTCACTATAGACAAACTAGAGGCGCTGCAATCACTTGTTCAGGATCAAATTGTCAAAGGGCACGTTGAACCATCTGTCAGCCCATATAACACCCCCATTTTTGTCATAAAGAAAAAATCAGGAAAATGAAGGCTATTGCCTTCAGAGCCGTGAATGCAATTATAAAACCAATGGGGGCATTACAATGTGGTCTTCCAAATCCCAACATCATCCCTGAAAAATTTGATCTAATGGTCATTGATTTAAAAGACTGCTTCTTTTCTATCCCTCTGCATGAACAAGATCGTGCTTTATTCGCTTTTACACTACCTCACTTAAACAACTCCTCTCCCTCCTCCCGCTTTCAGTGGAAAGTCCTACCCCAAGGTATGCTCAATAGCCCCACCATGTGTCAACACTATGTCAATAATGTCTTGCTACCCTATCGTTCTGCTTTTCCACAATTTCTGGTGTATCATTACATGGACGATATCCTTGTTGCAGCTCCTGGGCCATCGGGTACGGTGTTCACTTCATTTTCCTTCCTGAAAGCCGTTCTTGCAAAAGGAGGCTTGCACATAGCACCTGAAAAAGTGCAAGTACTAACTCCATACACATATTTGGGCTATAAAATGCTTTCTGCTACTGCCTATCCTTCACTTCTCTCTCTGTCTCTGCTTTCTCAACCCACCCTGTTTCAACTTCAGCAATATCTGGGTACCATTAACTGGGCTCGACCTTTCCTGTCTTTAACCACTGATATTCTTTCTCCATTGTTTGAAGCCCTTACCTGGAGGAAAAAGCCTGCTGACATAATATCCTTGCAGCAACCTCAGCTTCAAGCAATAACTCTAATAGAAGAGAATATCCGAAAAATATGGGTAGACAGAGCTGCTGCCAATACTCCTTTAGATATGGTCATTTTAGCCACCCCGAGGCTTATGACCACGGCAGTAACTCAAAAGGACCAAAAACTCCACATCATAGAGTGGATCCATCTTTCCCATACGCCACGATGCTCCATCACTTCCATATCAGCTCAATTGGCTCAATTGATCACAAAAGGCAGGAGTCGTGCAAAATTACTTTTGGGAATAGATGTCTCCACACTTTTTATCCCTTTTTCGCTGCAAATATGGGAATCTCTATTCCAAAACTCCCAAGAAATTCAGTTTGCCTTAGCTGACTGGACTGGATTAGTTTCCTGCCACCCGCCCGCTGATCCACGTTTTCAAATCATTCGGACAATACCTATTTATTTCTCCTCTCCCATCAGCAAAAGGCCTTTGGCCAATGCCTTGACTATATTTGCTGATGGCAGTAGGGAACGAGGGGCATGTGCTTGGCAAAGGAATGGGGTGTAGCACACTAAAACCACCCCTGTGCAAACATCACCACAAAGGGCTGAGCTTGCTGTGACCATATTAGTCCTCCAGAATTTTAATGAACCCCTCAACTTGATCTTATACAGCCTATATGTTACCCAAATAGTCTCTACTATTCACAATTCTTACCTCTCTCCCACTATTGATAAAAACCTTCTCTCTCTTTTTGTTACATTGCAACACCTTGTTGCACAGCGTCAGCACCCCCTCTTTGTAGCACACATCCGCAGCCACCAACCCTTCCCAGGAATCCTCCAGGAAGGCAATGATGTGGCTGATCAAGCGGCTGCAGGTATCATGACCTCACACACATTAACTCCTTGGGAGAGCCATTCATACTTCCATCAAAACACTAAAGCTCTTATGAAACATTTCAACCTCACTATGGCTGAAGCCTCAGCCATTAGACAGCAGTGCCCCACCTGCAGTCAACAAGCCCATTCCATTCCTTTAGGGGTAAATCCCCGCAGGTTGAAAGCCTGTGAAATATGGCAGATAGACGTTACTCAGTTTCCTCCATTTGCCCCCTGGAAATATCTGCATGTCACAATTGATACTTATTCAGGGTTCATAATGGCAACCCCGCAAAGAGGAGAAGCCTCCAAACATGTCATCAACCATTGCATTCGCGCCTTTGCATCGTTGGAACACCCAAATGAAATAAAAACAGACAATGGTCCCGCATACACTAGCACAGCCATGTCAGAATTTTGCGCTAAGTGGCAAATGACCCACAAATTTGGAATTCCTTATAACAGTCAAGGACAAGCCCTGGTAGAGAGAGCCAATCTAACGCTAAAAACAACGTTAGAATGACATTTGATCAAAGGGAAAAAAGCCCTTGGCCTCCTGGCGATGCAAGACACCCTTAATCTCTGTCTTTATACACTCAACTTCCTCAATCTCTCCGGCACCCTTACTATGATTGCAGCAGAGTGACATTTTTCTTTCCCCCCTTCCCCTGATTCTCCCAAACCACAGGTATACTACCACCAACTGCCAGACCCTACTTGGAAGGGCCCTGCTGCTCTCCTCACCTGGGGTCATGGCTACGCAGCTATCCAGCTTCCAGATCGTGTTCTGTGGGTTCCTGGATGACACGTCAGACCATACCACCCCAAGGTAGAAAAATCACCACCTGCAGACATATCAACTTGATTTGTCCCATTGCCTTGCCGACCCTCTTCCTCCTTCTTGCCGCACATGCCTCCAAGGTCTCCATTCTGTCTCGAGTGACGTGCTTCATGCCAGATACTCCCCTCCTGCTGACCTGCACTGCATCTAGGGACATTTTTCCCCCCTACTTCAGATGGTCAACACTCCCTCAGCCATGGCTTTGTATCTCCAGCAATGCTTCCTTCCAGATCAACACTTTTGAACACCCTCCTCGGAGGGTCACTCCTCATACTTCGCCCTACTGCCACCACCTATTATTGCTCCGGTCGACACCTCTATGATTCCATACGCAACATTTATGACTCCTGGACAGTCCTCAGACCCCGTTCACCTCGTCGTTATCACAGACAATTCACGAATCAGCCTGACATTCCTGTTCAGCCCCCCAACTTTCTACATTGGGTTAAGAGATCGCAGAACTCCATCAGCACGTCAGATGGCTGCGCCCCCTGCCTGACCAAAACCATGCAAGCAGGCTCCATTCAACTAACTCTCATCTACCATACCCAACAACTGCAGAAGTGCCTTCCTACGGGAAAAACTTGCCAAAACAACGGGACCATGTACCATCTATGCAAAATGAACTCAAAAACCATTTTCTATGATCCCAAGACGGCTGTACGTCTCAACGTTACCTTATGGGCGGGACTTCCAAGAACCTCTGGCAGATCTGATCCTGAGGGGGAGGGAAAACTTTATTACCTAAATCACACCACCGTGCTCAAGGATGGTACTAACCCAATTGTTTTAATCTTTGATGTTTGTGTTGCTTGTTCTAAACCAGGGGGACATTCATGCGGGTCAGCTGACTGGAAAACAACATACGTCACAATCATAAATATTTGTGTCATACGCCCATTAACTGGCCCATAGGGAACCCCAACCAATGGATCCCTTGCGGAGGTTCCGTCGAGTGCTCGGGTTGGTCTTGTGTCTGTGATTATACCGGGGGAGGGTACTCAGGCTGCAATCATCTGTCACATTTCAAACGAATATCAGGGTCTACCACAGACAATAAGGTAGAAATCATCATCTCCAGACAACACCCTGCCTTGGATACTTATGGCATAGGGATTGATGGCACAGGATCAAATCCAAACACTTACATTACCATAAAAACCGAAATAATATATGAAGGTAAGGAAACATCCTTAGGCTGGTCGGTATATAATAATTTAAGGAAATTAGAAAAAGCCCCTGATACCTGTGTTATTGCAAAAAACTTGTTCATGGATATGGCAGAAAAAATTGCAAAACAACTTGCAATAACCAATTGTTTTGTCTGTGGGGGAACCACCATAGGAGAACAATGGCTATGGCAAGCCTTAGAAGCCTCGCCATCACTGTTTAATAACATGTCTTCTGTAGGAAACATAACAGCTAGAACAGCTTCCGATGCACTTATCTGGACAATTACCACCAACTTAATTGGTAGAAACTGCTTTTCCCGAAACGGGTCCACTCCAGTGGGACACCTCCTTTGCTTAGGTACATGGGATAACTCCTACCAGACTTGGACAGCACCTGACAATGCTACCACCACACCTGCCAAATTCAACACCTCCCTCCTCCCTTATCTCAATGACACAACATCTTCCCAAATTTGGACAGCCCCAAATAACATGTATTGGATTTGTGGTAATCTAGCCTATCCATCCCTTCCAGCAGATTGGCAAGGATCATGTGTATTGGGGTGGATACGACCTTCCTTTTTCCTCCTACCGATCTCCATTAAGCAAGAACTAGGCATCCCTGTGTGTGATACATTATCCCGCAAGAAAAGAGACACCAATAATGCCTTTGCAAGCTTCCCCTGTCAATCAGAATATAAAGGGGATACCTGGACCTCAGAACGAATCGTCTGCACCTATAGCGTGGCCACTTGGGTCCAGGACGGGTCCTGGGGGTTCAGAACCCCCATATATATGATTAATAGAATTATTCATTTACAAGCTGTTTTAGATTTAGCAGGTCAGCGAATAGACAAGGCTCTAAACACTCTAGCGACTGCTACAGACAAATTACACACAGCTGTCTACCAAAATCGTTTAGCTTTAGATTACATACTAGCCAAAGAAGGAGGGGTGTGTGGTAGGTTCAATCCTACGAATTGTTGTCTTCAAATTGTCAAAGTTGGCAAAGTCGTAGCACAATTAACAACTGAGATGCGACAATTAACCTATAATCCTAATCAAGTATGGCAAGGTATTGATTTTAAGAATATTTTTAGTTCCTGGTTCCCAAAACTACCAGGATTACAAGCCATAGTAGCCCTCATAGGTATGATTGCTGCAGGATGCGTTATTCTTCCATGTGTGTTACCAATTTTTGTTCGCACTATCTCCAATAGTCTGTCTTTATTAGCTGAAAAGCACGCCATTGCACAGGTTAATGCCCTCTGGGAAAAAGAACCTCTGTACAAAGTCATATCCTCAGAAGACCCTGATGCATGCGCTCGCACAGGTTTTTGCATGGGCAGTGACGAAGATCCAGAAGAATTTCCTCCATATAAAACTAAAACAGAGGAGATGCAGTAATGAATCAACTTCAACAGTTTCAGTACATGCCAGGCCTCAAGGCCTCACGTAGGCTGAAAGCGTGTACCTGGAACAAAAAATATCAATCAGCAATACAACACCATGGGCTGCTAACTGGACTGCAGGCGTTGATTGGCTACTTTGTACCTACCAAAACTGGTTGGTATATAATAATTTAAGGAAATTAGAAATAGCCCCTGATACCTGTGTTATTGCAAAAAACTTGTTCATGGATATGGCAGAAAAAATTGCAAAACAACTTGCAATAACCAATTGTTTTGTCTGTGGGGGAATCACATATAACACTGTGATTTGATGCTACTATGTGTCCACTAATATTTCTGCTCATGTAACATAATGATTGGATAGAGTTCACCGCTTGTGATGTATTACTGTGTGTTTTTAATAAAAGAGCTTCCCAAGCTCATGATCGGGGCAGCTCACCCAAGATAGAACCAGCCTGTTGTCTTTCTTGATGCATTCGACCACCCAGTGAGAAGCCTTCCAAATGCGGAGCAAAGCCGCACTTCATATTCTTCAGGATCTTTAAAATATTACATGTTCTTAAACATGTAATATTTTCTTTGCTGTTAAAGTCATCTGAATCAGCTGAGGAGCTGGACAATTACGGCTCATTCTTACAGAGTAAAGAAATCTATTGTGTGAGTTGTGTAGCACTTGAGAATGACTATCATATGCCATAGTAGAAGCTATAAAATGCTGAATTACAAAATGGAATCATTCAGTCTAGTAATATACAATAATATAGTTTGATCTAGTGGTTAAGGCATCGGTGTTAAGGCATCAGGACGCAGTAGATTTAGTTCTGCCTTTAGACATGATAGCTTCCTGGATGACTTTGTGCCAATCATCTTATCTCAGCCCACAATGTCATGTTCAGGTACAAGCCAGCTGGGTAACTATGGGCCTGTCACTCTGGCTGAGCTCAACCCACAACATTTGTTGTTGTGAGGAAAAATATCTGGATATTGGATACATTGTCGATTCTAGTTGGGACCAGCATCTAATCAGGAGATATTCCTTAAATTAAGAGCATAAACTGGACACAAGAATAGAAACATCTCCATGGGTTCCTCTAAGAAGTAATATAAAATGATACCAATAAATGATAAAGAGATGTTTAAAATAACATTTAAAAATATGTGTGATGTAGTGACAAAACAGTTGGAACACCCAAAGTTCAGGCCCATCTTCAACCATTGAACCAGTCATTGTCTCCCAGCCCAATTTATGTCATAACCCATTGTTATGAGGAAAATCAGCAAAGAACTAAATCAAAATCAAACACACAAAAAGTGTCAATTTTTTAGAAAGAAGTGATTGCTGATTTTATTAAATGGCAAATTAAGAAAACAAAATTTAAAAATCCAGGATACTTTAATGTATATGATAATTAGCAATCATTATGGTATGCAAGATGATAGAGGTTTATACCAAAGGACTGAGAGTGACTAAAATGTCAAGGCTTTATGATGGAAACATTCAGATTATATATATATATGAATTGAATTTTCAAATAGTCATGGATTCCACTTTAATTCATAGTCACATGAAGTTTGTACTGAATCTTCAACTTTGTGGTACAAATTTTTTATAAGCAGATGATAATCTATCATTTTTATTTTTTTCCAGAACAATGCCCTATAAATTTGTTGAATGTTATTACAATAATCTTGGTAATTTAAATTTCCATGATAGCTGAGAGACATAATGGATAACATTTAGTACCTTTTGAGGATACTAATTTGCAAAAGGACTGCTTTAAATTAAATTTAATCAGACTATATAATCTAAAACAATCTGTTTAGTAGTAGGTATTTGTTATGGCCAGCAAATCCTCACTCCGGTCCGCTGTTTAAGTGGGAGCTGGTGAAGTCCCTGATTGGCTGGACCATTTGACAACTCCCTATAAAAGGAGCTGTCAAACAGAATCAGCTGTCTCTCAGCTGCAGCTGAGTTACAATAAAGCCTCTGCCTCCGCCTCTTCTTCTAAACGTGCCAAATATAAAAGTATTTATACAATTATTCTTTATATGTGATTTAGATTTAGCCTTTCAAGAGAAGGTGCGCCTACTGAATCCTATTTCATATTCCGAAATGGAGAAGACTTATGAATGACATGCTATTTTGCATGTTTTTAATCATACTTATTCTATTCAATGAAAATAAGTGATTTTCAAACTTTTTTTTTCAAATAGTAAAAAAAAAACAACCTTAAATTTCTTATAAGTAGGATTATGGTTCTTTCACTTGCTTAAATTAAGAAGTGGCCAAATTTGTGTAATATCCTACTACCTTTCTTCAGATATGTCCAAATCCCTGATTTCTCCATTTCAATTCATTCCTCAAGGAGCTCCTCCCATTGGTCTTTTCTTAATCAGAGAGGCTACAGAGAAATTTTCAGATAAATAACAGAGAAATAGCTCCAGCCATCTCTGCAACTTGTACCAGCTCAAAAGCATAAGCAAAATGTATGTATAAGGAACAATGCCGGTAGTATCATAAGACTGATGTTTTGGGGGTTATTAGAGAGTGTTCAAAAATATAGTTGAGTTGTGATTTATCTAATCACTGTAGACTGAATACATTTACATTCTGAATTAACACTTATGAACTGGGAAAACTCAGTAGACTGGCAAAGTATTTTTAAATCATTTTGTCTGTTGGACATGTTTCTCTGGATCTGGTATCACTGCAAGCAAGATTCTCAAAATATTCTAAAAAGGAAGATTCCTCAATCTCTACAGGCAATATATTTTTGTTGCTTGTCTCACAATTTCTGGAATTATGACATTTTTCTGGATAAACAAGTTGAGTCTTACTTTCTTCAGTCAGCCTCACTTCCTTAGTGGCAAAGCAAGAACAATTGCTTCATACTATGTTCTGAAAGTGGTTAAGTTAGTTTCTTTGGGTTAAATGCAACCTACTCTTTAGATTCCCCTCACATGGTGCACTTTCATAACATATTTTTTCTCACCTCTAAACATGTTCCAACTTCCTATTTGTGTAGTAATTAAATCTACACTTAGTTGCATAACTTTGCAGTTTTCCTTAGAAGATCCCAAATTGCTTTATTACCAATGACCAAGCATATTTAATGTCATTTGGGAGTGTCACTTTACTTCCTATCAGAGTAGAGTTCAGGACCTCTGTTTACCTCAGAGCAAAGGAAATAATTGCCTTAATTTATGTCTGAAAATGCTGTGTTGATGTGCCTCCTTTCTGTAGCACTTAGGATCAAAAATAAGAACAATATGTGGACAGTCAAGGGTTAAGAAAGAGGCCAAAGAGTGAATATCTGATAATAGAAGAACCAAGACACCCTTTTAGCAACAATTTACCTATACTATAAGAGGAACTAGAACCAATCTCTTTACATTAGCTAGTGGTATTAAATTAGTCTCCTGAGGTCCTCATACCAGATATTATGTGACTACTCAGTTGCACTATCAGTAGATCTAGGTGTTCTAGGTACAAATCAGGATCTTAGACAAAGAGATCCATATGACTTATGCCTATGAAGATATGACAAAATGAAAAATGCAGGGGAGCATCTTTCTATTTACCCCTCTCTGTCCAGAATGTAGACTTTGTGGAATGTGGATAGAGAGGGCCATTGGTTTGAAAGAAGGGTAAAAAAGGCTTTCTATATTAAAATTGAGCAGAGGGGGAGGGATAAGACACCACCTATGTCCTGTCTACAATGCAATCCTTTCAGCAATTCCAAGAAAATTCCACATCCATCTGATTCATATAGATGTAGGTTCTGCATGCAAAACGATCCTCCCCACTGCAGCTCACTGCTGTTGCTGTTCTGTGGAGCCAGAAAGGTTGAGGACTGCTATGGTATTACATTTAGAAGTAAGCACATTTTTTAAAAAAAAAATACAGAATTGGGGACAACTAATTATATAGGACAGTAGTATATAGCTAAATGTCTTTGGAAACCTGAGCGCACAGATAAATTCCCTAGTGTCTCAATGACTTTCAGAGAGTGCGCTAATGACCAGATCACTGCAAAAAAAAAAAAGATCATTCAATTTCCCGCCCCTGCCCCCATCCTGTCAGAAGCAATGAAGTTTCTTGGATAAGAAGTGAAATGTCCTTTTGATAAAAAGCACCTTTTGTACAACTGTGACCTGGATGACTGAGAATCTGAGTATATACTATTACTGTCCTATATAATAGATATTTAGCCATATACTCTTATTCTATGTAATTAGTTTGTCCTCAATTTTGTTTTGTTTTTTTAATTTGGTATGTGCTTATTTCTAAATACAATACAATGCTTGGTCCCCAAGTATTCTGGCTCCACTGACCAGTGGCAGAGGCAGGTGGCAATGGAGAGAATGAAGCTTTGCATGCCCAACCACTGCTTGTGTGGTCTGGTTCCCAACAGGCAGTGGACTGAGAATTGGGGACCCCTGCAACACAAAAATGTATTTTTCCCCTCAACAATCTATGTTTATTGTCACTATGGTGCTCTAGTGTACAGATGGTCCTCAACTTACGACTACAATTGAGTCCAATATTTCTGTGTTAAGTGAGAAATTAGTTAAGTGAGTTTTACTCCATTTTAAAATCTTTCTTGCCACCGTTGTTAAATGAATCACTGTGATTAGCTAGCAACTCTGTTTAGTGAATCTGTCTTCCCCATTGACTTAGCTTGTCAGAAGGTTACAAAAGGTGATCACATTACCTTGGGAAACAGCAATGGTCATAAATACGGATCAGTTGCCAAGCATCTGAATTTTGATCACATGACCATGGGGATGATGCAAAGGTCCCAATTGTGAAAAATTGTCATAAGTCACATTTTTAGGGCTGTTGTAACTTTGAACGGTCACTAAATGAACCATTACAAATTGAGGACTACCTATATTAGTGCACTTAATACCTTTAACAAAATGCAAATTCCTCACTCCAACATCTTCAGCTTTACTTTATTTCTTTCACTTTTCTACTAGTGCATCTAAAAACTGGCTAGAGAATAAATCAATTTATATATAATCGGAACAGAAGAAAACCTGAGCTGAAAGATTCATGTTATATGTGTGAGCCATCTATTGGAACTGAATCCAGTGTTATTAATTCTTCAGGACTTCTAGACCTGATGACTACATGAAAGGTAGAAAATGATTTACTTCATGCTCTCTATTTGTCTGCTACTTTGCCTTCTAATCCAAGAGATTACTAATCTGAGGTCATTGATCCTGTCTTTCTTTCCAGGCACACATGCACAAAAAAAGATGTACTTGGACTTCCCATCTGATAATTAGCTAGATAATAGGCTAATTGTCTAGAATGGGATTTAACTCTGCATATAAATCAAATAAAGAAATGTTGCAAATCATTTTGGGAAGTTAAATAAACATGTAGAAAAAGAAATATTAGTTGTCTTCATCTGATATTCATTGCTTAAATGATGCCAAGCTATGTTACCTATAATAGAATTAAAAGATGAAGTAGATCTTAATTTCATATTAAATAATTTCTAAAGCTGTAATCTGCCTAAATATGAAGAGTAAACTGCAATTCTTTATCAGATCAGGAGGGGAAAAAAGGAAATGTTTCATTTGCAATAGTTTTGACCATATGCAAGCCAACTATCTTTAAAAAAGCAAACATTTTAGATCGCATCCCACTTATGATAATTCACCACAATCCATGAAAGAAAAAGCCGAGAAGAACAAATTCCAGAATAAATGGACCAACAAATGCCAATTTTGCAGCAACTTCTAATTTTATTAAAGATAAAGAAAGGTTTACAGAACTCAGCAAATGAACAAAATAGTACCTCAGTCTGGGGAGAGTCTGTAAGTTTCTGTGGTTCATTAACAGAATGAGTTTGTTAGTCAAAAAGGAGGTGCTCAATTTTACAATTAAAGATGCTTTATATTTATCTCCTTGGGAGCTAGTTTGCTCTTTGTAATTATATAATCTTTTTTATGGTCACTGACTAGTAAATGTGTAATTATGTGTATAATAATTATGTCTCATAGAAAGATATTATGTAAGATTTAAATGTAATCATTATTATGTGACTGAAGATAGAGAATTGCATTTAAAAGACACCTCCAGAAAAAAGGACTTCTTCAATTAATCTCCCAGAATATAAAACAAGAGCAGCAAATAATTCCATTTCTAAAAATTGTATAAATCCTTGGTAATGAAGAATAAGATGCAGAAATGCATATGTTATTTATGAATTAGATATTTTAACCAAAGGATTAAAATTACATCATTGTGAATTAATCAGGTTATATAAAAGGCAAAAATAATGAGCCAATGAATGTGAGGAGGCAGGGAGGGCTGAAATTCCAGGCAAAGTCACAGGATTGCAAATTTACACATACAATTTGCACATGCCTAATTTGCTGAAAATGGTAGCTAAATTTTTGAGCAAAGTCAAGTGATTTGAGATCAAAGAATATAGAGAAGGAAATAATAATTTTATTTTTTTCCAGTAGATATTGATAATAGTCTGGTCTATCTTTCCAGGATGGGAGCAACTGTTTGGATGATAGCAAGAAAGATATGTGGTTTTTCAATGCCTAGAAGAGAAGTCAGTAATTTACAAGGTATTATAAGTCCCAGAACATTTGCATATTTTTCAGGGAATCAAGTTGCAACCTCCTCAGTGCTTCAAGAGGTACTCAGCAAGAGGATGAAAGAAGCTATGTCCTAGCAAACTTACTGATAAATATGATGCCAAACACCCCATAGCCAGTTTGCAAGATTCTTAATCCTAATAATTTTATATGTATTCTGAGAACCCAGTCTTCTAGATGGTGTGTTTGTTAGAGGCCTGATATAATTTGCACTCCTTAGTGCCACCTTCTCATGTTTGACCATTGTAATTTTTGATTGATGTATATTTATTTCATTTATTTTTATATATCAAATTTATATGGTCACCCATCTCACAAGAAATTATTCTGAGAGATATAGAACAAAACTATAAAATAAACAGTTACATGCCATCATGTAATTATTGACTCTTACTGACCCCATAGATGGATTTTCTCCAGGAAAATCTGCCTCTAGCATGGTCATTCAGGTCTTCCATTGGCAACCATTGCTACAGTAACTGAGTTTATCCATCTTGCTACTGGTCATTCTCTTCTTTCCTTTCCTTCCACCTTTCCAAATATTACAGTCTTTTCCAAAAAACTTGATCTTTGCATAATGAGTCTAAAGTAGGATAATTTGACCCAAGTAATTTGTGCCTAGAGTGAGAACTCGTGAGTTGATTTTGATTTTTCAATGATCCATTTTTATATTCAAATTTATAAAAGGCCATTTGACAGACGGGCCGGGTCAGCACAAGATACGATACATATAAAAAACTGCATTTGTTAACAGTTCCCCTTTACAAAGCGAGGGGAGGAAAGAGTTTTGTTTTTTAAGCGGGAGAGGTGCCTGCCGTACTCTGGATAGGAAAAATAACTATTTTTTTCTCCGAGACACCCTCCAAAACTCAAGTTTGGCGTCATAGTTAAATTCGCACAACATGGATAGATCGATCGATCGATCGATCGATCGATAGATAGATAGATAGATAGACAGACAGACAGACAGACAGACAGACAGACAGAAAGACAGACAGACAGATTCTTCCAGTACGAATAAATGACTCTGTGTGTGTGTGTGTGTATGTATGTATGAATGAATGTACCCCCTCAGTTTACACAAGTTGGCCACTTATAAGATAAAAAATAAATAAACGCCCACCCCCCAAAACATAACTCCTCCAGTGACCACGGATAAACTGTGAACCACCAATTAGTAGCAGGGCTGACCCTCCCTCTTGAACCAATGTCTAATTGGGGGGAGCAGACCGGCCTTCAGTCTCTTGCGAGAAATTGCTGGCTAACCCTGCAAACTGCTTGCCAAGGTGTGTGTGTGTGTGGGCTTTCGCTTGCCTTTCCCCCCGCCTGCCCAGCGCCCATCCCACTGCCACTTTTGCCGTTAAACCACGAGTCCTCCCGGGTGCTTGGGAAGTCCGCTCGGCAGAAAACATCTCCCAAGACCTGCCCGCTCTGCCCACCCAGGACATCCACCACTGAGCGCGCCTCGGCCCGGCTGCAAGGTCCCGGCACCGGCGCGCAGAGGGTGCCGCTGTTCTCTCCCATCTTACTGCAGGGGAAGGCCATGGAGGGAGGTGTGAAGCACCTGCTGGTGCTCGCGTCTACGGGAATACGCATCACAAAAGTAGGTGTTAGGGGAGGAAGGAGGCGGCGGCAGCGGCGGAGCTGCTGCTGTTGCTGCTGCTGCTGCTGGCCGAGAGGTGAGGGAAAGGTGCAACTGGGGCGCAGCGAGCCAGATGCCCAAGAGTGTACGGCGGGCCGCTCCAAACCAGGCGTGGGAAAAAACCGCCCCAGCCCCCCCGTGCAGGTCGGGCCCTCGCCACCACTGGCTGCTCCAGCCACCAGTCGCTCCTTGGGGTGCAGCTCTTCCCGTGGCCCCGTTGCACTTTTCATGCTCCTCGCTGCTGGCGGTGCTCAGGGCTCAGGCACCTTGGTGGAGGGGGATTCCCCAGGACCAAGAGATCTGAGCCGGCCACTGCAGCTTCAATGCGCCTCTTCCCGCCGCTCGGCTTGATGCTGGGTTCCAGAACATAGCCCCAAGGTCTGCCGGCCGCGATGGGGAGCCCAGAGCTGCTCAGCGGGTGGTTGGCCGAACCCCAGAGTGCTCCTTTGGCACCACCTCCCACGCCCCCTTCCAAATCAAATGCGGCTCAGGCGAAATCAAGCAGGGCTCCATCGGTGGCGGCCGCAAGGGCAGCGCTTGGGGATCCTTCTCCCGCAGTCATGATGGAGGGGCGGGGAGGTGAGCCGGCAGCATTCTGCACTCCTCCCGGCTTGGTGGCTTCTCTCCCCACGAAGGGACTGCGGCGAGACCTCAATAGGTTTCAGCTCTCTTCGTTCTGCCGGGCTCCTGCTCCCGTTTCCTGCTCTGCCTGAAAAGCCAGCCAGGCACCCTGATCGCTCTCCGCCGCCCGCCCTCCGCCTCAACCACCTCCTCTCAATGCATCTGAAAGAAGCCGAAAAGTGGCCGCGGTTACATATGGACCAATCTTCAGCCGGCCGGATTAAAAAGACCAATGGGCCGGATGTGGCCCGCGGACCGTAGTTTGCCCACCCCTGCTCCAAAACCAACATTCAAAGGCTTCAACCACACTTCCTACATTTCAAAAGTCCAATTTTCATTTCCATAGAGTGTCACAGGAAACACCAAGTATATGGTATTAATCATATTTGTACACGCTTAACTTTAATTTCAGAAGCCAGAGGGTCTTGGAACATCTAAAGCATCAGTGGCTCCACTTGACCACCTGACACTTGAGAGGAGACTCCTAAAGAAGGACAACTTCTCAAGGAAGGTGAAACAGACGATCCAGGCTTCCACTTTTTCTACTTTCCGTAATAGAACATCATGCTTAAATTTTTATTTAAAAACAATAAAGATCATAAATTTATATGATTTAGCATCTGACAGTATATTTCAATATTAAAACAGCTTAAGCCAAATTTAAAGGGGCAAAGAGGAAGGATTAGGACCATGGGCTTTTCTCTAGCTCCCTTTCCCAAAAAGCTGATGAACAAAATTGTAGCTGTCTTTCAGCCACTTAGAAAAGTGGTCCCAACTCTTTAATAAAGTTGAATTTCCATTACAAAACAGTCCTAATGTGCCACATTTTCCTGCTATTTATTTGTTTAAGCATGAAACATAACACATTAGCTGAAAAACATAAAAAAATATATATCCAAAACATTTAAATTCAAACAGAACAATTTACTATATACTATTTACATAATCCTAAAATAATGCAGCAACAATGTAATCATAACACTCAGTGCTTCATATCTCTTTTATAGCACAATTATTTTTCTTAATTATTCTCTTACCTGAATTTGGGTATTATTTATTTGGGCAATGACTTGTAGATGTCTAATTCTCCCATATGGAACTTGAATTTGTTTTTCTTCAGACCTAGAGATAGAAGCCGCCTCATGTGTATTATTGAAATGTCAACAGAAGTGCTCAAATTTGATACTTTTATGTGCTAACAACTCTGATTATCATTGTGACCAGGAAGCTGTTACTCTCCTTCTGGCTAACATCTTCAGAAACCTCTAAGAAATTCTTATCATACTTACAACTGTTACAAGGCATCTTTCATGTTATTAATTGTTAGCTATTGTTTTAGGATTTTCCCACAATTTTTAAAATCTTTTTACAGCTGTTGTACTGTTGATCTTTTTCTTGTGTTTGGTTTTGAACTGTAAATAAAATTTTGAATATTTGTTACACATTAATGTGGTACTATCTGGAATTTATGAATTATCTTCAAAAGCAATGCTAAATGTAACATATTGAAATAATCTTACAAAATTATAAAATATTGTAATTAAATCACCATTTTTCTAGCTAAGTATGAAGCTGGCACTTCATTTTTATTTCATTTCATTGCATGCCATTTCACTTTCATGTCATGTCATGTTATTTTCTCATTTGCTTTTCAATCTAAACATGGATCTAGAAAAGGGCTGTCAAACTCCTGGCCCATGGCCCAGATGCGTCACGTGCTGCCAATGCCCATGCATGGTTTAGTGAAGGGGAACGCTGCCAAGATGATGTGAGTTAGACACCCCTGATCTAGAAGCACTCACAAGAGATCACATTTAATGTTTGATGAGGAGACCATCCTCTTCTAAAATAGACAAAATGTCCTCCTCCTGAAAAGATAAAACATCCATCAGTTTTTGGGTCTGATATAAATTAAGCTCACTAGCTTTTTCCTGTCCATTACTGTAATCATATAGTAAGCACTAAATGTCCAGATTATCCAGATTATCTCAACCAGTGGTTTGATGTTTATGTTAAACACCATATATGAAAATATCAGAAGCTGGATAGATATTGCCAGAATCTTGAAACACTAATTCAAATCTTAGTAGAACCACCATACATTAGTTCTATCCAACCCCAATCTAAATAGTCTCTCTGGAGACTGCCATGTCTGATGATCCCCAAAATGACAAGAAGTCCAGAAGCAACAACAGGACTGTTCTTCTTCTTTCTGTTTCAAGAAATGCAATCCCAAAAGTGACCAATGTGGTATCAGTCCTAATATCAAATGAAATTCTCACTGAAATGGAACTATAGAAAAAAGTTTTTGTATTTAGCATTTTGCATTTATAGAAAAAGATTAACAAGAAAGTATATTTTATATACTTTTATAGAGAACAATCCCTAGGGGAAAGCTGTAAGCCATTATTCTGGTCAGTGGATGGTAGATTGCAAAATAATTTCTCCCTTTTCTTCTTTTCCCTGTCTCCTTTAGTTCAGATTTGAGCTTCTGAACATTTCCCCTCTGCAGTCATTTTTAAACTCATTATATCATAATTTATAACCTCATTATATCATAAATATAATATAGCTAGTTCTTGATTATTTTGGTACTAGAATTATTATCTTGCACATGAATGTTCACAACTGTTAAACGTCCATAGTAAAAAAAATAAAATGGCAAAGTTTTATGAGGTAGTTCCTTTTTTGCAGGATGAATGGATATTGATTGCAAGATTCAATAGAAATGTTCTCTTGCTACGTCTATATACTTCCATCACTGGAGGCCATCTGTTCAAAGCTGTCCTACTTCAAGACATATATGGACATCAAAGGCTGTGACTTTCCTTTACTCCTCATGCAGGTCTATTTACAGCACCTTTAACAGGCATATTATCAAGCTTTTTGTATTACTTCCTGGAAACCTAGCTTTGCAGAAAACAATGCCTTTCTCTACTAAGTAGAGATTTTTAAACAACATTTACAGAACATGGCTGTTCATTTTTATAGAACATGCTTCTATTGATCCCAGAAGCAATGCAAATGAATGCAGAATGGTAGTTTCTCATATAATATCAGTATCAATCATTGTGGCTTGTGCTCCTTGGCTTGCATGATGAAGGAGAGTTTTATGAAGAGGAAATTAGTTGCAGAAAGAAAATCAGCAGAGGATGATTAATATAATATTGGGACTATTAGAAGGTAGAGAGTAAATGTCAGAAAAAGAAACATTTACTACAACTGCCCCATTACACTATAATTAGTTTATATAATTCAAACTTACTTCTATGTAATTTGTATGAGAGGAAAACTAGAAGTGCCTGAGTGGATGAATCACATGAGAACACAGCTATTGAGTTTCTGGACTTACCTTCAGACAAGCAAATAATCTTGAAGTTACCAACTCACATTGTATTGTGCTGACAAATGGATCTTGACAGCTCGCAACTGAATTTGGTGAAAAATATTATTCATCTGAAAAGTCATGAATAGTAATTATTTTCCCTGTTTCTCTGACTTCATCTTCCTGTGCGAAGGCTAGAGTGGAAAAAAAAAAAAAAACCCCAACAACGCCAAAAGTAAGTCCATCAAACATTGCAGCCCTAAAAATTAGCAATCCTGCACATCTATTTTCTGCTTTTTTTTTCTCATCCAGTATTCATTTACTATGTTAATCTTATATTTATATTTATTGGCATGTAAAATAATAGTACAGAGATAAAATATAAAAATTTAATACAGAGATAAAATATAAATATTCCATCATTAATGTCTTGTTTGCAAAAGAAACAAGGATATTGAGGTCATATTTAGATCCAATATTGAATTTGGCCAATTTTCTGATGACTTTGTAGTTCATGGTCATTGAGGATACACTCAAAATTTCTGTTGGACTAGTCAGATCAGATGAAGAATTAATTCTATGTTCCAGAAATGAAAAATACATGTTAGGCACAAAAGTACAATTGCCTCAATTTTGGTGTCACCATGAAGGGCAGAGTATCTAAGTGTGCTAGCAGTGCTTCCTATGGAAGCCACAAGGATATGATAAAAATATTTTGGGGCGGTAAAAGATTGATATGTGAGTTTATTGTAGCAGAAAAGTGATGTGTTGATTTTATCCCTTCACACATCAAAATCTAAAAATTCCTGCTTGACCTCACTTTATTTAGGTCTATCTTAGATAAAGAGTGGAAGATAAACAGACAAATGTAATTTTATTTTTCCATGAGGAATTATATCTGCCTGTCAATACAAATGGACTAGAGACTCATGTCCCTATTATTATTTGAACCAACAGTTTCGCTTGGCCTCAACAGAGTCACAACAAAGTTCAAACTGAAAATTCTGAACCTGATGCTGCAGCAGAAAAAGCTACTAATACGATAAACTGATTTATAAACTGTGAGATTCATGATTATGTGCCTGCAGCTTTCCAATTAGTTGAATTTAATTTGCTAAGTCTTTTGCAATATATGCAATATGTTAGGTGAGTAAGATCAGGGCTGGGATTCTACCAGTTCACACCTATTTGCTAGAACTGGTTGTTAACATTTGGAGAACCGGTTGTTAGAAGAAATTACTGGCCTAATCCTGTAAGGAAGGCAGGAAGGAAACATTCTAGTGTTGCTTACAGAAACTGCCTCTCCGTGAACCCTTATTACATTCTTGGCAGGACTAGACTTCCTGTCTCAGGAACAGTTTTTTTTCCTTCCTTTGCTGGTACTTTGCTTGTGTGGAGTGATCATTCAATGTTACAATGGCACTGAAAAAAGTGACATGACCATTTTTCACACTTACGACTGTTGCAGCATACCAACAGTCATGAGAGGCCAGGCGAGGAGATGTGTGCCTTGATGTGAGTGATATTGAATTGGCCACATCCAGCCAATAACATGACCACCAAGCCACGCCCACCAATTAGTTGTTAAAAATTAACCAGTTGTTAAAAATTTTGAATCCCACCTCTGAGTAAGATTATAACTGCATTAGAAGGAGTCCAGAATTCCCAAGATTTAAGCTACCTTAATTTCAAATACCTACTAACACAAGTTTTTGTTCTTGTGGGGAACATAAAACCTGTTGTACTTAAACCTCTGTCCTTATCACCACTATTACCACTTCTAGTTAGGCTAAAATATTTAAACGGTACAGTTAGTATGTATTGTAAACATTTAAGGAATACATCAGGGGTTGCATGCTAGAAATGTGCAAGGCAAAATTGATTGGGTAACTCTATGGCAAGCTTGTAGTCCAGGATGTGGTTCCTTAAAGTGACATTTTTATATTATTGGGGGGGGGGGGGAAACCCTCTCAACACAAGGCAATTGCATTCTAAAACAGGAAGAAGCTATTGGGCTTGGCTTCTTTCTCACTAATAGCAACATGAGAGCTATTTAAAACTATATCTATAGTGCTGCTTAAAACTAAACCTGTAAAGCAGAGGTGGTATTCAGCAGGTTCAGTTCAGTAGCAGAAATTTTGAGTAGTTCAGAGAACTGACAAATACCACCTCTGACTGGAGATTTTACATTATCCTTCCCCTGCCACGACCACCTAGCCACGCCCACAGAAGCAGTAGTAAAAAAAAAATTACATTCCACTACTACTGTAAAGTTATTCAAATATTTCAAAATGGAAAAGGCTTTTTGCTCCTCACAGAACTGAACTTTTTTTCCTCCTAAGGGCCAAAAGAGTCTTAGGGGAGAGGACTGTAAATTAGATATTCATGGGTTTAAATTCCATCAATTTTAATTTCATGTACATATACGAAGCAAACTCCAGTGTTTCATCCTGTTGAAACTGTTAAAATATAGACTATTCAAGCAAGAAGAGACTTTTGACTAATATCATAACTTAGCTTCTGATATGCAATATCTATTGGCATATTAAAATATTGCTGTTGCTTGGCCACCTGAAAGATGAAGGTGTTTATTATGACATAAACTTTTGTGAACCAGAGGTGTCTTCATTAGATACATGGAATATCACTCTGAATGATCATATCTACAGAAGTATACAAATAAAAGTCTGTATTTATCCATTACTCAAACATAAATTTAACTCTGTTTTTGGAAGAGGATAGTGGTATAATGAGTCTTATATATATGAATGAATGAAAGAATGCTGATTAAGTGCCATCAAGTTGCTGTCAATTCTTAATGATCATATGGATAGATGTCTTCAAAGTGACTTCTAAGTCTCTCAGTGGTGCATTCATTGATATTGTAATTAAGTCCATCTATTTTTTTTAAAACAAATTTTATTGATTTTAAAGACAAACAAACCATCATTAACCATTAAATACATAAAACCTCTTTCCATTATTAATTTTACAAGTCAAGTAAAATATTATTTTATGCAACATAATTCTGTTTTACACCATTTCAATATAAACATATAAATATCTCTTAACAAATTTCTCATTATTTCTCTTTTCGTATTCAATTTCATTGTTATTATTATTATTTTCTATATTTATCCAGTTTATAATCATCATCTTCATTCCTCTCTGACTTGATTACCATTATTCTCATCCAACATTCATCCAAGGTTTATTAATTCTCAAACAAAACATAGACACACAAAACACAAAAATATAAAACTTCTTTTAAGAAAGTAGTTTGGCTCCAGATTACCTCTCTTTGTATGGACTTCAATTAAATTCGTGCTCATCTTGTATACCATTACCTATCTTATTTACCATTCTATATCTTCTAAATAACTTCTCCCCGCTTTTCGTTCTTCTTATTTCTATTTTATTTAATTCATTTTAATTTAAATCATTATATTTGTATTTTTTGTCCATTCTTTCCAGATTATCCATTTATCTCATTCCCTATAGTAAAAAAAAAAAAAATCTCCTGAAATCACTAATTAGAGTATGATGCCTTTCTATCCTCCCCCTAAATTAATATTTAAAATAACACCTGATACCCAATCTGATTCTGCTTAGTACATTCTACCTACTAACCTTTAAAGAGAAAAAATAATAAATTTATAATAATTAATATAATTAGATAATAAATCTAAATATTAAATCTTATAATATTCCGATTGTCTATTTCAAAAAACAAGTGCTATAATTTTATTAAATTTTAAAATCTATCATTACTAAACATTTCAATATTTTAATCTTTTATCAATTCTTATAACATCCTAGTTTTCTATTTCTAATACATAATACCATCTTATGTACCTTGCAGAATCTTCTTTTTTAAAGAAATTATACCTTACCCTTTATCTCTAAAAAAAAATCCTTTTTTCCCATCTTGTTTCATACCTTTGTGGCTTTTCCCTTCCTTTCTTATCCCCCCTGGCCTTTTTACCCCCCCCCCCCAACCTCCACCTTTTTAGCTTTCCCTCTCTGTTGTAATCCTTTCTCCTTTTGCTCAGTAACATTGAGTTGGTTTTGCATGTTATTTTTTCCTTTCTTAAGTGTTTTTTTAAGTCTTAAGTCCTTCATTTTCCTTCCTTTCTTTCTCCTTTCTCTCTTAGTTAATTTTTTAGATTCACTGAAGATGGCGTCTTCTTCTTCTTCTTCTTCTTCTCCTTCTATTTCCTCCATCTGTTGTGTTTGCTGATAAATAGCAAGCGCCATTTCTAAAGAAAGGAAAGCTTCTTTCACAGCGTCCTTACTTTCTTGATATTCCTTTCTAAGTTCATCATCAGATAAAGCCATTCTTTGTTCTTCTTAGAGCAACCAAAATGTTTCAAAAGTTAAAACAATTCCTCAAAGTCCCAGAGACATCAATCAGTCCAAACAACGCACAAAGTTCTCACTTTCTCTTCCTGGGATGGTATCAGTAAAAGGGAAAAGAAAAAAAGCCCAATCTGTATTTTACAGCCTTGTTCCAATCAATTTCTAGTCTCAAGATCTTAAAGGCATCTCCTCCAGCAAAATCGTAATATATTTTTTTTTGTCCTCTCCCTTCCCACTTATAACAAGAAGCCAAGTTTTTACCTTTTATAAAAAACAACAGGTTTCTCAATGGCCACTTGTTGATTCCATAGGGAAGGAAGGTAAACTTTCCTTTCAGCACCTCAATTTTGCCGCTTGAAATCCTCCTCTGGAAACCAAGTATTTTTCAAAAAGTCATAGTTCTCAGGATTAAATGCTTCTTAAAGTCCTGGATCAGCCAAAAAACTTTCTCTTGAAAACTTTCTCCCCTCTTCCTTCTGCTCAGTCTTACCCAGCTGCCGGCTTCTTTGTGGCGGCCATTACAGACCACCGCTTGACCGCCTTGAGAAAAGGGGGTTTTGCCAGCTGGGGAGGGGGTCTGCAACACCCCCAAACCCCTCACCAGCTCCCCCTATCTTCGGCTGCCTCTGCGGGGCAGCCTTAGCCTCCAAGCCCGTCCAGATCGGAGGCACCAAAACGGCTAGCGCGGTAGGGATCGCACAGAATCACGGAACCCTGCCGCTGGCGAAGCTGACAAACCGGAAGTTCCCAAATTAAGTCCATCTATTTTGCCACTAGCAAATTCTTTCTTAGTTTCTTTTGATTTTTCTAAGTATTAGAGATTTCTTAATGAAACTGAATTTCTACATTATGTGCCCAAATGTTGATATTCAGTGCTTCAAATGAGAATTTTGGCTTGATTTGGTCTTTGATTCATTTATCTGTTTTCCTGGCTCTCCATGGTATCCTTAAAATCTTATTCATCATCAAAGTTCAAATGTGAATGTACTCTTTCTATCCAGCTTCTTCCAAGTCACAGAGTGTCCCAGAAAAAAAAGTCAGGGCAATTCTTGGTTAGTGTGGACATATCACTGTATTTGAATATCTTTTCCAAAGGCTTCACTGCAACTCTCCAAGTGCTTGTCTATGGTATATCACTCACTCACTCAATCAATCAAGTCTAACTCCCAGCTCAAACAGGAGACCCTATACTATTTCAGATAGGTAGGTGACTGTCCAGACTTTTCTTAAAAACCAAAACCTTCTGAAGGTAAGCTGTTCCACTTGTTAATTGTTCTCACTGTTAGGAAGTTTCTCCTTAATTTCAGGTTGTTTCTCCCTTGATTATTTCCATCATTGTTTCTTGTTTTGCCTTCTGGTGCTTTGAAAAATAAATTGACCTTCTCCTCTTTGTGGTAGCTTCTCAAATACTGGAATACTGCTATCATGTTCCCCCTAGTTCTTCTTTTCTCCAGACTAGCCAAACTCAAATCCTACAACTGTTCTTCATATGGCTTAGGCCTTTAATTATCTTAGTTGCTCTTTGCACTTTTTCCAAAGTCTCAGCATAATTTTTGTAATGTGGTGACCAAAACTAGATGCGTTATTCCAGAGGTGGTCTTACTAAGGTTTTATAAAGTTGTATTAATAATAACTTTGTCACAGAATGAAATAAAATTGGTTTGGCATGATCTGTTTTTAACAAACTCTGGCTGCTGGCTGCTAGTTATAACTCCCAAGTATTGATGTTAGGCTGATTGGTCTGTAGTTTCCTGGGTCTGTTGACCCCCTCCTCCCCTGTTTTGAAGACTGATGCAAAGAATGAGTTAAACAGTTATCTTTTCTTCCTACTGTCTGTTACTTCTTTGCCATCCTTTTTCTATTTCTATTTATTTCTATATATTTCTGGTATGGATACTTTGCTGTTGATGATCAAAACTAAAAGGCAGAAGATATCCACCTTTTCATTGTTTTTGTTATGAGTAATGCAGTTAATATTGAGTCACCTTACTGCTCCTGTTGTCGTTAGTTTAATTATCTTTACATTTATTTTTGGTCCCAAAATAAATAATTTTTGGTCATAATAAAATAAAAAATTTAAATAAATTTTTAAATAAAACATAATAAAATTTTGGTCGTACTCAACGAGTAGTGCTTAATGGGTCTAAGTCTACATGGAGGGAAGTAAGCAGTGGGGTGCCACAAGGTTCCACCTTAGGTACTCTTCATTATCTTTATTAATGACTTAGATGAGGGAATAGAAGGGGAACTTACCAAATTTGCCAATGATACTAAGCTGGCCGGAAGAGCTAACACCCAAGAAGATAGGCTCAAGATCCAGATGGATCTTGACAGACTAGAACACTGGGTCATATCTAACAAAATGAAATTCAATGTAGAGAAAAGTAAAATCCTACACTTAGGCACGAAAAACCAAAAGTACACATACAGACTGGGTGAAACCAGGCTCAATAGCAGTAACTGTGAGAGGGATCTTGAAGTCTTAGTGGACAACCAGCTAAATATGAGCCAGCAGTGTGCAGCAGCCACCAAAAAAGCTAATGCAATCCTAAGTTGCATTAACAGAGGGATACAATCGAGATCAAGGGAGGTACTAATACCACTCTATTAAGCCTTAGTAAGACCACACCTAGAGTACTGTATCCAGTTTTGATCACCACACTATATAAAAGATGTGGAGACTAGAAAAAGTACAGAGAAGAACAACTAGGGTGATTAGGGGACTGGATTGTGATTCTTTTATTCTTACTTTGCTTTTTCTTCCCTTCTTATATGCAAGAAAATCAGGGGAGGGGTAGTTTAAATATTTTTCTAACACTTTCCTGCCTCCCTGGGCTTAACTCATGCTTCAGCACCTGTTGTTCTTATGGCTTTTGGAGATCATTTTAAGATTGTCCTCATAACTTCTTATATCATTGCCCATACTAGACTTAATCTTTCCTCCTTTGTGTAAACAAAACTAAAAAATGGGAACACACTGCTGGTTATCTTTTACGCATTTTATAAGACTCTCCATTGACTGCTTGCATTTCCCTGGGAATGACTAGATGAGGCTTCATGGATCTTGGGGGAAGTCAAGCTTATCGCTGTGCAATGATTCCAAGCTGGGTTTCTACTTGAACTCTCCTTCCAGCCAGCTGGTAGCTTTCCAACAACTGGCCCTTTAATGTAGAGGTAGAATGCCTCCCTTTCTTGTGTTATCTGTGCCAACATTCATTGTCTTCTCCCAACCTTTTTTTCAAACTACTTGGCAAGTCCTGCAACCAGAAGTGGATGGAGCTGGAGAGACTGTCCTTCCAGAGGCTAATCTCTCATTTGTTCTGATGGACCATGCTTGGAATTGTAGAGTTCTCTTCATCCTGACATCTACATCTGCAAAGTCTGCAATTTTTTCTGACAAGACAGGAGTCACCTATGGAGAGGATGAGAGTGAAAAGCTTCTAACCCAAGACTGTCAAACTCCCAGCCCAGGGGCCAAATGCATCATGTGCTGACCACACCACGCCCAGTTTAACAAAGGGAGGGAGAAGTCCCGATATATCACATGACATTGCCATGACGATGTGAGTTTGACACCCCTGTTCTAACCAGACATTTTAGGT
Organism: Hydrophis major; assembly: GCA_033807585.1. Classification (NCBI taxonomy): domain Eukaryota; kingdom Metazoa; phylum Chordata; class Lepidosauria; order Squamata; family Elapidae; genus Hydrophis; species Hydrophis major. The sequence continues at coordinate 96,698,714 of CM066343.1, read as the reverse complement.
ATGGGAAAGAAATTTCTTCTTCACAGAACTCGTGTATTATGTAACTGCAGCCAGTTAATATGTAACACAATGAGAATCTGTGCTGCACACAATGGCCAAAGTTCTGTGTGATGTTCAATAGTTAGTGTTAAGAACACTAACACTATAACATTGGGCTCAGCTAAAAAACATCTTCCTATTTTTTTTTTCTGTCAGCATTGGTCTTTCTAGTGTCTGAATAGATAAATTGCACTTTTGCAGTGTGGTCTCTTCTATTAAATTAACCAAGTCCCCTCTCCCCACAACCCTGAGGGCAAAGAGTTATACATTCCAGCATGAGATCTAAAGTAAAGATAACAGAAGCAATACAAATTGCTTGTCTGCTGTCGGAACCCTATTGTTTGAAACTTCCCTTGCAGAGCAATAGGGAAGTGAATCTATGAAGTTTCCTCAGCTTTGAATTGCCTGCTACATATATCTCTAGAGTCAAGGACAATTAATGCCAGTCCCATTTCAATGGCCATTTTCTGTGGGGCCCCCCATAGCCAACCCACCACCAGCATTTATGCTCAGTGGGACCTCTACTAGTGCTCCTCTGCCAGCAATGGTCTTCTGGCACTCTTGCCCTGCTCCATTGTCCCAGGCAATTCACCAAAGGATGTTTGTCCCTGAATGATTTGCTGCACAAGACAATTAAACATGCCTTGCAGTGACCGGTGGGATAGGCAGTGGCCTTGAGCAGAAGACATGGCAGTTGCCTTACAGGGCAACTGGTCATGCAGCACTGGTCTAGCCAGGGGCCTTTTGAAGCAGCAAAGAGTGCAAAGGGGGGCATAAAGCAGGGTGGCTCCCTCCGTCCCACCTTTTTTCCCTTCACAGAACAGGGAGAGAAGGGCCTGCCCCATTCCAGGAAGTGATATGCACCTGACATGTTCCCACTATGGCCAAGCTGCATTAACTGTTTTGGCTAAAACAGAAAACATTGAAAAAAGTAACAGACCTATTTAGGGTAACGTTCTCTTCCACATAAGTCTTTCCCAGTCCATCACTCCCTGATTTTAGACCATGGCCAAACTCAGGAATTTCCCTTGAAAAAGTAAAACATATTACTTGATGTATTCATGTAATTTCATTTTATTCATTTTGAAACCTAATAATGCAAATATTTATGCAAATTTTGGAAAATGTGGTTGGTGAACTAGCAAAATCCCCTCTGTCAGACTGCACCCCTGACACTTTAATTCACACGGGGAAAGTGACACTTGCAGCATCCATGCCTTTCTTCCTTTTCCCCAGGGAGAAAGAGGACGTGGGGAACAGAAAGCTAGGAGAGCGATCGCAAGTGACTGACCGGGCGACCGGGTTGGGGGTGTGGCCAGCCAAGGATTGCTACCGGTTCGGCGACCCATGCCAAATAACCACTACCGGTTCGCCCAAATAGGTGCAAACTGGTTGAATAGCATCTCTGGGCACAATCAAAGATACAGTTCATTGATGATAGACTGGAAATTAATCTTCCAGGAAGAGCCACTATCAGTATTACTATTTGACATTGCACTGATTCCTCTATCAGCTATAACGAACAAGTGAGGCCATGGTAATCAAACTTCAAAAACATCTGCTAGGCTATCCCATTGATATCTCATATTTTTTTACATGGATGATCTAAAGCTATATGGAAAAATAACTTGATAAATAGAATCACTGTTCAATATTCCCCATATGTTCAGCCACATATTGCAATTGATTTGTCAAAATATTACAATATTGTACCATTCTCACCATCAACAGGAGAAAAACTGTAAAAACTGAAGGAATCAAGATGCTCTACGGAAACATAGGTAGTCCTCGAGTTACGAATGTAATGGAGCCTGCCAATTACATTCATTGGAATGAATCACATAAAATGAACATGAAATCTCCCTGTTTTTACTCGCAAATTCGCTAATTGAATGTGCAAGTTGTTAAGTGCACATGAGGTATCTCAGGGTGGGGAAGGCCATGGGAAGACCTAGTGATGGAACAGACTACCTGCTTAAGACCACCTAAGGCCTCACTCACTGAGATGCAATTGCTTCCCTTTCCCCTCCCTCCTGCCATGCCAGGTCACTTACTTCTAGCAAGCTACCTCCTCTCCAGCCCCTCTGCCATGTAAGACCACAAAATTGTGCTGCCTCAAAGCATCTCATCTGCTTGCAAATGTTTTGCACAGAGACTGGAAGCTTCTGAGTGCCATAATCTCGTGGCTTGAATTCTTATGCGATCCTAGCACACAGAACATTTTACTTTGGCACAAAACATTTTCAAGACGATCGGATTGGAAGTGAAACCATCCCACTCTCAAAAAAACTGTAGCAGAGAAAAGACAGTCGAGTCTGGTGCAGCAGAGTGAAAGGGGGTAAGCAATTGTGTGACTAGGGAACAATAAGCAGGGTGAATGTTGCAGTGCCTCTGTGGTCATTCATAACTGCTGCGTTGCTGCAACATTTGTAATTTCAGAACTGTTTTGTAAATTCTTGGGGTGGGCGATTCCATAACTTTGAATAGTCACTAAATGAACTGTCATAACTCGAAAATCATCTATAACATTAAGAGTTTCGATGAAGATGATCTCTATAAATATCTGGGCATCTTTCAAACCAACCACATCAAGCACATTGAAGTCAAATAGAAGATTAGAAGTGAATACCTTATAAAAATGAAGACGATCAGATCAAATATCTTTATTGCAATAAAAATTGTACAATAAAAGAGGAACAGTTTAACACAACAAATTTGTTTTTGTGGAATGGAAAAAATAATAGGGCAATAAAACAACATATTGAATATATCATCTTTTCTGTGAAGTCCAAACTCAGTGAAGAAATATCCTCAAAGCAATTCACACCTGAGCAATTCAGTCATTAGATACACAGCTGGAACAGTAGCCTGGACCCAAGCAAAATTAAAAACTCTGGATAAGAGGACCAGAAAAATAATGATAATGAATCATGCCCTTCATCCATGCAGTGATACTGATAAACTGTACATAGCAAATTGGCATAGGATATTGCAAGTATACCAGACAGTTGTAAAAGAAAAAAGGGTGTTAGAAGTATATCTGAAGGACAACGAAGAACATGTACTGAAGCTAGTACACTATAAAAGCTTATGGAGTTCCAGAGAGACCAAAGTAGCCAGCCAAGTGAAAGAACAGAAAAGAGACATAATAAGGCAATGTGGCCATTATATTTAAAAAAAAAAAAATAGCGAGCAAAGCAGATAACATCAAGATATGGCAACAACTAAGAGCAGGAAAATTGAAGAAAGAGTCAGTGGGTAATTGCAATACCTGCAATCTCCTGAGGTTCTGAAAAGCCCTTAAAACCTGGCTTTGACCCCAGGCCTGGTTGAGTGTGTTGAAGGGACCCCTGATATGGATTTTTACTGTTGTTATGAATGTTTCAGTCCAGACTGTCTGTTTTGTTTTGTTTTTAACTGTTTTTACTGTTTTAAGATTTTGTAAACTACCTAGAGTCTTTTGTAGTAGGGCTATAACTGATTATTATTATGATTGGTTGCATAGTCAACCAGATGTTTACACTGGGTTTGACATTTTATCCACTAATGAGTCCCTCTCAACGACTTGATAGATGTTGTTGTTTGATAGTATTAAAGGTACCTTGCAGGATTTCAGATGTTCAAAGTAAAGTTGCATGTAATGCAGGGGTGTCAAACTGGCGGCCAATGGGCCAAATGTTTTCTCATGCAGGCTATGCCTACATCAGCTCTGCAAAGGGAGAAAATGTCATGAAATGTCACGTGACACCCATGTGATGCCACATGTTTGACAACCCTGATGTAATGGCTCTGTTCTGTCCCTAATTAGCATTCTTGAGATCCCCGCGCTTTGATTGGCCAAAGCGCGGGGCACTCTGATTGGTTAGGCGAGCCGCGCCGATTGGCTTGCTAAGAATCACCCGCGATTGGTCCATTCGAATCGCGGGAGATTCAAAGCGGTGCCATTGGCCGCGGCCGCCGCGGCTGAAAGAATAAAAGCCGCGAACCTTTTGTGGAGAGCCAGTTTGGTTCCTACTTTAATAAAAGAGCATGATTTGAAGTCACCGACTCCTGGCATCATTTCGCGGACACAACACTGGCGACGAGGATGGGATCCAGACCCTGAACCGAACCACGTGTCCAACGGAAGCCAGACGAACCACCACGATGGCGAAAATCGCACCCCCCGCACCCTCCAACCCCGCCACCGAGGACTGGGAATCGTACTCCGACCGATTCCGCATGTTCCTCGAGTGCAGCGACCTGAAGGACGCCACCGGCCCCATGAAGCGCGCCGTCTTCCTGACCCACTGCAGGACCGAGGTATTCAAGATGGCCAAGGTGCTTGCCAAACCCGCCGATGCGACCGTGATGGACTGGGACATCCTCGAGCCAATACTTCGGCGGCACTACGCTCCAGAGGTACCCATCCTGATCCGACGCAACGAATTCTACCGTCGGGACCAACGGTCGGGTGAGAGCTTCAGCGACTTCGTTGCCGAGCTACGGCGCCTAGGGGTGCTCTGCGAATTCGACAACCTGAACGACGCCCTGCGAGACAGAATCGTGCTCGGTTTGTGGGACCCCGTCCTCCAGAGCCGGCTGATGGCCAAGGGCAACATCAGCCTAGCAGACACCCTCACCGCAGCCGCAGCCACTGAAGCAACCCGAACCTCCGCCGACCGCATGCGCAGACCGAACGCTGGGGACCGCAGCGGAAACAACAACCCTGCGAGGTCGGCCGAGGCCCAACCCGAGATGACCACCCACCAGGGCGACTTCCACTTGGCATCGGACACTTCCGATGACGAGGAGGGCATCCATCGCCTCCAGACAGGCCACGACCCACGGAACCGGCGGGGTCGTAAGTCGAGGACCAACTATGCCGGTTGCGGCGGCGACCACCCCAGGTCGGAATGCCGGTTTTTTGAATCGATCTGCCGGCATTGCGACAAGAAGGGACACATCGCCCGTGTCTGCCGCCTAAAAAAGAACCGCAGCCCGCCACGATGGGACCAGAGCGACCGGAGGAGAGAGAGCACACCACCCCGGACCAGAGATCGCCCCTCGGACAACAGATGGGACCGGAATGGATGATCCCTGCGAGGCGGCGATAACCGGTGAAGAGAGGAGACCCATCAGAAGGTCACCATCGGCCACGCCATAACCAATGACGCCCGGAAGGTCCACGTAGAGGTAGGCATCGAGGGCCAGCCATGCAAAATGGAGGTGGACTCCGGGTCCTACCTCTCCATGATAGCATGGCATGAAATAAAGCGCTTGGTGCCTACCATCCAAAGGAGGAACCTAGACAGCCAGAGACTCATCGTAAGGGACTACCAGGGAAACCGCATCCCGGTAGTCGGAACCAAACACTTCAACATCACATATAAAGGGCACACCGAAAGGCTTCCCCTGACAATCGTCGACCGCGACCGCCCACGACGGCATCAGGAGCAACAGAAATCCTGACCGAACCGGCCAGGATCCAACCTACGACTGAGCTGCGCAGGTCCAGTAGGCTCAGACGGAGCCCCGCCTACCTACGTGACTACGCGACGTAAGGACTGAACCAAGAGGGGAGGGGTGTTCTGTCCCTAATTAGCATTCTTGAGATCCCGTGCTTTGATTGGCCAAAGCGCGGGGCACTCTGATTGGTTAGGCGAGCCGCGCCGATTGGCTCGCTAAGAATCTCCCACGATTGGTCCATTCGAATCGCGGGAGATTCAAAGCGGTGCCATTGGCCGCGGCCGCCGCGGCTGAAAGAATAAAAGCCGCGAACCTTTTGCGGAGAGCCAGTTCGGTTCCTACTTTAATAAAAGAGCATGATTTGAAGTCACCGACTCCTGGCATCATTTCACGGACACAACACGCTCTTGCACATTTTCTTTGAAGGTCATCTTCCTTATACTCACGCTTTGATCCCCCAATTACAGAATTGTGAGTATGAGACTATAATAAAGAGAAAGCCTCCATTTAAGCTACCTTTAAGTACTATAAAGGATATAAATCTCACAAATATTGTGGGTACTTTTCACAATGTACATAATATTTAGTCAAATTGGGGCTACGATATTGGACAGCAGAAATCTGAATAACAAATAAAGGCAGTCCTTATTCTCTTTGCCACCATCTAAAGATCATCATGATTTTTGCAGTCCCCACTTAAGTCACTTTAAAAATTTAGCTTTTATTTAATGCTACATTTATTCAACATTTTGCATGCTGATTCTTAATATTCCTGGATTTTTTTCAGATGAGCAACATTTTTTTTAAAGTTGTTATTCATTTTGAAAATACTTTTTGGATCTCCAATTTTTTTGAATGACATAAACCTGAATAAATTAAAATCTAGGGTAAGCAAAAAACTTCCTAAAAAATTTTAGGCCGTGAGTTGCCAATATACCAAAAGCTGAAAGATTGTGTTGTTGTCTCTCTTCCATACATCAAATCTTTCTTCCAAAATTTAGTACAGAAATAAAGACTGTAGCATTAAAAAATAACAATAAAAAATGGCTGCATACAAGTCAGTACTGGAGTCTTAGGATGGTATTCATTTTATTTTGTGCATCTTCTAGACAGTGATTTTAATGTTATGTAAATACATCTGGCAATTTCTAATCTTTATTAAAATGCAAGTGTCAGAGCTCTTCTGTAATACAGGTTACCAATGATAAAAACAAGATTTGTTTTATACAAGGAAGAGCATGATTACCAGCTTTAGAAATTCAGGTTTTTTTCCAACTTTGTTTCAAATTTAAAGCAAGACAGAGCAATGGAAATGGAGGGGGGGTCGCAATAGCATCAGAAAAGCAAGTATTTTTTTTTAAAAAAAATCAGGTGTGACAGGAATTATTTTCCTTCCTTTCCTGAGTCCATTAAGATAAACCAGAACGGAAAGGATAGAGACATATGGAGAGGTGGCTGGTTTGAAAATAAATAAAGATAAAACAAAGATTTTGACAAAGAATATGTTATTGAGACAGAGAGAAGAATTGGCGGATCTTTTGAAAATTCAAGTTACAAATAAGGTTAAGTATTTGGGGATATATTTGACAACAAGATGTAGCACATTAAAGGAGAATAATTATATTAAACTTAAACAACAGATAACTACAGATTTGAAGAAGTGGGAAAACTTGCAATTGTCATTAATAGGGAGAATTTCAACAATTAAGATGAATATCTTACCTAGAATTTTATTTTTGTTTCAAACAATACCAATTAGGCTTGGAAAAGATTATTTTGAAGATTTAAATAAAATTATGTTGAAGTTTATATGGCAAGGTAAAAAAGCGAGAATAAAGCTAAAGCTTTTGCAAGATGCTAGAATTAGAGGAGGTTTTGGTCTGCCTAATTGGGAATTGTATTATCAAGCTGCAAGTTTGATGTGGGTCAAAGAATGGATAACATTAAGGAAACATAGGTTGTTGACATTAGAAGGGCATGACTTGCTGTTGGGTTGGCATGCTTTTTTATGGTATAAGGGAACTAAAACACAGGGTTATTTTAGAAGACATTATGTACGGGAGTCTTTGTGGTTAAATTGGGAGAAGATAAAAAGACAATGTTATTTGAAAATTCCAGTTTGGTTATCGACCATTGAAGCATTTTCCTATCCTATAATTTACAAGAAGGAACAAACAGTTAGATATGGGGAACTTTTGGATGAAAAGGGTGAACTTAAATCGATCCAAAACTTAGAGGAACAAGGTATAAGGATGAATTGGTTTTCATATGTACAAATACACTCAAGGTATGATGAAGATTCTAAAACGGAGGGATTTTATGATAAACAGACTGATTTAGATAAGATCTTGATGGGTACTGATGAGAAGGTGATTAAAAAATTATATGGTTATTTACTGGGAATGAAATTAGAGGAAGAACAAGTCAAAGAAACTATGATTGTTTGGGGGAAGAATTTTGGATATGGGATTGATTTAGAGAAATGGCAGAAATTGTGGTCTCAAAATTATAAAATGACAATGTCAACAGCATATAAAGAAAACTTGTATAAGATGTTTTACAGGTGGCACTTTCCTCCGACAAGAATAGCAAGAATGTTTAAGAACAAATCTGAAAAATGCTGGAAATGTCATCAGATACCCGGCTCGTATTACCATATGTGGTGGACTTGTGAGGATGCTAGAAAATATTGGACTATAATTCGCATGTGGTTGGAAAAAATGACAAAGAAACATATAGATTTGAAACCGGAGATCTTCTTATTGGGAATTTTACCTGATATATATAGTAAAGATTTGAAATACCTGATTGTAAATGTATTAACAGCGGCCAGGATTGTATTTGCTAAAAATTGGAAGAATGAGAAAATACCATTACAGGAAGAAATTATTAAGAAAATATTGGAATGTGCTGAGATGAGCAGATTGACATTTGAAATTAGAGAGCAAGAAGATAAACAATTTTACGAAATTTGGGATCTTTTTTATAAATGGCTAGATGATAAAATACGATAATAGAATATTTAGAATGCTAGATAGTAAGGAATATCTTTATTTTGCTATTATTTTGCTATTTGATATTATATTTATAAAGGATTTCTTAGGATTGATTTGATATGATTAGATGATTTGTTATAGAGTAAACTGGTTTAAAGTATTGTTAGCTCATTAAGCATGAATGATTAAAAATATAGTCAAAAACTTCTTTTTTTAGTGATATTAGGATATATAAGTTTGGATTGACAATATGAGTTGTTATATAACATAATTGTAATTGAGACTACAGAATGAATGCACAAAAATGATGAACCAAATGACACACTGGATGTACATATAAGAGTTGATGTTTTTATGTTTTGTTTGTAGAAAATTAATAAAAACTTTTTCAAAAAAAAAAGATAAACCAGAACTTTGTTGCACAGAGAAAGCCTCTATTAATTATCCAAATTAATACCTTTAAAACTGGCAGGAATAACCAATACCCCAGAAGATAGGCTGAAGATCCTTATAGATCTTGATGCTTTTTTTCCAATACAGGGCCATATCTAACAAAATAAAATTCAGTGGTGAGAGACAAGAAAAACTAAATATATAGATACAGATAAGGTGAAACCTGGCTCAATTGCAATAATTCTGAGAGAGTCTTGAAATCCTAGTGAACAATCACTTAAATACGAGTTAACTGTGTTCAGTAGTAGCCAAAACAGCCAATGCAATCTTAGGCTACACTAACAGAGGGAAGAATCAAGATCACATGAAGCATTAGTAATGCTTTTGTAGAGACTTAGTAAGACTATCACTTTATAAAGCCTTAGCAAGACCACACTTAGATTGCTGCATCCAATTCTTGTCACCATTTTATTAAAAAAAAGATGTTGAAACTTTGGAAAGAATGCAGAGAAGAGCAACAAAGATGATTAGGGGTTTGGAGGCTGAAAGATTTGTGTAGTCTAGTGCAAAGAAGAAGAGGAAAAAATTCGTGATAGTGAGAACAATTAACCAGTGGAACAGTTTGCCTTTAGAAGTTGTGGGTGCTCCATCACTGGAGATATTTAAGAAGAGACTGGACAGCCTCTGGAATGATACAGGTCTTCTGTAGGACACCTTTAAAGTCCTTTCCAACCCTGTTATTCTGTTAAATTATACATTGCTGTTAAATTTGCCTTTTTAAATGGAAGCCCAACGGATATTTCCAGATGCATTGGCTTAGTTCTTGCATGGATAATTCTTAAGGAAATAGTGATGAGTAAGTAATTTTTATTGACAATCATGCTGAACAAAACAAAGGCAATCTGTCTAATCTCATATGACTGAACTCATCAGATGTCTACCCAATCATTAGTATAGTCATTTGATACAGTGGTGGGATTCAAATTTTTTTTACTACTGGTTCTGTGGACGTGGCTTGGTTGGTGAGACAGGGGAAGGAGACTGTGAAATCTCCAGTCAGAGGTGGTATTTGCCAGTTCTTTGAACTAATCAAAATTTCTACTAGCGGTTCTCCAGAACTGATCAGAACCTGCTGAATGCCACCTCTGTTTTAACAGTAGGAACTAGCCAAAGAGTGGTAGGAAGTTCACCAAAGAATTTTATTTAAGATAAATAGAAGTTGGAGATGTCCCTTATCTAATTCCCTAAATAGCAAAATAATAGAGTTGGAAGGAATCTTGGAGGTCTAAGCCAACCCCTGCTCAACCTCTACACTATTCCAGACAAGTGGTTGTCCAGTCTTTTCTTAAAAATCTATAGTGATGGAGCATCCACAACTCTTTTTCCTGTGAGGTGAAGGTTCTGTATCTTGTGACCAGTGCCCTCGTAGAAAGTGGTTAGATTGATCTCAACTTTGCTGGCCAAGTCATATCACCCCGGAAAGTCTCTAGGAGCTCCCCAGGACAGGCAGGTGTAGTGCAGCTCTCAGCTTAGTTCCTCTTGGAAGTAGTTCATTAAGAGCCATTGAGGCCAGTCTCCCAGATAGCAAGCCAATCTCCAGAACTTTTGTATATACTCTGCCAATGGCCACTTCCACTGATAGCTTGGATGTGGTTTGCCATTCTGCAGTCTGCCAATGGGTCCTTGAACTGTCCTTGGACTGTCTTGAACTGAACAGGCACCACTGGGCCTGTATGAAAAGGTCAAATTGATATAATTCATTGATGTCATCATTGTATAGGGCCACTAGCCAGTCCACTACTTCCCCATCCAATGCCAGGGCCATGCAGTCCACTCTGGCCATGTCATTTGGGTAAAATGTTCTATTGCAGGACCTCTACCAGAAAATACCTCAGTCACTTCAAGGTCCCACTGCACTTCATCATCAGGAGAGGAAGTTGGCAATATCCCTGAATTTGGGGAGTTGCTACTGCTGGTGGGGTCATCAGTGCCTGGACTCCACCACAGGTGCTGGTAGAGTGGCTGGAACCAGTACAGCTGTGATGGGTGCCATCATTGCTACTGCAGGTGTTACTGACATTGGAGCAGCTTCCCTTGGCAGGCCTGGAGCTTCCCCCTTGGGTGGTCAAGGGCTGGGTCAGCTACTGTGACTGGGAGCTCTTGGATGTTTGGATCATCCCACTCTGAGGCTTATTGGGTTTGGGTTTGACATCTTCAGATGACATTGACTCATGGGGGAGCTCTTCTGATCATCCACCATCTGACCACTGGACTCTTGTCTCTCAGGTGGATTCCTCTTCTTGCTCCTCTGGTACTATGTAGGGACCACTGGTATTCCCCCCACTTCTTTTGTCCAGGCATCAAATTCTATTTGCCAGTCTGGGTTTCTTGCAGGGTCTTGAGGCCTTGGGCTCTCCTTTTAGCCTGATGTCCCTCTTTTTCTCTGGCTCCTTTCCAAAGAAGGATATGTTTGCACAATCTCCATGATAGGTAAGCTCTCTGGGTAGATTGCTATTGCAGGTCCAGTTTAATGTCAACTGTCCCAAGTCAGTTAGAAAAGAAAGACTTTTGAGCCCATGATTAAGCCAAAAGTACACTTTACTTTTAGTCAAGAGTTTTCAGAAGAAGCAAAGCTAGATCTGTTGTTTTTGCACCCAAAGCATATACATTCCCGTTCCCACTTTCCATCCTTGTTAACAATAAGTGTTTAGTTAGGTGCTAAACAATTGTTTGGGTAATGGCCCCAGTCTTTGTGGACTTAATGGTTCTGCATTCTATAGTATGACCTTGGAAAGGCTGGTGGTGGGAGGCCCTGATGTTTAGTGTCAATTCTTCTGGCAGGATGATCTGATCTTAGTTTTGATTCCTCTAATCCCTCCCCCTTATCTCCCCCTGCAGTTCTCCCACCCTATTAAACAAGACAGACTGACAGCAGGCAATCCATAGCATAGCAGGATGCAGTGGTGTATTATTGTAGCACATGCTTAGGGCACCAGGCCAAAATAGGGCACCACAAAAACATTTATGTAGCCTAAGCTTGACTTCATTTGTGCAGTATGTACAAAGGGGGGGGGGGGGGTCACCAAGATTTGTCAGTGCTTGGGGCACCAGTGAGCCTTAATCTGCACTGGCATGATGGCAGTCCTGACAGTCAACTAGGATTCCAAGGTCTTCTTTCAGTTACTGCTATTTCACCTACCCTGTACCTGTACTTTTCTCTCCATTGAATTTCATTTTGTTAGATAGGGCTCAGTGTTCCAAGTATGTCAAGACCCTTCTGGATCTTGAGCCTATATTCTGGAGTGTTGGCTATTCCTGCCATCAAAGTGTTGTCTGCAAATTTAATGAGTCCCCTTTCTGTTCACTCATTTAAATCATTTATGAAGATATTGAAGAGTACTGGCCTAAGATCAGTTCTTTTCCAGTCCCCTGGTAGTTCTCATGTGCTCCAGGATCTTTGATAGATATGCTTCAATGGAGTTCATGTTTGCCAGCTCCTGGCAGAATTTTTGGCAGATGGAAGAAGGACTTATATGCCCTGAGAACTAGGATTAATTTTGAAGGAGGACATTTTGCCTGGCATTTAATTTGAAGGACTGGGGATAAAGATATGAACTTGAAGCTCTAGTATATCTGGCAATATTTCCCAGAGGAAAGCCATGATATTACTGGGTTGTCACAAAACATTGTTTTTTAAAATAAACATATTAAGAATTAACTATATGACTATATGTACCCATCTTTTGTTCAGGTTTAGGACAGCTTATTTGGGAATTAAAGGTAGAATGCATAATCTAAGGCTAAGGTCTTTTCCAGCCCTGAAATCTTTTATCATGAGATTTCTGAGATTGGGACTGTGTTGTTTGTAAACTACATTGATATAAGGCTAAACAATTTTGGGACAAGGAAGAAGGAAGGAAGAAGGAAGGAAGGAAGGAAGGAAGGAAGGAAGGAAGGAAGGAAGGAAGGAAGGAAGGAAGGAAGGAAGGAAGGAAGGAAGGAAGGAAGGGAGGATAAACAAACAAACAAATATGGACCGGACTGGATTACATTCTAGGTCAAATAGGTATGGAAGCTAATGAGTCTTACTCAGACCAAGTCCTAAATCATCCTGAGTTAATTTTCAATGTAGCCAATTGAAGACATTTCTACACAGCACCATTTCCATACCTTTATCTTTGATTGTGCAACCATTTACACAATCATCTTCAGCATTGAATATCTTAGAATGAATATATCACAGGGAACATCTTGAATAAATCAGTTCTCTTCCTCCAGCTGACCACAAAAAGTTTCATTCAATGTCACACCACAATTTAGTATAGGTCCTAATACAATAAAAATCTTCTATCACCATTTCTCATTAAATGGTCTATAAAATAAATGTATGATCACTATATTATTTATTTATTTAGAACATTTTATTGGCCACTAAGCATATAAAATAAAGTCAAAGAAAAACAATGAAAAATACAATTAAAAGCAAGCATAATAAATATGAAAGCTGAGGTATCTCACAGACAAATTGCAATCCTAACTCAGATATATCAAGCTCCACTTAATACCTGAGAGAAATAATCAGATTCTTATGGCCTTCCAGAATGGTTAGGGCCACCTGTCTCCCAATGGGGACTCTATTCCATAGGCAGGTGCTGCAATAGAGAAGGTACTTCCTATTGTATTTGGTAGAAATGACTGGAGGCAGATCATTTTTGCAAGTATTTTTTAGGATTTTAAAGAATATAACAGTACTTTAAAATGCATAATTCAGTTGTACCCAGAAGCTCTGGCAGCAAAAAGGTAACATGGAAGAACTTATGTGCAGCCAATATTGAATATGGTCTGTATTTTGGACTAGTTGAAGATTTCAAAAGCACTTCAGTGGCACTTCATATACAGATATGCAATAATCCGCACTAGAAGTTACTTCTATTTGATTATGAAAAGTGCCTCATAATCCAGGAAGAGAGAAAGCTGTAACACAAGATGAATTTGTGCAAAGACCATTATAGCCATGTTACCACCTGATCCTTGAGCAGAAGTTATAAGTTCTGGAAAATATCCAGATTGCACAGTAGCTCTGCCTGGAGGGAGTACTACCCCAGTTTAATTTATTGGTGGAAGAACAATTGGGAGGGGGAGCTCAAACTTGCTGACTATTGAATACCACAGTCCGTTAGAGTAGATTCTCATTGCCACCAAGTAATAGATAAGAACCTCTACAATATCAGTTATATATCCCAAAATGGATATGTATAACTAAGTGCCATTAGCATACTAACAAAACCTTAATCCATGCCAACATATAACGTGATACAAAAACTCTCCTGTCAATCACATTGGGATGGGATTAGTCTTAGAGGAAAAAGGCCCCGATTCCCTGAACTAGTTCAGAAGAATGCCATGATTGGTGGTATCAAAAGCTGTTAAGAAATTCAGGAGGACAAGAACTAATGCACTATCTTGAGCCCAACCCCTTGAGAAATCATTCACAAGTGCAACCATTACTATTTGAGTACTATAATCTAACCTGAAAGGATCTAGAAATGCTGCTTCCTCAAAACCCTTGGAGGCTGTCTCAACCACATTTCCAGTTTACTTAGTTTATATAGTTCACATAGTTCCATAGTTTACTTTGATCTCAATAAGGTATTTGACAAAGTACACTTATTTTTCAATAAGATAGAAAAATGTGGGAAAGATAGAAAAATCACCATATGGATTCTCAACTAGTTGACCAACCACACTCAACTTGTAGTTGTCAATGAAACTACCTCAAGATTTTGTCTTAGGTCCAGTAGTCTTCAACATCTTCATAAATGATTTAGATGAGGGAATAGAAGGGTATCAAATTTGCAGATGACAGAAAGCTGGGGGGAATAGCAAACACTTTAGAAGGTAGACTCAAGATTCCAAAGGATCTTGACAGCTTTAATACTGGGCCCTATCCAACAAAATGCAATGCAGTAGTGAGAAAAATAAGATCTTTTACTTAGGCAAGAAAAACCAAAAGTACAGATATAGAATAGGTAGTACCTGGCTCAGTAGTTGTTACTGTGAGAGGGATCTAGGTATCCAAGTGGACAACCACTTAAATATGAATCAGTAGTGTGCTTCAGCTGCCAAAAAGGCTACTGCAGTCATAGGCTGCATAAATACAGGGATAGATTGCATCAAGATTACATGAAATGATAGTATTGTTTTATACTGCAGTAAGACCACACTTGGAATACTGTCTCTCGTTTTGGTCATCACAATATAAAAAAGATATTGAGATTTTAGAAAGAATTTAGAAAAATACAACTTAGATGACAAAAGATCTGAAGGCTAAACCATATAATGAATGGCTGTGGGAATTAGATATGTCTAGTCTAAAACAAAAGGAGTGGGGTGATAGCAGCCTTCCAATATTTGAAAGTCTTCATAGAGAAGAGGGAATTGATTTATTTTCCAAAGCCCAAACAAGCAATTAGTGGAAGATTATTAGAGATCCAACTTACTGATTGTGAGAACAATTAATTAGTAGATCAGCTTGCCCTTGAGAAGAATTCTCTGTCACTGGTGATTTTTAAGAGTTTTGGTGGTATGTTGAAGTGAAGATGATGCCATCTATTTTTTCAAAGGAGACAGATCTTCTCTTCCCACAAAAGAAGATTTGTCACAATGTTGTTCCAAACACATGTAACATTCTGAGAGGCCTTGACTAGTCAAGAATCATATGGAACTATAAAATACACAACCCAAGGTACCTATTTATTTTTTAGGACTAAAATTCTTCCTTTATAATCAATGAAAACCAAGCATCATTCAATTCTGTAGATCTTACCCATCCAGAGTCCAACTCTGAAAATAACTGAGTGACATATAATTAAAATAGCCATCATAACATTCTTGAAATAATAGTACTCTATTTCTCTTTATCAAGGAGAACTCTTGTGACCAGGAATCAAGAAACTCTTGTGAAAAGCAGGACTGCTGGCTATCTGTGGATACAATAGAAGTAAAGGTATACTGTAAGTCAGTTTCACTGCTCTGCTCACTACTCATTGTCACAATGTAAGCCTTAAAAATGGCTTTGCTCTTTCTCTTCTTCGTGGCACTCTAGGTGACTTCAGAATTCCATACAAAAATAGAGGATAGGTAGCAATACATTGGTAGATCATCTCTTTGGCAAATGAAATGGCTGTTGTGGACAAGAAGAAATAGCAAGTTTTTCATTTTAAGTCTATGAAGTGTATGTCTTCTTGACAACTTGAAGCCAAAGGAAAAGGCAGTGACTCTATATCAAGAGTCTCCCTTCCACTTCCAATCTAACTTGAGCACTGAAGAATATCTTAGGATAAATTTAAAAATATATGTTAACAGCCAAAATCAATTATTGACAGTTGCTGCTCTGATTGGGTTGAAACTGACAAAATTACCATGGAAGAAGAGAATAATAAATAGAGAAATAGAGAAATTACTCTGGAAATCAAGACAAGGTTTTCATGGTAGAAATGTATTCAGTAAAGTTAATATATTCAGGGGTGGGATGCTACTGGTTCTGCCCAGTTCTATAGAGCCAGTAGCTCTGAAGAGCAGCAGACACAGAACCGGTTCTGTGTTTGCTGCTGTTTGGCCAACCTGCCCACCCAGGCTCTTACCTGTCCTTTATTTCCTGCTTTTTCAACCTCAGCTGCTTTGCGCGGCACAGCTGAGGTTGAAAAAGCAGAGAAAAAGAGCCTTTTTGTACATTGTGCACCTGTGCGCAGCACTTTTCAGCTGTCCTGGCAGCATAGCATAAGTTTATTTTACACACATGCACAGTGTGTGTTGGGCCCACATGTGCACAAAGCGCCCATGTGCGTGCAAAATGTGATCACCAAACTGGTAGTAACGCTGTTTGAATCCCACCCCTGAATATACGGTACAATATGTTATATATTTGAGCAGCATAAATATTTCAGTGTTTGTGTTTATTTCTTAGAAGAATTCCTGCATGGGTTGCTACTGTGGTTATGTGGGACAGATGGGGAGGAAGCTAACACCAAATTGCAAGAACACAAGTGAGCGGACAGAAAAAAAGACCCAAATTCATTGGTAGCCTCACATTGCAATGAACAAGGACATACATTCAATTTTACAGCTACTAAGAATGTTGACTGAGCAGATACAAAGGTAGCCTGTGAAATATTTGAAAGCTGGGAAATGGGTCCCTTGTCAGTTAACAGAAATGCTGATTTATCACCAGTTTATCAGGTAATTAGAAGCCAAGGACTTGGCAACACAAGGAAACAATAGCCAATAATTTAATAGCCAGCTATCAACACTCCAATCAACAAATAAAAAGCCATACACAACCAAGCACCACATAAACATTATAGAATAGGCCAAAGCACAAATTCTGGTAGAGAGAAGTTCCCTGAGGATAGGCTCTGCATGAGTTCAAAAGCTCCAAAGACTAAACCTCTGATCCCAGTGATTAATCCAGATTGGACCCTACAACATTACTCTTGGACACCTATATTTGCCTTCAGTCATGACAATTAGGAATATTGAAGAGAATAAAAGCAAGGATTTTTATCCAGGAGGGTAGCCAGTCACAGTATTTTAAAATGAGAATGTGTTGTATGGACTCAGAATGAAAATTGTAAATGAAGATGAAGGAATAGAACAGATTTGGCTATTTTATAGCTTCTGGGGCACATCTACCTCTTGGGCAATCCCAGTTCAGCCCATGCCCTCGACAATATCAATGGTAAGATGACAGTTGCAGGGGGAAGTGGCCTTCCACAATAGTCTCTCATGTGACCTCTTGGAAAATTAATTGCCCACCCCTGGAATAGAAAAATAAGTCCTCTCCAAAATATATGTGACCAGATCTGATGTGGTAACAGTATGGTTGTCAGAAAATCTGGAATGGTCTGTAATAATTTGGGATTTTTGCTAGATTCTCCTTAAAGGGGAGGTAGAAGTTATAGTCAGAACCGCCTTTATACAGTTTCATCTTGTACATCAGTTGTTGGCATTCTTGTCGGTATTCTCTTTGTTTGATATCTTATGCCAATTCATGCAACTTGCTGTACATCTGGTTGCCCTTGAAGAGCATATGGAAGCTACAGCTAGTCCAGAAGGCAGTAGGATAGTAGTATGGTTGACCCATGTCCCTATCAGTGTTCTGGAAGGTTGTTAACTCCTATTCTATCAGGGATGTTTTTCAGGATATAATAGATAAGTCATTTGGGATTTCCTATAGAAAAAAACCAGGGACTCTCTTGAGACATTTTCACAGAGACATCCTTAGAGGGGTATTTTTATTAGCACCATACAAAACAGTAGGGGACAATGCATCCAACTCAGCCAATTAAAAATCACAAGACAATTTCAGAACAATAATGGAGAAGTAAAAAGCTGGAGATACCCTTTTAGAAAATACCATGAACTTTGAGACTAGGAACTACAGAAATTTGAATATCAGATACTCTGCTTATTTGAAACAACTCTCCAATTTGAAAATTGTTCACTTATTTTCTCTCATTTCTTTCTTTCTTTTTTATTATTCCTGGTTGGCAAGAGTGGCTACTGAATTTATGTAAGAGCATTAATTAGAAATAAACAATTATTTTTCTGTTTGAACATGTTTAGTCACATTCTCGGAACCAGTCTGGAAAGCTAAGAGGTTACATTTAGTTACTTTGGAGTTTGTGAGTGATACACTTCTCATTTGCAGGAACTTTTACTGCATGTTAACTCTTGCCCTCTAATTCTAGCAGGTGTTTCAAATGAAAAGTAAGTTTATGGTACTGCAGCTTTTCCTCATAGGAACTGCTTGGATTTTTTGCCTTTGATCTGACAAAAGCTACAGTGTGAATTATAGGGAATGTGAGTGCAGGTTTTTATTTGTGTGTAATATATGCATGTAGAATATGAGTGAGGAGATTTTATTAATTCTAAGACCTGTTTCAGTCTGGGGAAATGCACTGCTTAAATAATATTATTTGTTCCTCATTCACAATGCTTTGAAGTCAACAAAAATGAAGGCATTCACATATATTTTTCAAAGTAACTTTGAGGTTTGAAGAAAGTCAATTTTGAGACAGCTATGCTACACTTGTTTCAAGGAACTATTCATGTTTCAAGGAATTGTCCCTTTTTTAGAATAAAAAAATATTTGAAGGCAATAAATACTTTTTCAAACTTTATGTTGCGTATGCAATATGATTAATAAAGTGTGAGCTTGGAGTAAGTGCAGGGTTCTGGCCCTGCATTTCTGATTGGCTGTTAAGCGGCCGGACTGGATTGGCCCGTTCCGGGGAATCCGATTGGCCCTTAACAGAGAGTTCTTATTGGTTATAAGAGCTAGCGTTCCTAGCTCGTTATTGATTAAACATTACAGGGTTTGCCTATATAAGGCGGGTTTTACTGCTGTTGAATTGAAGAAGTCACAATGTAAATAAAGAGCTGAAGTTCACCGTTCAGAGGCTTGTCTCCATTCTTTCACGCCCATGCTCAAAACGTAACACTTTACTTTTCAAAGTTACAAAAAAACATCTCTTGCACCTTTTTCTGTCTTGAGGAATGATCTAGGATAACTCAGGAACTGTTGTTTTATATGGAAAATCTTTACAAAGCAGTCAAAGTTAAATATGTGGACCAGAGAGCAAATTAGATGATACCACAGTTCCTAAGAACCTAAACTTTCACAGTTGCTTCTGCGAAATATCAGAGGGTTAATTCTTGAGCACAGAACAAAAACGTAATTATAAACAATTTCCAAACTTAACCTTTTTTGGTCTCATCAAGATATTTTCTTCTATTCCACCTCAGTAAAGAAAAAAAAAAGTATTGGGAAAATGCAGTTACAATACAAGGAAAAAAGTACCAGAATAAATGTTTTTCAGAACCAATATGGAGAGAGATGCTAAAAAAAATTTATCAAAAAGCTTCTTTGAGGGTTACAAACAGATGATTTAAATCCCGCTGCAGGAGGAAGGTTACAGAATTAAAGGATATTTTCAGCATTAAAACTAGTTGTGTCTAATTGCCTGGCTTTTTTTTTTTTTTTTGAGAATTGTTTAATTATTTTTTATCACAAAACAAGAGCTATAATACAGATTTTACATGAAGAATAACAAAGTCATGGGGAACATTGTTACATGTTTGTATTCCTGCAGGGAGAAGGCAAAACTGCTTAATTCCTTCTTTTCATCTGTCTTTACACAAAAGGAAGAAATAGCCCAATCTATTGAAAGCAGAACCAAGAGAAATAGAACAAGTATACAACTCAAATTAAGCAAGGAATTAGTAAAAGAAATACTAACAATTTGGAGGCTTATTCTCCAAAATACCTTGAGAGAAGGACAAGTAACAGGTGGAAGCTTGTTAAAGACAAACCTATAATTAAGGAGAAATTTCCTGACAAGATCAACAATTAATTCATCTTAGTAATTTATCTTAAAATATGATATGAGGTTTATTGAATAGTCATAAGACCTTATCAATAACATAGCATAAATATACAACAAGACAAAATACAGATAAGTTAGATATATAAGAATACAATAATAAAAACATAAGTGGAAAACCAGGGAGTCAGAAATCAGAGAATAGATCACCCTTGCAGGATACACCAATTTGTTCAATATATTATGTTCTTAGGACCACTGCCTTGATTATAAACTTGGCAGTCCTACGAACGATGTGTACATTAGAAGCCCAGAGGAAATATAACAATCTGTGGCTTGATTCCCAATGGGCTGTTCTTTCCAGTAGAAATGATAAATATTTAAGCCTAATGGGGGCATATATTTGGCAGTTGAACAAGATGTGGGAAATATCTTCAATGGCAGATGAACCACATAAGCAGGTTCTCTCGTGGTATGGTACATGGTGGAAGCACCCATGTCTGGACATGGAATCCAGTAACTCAAATCTGGCTCTGGTATAGGCTCTTCTCTGTAATTGTAGCATACCCATTGAAATGTATTTTTCAGGTTGGAAGATGTTTTTATTCTTAGCCAACCATCTTATAGGTCTGTTTTTTGCTAATAATTCCATGTCAGTCTGGGCACTAATATCCAAGACTCTCCGTTTAAAAATTTCCTTTGCCTGGGAAACCCTTGTCAATAAATATTGGGTAGAGAACCCATGTCTTAAGATGGCTCTGTGGAGTTGACTGACTCAGGAGTTAAATTGGAACTTATTTAACTGTTCAGTTAGTCATAATTTGGGAAATCTATCCGAATCCATTGATTGTATCTTTAGCCAGTATGTAAATGTTTTAATTATTAAGTGGCTATGTAAGGAGTGGATAGCCAATTCCGCTCTGACTGCTGAAGCAAAAGTGTTCTTATCAGTCCCGAATAAGTGTCTTAAAAAGCGGGTCTGTGTTTGTTCAAGTGGGGAGGCTTTATTTAAACCCCACAGTTCTGCACCATATGTCAGCATTGGAACTATATTTGCCCTAAATACTTTCAACACAGGGGTCAAAATATCTGGGTAATTATGGTTAAATAATTTATATAATCTTTTGGTGCTTATCTCAGCTCTTAATGCACTACTTTTAAAGTGATTAAACCAAGATTCTGCATTAGTAAAGACCACTCCTAAGTAGGTGTAAGAATTATTTGTTCGATTGACTCCCAATTAATCTGCCAATTATATTTCCTACTTTTTGTGCTGAAAAGCAACACTTTGGATTTGCTTTTATTAATATTTAAGAAATTCAAAGTACAATAGGTATTCAGCTTATGCAACAGTCTCCTCAAGTCTATTTGTGAATGAGCCATTAATACCATGTCATCGGCGTATAAAAGGTATTAATAAATTTATCAAGAATCTTTGGCATATGCAAATCTACTGCATGCAGGAATCCTGGTAAATCATTGACATAGAGATTGAAAACCATTGGGGCTAAAATGCAGCCATGTCTTACGTCAATATTGGTAGGTGTTGTGGCCCGATTCCCGACCCTATGTTGTCAGAGGAAGAACACCTGAAGATGAAGAGGAGGAACTACGAATGCCTTCCTCCCCCGGACCT
The DNA here is from genome assembly GCA_033807585.1 of Hydrophis major. Lineage (NCBI taxonomy): Eukaryota > Metazoa > Chordata > Lepidosauria > Squamata > Elapidae > Hydrophis > Hydrophis major. Next base: position 96,676,818 of record CM066343.1, on the reverse strand, counting down.
TCCTCTCTGGCAATGCCTTCCTCCCTGATAATGCCTCAGGTTTCATCTGACAACCAAGAGGAACAGCCAGAGATTAATCAGGAAGAAGGCATATCAGAGGAACCCCCGACAGGGAGTAAAGAGGAAGAATGTTGGTTTGATCCTAAGCAGCATCGTAGGGAGAAACGTGAGCAGCAACATAGGAGGCATGGGAGGGTCAGAGAGTGAGCTGAGTCATTGAGCCACACCCCACAGGGGATAAAAGTGGGTGTGTTTTCGGCTGGAACTTTGTACGGGACAAAGTTTAATCTTACTTCAGATTTTCTTCGTGAATGATTTTTGTGGACTGCCTTGTAATTTTCTGTGAATAGATTTTTATTTGTTATCAGTTCGGACTTGGAAGACAGAGGGTGTTGGAATGCCAAGGTTATTATCATTTCCAAAGAATTAACTCTGTGAAGTCCGAGCCAGCTTGCCTGCCTGTGTTTGTGTGAGTTTATATTCTTTCATCTTTTGGGAAAGAAGAAAACATTTTTGTCCTGTACCAGACTTAAACCATCTTTTACCTAAGATGGACCAGCAGCAGAAGTTTCAACAACAGCTGCAAGATGAAAAATCAAACTCTACAACAGCAAGTGGCTCAATTAACAGCCCAACTTGCTTTGCTGCAGGCTCATGCAGCTCCTCCTCCCCCTCCTCGTCGGAAATGCCCAGTGGCTGTGCCAGATAAGTTTTCTGGGCAGCCTGACATGTTCCCGGCTTTCATGGGACAGTGCCAGTTATTTATGGCTATGAGGCCAGAGGATTTCCCAGATGACCGGGCTCGGGTTGGGTTTGTGATAAGCCTCCTTTCTGGCTCAGCCACTAGATGGGGCACACCTTTGTTGCTCAAGAACAGCCCGTTATTAACTAATTACCAGGGTTTGTGGCAACACATGCGCCACATATATGAAGACCCCATACAAGTGTAGACGGCAGCCAAGCACCTTAAGGACCTTTGCCAAGGGAGGCACCCCCTGCCAGAGTTTATTTCTGAATTTCAGCTTTTGTGCCTGGACTCCAACTGGAATGACGCAGCATTAATGGACGCCTTCCAGGATGACCTGTCAGATGAGCTGCAGGACGAATTAGCTCGAATGGAACCGGCCCCGACCCTTGACACTCTGGTCATGCAATGCTTGCACATTGATGCACATCTCCAATGGCGAAAGAACCGTCGTACCATCCAGGAGCAGCCATCTGTATCTGTACCGCAGTGCCCTGTGCTAACAGAGCCCCGGGTCACCCAACGTGTCGTGGCAATGGCCGAACAGCAATGGAGTTAGGAGCGGTCAGACCTCGCTTGACAGCCCAGGAGTAAACACAGAGATGCCAAGGGGGTTTGTGCTTGTATTGTGGGGGGGGGGGGGGGCAGGACATTTTGCTAGTTTTTGTCCTCTAAAGCGAGGTGGGTCACTCAAGCCTGTGCCTGAATCTCAGCGTGATCAGTCGAGAAATGGGGCAGGCCCAACCAAGGGAAACCCTAGGCTGGGCACATATCAATCACCCATCTGAATTAGTGGAGGTTGACTGTGGACCCCCTCGGCACCTGATTTTGGACACTCGGGTTTTCTTGGCTAACCAGTCGGAAGGGATTCCAGCGAATGCGCTGGTGGCCATGACGAACTTTATGGATCAGGTCTTTGTGGCCCATTTTGATGTCCCCTTGGTTCCGGTGGAACCTCCGATGAGAGTCAAGACTATTGATGGGTGGGAACTTATTGCAGGGCCCATTAAATTTGTCACCCAGCCTTTGCACCTAGTCATTGGAGAACATGAGGAGGCGATCCGCTTTTATGTCACTGCAGACCTCCATTTCCCATTAGTCCTTGGCATGGCTTGGCTTAGGATTCATGATCCTCAGGTGGCATGGTTGCAGAAAGCCATTTTTTTTCTGAGTCTGCAGTGCGTGGACCACTTCTGCCACACCTGTGCTGGCCAGGACATCACCACCTCTGCTGTCTCCATACCTCCTGAACTGATGGACTTCATGGATGTGTTCAGTGAGAAGGAGGCGGACCGGTTACCCCTGCATTGGCCCTATGATTGCCCAGTGGATCTTCTGCCCAAAGGCTAACATCTGAATGCCGTTTTGCAAGCTTGAAGTCCTATGATAGAGAGGGAAGCTCCACAGACTTGTCAGCTTCAGGGAGAGGAGATGCTGCCGTTCCACAGCCTCAGAGCCAATTAATTAATCAAGTAGATTGCCTCCCAGAATTGTGGAGACTCCTTCACTGGAGGTCTGCAAGAATAAACTGACTGGGAAGATATTAGATCTCCTTGCCTTTTAACTACTTTAAAAGTACTTTCCAGCTTTATGATTGTATGATTTTATGACACCCTAAAATAATGCAAAATATTAAATAGAGGCACATGTTTACCAACCACCAGATTGTATCTAATTACTGTCAATGAGAGCGATGACATAAATTTTGCATTCCTGCATATCTGGACCTGGATAGAGTACTTTCTGGGTTATCCTCTGCATAATGTATCCTGCTTATAGAACTGCTTCCTTGTTCGGTTGCACTGAGTATTCACCCTTATAAACTTTTGGACTTAGCCAGAGAGGTAGCAGTTAATTTGTGTTCTACAACTTCTGTTTTGTGATGGCTATGATTGGTGAGTTGTGTTTATATTTTGAAGGTTGCAATTGTAAATAATAGTTAAAAATACAAAATTCTATTGTAATTTGCTTCTATTTTTTATATTCCCACTTTGGGGTTATTTTTATCATGAAAAGCAGTTTAGCAATGTCACAAATAAAATATTTCATTAACATTTTGCATGCTCCTTACTTTGAACCCACTTAGATAATAAGTTGGTATTATAAAAATAACACAAACTAGAAATAGAAATTCTGTGTAATGATAACCAGGATTCTAAAATACAAAAAACATAATTCTACAATTAGATTTTTAAAAAATATATAATATAACTTAGAGGAAGACTCAGAAGTAATGCACAATATTGAAATTTTCTCCTGCTCTGTTCTGGAGGGAGGCGAGACATCATCTTTGACTTCTGAGATTTGAACTCTACAAATTTTGTCTCCCATCTTCATAGTCTTAAACATTATTTACTTTTGAAAATCTAAAAGATCCTAAATTAAATGCCATGGCAAATTGTACATTTGTTTCAGTTTTGTGGAGTTTATCTTATTTTTAAATGTTGTATTTGCCGGCGTATAAGATGACCCGGCGTATAAGACGATCCCCCCACCACCAGTAACTAATTATCCAATATTTACACAGTGTGCATGTTATTCTGTGTTGGTCAGCCAAACGATCCCAGCAGGGTCACCGGAAATGCCTTCCAGAAATCCCCGGGGCTGCAGCGGCAGGGTGGAGTGCCAGGGGCCGTGGGAGGAGCAGGAAGGTGAGCAGCCTTCACATGGCCCTGCCTGGGGCGACAGAAGCGACCCACGCTCTCGCTCCCCCCAGTCGCTGCAGCCTCGGGCGGAGCGAGGCGAGCGGGATTCGAACCTGATTCAGAGACGCGGGGAGACTTTTGGCGGAAGCGACGCAGAGGATCTGGGAAGCCAGAGGCACCTTCGCTGCATCCCACAAGCATCCGATAGCCGGCAGTGGATATACCGGCGTATAAGAAGACCCCCCCCACTTGGAGGCATGTTTTTCAGGGCAAAAAAGTTGTCTTATACACAGGCAAATATGGTACTTTAAAATTTATCAAGTGAGTCTAGTTGTATAGCAAGAACTGTGTGTTCAGACATGACACTTTACAGGAATAAATTAATTTTTTTCTCAGAGGAAGGGCAAAGGTTGCTTCAAAACAGCAACATGTTCAATAACACTAGCACAGCTGCTTTGGCTACTAATTTCAGTGAAGTTATAACAGATGAATGCATTCATCTAAGTAATTGCAAGGGAAGAAAATGTTAGGAACATGGCATGTTTAAAAATTGAGCTCTAATTAAGGGTTTTTTTTAATAAACAAATTCATTTTGTTATAGATTCTTTTTTTAAGAAAATAGAAAGTAGCTATTGAACAAGCAATTATAAGACTAATAAAGCCCTCTTCTCTTATTAGGGAATATCATTTCACAATCATATAGCAATCTATCTTACACCCCCAGTTGTCACAAGTAGCAAGCAGAAGTCCTTTGGAGATATACCATTCTTATTATAAATCCTTGCCATTTCTATTACAGTTGAAAAGGCTGTATTTATTTTAGGCTAGTTCCCACTTCAATTATTCAACAGCCTGTTGATAGTTTGTGGAGCATTCTGCCTACAAGGATTATACCAACCTAAAATTGACTCCATACCTTTGTGCCTCTATAACAAGGGTCTTCCAACTTGGCAAATTTAAGACTTGTGGGCTTCAACTCACAGAATTCCTGAGCTAACTTGCCTGGAGGAGAAATTCTGGGAGTTGAAGTCCACAAGTCTTAAAGCTGTCAAGTTTGAAGACCCCTGCTCTATAATTTCTCATTCAATTATGAGTCTGTAAAAAGTGGAATGAATATAGCATATCCTCAAGAAAGTGTCAATTTCAGTAAGCACCTCTTGCTTTGATAGTGAAGCACTTGGCTAGTATTGGTGTGGGTTGTATTGATAAACCTGTGTGTCTAATTGCTGAGAAAATGACAGTTCATACTAACTGTTTCACTACCTAAATAACAAACTAATCCCCAACAAGGGAAGTTGTATTAAAATATTACTCAGATGAGTACAAACATGTTGTAGTAACCTAGAATGCCAAAGAAAATAATCAGGCCACCTGTATTGAATCATCCAATACAATGTAAGTCCATGCAATTTTGTACTGGACAAAATCATCAATGCTGCAAAATAAACTAACTGCTTTAGAAACTGTTCATATTAAGTTTCTGAAAGACATACTTTGTGTCCCTCATTCAACTTCAAATGCTATTGATCAGAAAGAACTTGACTGCATTTCTATAAGGAGCTGCCTGAGAATTTGCAGTCTTGAAGGCTTTTCTTGAAACTAATGTTTTGGGATGACCCTTTGATTCTCAGATAATGGAGAAAGAAAGAGGACCACGTCATGCCTCTCACTCTCTGCATTCTATCCAGAAGCATACCACAATTGCTACTGGGAGATTATAAAAAAAAAACTAAGGATAAAGAAAGACACCAGGTCTGACATAAGTGTTCTGCCTGGGCCTGAAACTCAACTGAAATTTATAATTTATATTTAATATAATTTTTAATATAAAAATGGCCTGGTGGTCATATGGGTAGATGGGCGTGGCCAAGCAACTTCTTTGCCCTTGTTGTTCTCTCTCTCTTTCTCATTTCTCTCTCTCTCTCTCTCAGTCCCCGGGAGTAGGGGAGGGAAAGGTGCTGGGAATCTGACATGGTTGGTCATCTTGACTTTGATGTGGAAGACAAGCTGAAAAAGCAAAATAAGGCAGAAAAGGCTCCAGGTTGTTTTGAGCGCCCCCTTAGCCGTCTGGGGAGTGAAGAGAGGAGGAAATTCCTAAGGAACTGGCCCCCGTGGGGCGAGCTTCATTGATTCCGCCAGCACTTGCAGAAGCAGCCAACTCATGCCGCAGAGTTGCAGAAGGGAGAAACTCTTGGAGAAAAGTTCGTCAAAAGTGGCAGTCCTTCACATGCACCCCTCCCCCCTTCCCAAATCCTGAAGATTGCCAGGTTAGAGAAAGGCCCAGGAAAAAGGGCGATGGAGGCTTTTCTCTCCTGGATTGCAATCTTTGGCACGTCGGGGTGTCAACTTTGCAGGGCTTTTTGCTTTGTTCTCTCTCACTCTCTCCCCCGCTGCTGGTACCACCCCTGTTGCCAACATGGGTGAGACCGGGCAGGCGTGAGCAGTGCCAACCAGGGGTGAACAAGTTTTATTCAGTTTTCACATTTTAACATCTCTTTTTAGTGAACAGCATGATTACAGGTTTCACATATACATACAAATATGACCAAAGTTACATATTCAATTTTTGTATTTAATTTCTTATCTTAACAATGCTTTTATACATTTTCTATTTTATTATATTATTCCAAATGCTTATCTCATTATTTAATTCACTTATGTTAGCTTCATAACAGTACTTTTAACTGTCACATTTGTATATTTCATCTTAAATTCTGATTAAAAACACTCCTTCTATAAACTGGTTTCCCCCCTAAAATATCAGTTTAAGTGTGCCACCTCTAAGTTACATATTCATTAATTATCTCCTCTTTCAAATCCCATTAAACATTTAACATTTTATTACCTAAAACATTAAAATTAATCATCCCTTTAAAACTACATAGCATATAAAAATCAGAATCTGCATTGTTTTCCCCCCTTTTTAATTTCATAAGATTTATTTACAATTTCAAAAAAAGGACATATTAATCTACTCGTTTAATCCTAAACCCTGATGCTAATTCCATTTCAGCTCTCGTCCTATATTGTTTCATTTATTTCAATATATTTAATACACGTATTCCATTAATTATTCCATTCATATTTAGACAAAAAAGCCTGCATTCCAGTCCTAGAAATATTTCAATATATTTAATAAACATATTCTATTATTTGTCACAGTTATCTCTATGCATACAGGAAAAGAGCATTAGATTCCATTATCAAGAAATAACAGTTCTGTTTTCCATCTTATCAATCTATATGTCCCTATTTTATAACTATAAATTTATTTGTTACCCCACAGCACCTTGCAGAATCCCCTCTCTAAATATTAATCAACCATTATCTCTTATGTCTAATTAAACATTTTTCCCATTTTTTTTACAATTCCCATGTTTCTTTGTTTCCAAAATTCCTGTTTCTTATCCCTTCTTTCCCCTTGTATTTTCCCCTTTATTCTTTCACTCCAGTTTTTATCCCCCTCTCTATTTATAGCTTTATTCCACCCTTTGAATTTCTGCTGATTCTTTTTCACTTTTTCAATTTTCTGGATATTCCCCTCTTTATTTAACTTCTTAAATCTCCTACATTTATTCCCAACTCTTTTCCTCTTTCTTTCCAGTTTTTTTTGTTCTCAATGATAATTAAAGATGGCCCTTTCTATGATTTGTTCCACCTCCTCTTCTGTCTTTTGTCTTTGTTGTTCATATTCTGCAATTGCATTTTCCATAAATTTTAAAGCAAAGCCCAACGATTCACCTCACTCTTGTAATATTTCTTTCATGCTTCTAAGTTCCATTTTTTTAAAACAAATTTTATTGATTTTCAAAAACAAACACAAACAAACAAAACATAAAACGTAAAAACATAAAAGATCTTTTTTGAAAGCAGCTAGATCCCGGGTTACATCTCTTCGTACAGACACAAATGCAAATTCATGCTCATTTTATATACCATTCCATATCTTATTGCCATTATACATTTTCTATATAGCTTCTCCCCTCTTTTAACTTTCTTAGTTTTATTTTATTTATCTCATCTCAGTTCAAATCATTATACTTATATTCTTTGTCTGTCCTGTTTCCAATTGTCTATTATCTTTTCTCATTAAACAAAATTTCTTCTGTATTCACTGATTGGAGTATGACGCCTTTATCTCTTTCCCCTAAATTTATAACACCTAGTATATAATACATAACTTCCATTTGGATTCTGCTTAGTACATTCTAAAGTTACACACTATATTTTAAAAAGAGAAAAAATTATAAATATATAATATAATTAAAACAACAATTCATGCCAATTCAAATCTATCATTAATATTAATATTCATTTAAATCTTAAACATTTTACACATTACTTTCCAAATAACTATCATACTTCTATGGGACCACTTATAAACTTTCATTAAAATGTTCCCATTCCTTCTTAATTCAGTTCTCTCATTTATTTCATTTCCTTTCTTTTGTTCACAAAAGTTTCACTGAATTACACTGAATATTTTATCCCACTTTATAATCACATGTTGTTTCCAATTTTCTAACATTATTTCTAATACAAATATAACAATACAATCTTATGTACCTTTGCAGAATCACTTTTTCGGTTAAGTTTTTACCCATTATCTCTAAATAAGTCCTGTTTATTTACATCTTGCTCCACACCTTTGAAGTTTCTCTTCCCTTCCTTCCTCCCTTGCTTCTTCTCTCGCCCTTTTTACCCCCCTTGTCTCTCCACCTCCATTTCCCTCTTTTGTATTCCCCTTTTCTGTTGCTTTCTAACATTATATCCACTTTTCACCTTATTTTTCCCTTTTTTGGTTGTTTTTTTAGATCTTAAAGTCTCCATTTTCTTTCCCTCCTTTCCCCTTTCTTCCCCAAGTAAAGTTACTTGTCCATTAAAGATGGCTTCTTCTTTGTCCCAATCCTCTTGTTGCGCAGTTCTTTCTTGTAGTTTCTCGTAGGTACAGATCGCCATTTCTACGAATTGAAAAAGAGAGCCAAGAGAGTCCTTCCCTTCTTGTTCCTCTTTGTATTTTTTAAATTCAATTTTCAGTTCATCCACAAGAGATGCCATTGTAAAAAATTTTTTTTTTTCAAACAACCACCCAAGTGTTTTTAGTCATTCAAATATAATTTCCAAAAGTTCCAAAGTCACCAAGCAATCCAGATACACACAAGCTGTTTCTTTTGACACTTTCTTCTTTTTTCACTTTCTCTTCCTGGGGTTACTGTTTAGTTACAAAATTCCAGTTATAAAGTATCTTTTAGAAGTCTTGTTAGGATTAAACAGATTCTTTTAAATTCTAGGCAGTCTCCTCCTTCCAAATCCTACTCTTATTCTTTTCCTCTCCCTTCCCACTTACAGCAAGAAAACTTTTTTGTTTTTTAGTGTTCAGAAATCCTTATTATCCCCTTTTAATTAATTATTTAATTAATACATTTAATTATCCAGTTTAATTACCTATTGATGCCAAAGCGGGTTTTTCCGATTTCTCATTCATTTCTGTTCGCTGTCAACGTTAGGAAGGAGAGTGGAAAAGAAAAACTTTCCCTTTTCACTTTCATTCGCTGCTTCTGAATCTTCCTTGGGAATGATGTATCTTTTTTAGAAATTTAAATTACAGGATACCTTGGTTGTTGCATCTTATCCCGGTCAGCCAAAACTTTCACTTCTTAACTTCCTCCTGCACTTTCTGCTGGGTGCTTCTTTGAGGCGGCCATTTCTGAACACTGCTCTTACCACCTTCAGAAAAGGGAGTTTAGCCAGCTGAGGAGGAGAGATGCGAGTCCCTTCGACCCTGCCAGGTCTCCACCTCTACAGGGTGGCTTAGCCCCGAAGCCGGCTGGCTCGGGGCACTCCAGCGGCAAGCGCAGGCAGAAACCACACATGATCGCGGATTCCTGTCTGCCGCCGAAGCGCTGCAAACCAGAACCCCCGTATTTCACTTCTAAGTTCCATTTTTAATTCCAGAAGGAGTAGGAAGTTTATTGAATAGTCATAAGACCTTATCAGTAATATAACATAAATATATAACAAGACAAAATACAGATAAGTTAGATATATAAGAATACAGTAATAAAAACATAAGTGGAAAACCAGGGAGTCAGAAATCAGAGAACAGATCACCCTTGCAGGATACACCAATTTGTTCAATATATTACATTCTTAGGATCACTGCCTTGATTATAAACTTGGCAGTCCTACGAACAATGTGTACATTAGAGGCCCGGAGGAAATATAACAATCTGTGGTTTTATTCCCAATGGGCTGTTCTTTCCAGTAGAAATGATAAATATTTAAGCCTAATGGGGGCATATATTTGGCAGTTGAACAAGATGTGGGAAATATCTTCAATGGCAGATGAACCACATAAGCAGGTTCTCTCGTGGTATGGTACATGGTGGAAGCACCCATGTCTGGACATGGAATCCAGTAACTCAAATCTGGCTCTGGTATAGGCTCTTCTCTGTAATTGTGGCATACCCATTGAAAGGTATTTTTCAGGTTGGAAGATGTTTTTATTCTTAGCCAACCATCTTATAGGTCTGTTTTTTGCTAATAATTCCAAGTCAGTCTGGGCACTAATATCCAAGACTCTCCGTTTAAAAATTTCCTTTGCCTGGGAAACCCTTGTCAATAAATATTGGGTAGAGAACCCATGTCTTAAGATGGCTCTGTGGAGTTGACTGGCCCAGGAGTTAAATTGGAACTTATTTAACTGTTCAGTTAGTCATAATTTGGGAAATCTATCCGAATCCATTGATTGTATCTTTAGCCAGTATGTAAATGTTTTAATTATTAAGTGGCTATGTAAGGAATGGATACCCAATTCCGCTCTGACTGCTGAAGCAGAAGTGTTCTTATCAGTACCTAATAAGTGTCTTAAAAAGCGGGTCTGTGTTTGTTCAAATGGGGAGGCTTTATTTAAACCCCACAGTTCTGCACCATATGTCAGCATTGGAACTATTTTTGCCGTAAATACTTTCAACATAGGGGTCAAAGTGCCTGTGTAATTATGGTTAAATAATTTATATAACCTTTTGATGCTTATCTCAGCTCTTAATGCACTATTTTTAAAGTGATTAAACCAAAATCCTGTATTAGTAAAGACCACTCCTAAGTAGGTGTAAGAATTTATTTGTTTGATTAATCTGCCCATTAATTTGTTTGATTAATCTCCCCATTAATCTGCCAATTATATTTCCTACTTTTTGTGCTGAAAACCAACACTTTGGATTTGCTTTTATTAATATTTAAGAAATTCAAAGTACAATAGGTATTCAACTTATGCAACAGTCTCCTCAGGTCTATTTGTGAATGAGCCATTAATACTATGTCATCAGCATATAAAAGGGTATCAATAAATTTATCAAGAATCTTTGACATATGCAAATCTACTGCATGCAGGAATCCTGGTAAATCATTGACAAAGAGATTGAAAACCATTGGGGCTAAAATGCAGCCCTGTCTTACGCCAATATTGGTAGGTATGCTCTTAGACAGGGCTCCATTTACGCCAGTATGGATTTTCACATGGGTGTTTGAGTAAAAGGCCCTAACCAGACAAAGGAGTCTGGGCTCCATGCTCAGGTCTGCCAGTTTCCTTCACAAGATATTTCTGTTTAACGAATCAAAAGCCGTACTTAGATCAATAAATGCGGTGAATAATTTCTTACCCATTTTTAAATACCTTGTTATCAAATGATATAATGTGAAACAATTATCTATGCTAGATCGCTCTGGTCTAAAGCCTGCTTGTTCCTCTGCCAAAAGATTATTCTCCATAACCCAGATTTCAATTTTGCTCAACAAATGCTTTGCATACATTTTAGCAATAATTCCAATTAGGCTTATTGGTCTGTAATTATTTGGATTGCCTCTATCTCCTTTTTTATGTAAGGGAATAATAATGGCCACTTCCCAACCCACAGGTATGCAGCCAGTATTGTTTAGAAAGGTAAATAACCCTGCTAACAAAGGCGCCCACCAGTCCATATAAGTTTTAAATAATTTCGGGGGCAAAAAATCTTCACCAGGTGCCTTATTAGCTTTTAATGATCAAATAATGGATTTAATTTCTGAAACAGAAACAAGGGGCCAGATAGGGAGATTTTCTAAAGTTAATAAATCATTGCTTTGGGTATGCATAGAGTCCTGATTAGGTTTAAAAAGAAGATTAGAATAAAAATTCTCCCAGGTTGAAGCAGGAATGGGGATATCAAAATAAAATTTACATTCCTTCAATATACCTGAGACAGCATTCCAAAAGAAAGCTGAATTTGACCCTTTTGCCCAAATTTCCAAGTCTGACCATAATTTAGTTCTAAAGGAAGCCTTCTTTGATGCTATCAATTTCTTATAATCACGCCTATTTTCAACATGTTGCTATAGTTTTTTGGATGAGACATCGCTGAACCCTACGCATTGCAGCTCTCAAATTCTTTCTACTGTGCAAACAGTCAGAATCAAACCAGCTAACTCCAACTTGTTGGCGGTTTCTTATCAAAAGTTTGACAGTAAGAAATTTCTTCAATGAATGACATAGATCATCATAATGGGCCATAATATTATCTGAGCCTGAAGATGAATGAGAAATTAAGCTTCTCCAGATCTGAGGTTGTGCAGAATCCAAAAAAATAGATAATGCTGCAGTATCAACTTTGGCCCATTTGAGTTTTCTATCCTGTCTCACTTCCAGGTTTGCAAAAAACCTTTTTCCACAAGATGAGTTTCTCCGTATATCTGAACTGCCTTGAAATAAAACTGAAATTGGTTGATGATCACTACCTTTCCTCACATGGACTTGTATATCTGCGAACCTCTCAAGCTTATCCCTTGAAACACATATATAATCTAGAATACTACTGGAGTTATTGGGTGATAAGTAAAAGGGTATATAAAACCATAGTCCTTACCTCTTATAATATAGAGATTACAGTTATAAATCATAGAAACCAATTGTGTACCTGCAATATTTATTTTGTAATCACTGGAATGCCAGGGAGGAATAGACAGTAAATAATCCTCAGGAGAAATAACACCAGAATAAACAAAGTTATGTAAAGATGCCCCTACCCTGGCATTAAAATCTCCTGCCAAAACTATAGTAACATTAGGATATTGGGCATTTAATTTTATAACTGTCTCTTCCAAATTTGCCCAGATATTAGGTGTATTTTATATATATATATATATATGGATCTTTGGTTATTCGGGTTTTCTGTTCAGGTGGGGGCTTGGTTGTGCTCAGGTTAATCTTAGTTGCTGGGGGATTTGAACAGAACACGCCTCCAGCCAATCAGAACACAGCCAACCCCCCAACCAATCAGAACACAGCCAAACCTCCAACCAATCAGAACACATCCCCACCCAATCAGAACACAGCCAAGCCCCCACCCAATGAAGTTACACCCCCACTAGCAGTTAAAAGGAAGAAGCAGCTGCAAGCACACATCACTCTGAAAAGCACAGAGCTGAAGACCAAGCCTGAAGATGATGAATGAGACTTCATCAAAACGTTGCCTAGATACTTCCAATCTTACGCGAGAGAAAACCCAAATAACCAAAGATCCACATACAAATACCCACGAGAACCTCAGAAAACAAATATATATATATATATATGTCTGGCATTCAGCTTTGTTCGGGTATTTTCCCACGTGGTGCTTTTAAAGTTGTAGCAACGTTTCAGCAGAATCTCATCTGCCATGATCAGGCTTCTGTATAGTGTTCATCTGTGAGTTAGACTTTTACAGTGGTTTCAGATTTAAATTTGGGGCAGCCTATTGCTGTGACAGAATGGTTTTTTCTTCATCCTGATTGGTTGAGAGTCTTGGTCTGTGTTTATTGGTCTTGGAGTTTGCTGTGTTCTAATTCTAATATCTTCTGTCTGTTTTTTTGGCTCTTTTTGTATCTTGATTAGCTGGCAACATTGTGTTACTTTATTGGAGGCCTTTAGTGCAGCTTGGCTTTGGGTAAATGGACGGTTATCATTAGTTAGGAAGCTGGGTTTCATCTGGGTTTCATCTGGGTGCCTGGTTGGGGTGTGTTTGAGATGGAGGTATCAGGGGGGATCTGTTTGTGCCCAGGTGTTTGCCTGGCTTGTGGTGTGGAGATTTTTTTGTTTGTGAGTGCAGGCTTCCAAATGATTGACAGCCTGGTGGAATCATCTCTTCTGTTCATGCTTTCTGGTCTTTTTTCAATCTCTATGGCTTCTCTGATGATTCTGTGGCTGGGATTTTCTATAGTGGCTAGGGTTTTGCTGCCATTGAAGGTCATAACATCAACTTCAATTCTTCCATAGAAGAATTAAATGAGAAGCAGAAGCATCACCAAAACTGAGCTTCTGGGCTTGCCAGCCCAATTCTGCTTTGGCTAAAATTGACAAGCCTCTAGAGGACCTTCCTTTAGTCTTAAATTTAACTGCAGGAATAGACCACGAATCAAAGCCAGGCAGATGGGTCTGTTCTTCATCCCTGGTCAGCCAGGTCTCCTGAAGGACTATAAGATCAAAGTTTATCAGGAAATCCTCCAAGTCACCATCCATGGCTCTGGCTCTCTAGCCAGCAATATTCCAGGACAATAGGTGAAAATAATCTACTTGCTTGTCATTTGTCCTTATAGGGAGGGAATTAATGTGAGCATTGGGATGGACACTAACATTTTCAAGTCATTCCACAGGAGTAATATTATCCAAGATTCCCTCAGAGTCAAAAACGATGCACTGGTTTGTTAGGTGTTTGCCTTCACTACTGCCAAATTGGTAAACAGACTCCAAATGCTTCTGAGGGTCAACAACCTGTTGCAAAAGTATCATTGTAGGTTGGCCCAGTGGGATAGTGTCCGAGACCAAAGGGAGTAGCAACGAGCAGGTGGGAACCTCCTTATGACGCAGTTCAACACTTACTCCAAGGTCATCTTCTATTTGTTGTTCTAGTTGTTGTTCCAAGAGTAATTGAGCAACCATCCTTTCTTCTCACCTCTATACTTCTTTTACAGAGTTATTATTTGCAGCATCTATATGAAGAGGAATTTCATCAGAATTCTCAAGAGCATTAATAACATCTGCAACCGGAATAGCAAATTCTATGGAAGGTTCTGCAGCTTTACGTGTGACTTCTAAAAGATCCTTCAGGTCGTCTAATCTTTTAATGATGCCCGCTTGTTCTAGCTCTGGCAAAGTACAAAAGGAATTGATCAGGCTTGACTCCAGTATCTCAGTACGCTGCCGGATAGGAGGTTGATTTTTCAAGTTGCCACTTCTCAAGGGTGCATCACCAAAACTGAGCTACTGGGCTTGCCAGCCCAATTCTCCCCTGATAACATCCTTAGAATTAACAGCTTTAAAATCGTTGCAATTAGGCTTGCGGAAAGCAGTGCTCTTCTTGCCAATGAGTTATTAAAGGACTAATACCCTCCTTAGTAAACACGTGAGTAGAAAAAATTCCAAATTCACTAAGGAAGGTGTTAAGTTCTGCGCATGGGCACAAGGAATGGAGACGAGGCAGTGAACAGTGAACTTCAACTCTTTATTAATCATTCTGAACAGAGCAAAAACCCTAGGGCAGCAGCAGCCCTTTTATAGGGCAGGCTGCTGACCTATTAGCCAATGAGAACTTGAAAGTGTTAAACCCTTGAACCAATGAGAGTGGCTCGTTAACAGCCAATCAGATTCCCTAGAATGGACCAATCCGATATCACTATTATCGGCCAACCAGAAGAGCAAGATTAGAATCCTGCTTTTTCTTAAGGTTTGTTAAAACTTTATTTAAGCACTTTATTAGTTCATAACACCCCTTCCCCCTGGGTTCCGTTTGAGGGGTGCAGTGACGTAATCCCTAAGATATGTAGGTTGTTTTAACTGTCTATTGGATTTGCGCTGTCCCACCGGTTCCTGTCTGTCGTCTGGTTTCGGCGAGACGTTTTTGGACATATCTGGTACAGGCGGTTCCGCCTCCTCACTGGACGACTCGGTGCCGCTAATGCTGTCATTGTTGTCCTCCGATCTTTGCGGGCTCGCCTCCATTGAGGTATTCCTCTGTAACAAAAAGAGTCCCCTCTCTGATTCTTCTTCATTTATCGCGCCCGATTGCTGACTTCCTTCGCTTCTGCTTTCCACCATCTCGAATTCGGTTTCTTCGACATCCCCTTCCCCCTCAGTTTGGGAGTCACAGGAGTTGCGGGAACTGGGTTGTAGCCTAGAGCGAAGCTGATCTATATGGCGTTTCCATATTTTACCATCGCAGGTTTGCACACGGTACGATCTGGGCCCGATGGTTTGAATTACGGTTGCTTCGACCCATAATGGTTCGCCGGGGAGGTTTTTGGTGAAAACTAAGTCACCTACCTTGAACTCGTGGCATTTTCCGGTAGATCCACAGGGTTTCTCTGGCTCGTAGGACGGTCTTGTTGGTAACGCTATGTGGAGTGATGTGTTGGAGTAGGAGCATTCTGTTTATTTTGTCGTCAATGTCCCCATAGTCCATTTTGTGGAGAGTTTTTTTGACAAATTGTACCATGCGCTCGGCCCTGCCGTTAGCTGCAGGGTGCACTGGCGAAGTTAGCGCATGGCGGATGCCCCGATATGCTAAGTATTGTTAAAATGCCAGGGCGGTGAACTGGGGTCTGTTGTTGGAGACCAAAACGTCTGGCAGCCCGTGCGTTGCGAATAGCCTGTTCAATTTTCGGATGACGGACTCCGTTGTAGCATTCTTCATTTTGTGGATCTCGAGCCAGTTGGAATAGGCATCCACTGTTAGGAGGAACGTATGTCCTTTAGTAGGTCCCGCAAAATCAACGTGGATGCGGGACCATGGCCCCCAGGGGGTTTCCCATTCTGTTGGAGTTGCTCTAGGTGGGGCACTGCTGACTTCTTGGCACTTTAAACAAGTCTTTACCCAGGCTTCGATCTGTTTGTCGATGCCCAGCCACCACGCATAGCTTCGTGCGAGCGCTTTCATACGCACGATGCAGGGGTGACCGTCATACAATGTTTTCAATACTGCTTGTTGTAACCGCTCGGGGACGACGACTCTATCTCCCCATAGGATGTAGCCTTTTTGCGAAAAAAGTTCTGTTTGCCGGTTTCTGAAAGGGGTGAAGTCGTCAGGGGTTTGTTCTATTGGCCATCCTCACTCGACCCAGCTAAGAACTCGTGCCAAGACAGGATCTCATTTTGTTTCGATTGCAATGTCTCTGGCTGTTAGCGGTGGTGAATGTAGCATTTCAATCTGGAGTGTCTTAAGGGTTGGAGCTGGGTCGTCGACGGTTTCCGGAAGTGGGCACAGTTCAATGCATCAGCGTGGGGAATGGCTTTCCCCGGGCAGTGTTGTAATTTATAGTTGTACGCAGCTAAAAACTCCAACCAGCGAGTCATTCTAGGTGACTATATATAGGGGGTTGGCTTGTCTTCCACTATAATCCCTAGCAAAGGTTTGTGGTCGGTAACAATAGTAAAAACTCGTCCATACACATATTCATGAAACTGTTTCACAGCAGATACAACAGCAAGACCCTCTTTGTCAATCTGGCTATAGTTACGTTCAGCCTTTGATAGGGTCCTTGAAAAATAGGCAATAGGGACCTCACTACCATTTGGTAACACATGACTCAAAATGGCTCCTACTCCAAATGGTAATGCGTCACATGTAATTGTTAAAGGCAGAGTCTCGTTATACTGCATTAAAACAGCATCTGAGGTTAGTAAGTTTTTCACTTGTCAGAATGCGTGCTCCTCGCGGTGTCCTCAGACCCAGGTTGCTTTTTTGTCAAGAAGTCTATGTAGGGGCTCAGCTACGGTCGCTTTCTGGGGCAAGAAGATATTGTAACAGTTAATGAGCCTCAGGAAAGCTTGGAGATCAGTCCTATTTCTGGGTCTTGGGGCATTTTTGATTGCCCCTAGTTTGCTATTAGTGGGGTGAATGCCTTGTTTATCGATTAGGTACCCCAGGAACTCTATTTTATCTGTACACAGTTGACATTTATTTTTTTTAACCTTAAGGCCAGAGTCTTTAAATTTCTGGAGGACCATTTTAAGATGCTTTTCTAGTATTTCTCTATTCGGGGCAGCAATTAAAACATCATCAAAGTACGGCATGACCCCCTTGATCCTTTGCAAGAGTCTCTCCATCAGACTTTGAAAAATCCCTGGGGCCACGCTCACTCCGAATTGGAGTCGGTTGCACTTAAAGGCGCCTTGGTGCATAACGATCATCTGTGCCTCTGCGGTTTTTTAATCTACAGGCAGTTGTTGGTATGCCTGCGCTAAATCCAATTTAGCGAAGACTTTCCCCCCCCCCCAGGGAATGGAGAAATGTTGTACCACCGGCACCGGGTAAGCGTTCTGTTGAAGGGCGTGATTAAGGGTGGCCCGGTAGTCCCCACAAATCCTTAACGATCCATCCAGTTTGATGGGTGTTACAATTGGGGTTTCCCAACGAGCATGGTCAGTTGGTTCTAAAACACCCTGGGCTATTAATTTATTGAGCTGCTCGTCAATTTTTGGTTTAAGGGCAAAAGGTACCCGACGAGGCTTAAGGCGGATGGGGACTACTTCAAGGTTAAGGTTAAATGATATCAGGGTCCCCTTGTACTCACCTAGTTTGTCTGCAAAAATGTCCTGGAATTCCTGGACGATGGCCTCCTTCCAGTCGTCACTTCTGGTTTGGTGAATGCCGGCTATCTCGATCCTGAGTGGGGCGAACCATTGAAGGCCTAACAAGCTAGGCCGGTCACGGTCGATGACGGTCAGTGGTAATAATGCAGTACGATTTTTGAATGATACTTGGACTTGGCTGGATCCAACGACCGGAATTCAGTTCCCCTGATAATCTTTGAATATGATTCTTTGGGCTCTGAGGTCCTGACGCCGGACGGCAGGGATTAATTGTTTAAGAGTCTTCCAAGAAACCATTGAGAGAGACAATCCTAAATCGACTTCCATTACGCAAGGCTGGTTTTCGATGGCGACCTTCACTCAGATCTTCTTTGCATCTAGCGATGAGGCGTGACCGATTGTAATGGTTTGGTGTGCCTCTTCTCTTCTCGATAAAATGGCCAGTGTTTTATTTCTGTAGGAGTGGTTGTTCCATTGGTGGTTCAAATGTTCCCGACTCACAGGGCGATTCCCTGTGGTCTGGCGGTAGTTGTTTCCCCTCTGAAATGGGCTGGATCCTTGCTTGCTTCTACAGATCTTCCTGATGTGGCCTCTTTTCCCATAGGAATGGCAGAGCACGTCGAGGAATTTGCAGTCTGATTGCGGATGGTTTGCCCCACAACCCGTGCATTGGTACGGTAGTCTTTGATTCCACTGATGGCGTTGGTCACGTTCAGACCGGAGCCGGTTGACCTCCTCCTCATCACTTTCTGATGGCGATTCGAGTTCCTCATGGTGGGTCGCTGTTGTGTGCCTCTCTAAGCAAGGTGAGGTATCTCTAGCAAGTTGACGGAGTGATGCATTGGTGTGGCGCATTCGGGCGGCCAACTTCCTGGTTGCTTCTGCTGCAGTAGCGCCCTTGATAACATCAGCAAGTTCGATGTCCCCTTTGGCCATGATCTTGCTCTGCGTAGTGTGGTCATCTAATCCCAGAATTATTCGGTCTCTCAGAGCTTCTTCGACATCTGTAAACCCACAGAGGCCTCCCAGGTTCCGGAGATCCGTGATGAAATCTGCAACACTCTCTCCTTTCCGCTTGTCCCTCTGGTAAAATTCATGTCTTCGGACAAGCGTTGGTATGGCGGGTGCAGAGTGGGCCCGTAGAAGGGGCGCGAGGACGTCCCAGTCCATGGTTTTCACCTCAGCCAGTTTCGCTAGTGCCTTGGCCATCTTAAAGACGGCAGGCCCGCAATGGGTCAGGAACACTGCTCGCTTTTTCCCCATAGTGGCATCCTTCAAGTTGTTGGTCTCCAGAAACATCTGGAACTGGTCTATGTACGAGTCCCAGTCTTCTTGTGCCGGGTCAAATGGAGCGGGTGGTATGGCGCCGCCGGACGTGGTTTCCGTTGTCGATGTGCCTTCAGCCACATGCTCTGTTTGGTACTCTGTAGTGTTCAGTCAGCTCTGATGTCTCCGCATCCCATCCTCATCGCCAGTGTTAAGTTCTGCGCATGGGCGCAAGGAACGGAGACGAGGCAGTGAACAGTGAACTTCAACTCTTTATTAATCATTCTGAACAGAGCAAAAACTGTAGGGCAGCAGCAGCCCTTTTATAGGGCAGGCTGCTGACCTATTAGCCAATGAGAACTTGGAAGTGTTAAACCCTTGAACCAATGAGAGTGGCTCGTTAACAGCCAATCAGATTTCCTAGAACGGACCAATCCGATATCGCTATTATTGGTCAATCAGAAGAGCAGGATTAGAACCCTGCTTTTTCTTAAGGTTTGTTAAAACTTTATTTAAGCGCTTTATTCGTTCATAACAGAAGGAATTCATTTTAAATAGCATACTGGCTATAGTGGGTTGTTTAAAAGTCAACAAAATACGTTTAAAAGCCCCTCTGGAGGGAAGCCATTCCACCCTCTGCAAATCCACCAGCTGCCTTTCACAGTGAAGAAGCTGGCTAAGGGAAAGAATAAGCGCATTTCTAAATCCCCGCTTCCCTTTATTTGTTTGGTTATTTAAAATTTGTAAGGGAATCTGATGCCGCTGTAGATAACAGTTAAAATTTGTGTGCTTTTTTATCCAAGACTTCTTGGGAGAGAGAACCTTGCTTAGCATGCACTTCTAGGTGAGGGAGTAGATCACATGGCAAGGTTTTGTACTTTTAGTGAAACCCAAATTAGCATCCATCTTTGGATCAGCAAACTTTACAATTGACTCTTTTAATGAGTCCACTTTATTGTTGACGTCAGTAAAAAGCTCAAAAGTAGTCAGCACTGTCTGTGCCGTCAACATGCATTGCCTAGATATAAAACCAAAAAAGTTTTTATTTTGTAATTCCCCATACTCTTGTTGCAATAAACCCTCAGCAGCAACACCAACAGCTGATGTTTGAAAGAGGGAAGACTCCCCTGATAAAGAAGCAGAAATGTCTGGAAGCTGTGAGCTCTCTACCTCAGCTTGTAAGTCCCATTCCAGTGGATCGTATCTGTTAGAAAGGCTAATAAGTGAGGATGATAATTTATTCCTTACGACTGTTGACTGAATATCATTTAAAAAGTCATCCATTTTAAGTTGTTTGGTAGGGTTGCATACGGACTATGTAGCTAAAAGAGGACACTCCCTCTTCTTCCATTTCCCATTATTCATGGTAGAGAAAAAGGCAAATTTATGGTTGTAGTTAGAACTGCTTTTCTCCTTGCCAAGTATCACCTCTCTCAAGGCTCTCGGCTCCTCTGGGGACTCCACGCCATGGCGTCTTCCAATCAACCAATCCTAATTCCAGAGGAGATATCACCATTTTACAACTCCCTAGTTAGCAATTTAATCCAAATAGTGTATTTGAAGTTAATTTCCAACAGTCAGCTTTTATTTTCTTCCTCTTGAGTTTTGGTCCTCAGCTAATCCAATGTCAAATCCATGCCAGAATCAACAATTAATCCAAGGGCAGAATGTTCCTGTTTCTTTCTTTGTTTAAATTTTTCAATTTTTCAAAGTTCTTGCTTTATTGTATCAATTTACTTTATTGTATCAAGAAACAGAGTCTTTTAAAAGAA
Organism: Hydrophis major; assembly: GCA_033807585.1. Lineage (NCBI taxonomy): Eukaryota > Metazoa > Chordata > Lepidosauria > Squamata > Elapidae > Hydrophis > Hydrophis major. The sequence continues at coordinate 96,655,791 of CM066343.1, read as the reverse complement.
GTTAGATTTAAATTAGGTGGCACTCTTTGTTATAACAGATCTTCACCCCCTCTTTTTTTTTCAATTATTCAGTGCTTTTTGAATCACAGTCTTCCAAACAGATCAAATCCAATTGGTATAAATTTTCTCTTTAACAATCTATAGTTCAGCTTTATTAGTGCCTATATAGAATCAGAATATACTTATCCAAATTGATTAGATAATTCCTTCTTCCAGTTTCTACCTTTCTCGGTTCAAAGCCCCACTGCTATCAAAAGCAATTCACAACTTTTTTTCTCTCTCTTTGCCGCTTTCAATCCTTTCTTAAAAATTATTTGAAATGTTAATCTTGCGGGTACCTTCCATTTAATTATATCATCCTGTTCCTCTTTCTGTTCGTGTCTTTCTCTCTCATGTGTAATCTTATTCCAGCTTAATCTTCCCCTTCAGGTGGCCATTTTAGACCACTGCTTCAGGCATCTTCACGAGGGAGCAATTGCCAAGCCAGGGAGGGAATTTACAACTCCCTTCTACCCAGCTGATGGTCTCCCCTTCCTCTGCCCCTACAAAGTGGCTTCTGCCCCAAATCTGATCGATCAGGGCTCTCTGATGCCAAAGCACGGACCAAACCATGCACAGTTACGGTCAGTGGTCCATCTTTGGGGAAGTTCAAAACCAGAAGCCAACAGGGGTGATTGTTCAGAACATACCTACCACCTGGTGCGAGGTAGTCAAATTTCACCACTGCTTTGGAGGCTTCAAATGAGGGGAGTGAAGGAGGAGGGAGACTTATAAACATGATTTTGATTATAAGTCTGCCCAATTCCCTCATTTGAATGCTGCCCCAGGCCGTCTGGGAACCAATTTGGAGCCCAGTGAGCCCTGCTCTCCCAGCCTTTGAAATCCTCTCCCAGCCTTCAAAAATGGTTTCAAAGGCAGCAAGGAAGCTGCAGTGGGCCACGTTTGAATGTTGCTCCTTTAACTTGGAGATTGGAGAACAAATGCTACTCACATTTGTACGGCATTAATGAAGGGGTGGAGATAAGGGGAAAGGATCCTCTGAATTGGTATCACCTCCTGCCTCTTGCCTCCACACATCGAGGAGGTTGAGTGGCTGCCGGAGATGCCCTCAAGGGAAGATGTTGCAAGGGGAAGGCTCAACCTCCCCCCAGAAGCTTCTCTTCCTGCTTGACAGAAGTGTTCATGCACAAAGTGCTCACCAATCCTCTGGCCCCCAACAAGCCACCTCCTTCCCACTGAGTGTGTGACACCTTCTGGCAAGGAGGAAGAGAAGCTCCTGAGGGCAGGGGCGTGGGAGATTGCGGCGTCGGAGCTCTTCCAAAGTGTTTCTTGGCCTGTGAGGGGAGGGCATGATCTCCTGTGGGGGCCCCAGCAGCTTCTCTTCCTCCTCACCAGAAGCACTCACACGCAAAGCGCTCACTGTCTTTCTGGCCCCTGACAAGCCGCCTCCTTCCCACTGAGCATGTGAGCGCTTCTGGTGAGGAGGAAGAGGGGGTGGAGCCTCCCCCTTGCAACATCTTCACCTGAGGGAAGTTGTTTCCTGCAGCTTAGGAGATCTGTGCTCTTCCTGCTGCTACTCAGCCTCCTCGATGCGCTGAAGCAGGAGGCAGCAGCCACAACAAGGGAGACTACAGGATTGTCCTGCTTCCCCACCTCAGCATGCTGTGGCCCACCAAAATTTTCGCACAGCCCACCAGTGGGCCGTGGCCCACCAGTTGGCAACCACTGCACTATACGATTGAAATCTTGTCAGGGACCAAATTACCCAAGCCAAAGATGTGTTCTATGATGCCAAGGGAGATGGAAGAACTTTGTGGTTTTATAGACAAGAACTTAGCTAGGAGATTTATCCAGCCAGCAAAGTCAAGGATGGTTGCCCTTGTACTTTTCAAAGAGAAGAAAAATGTCCTTTTAGACTATGTGTAGATTACTGTGGACTGAATTGTATCTCTGTGGAGAATATTTACCCCCTCCCTCTCAAAAGGGATATGTTGGTTACCTATCAAAAGGGAAGATTTTCACTAAACTGGACTTGAGGGAGGCCGGTTACCAAGTAAAGTTTAAAGAGGGGGATGAATGGAAAACTGCATTGAAGTGCCCTCTGGGTTGCTACCAATTTCGGGTAGAAGATAGAAGGCAAGTGATTTTGATCTACAATGCTGAGATAGTCTATGATCAGTTATATTAAAAAAAAAAACTGGAAGGAAGAAATGCCCCATTTTCACTCCAACAAGGTTCAACCTGAAGAGTTCTCTTGGGTTTTACCAATGTTCAAATCATGCGATGAATCTTTTTTTAAAAAATTTATAAGCTATACATGTGAGCTGCTTACAATACTAACAGAAAGCTTTTAAAATCTATCAATATTCTAGTATTAAGGGGCAGTGTTCACTTTGCTCTAATACTATGGTAGATAAAAAGATTCCTAATTCTATAGCAAATACTTATAATACTTGTTCCTCCAGACAACTGGAATCTTTATCAAGGTTTATGCCTTGGATGACCCTCCTGAAACAATATACTCTTGACATTCTTTCCTAGCATTCTTTTATCAATTCTCCCACAACCCCTCCAAATAGGCAGCATTGCAAGAACTGGGGTGAAGAGATTTACTCTATGTTATTCTCTGAATCTCACCATAGAGGAACAGAACCACTGCACAATACCCCTAACACCAAACCACAGAGTCAATACAGAAGGATACTGTGATGAAATCAACAACAAAATCAACAAGATCATATCAATTTTTCTCTCTGGAAAAGCTATTTGTTACAGCAACAAAGGTTGAACCAGTCCCATAATTGAAACTGGATGATTCATGTTTCCCCAACTGCTTTTGTTTTTGCTCTGAGAAGTAATCTTTGGTAGCTCTAGAAAATGGAAGCATTTTTGATCTTCCTCCTGTAACTGATTGTTATTGTGCTTCTGAGGTTTCTAATATATTTACTAAATTACAATTCTTCAAAAATCAACTTCATCCTCATCTCTAGGAGAAGAGATATAATTTTGTGCTGGAGTAAATGTCACTGATTAGTAGAAGACAATTTTTCCAGTAAGCATATATGTAAATCAAGGGTCTTCAAACTTGACAAGTTTGAGACTTGTGGACTTCAACTCCCAGAATTCCTGAGCTAACATGACTGGAGGAGGAATTCTTGGAGTTGGAGTCCACAAGTATTAAAGCTGTCAAGTTTGAAGACTCATGATGTAAATCCATGTACATAACCCTTAAAACAATATTTGATTCATAGCTGACAATTTCACACATTACAGTTCTTTGATGTATAATTTTTTGTTCTAGATTTAGAAAAAAAAGTCTTAAAATTTAAATCAGAGTCTAACTATATATGATGCGGGGGTACCTTTATCAATTTCTTATGAATTAGGAGATAGTTTATCTAAGAATAAATCACATGTTATTTTCACTTGTAGACTGTTGGAGAACAAGGCGACATGAATGTAATATATGTTTTAAATTGTTCCTCTGCGTGCTTTGCAAAAGGTTGATGTAATCCGTTGAGGTAAACCATTAATGATGGATTCTCAGAGGTTTCTCAGCAGAGACATTGATGTAGAAAGTGTTCCCTGGAAGTTGAATATTTCAGAAACATTGCTTTAAGTAAGATTCATTGGAAATGAACTAATGATGTTGCTGGGCACTTGAAGCCATCCCTAACGGATGTTTATCCTGTACTTTCATGAAACCTCCAAAGAAGGAGATTCTGCAATTTCCTTAGGCAATTTGCTATATTGCTCAACTTCTCTTACAAGTAGGAAATTTTTCCTAATCTTTCTCTTGAATCTCTGCAAATAGAATTCACTTCCTCTTGTCCTAATGCAAGAGGCAAAAGAAGAACTATGTTGTGGTCTACCTCTTTGAGAGACAATTGTTTTTATCATATCTTTCTCCCTAGCAAATTATATTCTTGTAGCTTCTTATAACAGATAACAGATAATCAGAGATGGAAGGGACCTTGTAGGTCATCTAATCAACCCCCCTGCCCAAGCAGGAGATCCTGCATCATTTCTGACAGATGGGAGTCCAATCTCTTTTTAAAAGTCTCAACTGATGGCACTCCCACAACTTCCGAGGTTAAGCTGTTCCACTGGTTGATTGTTTTCACTGTCAGAAAGTTTCTTCTTATTTCCAGGTTAAATCTCTCCTTGTTCAGTTTCGCTCCATTATTCCTTGTCTGGCCTTTTGGGTGCTTTAGAAAATAGATTGACCCCTTCCTCTCTGTGGCAGCCCCTCCAATATTGGAAGACTGCTATCATGTCTCCCCTGGTCATTCTCTTCACTAGACTAGCCATGCCCAGTTCCTGTAGCTGTTTTCATATGTTTTAGTCTCCAGTCACCTAATCATCCTGGTTGCTCTTCTCTGTACTTTTTCCAGAGTCTCAACATCTTTTTTATAGTCTAGTGACCAAAACTGGATGCAGTACTCTAGATATGGTCTTACTAAGGCTTTATAGAGTGGTATTAGTACCTCCCTTGATCTTGATTGTACCCCTCTGTTAATGCAATTTAGGATTGCATTGGCTTTTTTGGCTGCTGCTACACACTGCTAACTCATATTTAGCTGGTTGTCCACTAAGACTTCAAGTTCCCTCCCACAGGTAGTGCTATTGAGCCTGGTTTCACCCAGTCTATATGTGTACTTTTGTTTTTTCTTGCCTAAGTGTAGGACTTTACTTTTCTCTACATTGAATTTTATTTTGTTAGATATGACCCAGTGTTGTAGTCTGTCAAGATCCATCTGGATCATGAGGGAAGAAGGCAGAGCCTCCTCGCCGACGGACATTAGATCGCAACTCTCTGCGACTATCGTTCGTGCTCTTTGGTCGGAAAGCCCCAATTATCCTGATTAGGGGCTGAAACTGCCTTGGAGGGGCAGCAGAGTAAGAGGAAGCAGCAAGCCTGTCTGTGGGGAGCCCCATCTCCCCCCCGGGCTTGGCTTTTTTTCCTCCCGAAGACGACTACAGCGATGGTCTAAAATGGCCATCCCGAAGAGGATGACTCAGCTTGACTAAGATTTGTGCAGGAGGGAAGAAAAAGGTGGATAACATCTGAACCGGGACAACTGGGCAGTATAACCAAATAAAAGTACCCCGGGATTAAGGTAATATGGAATTTTTAAGAAAAGAAAAGTGAGCTGTGAAATTACAAAGGGACAGAGAAAAAAAAAGGAAAATATTTTTTACAGCTAAATGGGGCTTTGAACCAGGAAAGGAAGAAGCTGGAATTAAAGATTTAATGAAATTGGACTAAAATAATTTGGGAATAATCAAGTATAAAATTAAAGCTGGACTTAATATTGCCAAAGAATAAGAATAATAAAGTTTATAAATTGGAGACTGGATTGTCTTGGAATATTGAGGTTCGAAAAACATTAAATAAAAATATAGGGGAAAAAAAGTGAAGACTTCGTATAATGGAGAGTGTCACCTTTTGATAAAAATTTAGTTAAAATAAAAAGGAAAGTGTTAAGTCTGGAGTATGGGTGCGAATGGTGGAGACGAGCCGGTAGAAACGGTGAACTTCAAACTCTTTATTTACATATTGTGACAGCTCAACTGGAGGGCTGCTATAGCCTTCCTTATATAGGCAACTTATTAACTATTCAACCAATAGCAAACCTGGAGCGCTAGCTCTGTTAACCAATGGGAATGGCCTGTTAATGGCCAATCAGATGCTCCTGAATGGACCAATCCGATCCTGTCATTAACAGCCAATCAGAAGTGCAGGGCCAGAACCCTGCACTTGACTTCAAGTTCAAGATAACTTTATTGGTATTATTCATTCACAACAGAAAGCATTTTGTTTTTGAATGAACTGGTATAAAATTACAGAAATATTGAAACAAAGTAAGAATTTTAGAAAGTGAAAGCAGAACCAGAATAAAGGAAAAAGCAAGGAAGGAAAGATTGTTTGTGGGACTGACTGACATTTTTGTTATGAACCCTGAACTGGAATAGCTGAGAACTTTAACAAATTGAAAGAAGAAAGAAGGAAAGTAAAAGTGATTTGTTTTTTTGTGGACTTTGAGGATTACAAAATATAAGAATGATGATATCTCTTTGGGACTTAAAAATGGAACTTAAAAATATGAGAGAATTACTACAGGAAAGAGGCGAATCACTTTGCTCTGTGCTAGAAAAAATGGAAATGGCAATTGAAGAACAAGAAGAAAGATTCTCAGAAGAGCAGGAATTGACTCAAGAAGAAGACATTTTGAATGGACAATTAACACAAAGAACATTACAAAGAAGTGGGGAAAGAAGGAAGGTTAAAAAGTTGAATTTTAAGAAAGCAATTAAAAGAGCGAATAATTGTGAAGTTAGAAAAGGCAAGAAGATTCAGCAGAAAAGGGAAAGGGAAGATATTAAGAAGGAGATAAATTGGAATGAGAAAAGTCATGGGGAAAAAAGAGGGAGGAGAAACAGTAAGACTAGTAAAATGTTGAAAGGAAATTGTTTCTTTATAATTAAAAGAAGGAATACTTGTAAAGTTAGGAAATGTAGAAAGAATGAGAAAAGACATGGGGAAGAGAGCGGGAGGAGATTTGGGTTCGCTCCCTGGACAATGCACCGGAGAAGCAGTAAGAAACAGGCATATGACAGAAAGAACCACAGAACTAGTAAAATGTTGAAAAGAAATGGCCTTTTCAGACATTATGATTGATGAATTAAAAGGGGGATTCTGCAGGGTGACAAGGGGTAATAAGAATATTTCTGCAATTAAAAATATTTAGAAAATAGGGTAATATAGATATTGATAACTCTTATTAAAGAGGGGGAAATATGCTGTGGAATCCAATTGAGAAGATGTAATGACTAATGGTTTATTGGGAATTGATGAGGGAATAAATGTATATTCTAATCATTAAGGTGTCACATTCAAAATAGTAAAAGAGGGGAAACTTATACTTGTTCTTTTTTCTTTTTGTGTGGGTGTGTTAAGATCTGTATCAATTTAGAACTTATTAAATGTATGTAATTGAAAGGGAATGTGACAGACTAAAGAACCAGCTAAATTAATAAGTTTAATATAGATTATTAAAAGGAGAGACATTGGTAACTTCATTATTACCACTGTTAGGCAAATATATATTGTTTATTTGTATTTTTAAAATAAATATTAAGGATTATATTTGAAATAATTGAAATGAAATTAAATGTTTAGATTGGGATTAATGAAAGAATTTAGAATTAAACCTTATTAGTATTTATTAGGTAAATACATATTGTTTATGCTTAAAAACAAATACTAAAGGATTAATTTGAAATAATTGAAATGAAACAAAATTGATTGAAATTAAGGAAAGAGGCTAGAATTAATGTGTTTGTTTCTCTCCCTACTAAAAATTTGAAATGGAAAAAGTAATAATAGAATTAAGTATGCATATATCATTGTATAATTTCTGTCATATTTGTATGTAAAGATGATGACCCGGAAATATGTTGTCCACCAAAAAGAGATTTTTGTTTTTAATGTGAAAACTGAATAAAGTTTGTTAAAAAAAAAAAAGATCCATCTGGATCTTGAGCCTATCTTCTAGCATGTTAGCTATTCCTGCCAGCTTAATATCATCGGCAAATTTGGTAAGTTCCCCTTCTATTCCCCCATCTATGTTGCTAATGAAGATATTGAAGAGTACTGGGCCTAAGACCCCACTGCTTACTTACCTTCATGTAGACTTAGACCCATTAAGGACTACTCATTGGTACGGTTTGTCAGCCAGTTGTGAATCCATCTGGTGGTGGTACTATCTATCCCACTTTTTATTAGTATTTTTAAATACTAATAAGGTTTAATTCTAAATTCTTTCATTAATCCCAATCTAAACATTTAATTTCATTTCAATTACTATAAAGTAAGTTGTGGTCTACTTTGTCAAATACCTTTCTGAAATCTATGTATGTTATGTCCACAGTATTTCGCTGGTCAACTAATTTAGTCACTATGTTAAAGAATGAAATAAGATTGGTTTGGCATGATCTGTTTTTAACAAACCCGTGCTGACTGCTAGTTATTACTTTACTTGTATCTAGATGTTGGCAGATCTGGTTTTTTTATTATCTTTTCCAGTATCATCCTGGATATTGATGTTAGGCTGATTGGTCTGTAGTTTCCTGGGCCTGTTTTTTTTCCTTTTTTTGAAGAAGGGGAACCACATCAGCTTTTTTCCAGTCTTCTGGTCCAGGATTTTTGAAAGATATGGAGCAGTGGTTCTGAGATGACCTCTGCCAGTTCCTTTAAAACTCTGGGATGTAATCCATCAGGCCTTGGTGATTTGTGTTCATCGAGATCACACAGGTGTTCTCTTACTATTCTTTTGCTTATTTTAACTTTTATTTCTGGTTTGTCTATTACAGTTATATTTTTGGTGGGTAGATTGTTTTTGCGTAAAGACGGATGCAAAGGATGAGTTAAGCAGCACTGTTTTCTCTCTGTTGCCTGTTAATTCCTTGCCATTTTCTCTCCTTAGTGGACCGACTGCTTCCTTGATTTTTTTTTGCTTGTTATTTATATGTTGGAAGAAACTTTTTTTTATTATCTTTGACTTTTGTTGCAAGTTTTTGCTCATTCTGAGCCTTTGCTTTCCTGACTTTGTCTTTGCAGATTCTGGCTATCTGCTGATATTCTGTCTTAGTTGTATGTCCCTCTTTCCATTTTTTTTATTTGTTTTTTTTTCCCAATTTGCCAGAGAGATCTTTGTGCAGCCAAATTGGATTCAGGGGTGGGATTCTACCGGTTCTGACCGGTTCTATAGAATCCCTTGTTAACTTTCTAAGAAGTTTGGACAACTGGTAGTTAAAAGAAATCTCCTTTTGTTTTTTTCTACCCTTATTACATTCTTGGCAATATGCCTAGACTTACTATCTCCCAAGGTGGTTTTTTTCTTTCTTGATACTTTCTTAAAGGGGAAGGGTTGTTTTAAGCTTTTTACACTGCTGGTAGGAGGAAATACTCCCCTGGAAATACTTCCAGCTGGCATGCAATGATCAGCAATTTGACGAAATAATTGAATAACAAAGCAAAGCTGTGGAAAGAAGCTTTTTAATGATAAGGAATCAAGATGAGTGACATTCAGCAAGGCTTCTTAAGTAACTAGAAAGATTGACATTCAAACGTGAGTTTACATACCCTTTCTGAGTTTTGGTCTAAAACTGGTTTTTGGTGAAGTTTAAATCTGTGCTTGGTGACATTTAATCCTGTGTTTATTGATGGGATAATTTTCCCTATTCAGCTTTGTTTGGAAAGAAAAAGATTAATCTCTATTCCTGAAAAGAAACTCGGTTAAGAAATCTGGCTCATTCCTATGTCTATTTGTTCTGGTAATTGGTTTAACAAGCAACAGCTACTGTTGTGATTTAATTATTGTATTGTGTTTGAATTTTTCCTGCCTCATGGTTTCTTTTTCTATCTGGGGTGGGGGTGTTCCTTCACTGCTTTAGTGGTATCTGGTGCTGTCTTTTTGGAGTGTACTTCCAAGAGGCAGGATGCAAGCTTGGCACTGATTTTTTTTTACTGCCTTTCTGGGGGGCATGTGATTTTCTTTAAATCTGGATGATTTCCTCAGGATATTTTATGAGGTGAATGAGACCAGCTGGTATCTTTAAGTGGTGCAAATGGATCTAAGGATTGCTTTCCTTGGTATGCTCTTTCTAGAGAGCTTAAATGACCTCCCTGCTAAAGGGTTTCAGTTTATAAGCAAGAGTTGGCTGCTTATAGTTATCATTGCATTTTAACTATTTTAATTCCTCAAGGTGGTCTGGCACCCTGCCTGATTTGTAACTCTGGCTTGCAGGTATTTTTAATCTAATGATTGGTATTTAGGGCAGCTTTTTGCAAGGAAAGAAGCTTTTTGTATTTTTGTACAGGTAATCCTTGACATATAACATTTCATTTAGTAACCATTTAAAGTGACAATGGTACTGAAAAAAGTGACTTATGACCATTTTTCATACTTACAAACATTGCAGCATCACCACTGTCATGTCAGGCCAGGCAAAGGGAAGCACCCCTTAATGTGAGTGATGTTGAGTTGGCCATGACCACCCAGTCACATGACCACCAAGCCACACCCACCAACTAAGCCACACCCACAGAACCAGTTGTTAAAAAATTTGAATCCCACCTCTGCTTGGACTTCTTACTCTTCTTTTCTCAGTGGTATTGTGCTGGTCTGGGCTTCTATGATTGTACTTTTCAGTTTCCCAAGATTCTTAAGTTGTTTTTCACTTTAGGATTTTCATCCATGGAATCTTTCCCAAGTTCTCTCTGTGTTTATTAAAATCAGCTCTTTTAAGATGTTTCACTCTGGTGTCATTATGTTCCATTGCTTGTCCTTGTGTTATATTGAATTCTAGTATGACATGGTCACTCTCACCCAAGGTTCCTGCAGTTTCAACTCCCTCTATCACTTCTTCTCTGTTTGTAAGAATTAAATCCAATATAGCTGTCCCTCTAGTTTTATCCTCTACATTTTGGACAACAAAGTTGTCAGCTGGGTTGGTGAGGAACTTATTTGCTTTCTCACTTGGTGCAGAATTAGTTTTCCAATTGATACCCATTACTATTGTATATTCCTGCTTATGTTTGTTAGTTGATTGGCAAAAAGGTCATCTATTTTTTTTCTGCTTGGTTGGATGGCCTATAATATACACCTATGGCCATGCCATTTTTTTTTCTTTTATATTGACCCATACACATTCTAGGAGGTTTTCATCTTTAGTTTCTTTTTTTTTTTTTGAAAGAGATTTTATTAATTTTCTACAAACAAACAAGACAAACAAAACATTAAAACATCAACTCTCATATGTACATCCAGTGTGTCAGTTGGTTCATCAGTTTTGTGCATTCATTTTGTAGTCTCAATTACAATTATGTTACATAACAACTCATATTGTCAATCCAAACTTATATATCCTAATATCACTAAAAAAAAAGAAATTTTTGACTATACTTTTAATCATTCATGCTTTATGAGATAACAATACTTTAACCAGTTTATTCTGTAACAAATCATATAATCATACCAAATCAATCCTAAAAAACCCTTTATAAATATAATGTCAAATAACAAAGTAATAACAAAATAACAAAATAAAGATATTCCTTACTGTCTAGCATTCTAAATATTCTATTATCGTATTTTATCATCTAGCCATTGATAAAAAAGATCCCAAATTTCATAAAATTGTTTATCCTCTTGCTCTCTAATTTCAAATGTCAATCTACTCATCTCAGCACATTCCAATATTTTCTTAATAATTTCTTCCTGTAATGGTATTTTCTCATTCTTCCAATTTTTAGCAAATACAATCCTAGCCGCTGTTAATACATTTACAATCAGGTATTTCAAATCTTTACTATATATATCAGATAAAATTCCCAATAAGAAGATCTCTGGTTTCAAGTCTCTGTGTTTCTTTGTCATTTTTTCCAACCACATGCGAATTTTAGTCCAATATTTTCGAGCGTCCTCACAAGTCCACCACATATGGTAATACGAGCTGGGTATCTGATGACATTTCCAGCATTTTTCAGATTTGTTCTTAAACATTCTTGCTATTCTTGTCGGGGAAAAGTGCCACCTGTAAAACATCTTATACAAGTTTTCTTTATATGCTGTTGACATTGTCATTTTATAATTTTGAGACCACAATTTTTGCCATTTCTCTAGATCAATTCCATATCCAAAATTCTTCCCCCAAACAATCATAGTTTCTTTGACTTGTTCTTCCTCTAATTTCATTCCCAGTAAATAACCATATATTTTTTAATCACCTTCTCATCAGTACCCATCAAAATCTTATCTAAATCAGTCTGCTTATCATAGAATCCCTCCGTTTTAGAATCTTCATCATACCTTGAATGTATTTGCGCATATGAAAACCAATTCATCCTTATACCTTGTTCCTCTAAGTTTTGGATCGATTTAAGTTCACCCTTTTCATCCAAGAGTTCCCCATATCTAACTGTTTGTTCCTTCTGATAAATTATAGGATAGGAAAATGCTTCAATAGTCGATAACCAAACTGGAATTTTCAAATAACATTGTCTTTTTATCTTCTCCCAGTTTAACCACAAAGACTCCCGTATATAATGTCTTCTAAAATAACCCTGTGTTTTAGTTCCCTTATACCATAAAAAAGCATGCCAGCCCAACAGCAAATCATTATCTTCTAGAATCAACAATCTAGTCTTTCTTAATGTTATCCATTCTTTGACCCACATCAAACTTGCAGATTGATAATACAATTCCCAATTAGGCAGGCCAAAACTTCCTCTAATTCTAGCGTCTTGCAAAAGCTTTAGCTTTATTCTCGCTTTTTTACCTTGCCATATAAACTTTAACATAATTTTATTTAAATCTTCAAAATAGTCTTTTCCAAGCCTAACTGGTATTGTTTGGAACAAAAATAAAATTCTGGGTAATATATTCATCTTGATTGTTGAGATTCTCCCTATTAATGACAATTGCAAGTTTTCCCACTTCTTCAAATCTGTAGCTATCTGTTGTTTGAGTTTAATATAATTATTCTCTTTTAATGTGCTACATCTTGTTGTCAAATATATCCCCAGATACTTAACCTTATTTGTAACTTGAATTTTCAAAAGATCTGCCAGTTCTTCTCTCTGTCTCAATAGCATGTTCTTTGTCAAAATCTTTGTTTTATCTTTATTTATTTTCAAACCAGCCACCTCCCCGTATGTCTCTATCTTTTCCAATAACTTTGGAGCTGTTTCTAAAGGGTCTTCCAGAATAAAAGCTAAATCATCAGCAAAAGCTTGTAGTTTAAATTCTTCCTTCTTAATTTTCATTCCTTTTATGCTCTTATCATCCCTAATATTTCTATTCAACACTTCCAAGGTCAACACAAATAGCAAAGGAGATAGGGGACATCCTTGTCTTGTGCCTTTTCTTATATTAATAAAATCTGTAAGTTCCCCCTCCATCATTACCTTAGCTGTCTGTTTATTATATATGGCTTCTATTGCTTGAATAAATTTTCTGGCAAAACCCATCTGTTCCAATAGTAATAACATAAATCTCCAGTTCACGTTGTCAAATGCCTTTTGAGCATCTAGGAATATCAAAGCCATTTGCTTTTCAGGATGAGCCTCATAATATTCCAAAGTATCCAAGATTACTCTCATATTGTCTCTGATTTGTCTCTTTGGCAGAAATCCATTTTGATCTGAGTGAACAAAATTATTTAAATATTTTTTAAGTCTTTCTGCTAAAATTGAAGCAAAAATTTTATAGTCTGCATTCAATAAAGAAATCGGTCTATAATTCTTAATTTGCAGTGGATCAGTCTCTTCTTTTGGAATAAGTGTAATATAAGCCTCTGACCATGTTTGGGTATCATCTTTTTTAACATAACTTCATTCATAACTTCTAGCAATGGAATGCTCAATGATTCTTGAAATGTTTTATAGAATTCTGCCGGAAGCCCATCTGGACCCAGTGCTTTCCCATTGTTTTGTTTCTTAAATGCTTCATTTAATTCCATCATTGTTATATTGCTTTCTAGCATTTCTTCAATCTCCTTAGGTATTTTCGGTAAATTAGCATTCTGTAAATACTGTTTGACTTTTTCCTCATCATTCTTTTTAGTTTCTTGATATACATTAAGTGCTCTTATTTGGATAGCAAGTTATAGCATTCCTGCTTTGTGTATATATATTACTACACCAGCTACAATAAAGTGTGGATTTATAGTACTTCATTTGGCAGCTTTATACTTTGATGAGCAGTATTAGTTATGATGCACCTGGGAATAGAGTGGAAATAAGAAAATAAATGATTGGGATAAGCTGTATCAGTCTAATTAGATGCATTTTTGCATACTATTAAAGAATAACAACAAAAACAACAATAATAAATAAAGGATGCAGGTTAAAAATATCTAGGCATATTGGAAGCAGATAACATCTTGAATGGAAAAGTCCAAGAGTCAACACAAAAGGAATACATCAAGAGGGTCCGCAAAATATTAAAACCAAAACTGAATGCTGGAAACATAATTAAAGCCATTAATACACGGACTGTTCCAGTGATATACTACCCAGCTGAGATCATCAACTGGACTGTGGCTGAACTGGAAAACTTGGACTAGAAAACACGTAAACTATTGAATATGTATCATGCTTTACATCCACAAAGGGACATTGACAGGGAGGGAAACATTTCAATTGTTTTCAAAGATTGATAAATATTGAAAAGAAATGTGAAAGATCTACAAGGTTCCAATACTAGAATGAATTTGAATAACTATCTTGCTTATTAATTTATATATATATATATATATTGTTTTGCTATTTTCTTAGAATTTTTCTTTGTGTATTTTCTAGGGGAAGTACCAAGCAGAATCTGAATGAAGAGAGTTACATGATATAAAATAGATATTAGAAATTTTGGAATGCACAAATTTAATGTTTAATGAGATTTCATATGATAATAATTATAAGATGGAAAGGTGTTGCACTCCGATTGGCAATCGTAGGGGGAATTTTGCTTTTTAATAATTTTTAAATAATTTTGGAAGAGAATATATGAAATTGTAAACAAGACAGATGAAAGTATAAATATAATGAATAGAAAGATATAGAAATTTAGGCAAAAGAAATGCAATTAAATGAAGAAAATTAGATAACTATAAAAGAAAATTAAGAGAAGTAAAGGGAGAAATAGTAAGAAGAGTGATAAAATATGAAGTTGAATACATAAAATGAATATGCATATGAAATTGTGTCTGTATGGAAATGTGATAACCCGGAATCATGCTGTATTCAAATAAGATGTTTTATTGTCATGTTTTGCTAAAACCCAATAATTTATTAATAAAACCCATGATTTATTTTTTAAAAAATGAAATATTGCAACTTGGCCATCGAAATTATTTGATTATGGATGAAACATGTAACAGTGATACCCCTTGTCACCAGGGCACTTGGTACCACGTCCAAGAATTTTGCAAAATATATCAAGAAGTTGCAGCTTCCTGCTGTAATGCCAGTAGAGCTGCAAAAGATTGTGCTACTTGGAACAACATACATTTTAAGAAGATACTTGGTTGATACCTAGGTTGCTGGCAACAGCCCATACCAACCATCAGAGCCAGTCAATGATATTGGTGATACATTTTAAAATGTTCAGTTGACTAATTTTCATGTTTGATGAAGATGATTATGATAATGATGCTAATAATAATAATACTTAGGATGCTGGCAGTAACCCATATCAACCATTAGCACCAGTCAATTGTATTTGTGATGTATTTTTAAATGTTCACTTGACTGAGTTTCATGTTTAATGAATAACGTACATAATAATATTAATATTAATAATAATAATAATAATGCCCTTCATCCTCACAGGGACTTTGACAGAATGTACTTACCAAGGCAAATAGATGGGTGTGGAATGTTGCAAGTAAATCAGATAGTTGAAGAAGAAAAAATGACTTTGGAAGAATATCTAAAGGACAATGAAGAAGATGCATTGAAGTTAATTTGCCAGGAAGGCTTGCTGACTACCAGAGAGACCAAATGAAGAACAGAATGGAGGCATGGAAAAACAAAGCACTACATGGCCAGTACATTAAAAAAATAGCAGGGAAAGTAGATAATAACAAGACCGGCAATGGTTAAGAGCAGGAAAGTTATAGTCCATGAGCCAAGACCTGAATTTTCACATATTGGTACCACCCGAGGTGACTAATAATCTTAGGTGTTTTTGGCTTCTTTTATGTCTCTAGTTTATGTTTTGATGTGATAGCCCTTGTTAACTCGTAGCTTAATCGAGGTTATCACTCTTAGAATAGATGCACCCTATGTACACGGA
Organism: Hydrophis major; assembly: GCA_033807585.1. Classification (NCBI taxonomy): domain Eukaryota; kingdom Metazoa; phylum Chordata; class Lepidosauria; order Squamata; family Elapidae; genus Hydrophis; species Hydrophis major. Next base: position 96,639,931 of record CM066343.1, on the reverse strand, counting down.
AAGAAAGGGTGAACACATACTTTGACAATATTCTCTATTCTGAACATCACCACGTTTATGCTAATGACCAAATATACTATCCAAAATATCTCCAGAACCCTTTTTGTTAGTATGCATGAACAGTCTAGTCATGGGCGTCCGGAGGGAGGGTGGGGGGTAAGGGGGGTCATTTGCCACCCCCCCCACGTGGAAAATGAAAAAAATAATAAAAAGAAATACAAGATTTAAAAAAAAGATATGGACGATAATAAAAATTTATAAATTTTTTATCAATAATCAATATTCTCCGACGCAGCTGATGTAATTGAGCTTCTCCCTTTGATTGGTGAAATAATAACACCATTTTATTCTCAAAGCCACCTTCAAAGTCTAATTACAATCTCTAGAACAGCTAAATTCTACCTTTCAAATATGTGTTTACCGTGCTTAGAAAACGCACATTTCCTTCGCTCCATTGCACATATCCTCCAGTCCAACACCCAAAATATTTTTTTTGCCCCCCCCTGCATTTTTTTCTCAGGACGCCCATGACTCTAGTACAGTCATGTTCAATACCATACAAAGCAGCGTTCAGGCACTTTCAACAGTAAAAGTAATGTTCATATTACTTGCAATGGAAGTTCCAATTACATGTAGGGTTGATCTAGCTAATTTTTTTGGTTTAGGCCTACTTTTGTTTGATAATTCAATTTAATGTTAGCTGAAGAGCAGATTCGATTTGTATTAGCTACAGTGTTCCACAAGAATAACAGATCCTGAAATCAATACACTATAGCATACATACGTTATTCCCCACCATCATCTTGGTCAACATCAGAGTCTGTTAGTTCTGCTTGTGCCTCTTCGTCAGTTGCCTGGTTGCTGCAGGTTTGTAGTCTACACATGTCAGTGCACTTGAGACCATTGCTGAGGCAAGTGCACACTGGAAGTTTACATGAGCGCACACACTTGCAGGAGAGGAGCTGTAGCACAACATCAGGGGCAGGGGAGCCACGCATCCACTCAACAACGAGATTCCCATCTTCATCAGTTGTCCAGCCACAGTCCTTTGGGTTTGGGACAGATGGCAAAGGCTCAAGACATCTCCACCAGATGGCAGCCTGATAGTTTGCACGTAGCATATGCATGGACAGGCAGTCCTTGCAAGGAGGAAGTTGGCTTGAGTCCACTTCTCCACGCCTGGCACAGAAGATCTGGTAACGGAGCTTGTTCACCTCTGTTGTGTGAGTGGAAGGATGGTACAGCTGACAGGTGATCTCTTGCAGTTTCTCTGACAGCTCTTCAGATACGTTCCATGAACTCCCGAGTTCGGCGAAGGCTTCTTGTTGAGACCTGTCAGACTTCATCTGCTTTAGAGCCGTCATCTTGCCGCGACCAGCGAATGCACTGATAGTGTCACAACCCGTGAAAGCATGCATACCAATCAGGGCCCTGCAGACACTTAACCCCAGTGCATTGCTGAGTTTGGTGATGTCAAGGAACCTTGTCCGGGCCTTTGTTCCACACTTCTGGTACATGTGGCAAGGTATTTTGTTGCACATCCCCAGGCACAGAACTAGGACATCTGTGTCCTCTGCTGTGACAACAACAGACTCATAGCCAGACTCTGCTGCATGGAGAGCATGGAGAAGTAACCTGGTGTCAGCTTCTTCCTGTGATGATCTCAATTCTGAGACCTCTTCCCAGTGTTCTTTGGTGATCTTGAAGCACAGATGCTCACAGGTAACAAAGAGAACCTTGTCTCGGAGCTTCTCCCTCAGCTGTGGATCCTTCCACTGCTCCACAAGAAACTTGATCAAGGCTGTCTTGTTAGCTGGACTGCATAGGATCTTCCGCCACTGCTGAATCTTGTGCCCAGGTGCAATGTCCTTGAACTGGATTCCTGTGCCTGCACCCCTGTTGGCTCGTTCGACATCTTTGATGGACATCTCCTTGTAGACGTCAAAGACAATATCTACACGATGGCTCTTAGAACCTTCATGGATGACATGGGACAAGGCTGATTCTGCCAGCTGCAAGAAGGTTTGGTCATTCCCTTTCAGCTTCTGGACCAGGCTCATCCCATCAATGATGGTCGCTGATGGCTCTGGGATCACTTCAGCTGGGGCGACATTCTTTTCCAACTCTCTTGCAAGGGCCGCTTTGTTGGTCTTGCGGAGTGACCCATCACCATTGGCCAGTGCCCACGGTAAAGGTCCCAGTGGATGGGCCAAGACTTCACCCATCTGCAGCTTTCTGGTCTCAGCAATCAGAACCATCTGGCCAAAGAGGTTTCTGTCAGCCTTTAGCACCAACTCTTTGCCATGGCCAAATTTGGTGTTCGTCTTCTTCCTGATGTCAGAGAAAGTGTGCAGCTTCTTCTTTTTCATCCTGTCATGGAACTGTGTAGATGGGATATCTTCTTGCAAGCGCTCTTGCTTGAAGGTTTCGTACGCTTCCTCTCCAATCTTGTAGGCTTCAAGAAGATCCTTGGTCACTTCTGGTGGTGCCATGGAGGCAGTTGACAAGCTCACCAGCTCTTCATGCTCGGGGCTGAAAGGGTTCAACCAGCTGGTCTCCATCAGCTGAACGAGGGACTGCACATCAGCTTCATCTCTTCTTATCCTTGGCAGCTGTAGGTCTGGATGATGGAAGTCAGTGTCATGCTGACCTACCATGTTCCTCAGTTGCCTCAAGTATCTACTGCGGTACTCAGATGTCAGATAGTACCTTGCCACAGCTCCACCTTTCAGGCTGAAGCCCTTGGTGCCTCCTGGTGTCTGCGTGTCTTTGTTAACCGTCTCCTCAATTGTCTGGTCCACAGGTATCCGCCCAAATGGGTTCTGACTCCCAATCTGGACAGAAAAACCTCCCTGCATGAAGTGGGCATGCACTTCAGGGTGTTCTATTGGCAGTCGAGACATATTGGCATAGTAGTAGGTCAAGAAGCGGGCATAGTTCACCTTGTCATAGGCAAAGCACCATGGGATCATCTGCCTGATTGCTGCCAGGTGAAGCATCCAGTTGCCCTCTCTGGATGCTCGGATCAGGCACAGCATGATCTCTGCCATGTCCAAGTAGGACATCCAGAATGCAGAGAGGTTATCTGCATTTCTGAGAGACTCCAGGTAGACTTTAAACAGCTTTATTGTGTGCACACATGACTCGTTATTAAGCAGGTCTTGCAGTGCAGCCTGAGAGACACCGTCGTGGAAGCTGGCAATCTTCTTCAGGGTTTCATCAAGGTGGTGAATGTCTCTTGCATGGTGTTCCTCCAGCCATCGGAGGAATCCTTTCCAGGCAAGCCTCAATAGTGCTTCATAAACCAGCTTGTGACATCTTACTGCTCTGTTGTACTTGCGACCATCCATCACACCATTCACTGAGCCTTCTGCAATGACACCAGCTTCAACACAGAGATCCCTGAGCCCTGCATCTTGAAATCGCTTCCCTATGATGGAGAGCATATTGCAGATTGTGTGGAAGTCTCCCATCCTGACGACGATGCTGTTGAACTTGTCATGTTTCCATACTATCTCAACAGCCTTCGCATAAAGCGCCTGGTCAAAGACACAGACAATCTGGTTCAGCTGAAGGGCCTGCATGATGTGTAGGGTCCGCTCCAGCACTTCATTGACCGTGGACATGTCTGTTGCAGGAGCATTGATAGTGGACAGGTAGCCCACAATGTCTTGGTTCACCGTGACATCATTGCGGACCATGATGTTGAACCCAGTCCAGCTGCTGACAGTCTGGTTCTCAGGGTCTGACAGTCGAGTCAGTAACCAGATAAAATTCTTCATCTTGGCTTCGTGGACCTCCTTCATGCTGTCAACATCTACAGTCTCGGTCTTTGGAGGCTGGGCTCGCTTACCAACATTGTAGGTTGGTAACATTGTTGGGGCTGGACTGATGCTCCTTTTCTTGGACTTGCTGACAGATGGGAAGAGATTCTGTGGCTTGGGGCCTGCAATCTTGGGCTGGACAGCAATGCCATTGACTCTGTGAGAAGTACCTTCTCCGCTGAGTGTCTCCTCAAGTCGGTCAATGTTATTCCATGCCAGGGTTGTGAACACACCTTGGCAGATGTCTGCTGGCAGTGGGATGTCTTCCTGTGCACGCTCCAGCTTCTGAATGCACAGTGCTGTATCGATCTCCTCAATCTGTGAATAAGAAATGCAGTGGCCCAGGCGATTGAGTGTGCGTACAAGTTCTGTATTGCCTGTCAAGGTCTTCACAGCAAATGACAAAAGTACGTGCTTGGATGGCTTTGTCTTGCCACATGTGACAGCAAATATCAGATCACTGGCAAGAGAAGTGGCAAGCCTTTGGACTCTGTCAGAAGGATCTGCACACTCACACTCTCCAGTGAGCACGGTATACAGGAATTCAGTGACAGATTCAGGAATGACATTCTGCTCTGTGTCAGGGGGCCATGTCTGGCTTACATCTTGCTTCTTAATCTGATTCCTCAGCTGCATTGCTGCTTTGGCTAGGACATCCCCAGAGTTGGCAGCCCTTGCTTCGTGGAGTTCTTTCCCTAGTCTGTAGGCATGCTTGACAAGCTCATCAAATGACAAGCTCTCTGGATATATGAGAAGCTTCCCTTTCTCATCAGAAACGAAGCAAAGCGATCCTCCTATCTCACTTTCAAGTTTACAACGGACATGTTTCTTGGTTGATGGTCTGATCTGAGAAATTCCGCGAGAGTGCATGGCTTTCTCAAGTCTAGCTGTCAGATCTGTCATAGGCAGCACCTCAGGGTTGAGAATGAGTTCATTCCTGATATATAGGAATAGCTCTTCGTAGGATTGTTTCTCGGCTTCCTCGTATACTGCCTGCTCAGACTGCTCCTGCTCATCGCATGCACCAGAACTGGTGGATGCCCCTTCCTTTGTATACACTTTGTAGCACGACTTGTGGTAGTGCCCCTCTGCGGCAACAAGGTCTCTGCTTAACAACGCGAGGATTCGCTGGTCCATTTTTTGGGTTGCTGCACTGCGGATTCTGTCATCTGCACGTAACTCAACACACTGGATGATAGTTCCCTTGTCTGTCTTCCTTTCAGGTACTTGCTTGACTTGCAGCAGAAGATGCATGTCTTGTCATACACTCTTGATGTACTCGGTGCATCCCTAGATGATCTTCTGACACCATGGACACCAGTCTGTTCTTCTGCACTCGGCCTGTCTTTAGAAAGGATGGAGTCGAGAGTCTTCTTCATGGTAAAGATGCTGCGACATTTGCGATGATACTGGATCTGCGGTATTTGGCCTTCTTCCAAGTCTTTTGCAATGTCCAGTGGAGCATGTTGTCTAATCTCTGCTGCTCTTAGCAGTGTCTTCCATGAGTCCAAGTCTTTTAGTAACACGAAGGTAGACGTGTCTTCACCAGAACAGTGAATAATGCAGCCTGGCCGCACTCCTTTCTTTGGCAATGCAGTGGCCTTGTCTCCACTTGAATCCATCATGTGGGCCTTAGTAGTTTGTCACAATATAACAGAGAACTGCAATTATTCAACAGTAGTCCGCATTGAGAAATTGAGTTCAAAACTCTTTGTAACGATGTTGGAAGAGAAAAAAAATCATATTAGCAATTTACGAAATACATTTTAATTTGCTATGATGCTCTACATTTACCACAAAAAGTCTCTGCACATGATTTTAATAAATTATCAACATCAATTAGGTTTAATTCTAATGATTTACAGCTTCATTTCGCAAATATATGTGTTATCATGTGATATCACAAGGCCACTATTCAGTCAAATTGATGGTTTCTTAAAAAACATACAAAGCTACATATCTGAAAAGGCTATCACATCTTAATGTACTTGGTATGGACCCATAAACATTTTAGTACCATTAAGATTTGGTCACCCAAGATGGTACCGATATCTGGCCTGGCCCATGGACTATTAAAGGAAGAGACCAAGATTCTAATTCTGCCTTCATAAGATTAAGCCTTAAGGACAAATTCATACAAAGCCAGAATTGAGAAAATAGCAACAGACAGTAAGTGCTGTCTATGCAAAGAAGCTAAAGAAACAGTGGACCACCTGGTGAGCTGCTGCAAAAAGATTGCATGGACTGACTACAAGCGTGACAAAGTAGCAACAATGGTGCATTGGAAGATCTGCAAGAAATACCATTTGCCTGCAAGCAAAAACTGAAATAGAAAAAGTTACAGAAAATGAAAAAGTTAAATTGCCATGGGACTTCAGAATCCAGACAGACAGGCACCAGCCACATAACACCCCGGACCTAACAGTTGTGAATCAGAAGGACAAAATAGTCTGGATAGTGGATGTGGCAGTGCCTGGAGACAGCAGAATAGAAGAGAAAGAACTGGAGAAGATAATAAAATACAAAGACCTACAAACAGAAATAGAACAACTGTGGCAAAGGCGAGCAAGGGTAGTATCATAGTAATAGATGCCTCAAGTGCAATCCCAAAACAACTGGAGCACTACTTGAACACTATTGGCATTGATAAATGCCATTAGTCAATTGCAAAAGACTACTTTAATGGGGGCAGCTTCTATCTTGGGATGATATCTGTAACACCATCAAACATCCAAGACCTACCCCAGGACCTTGATCAGGACTGGATAGACAAAAATGCCAAATTGAGTCTGAACATCTGGCTGATGGTGCGATGATTAGTAACAACAATAATAATATACAATAGATACCACATTTACATTGTGCTTTATGTTTAAAGTATTAGTGCTAAAGCTGTATGATCATTTCTATATATGATCTCCAAATGAATTTATGATGACATCAGATGTAAACTATGCACTTAGTGACTCATAAATTACACTGAAGTATCAGCAACACTTTATACAACAATCAATGAAGGCATTTACTGATAAATTCTATATAGACTTCTTATCAATCTAAAACATAATTTTACAACCTATTATAATTTAGACGTGAGATAGAAAATCTCATATTCTTCCACTCTGTTGAGAGAGGGCTGTTCAATTTTGACATATATGGCCTCTTTGACCCCTCTTTCAAACCAGCCTTTCTGTCCAAACTGACTTTGCTGTCTTCAAAAGAGTGGCTTTTGACTTTTAAATGCAGATAGGCTACTGAATCTTGTCCTGATAGGTTTGTTGTGCCATGCATTTATGAAGTGGTTGTTTTGTTTCCCCAAAGTACTGATCTGCATATGTCTCACTGCATTGTACATACACCACTTTGCTCAGTTTGTGTCTGGCTGTTTTATATTTTATATTTACACTAAGTTTCTCCCTTAGTGTACCCCTGGGTTTAAAGTGTGTGTTAGCTGAAGATCCTCCTGAGTTATTCAGCCAACTCAACTGTGCTTAGCTGAATGATAGAAATGTATATAGGATTCTAAATATAAATATTGACATAATTGTTAAGTTCTGTGCATGGGCACTAAGGAGGAGACGAGCCGGTGAACAGTGAACTTCAAACTCTTTATTTACATGTGTAACAGCTCAGCTCTATGGCCGCAACGGCTCCCTTTATATAGGCAAACTCTTGAGTATTTAACCAATGAAAACACAGGGAGCGCTAGCTCCGTTAACCAATGGGAGAGGCTCGTTAATAGCCAATCAGATTCTCCTGAACGGACCAATCCGATGTCGCTATTATCGGCCAATCAGAAGTGCAGGGCCAGAACCCTGCACTTTACTTCAAGCTCTTAATAATCTTTATTCAAGTACTTTTATTAATTCACAACAATAATAATATGTTGTGGCTCCAGGTTTGGATTCTGCTCCTGTGGCAGATATGAGTTCAAGTGATGAGGACATGGCAGCAAAATATGAGCCGGCATTGCTTAGTGATTGGAATAGTAACCAGGATGAGGAGATGGATGTAACAAGGGAAGATAGACCTGAAATAATAGAGTTATCCGGATCTTCGACCTCCTCTGGTTCCTTATCTGATCAGCAGCCGGGAATGGCTGACAGGGAAGGCAAAAGAGAGTTTTCCAGTGGAGATGAGAATCTGGAAAACTTATGGTTAGATGTAAGAAACAGAAGGAGGTTAAGAAGGCAAATCCAGCTGGAAAGGAAGAGCAGAGTTAGTCTATAATTAGGGAAATTAGCACGCTGCATTAGTGAATAAAAGGACACGGCTGGGCTGGTGGAATTTGCCAGAAGCAAAGTGACTAATTGGGAGTGAAGATATGCAGCAAACTATCTGAAGCCTGGGATTTACTGCCACGCAAAGGTTGCCGGACAGAGTGAGGATTTATTGCTGTGTATTGGACTTTACTTCAGCCGTTCTTTTGTGGGAGTTTGTTTTTGCTTTAAACTAATTCTGAAACGGCTGCTTTTTGTTTTGCTCGCTTGAAATTAAAGGAGAGACGTAACAATAATATGTGCATCTTTTCCCTCTTCTGCCGTTCAGAAAATACATAGAGAACTGGACAAACTGGAAATGTCTTTCTAGTCTCTGGAACACTTTTATACTCTTGTAAGATTACTATTATGCATAGAGTTTTTCCCTCTTCAGTTCAAAGTGGTTTTCTGTTTTTGAGAAACAGTCTGCATTTGTAGGTTTTCCCAGCCCATCCAGTGCAGTTGACTTTGGAACAGAGAAATAGTAAATGATCTATTAAAACATCAATGCAAAGAAAGAATGCATCATCACTGAACCTTTGCATGTTTCTCTAGCCACTGTGTGAAATTCATAATGGATAGACAGAAGAGAAAATAGAGCATCTCCATTTTTTATTTTATAGGTTTTTAACTCTTTCTTAATGAAAGCTTTGAGATTTTAGACTAAAATAAAGTTTACTTATAATTACTGAGCCAGTAATGATATCAGTTAAGAAAAAGTGAGTTAATAGTGTTCAACACAAGTAATCATGTTAAATACTAAAATTATATTTTTTAAAAAAAAAACTTGAATCCTCATATCTCTTGGAATGTATTGTATTGCAAGATGTTAGAGTAAATTAAATTCTCCCCTGCACTCTAAAGCATCAATTTCCTTATGGTAATTATCTGCTAGATTGGATCTGTCAGTAGCAGGGAAGCATGCCTGACATTATACCCTCTTTACAAAAATGATTACAAAAAATTAAGACGAATGAGTAAAATTAAGGTTGGGACTGGTAAGCCAATATAAAGCTCTCATGGATCACTTTACTCAAGGTAGCATTGTACTGGAGGCCTCAGCTTTTAATGACTAGCCATATAATGATGGGAAGTCCATTAAAATGCTGCAAAGATAACTGATCAGAGAGATAAGGGCTCAACAATGAGTTTTCAGCCAACTAGAAGCAATTTATTACATACAAAAAAATGACCTCTAAGTGAAATGCCTGGATGGATGAGGATTACAGTGACAGGAAGAGATTTCCTTACTTCAGTTTAGCTCTCAACACTAACCTGCACCCAAGTTGGGCCTTAGTTACAAGTGCTGAAATAAATATACTCATTAATCAGTTAAAACCTGGTAAAGCTATACACAATGATTTTATCATGCCTGAAATACTGTGAAATAATCTGGAACGATGGACCCCCTTCTTGTTTCCTTCTTCACTTGTATTGATCATACTTCACAAAGACTTGGAGAGACCTAAACATTATTGTGTCTATTTACAAAAAGGACACCCAAGATTTTCCCACTAACTATTGGCTTATCAACCCCTAAGTATAATAAATAAACTCTAGATTAAATGTTTGTACAACAAATTAGTTAGTTGGAAGGCATACAGCATATTCTGCAAGATGAACAAGCATTAGCTTTATTTATGCACTTGATTTCTCAACACCTGACCAAAAAGTACATGTCCAAATAGAGTTCAGGTCTGCATTTGATTTAGTTTCCAAAGAAAGGCTCAGGTCTAAGGTTCTGCAAACAACCGTTGACAGATTTCTACTGTTGCTTATGCACAATCTTGGTAAGAACTCCAAAATAAAAATCTGATGCAACATGCAAGGCTACTACACTAATGAGATTCTAAGCTACAGAGGAATAAGTTAAGGATGCATTCTAGCTGCCCCACTGTTTAATCTATATATAATTTGTGGCTTTAATTGAACTCAAACTAATTAGGACACCATCCTCCAAAATTAAACATATTGCTTCCTTGTTATATGAGATGCTGTAGTACTTTTATCACTAATGCAAATTGGATTTAGGTGAGCCTTAAATGTTCTGGTTGGTTACTGCTCTGATGAGGTTTTTAAAATCAATTATAGTAAAACTAAGAACATGATCTTTGCAAAAAGACCTAAATTGCACACCTGGAAGATAAATGGCCAGAACATCGAGCAAGTCAAATCTTTTAAATAGTTGGGCATGGTTTTCCATAGCTCCAGGAACACACAGTGCACATCAAAACTATGTTATGCAAAATGCCAAAAAAACAGTAGTAGCAATTCAATTTTTTTTTATTTTTCCAGAGAAGCACAGTATATTCCAGAAGCACTAAAGTTATATTCAGCTAAGGCTGAATATAACTTCAATGTACAACTACTCTTTTTGCTCAGCTGGGACCTTATTCTACTTTTGCTCCTCTGGAAATGTGCAATCCAAATTTCAAAGATCTACATTTCAGGTAACTGTAGTAATAAGAAGGGAAACAAACTAGCCAAAGTCAGACAAGTGATTTACATTGTGTATTGTGCATGGTAAGAGCCATGGTGGCACAGTGGTTAGAAAGCAGTACTGCAGGCTACTTCTGCTGACTGCCGGCTACCAACAGTTCAGCAGTCCTTGAGCAGTGGCTCAAGGTTGACTCAGCCTTCCATCCATTCTTCCGAGGTCAGTAAAATAAGGATCCATATTGTTGGGGGCAATATGCTGACTCTGTAAACTACAAAATGTAATCACTGAATCAGTAATAACACTGGTTGAATCCCACCCCTGCCCATATCTCTTAAAATTATTAAGGTTAGGAAACACTGTTCTAGAGACAAGCTTAGCAGCTCATTGGAGTTTCACATGGGTTTGCAAAATTCTTCCAAAACTTCTCTTTTCTCCCAATCTGCCAAGGCATGGAAACAACTTTTACTGTGAATAAATATTATTTGGAAATCTGTTTTCCAAATGAGGGGGCATCTTTGAGGACAGTTGGTTGACAATGAGGAAAAAGATAATTTGCTGCTCTTCAATGCTACAAACTCCTATAGGGATTAAACAGGGAAAAGAGCATTAAGAAAGGCTTTTTTAAAAAGATTTGCTTATTGTTCGTGTATATACGTATACAATGTGTTGATGCTTTAATTATGTATATTATATGTTCAGGAAGACCAAGAAGGATGGGTAGTGGTAGTTGCTTTCCTAGAATAGAAAGGTGAGAGAGAGCAGAAAAATTGTCCAGTAGGAGGTATTGATAGCCTGTTTAAAATGATAACTTACTAACTCTTCCTGAAGTGTATCAGTGTAGAGAAGATTTCTTAAACTCTTTTACAGCAGTATTTCTCAATCTCAGAAATTCTAAAGTTATGGATTACTACTCCCAGAATTATTCAGCCAGTATGCTGACTGGAGAATTATGGAAGTTAAAATTTAAACATCTTAAGCTTGCTGAGATTAAGAAACCCAGCATGAGCACAGAACAGAAATTGCTTAAATGTAAGTGTGGATTAGCCCAAAATTATCTATTGTATCTTGAATGACATATGAGAATCAATACAAAATAAAAATAATATTGATAAAACCCAATACACTTTATCAAGGGCAAAGAGACAATCAAAAGAAGCTATGTGTGCATAAAACCCATTATAGAAAAAATATAGAAGATCACTGTGTTTCTAGAAGAAGGTGTGTGAAGGAGATGAATTGTAGCTTCAAAATGCCAAAAGAATTTTGCCAGAAGTGGCACAGACTTATTTCAAATACTTCCTTGGTAGTCTTAGATCTTTAAGTCTTATCAAAAACTAAAGCAAGTTATTGAACTGAAATATTAATTCAGCACAAATATTTGAAATATATTATTTTAATCTACTGTTCACCAGTTAACACAACTTCATTGTCACAAAATTTATCAAGAAAAGGGAACTACTGTTAATAAGAAAATGCAGCTGGATGAAAATGTACAGGAAAGCAAAGCAAAAGATAGATGGTTATCTTACATAACATGATAGGCTGGCTATAAGAGTAGTCAAATAACAAATTAAATTGACATAACTTTTAATTAGTATGTTACAAACAGATAATAAAAGTAAAATCTACTTTGATTGTTCTCTTGGGTTGATTTGACTAGGATAACTCAATATTTTGAACATTCATCTGAACAGAATTCTAGTTAATAGAGAGGTAATTCTTTTCACTCAAATAGTGAAGGCAGGAGAAGAAAGTACACAAGGCAGGATTTTCATCAAACTCTTTAAGGCTGTATTGTCTATAATTCTCATATCTGAGAGCCTGTAACATGTGGGATGATCAGTTAAGACTACAATATCATTGTCCAGGATGCAGATAACCAATATCAAATTGGGAGACTAAGTGGTGAAGGAGGGATTCCAGAAAGACGTGTACTAGTAGAGAAGCCAGAAAGACGAGTACTATCTAGAGAAGTTACAAGACAGAGGGAGACAATCTATTGGTGTCAGAGTCTTTGCTTTGTGGCACCAAATGCATTGCTGACCAGAGTGCTTGGACAAGGCCAGCCTTAGAGTTTGTAATGAAAAGGTTGGACTTTCTCTCTGTCAGCATAAAGACTACATTAGGTTTCAAATGTGAAGTTTTCTTCTTCTTCCTTTGCTGATACTAGTGGTGCTGAGCCCCCTCTTCCTCCTCTAAAACGAGTCTGTTTCTATAGAGTATGTCCTTGTTAGAGAAGCCACTCTTCCCATCTGTGGCTGCAAGCTGTAAGCCACAGGAATCTTCTCCATTCCTGCTTACCAAGCTGAATCAATTTCTTCTAGCAGTTGGTACTTCACTGCTCTGAACTTATTGCAAGATGGATACTCCATCTCCTGACCTCTTTCGACTTGCTTCTGCTTCTAATAATTTCTTTTCTGGAGAAAGAACTATCCAGATTCAAGAGAAATAGATTTAAACTTACATTCATGCATTTCTGTCCCCTTTAAGCATATTATTTTCTTCCTATTCAATTTTATAACATGAGGAATACCAGCTCCTCTTTACACTATCTCATTTTAGTCATCGATTTGTTTCTGTGTATTGTTTATCCATGAGACATTTTTCTTTCAGTTGGTATATTCATTATGAAATCATTCTCTGAGAAGATACAGGCCACTGCTTTTTTGCAATTTTCATGTTATGTTGAAAGCTAAGCTTTTTGGTCCTCTTACATCAGAATTGCATTAATATTTGTGTGACCTTTACTGGGTAGCAGATGAGAAGCATTAAGAATAAAATGACAAACTTGCAGAGATAGTGTGCTTGAAAATGGTGGATTTCATTGGCCATTTTGAGCCAAACAGGAACAGGAAAAAAGATATAACCTATCACCAAGGTGTAAAAAAGCAGGTAAAACTTATGACACGTCTACCATCATAAATTTGAATCAGTTGCTAAGAGTCTGGTTTTGATCATGTGACCATGGAGATACTGCAATGGTCAGAAGTGTGAAAAATGGTCATAAGTCACATTTTTCAGTGCTAAGAGTTTGTTGTAATTTCTAACAGTCACTAAATGAACTGTTATAAGTTGAGGGTTACCTGTAATTCCACTATAACTGGGATACTGTGAGCTCTAGACCCATTTTAGGTAAAAGGCCACCTGATGATCTTGTACTACTCCCTCCCTCTCAACCCTAGGAAGAGGCAATGGCAAAATATTTCCATTGATAGTTTATACTATGTTTCTTTCTTTCTTCTTTCATTATTGAATTTAGGCAACATTCAAGAGTACCGATTGCTTTGGTAAGTAAGGAACATTAAATCATACAATCAAATAATCATAGGACTGGAATGGACCTTGGAGATCTTCTAGTTCAGGGGTGTCAAATTCAAGGCCCGGGGTATGGATCTAGCCCATGGAGTGCTTAAATTTGCATCCCCTCCCGGGGCCACATTGGAAACAGCAAAGGACCACTGCAGTGCTTCTGCCAGTGAAAATAAAGCTTGGAAAGGCCACACCCAGCGCTCCCAGGCCCCATTTTCAGTTTTGATGACCTGCTGCACCCCTGTGCCAGCAAAAATGGAGCCCGAGGGGCTATCAAAGCAAACTAAAAACAAAAGGAGAAATGTCTCCCCTTTTGCAAGGAACAGAAAAGGAGAAAGGGAAAGACAAAGACAAAGGAGGAAAGATGTAAAAGAGCAAGGAAGGAAAAATAAGGAAAGAGAGGAAGGAAGAAGAAAAGAGAAGGAAGAGAGAAGAAAACAGAAGAAAAGGAAGGAAGGAGGGAAGGAAGGAAGATTTTAATGAGAGAGCGAAGATCTGAGGGAAGTCCTGCCTTAGCACTTGGCCACAGGTGCCCCCGACACAAATGTCAAGCTGACCCCCCTGGCCTTCCCTCCCCCCTCTAATTAAGGTCAAATACAACCCTGATGCAGCCCTCAATGAAATAGAATTTGATAACCATGTTTTAATTCAAATCCCTGCTCAGTAGTAGTAGATCATGCATCACTACAGTAAAATGGTTGTCCAGTCTAGTCTTGAAAACCTACAGCATTGGAGCATTCACAACTTTGTGAGGCAAGCTCTTCTATTGATTAATTATGCTCATAGTTAGGAAATTTCTCCTTGGTTTCTAGGTCAGATCTCTCTTTAGTTTCCATTTATCAATTCTTGTCCTGCCCTCAAGGACTTTGGAGAAGAATTTTACCCCTCTTCTTTATGATAGGCCATCAAATGTTAAAAGACAGCTATCATGTCACCTGTAATCCTTCTGTTTGATAGGCTAGATATATATTGTCCAGCATATGATTTAACCTGCAAACCCCTTTATCATCTTTGTTGCTGTTCTATGCACTACACATTTGCTAGGTTCTCAACATCTTTTTTTGTATCATAATAACCAGAACCAGATACAATATTACAAATGTGACCTCACTAAAGCAGTATAAAATAGTGATCTCCTGATCTTGATGCTATTGGCTTTTTGGGGGGGGGGGCAGCCAGGTTTTATCAACAAATTGATAATATCCCACTCCATAACTTTGAATGACTTTCCTTAGTAATTTGAATGACTTTCTCTAGTAATGTAAGTATTAAGAAGCATGAGGGACTAGATGAACCATAGGTCAGTGATATCAATATGTTAAACATTAATATCATAGCACCATCTTCTGGACCTACTCAACAGAAAGCACCATAATTATTGTGAAACAAAGCCCCTTAAGGCCTAATGCTACCAGGCAGTTCAAAACCCTGTTGATAGAATCAAAAACTACTGAGGAAACTAGGTGAAAGCTGCACTTTACCTTTCTAATTTCCATCACATGTTATGCAACAAGTTGATAAAAAAAAGAAATTTGAGCAATGTATACTGAAAGACCAACTGAAATAGATCCAAAAAAATCAGTATCATTAAAATACGTCTGGTGATGTGGGCTACCACTCCTTGATTGCTTTTTCCAACAATGCAACATAATTATAGAGATGTCCCAGATCAAGTGATTTTTTTTTCCACCAAAAATTTTACAGCTGTCACCATAAGGCTAGATCTAACCTGCCCAGTTACATAGAATACTTGGATTTCAGTAAGGTATTTGACAAAGTAGACCACAATATACTTCTTGGTAAGTTAGAAAAATGTGGGATAGATAATGGTTGACAAACTGCACTCCTTAAAGGAACTCTATCTACATGGAAGGAAGGAAGCAGTGGGGAATCCCAAGAGTCTGTTTTAGGCCTAGTTCTTTTCATAGAGGGAAAAGATTTAGAAACAATTTAGATGAGGGAATAGAAGGGAAATTATAGAAGGGAAACAGACAATGCTGCTGTCCTTCAAAGTGACCTTGATTATGTGTCTGAATGGTCAAACAATTGGCAACTCCAAATCTCAACCAACAAATGCTCTGTCCTACACATTGTTAAAAAAAAATCAGTACACCAAATACAAACTAGGCAGATATGACTTCGTTGTCGAGCCTCACTCTGTCAAGGACCTTGGAGTACTCATATCAAGCAGTGGTGGGATTCAAAAAAAAATTTTATTGGTTCTGTGGGCATGGCTTGGTGGGCATGGCAGGGGAAGGATACTGTTAGATCTCCAGTCAGAGGTGGTGTTTTCTGGTTCTCCGAACAACTCAAAATTTCCACTACCGGTTCTCTAGAACTGGTCAGAACTTGCTGAATACCACATCTGATATCAAGTGACCTAAGTGCCAGAGCTCACTGTAACAGCATTGCCAAAAAAGCATTAGGAAATATAAATCTAATCTTATAAAGCTTCTCCTCCAGAAATATTGAATTGCTAACTAGAGCATACAAAACTTTTGCTAGACCAATACTCGAATACAGCTCATCAGTCTGGAATCTGCACTGTATATTGGACATTAGTACAATTGAGCGAGTCCAGAAGTATTTCACGAAAAGAGTACTACACTCCTGTGCTTGCAACAGAATATCCTATATCACCAGGTTTGAAATTTTGGCCTTGGACAACCTTGAACTACGCCACCTATGATTGGACTTAAGTGTAGCACACAAAATTATCTGTTACAATGTCCTACCAGTCAATGATTACTTCAGCTTCAACTGCAACAATACAAGAGCACACAACAGATGCAAACTCAATGTAAACTGCTCCAAACTTGATTGCAAAAAGTACGACCTCAGCAAGAGAGTGGTTAATGCCTGGAATGCACTACCTGACTCTGTTGTTACATCCTCTAACTTTCTAACCCTTTTAACCTCAAACTATCCACTATTGACCTCATCCCATTCCTAAGAGGTCTGTAAGGGGCGTGCATAAGTGCACAATTGTGCCTACCGCCCCTGTCCTATTGTCCCCATTTATTCATACCTATTTCCTGTATTTTTACTCATGTTTATACTTATACCTATTATCTTGTAAGCGATTAACAAATCAAATAAATAAAAAAAATAAATATGGCATATAGATATTTCCCAAGACATTCCGTAAGGAACGCCTTGTTATCAGTGTGGGATAAAATTAAACAACAAAACTATAAGAAAATACCAGTCTTGCTCTCCACTTTAGAAGCATTGATACATCCAAATGTTATAACTGTTATAAATATTTATTTAAAAAATTGTTTCTTATAAAGATAAATGAGAATGGTGAATTGAAAACTAGATTAGAACTAAAAAAATCAAGGGGTGGAATTAGACTGGCGGTTGTATTTGCAGATAGATTCGTGTTATGTGAAAGATGTGAAAACATTGGGTTTTTATAGAGAACTAAGAACATTGGATAAGATATTAGTGAGGACAGATGATAAATTGATAACGATATTATACAATTACTTATAAAATTATAAAATAGAAGAACAAGTTAAAGAGATGATGATAGCATGCACCAAAAATTTTGAATATAATATAGATTTGGATAAATGGCAAAAGCTTTGGGATAGAAACTGGAAATTGACAATGGCCACATCATATAAGGAAAATCTCTATAAAATGTTCTACAGGTGGCATATGCCCCTGGCAAGATTAGCTAAAATGTTTAACAATATGTCCCCAAACTGTTGGAAATGCAAACAAACAACCAGCACATATTACCACATGTGGTGGACTTGTATAAAGTCATGGAAATTTTGGACACCAATACACACATGGTTGGAAAAAATGATCAAACAACATATAGTTTTTAAGCCAGAACTGTTTTTATTAAGTATTGTATCAGATGGCTTTGCTAAAGGGACAATATATCTAATATTACATGTTTTGACCGCAGCAAGAATTGTATACACACAGCAGTAGAAGAATGAAAACACCACGTCAGAGGATGAGACGATAAGGAAGATATTAGAATGTGAGGAAATGGACAGGCTAACGCTAGAAACAAAAGATAAAGGAGATACAGAATACTATTCAAAATGGAATAGGTTCTATCAATGTTTAGAAACACAAGGTAGAAGTTGGAATGCAAAAGAATCAGGTGAGGTGGACATAGAAAGAGATATTATTTTTAATATCGATCTAGGAATGTAAGTATTGGAATGATAGATTAGTTGACATGTTAGAATATGATGTACAACACTAGCACTTTTTAAAATAGTATATATGTTATACTGTTTCCATTTTTGTTTTATGGTAATTGGAAGGTCAGGACAATTACACTGTATTCAATATATTTAAATGTAAACGATAAAAATATATCTTTAAAAAAAAGAAAGAAGGGAAACGCTTCAAATTTACAAATGACACCAAACAGGGAGAAATAGTTAACATTCCAGAAGATAGGCTCAAGATTTTATTAGATAGGCCCTATCTAATAAAATGAAATTCAATGTTGAGGAAAATAAAGTTTTACACTTAGGCAATGTACAGGTATGGAATAGGTGGAAGCTGGCTCAATAGTAGTAAATGCAAGAGGAATCATGGAGTCCTAGTTGATATTTAAATATGAACCAATAGTGCCAAAGAAGCACTGCTGATTTGACAGGGGGGTAGATTTAAGATTATGTGAAGTGTTAGTATTGCTTTATAATGCCTTGGTAAGACCACATTTGAAATATTGCATCTGATTTTTGTCACCACAACACACAAAAAAAGGTTGAGATTCTAGAAAGACTACAGAAAAAAGCAACAAAAATGATTAGGAGGTTGGAGAATAAAACATATAACAGTTGCAGGAATTGGGTATGTGTAGGCTAGTAAAAAGAAGGACTGTGGCAAGGACTCACCAAAACCAACACCAACCATAAGAACCTCTGTTGTCGCCCTGACCTAACCATACAACAATGTGCCCGCTCCCGTGTACTCCGCACTGAACTCAAAAAACATCTAGACAATGGAGAGAAGGATCTGTACATTGACTACCATGCTGACTGTACCAAAAGTAAGTCACACAACCCGCAACTCAGCTTTAACCTTCAACCACAACCCTACCTCAACCAATCCACCATCACCCAAGACTAGGCACGCACGCCCCTAACTTCCTCAATTCCAACTACTGCTGGCCTTAAATGCAAGCTACTCAATGCAAGAAGCCTTGCGAATAAAATACCTGAATTTTTCCTCCTACTAAATATGGCTAAATTCGATATATTTGTCTGTGAAACATGGCTCAACACATCTCTCCCTGACTCCATTACCACAGTAAGAAACTATCATGTTTACCGATCAGATCGTGAAATTCGTAGAGGAGGTGGTGTTGCTATCTTCTATAAAAAGTCCTTACATCTAAAAAACATCCAAGTTACCCAGGAGCTTGCTCTTCCTGAGACCATCATCTGTGAACTATCCTTAAATATCACAATTCGATTCTTATTATGTTACAGAGTACCTGATTATGACACCGAACATGTAAAAAAGCTAAATACACTACTAACGTGGGCAGCATCCTGCCCATAACCTTTTATCTTTCTTGGTGATTTCAATCTACCTCATATTGACTGGACCCTAAATGAATGTACAACTGAAACCATATACGCAACCTTCCACAATGTTGTTACAAATCTGGGACTGGAACAACTAGTAACCAACAACACTAGACTAAACAACTGCCTCAATCTCATCTTCTGCAATAGTTTGAATTTAATTTAAGGAATACAAACTAAAGAACCCTTTTCCAGCAGTGACCACAATATGATTGACTTTTGTCTCAACATACACCCACACAAAAACCACCACAATGATGTAATCCCCAATTATAACTTCAAAAAAGGCAACTATGATCTTATAGACAACAACCTCTCATCCCTTGATTGACAATCTCTATTCACTGGATGCAATACTGTTGAAGACCATTACAACATATTTTTACTTGAAGTCAAAAGAGTCATCAAACTATATGTACTAACAACAACTCCCAAAACAAAACAAAAAAAAGAACAGATGACCCATAACAATAAGAAAACTTCAATCCAAAAAGAGATCACTCTGGCAGAAAAACAAATCTGGTCACGTTGCCAATTTCAAATGCCGATACAAAAATTTATGCCACCAGATAAAGACAGAATGCACCAATTATCACATTAAACAAGAGGAAAACCTTCTAAGCACCAATTCCACCCGCGCTTTCTACAATTTTGTAAACAAACTAAAAGACTCAAGGTCCATCCCACCCCTGATAGGACCTAAGATAAAGACTGCAACGATGACACCATTAAAGCCAACATCTTTAACACATTCTTCGGCTCAGTATTTGTAAACAGCAATGGATCATGCCCAGTATTTCCTAACCGAACCACAGATAATAACAATGATCTAATACATATCGATTTTACAGAAGACAATGTTGAAAAAGCATTTTGCAATCTAAAACCATCTCTATCTATTGGACTGGATGGAATATCTGCCTACTTCTTAAAAAAGCTACCCACTGCCATAGCCAAACCTCTAAGCATAATCTTTGAAAAATCTTTCAGCACCAGCTCCTTGCCTAACCTATGGTCACAAGCCATGGTCATCCCCATCTTCAAAAAGGGAGACCCCAGCCTAGTTGAAAATTATAGACCAATCTCTTTATGCTGCATCACCTGTAAAATCATGGAATCAATTATTAACCAATCCATCATCCTCCACTTAGAGAAACAACCTACTCTCCAATAAACAATTTGGTTTCAGAAAAAAACTATCCTGTAATCTGCAACTCTTATACTGCAAAAACATATGGACGACACAACTCGATCAGGGCAAAGCAATAGACGTAATCTACATAGACTTCTTTAAAGCCTTTGCTTCAGTGGTACATGAAAAACTACTCCTAAAAATAAAATCCTATGATATCTCTGGACAACTGCATAACTGAATAGAAACATTCCTGTCAAACAGACAACAAATGGTCAAAATTGGGAGTGTCCTATCAAACTCTGTACCTGTCAATAGTGGTGTCCCCCAAGGCAGTGTTCTAGGACCAACTCACTTCATACTCTACATAAATGACCTCTGTGATCATATTAAGAGCAACTGCGTTCTTTTCGCTGATGATGTAAAGCTGTTCAATATCACAGACAATACTGCTACCCTTCAAAAAGATCTTGACTATGTATCAGAATGGTCAAACAAATGGCAACTTCAAATCTCAACAAATAAATGCTCTGTCTTACATATTGGCAAAAAAAAATCAGAAAATAAAATACAAGCTGAATAGTTAAGATCTTGTTGATGATCCAAGCTCTGTAAAGGACCTTGGAATACTCACCTCTAATGATCTAAGTGCTAGAGCCCACTGCAACTACATAGCCAAAAAGGCATTAAGAGTTGTTAACCTAATCCTACGTAGCTTTTTCTCTGGTAATATCACACCACTAACTAGAGCATACAAAACATTTGCTAGACCAATACTTGAATACAGCTCATCAGTCTGGAACCCACATTATGTATGTGATATTAGCACCATTGAGAAAGTCCAGAAATATTTCACAAGAAGAGTTCTCCACTTCTCTACTCGTTGTAGAATACCTTATGCCACCAGACTTGAAATTCTAGAACTAGAAAACCTTGAATTACACCGTCTTCAGTCTGATTTAAGCATGGTATATAAAATCATACATTGCAATGTCCTACCTGTCAATGAATACTTCAGCTTCAACCATAACAACACAAGAGCACACAATAGATACAAACTCAAGGTTAACCACACCAAACTTGATTGCAGGAAATACGACTTCAGCAACAGAGTAGTCAATGTCTGGAATACTCTACCCGACTCTGTAGTTCTTCCCCAAACCCCAAAAACTTTAACCTTAGACTGTCTACTATTGACCTAAGAGGTCTCTAGGGGGCGTGCATAAGTGCACCAACGTGCCTACAGTCCCTGTCCTATTGTTTCTTTTTTTTCTTTTTTCTTTTCTTATATGTACCCATTTCATGTATTCATAACTATGTATATACTTATACTTATTATCTTGTAAACAATTGACAAATCAAATCAATAAAAATAAATAAAAACCAGATAGCAATATCTGAGGTGCTGTCACACAAAAGAGGAAGTCAACCCATTTCCCAAAACACCAGAAAGCAAGACAAAAAGCAATGGATGGAAACTAATAAAGGAGGATATCAACCTAGAACTAAGGAGAAAAGTGAAAAACATTTCTTTTAAAAATACATTACTGTTTCTCTACACAATTTTCTTTTTATGAATCTGTCGTCTCTTTTGTCATGGTGGAGCTGGAGCTATTGAGTGGAGCTGAGCATTTACTAGTGGAATGCCCTCTCTGACATATATGTGGCATTCACAACAGATATTTTCTCTTTGATAAAGAAAATAGAGAAACATCTGTCACTACCTAGGATTGAATTCTCAAGTTTCCGAGTGGGAGGCCAAGGCCACTGCACCATTCACATTCCTATATGTAATATGCATTCCCAACTAATTTTTAAAAAGAAAATGGAAGACATTTTCACTGTGTTATGAACTAACAAAGTTGTGTATTTCTAACAAAGAAATAATATTCTAGATAATAGGATGAATTGAACTGGATACGATTGTTTGGAAAAATTGCCATAGAGAAATTGCTTAACATCATCACTGCCCTGTGTCAAAAGATACGGTCTAGATGTCAATAGCCTCAGGATTGAAAATAAACTGTGGATTTATGAAATAAATAAATAAAATAAATTGCCAATAACAAAATGTAAAAGCAGATGAAGGTTACCTAAAGCAAGGGCTGGGTACTGTCATTCTGAAAAGGTAGAAGCCACTCTGGGAATGTAGTTTAGAACAGAGACAAAGATTGTGTTTTTTCCCAAAACCTTGCAGCCCCAATCTTTTTTCCATTACTTTTCCATTTTAAAATGCAACTTTTAATACTATCATTTTAGTTAAAATAGGTACAAGATATCCCATTGCCTATTTTCCACAGTCTTATTCAGTGTGTTCATAAAATGTACTAAATTCGAAACACTTATTTATAAACCATGAAACTAAGTTTACATAAAGCACATTGAGCTGTAACAAACCACAGTATGACAAGACACATAACTTAATCTTTAATTATTTCAATGAGGTGTCATGTCATTTCGTGAATGGTCTTAGTGAGTTGGGAGTTACAAGTTGAAATCAGGCTCACAAAAATTGTTCTGCTAAGCCAAATGCAACCCACTTTCCAAGAACTTGGGTTTGAAAGTTGTTTGATATCCTTTCCCACCTTGGAACATGGAACAGTTGTCAATGTTCTACTAAGTAGAACATGGAATAGTTGATAGGATGAATTTTATTTGGTAGATCGTGACAGATTATGAAAGTGTACATCAAAGTGAAAAGACTGCAAGAGGCCACAATCAAAAGAATTTGTCTTTATTTAAGTCAATTTTAAATAGAAAAAGGATTGCAATTATTTCTAATAGATGTATATGCAGGTGACTAAGAAATCTAGTCCATTAATGGCTAAATGCTCTATTAGACAATTCTACTGATCCCACTTTGCATGTTGTATCTTACTGTTCCAGAGATGGTATAGCATTTAAAAACACTGGACTTGTTGGCCAAAGATAGTCAGCACTCTGGCAGTTCAATCCCACAGCACTGTGTGGCAGAATGAGCTTCCGTAATTTTCCCCTAGCTCCTACCCAACCTAGAAGTTTAAAGCATATAAAAATACAAGTAGAAAAACTTCCGGTTTGCGTGGCTTCGGGGCAGCAGGAATTCGCGACAGCTCGCGATTCCTGCTGTGCTAGCCGTCGAGGTACCCCCAATCCAGATGGGTCAGGGGGATATGGCTGCCCTGTAGGGACAGCTGAAGACAGAGGGGAGTCGGAAAGGGAGGTGGGGGCATCGCAGACCCCCCCTTTCTCCGGGAAAACCCCTTTTTCCCAAGGCGGTGGAGCAGCGGTCAGCAATGGCCGCCACGAAGAAGCCAGCAACCGGGTAAGAACTGTGCTGGAGGAAGTGTGAAGAGTGAAAGTTCTGTCTGAGCCGGGTCAAGTAACACCTTTTAAATTGCCTGGAATTGAGCTGTTTGTTGCTGGAGGATACATTGTATCCCTAAGAAGAGCGAAAAGCGGCGGAGAAGCTGTTAAAGGGAATTGTTTTTTATTTTTTTTTACTCTCCCACCCCACGGAAAAAGCAGAAATATTTGGATATATTAGACATTGAAAGTGGATTGTTTTGAAAGCTAAGATAAGAGACAAAGGGATTTTTGGACATTGAAAAATGTGAGAAATTGGAAAATCTCTGCTGGAGGTATGGATTTCTGATTATTAAAATTCTCATTGCAAGTGGGAAGGGAGAAAAAAAAAAATTGGAGCAGAAGCTGAAAAAGGAGGAGATTGATTAGAACGTCTTTGTGGATCCCAAAAGAAGATATATAGTAATTGGACCTCTTTGATTAAAAATTAATTCAGAAAGAGAAAGAGAAGAAGGAAGAAAAGTATTAACTTTTGGAACTTTTTTTTTTAATTGCTTTTGATTGTCTTTGATTAAAAATTCTTGTGGTTGTTTTGGAAAAAGTTTCCCTTTTCATAATGGCATCGTCCGTGGATGAACTAGAGATTGAATATCAAAAATATAAAAAAGAAGATACTTTGGGCGCTTTGTTTCAATTTTTAGAAATGGCGTTATGTTCCTTTGAAAAGTTGATTACGCAGCAGAAGGACTGGGACAAGGAAGAAGAGGAAGAAGAAGCCATCTTTGATGAACAATGGGTCCCTTCTGGAGAGGAGGAGAAAAAGGATAAGAAAAAGGGGATTTTAAGAATTATAAAAACAACCAAAAGAGAGAAAAATGAGCGAAAAGATGGAGGCAAGGTTAGAAAGCAAAGGAAAAGGAGCAAGAAAAGCGAAGAGAAAAAGCAAAGGGGTAGAAAGGGCAAGGAGAAGAATAAGCAAGAGAGAAAGGGGGGGAGGAGAAGCTTTAATGGGGGGAAGCAAGACCTAAGGAAAAAAAGTTTATTTAGAGACAATGGGTGAATTTAATTTAGATTAAAAGAGGGATTCTGGAGGGTATATAAGAGTGTGTTTTTATATGTATATTTAGAATATAAAATTTATTATGTAATTTTAGAATTTTTTTTAAACAGAATCCCAAGAAAGATTGCTATATGTAGTATTTCTAAGTTAGGGTAATGAGTTATAGATGTTACTCCAATTGGTGTACAGGAGAAGTATAGTAAAAGAAAAAAAAGATGAATGGATAATTGGAAATAGAATAGACAAAGAATGTTGTTGAAAATGGTAATAAGATATGGAAGGATATATATGCTTTTTTTTTTTGGATTTTGTATATTGATAAAAGGCAATAAAATTTTAATTAATAAATAATTTGGATGGAAAAGAGAAGTAGGGACAAGATATGAAGTTAATATTATATGAAATATTGATATTATAATCTGGAAATGTTATGCCTTATTGGTCTATTATTATTATTTTTTCTTAGAAAAGAATTTATAAGCTGCTATGCCTTGATTTTTTGTGCATTGTTTTTATAAAACTGATAAAAATGGTTTTTATATATATATATATAAAAGAAAATGATAATAAGATTTGGAAGGAGATATGGGTTGAATATGATGTTTGAATTTGTGTCTGTGTAAAGAGTTTTAACCCGGGAACAGACAACCTTCAGAAAAGATCTTTTAGTTTTGTTTATGTTTTGTGTTTGTATGTTTGTGTATTGTGCTTATGGTAAAACTAACAAAATTTGTTTTTTATAAAAAAAAAAAAAAGGAAAGAATCAATAAAACCTTGGAGGAATGTTAGACGAGAATAATTTATACAAGCCAGAAAGAAAAGAATATGATGACTATAAAATGGATAAATATGGAAGAGAAATGAAATTGAATAGGAGTAAAGAGAAAAAATGAGAAATTTGCTGAAAGATGTTTGTGTGTCCATATGGAGATGGGATAAATTGGAATTATGCTGTATAAAAATAATGTTTTGTTTGACTTGTAAGGATTTACAATGTTAAGAGGTTTTATGTGTTTATGTATTTAATAGTTAATGATGTGTTGTTTTATCTTTAAAATTAATAAAAATTTGTTTCAAAAAAAAAAAAATACAAGTAGATAAATAGCTACAACTCTGGTCGGAAGGAACTAGCAGTGTTCCGTGCAGAAGAGGAGCTGGCACCGGACCTGCCCAGATGCTAGATGACATCAGCAAAAGAAAGCCCAGATGATCCAACATCCTATAAATGCTCTTAGCCAGCTGGTACAAAGCAGTTCACCCTCTCTCTTGTACCATGAATAGTGTGTATATGTGAACAAAATGAACTAGCAATCTTAGGCTACTACTCTGTGGTAAAAAGCAGGATAGACTTCCCTGGCTATACACATCATATGCTTTAAAAAAGTCCTAGAGGTAATAAATGAACACTATTCTACAAGGCATTTTTCTTTGACCAGGATTAAAGAAATAATAACATTGGGAAATCAATACATTTTAATGAATGAGTTATGGGATTTTCATAAAACTATATGGAAAAATGTATATTTTATTAAAATATGCTATGTACTTGACTATATTATTATATGGAACATGACCTTTCTATGACATAAAGACAAAAACTGAAAAAGTGTTGATTTTTAAAAACAAGTCCATTTTACAATTTTTATTTCCCATTTATCTTTTGAAACTTAGAATTGTGCCACTGAGATGAATGTTTTTTCAAGTTTTCTTTTCAAGTCGTTTTTTTTCCTTCTTATTGAAAGAATTCTGTGGTTCAGTAGTTGTAACGATCTGTGACAAGGGTCCCCAATGGGGGAATTCTTTTGACTGTCCATGTTCAGCTAAGTATCTACAATAACAAAAAAAAAAAAATACTTTTCATGTGAATGTGAATTTCAAGCTCAATCATCCCCACTCATGTCAGGAGAAAGTACATAAAATTTACTGGGGTATCCTAACACTGCACATGAAAACTAAATGATTTTAGAATTTTGTTTTAAATTTTAAATTATTGTTTAAAAGCATTATGCACACTCTATAGGACATAACTGCACTAATATCTCACTACTATGATATGCATATACATCATAATACAATATACTCATTACTAACATTATAAGATAGGATGTAGTTTCATTTAAATGGGAATCTGTGGGAATCAGAATATCTTGATTAATATACACTATATATTCAGTGTATATTGTCAGTTGGGAAAGATAAGAAAGAGATATATAGTATAAAACATATACTGTCCACATAGTTTAAATATCTACAGTACTAATATTCATTTGCTTGATCTAAAAACATATCTTTCTATATCATAGTACTCCTGCAAGAAAACAGTGCTCACACAAAGAATATTGCTTTTTGACAAAGGGAGTTTATGTCTAGACTGATCAGTAATACCATTGTTAAAACTAATGTTATCCCCAGATGTAATTGTTCTATTTTTTTCTTTTAAACAATTTGATAAATCTATGACAAAAAAATGTAGTGTTTCCTGGGAAATCTTCAATTTGTAAGGAATGTTTACCATGGCAAATAAAAACATTATAAGATAGGATGTAGTTTCATTTAAATGGGAATCTGTGGGAATCAGAAAATCTTGATTAATAGACTTAAGAAAAATAAGCTAACTGAAAAAATGTGAATGCAATCTTTCAAGAAACTGAAAATGTTATTGGAGTTGAAATATGAAATAAAGATCACAAAAGTGCTTTTTCAAAAGGCAACTGGACTTTGTTTCTTCCTTGAGGAAGATGTTTTCTTCTCATCCAAGAAGCTTCTTCAGTTCTGAAGTTCATTCAGAATGGAAGAAACTTTGTGGATGAAAAGCAAAATGTCTTTCTCAAGGAAAAAACAAAGTCTAGTTGCCTTTTGAAAAAACACCTGTGAAGCAATCATGACCTGGATGACTGAGAATCTCCATAAATATATAAAATAAAGGCTCAAAGTAAAAAAAAACCACAACATTTTCTGAGTAACAGTTGCATCTTCCAATATCTCCTTCTTTAAATTATGGGAATTTTAAAAAAATAAAGTTTGGCATCTGTATACCAAAGGGAGAAAGAACAGCGTTTTCCTAGAATAGTACTACTTGGCATACCTGTGCTTAATATTCTGTAGTTTATTCTGCTTAAACACCAAAATATTTAAGCTCTGATCAAAAGGAAATTCTGCATTGACTTATAGAAATCTATGAACAGATTAGGATTTGTGGTGCCTTTCTTAGTGAAGGGTAAAAATTACATGAATGTTATTGGATAAAAAAAAAAGCTAAAGAAAAAAATAACCGATGCAACTTTCTCAAACCCCAGAAATTGTTTATAAGAGAGACAAAGATACTGTATATACAACATTGTAGGATGCCATATGTACTTTTGTGCTCAGTATTCCTCTCCAAATTTTCAATGGAATGCAGGAATTCTGGAGCAAACTGCTTCTGTATACTCATTTACGACTGTTGTGCAATTTGGCTGCCCCCACCGCTCTTTTTTTTTTTTTTTACTAAACCACAGAAATATCATCTTAATATTTAATTGTTCTTTAATGAAATAACCATAATTAGGATTTTCTTTATAATTCATATGAGCAAATTAAGTAATGTGCCCTACACTTACCCATACATTCGTGAAATTAGTGATGGCAATGTTGATGGAAGATTAGAATTTACTGGTTGGGTGGCTGACCAATGAACCTTGCCGGTGTATCCAAGGGTATTTGGAGAGCTAAAGGGAAAAGTTAAAGGGAGAAGAGGAATTGATTAAATGGGCACAAGCTTGGAATAATTATTTCCTGATAGCTGTAATCAAGCCAAAAGTGCTGGCTTATGTTTGTACTTGTGAGAAAGGGATGTAGAAGAAAGTAAAATATTATCGTATGAAAATTATATTGACTTAATACAGTACAAAAATTGGAATAGATAAAACATAGTTATAAAATAGCACTATTAAATATATTGTCTTTCAGGAGTCCTATCTGCATTGCTAGCTAGTGAAAAAATCTGAAAAGATGACATTTCTACATCATCTCTCTCTCAAAGCAAATGATAGAAAGTTAATTCCAAATTCATTAAAAAATTAGTCTTCTTATAGATCAGTCAAACCATAGAATATCATCTACAAGCTATAAGCCCCTATATACACACTGAACAAACTTAATCATATGCTCTCAATATGAATATATTGCAGGAAATAGGCTATTTTTTTATGTAGCTGAAAGAGTCTTAATTTGGGAGGGGATTTCTAAAAAATAGGAAATGCATTCTATTTCCATATTTTCAAATTATACTGACTAGTATATATATATGGCTATTCAAATAGAATCGTTTTAATAGATAATGCAATTCCATCAAGTCTTGTGGATAGAGCATTGTAGCTCAGAGAACAGAAGACCCATGAAATGTGAAAATCCATTATATCTTGCAATATATCCAGTAATATTGGAAAAATTAGCTTACCCTTAATAAATGTTTAAGATTGGGAACATATGAATCTCATTACATATTGCAAAGAATTTTATTTGTAAACTGGTCTGATATTTATAGCATGCAAAGGCAGAGTTAACATGGAACTTTTTTTTTTAAACAAACTTTATTAATTTTTAAAGACATATAACATACAAACACACAGAAACACAAAACATAAAAACATAAAAAACCTCTTTTCTGAAAGTTGCTTAGTCCCGGGTTAAAACTCTTGGAACAGACACAAATTCAAATTCATATTCATTTTGCATACCATTCCATATCTTATTATAATTTTCAATTTTCTATATAGCTTATCCTCTCTTTTAAATTTTCTTAATTTTATTTTATTTATCTCATCTCAATTTGAATAATAATATTTATTATTCTTTGTCTGTTCTATTTCCAGCTATCCATTTATCTTTCTTCTTTTAAAAAAAAACTTATCCTGTACACTAATTGGAGTATGATGCCTTTATCTCTTCCCCCTATATTTATAATACTTAATATAAAATGCATAACAATCATTTATATCTTAAGCATTTTACCCATTTCAATTAAATATCATGCCTTTATGGGAACACTTATGCTTTCCAAAGTTATTTCCACCCCCACATCACATATCTTAAATCATTGTTTCATTGGAGTGCTCCCCTTTTCTTAACAAAAATTTCACTAAATTATACTAAATATTTTATCACATTTAAAATTGCATATTATTTCCAATTTTCTAAAGTTATTTCTAAGTACAAATGTCAAAATACAATCTTATGTACCTTTCTACAATCCCTTTTTCAGTAAAATTTACCCATTATCTCTAAAAAGCTTTTGTTTCTTTGCATCTTGCTCCCCACTATTAAATTTTCTCATCCCTTCCTTTCTCCCTTGCTTATTCTTCTCCTTATCCTCTTTAACCCTTTGTCTCTCCACCTCCCTTTTATTCTGCTTTCCTCCTTTCTGTTGTTTTCTAACATAATATCTCCTTTTCACCTTATTCTTCTTCCCTTTTTTGGTTATTTTTCCAAATCTTAAAGTCTTCTTTTCCTTTTTCTCTTCCTCCTTTCCTTCCCCGACCACTTGTTCATCAAAAATGGCTTCTTCTTTGTCCCAGTCATCCTGCTGCTCATTCAGCTTTACATAAGTACAAACCGCCTTTTCTAAAAATTGAAAAAGAGTGCCAAAAACGTCCTTCCCTTCTTGCTTTTCTTTTTCAAATTTTTGATATACAAGTTTCAATCCATCCACAAGTGATGACATTGTGTAGAGAAAAAGTTTTTCCAAACAACCACCCAAGTGCTTTTAATCAGAAATAGTTCTCATAAGTTCCAAAATCACCAAACAATCCAAACAAGCTGTTTCTTTTAGATACATTTTCCTTCTTCACTTTCTCTTTCTGGGGTTAAAGTTTAGTCACAAAGTTCCCTTTAAAATATATCTTTTAAAGGTCTTATTGATGTTTAGTAACTCTTTAAAATTCTAGGCAATCTTCTCCTTATTTTCAAATTTTGCTCCAATTTTTTTTTTCCTCTCCCTTCCCACTCACAGCCAAAAATATTTTTTCCATCCGCTGTCAAGGAAGGAGAGTGAAACAACAATAACAAAAAAAAACCTTTCCCTTTTAGAATATTCGCAGCTTGTAACACTCACTGGAAACAATGTATCCTTAGCAGCTTTCAAGATTCCAGGGCACTTTCTCTTGCCTTGTCCTGGTTGAAAGGAACTTTCATATTTTTTCCAACTTTCTCCCTCCTGCACCTGCTTGTCCGGCTGCAGATTTCTTCATGGCGGCCATTGCTGACCGCCCCTTCTGCTTGGGAAAAGGGGTTTCTGCCAGCTGGGGAGGGGGTCTGCGAAACCCCCAAGCCCCTGTCCGGATCCCCCCTGTCTTCAGCTGCCCCTACAGGGCAGCTATATCCCCCAGATCCAAACAGATCGGGGGAACCTTGGCAGTGAACGCAGCAGGGATCACGCAGTATCGCGAACCCCTGCTGCCGCCGAAACCTTGCAAACCGGAAGTTCCAACATGGAACTTTTTGTTACAATTGAAGCTATTTTGTTATTAATGGTTGTTCTCTGAAAAAGAGTGTGAGAAAAAAAATTAATATATTCTTATCTATATTTGATATAACAGCAGCAAATGCCAGAACTTTTGAAATGATTTAAAAAGTAGGTATTATTTGTATAATTGCACAAATACATATGTCCCAGTGCTGTAGCAATTGGAAAGATGTAGTCCTTAAATACTACACTTACCTCTATATTCAATGCAATCACCAAATCGCTGAAGCTCAGGGTAAGTAAAGAATACAGGTGAAACTCGAATAATTAGAATATTTTGAAAAGGTTCATTATTCTAGGCTCAAAGTGTCCCACTCTATTCAGCTAATTAAGCCAGAACACCTGCAAAGGGTTCCTGAGCCTTTAAATGGTCTCTCAGTCAGGTTCAGTAGGAATCACAATCATGGGAAAGACTGCTGACCTGACAGTTGTGCAGAAAACCATCACTGACATCCTCCATAAGGAAGCAAAGCCTTAAAAGGTAATTGCAAAAGAAGTTGGATGTTCCTAAAGTGCTGTATCAAAGCACATTAATAAAAAGTTATGTGGAAGGGAAAAGTGTGGAAGAAAAAGGTGCACAAGCAGCAGGGATGACCACAGCCTGGAGAGGATTGTCAGGAAAAGGCCATTCAAAAGTGTTGGGGACTTTCACAAGGAGTGGACTGAGGCCGAAGTCAACAAATGATTAAAAATGACACTCTTCATGTTACTATCCCATTCTGTCAGCACACTGATACTGTATAACTAATATTTGTTTACCTGGGAGAGGGGGAAAAACATTATTTACAGCATACAGAATAACTGGAAGTGACCTTGGAGCTCTTCTAGTCTAACCCAGAGGTGGGCTTCAGCCAGTTAACGCCAGTTTGGTTGAATTGGATTTTAATTTTACATCTGGTTTGGTGAACCAGTAGTTCCGATGACTGGCTCGCCCTATCCACCCCTCCCAGGAGTCCCCATGCAGCCCATTTTGGATCACAGGTAAGTGCAGGGCCAGTGTGGAGGCTCAGGGAGGGTGAAAAATGGGCCCGTTTCCAGCCTGCAGAGAGCCTCCGGAGCCCAGGGAGGGCAAAAACAGGCTCCTGTGGCCTGTATGTGCTCCCAGGGTAGTGCAGGGGGCCAATTAGGCCACAGCCACCCAGCAACTGGGCAGAGAACTGGTTGTTAAATTATTTGAAGCCCACCCCTGGTCTAACTCTTATACACAATTCTGGACAAATGGCTGTCCAAATTGTTCTGAAAACCCTCCAGTATTGGAGCATCTGCAATTTCTGGAAGCAAGCTGTTCCACTGATTAATTGGTCTCACTATCAAGAAATTTCTCCTTAATTCTAGGATAGATCTCTCTTTGATAAGTTTCCTCCATTACTTGTCTTGCTTCACGTTTGAGAGAATAGGTTATCCCTGTCTTCTTCTTTGTGACGTCTCTCAAATGTTGGAAGACTGCTATCATTTCATTCCTAGTCCTTCTCTTTGTTCAACTAGACATTATTTAGATTATTAGACTAGGTATTATCTCAGCAGCTGTGAATACATTATATGATCTTGTGCATTTTATGGGATCTAAAGTTATTCTTTTTATTCTATTCCAGTTTTTCATGTCTGATGTCATGGTCTTTGAAAATATAATGCTTCCAGGGAGCGAGTATGGACATCAGAATGTCTATGGTATTTAAAAGGCTAAATAAATCTTCCTAAGTGTATGCCCTAAGGGAAAAAAGTGATATAGAAATCTGGAATTATATTCAGATTATTTTGTGACAAAATAATCTGAGATATATTTGCAGCAAATGCAAGCTCATAGCAGTGTCTGAAGCAAAAAAAATCAACAAACTGAGGAGAAAGGATGATGATTTGTATACTCAAACAAAAGAACTTTTACAAGAGAAACAACAGAAACTGTTCTTCCATAGTGAGGAAGATAGATGTACAAAAACGGAAGTGGTTTATGACAGTAAGACCCAGACAAAGACTTTGAAAATCTTAGAAGCTCAAATCTAGGGACTCCAATATTATTTTTTAGTAAAGTTTTGAAAACATAAATGAGTAAATTATATGGACAGACAAAAATTGATTTTGCTAGTCAGTGAAATAAGATGTGCAGGAAATATACCACTCTGGTGATAGGGAACTTAAGTACCCCGACGTAAACTGGGAGACAAACTGCACATTTCTGACAAGCCTAGTTGACATTTTCCCCAAAAGTAGAGAAATGAACTAGAGAGTCAGCTATACTGGACTTCATTCT
The DNA here is from genome assembly GCA_033807585.1 of Hydrophis major. NCBI lineage: Eukaryota > Metazoa > Chordata > Lepidosauria > Squamata > Elapidae > Hydrophis > Hydrophis major. The sequence continues at coordinate 96,606,299 of CM066343.1, read as the reverse complement.
TACAAATAGGGATGAAATGATTGAACGGATGGAAGTTATAATAATTTTGAGAGAGTGACCATGCCAACAGGCAATTGAACACAGTCATGGAGACATAGAAAATTGGTGGCAGAAAAAAAAAACCGGTGATCCATATACAGTATGCCCTTTATTCTATTTTTTAATTTTCATCCTATGATGGACATCTTTAGCCCAAGCATGTTTAAACTTACTTACTGTTGATTGACCTACCACCTCTATTGGAAGCTTGTTCCAAGCTTTCACTATACTATCTGCGAAGTAACACCCTCTACCATTACTTTTGAATTTTCCTCCTGTCACATATGCCTATGTTCTGGATTTCTGCTTAATATTGAAAATACTACTTTCTAGAACCTCATTCATACATTTATATATTTAAAGATTTCAATCATGTCCCCCTTTCTCTTCTGGTGGTTAAAGTGAAGTATTGCAGGCAAATTCTCGCCCAGATCCAGGTTGTGGGGACAATATGCTAATAATGCTTACATTGTAAGCTGCCAAGACAGTTCTGTAAGATTCTATGGGATGGTATATAAGCTTAAATGCTATAGCTATTCTATACATATTTAGTTCCTCCAATCTCTCTTGATATGTTTTGTCATTCTATCTTTAAAAACCCTGGAAAAGAACCTGCATTTCTAGGACAGTTATGATCCTCCAAACTGTAACTGGCATCTATTTCTAAGACTGAGGAGAAGTATTTGTTTAGCTATAGCCAGGCCTCCTTAATATAAGATTTACTTGCATTTTTATTTTGGTGATTGCACAATTTCCACCCTTTTGATTGCTAGTGTACCTAAAAAAGATTTTACCCTCTCCCCCTTTAATAAATTTAGCTAGTTCCTCCTTTTTGTATACTTTAGCAGCATTAATAACTTGTTTGGCTTCCTTTTGTAGATTCTTATACCTCTTTCTATCAGCTACTGCATTCAAACTAGTGTTGCAACTACAAAAAACAACAACTGCATTAATAGAAAGATAGCATCAATATCACGAGAAGTGATAATACTGCTTTATACTGCACTAGTGAGTATTCAGTTCTGGTCACTGTAATAGAAAAAAAAATCAGACCCAAGAAACTGTATGATAGACAATTAAGGGAATTAGTTATGTCTATCCTAATGAAGAGAAGGATTACAGGAGACATGATAGCTGTCTTCCAGTACTTGAGGGGCTGTACTGGAGAAGAAGCAGGGGTGACATTCCCCAAAGCAGCTGAGAGCAGAATAAGAAGCAAAATAAGATATGTTTTTGTTAAATGCTGAATCCTGGAACTAAGGAGAAATTTCCTGATAGTTACAGCAATTAACTACAACTTTCCTCCCAGAGTTGTAGGTGTTCCATCATTGGAGGGTTTTTTTAAAAAAGATCAGACATTCACTTTTTCAGGATGGTATAAAGATTCCCGCCTTGGGAAGAGGATTGGATTAGAAGACTTCCAAGGTCCCTTGAAGCCTTATCTGTTCTTCCAGAAAGGAAAAGAATTCAGAAGTCGGTCGACATTACATTGTTGATGGGAAAGATAATTTTATGATTACATTTCATATCATTTATATATTAACTTTTCCATTTGTAATTATCACACTATTTGCAAACTGCAAAGTTAGAAATTACATACCTATAATATCTTTTTATGTTTGTAACAAGTTCATAATCTGAAAGCCCCATGATTCAGAGCCTGTTCAAAAGTGAATAACTGAGCTTTTCTTCTCAATTTCTAATGGGTGTAATTTGCAATATATTATTATATTTACACCTAAACACATAAATCTACAGGATTCTTTTAATATATGATTTAAAATTAGATAGGTACAAATAAATAGTGCAATTTAAATAATTATATATTTGGTTCATTTGTTAAAAAAACCAGAGATTATTCAGCAACTTGTCTCATTTACAATTATTCCACAGTAAACCTTATACTTAGCACCGACTTGTGCTGTAAAATGTTTAAGACAAATAAGAAAGTTACATGTACTTAATGATATACCTAGAACTATATGCACATTTTTTTATTTTTTTTGGGAGAAATTATTATTTAGGAATGACACAAATGAAACCACATTATCCCTAAACCCCAGCAATCTTCTTAGCTTCATTCTTCAAATAGAGGAAAGATCATAGTATTTCAAATTTGGGGGTAAAATTCCTCTAGGGAAATTGATACATAAGAAGTACTTGCTATACTATTCAAATTATATTATTTCTCCTTTTATCAAAAACTGTCCTTTTTCAGCCATTAGCTCAATTGTAAAGAAGTAATTCACTAATACCCTACAGTATAAAGTTGAAAGACCAAAAAGAACACAATTTGGGAACTTATGGAGCCCCCAGTTTTTATATTGCACGTCAACATATATTATTTTGCAACATATATTGCAATATCAATGCAATATTTTTATATGAAGAATCATTTCTAATAAAAATGTTTATAACATATCCAACCAAAGCAACATACTGTCTATGCAGCCTGTCTACAATGAGCAGGTGTCATGAACTGTATAGTTTCAGCAGTTTGTATTTCCATGATTATGCCATCTGTTTCATAGTTTTTGGTCACAGATATGACACCTGCTCCTCTTTGGGAAGTCAACAGTGCTAGTTTTACACATTGAAAGCTTATCTCTCTTGACATATAACTTAGCTAAGTTACTATAGCATCTAGTATTTGATCAATATAGGTTTACTGCAGTGGTGGGTTCAAAGTTTTTTTTACTATTGGTTCTATGGGTGTGGCTTGGTGGGCGTGGATTGGTCAGCATGGAAGGGGAAGGATACTGTAAAATCTCCATTCCCTCCCCACTCCTGGGGGAAGGATACTGCAATCTCCATTCTCTCCTCACCCCAGTAACCTGCTTTCCAGCTCCTGTGCAGGGCAACAAAAGAAGACCCAGTCAATCAGCTGGGACTTGGGAGGCAGAGAATAGATGGGGGCAGGGCCAGTCAGAGGTGGTATTTGCCGTTTCTCCGAACTACTCAAAATTTCCATTACTGGTTCTCTAGAACTGGTCAGAACCTGCTGAATACCACCTCTAGTTTACTGTAATTTGTTAACTAACTAGCAACCAATACAAGCACATGACCATTTAATATTAATTTTAAAGCATATGTTTAGGCCCTCTGTGTTTTATTGCATAATAAAAGATTTCAGGCTTGGCATTGTTTTTGAGACTGCTGCACTGGTAAAAGAGGAATCACTGTTATGGAGAGAGTATAAATTGATACCACTCGCTTTTAGTATGGTCTGCAAAGTTCCATGGTAAAGAAATCTGCAAATCAAGAATTATGACTATTAAAGTTTTTAAAAGCCATATTCAAAAATTGAGTGAAATGTTTCTTACAAAAAGATATTTTTAGAAAATATTATTTATTTCTATATTATTTTCCACCAAGAAATAGAAATGATCAATTCAGGTCAGGAAGAATAATAAGAATTGGAAAGCATCATTTTACTGCTTAAAAGCAGTAACTGTGAAAGGGACTTTGGAGTTCTCATGGATGATCACTTAAACATGAGCCAGCAGTGTGTGGCAGCAGCCAAAAAAACTAATATAATCCTTGGCTGTTTAAACAGAGGCATAGGATCAAAATCATTTGGCATATTAGTACCACTTTATAAAGCCTTTGTAAGGCCACACCTAGAATATTACATCCAGTTTTGGTCACCACATTATTAAAAAAACGTTAAGAGTTTGGAAAAAGTGCAAAGAAGAGCAACTAAGATGATTAAAGGCCTGGAGACAAAAACATATGAATAGCTTCAGGAATTGGGTATGGCTAGTCTAGAGAAAAAGAGCTAGGTATGAACTGATAGCATATTCCAGTATTTGCCACAAAGAAGAGGGGGTCAATTTATTTTCTACCAGAAGGCAAGACAAGAAACAATGGATGGAAACTAATTACAGAGTACCTGGAATTAAGGAGAAACTTCCTAACAGTGAGAACTAATAACCAGTAGAACAGCTTGCTTTCAGAAGTTGTAAGTGCTTCATCACTGGAGGTTTTTAAGAAGAGACTGGACCATCACCTGTTTGAAATAGTATAGGGTCTCCTACTTGGGCAGAGAGTTGGACAGAAGACCTCCAAGGTGCCTTCCAGCTCTATTCTGACTGATTAGATATAATTGACCTCCACCTTGAAACCAGGGATAATATATCAGTCCGGAAATATACTTGCATTTCATTAAAATGTTTTTCATATATTTTTGTAGTTGATATCTGAAGCTACTAATTTACTTTGCACAATCCTTTATAATATTTAAGATTGGCTTTTGGTTGATATATAATTTGAAGAAAATATACTTCTGAAGGAAACAGACCACAGAGAATATACTGATATGAAACATAACAGCAGTAACTTTTTGTAAAAAAAAAAAAAAGAACAATAATCAACCTGGGGAAGATAATTAGATCAAGACCAAATTTTACTTGGTTGCTATTTTTTTTCATCCATCGTAATATTTATTTTTAAAAATGTGCAGCACATGGCAGAACCAGGCTTAAAAGACTGTGTGGCAAGTATTCTGAGCCTCGTTAATTTTTAGTATTTTCTTAATCAGAACTGGAGAAATACAGTGAATTAAAAGAGTTTGAAGTGTCATCTCACTGAGTATTCTATGGCCCTCTCTCTTCCTCTTGGTGAATGTTTCACAGGAAATCCCCACCTTCTGTTGCCAATCCCCTCCCCCCCCCGGGATTTTTTAAGCACCTGCAGAATGAAAACGTTTCTTAAAGCCTTAAAAATCAGTATAGCAAAGTATTACTGGGGGAAGAGATAGTCCATGACAGTCGAGAAGAAAGTTTTAACAAGAAAACTGGTAAATGACAATGAAATAGAAAGAGATCCTCAAATGAAGAAGAAACCAACCTTATTTTGTTAATTCCCTGTAACTTGCTTCATGTGTGTGCCATTTTTGTTGTAATAGTTGCCCTATAGAATGGTCACTTTCCATTTATTTAAAATGGAAATGGAATGGAATATGAAACACACATGGAGATTAACAAGCTTTTTACATTTGAGACAAGCTTTTACAACATTTGTAAAAGGAAATTTAAAATATATGTTGGAGTTCTTAAATTGTCCTAGGGCAGTAGATAAAAGGTAAAATGATATATACTAGTAGTTCTTAATATTCATAATAAGTAATTAATCAGCAAACATTTATGACTTCCATATAGTAACAGCAAAAAAACAAATTGGATTTTTAAAATAAAAAGTATATAAGCTATAGTAATTTAAAACAGATTATAAGTATATATGTAAACCAAGCCAATTAAGTATAATTTTATTTCCCTAGCTACAGTTTGCTACCTCCATCTAGTTGGTGAAATTCAGGATTTAATAATAATAATAAATATAAAATCTGATAGCAGAACCCACGGACTTTGAGATACATTTTAAAATACACAATTCATGAACTTCTTAGGAGTTATTAATAAAAGCATGCCCTAAAACAGCTGCCCCAAACCTTTGGGGCGCTAGGGACCAGTTCCATGGAAAGTCATTTTTCCATGGACCAGAGTGGGCCGTGGTTTCAAGTGCTCCTTGCATCCTGCAGATGGGCTTTACTTGTTTGTACAACCTGGTTTCTGGCATGCCATGGGTCTGTGCCAGTCCACAAATTGGGATTGGGGACCTCTGCCCTAAAACGTACCGAAGTTTTATAATATGAGCAATAGTTATTACTATCACATCTTAATCAGATGTCTGAAAGACAGAAACCAATGAATCCAACTTCTCTGTGTGTCCACACTGTGCCCATTTCCATGCCTGGTAAGCAAAATGTTGGTTGATTAGTCAAATAGTATGTCTTAGTTTACCATGAACCTAGATTTTTGAGTCTTGGGGAGAGGTCTTTGGTGGTCTCTGAGCTTGCTTATTTTTCTTGTAGACGTTTCATTATCCAAACTCAGTAATATCATCAGTGTTAGTAAGGAATGTGGTTTGCTGTCAGTTTATATTCTAGTGGCTTGCCCTGTCAGTGTTGCTGGGGATAGTCTTGGACGTTCTTTGGTTGGACTGTTTACTGTTGGCTTCTTTGACAGTTTCTTGATTGAAGTATTGTTTATTTGTAGTCCATGGGCCAGGCCAGATATCGGTACCATCTTGGGTGACCAAATCTTAATGGTACTAAAATGTTTATGGGTCCATACCAAGTACATTAAGATGTGATAGCCTTTTCAGATATGTAGCTTTGTATGTTTTTTAAGAAACCATCAATTTGACTGAATAGCGGCCTTGTGATATCACATGATAACACATATATTTGCGAAATGAAGCTGTAAATCATTAGAATTAAACCTAATTGATGTTGATAATTTATTAAAATCATGTGCAGAGACTTTTTGTGGTAAATGTAGAGCATCATAGCAAATTAAAATGTATTTCGTAAATTGCTAATATGTTTTTTTTTTCTCTTCCAACATCGTTACAAAGAGTTTTGAACTCAATTTCTCAATGCGGACTACTGTTGAATAATTGCAGTTCTCTGTTATATTGTGACAAACTACTAAGGCCCACATGATGGATTCAAGTGGAGACAAGGCCACTGCATTGCCAAAGAAAGGAGTGCGGCCAGGCTGCATTATTCACTGTTCTGGTGAAGACACGTCTACCTTCGTGTTACTAAAAGACTTGGACTCATGGAAGACACTGCTAAGAGCAGCAGAGATTAGACAACATGCTCCACTTCTGGACATTGCAAAAGACTTGGAAGAAGGCCAAATACCGCAGATCCAGTATCATCGCAAATGTCGCAGCATCTTTACCATGAAGAAGACTCTCGACTCCATCCTTTCTAAAGACAGGCCGAGTGCAGAAGAACAGACTGGTGTCCATGGTGTCAGAAGATCATCTAGGGATGCACCGAGTACATCAAGAGTGTATGACAAGACATGCATCTTCTGCTGCAAGTCAAGCAAGTACCTGAAAGGAAGACAGACAAGGGAACCTATCATCCAGTGTGTTGAGTTACGTGCAGATGACAGAATCCGCAGTGCAGCAACCCAAAAAATGGACCAGCGAATCCTCGCGTTGTTAAGCAGAGACCTTGTTGCCGCAGAGGGGCACTACCACAAGTCGTGCTACAAAGTGTATACAAAGGAAGGGGCATCCACCAGTTCTGGTGCATGCGATGAGCAGGAGCAGTCTGAGCAGGCAGTATACGAGGAAGCCGAGAAACAATCCTACGAAGAGCTATTCCTATATATCAGGAATGAACTCATTCTCAACCCTGAGGTGCTGCCTATGACAGATCTGACAGCTAGACTTGAGAAAGCCATGCACTCTCGCGGAATTTCTCAGATCAGACCATCAACCAAGAAACATGTCCGTCGTAAACTTGAAAGTGAGATAGGAGGATCGCTTTGCTTCGTTTCTGATGAGAAAGGGAAGCTTCTCATATATCCAGAGAGCTTGTCATTTGATGAGCTTGTCAAGCATGCCTACAGACTAGGGAAAGAACTCCACGAAGCAAGGGCTGCCAACTCTGGGGATGTCCTAGCCAAAGCAGCAATGCAGCTGAGGAATCAGATTAAGAAGCAAGATGTAAGCCAGACATGGCCCCCTGACACAGAGCAGAATGTCATTCCTGAATCTGTCACTGAATTCCTGTATACCGTGCTCACTGGAGAGTGTGAGTGTGCAGATCCTTCTGACAGAGTCCAAAGGCTTGCCACTTCTCTTGCCAGTGATCTGATATTTGCTGTCACATGTGGCAAGACAAAGCCATCCAAGCACGTACTTTTGTCATTTGCTGTGAAGACCTTGACAGGCAATACAGAACTTGTACGCACACTCAATCGCCTGGGCCACTGCATTTCTTATTCACAGATTGAGGAGATCGATACAGCACTGTGCATTCAGAAGCTGGAGCGTGCACAGGAAGACATCCCACTGCCAGCAGACATCTGCCAAGGTGTGTTCACAACCCTGGCATGGGATAACATTGACCGACTTGAGGAGACACTCAGCGGAGAAGGTACTTCTCACAGAGTCAATGGCATTGCTGTCCAGCCCAAGATTGCAGGCCCCAAGCCACAGAATCTCTTCCCATCTGTCAGCAAGTCCAAGAAAAGGAGCATCAGTCCAGCCCCAACAATGTTACCAACCTACAATGTTGGTAAGCGAGCCCAGCCTCCAAAGACCGAGACTGTAGATGTTGACAGCATGAAGGAGGTCCACGAAGCCAAGATGAAGAATTTTATCTGGTTACTGACTCGACTGTCAGACCCTGAGAACCAGACTGTCAGCAGCTGGACTGGGTTCAACATCATGGTCCGCAATGATGTCACGGTGAACCAAGACATTGCGGGCTACCTGCTCACTATCAATGCTCCTGCAACAGACATGTCCACGGTCAATGAAGTGCTGGAGCGGACCCTACACATCATGCAGGCCCTTCAGCTGAACCAGATTGTCTGTGTCTTTGACCAGGCGCTTTATGCGAAGGCTGTTGAGATAGTATGGAAACATGACAAGTTCAACAGCATCGTCGTCAGGATGGGAGACTTCCACACAATCTGCAATATGCTCTCCATCATAGGGAAGCGATTTCAAGATGCAGGGCTCAGGGATCTCTGTGTTGAAGCTGGTGTCATTGCAGAAGGCTCAGTGAATGGTGTGATGGATGGTCGCAAGTACAACAGAGCAGTAAGATGTCACAAGCTGGTTTATGAAGCACTATTGAGGCTTGCCTGGAAAGGATTCCTCCGATGGCTGGAGGAACACCATGCAAGAGACATTCACCACCTTGATGAAACCCTGAAGAAGATTGCCAGCTTCCACGACGGTGTCTCTCAGGCTGCACTGCAAGACCTGCTTAATAACGAGTCATGTGTGCACACAATAAAGCTGTTTAAAGTCTACCTGGAGTCTCTCAGAAATGCAGATAACCTCTCTGCATTCTGGATGTCCTACTTGGACATGGCAGAGATCATGCTGTGCCTGATCCGAGCATCCAGAGAGGGCAACTGGATGCTTCACCTGGCAGCAATCAGGCAGATGATCCCATGGTGCTTTGCCTATGACAAGGTGAACTATGCCCGCTTCTTGACCTACTACTATGCCAAAATGTCTCGACTGCCAATAGAACACCCTGAAGTGCATGCCCACTTCATGCAGGGAGGTTTTTCTGTCCAGATTGGGAGTCAGAACCCATTTGGGCGGATACCTGTGGACCAGACAATTGAGGAGACGGTTAACAAAGACACGCAGACACCAGGAGGCACCAAGGGCTTCAGCCTGAAAGGTGGAGCTGTGGCAAGGTACTATCTGACATCTGAGTACCGCAGTAGATACTTGAGGCAACTGAGGAACATGGTAGGTCAGCATGACACTGACTTCCATCATCCAGACCTACAGCTGCCAAGGATAAGAAGAGATGAAGCTGATGTTTTCCACGTGGGGGGGGGGGTGGCAAATGACCCCCCTTGCCCCCCACCCTCCCTCCGGACGCCCATGACTAGACTGTTCATGCATACTAACAATGAAAGGGTTCTGGAGATATTTTGGATAGTATATTTGGTCATTAGCATAAACGTGGTGATGTTCAGAATAGAGAATATTGTCAAAGTATGTGTTCACCCTTTCTTTCCGTGTACATAGGGTGCATCTATTCTAAGAGTGATAACCTCGATTAAGCTACGAGTTAACAAGGGCTATCACATCAAAACATAAACTAGAGACATAAAAGAAGCCAAAAACACCTAAGATTATTAGTCACCTCGGGTGGTACCAATATGTGAAAATTCAGGTCTTGGCTCATGGACTATTGATTGTTGGTCTCATGTTAATCTTGGAGTTAATCTATGCTGACCTGTGTGCCAATTGCTGGCAGAGAGGTATTTGGGTATTTTTCTTCCCTTTTTGGATAACTGATTGTCTCTTTTGAATAGCATATAGATGTTTGTTAATATTTATTTGTTTACTGATAAGTAATTTGTCAGAGTGCCAGACTTCTAGAAATTCCCTGGCATTGTTTAGACGTAGCTTAGTCTAGGATTTTCCCCATTGAAACGATGGTTAAGCCTATCGATATGTTGTGAAATTAGAGTTTTCATCATGTCCTCTGTTCAGTGAAACATCTGCAGGAAATCAAGCAAGCCCAGAGAATACAAAGGACCTCTTGTTTTGGTAGTTTGTATTTAATTTGTTTGTTATAGTGAGCCAATTATTAAATTTCTCTGACAGCATTCATTCACAAAAAATGAATACTTTCAAATGCCATTCAGGGGAAAGGTTACAGTATCATTAGTAAGTGCTCAGTTAAGGGTTCATTATTTTTGCAGAGCCCTGAAGATTTATGTTCAGAGGACCTCTAGTGGCAACTAATATGTAAGCATGTTAACATAAAGATGCTGTTTAGGAAAAATACAGGTAGCCCTCCATTTACAACTATTCATTTAGTGACTATTCGAAGTTACGCAGCACTGAAAAAAGTGACCTATTACTGTTATTTACGTTTATAACCATTGCAACATCCTCATAATCACATGATCAAAATTTGGATGGTTGGCACGTTTATGACAGTTGCAATCAAGTGTGATCACCTTTTGCAATCTTTATAAAGAGAAGACAATGAGGAAGCCAGATTCACTTAACAACTATGATCACTACAACTTAACAATTGTAGTGATTCATTTAATAACTGTGGCAAGAAAAAATGTACTATTTATTGTTAAGTAACAAATATCTCAGTAATGGACATTTTAGGCTTAATTGTGATCATAAGTTGAGAACTATCTATGCACAGATTCCACAAATAATCATATATCTTTTACTAGCATAAAAATCACATCAATAATGCTAGTAATAAAAATATTTTAAAAGCATTAAAATGGCTGCTAATATCCTTAGGAAAAGAAAATGATTGCCTTGGTGAATACCTAAAATGCACAAATTATGGTAAATATAGGTAAAACTGAAAAAAAAAACATTGCTTTGGGTAGCCTCCCAAACTATTTAGGCTGTTCTCATCATATCAGACTTTGAATTGGGACCAGAGATATACTGATAATCAAAGCTAAAAAAAGTAGTAGAGCTTTTTAAAAACACAGTAGCATTCAAACAAACTATACAGCATATAGCTATAACTATGATGTAAGAAGCAAAGGGGAAAAAAGAAAGAAAACATGTATGAACCTTTAAAATCAGAGGTCTCCAAACTTGGCAACTTTAAGACTTGTGGACTTCAGCTCTCAAAATTCTCCAGCCAGCATAGCTGGGAGTTCAAGTCCACAAGTCTTAAAGTTGCCAAGTTTGGGGACCCCTGCTTTAAATGAACCAATTTAAACAGTGCTATTTCACATGATTTGGAGTTGCCATTATTTGTCAGTAGGCCTTGAAAATTTCAGCATCCCACTGGGGCAAATTTAGCATCCCACTGGGATAAATTCATTAAACATCTTATAATAAATTGCTTAGCAAGGTGACTTAGTGTAGTTCTCAGTTTTCCAACTGACTTCAGGGGGAGCTTAGAGTTTTCACTGTCCCAGATTTGTCATATTAGTTTTAGAAATTGCTGCCTACTTTGTCAAAGTAATGGAATTTGTGAGGAAAATCACCGCTTTCTCCAGCATATCTCACATGAAAATAATTACTTAAAATTAGTTGGGGGCAGTGCTTGATTGGGGAAGTCATCACTGATATAGCTGAATGAAAAAATAATTTGTTGGGTTTTCATTAAAATATATCTGATTTGGTGTGAAAAATTGTTGTTGAACACGTGATGAACATTCTCAAAGTTCCACAGCTCTCAGTATATTTTCACAAACTGATAAGAGGAAAACCTTATGTCTGGCCAAACAAAATATCCTTTCAGCAGTGTTTCTTTCAATATCCCAATTACATGAATCACATAAAGATATGAATAGCAATAGCAAAAGCAATTAGATTTATATGACACTTCATAGTTCTTTATAATACTCTCTAAGCAGTTTACAGAGTCAGCATATTACCCCAACAATCTTGATCTTCATTTTACCAACATTGGAAGGATGGAAGATTGAGTCAACCTTGAGCTTGTCAGGACTGAACTGCTGGCAGTCAACAGAAGTAGCCTGCAATAATGCATTCTAACCATTGTGTCAACCTTGCATCTTCTATTACTTTCTACAACTTCTACTACTTTCTGTTACTACTACAATGGATTTATTTTGTTTGAGAGATTAAGATTATATATTTAGCATTAATATCCCATGTTAACTCTGTGTCACCATTATATTACCCTCCTCAACCATGACTTATATAAGGTCATATTTGGACATATGCATTTCTATATAGTATATAAATTGCATATCTTATATTTCTACTATAAACTGTTTTACTGGAAATGTCACAAACAGATTTATACTTAGACAAAATATCAGCATTCTAAATTGGAATTTGCTTCCATGTAAGGAAAAATTGTAAACATAATAGTTTTTCTGTATATGAATCACATCCCTAGCCACTGAGGAATAATCCTGTATCTCCAAATAACTCAAATCCTACTTGATAATAATAACATGAAGAACCCTTCATGGTATTCAATTAAAACGTATCCATTAATTGATACATAAAGGAGAATAAACATATATACATACTGTGAAGATTTCACATAGTGTGGTATTGCAGTATGAACTCGGTTGTAGGTAATTAAGTCAACAAAGGGATTGTCTAGATCCTCTAAATTCTCTGAACCAATACAGCCTCTGTTTGAATGAGAACATGAAAAAAAAAACATATTTAACATAACTAAATTGTCCAAAAACAATAATTTCCAGGATGAATAGAAAGTTCAACAGTGCTTATAGCAAACCCCCACAAAATATTTTTGGAACAAATTTTAGGGAAGCTAAAAAGAATAGGAAATGAGTGAATTAATTCCCCCCACAGCCTTTATATTCAGGCTTGAAAAATTGACAGGTTGGATCAAGCCAACATAACTGGTGAACATACAGGCCATTAAGCTATTCTTGGTCACATGGATGTAGACATTTTGGCTGACCATTATTTTCTTCTGGATTTTATCACAAATAGAGAATTCAGAAAAAGTGCATGGTCCTATATAGAGCTCAGTAAATTCGTCAAATGTCATAATCTTTGTGGCAACTTCATAGTTTTGCAGCAATTTCATAAACTGAGTTTTAAACAAGTTGATGAGAGAAATAGCATTAGCAGCAGACACTTTACTGAATCATTCTTTCCAATCACTTTCCTTTCTTATTCCATAGCTCCTCCATGAGTGGTCATGTCATGAGAATATTTACAATAAATAAGAATTTTCAACGTCAATAAAAAGAATATAAGAAACTAAGTCCTAGAAAACTCCAACTTGCAATCATTTACAATGGTTATTTAATACTTTCAGCAAGTTATGCTCTTTTGTAGTTTACATCTTAACAGCTGATTATTATTTTATATTGTTATATTTCTTATCAAATATACACAATTTATATTTTATATCTTGCTGCATAGTGCCTCGTAATCTGAGATTATCAAATAGCATTTCTATTGAAGCTCAAAATTACATATTGAAACAAATTATAACTTACGTGTATGAAGGGAGATGCTGAGTTCTGGAACTTGGGCTAACACTGTCAAAGATTAAACATAGCTTAAATTATTTAAATTTACTATTAATATGAAATTGTGTTCTGTAAAATATAACTTTTAAGGCCCAATTATATATTACACTGATTGAGCAAAGAGCAATAGCCTTCAGTCAGATTCTTCCAACAATGCCCAAACAAATATTCTTGGAGAGCAAGGCATGAAGGATACATAGCAATGAGTTGGTGGAATTCCGCAATGCATACAGTATACAAAATAATATTTTGATGGTACAATGCTGTGTTAGTCATTATTATTAGAAATTAAGATGTTAGAAGTTATTGCCTTTTACTCCCTGTGACTCTGTTGCATCCATGTATCTAGCTTATCCTGCTGCCCACCAGTTTTTGTCAGAAATTACAGCTTTAGAACCATTTGTCAAGGCCTCTTGCTTTGAACAGGGGAATTGGACTTCAAAAGTCTCTTCCAGCTCTATGACTTTGTGATTCTATCTATTGCTTTCCAAATTCTGCTGGCACAACAAGTGCTCTACATTCTGATTGTATATTTATTGGCTGTTATGCACTATGAGGAAGAGGAGGCATCCATCCTTCCCTCCAGATACAAGTTGCTGCTCTTTACATTCATTTCATCCCTGATTATTGAGTTGCCTGTTTCCCTAGTGGAGTAGAGGAACATTGGAACTTTTGTTTAATCTATTCACTGGTAAGCTTTCTTTCTTACAAGTTCATCAGCAAAATACACAGGTAGTCAGTGACTGATCGCAAGTGATTGAGCCACAATTTTTGTTGATGTTTGTTAAGTAAAGTTTGACCCATTTTATATTTTTTGCCACAGTTATTAAATGGTATGATTGTAAAGTGAATCTGGCTCCCTCATTGACTTTGTCAGAACGTTACAAAAGATGATCACGTGACCTTGCAGCCATTATAAATATGAGTGAATTACCAAGTGTCTGAATTTTGATCATGTGACCATGGGGATGCTGCAATAATCGTATGAAAAATGGTCATAACTCATTTTTTCTGGTTTTCTTGTAACTTTGAATGGTCACTAAATGAACTGTTGTATAAATCAAGGACTACATGAAGTAAAAACCTTTCTCTTTTTTGTAATGAGTTGAAATAGAACTCCTCTGTCAGTTTCCCTAACTATCTAGTAGGAAGAACAGTAAAATAGTTGTTTTCCTTTATATATTCTCATTGGTCTGTTGATATATAATCTTCCCAAACTTAGTCCAGACTAATTTACAAGACAAATTTGATTTATTTTTTTTTTTGCATCAACCAGAACTGGGAGCAACAACTAATTATATAAGCTTTTCGGAAAGGGGGAAAATTGCTGCAAGGTAGTTGGTTGGGAAATCTGGAGATGAAAGACTACAATTGCACTTTCTGCATTAAGCATCAACCATTCCAGTAACCAATAATCTGCAGAAATCAGGATAATCATTGGCAGAGAACTAGTGGGCATTACGTTACATTATATGCCAAGTTCATCAATTATACATGCCAGCAGAACAGGCACTGAAGCCATGAAAATAAATAGGAGACCAATGAGCTGAGATGACTTGATTACTAACTTCCTAAAATCATTAATATATTAGGGATTTTTTTTTAAAAAAAGAATGTCAACTTTCTAAACTTAAAAGATACACCTGACTGTTAAAAAGTGTAACCTTCTAATTATACAAAGCATATTACAGGAAGCAAATTCATACAATATTTTAATTAATCTCAAATTATTTAAAAAAATGGAACTTACAAATTCACTGGCTTGTGTGGTACTGTAAATATTCTCTTTTGAAATCTATCCCATAGACCTCCAACAACCTAGCATGATAATTAACATGTATGTATGGGGGTGTTCAATGTGATTTAATATATTACAATTATCATTACAATTTATACTGCATCATTGCATTTTTCATCACAGCAAAATACTTTATTAATAATAGCTCATTTCCTACAGCTTCAAGTTACCAGGCATTTGGTAAAAAATCATTTGCACACAATTTATGCAAACTTTTCCAAACAGAAAGAATCAAAATATCATAATAGGTACAATCAGTAAACCAGAAGGGCAGGATGAGAATTTTAGCCCTATAATCTTGATGAGTCACTGAGGAGGATCTGACATGTATCTTAGCAATGGCACTTAGACATATATACCACCCCATTGTGCTTTAACATGTTACAATGTTAGCATATTGTCCCCAAGAATTTGGCTTCTCATTTTACCAATCTTGGAAGGATGGAAGGCTGAGTCAACTTGAGTCAAACACCATCAGGATTGAACTCCAGGCTGTAGGCAGAGTTTGCCTGCAATACCACATTTAACCACTGTGTCACCAACAGCACAGCTCTTAATTCTAATATAAATTCTCTTCTATAGAGTAATGATGGAACTAAAGGCAGGGAAGGAGAAATCTTTTTCTGCAAGTTGAGCAATCTCTACTTGAGAGTGTACTTTTTTTACTTGGGAGTGTTTAGAATTCACTGTGAATTTCCTATTAATTATCATCTGCATTTCAGGCTATTAGTTGAGCACAGAGAACTATAGCCAATCATCAGCTGATGGTTTTCCTTTAACAGTTAGTAAGGAATATCCCCTCCACTCAGTTTTATTCCAAAGAAATCCCTTTCCTCTCATAAATAAAAGGAAATTGTTTGCATGGGTACTATGCCAATAGACTTTGGCATTAAGCTAGCAAGACAGTATTTCTATATTAACATTATGTCTGCCCTGGTTTCTTTCTTGCAGAGTAGCTGAAGTGATATAGCAGATGACCTTGACAGGGACTGAAGCAGGCCTGTCCAACCCATATCCTATGGGCTACATGACAGCCTGGGCAGCTATTATTGTAACCCGACAAGACAGTTAACATTATTATATTACATACTTCATATGCAGCATAAAGCAATTTCACTTCATTAAATGACATTCAGAGAAGCCAAATTGTGGATACTCATAGGCTAAATAAAAACCTAAGCTTTCTATCTTGATTGAAGCTTCAGTTTAAGGAAGAGAACTCCTTTCCTAGCCTTGCCACCATACTCCAGGCATCTAAAGGGGTCAGGGCTGGGCCAAGCTAGACATTGTTTCTCATCATAGCTAAAGACACAAGGGGCTCAACCTGAAGATACTTGGGATAATAAAAGATGTGATCTACTACTGCACTTTACTCCTGTGTTTGTTTATCCCAAATAATCATAATAAAATAGACTTCACAGACTTGGCTTATTTCTTCTGATGGTTCATATCGCTTGCTTGTAGAAATATCCACCATGGGTTGTAATTTTGAATGTGCAGGCCTGACTTTGGGAGATAACATATTATCCCAGGGAACTTCTTCATATCCTCTAGAAAGCTCATTAAAAGAAAAAAATGATTTTTATTATAGCTAATTTATAAAGAAATCAATGAAATTCAAATAAATAACCAGATAAAGAATTTTGTCCAGATTAAAATACATAGATTTTATGGGAAGGGAATATGACTGGCTGAAAAGAGAAATAGAAAGCTCATATTTAAGAATGAGAGAAAGCTAAGAGTGAGTTGGAATGGGAAAACTGATTTTGAACCAATCACTCTCTTCACAGGGTTGTTGTTAACAGGGAAAACCAAAGAAGTATTATCTATTTTGCTACCTTGAGTTCATTTTAAAAGAGGGCTAAAAATCTAAATCGTAACACCAACAACACCAACAACAACAACTGGTGAAATCATAAAATAGAGAAAGTAATTGAAAATGAAGAAGCTAAAATACTTTGGGATGTTAAATCCGTACCAATGTTTACCTGTCGTATAACACTCTAAACTTAATAATTGTCAAAAAGAAAGACAAAAAAAAAATGGATAGTGGATGTGGCAGTGCCTAGAGACATCAGAAAAGAAGAGAAAGATACGGAGAAGATACCAAATTACAAAGACCTGAAAACAGAATGACTGGAAAAAGGACACAAAGGTAATACCAATAGTAATCACCAACAAAGATGATTAAGGGGCTAGAGATTAAGACATATGAAGAACCTTGCAGGAATTTGTGCACTAGTCTAAGTGAAAAGAAAGACTAGGGATGATATGATAGCAGTGTTCCAGTATTTGTGGGGCAATTACAAAGATGAAGGAGTCAAACTATTTACTATTTACTGAAGCACAAGAAGGCAAGAAACCCCCACCCCAATGGATGGAAATTAATCATGGAGAGAAGCAACTTAGAATTAAGGAAAAAATTCCTAACAGTGAGAACAATCAACCAGTAGGGTGTCTTGCATTCAGAAGTTGTATGTGCTCTATCACTGGAGGCTTTTAAGAAGAGACTCGAAAGCCATTATCTGAAATGGTATAGACTTTCCTGGTTTTGCTAGGAGCTGGACTAGTTGACCTCCAAGGTCCCTTCCAACTCTGTTATTTGATGTTCTATGTTCTAATAGGCACCTTGCATATAATCCAAAAACAACAGAGCACCACTTGAATACTATTGGCATTGACAAAATCACTATCAGTTAATTGCAAAAGGTAGCTTTATACTCAGAACAGCTTACATTCTGCACAATATTTTTAATAACACTAAACATCCACCTCTGCCTATCCCAGGTCTTTGGGAAGGACTCTACAGATAGATAAAACTCTAAGATCAATTCCTATCCTATGACCTTTCTTTTACCACTTAACCAGTAGCTGTATTGTTGTAATTAATAAACAATACTTAAAGGAAATGTACTTGTATTATTAGCCTCATCAGGAAATATGATATAAAGCATTTTGCCAATGGATATGATCAGTAACAGGAGGAACACAGAAACTCAGCATCATCACATTTTTCTTAAGAGAAACAGAAACTCACCTTTGGGTTGTGGATGTATACATATACTTCCAAGCTCTCTTATCTCTGGAGGGTTCAGAAGAAGTATCGCTTGACTTAATAAGAAAATACAAAATGAAGCATATAGAAAATAATGCAGTGATTAGAATTCAGTTGAATATTCCCAGACTTTTTTCAAGTATGTATGCATATAATTACTTCCAATCCTGCTTTTGTGCTTTTAAAAAGGATAGAGGAAAAATAACAAGAGAGTTAATTTGCAGTGCTCAAATTATCGTGGTACTTTAATTTACTCTTCATCAGCATATTCCTCTATTTTTTAAATATAAAGGTACCCCTTGAACTATGACAGGTCACTTAACAGGTGTTTAAAATCATGACAGATTTCCCCCCCCCCCCCAAAAAAAAACAACCTTATATATGTTCCCATTTCAAAGTGGCTGCAGCACCCTGCGGTCATTTACTCTTATGACCAACCATAGCGATGCTGCAGCACATTTCTCCCCCATTCTGTCCTTGTGGGACTCTACAGCACATGGCCCTGCTCACCATTACTCCTGAAAGCACCCATCATTTAATGCATTTTGTCAATTTCTTATGGAAATGGCAGCTGCTTCAGAGCTTTCTGCTCTGATCAGCTGGCTGTCAAGAGCCTGCAAACTACTCCTGCTCTTGCTAGGTTTGGGAGAAGCCAGCTGACTAAGGCAAAGGCAGCAACTTCAGGAGAAGCTTCTCAAAACCTTTCCCTTGCTTTATACTTTCCCTATTGAAGAAATGTACCCAGAAATGTACATTTCTTCAATAAAGAAAACAGAAAACAGGAGACAGACTTGTTAATCTTTCCCCTCACATTACATGCTGACACTAAATTCTCTTCCTCTGCCTTTCAATATTGATCCCTTTTAAAGACCTTTACTGCATGCATGGAAAAAGAGTGACAAAATCTGTAACTTGCTTACCTTGATTGTCAGGATGAAGAGTAGAGGAAAGGAAACAAGCGAAGCAAAGAAAATATTTCTGCAGCTTGTTTGCATTAAGGAACTGAGGAAAAAGTTCAGCTCAAAAAATTCAGTCAGCTAGAGCATAACTTGTGCAGCAAATGACTAGGGCAGAAGCTGGGTGATTGGAAAACTTTTTGCTGTTTGTCAAACTGTCCTTAGGACCCAATTAGGTTTGGAGATTGGAGACTAGAATTGTTTTTGTTTCAGGGCAGTTTAGATGTAATCTGATTTTGGAGGACATTGCTATTAGTTTGTTGCTATGTCAGATTACTTTCTGACCACTTTTCAGTTCACTGGTGTCACCCCATCTCACACTTCCTCACAGTGAGACCATCTGTTACCAGGTGATCAAACTAGTACTTTGCCTGGTAAATGATATGGCTGGATTCCAGAAAAAGTTTGAAGTTTTCGACAGAGTGGAGTGATTTAGTTGAGGCCTTAGTTGCTGCCTGGATTTTACAAATGACAGAAGCACTTGCTAGATTGTCCCTTTTGCAGCCTCTTTTTTACATTCATCCTGGGATGCATCTTGATTCTCCAAGAAACTGCAAGGAGTTCTGGGAGAATGAAAAGGTAGGAAGAAATGCAAATTTCGGAATGCAGCAGCGTCGGCATTTTTAAGAGCCTCTAGGATGGCACTTGTAACACCACTGTTGCACAAATTGTATGATTGCCAATTTATGGCAACTATCTTTCTCCAATGGGATTGGTTCACACCACTTGTCCGGTAAGCCTCTCAATGCCATTTGATAGTGAGATGGGCAGCATATAAATGTACATAAATAAATAGTTAAATGAATAAATACATTCCATAATGAATTCTCAAAATTAATAATTCTAAAAAAATACTGGCCTAAAAAAGTATTGAAAACTTGTGTTGCAATGATTTCCAGTATAGGAATAACAAGTGTTGAAGCAATACCTATGTTAGAACACTATTTTACAGATCTGAAAGTTGCTTCAGTAGAGCTCAGGGACCAGATTCTCATGGATATCTTTGTTAGAAGATATCTATGTATCTAGGCTATACATTCAATATTAGCTATGGGAGAAATGGCATGATCTTTTAATTGCTTATATTCAAGTAAGAATCCTGCAGTGCATATCAAAAGAATAAAAGCCAAAGAACATAAATTAATGAATAGATGAAAATAAAAGAAGCACAATATTCTGTTTGTGAAACGTAGGAGGATGGGTGCAATGAATAAATGAGAGTGGCTTGATTTTGTCAAATTTGTGGAGCCGATTAAATCATGTAGGCATAGCAATGGGTAGTCTTAATTATTAGTGAAAAGTCTAAAATGCTTGTCAGAAAGTATTAATTCATGCAATGTAAACTATTGTTTACAGTTTACAGTTTAACCACCTTAAATGAAAATAGTAATCCATAGGATGGTGACAAATGCATGTTATATTTCAGTGGATGTGCAACATTTTAAATGAATGCAATATGGAGATAGTTTCATAGGTGTGAATAAGATGAGAAAGTACAAAAAAATGAATGGACCTCTCAGAGTCCTAAGAATTAATAAAAATAATAACGTGAGTTTCTGCTCAGAAAAAGGTATTTGTTTCAAATATGTAGTGAAAGTTTAAATCAATTTGTGTGCATTAATACCATAGCAATGGATATAAATCTAAAAGTATAATTGATTAATTTGCTTAAGACTAAAAGAATAAAGAGCAATTCTGCACAGATTATTTTTGGTGATATCAAGCGGATCTTTGAAAAAGAATGGAGATCTACTTATTGGGGAAAACATATTTTGGCAATAACAAGTGGCATATTGTTAGGAATAACAAGGTTACCTAACGTAGTTTGGGTAAAATAATATATATAAACTATGATAGTATGTTTAAGTGTGTGTCACTTTAAACTGCAAAGCATGTAATTTTGGGTATGGTTGTGAAACCACTATAAGAGGGAGCAAGAGAACTTGCTGGATTGCTGGATTGCTGGTTTGCTAACTGCGTGTTCCCTGCTGCTGAGTTTTTTGAACGTCGAAGGAAGAAAGGAGGTTTGACTTCTTCATATCTCTACTGCGAGGAGATATATTACTGGACTGATATTTGTAAGTTTACTGACCTCTTTTTCAACACTGGACTTTGCAACTGAATAATTCCCAGACGGACTGAACTAGTGAATGATATATGGACTGTTTTGACTATGCTAAAACTCTTACTGGAATAAGCTATTTAACTAGCACAGTGTATCTGTTTTACTGAGTGTAAGCTACAAAAATGTTTATCTCATATATTTGCCTGCCTGCATGACTGTCATGTTCATTCTGCTAGGGTGTATCCCCAACACTGGTTATGGGCCCAGATGCACAGTCAGACTAACCAGGATATAACAGGCTTATATAAAGTGAGAGTTAAGTGTAGTTACACAATACTGTAAACAGACAGCTGTGTTTTATTAATTATAGTTTAATATCCAGAAAAAGATGGCACAAGTCAATTTACAAGGTTTGTCTCTAATATCCAAACTGGATGGAACAAACTATGTTTCATGGTCTATGAAATGCAGCCTACTTCTACGCAGAGAAGGTTTGTGGAGTATAATTCAAAACCCACCAGAGGTAGATGCTTGGGATCCAGAGGATGAGGATGATGCCCAGAAAATACAAGAATATAAACTGAAGAATGAGCAAGCTCTCTGTATAATAGGACTGATACTCTGTGACCAGCAGCTTGTCCATATTCGTGGAGAAGAAACAGCTGCTAATTGTTGGGAGAATTTAAAGAAGATTTATGTTCGAGACAGTGTAGAAGCACATATAAATCTTACATGGAAGCTGTTCAGAACACATCTTCAAAAAAACGGAGACATGTTGACTCATATAAACACTATGAAGAAGATTTTTCAGGAACTGCATGAAAAAGAACTTATCTTCATAGAACTACATCAGGTTTATATAATTTTGTCTTCGTTAGATGAGAGCTATGAGTGACTATGTAATTTCACTGGAAGTACTGCCAAAAGATAACCTCACATTAACTGACATTACTGGCAGATTAATTGAATAAGCCAGGAGAAGGCTTGAAAGGGATCAACTGAGAAGGGAACAACCACAAGAAGAGAAATTATCTTCGACAGCCTATACAATTAGAAAATGTTTTAATTGTGGAGGAAAAGGACATTTGGCTAGATTCTGCAAGAAAGAAAAACGCCACAATGCCAGCCAGAATGCTAAAAGGCATCAAAAGGATAAAAAATGCTTAGAGTTAGCCATGTATAGCAATGAAACTGTGAATAATAATTTATGGGTTGTAGATAGTGGAGCATCGCACTGAATAACGAAAGATAAGAAAAGATTTGTTAAGATGTCCACGAGTTCACAACAGATGTCGTTAGCTAATGGCTGGAAAATGAAAGCAAAAGGTAAAGGTATTGCACATTGTTCTTGCATAAAAGAAAATGTAAAAATGTTATATGTACCACAACTTAAGTTTAATTTGCTTTCGGTTAGAGTTTTGATTAAACTAGGTTATGTAGTTATCTTTAGGGGAGAAAACTGCATAATAGAAAAGGAAGGTAAAAAAGTGACTGCAACTTTAAAGGGTGAATTGTATGTGTTAAAAGATAATCAATTAGAGGTGGCTAACGCAATGTATAATAACGTTAAACTTCATGATGAATGCATACATTTGTTACACAGACGTTTAGGGAATATAAATTTTAAAATGCTCAAGCAAACGGTTGAACTGTCTAAAGGTATAAAACTGAAGCCTTGCAGTAAGTCAAGAAAAAAGCAAGGTAATACCAGCAAATAGAATTAATGGATTTAAAACTAAAGAGCCTCTAGAGGTCGTATTTGCTGATATTATAGGTCCTAAAAAACCAAGTGTGGGAGGTGCTCGTTATATATTAAGTATAATGGATCATTATTCTAGATATGGTTTCTGTTATTTAATGAAGAGTAAAACGGAAACATATCAGAATTTCTTTAATTGGTTGAAGTTTGCAGAAAGAAAAACTAAAAGGAAACTAGTAACTCTTGTAACTGATAATGGTATGGAATTTATAAATAAGAAATTCCAAAATAGACTGAAGATGGCAGGTGTTGAACATAAAAAGTCTGCACCGTATAGGCCACAATATAATTCCTTTATAGAAAGATGAGGCCAAACAATACAGGCAATGGCTCGTACTATGTTGTCGGATTCAGGATTACCTGAAACTTTGTGGGGAGAAGCAATAATGTGTGGTAATCATATATTGAATAATGTTGTTAACTCAACAACAGGTGAATTACCATTCACACGGTGGAATGGTAGAAAACCTGACCTAAGCTACATGCACACATTTGGAGCACCAGCATGGGTGCATATTCCTACACAACTGAGACATAAGGGGCAGCATAGGGCTAAAAGGTTATTCTTTGTAGGTTATGAATCTAATCACAAATCATACAGATTCTGGGGAAAAGGTACATCTAGCATTTACTGTAGTGCGAGCACACAATTCCTTGAACATGTAGGATGGGAAAAACTGGAGCAAGATTCAAGTAAGGATGTAATCATAGAAACCTACAAAAGACCAAAACAACATATCAGTAATAAGAAGAGTACAATTAAAGAGGAAGTACAGGAAGAGCACATAGGGCCTGAACAGGAAGAAATAGATAACCAGGAACAGGTAGTACTTGAAAGTCCACCTGTAAGCCCTGTAATACCTAGACGTTCAACACGTGAAACCAGACCACCTGACAGGTACCAAGCAAGTGTAGTTTGCCAAGTTAGTAAAGTTCCAACTACTGTTGAAGAACTTAGAATGTATCCAGCAAAGGAACAAGAAAATTGGCATAGAGCAATGGAGAAAGAATTAAATTCATTGAAACAAATGGAAGTTTATGAAAATGTTAAATTACCTCCATGTGAAAAGTCCATTGGCTGTAAATGGATATTTAAAGTAAAAACTGGAAATGATGGGACTGTTACCCATAAAGCTAGGTTGGTAGCTCAAGGATTTAATCAAACTGCATGTGATTATGATGAAGTATTTGCACCGAGTCTAAAAGCAACAACCTTGAGAGCAGCTTTAGTGTGGGCAGCTAAGAAGAACTATATCATAAATCACTTAGATTTAGAAACTGCTTATCTGCATGCACCATTGCAGCACACTATATACCTAAAGAAACCTGTAGGAATTAAGGATGATAAAACAAATAATGACTGTTGGAAGCTTAAAAAGGGTCTCTATGGATTAAAACAATCTGGTTATGAATGGAACCAATATATTGTTAAGGAGTTAAACAATATAGGATTTAAAGCAGGTTTAGCTGATCCATGTGTATTTAAGAAAGAGACAAATGGAACAGTGTCATTGTTATTGTTGTTCACTGATGATATTGCCTTAATTACAAAAACTAATAATGAAGCTACTGAAATAATATCATTATTAGGTAAGAGGATAAAATTAAAGCAATTAGGAGAGATAAAACAGTATCTAGGATTAACAATAAATAAAATCAAAGGTGGCTATAAGATATCTCAAGAGGATAAGATTTATCAATTACTAAAAACATACAAGATGGAACTTTGTAAACTGGCAAAAACTCCAATGAGTCAGGAATTTGGCCACACTGATGTTCAAAGTCCAAAATTAGATAAGACTATCTATCAATCGCTAATTGGTAGTTTATCGTACATTAGTAATTGGTCAAGGCCAGATATTACCTATAGCGTTAATCAATTGGCAAGATTCAACTGAACCCACTGAACAACACTGGCAAGCGACAAAGCGTATCTTAAGTTATCTTAAAAGGACAATGCACTATGCATTGTATTTGGAGCCAAAAGAAAATCTGATTTTAAGTGCATATGCTGATGCAAGTTTTGCAACAGACATAAACACTAGGAAATCAACTTCAGGTATGGCTATATTGTTAGGAAAAGCACTGATTGGTTGGAGGTCAATTAGACAGCAACACATAAGTATGTTCACAATGGAAGCAGAATTTTCATGTCTATCTTTATTATTTACTGATTTAAACAGCTGTTATTGGATATGGGAATAACTGTTAATGATTCCATTGTAGTATATGAGGACAATCAAGCAGCCATATGGATGGCTACAAAGATTGCTGTAAAAATGAGATCTAAGCATACAGATCTTAGATATCTGAATGTAAGGCAATCTGTAAAAAATGGTTTGATAAGACTAGAATATTGTATGACTGAAGAAAATATTGCTGATCAATTTACAAAAGCCCAAGGTTCAATAAAACACAAAGAAAGTTGTGATGACTATGGGTTAAGGTTGTAAATAGATATATATTTTTATTATATTACCCAAAAGGGGAGTATGTTACGAATAACAAGGTTACCTAATGTAGTTTGGGTAAAATAATATATATAAACTATGATAGTAAGTTTAAGTGTGTGCCACTTTAAACTGCAAAGCATGTAATTTTGGGCGCGGTTGTGAAACCGCCGTAAGAGGGAGCAAGAGAACTTGTTGGATTGCTGGTTTGCTAACTGTGTGTTCCCTGCTGCTGAGTTTTTTGAACGTCAAAGGAAGAAAGGAGGTTTGACTTCTTCATATCTCTACTGCGAGGAGATATATTACTGGGCTGATATTTGTAAGTTTACTGACCTCTTTTTCGACACTGGACTTTGCAACTGAATAATTCTTGGACGGACTGAACTAGTGAATGATATATGGACTGTTTTGACTATGCTAAAACTCTTACTGGAATAAACTATTTAACTAGCACAGTGTATCTGTTTTACTAAGTGTAAGCTAAAAACGTTTATCTCACATATTTGCCTGCCTGCATAACTGCCGTGCACTTTCTGCTAGGGTGTATGCCTAACACATATAATGAGATCCAGCAGCATGAATATATTGAAAAACAGACACAAAGAAATTATTTGGGATGAAACTGAAATGAAGGAGAAGAATATTAGTAGAAAGAATATCTTAGAGATTTGTATGGGAATCATATTAATATAAATAGTTGTCATTTAGTAATCACAATTGGGACCAGCAATGTGGAAATTAAACAAAGCAATTGTTAAGTGAATAGTAATTTTATACTTTACTTTACTTTCTAGAGCTGCAAAGGCCATTTAAAGGCCAATGTAATATTTCCGTTTTTTCTTTTTAGTAAATTTACAGTCATTTCTAAAATTTTGCTTTCACTTTGTCATTATGGGGTACTGGGTATAGATTAATGACAAAAAATGAATTTCAACAACTGTAGAATCAAGCTGACAAAATTGACAAAAGTGAAGGGGGTCTGAATACTTTCTGTTATGTAAAGCATTTTGCTTGTGTGCCTTAACAAAGCCTAGATATATTGAAATCAATAAAACTAGGTTAGCACAGAACATATGCTGTGTACCATTTAATGCAAGCCACTCACCTAAGATATTTCCGAATGTGTTTTCTTCATAAAATTCCAAACACTAAGCAAGTCTGCATTTCCAGCAACCTTGGGATGCCTGTTTATTACTGTTTCAGAGCAAGTGCAGAGAACTGATTTTGTGTGCTTTAATGGTTAGCACAAGAAAGACTTCAAGGCAATTAAATGAGATATAATGGGAATCATGTCTATGATGTTAAATTTCTCAATAGCTGGGTTGTCAGGATTTTATTATAGGTAACAATGTGATGAATACTCCCATTTTTAAAAAAATTGCCTTATTTTCATACTTAAATGTTTGTGCTTGTTGTCTACTGTTAGATCTGGGGTGGATCGGTTTGAAGGAGACGCGAGACCATCGCAGTGAGTTCAGCTCTTTATTTAGAATAAGGATAGTCTGAATAACACAAGCCGCGGCAGCCCTTCATATAGGGCTGGCTCGTGGCTCTGCGGCCAATGGCAGCGCTTTGAATCTCCCGCGATCGGCGCAGCCAATCGTGGTAGATTCTTAGTGCTCCAATCACAGCCAGGGTTTCGACCAATCAGGTCACTGTCCATCCGGACCAATCAGTTGTGAGGGTTTGGAGTATGCTAATATAGTACACCCTCCCCTCTTGGTTTCATCTGTCGGTGCGTCGTGACGTAGTCGCGCAGGTAGGCGGGGCTTCGTACCTGCCTAGTTGACCTGCGTGGTTCAGTTTCAGTATGTTTCTCGACCAGTTCGGAGGGCTTCTCTGTCGCTCTGGTTCCTTGGGATGGAACCGCCTGGAAGGGTGAGCCGGGCCTTTCCTGGTAGCTCCCTCCCGGTCTATCCGGGCTGGTTGAGCTGCTGCTCCTGCTGTTCCCGCCGGGTCTTCCCGGGCTGGTTGAGCTGGCTTGGCTGCTCCTTCCAGGTGAAGATCCCGGTGGTTCATGCCCTGTTGGTTCTGTGCTTACTGGTGAGTAGGACCGGTTTATTCGTGGCTTATTTGTTCTGCTTGCACTAGGAGGTTCTCTTCGACTCTTTCTTTAGCGCTTGCCATATCCCCCCCCCCTTCTAGTTTCTTGCTCGGGTGTGTGGTTGTTGTTGGTGGCTATTCTTGTGCTTAGTTGGTCGATGTGCCGCTTCCAGTTTTTTCCATCACTTGTCTCTAATCGGTATGATAAGGGGCCAGTTATTTGTGTGATTGTTGCTGGCACCCAGAGTGGTTCCCCTGAAAGGTTTTTTGCGTATACTGTGTCCCCTATGTAAAACCTTCTGTGTTTGCTGGAGGAACCTGGGATTTTTTCAAGGTTGTATGTCGGATGCATTCTGTCTAGCGTCGACCGTAGTTTCCTGCCCATCATTAATTCTGCTGGGCTTCTATTTGTGGTCGCGCTAGGTGTGATATGCTGGATGAGGAGCATTTTATTGATTTTGACCTGTATGTTGGTTGCTTCTATTTTCTGTATGGCTTTCTTTGTGTATTGGACCATGTGTTCCACCCACCCTTTCAACGCCGGGTTTGCTGGCGTGGTTAGCGCATGGTGTATGCCTTGGCCTGCCAGAAATTGTTCGAATGCTAATGCGGTGAACTTGGGCCTGTTGTCCAACACTATTACATCTGGCAGGCTGTGTGTAGCAAAGAATTTACTCAGTTTATTACCGCCTCCGTTGTGGTAGACTTCATGGTGCTTACCTCCAGCCAGTTGGAGTAAGCATCTATTGTGATAAGGTACATGTGCCCCTTGGTTGGCCCCGCGAAGTCTATGTGAATCCTAGACCACGGGCCTCTTGGTGTTTCCCACTCTTGGATTGGGGTGGCGGGAGGATTAGGTCTGGATTCTTGGCATTGTTTGCATTTGGCTACCCAGGTTTTGATCTGTTTATCCATTCCTGGCCACCATGCATAGCTTCTGGCCAGGCTTTTCATCTTGACCATCCCTGGGTGCCCCTCATGCAACATCCCCAATACCCTTTCTTGTAATGTTTCCGGGATTACCACCCTGTCCTCCCAAAGTATGCAGCCCTTCTCGGTAAAAAGTTCAGTTTGTCTGTTTCGGAAGAGTCTGAATAGTTCGTCCCTGTCCCCTTCCGGCTACCCTTTTCCAACCCAGCTCAAGACTCAC
Source organism: Hydrophis major (assembly GCA_033807585.1). Taxonomy (NCBI): domain Eukaryota; kingdom Metazoa; phylum Chordata; class Lepidosauria; order Squamata; family Elapidae; genus Hydrophis; species Hydrophis major. The sequence continues at coordinate 96,577,437 of CM066343.1, read as the reverse complement.
GCCAGCCGCTTGTCTTTATTTGTTTCTCTGGCAATGTCTGGCGCAGTCACAAGCGGGTTGGATATTCTTTCTATTTGAACTACCTCTGTCGTGGGTGCCGGGTCGTCTCCCAGGTTGGGCAGGGGTGAGCGGCTCATGGCGTCTGCGTGGGTGATGTCTTTTCCGGGTCTGTGTACCAGCTGGTAATTGTATGCTGCTAGGAATTTGGACCACCTTGTCATTCTTGGTGATAGAATGTTCGGTGTGGCCTTATTCCCTGCCAGAATTCCTAGCAGCGGCTTGTGGTCTGTGATGATTGTAAAAGTCCTACCATAAAATTATTTGTGAAATTTCTTGACACCGGCGACGACTGCTAGGGCCTCTTTGTCGAGCTGGCTATAGTTTCTCTCCAGTTTTGAAAGTGTCCTTGATAAGAAGGTGATGGGTGCTTCCTTCCCATCCGGTAGCTGGTGCCTGAGGATGGCGCCGATTCCGAAGGGCGATGCATCACATGTCACTGTTAGCAGCAGGGTCTGTACTGGATTAGTACTGCGTCAGATGTTAGCAGGTTCTTTGTGTTGGTGAAGGCGCTCTCCTTCCGTGCTCCCCAAGTCCAGGTTACTGTTTTATCGAACAGCCTATGCAATGGTTCCGCCACAGTTGCCTTTTGAGGTAGGAAGACATTGTAAAAGTTTAACAGTCCCAAGAAAGCCTGTAGCTCCGTTTTGTTTTTGGGCCGTGGTGCTTCCCTTATGGCTCTCAGTTTCTTTTCTGTGGGGTGGATCCCTTGCTTATCTAGGAGGTACCCTAGAAATTCAACCCTCTCTGCCCGTAGTTGGCATTTCCCTTTTTTAACTTTGAGTCCCAAGTCTCTGAATTTCTTTAGTACCTCCCTTAACCGGGCTTCCAGTTGTTTTTTGCTTTTCGCAGCCACCAGCACATCGTCAAAGTAGGGCACCACCCCTTCTATGCCCTGGAGGAGTCTTTCCATGAGGCTTTGGAAGACCCCAGGTGCCACGCTGACTCCAAATTGGAGCCGCTTGCAGCAGAAAGCCCCCCGGTGTGTTACAATGGTTTGGGCTTCTGCGGTTGTGGCGTCGACCGGCAGTTGCTGGTAGGCTTGTGCCAGGTGGAGTTTTGCGAAAATCCGGCCTCCCCCCAGTGAGTGCAGAAGGTGCTGTACTACTGGGACGGGATATGCGCTTTGTTGGAGCACGTGGTTTAGAGTGGCCTTGTAGTCACCACAGATTCTCACGGACCCATCTGGCTTGATGGGGGTCTCCCACCAGGCGTGATCGATTGGTTCCAGCAGCCCTTGCGCAATGAGCTTATCTAGCTGCTCATCGATTTTGGGCTTGAGTGCAAATGGCACTCGCCTAGGCTTAAGGCAGATTGGCGCGATACTCGGGTCCATAGTGCATGAGATAGGGGACCCCCGGTACTTGCCTAGGCTGTCATCGAAGACTTCCCGGAAGTCCCTCACAAGTGCTGCTTCCCAGTCCGCCTCTCCGATGTGGTGGATGCCGATTACTTCGATGCCCAGGGGTGTGAACCACTGCAGTCCCAATAGGCTCGGTCGATCTCCATTGACAATTGTCAGGGGTAGCACTTCAGTGTGGCTCTTGAAGGTGACTTTAAAATGGCCTCTGCCGACTACAGGGATGAGGTTCCCTTGATAGTCTTTGAGAGTTAGTGTTTGGTCTTCTAGTTCGTGGCGGCAGATGGTGGGGACCAGGCGCTTGAGGGTGTGCCATGAGACCATTGAGAGGAAGGACCCGGAGTCCACCTCCATGTCGCATGGCTGGTTTTCTATCCCCACTGTCATGTATACCTTCCTGGCGTCACTTGTGGAGGAATGGCCGATGACGACGGTTTGGTGTGTTTCCTCCCTTTGTCTTGCCTCGTGGAGTTGCCTGTTCCGACCCTCTCAGCTCCAGCGGTTCTCCGTCTGGCGATCGCAGTTTCTGGTGGGGGTGCCCTCTCGCTGTCAGGGGCTGCCATCTTGTCGCCTGGGGCTACCTTCTCGTTGTCGTGGGCTGTAGTGTCTTTTATTCTGAAACACCTTGCGATGTGCCCCCGTTTCTCGCAATGCCGGCAAATGGCATCGAGAAAACGGCAGTCTGCCCAGGGGTGATCGCCGTCACAGCCGGCGCACTGGAACCTCAACTTACGACCTTGTGGTTCCCGCCGCTCTCGCGTTGCTTGAAGGCAGTGGATCTCCTCCTCCTCATCCTTGGTCTCCGAGAAGGAGTCAATGTCTCCATGGTGTGAGGTTGTGTCCCAACAGTCGGGTTCACGTCACTTCTCTGGGGTTGAAGTCGTCTCGCTGGTCGTCGGTTGTGGTGTGATGTTCGATTGTCGCATCCAAGCCACTGATTTCTTGGCCGCCTCAGCCGTGGCGGCCTTGGTGAGGGCATTGGCAAGGGAGATGTTGCCCTTCACCATGATGCAGCTTTGGAGGATGGGGTCTCGGAGTCCTAGGATGACGCGGTCTCGCAGTGCCTCGTCCAGATCGGCAAAATCGCACAGGCCGCCCACAAGTCTCAGAGTGCCGTCATGAAGTCATCAAGCCCCTCGCCCTCACGTTGTTCCCGCCTGTAGAAGTCGTGCTGCCGGATAAGGATTGGCACGACGGGGGCATAGTGGCTTCGTAGTAGGGGTTCGAGGTTGCTCCATTCCATAGTCTTGACGTCCTCTGGTTTGGCCAAGGCTTTGGCCATCTTGAACATTGCGGGCCCGCAGTGTGTGAGAAACACAGCTTGTTTCTTGTGGCCGTTGGCATCCTTAAGATTGCTACTCTCAAGGAACATCTTGAACCTATTGATATAAGATTCCCAGTCCTCGGTAGCAGGGTTGAAGGGTGTGGGTGGTGCGTTGATGCCGGCCATGCTGCCTGCTGCTGCGTGCCGCGTGCCACGTGCCACGATCCCATCCTCGTCGCCAGTGTTAGATCTGGGGTGGATCGGTTCGAAGGAGACGTGAGACCATTGTAGTGAGTTCAGCTCTTTATTTAGAATAAGGATAGTCTGAATAATACAAGCTGCGGCAGCCCTTCATATAGGGCTGGCTCGTGGCTCTGTGGCCAATGGCAGTGCTTTCAATCTCCCGCAATCGGTGCAGCATTAATACATTAATATATTTTACATTAATACATTAATATATATTAGTACATTAATATATATTCTTTCATTATCTAATCACCCATTGTTCAATTTTGTCATTTCACTGCTACTCATATTTTATGCATATTTGATAATACCATCATTCAATCTCTAATTTTCTAATTAGTACTTAATTCTTATTCATAATTCCCATATTTCACTCTTTCATATCTATTTATCGTAAGTTTATCCTAATGTCTATCACACTACATACAAAGTAATTATCCAACCTATATAAGTCTAATATTTGTACACCTATGTTTATTAAATGTATTCATGGAAGATCTTTTACCGTCTTTTATTATTTTATCCATCGTCTCATGTTTGCATCAGAATTTTTATAATTATTTTTGACTTGCCTCTCATATTCTTCTCTTAAATCTTTTACTTCCTCTACTTCTAGCTCCATATTCTGATTCTGCAATCTAACTTTTCCTCCCTTCTCTACTCTTTCCCACTGTCTAATTTTAAAGCTATCTGTTCTATCCCGTCTCTTTCTCCCAGATATCTTCCTGTTTCTCCCATTCCCTTTTTAAATCTTTTGGAACATTTCCCTCCTGTTTTAATTCCTTAATCATTATTAATTTTGGTAACAACTCCTCTTTGTTGTCTTCTTTTTGCTGTTTTCTCAGTTCTGATCTTCCCTCCATTACTTCTGATGGCTCCTTTCTTTGCTCATTGTCCTGGTCTTTGCTCATTGTCCCTTGTATAATATTGTTCAGTTTTTGTTCTGTATGATCAAATATTTTCACTATCTCCTTGTTTTGTTCCTATATAAGGTTCTTAATACTTTGAAACTTTAGTTCCATTCCATTTAAAATTCTGCCTTGCGTTATGGCTCATTTGGTTTAATAGATCTCCTTTTTAGCCAGTTGTGCAGGATTCATGAATTGAAAACAGAGTTTGCCAAATCACGATTTTTAATATTTCATCACTTGTCAGTCAAATCAATTTTAAATACACCAGGGTATTTTCCCTGCCTCTTCAAGTTACTTTTATACATTCAGGGGTCTTTTCACTGTAATTCTTTCTTATTATTCAAATTTCTAGTGGTCTTGGAGTAGATACATGTAATCCAGTAAGTATTTTCAGTCCTTCAGATGATTATTCCCAGCTTCCACAATTGCCCTCTCATCACCAGATGGCACTCTTGCTTTAGCCGGTTTCAACCCCTCTGTTAAGTTGCTGGCAAGTCCAATTTTAATTATTTTAAACTATAAATCCAGTAAATAGACAGTATTTATAAAAAAGATTTTAAGTCTACGATTCCAGCATTTTAAAAATGCCTTCTCAATGCCACATCTTTTGAGAGTTCAATTTTCTGTAAAAAAAAATTTAAAATCTCTTCTTAAATTCTGTGGTATTTTTCCAGTGTGCCTATATGCTGCTTTAATGAATCATTCTGGATATATATTCCCCTTAGATTCCTTGTGGTCATATTTCAACAAAAAGTATTCTCTCATCCAATTCACACACCATTCACTGTCTCTTTGCTCCTGCACTGTCTTAGGTGTTCAAACTGTCCCCGGCTTCATGGCAGCCATTTTGCTGCCGCTGCACCTCATCTTCAGAGGGGGACTTTCGAAGTCAGGGAGGACAGATGCAGTTCTCCTAGACCTGCACGGTAACCACCTTTACTTCACCACCTCTCCAGGGTGGCTATGGCTCCTTTTGGAGTTCTCTGACGGGGAGAGCTTGGAGGGGGCCATGGAGCTCACAATCCTTGCTTCCGATAGCGCCAGAAGTACAGCTGGAAGTTCCCCATTTTGATTAGTGTAATTAATATGTAGAAAGCCACAACAATCTCTGGATCATCTACACAGGTGGGATTCAGCATTCTCAGAAGTTCGCCTGAGCCATTAGTTAATTGCTTTTGCAGTTAGGAGAACTGGTTGAAAATAAAGTGCAGGAGTGGATCTCTCCCTCTCTCTTCAGTTAATAGCTCTGGGCAGACAGCCAAGAACTACTTAACAGTTGCAGCTGGAATGCAGCCGATACATACAGAATCAAGTCAATAAATAACAGAAACTGATAGCATTAGGGTAGGGAAACCATCAATCACCCATCTAGCAATGGGATTAACCTTTTCCCTTCAGGAAGAAGGACAAGATTACAAACATTTTCTTTATAAAGAGTATTAAATAACACTTCTGTGATCAGCTGATACTCCCTGGAATTCCCCAAGACCTTTTATAGCTGCTGCAATGTTGGCTACTTCTTGTTTCTTCTTTGGGGAAAAGATACAAGAGGGGACAACGATGCAGCTTGATCATACAGGCCATAAATTTAATGCATATTTGATCTAATCAGCTGTATTACTTCTGCTGTGAGGCACCCAATTTAGAACATAGAGAACATAGAATAATAGAGTTGGCAGGGTTAATGGCTTTTGGCACTACACCCAGGCTTTCAATTAGCATGAGTTGCTGGTCTTAGTTTCCCTTTCAGCTGCTGCATTTGCTTTGGGGTTGATTTTTAAAAGAGTGTGTGTGTGTGTGGCTGTTTTAAGTATTGTTTTAGTGGTTCCTGCCTCTTTCCTTTTGGGGTGTACTTCCCTCACTCTTTTTGAAAGCCTCTAGTGATGGAGCACCCACAATTTCTGAAGACAAGCTATTCCATTGGTTGATTGGTCTTACCCTGAGGAAATTTCTCCTTAGTCGTAGGTTGCTTCTCTCTTTAGTTAATTTTCATCCATTGTTTCTTTTTTTTTTTTGAAACAAATTTTTATTAATTTTAAAGATAAAACAACACATCATTAACCATTAAATACATAAACACATAAAACCTCTTAACATTGTAAATCCTTACAAGTCAAACAAAACATTATTTTTATACAGCATAATTCCAATTTATCCCATCTCCATATGGACACACAAATATCTTTCAGCAAATTTCTCATTATTTCTCTTTACTCCTATTCAGTTTCATTTCTCTTCCATATTTATCCATTTTATAGTCATCATATTCTTTTCTTTCTGGCTTGTTTAAATTATTCTCGTCTAACATTCCTCCAAGGTTTTATTGATTCTTTTTTCCTTCTTTTTTTTTTTTATAAAAAACAAATTTTGTTAGTTTTACCATAAACACAATACACAAACATACAAACACAAAACATAAACAAAACTAAAAGATCTTTTCTGAAGGTTGTCTGTTCCCGGGTTAAAACTCTTTACACAGACACAAATTCAAACATCATATTCAACCCATATCTCCTTCCATATCTTATTATCATTTTCTTTTTTTTATATATATATATAAAAACCATTTTTATCAGTTTTATAAAAACAATGCACAAAGAATCAAGGCATAGCAGCTTATAAATTCTTTTCTAAGAGAAAATAATAATAAAAGACCAATAAGGCATAACATTTCCAGATTATAATATCAATATTTCATATAATATTAACTTCATATCTTGTCCCTACTTCTCTTTTCCATCCAAATTATTTATTAATTAAAATTTTATTGCCTTTTATCAATATACAAAATCCAAAAAAAAAAACATATATATCCTTCCATATCTTATTACCATTTTCAACAACATTCTTTGTCTGTTCTATTTCCAATTATCCATTCATCTTTTTTTTTCTTTTACTATACTTCTCCTGTACACCAATTGGAGTAATATCTATAACTCATTACCCTAACTTAGAAATACTACATATAGCAATCTTTCTTGGGATTCTGTTTAAAAGATTCTAAAATTACATAATAAATTTTATATTCTAAATATACATATAAAAACACACTCTTATATACCCTCCAGAATCCCTCTTTTAATCCAAATTAAATTCACCCATTGTCTCTAAATAAACTTTTTTTCTTTAGGTCTTGCTTCCCCCCATTAAGGCTTCTCCTCCCCCCCCTTTCTCTCTTGCTTATTCTTCTCCTTGCCCTTTCTACCGCTTTGCTTTTTCCCTTCGCTTTTCTTACTCCTTTTCCTTTGCTTTCTAACCTTGCCTCCATCTTTTCGCTCATTTTTCTCTCTTTTGGTTGTTTTTATAATTCTTAAAATCCCCTTTTTCTTATCCTTTTTCTCCTCCTCTCCGGGATGGACCCATTGTTCATCAAAAATGGCTTCTTCTTCCTCTTCTTCCTTGTCCCAGTCCTTCTGCTGCGTAATCAACTTTTCAACAGAACATAACGCCATTTCTAAGAATTGAAACAAAGCGCCCAAAGTATCTTCTTTTTTATATTTTTGATATTCAATCTCTAGTTCATCCACAAACAATGCCATTATAAAAAGGGAAACTTTTTCCAAAACAACCACAAGTATTTTTAATCAAAGACAATCAAAAGCAATTAAAAAAAAAAAAAAAGTCCAAAAGTTAATACTTTTCTTCCTTCTTCTCTTTCTTTTTCTGGATTAATTTTTAATCAAAGAGGTCCAATTACCATATATCTTCTTTTGGGATCCACAAAGACGTTCTAGACAGTCTCCTCCTTTTTCAGCTTCTGCTCCAATTTTTTTTCTCCCTTCCCACTTGCAATGACAATTTTAAATAATCAAAAATCCATACCTCCAGCAGAGATTTTCCAATTTCGTAAATTTTTCAATGTCCAAAAATCCCTTTGTCTCTTAGCTTCAGCTTTCAAAGCAATCCACTTTCAATGTCTAATATATTGAAATATTTCTGCTTTTTCCGTGGGGTGGGAGAGTAAAAAAAAAAAAAAGTTCCCTTTAACAGCTTCTCCGCCGCTTTTCGCTCTTCTTAGGGATACAATGTATCCTCCAGCAATTCAAGCAGCTCAATTCCAGGCAATTTAAAAGGTGTTACTTGACCCAGCTCAGACAGAACTTTCACTCTTCACACTTCCTCCAGCACAGTTCTTACCCGGTTGCTGGCTTCTTCGTGGTGGCCATTGCTGACCGCCGCTCCACCGCCTTGGGAAAAAGGGGTTTTCCCGGAGAAGGGGGGGTCTGCGACACCCCCACCTCCCTATCTGACTCCCCTCTCTCTTCAGCTGTCCCTACAGGGCAGCCATATCCCCCTGACCCATCTGGATCGGGGGTACCTCGACGGCTAGCACAGCAGGAATCGCGAGCTGTCGCGAATTCCTGCTGCCCCGAAGCCACGCAAACCGGAAGTTCATCCATTGTTTCTTGTTGTGCCTTTTGGTGCTTTGGAAAATAAATTGACTCCCTCATTTTTGTAGGAGCCCCTCAAATTTCCTGACAGAACAATTAATCGGTGGAACAATTTGCCTCTGTTGTAAATGCTCCAATAGTGGAAGTTTTTAAAAAGAGATTCGAGAGACAACAATTTGTCTGAAGAGGTGTAGGGTTTCCTGCCTAAGCAGGGGGTTGGACTAATAACTCTGTTATTCTATTCTATTTTATTCTATTCTAATTCTAATTCTATTCTTTCCTAACTATTGGAACAGTGTTATTTTATTGTGCTATTTTATAGTGAGTTGGACTAAGGAGAAATTTCCTAAGGGTGAGACCAATCAAGTTGGCCATGCCCACTGAGTTACATGACCACCCAACCATGCCTATCCAATCATTAGGGCGGAGAACCGATTGTTAAATTATTTGAATCCCACCACTGATCATCTATATGAAAAACTGTGTCCTATGATGGGCAGCCACAAAGTGAGTGCTCTGTCTAAAGATGGGATGGGGCTAGTGGCTGAATAATTTTTAGCTTGATTATTATTCTTCTGATTAGAATGTATGTTATTGATTTGAAGCAGCATTAATAAAGAAATTTACCTGAACATCTGTGTCCACATGAAATACAAATGTATGAGGTGTAAAATTTTCTTTGGCTTTAGGTGGATTTGGTATGACTTTTACTGGACTTGTCCATCCTGGAAAAAAAGTTGAACGTTTTTCACTAAATAGTATTCCCAACACTGAGATTACAGCTGAATACAAAAGTGGACTTTATATGAGTGACAATCACAATATGCCATGTATAACATCTATGAATTATTATTTTAATAATGAAAAGTCAGAAGTAATTATAGTTGGCTGCTTCAGCAGTGGATTCATATATCGTACCAAGCTACTGACAACAGAATTAAAGCAGAGAAAGAAAAGGGAATAGCTAGAGAGCTGCTTATTCTGAAAAACTATTGATCAGTTATACAAAGAACTGCTGAGTGCAAAGGATATATTTTGAGTACTGTGGGCAACTGATTGACAGCGTTTTACTGTATAAGGCTATGAAAAATATAAGTAAACTCAGAGCAATAGATAGTATAAGTCAGGAGTTTTGAGAAGGAAGGTAAGAGACATCCTTAACAAATCCCAAATCAACACATAGCGAAATTGAGAAAGAATGTGAATAAATGTAAGCATTCTGTTGATGTTACATGAACACAACAGTCAGCAGCCATCTTTTGCAGAGGTGCCAGTAGCCATGTCCATGAGTGGATGGGGACCATTCTCTTAACTTCCTTCTCAAAACTCCTGACTTAACTATTGCCATGCTCTACCTCTCTGTCAGCCAATCAATTAGAATTGGGGAGCCTCTTGTGATTGAGGAAATAAATGATTTATGTAAGGAAGAGGGGAGGAAATATCAGTATTTGAAGCTATATTAAAAACACATTTATATATTGGCTCAAAAACACATTTATATATTGGCTCATAACATCATTGAAATTGTTACAACTTACTATAATAGTGTAATCCTACACTGGGCCTGGGGTAGAATTACAAATTTAAATTCTTTATTTATTTTATTGGGATCACTGTATGAAAGGTAGAGAAAGGTAGGGTATTTCTTTTTGGGATTACAGGCCAGGTAGAGAGCCACATCTAGCCCATAGGTTATAAGTTCCTGACTTTTGCATTAAGGAAGAGGTTAGGCTGAATGGATGTTATTTGCAGTTATGACCTAAAATCTTATAGTGTGTTTGCATTCATACTTGAAAAAAACAAGGCATTCATTTTGAGAAAATGGATGCTTGTAGTGATACTTGAAAGAGAAAAAAGTCAAAGAATTGAAGTAGAGTTGCCATATTTTCACTATATTATAAATATAGGCCATATTTTTGCAAATAGAAGTTGATAGAGAAGTAACTTTTTATAAAGGATAGAATCTGTCAGTATACTCATGAACTGGAATTGGTAACAAATTCAGCCAATGAATAGGCATAGCAACTAAGTCAGCCAATGAGGACTGTTTTGGAAACTGAAACTAAAAGTAGCCTAGGTATGGCTCTATATTAAGCTCTGCAACTCTGCAGCTATATTGAGCTCTGAGTCTGCCTATTGAAGATGAAATTAACTTGCTTGCTTGCTGAAGACTGGAGCTCTGCTCTGAACTTGCAATCATGTTTCTGTCTGAGTTTGTTCCATGTTGGAGAAATCTACAACTGGCTTGTAAAATCTACTTATGTTTATAAAGATGTTAAATGAAGCATCAGCCATCTGTATTTATTTTTCTGGTGCTGAATTATCACTGCAAAACTCTCAGTAGAATCCCTGAAACTAAAACTAATCTTGAACAAGAATGAAAATCTGAAATAAGAGATACTGAATATATCCTACACTGGTACAATTTGAAAAGACCTTGAGGCAATCATAGAAAAAACAGACTCTAAATATTTGAGGGGAAAGAGAGAGAGAAAACACTCTTGAATATGAGTGTGGTTATTTGAAAAGCAGAGAGGACAAAGTTTCGCCTGTAAAAAGACAATAACAATAATAACAAAATCAAAATATTTGCTGTTTCACTCCCATGGAAGCAAAACAAACATATGCTAAATAAACTCATTAGCTTATATAATGATACTAAAGAAACCAGAGCTGGCTATAACTGAATGCCTACCTAAGCGTTAAAGAAATTTAATAACACAATGATAGAATAGAATCCACAGCAGAACGAAGCTATGATGAATGAAAGTTCTTGGAAACAGAAATAATAAAATTTCAATTGCAAACAATTGCATAGAGGGACAAATAGAACACAGCAGAAAAAAATCTAGCAAAATAACAATGTATCATCCAACACTCAAAGGAATATATATAAGAAAATGAAAGTGAAAAAGGGAACATCACCAAAGAATACCAGAAAAGAGTTTAGAACTGTAAAGTTTCTATGAGCAAGAGAGAATTAGAACATTAGCAGAGATAAAGGGGCAGGAATGAAGTTTGAAACTGACAGAAACATAAATGAGGAATATGTATATAATTAGTTTATATGCACAGGATAAATGAATTACATCATAGGCTTCTGAAGGAACTTGCTGATATATATTACATTTGAAAAATCTTGGATGGTACATGTCAGACTTTTTTTTCCTACCAATCTAGACAAACTTCATTGAAAGACCAAGTCTTTCTGAACTCATTAGAGTAATACTTATTAGAAGAAAAGTTAAGAACTGGGCTTGGCTAATCTAGAAAAGAGAAAGATCAGGGGAGACATGATACCGGTCTTCCAATATTTGAGGGGCTGCCACAGGGAAGAAGGGGTCAAGCTATTTTCTAAAGCGCTTGTAGGCCAGACAAGGAATAATGGATGGAAACGGAACAAGAAGAGATTTAACCTGGAAATAAGGAGAACTCTCTGACAGTGAGAACAATCAACCAATGGAACAGCTTGCCCTCGGAAGTTGTGGGAGCACCATCACTTGAGACTTTCAAGAAGAGATTGGAATGCCATTCGTCAGAAATGGTGTAGGGTCTCCCGCTTGGGTGGGGGGTTGGATTAGATGACCTCCAAGGTCCCTTCCAACTCTGACTATCTGTTATTTGTTAAGATAAAACTACAAGTATTCCAATGCGCAATGAAGCATCAATAAACAGATAATTTGTGATGGAAAAACCCTCTTTCATTTTCCTGCTTTCTTTTTTTATTTTTTTTTGAGACAAATTTTATTAATTTTAAAGACAAACAAAACATCATTAAACATTGAGCACATAAAACTTCTTTCCATTATAAATTTTTACAAGTTGAATAAAACATTATTTTATACAACATAATTCTAATTTATCCCATTTCCATATGGATGCATAAATATATTTTAGCAAATTTCTCATTATTTCTCTTTACTCTTATTCAATTACATTTCTTTTCTATATTTATCCATTTTATAGTCATCATATTTATTTCTCTTTGACTTGTTTACAATTATTCTCATCTGACATTCCTCCAAGGTTTTATTAATTCTCAAACAAACATAGACACACAAAACACAAAAACATAAAACTTCTTTTTAGAAAGTGGCTTGGCCCCAAATTACCTCTCTTTATACGGACTTCAATTAAATTCATGCTCATCTTATATACCATCACCTATCTTATTTACCATTCTATATCTTCTATATAACTTCTCCCCGCTTTTCACTCTTCTTAATTCTATTTTATTTATTTCATCTTAATTTAAATCATTATACTTGTATCTTTTGTCCATTCTTTTCCAATTATCCATTTATCTCATTCCCTATAATAATAATAAAAAAGATTTCTCCTGAAATCACTAATCGAAGTATGATGCCTTTCTATCATTCCCCTAAATTGACATTTAAAATAACACCTAGTTCCCAATCTGATTCTGCTTAGTACATTCTACCTACTAAAGTTTAAGAAAAAGAAAAAATAGTAAATCTATAAAATAATTAAATACATAATTAAAAATTAAATCTTGTGACATTCCAATTATCTATTTCAAAGACAAATGCTGCAATAATAAGTTTATAATAACATCAACACAATAGTCAATTAAACTTTATAATTAAATTAAATATTTTAGACATTCCCTTTAATATTTTATTAAATTTTAAAATCTATCATTACTAAACATTTTAGTATTTTAATCTTTTATTAGATCTTATAAAATTCTAATTTTCTATTTCTAATACAAATACTACAATACTATCTTATGTATCTTGCAGAATCTTTTTTTTTAAAAAAATTATACATTACCCTTTATCCCTAAAAAAATTTTGCTTTTTCCCATCTTGTTTCATACCTTTGTGGCTTTTTCCCCCCTTTCCCTTCCTTTCTTATCCCACCTGGCCTTTTTACCACCACCCCCAACCTCCGCCTTTTTAGCTTTCCCTCTCTGTTGTATTCCTCTTTTCTTTTGCTTTTTAATATTGTATTGATTTTGCATCTTATTTTTCTTTTTCTTGGGTGTTTTTTTAGGTCTTAAGTCCTTCATTTTCCTTCCTCTCTTTCTCCTTTCTTTCTTAATCAAACTTTTGGATTCATTAAAGATGGCTTCTTCTTATTCTTCTTCTGCTTCCTCCATCAATTGTTGTGTTTGCTGATAAATAGCAAGCGCCATTTCTAAAAAGTGAAAGGCTTCTCCCACAGAGTCCTTGCCTTCTTTCTTTGTTTTTCCATATTCCTTTCTTAGTTCATCAACAGATAAAGCCATTATAAACCTTTTCTTCTTTTCTTTTTTCTTTTTCCCTCTTCTTCTTCTTAAAACAACCAAGATGTTTCAAAACTTGAAACAGTTCCTCAAAGTCATCAAGCAGTCCAAACAGAGCACAAAGTTTTTCCCTTTACACTTTCTCTTCCTGGGGTAATATCAATTGAAAAGAAAAAATCCAGTCTGTATTTTAAAGCCTTATTGCAATTAACTTCTAGACTGAAAATCTTCAAGGCATCTCCTCCAACAAGATCCTAATATAATTTTTTTTTTTTGTCCTCTCCCTTCCCACTTGTAACAAAAAGCTTTAAATTTTTACCTTCTGTAAAAAAGCAGGTTTTTCAATGTCCATTTGTTAACTCCGTAGGGAAGGAGAGTAAACTTTCTCTTTCAGCACTTCCATTCGCTGCTCTAAAGATCTCCTCTGGAAACAAAGTATCGTTCAAAGAAAAACGTAGTTTTCAGGATGTTAAATGTATCTTAAGGTCCCGGTACAGCCAAAGAACTTTCACTTCAAGACTTTCTCCTTCTTCCTCCTGCGCAATCTTATCCAGCTGCCGGCTTCTTTGTGGCGGCCATTACTGACCGCCGCTCCACCATCTTGAGAAAAGGGGGTTTTGCTGGCTGGGGAGGGGGTCTGCGATACCCCCAAACCCCTATCCGGATCCCCCGTCTTTGGCTGCCTCTGCGGGGCAGCCTTATCCTCCAGACCCGTCAGGATCGGAGGCACCAAGATGGCTAGCGTGACAGGGATTGCGCTGGATTGCGAATCCCTGCCGCCGCCGAAGCCTGGCAAACCGGAAGTCATTTTCCTGCTTTCTTTTGGTGGAGATGGATGATTGAAAGTTGGGCATGGTGCATCAGATAATTATTTTGATAATAGCTATTTGGCTTAGTATTGGAATCAGATCTCATGGCAAATTATTAGAGGAGAACAAATATTTTCCTTATTTTCAAAAAGGACAACAAAGATATTGCTGAAACTGTTAACTAGCTAATCTGGCATCAATAATTGGTAAAATCCAGAGGTAGATCATAAAGCAATAAATCCTTATGTACCTGAAAAAATGATTATCAGTCAAACACAAACTTGTAAAAAAAGGTTTTACAAAAATAATTTTGGTTTATTTATTCATTGGGTAATTTCCTGGACACTTCATGGAAATACATATAACTTTTATTTTAGGAACTTTTATTTTAACAAGTGTAGAGTATAGTATCCTCTATACTTTATATTCATTAGTAAAGCACTTAAATATGGGCTAAATGGCATAACAGATAAGCAGATAGACAGCTGGCTCAAAAATCATCAACTTATTAACTTCTCCTCACCAAACTGGAGGGAGCTATTGAGTGATGTGCCAAAAGTTTAAAATCAGGGACTGTACTCTTTCTATTTTATTAGTGGCATAGCTAGCAAATAAAGGAATGCTTAACAAATCTGCAGATGATACAAATGTGAAGATATGAATAACAAATACCCTAGCACAGGGGTTAGGAAATTTTCTCTGTCAAGGGCCAGATTCTGACCCTGCTTTGCTTTCATGGGCATGGCTAAGTTTTGCTTTCATGGGCATGGTAAGTCAAGTGTGACAGCCATTGGACAAAGCAGCCTGCTAGCAAGGTCATGGAAAGTCCACAACAGCGAAGTTCTCTTGGATCCACTTCTTGACTCAGCCCCCACTTTGGGAGAGTTGCTTTTGATAGGTTGGATAAATTATCTGAATAAATTTGGCAGCAATAAATACAAAGAACTTTATGAAATGAAATGCACATGCATCGTTAAATACATGAGTATAATCAGGAGGTTAGATAAATGTGGATATAATGCAATTCTGTGAAGAATTATTATTTATAGTCATTGACCGTGAGTGGGTGGCAAAAAAACAGTGGGAGCGACTTTTGACCTTTTCCTTATTGAGTTTCCTTATGGGAAACTGGCAGGGAATATCAGAAACCTTCCTTCCTTCCTTCCTCCCTCCCTCATCATTTTGTCATTGATTCTTTCTCTCCCTTCCTGGAATTTCTGCTAGCTTCCCCATTTACCCTGTAGTAAGCTTACAGGAAAAAAAAATCAATGGAAAAGCCAGCAGGAGTTTGGAAGTCGAAGGCCAGTAAAAAGGTAAGTGGTTTTGTGAAGAAGATAGCAAGGGGGTGCACAGGGGTACAGATAAGGAATAGTACATGAGATTGTGTAAGAGGTGCCACATGAGCTAGAAGGGTGCGTGGGTATGTGACAGAAATGCTAAGCAGGGGAGTAAGGGGTAGTGGTGTGGGGGAGGGCAGCCTAGGTTGGAAGGGTACTTGCGGCTGTACAAGAGATACTGTGCAGATCAGGTAGGGCATGCAGGGGAAAGGTCATCAATAATTCACAGGAGGTAAATATATATAATTTTTATGTAATAATTCACCATTCAGTAATGACATATAGGGGTTGGGGCCTGGCATAAATTGGGAAGGGTACTTCTTTTCCCTTCCCCTCCCATCCTATCCCATCCCATCAGGCATATAGATATGTTATTGCTGCTGGCTGGGGAAAGAGTGATGGATTGCAAGACTGCTGAAAAACTGTCAAAGAATGTTGAAAATGAAGAGTATGCGACTGTAGCAGCAGCCGTGCAGTGCAGCAGCAGCCTACTGTAGCACTGAAGCAGCCACAACTCCCCCAAATTTCATTCTCTTAGGAATCATGGGTCTTAGATTTTGGATGTATTCTGTAAGTTAGACCATTTGAGGTGCCTTGGTTCAAAAATAGTCTAGTTTAAAAATTGTTGCATAAATATATATTTTGCCCAGTTAAATATCATGACAACAAGAATTTTAGCAATATATAAATAGATGCAATAAAACTCTACAATATCTGAAAGAATGTAACAAAAAGAGAGTACAGTGCCTATTGTTTTTCATCCCTGGATATAAGAGAAAGGCTGATTTCAGCTAAATATTAAGAAGAAAAATTGTAAGATTTCATAAATGAAAGCTTTCTTACAAGATAACTTGTGGATTCTCTTTGCTAGATCAATTCAAGCAAAGTCTGATCAGACATTTTGAAATGCAAACTTTAATTTGGATTCCCAAATGGAGCAATTGACCAAACTCTCTACATGTTCTTTCAGTTTCTGATTGCAATCTCAACTTGCTGTTTTTCATTAAACCAAATGTTGTAGGAGAATTGGCTAGAAATTGGGAGACTGTGAGTTGCTGTCCTGTCTTGGGCACAAAGGCAGCTGGTGACCTTGGGCCAGTTACTTTCTCTCAGTCCTAGGAAGGAGGCAAATATAAATTCACTTTTGAAATACTGTGTCAAGAAAACTGCTGGGACTTGTCCAGGAAATTCTGAGAACTGACATAATTGAGCAGAAAAAATTATACTTACACACACACACACAAATATTGAATGGCAGTTGTTGTGGCAATGATATTTACCTCCAAGTCTTGATCTCACAGAAATGTCAGGTACTGCCCTAGAATTCCACCGCTGATCCTGATTTATTTCTTTCAACAATAAAGGTTTTCTATCACCAGCTTGGGTTTTTCTGCAAAATATAGGTGCCTGTTGTGAAGAATGTGCATCTTTGCCATCTCGCAGGGTTTTGTAGGCTCTGTTATCTAAAATTTGACGGTCAACTTTAGCACCTGGACTCAAAAATCCTGTACAAGTGTTGATTATTGGCACATCATCCCTATGTGGTGCTAAAAGATAGCTTTTATCTTCAGGAGGAAGGAAAGGATTGGATTTAAGAAAAGCATTACTATCCTTTTCTTCGAAACAGGCAAAAAAATGCCTATCTTCAGGTCCCCGTACAAAAGGCATATACATTCTCTTCAACAGATCTTTGTGTTGGTTTGGATGCATCTTGTGAAGTGAATCAACTGGATTTAAGGATGAATAAGGATGAAAATGTCTTGCAGTGACTTGAGAAGCCATTGTTAACTTTTAACTTGATTTAATAATTTTCATTAAAAACAGAAACCATAGACTCAACTGTGAAGCTATTGTTTTTTTAAAAAGTAGTGCTGTAATGCTTCTTTCCGTACCTGAAATAAATAAATAAAAAGTAAAATGGCAATCCATCAAAGGAAAGAGGCTTCATATATACAAAGATTCTCAGTTGCTTAGTGACAGTGGAACATGAACACATAATGAAAGTATATGCAGTGCTCTTTTGCTCTGTAAGTGAAGAAACTTTTCACTTTCACACAAATGAAACAGTATTTATCTATTCTACATTTATATTTGGGTAGGATAGGATAATAATAGGATAGGATAGGATAGGATAGGATAGGATAGGATAGGATAGGATAGGATAGGATAGGATAGGATAGGATAGAATTCTTTATTGACCTAGTGTGATCGGACACACAAGGAATTTGTCTCCGGTGCATAAGCTCATGGTGTACAAATAAACAGCAAGGAATAGATCATAGGTCATAATAATAGTTACAATCATTAATTATAAGTTACAAACAATTGATAAATCATAAGAAACCAATAGGAGAAGATAGTAGGAAAGATGAGAAAATGGGAAAAGATGAGAAATGTGGGAATTAAGTGTTCAGCAGAATGAAGGCATGGGGAAAAAAAACTGTATGTCTGGTTGTTTTGGCATGCAATGCTCTATAGCAGCAGTCGCCAACTGGTGGGACGCGGCCCACTGGTGGGACGCAGCCCACTGGTGGGATGCAGCCCACTGGTGGGACGCAAGAAAATTTTGGTGGGCCGCAGCATGCTGAGGCAGGGAGGCGGAGCAATCCTGCAGTCTCCCATGTCATGCCTGCTGCCTCATGCTTCAGCACATCAAGGAGCCCGAGCAGCAGCGGGAAGAGCGTGGACTTCCTGAGCCGCAGGAAACAGCTGCCCTCAGGTGAAGATGTTGCGAGGGAAAGCCTTGACCCTCTCTTCCTCCTCACCAGAAGCACTCACATGCTCAGCAGGAAGGAGGCGGCTTGTCGGGGACCAGAAGGGTGGTGAGTGCTTTGCGCACAAGCACTTCTGGCGAGGAGGAAGAGAAGCTTGTGGGGGGTCAAGCCTCCCCCTTGCAACATCTTCCCTTGAGGACATCGCAGGCAGCCACTCAATCTCCTCGATGTGCGGAACCATTCCCTCATCCCCACCCCTTCGCTAATGCAATTGCAAATGCGAATAGCATTTGATCTCCAATCCCCAAGTTAGAGGAGCAACATTCAAACGTGGCTGGCAGCAGCCCCCTGTAGCTTCCTTGCTGCCTTTGGAACCAATTTTGAAGGCTGGGAGAGGACTTCCTCAAGGCAAGAGGGGGCGGGGCTCACTGGTCTCCAAATTGGTTCCCAACCAGCCTGGGGCAGTATTCAAACGAGGGGAGTGAAAGGCTTATAATCAAAACCATGACTATAAGCCTCCTCCTTCCTTCACTTCCCTCGTTTGAAGCCTCTGAAGTAGTGGTGAAATTCAACTACCTCACACCAGGTGGTAGGGACAGTTCAGTTCACCGAACTGAACAATCACCCCTGGTTGGCCCCGCCCACGTCCATTGGTCGCACCTATGTGGGCAACAGGGGTGGTACTGGAAGCGGGAGAGAGAGAGAGAGAGAACAAAGCAAAAAGCCCTGCAAAGTTGACACCCCGACGTGCTAAAGATTGCAATCCAGGAGAGAAAAGCCTCTCATCGCCCTTTTCCCTGGCAGCCCTTCTCTAACCTGGCGATCTTCAGGATTTGGGAAGGGGGGAGGGGGGAGTGTGAAGGACTGCAACTTTTGACGAACTTTTCTCCAAGAGTTTCTCCCTTCTGCAACTCTGCGCCATGAGTTGGCTGCTTCTGCAAGTGCTGGCGGAATCAATGAAGCTCGCCCCAAGGGGGCCAGTTCCTTAGGAATTTCCTCCTCCTCTTCACTCCCCAGACGGCTAAGGGGGCGCTCAAAACAACCTGGAGCATTTCCCGCCTTATTTTGCTCTTTCGGCTTACTTTCCGCAGCAAAATCAATATGACCAATCATGTCAGATTCCCACCACCTTTCCCTACCCCCCCTGCCGGGGACTGAGAGAGAGAGAGAGAGAAATGAGAGAGAGGGAACCAGGGCAAAGAAGTGATGTCAGCTTGGCCACGCCCACTCACCCACATGACCACCAGGCCATTTTATATTAAAAAAAAAAACCCGGCCATTTTATATTAAAAATTATATATATATATATATATATATATATATATATATATATATATATATATATATATAAATTTTTAATATTTAATTTATATTTAATATAAAAATTAAAAATTTTATATTAAATATATTATCTTTTTTATTTATATTAGTGGTCCTCGGGATTTAAAATTATGAGTTTGGTGGTCCCTGAGGTCTAAAAGGTTGGCAACCCCTGCTCTATAGCAGAATCCTGAGGGGAAAAGTTGAAATAGATTATGTTCAGGATGTGAGTGGTTTGTATATATTTTCTCAGCCCTCTTTCTGGTTCGCAAAGAAAAAATAATCTCCTCAATGATTCTAATCTTTGTGGGTACAGACACACCCCAACATCTGATTGATTTCCAAGGCCTTCAATCAAGATTATGTAATACATATATCTTCAACTTGCAATTGGTTGTATAGCAAATACTCCAGATTACAACAGATCCCCCTCCAAAGCTACTTACAACCCAGTTTTGAAGTTACATCTGCTGCAGTACCTCTGTGGTCTGTGCTTTTATGATTGAATGCAGAAGCACTGCAGCTATCCCTCCATTTAATTCCCTCCATCCCACCTATTTTGTTAACTTCCAATTCATCTTCTTTCAATATACATTCACATATAGGTTTAATAGATAAAGGTAATCCTCAATCTATGACCATAATGGAGTTTGAAACAATCTAAGTAAAACCATCTTGCTTAACGACCCCCATCCCCTGTTCTCTCTGATGCAGTCTTTGAATGACCAAGCAGGTTATCAAGCACAGCACAGATTATTCCAGGGGTTGTAGAGGTCCTGGAGGGTCCACTTCCAGCTGGATCCAAAAAAGAAGCATATAAACAGTGGAAAGCTTTGCAAAGCCCAAAAGAGAATAACGGGGGAAGCCCCAAGCTCAGTTAAAGCTTAGTTCAGTGTCATAGAGGCTTCAGTGTCAAAGAGGCTTCCAAAGAAGTCTAGATGCTTGACTGTGAGAAGTCCTGATACTTTGAAACAGCAGGGAGGCTCGGTGATCCATTCATTCATGGCATTTCACAAAGAGTCTGCGCTTATGGGCTGGGCCTCTGTCTAGATCAGCTGGCAGTCCGGAAACTGCAGGTCTCTCCAAGTTCACTGGTTAAGCCCATGCAAAGGCAGCAGCTCTAGGAGGAGCTTCCCAAAACCATTCCATTGCTTTACCCTCTTTCTCCCTTACAGACCCACACATTTTCAATAAAGAAAACAATTTTTAAAATGTTGAGAAGAACACACACTTGTTGAACTTTCCCTGTCCCTGCCATTAGATGTTGAAACTAAGCTTTCCCGCTTCTGCCTTCCAATCTCAATTCTCTTTAGCTATCTAATTTGTTAAATTTACTGCACGCGTAGAAAGAGGGTGACAAAATCTGTAAATTACTTATTTTGATGAATAACTGGCAGGCTAAAGAGTAAAAGAAAAAAGTGCAGAGCAAAAGAAAACTTCTGATGGTTTAGTACATGTATCAAACAGCAGCAGCAAAATTGGATCATAAAATAAGTTAGACAAGGAGGGAAAAAAATTGGAAAACTTTGGACAGCTGTTGGTTGCATATCTGACATCCTTTAGGGCCATGCTTCTGTCACAACTGCTTATTGCACATGTTATGTCTGGGCAGAGAGGACCAGTGGTTTGAAAGACGGGTCAAAGAGTTAAAATTGAACAGCCCTCTCTCAACAGAGGGGAGGGATATGACACCACAGCAGTTCCAAAGAAGGTACTTGCATTATTCAGGTGACCCTGAGGTCATAGATAAAACTTCAAGTGCCCTCAATGACTCTCAGGAAGAATGCTAACAACCAGATGATTGCAAGGTATATAGATTCTTCCGACCTTCACAACATGATCAGAACCGAAGAAGCTTCTTGGATGAGAAATGAAATGTCTTCAAGGAAAAAACTAAATCCAGTTGCCTTTTGAAAAAGCACTTTTGGGGCAGCCATGATCTGGGTCTCCATATGTGCATATATTATATTTCCAGTATCTTTGTAGAGTATTTTCTGTCTACATAAACAACCTGCATAAGGATTTTTTAAACTTGCTTCAGGCTCCCCCTCTATACTTTTTTAAAAAATTAAATTCTTTCACTCAATTTCCTCTACTCTTTAACTTACAAGCCACACTCATCAATGTAAATAACTTACAGATTTTGTCACCCTCTTTCGAGGCATGCAGTAAATTTAAGAAATTTAAAGGGGTTTTTAAGGGGATTGAGATTAGAGGGCAGAGTGGAAGAGTTTTGTTTCAGCACCTAATTGGGAATGGGGGGAGAACGATCAAAAAGTATGCCTCTACCAGTTTTTTAAAAATTTTCTTTATTGAAAAAGTTTGGGTTTCTGAGTGGATAAAGGGAGTGGATAAAGCAAGTGAACATTTTGGGGAAGGTAATCTGGGAGCTGCCTCCTTTGCATGTGTTGCAAGCTTAAAGGGCCTCCTATCTGCCCCCGCTTCTTTTGGCACCTCACTGGCTCCTTGGGAGACAGGACTTCCCTCAGGGCGAGGGAAGTCACCAGAGATGGAGTTTGCATTTATGAGGGCAAAGGAAATCTATCTTTTCTGGATTTCAAACAGGATCAATGCTCAAAGCAGGGGGATCCAAAAATACATACGAAGGACAAGTTGAAAATAACACATACACAAACTGCTGTGTTCAAAGACTAACAGCAGTCCTCTCTCTGGTCCGCTGTCTAGGCGGGAGCGCCGATCGCTCCCATTGGTTGATGCTGTTTGACAGCCGGCTATAAAAGGGAGCTGTCAAACGGCATCAGCTATCGCTGCCAGCTGGCTGTCAGTTAGTCCCGGCAGCCGCGGCGACCCTTTATTCAAGGAATAAAGTCTGTTAGCTTTTACCCTGGCTCCGTCTCACTCTGTAACTGCCGCTCTACAACACTGGCGACGAGGGCAGGATGCAGTAAAGACGACCAGGAAAGACAACTGAGCCGAAGTCACAATAAAAAAAGAGCTGAAGCCGCTATGAGCTGAACGAAGTCACCGCCGCTGACAAAGAGTGCAAACTTTAAAGCTTCCCAGCTGAGGAGCCGAACGCCGCTTGACAGGCGCAGCCAGAAATGCTTTTCTAAAAGCGGAAAATTCTAGTTCCCTCAGCTGAGGAGACCGACGCTGCCACTCTAATGGCCTCAAACCCGACATTCCCTCACTTCCAGCCGGGGGCAGAGACATGGGAATCATACATGAACAGATTCGAATGCTTCCTAAACGCCATTGATCTGTCTGAAGCCACTGGCCTGAGGAAAAGGTCCTATTTTTTAAGCTTCTGTGGGGCTACAGTTTTTGATACACTAGTATCCTCACGCTCTATAAAGGCTATCCCCTGGGATGAGTTGAAGGAAATCCTGTCAAACCACTATTCCCCCAGACCCTCTCAGATAGCTAGGAGATTGGCTTTCAGGAGGAGAGTTCAAGCTGAAGAGGAAACTGTGAGTCAGTACATGGTAGCCTTAAGGTCAGCTGCCATACGGTGTGGGTTTAGGGATTACCTTGAGGACATGCTGCTTGACCAAATTGCGGGAGGAGTTAGGGACCTAAAGCTACAGAGGCATTTACTTGCTAAAAAAGATTTAATCCTAGCCTTAGCTATTGAGGAGGCTCAGGCTGCTGAGCTGTCAGAGATATCAGCAGCTGAGATTCAGGGGGACCCCCTAAGGAAAGGGCACTTTACCATTCACTACGATGAAGTCTCCCAAGAAGAGGAACCTCTTGAGGTAAACTGCCTCACACGTCCAACCCCCCCCCCAGAGCTACCTAAGAAAAACAACAACCAGACAGTCAGATAGCAACCCAATTGTATGAGCTGCGGGGGTAACCACCCCAGATCAACTTGCAGATTCAGAAACATTATCTGTCTGAACTGCCAGAAGAGAGGGCACATAGCCAGGGTTTGCCAAGCCGAGCAGACCTCCATGCAAAGACCTCAGGCTGCTGCCTCCTTCCAAAGGCAAGTGGAAGATTGCTACACATGTTACCACGCAGACAATACCACCCCTAGGTCTAACAAAATAAACATTTCTCTTTTTATAGAAGGTAAACCCTGCCGAATGGAGGCAGATACCGGGTCTGCCCTCTCCATCATCTCGTGGACCACCCTGAAGAAGTTGCTACCTTCACTCTCAAAAAAGAAGCTGCTCAACTGCCACCTGACTCTTCGAGACTACCAGGGAAAGACCATTCCAGTCCTGAGTAAGGGCAAATTCCTCATTCAATTCTAGAACTTTAGAGGCCACTTGGCACTGGTGGTTGTAGATGATGCCCTTCCTAGCTTGCTAGGACTAGATTGGTTCCCTGCCCTAGGCCTTAACATTATAGGGATTCACTCTGTGGCAAATTTTGAAGTAGATTCCCTTTTCAGGGACTACTCTGATGTTTTCAGTAGCGAACTAGGTTGTTATTCTGGTACCCTTATCTCTTTTGATGTGGGCCCCCAAGCTACCCCAATTTGTTTAAAACTGCAAAGGATACCCTTTGCCATTCGGCCTAAATTGGATGCGGAGTTAGACAAACTTATCAAACAAGGAGTGCTGGAGCAGGTAGATTTCGCCAAGTGGGAAACGCCCATTGTCACCCCCTTAAAAAAAAATGGCAGCGTGAGAATCTGCGCTGACTATAAAACATCCCTGAACCATTTTCTCCAAATTAGTGCATACCCAGTACCTGTAATTCAACACCTGCTACACTCCTTTGAACCAGGTACAATTTTCGCAAAATTAGACATGTCCCAAGCATATCAGCAATTTCCTATGGACCAACACACTGCTGACTTGCAAACTATAGTTACCCACAGAGGCGCCTTTAGATGTAAACATTTACAATTTTAGGTCAGTGTGGCCCCAGGCATTTTTCAGTCCCTCATGGAGAGAATCCTCCAGGGTCTTTTGGGAGTAGTGCCATACTTTGATGACATTTTAGTTTCTGCCACCAACAAAACACAATTATTACTCAGAGTCAGGTCGGTCCTTGACAGGTTTAGGCAAAATGGGCTTGAATCGAAGAAAGACAAATGCATCATTGCCACCAAGCAAGTGGACTTCCTTGGTTATCGAATTGATGCCTCTGGAATTCACCCCATAGAAACTAAGGTTAGAGCCATCCACGGGACACCCACACCCTCTAACAAAACTGAATTGCAGGCCTTTTTAGGACTCCTGAATTTTTATGCAGCGTTCCTGCCTCACAAGGCCTCTGTAGCTGAGCCCCTTCAAAGGCTCTTAGATAAAAAGGCCCCCTGGCACTGGGGACAGAGAGAAGCCAATGCTTTCCAAGCAGTTAAGTCTCTTTTAACCTCAAACGCTGTGTTAGTCCAATTTAACCCAAACCTGCCCCTGGTGTTAGCCTCAGATGCCTCACCCTTTGGCATAGGAGCAGTATTGAGCCATAGGCTCCCAAATGGATCTGAGGCACCCATTGCCTACTTTTCAAGAACTTTCTCTGCTGCAGAGAGGAATTATAGTCAAATCGGTAAGGAAGCCCTAGCAGCTGTTGCTGCTGTGAAAAAATTCCACGAGTTTCTCTATGGCCATTGTTTTGAACTTGTGACAGATCACAAGCCACTTTTGGGACTTTTAGCTGGAGATAAGCAAACCCCACAGGTACTATCCCCGCGTATGACAAGATGGACTCTGTTCCTGGTCTCCTACTCATACAAACTGGTACATCACCCGGGGAAGAACCTGTGCCATGCAGATGCCCTCAGCAGATGCCCCCTGCCAACACCAGTCAAAGACCCAGCTCCCATCCACGAAATCTTCGACTGCAATGTACTTGACCTGCCAGTCTCAGCAGGGGATATTGCTGCCCACTCCAGAAAGGACCAAGTGATTTCCCAAGTACTGGACTGGGTGGGGAGGGGGTGGCCTGATATTCAGTATGCCCCTGAATTCATGCCATTTAAGACCCGCAGGCAAGAGTTGTCTTCACTTCAGAGCTGTCTGTTATGGGGGACAAGGGGGGTCATACCACCCACCTTGCAAGAACAAGTGTTAAAGGCACTGCACGAAGGTCACTCTGGCATCATGAGAATGAAGGCCTTGGCTCGCAGCTACGTATGGTGGCCAGGATTGGATACCCGGATTGCCAACTGGGTAAACACGTGCCAGCCTTGCCAGGCAACTAGAGCAGCCCCACCAACAGCTGCCCCAACCAGATGGGAAGATGCTGGGGCCCCTTGGTCCAGGTTGCATATTGACTTGGCTGGCTCTATACAAGGGAAGACCTTTTTGGTTGTAGTAGACTTGTTCTCTAAGTGGACTGATGTAGCTTTGCTCCCCACCACCACAACACTGGCTGTCACAAGGGCCTTGACCAGACTGTTTGTTACACATGGACTCCCTGACACCTTGGTTTCAGATAATGGCCCCCAATTTAGTTCCAATGAGTTTGCAGTCTTCACAGCCAACCTAGGCATCAGACATGTCCTCACAGCCCCCTTTCACCCTGCAAGCAATGGGATGGCTGAGAGGGCTATTAGGTCTATGAAGGAAGTTTTGGCCAGGCTTGGCCAAGCAGACTGGCACTCCAAACTGTCCACTTACTTGCTCACGCAACACGCTACTCCATGCCCCACTACTAACAAGACCCCAGCAGAACTTTTGATGGGCAGACACCTCAGAACCACCCCAGACAGGTTGCACCCCCACAATGCTCCTAGCACACCACTGGCTTCTGACAGCCATGCCAGGGAGTTTGCCCTGCAAGACCTGGTTTATGCCAGGAACTATGCGGGGCATCCCCTATGGCTGCCAGGGCAAATAGTCTCTATTACAGGACCCAAGTCCTACAGGGTCCTCTTGGAGGACGGTCGAGTTTGGAGAAGACACATCGATCAGCTAAGGAGATGCTGGAGGGAGACTGCCGCTGAAATCCTGGTCTACCAGCTGCCGGACAACCCGGTCTACCAGTCACCTGCCGCAGCCAACCCGCTAGAGGGCCCGGTCTACCAGCCACCTGACAACCCAGTCTACCAGCCGCTGCAAGCTGATCGAGAGGACTCACCCGGTCAGCAGTCGGACTCCAGGACTTGGACATCTGACGACCGTCAGCGAGCTCCCGACGGCATCCGGGGAGAGCAGGACTCGATGGCAACAGGCAAACCTCAGGAACTATGAAGATCAGGCTGTGAGTGAAAGCGGCCAGCCCGGCTGCAAGACTACGCATGCTCGTGGCGAGGGGAAAGGAGTGCTGTGTTCAAAGACTAATGGTAGTCCTCTCTCTGGTCCGCCGCCTACGTGGGAGCGCTGATCGCTCCCATTGGTTGATGCCATTTGACAGCTGACTATAAAAGGGAGCTGTCAAACGGCATCAATTGTCGCCGCCAGCTGGCTGTCAGTTAGCCCCAGCAGCCGCGATGACCCTTTATTCAAGGAATAAAGTCTGTTAGCTTTTACCCTGGCTCCGTCTCACTCCGTAACCACCGTTCTACAACACAAACCACAACCCAAGTTCATACAAAGGACAAGTTCTCCCTATAAAGCCAAGTCCCTGCACTCATCTTTTCCGTAGCCTGCCCTTGAGATCAGAGCCTTTTGGTCTTGAGAATAAAGTCTCCTTTACACAGTATGTTTGGATTTCATTTTGATTTGTTCACTCCGGTTCATGAAAACCCAAATTATTAACACATGCAAGGGGCTGGTTTCTTCAAAGTTTAGCAAGAGGCAGGACAGGCCTGCCATCTCCCGACTGCCAGATGATCTGGGCAGAAAGCTTGGAAGCAGCCACCAATTTCCACAAGGAACTTTGTTCAAAATGGTGGTCACTTCTGGGAGACAGCCAGGAATGAATGGCTTTCCCCAACATGAGGTCGAGATCTATGCGAGGGTAAGAATCGGAAGTAGGCCCAAGTCCAGTAGAGACTCAGTGTGGTGGGATAGGGAAGAGTCAGATGGAAGGGGGGCATTGCAGTGTTCCTGTGATCACTGTCAGAAGATTGCTGAAACTTTGAAAGCTTGGGGGGGGGCTATCGTAGCTTCAAATAGCTACTAAGTAACAATATATATCTCAAAGACTATTTGTAATAGGACAATATGCAGTTTTGTCTCAATCCTTTGCAGATATGTGGCTCCCTGATCTGTATACAGGTTTCAAATAAGAGCTATTAGATGTTCTAAGATTTCCATTTTCCTAAATATATAAGAATTATAAAATCATAAACTCATAGGGCTGAAAGGCACCTTGGAGATCTTCTAGTCCAACATCCTGCCCAAGGCAGAAGAACTTATATCAATAGGCACAAATGACTGTCCAATCTTTTCTGGAAAACCTCCACCAATGGAGCACCCACAATTCCAGGAGACAAGCTGTTCCACTGATTGTTAATAATGATACAATAAAAATACTTCGCATAATCAATAAAACACATGGTGGGTTTTTTTTTCTATTTTTGTTACCATAATCGTTAATTGGGTGAAATTTATATCATAGGACAATGATTTTTGAACTAACTCAAATGGGCTGTCAGAATACCTCCAAAATCCAGGACTCCCATGAATTGAAACTTGGCAAATTTTATAAAACTTTTATGACATAAAATTATCATAACTGTTTATGACATAATATAAAATGTCATAAAATGTTTCCTGTGCTGGTATGTGACTGTGCTGCACAATTCAACATGGGTTATCTTCAAGGTATATATGTTTCTGAGTATATGCCAACTTTTCTGGTGAAGATAGTACATTAGAAGTTGTTTTTTTGTGGAAGGCACTGAGAACTCTGGTAAGGAAACACCCCTGAAATAATGACCCAAGCAGTCACCGATTGTCTGGTTGCCACTAAATTTATCATCCATTTTTAGCATCTTCATATATTGCTGTTGCCCAATATAGATGCCTACTTTTTATTGGGGGGGTGGCTTAAGTGACTCAATTGGATTATAAATATGTCACTGGTATTCTTCAGAAAGAGCCTCTGGCCACAATAAGGCAGTATAACTGATATTGTAAGGAATGGGCAAACATAGCCTGTTCATAGTAGTCTGGGTATCTTGCTAGATTAATAGTTTTATATAAAACAGTCAAATATTGTGCTTTATATAAAACTACTTTTGAAGATAAGCTGGAAGCAATAGCTGGTATAAAAGGTAGCCAAATTGCACTAAGGAATGTTTGCAGAGACTATTCAGCACTATACTGCATTAAAGGCTTATATTGTCCCAATTAGTTCCATGCTTTAATAACAACTTTTAAAATACTAATGATGCTCAAACATCAGAAAATACTTAATAACTGGAGGGTCTAGAAAAGGAAATGGAGCCAATTCAGTGTGAAGGTAGAGGGGCCCTAGAGCCATAAAAGAAAATTTATCTAGAAAGATATTGTCATTTGCTTATCTATTAGATGCAAATACAATTAGTTTTGCAACCAAGTTTCATCAGTCTTCAGTTAAAATACAGGTAATCCTCAATTTACAACCACAACTGAGCCTAAACTTTCTGTTGCTAAGTTGTTAGGTGAATGTTGCCCCATTTTACAACCTCTCTTGCAATAGCTGTTAAGTGAATCACTGCAGTATTATGTTAATAACAAGGTTAAGCAAATCTAGCTTTCCCATTAATTTTGCTTATCAGTTCACAACAGGTGATCAGATGACTGGGGACATTACAACTTTCATAAGTATGAGTCAGTTGCCAGGTGTCCGAATTTTGATCATGAGGATGCTGCAACAGTCATAAGTGTGAAAAACAGTCTGAAGTAACTTTTTCCAATACCACTGTATCTTCAAATGATCACTAAATGAACTGTTGTAACTAGAGGACTACCTGTATGTTACTGAAAAAATGTTTCATTGTTAAGTGAGAGCAAGACCACTTAAAAGAAAACAACTGTACTCATTTTGCAAGGAATAAACTCCATCGAGCAAAATGTATTTTGTGGGATTGTACAGAAAAAGCTTGCCATAGAACATAGAACATCAGAGTTGGAAAGAGATTTGAGGCTTTCTAATTCAAGTCCCTGCTCAAGCTGGAGATTGTATACCATTTCAAACAAGGCTCTTCTAAAAAGCTCCAGTTATGGAGCACCCACAACTTCTGAAGGCAAGTTGTTCCACTGGTTGATTGTTGTCACTGTCAGGAAATGTCTTAGTTTTGGATTGCTGCTTTCCTTGATTAGTTTGCATTTATTGCTTCTTGTCTTGCCTTCGGATGCTTTGGAAAATAAATTGACCTCTCTTTTTTGTTGTAGCCTCTCAAAAATTGGAACACTCCTATGTCATTCCTAATCCTTTTTCTCACTAGACATACCCAATTCCTGCAACTGTTCTTCATGTTTATCCTCCAAGCCCTAATCATCTTTGTTGTTCTTCTCTGCACTCTTTTCAGAGTCTTAAGATCTTTTTTATGTTGCGGTCATCAAAATGAATGCTATATTCCAAGTGTGGTCTTACCAAAGTCTTATAAATAAAACACTTCATGTGATCTTCATTCTATCCATCTGTTAATGCAGCCTAGGATTGACTCTTTTTTTGGTGGCGGTTGCATACTGCTGACTTATATTTATGTTATTGTCCCCTAAAATTCCAAATCCCTCTGTTACTGCTATTGAACGAAGTTTCACCTAATCAGCACTTGCACATTTAGTTTTTCTTGCCTTGCTTTTCTCTACATTGAGTTTCATTTTGTTAGATAGGACACAGTGTTCCAATCTGTTGAGATCCTTCTGAACTTGAACCTATCTTCTGGGGTGTTGGCTATTCCTGCCAGGCTGGGGTCATTGGTAAATTTAATGAATTTCCTTTCGATTCCCTCATCTAAATTGTTTATGAAGATGTTGAAGAGTACTGGGCCTAAAACCAAACCCTGGGATATCCACTGCTTACTTCTCTCCATGTAGATTGAGGATTACATATTGAGTGCAGTTTGTCAGCTCGTTAGAAATCCATGTGATGGCAGCTATCCCACATTTTTATAGCTTATCAAGAAGTAGGTTGTGGTCTATTTTGTCAAATGCTGTGCTAAAATCCAAGTACACTATGTTTACAATATTTTGCTGGTCCATTAATTTAGTAACTTTGTCAAAGAATTAAATATGATTTGTTTGATATATGTTTTTGTAGAAACCTCTGTTGGCTTCTAGTTATAACTTTGCTTGTTTCTAGATTTTTGTAGATTGGTTGCTTATCTTTTCTAGGATCTTCTCAGGTATTGATATCAGACTAATTAATTTATGGTTTCCTGCGTGTGTCCCCCTCCTTTTTTGAAGATGGGAACCACATCTTTTCCAGTTCTCTGGTATTTGCTTGGTTTTCTGAGAACTTTGAAAGATATGGTTCAATGGTTCTGAGATCATGGCTTCCAGCTCCTTCAGAATTCTGGGATATAATCTATCAGGATCTCATGGTCCTAAATTGTCTAGAGTGGATAGGTGTTCTCTTATGATTTTATTGCTTAATTTAATTAGTATTCTTAGTCTGTCATTTACAGTTCTGTTTCTGGTAGCTTGGCCTAGTTTTATTTTTGCGGGAAGACAGATGCATTACAGAATTAAACAGCTCTGCTTTCTCTCTGCTGCCTGTAACTTTCTTAGCATTGTCTCCCATTAGTGGACTGATTGTTCCCTTGACTTTTTCTTGTTTTTTATACTGTGAAAGAAACTTTTAAAAATTATTTTTGACATTTGTTGCAGGTCTTAGTTCATTCTTCTCTGTTAGTAAGAATTAGGTCCACTCCACCCCACAAAGGATTATGGGGTCATTAAAAAAGGATGATGATAGCAATAGCACTTAGAGTTATACCGCTTCACAGCCTTCTTTTTTAAAAAAAAAACAAATTTTATTAATTTTAAAGACAAACAACACATCATTAACCATTAAGTACATAAAACCTCTTAACATTATAAATTTTTACAAGTCGGATAAAACATTATTTTTATACAACATAATTCTAATTTATCCCATTTCCATATGGACACATAAATATCTTTCAGCAAATTTCTCATTATTTCTCTTTACTCTTATTCAATTTCATTTCTTTTCTATATCCATTTTATAGTCATCATATTCATTTCTTTCTGACTTGTTTACAATTACATTCCTCCAAGGTTTTATTAATTCTTTTTTTTTTTTAAAGATTTTTAACAATTTTACAGAAGACACAATACACAAACATACAAAACACAAAACATAAACAAAACTAAAAGATTTTTTCTGAAGATTGTCTGATCCCGGGTTAAAACTCTTCACACAGACACAAATTCAAATATCATATTCACCCCATATATCCTTCCATATCTTATTATCATTTTCTTTTTTTATATATATATATAAAAACCATTTTTATAAAAACAATGCACAAAGAATCAAGGCATAACAGCTTATAAATTCTTTTCTAGGAAAAAATAATAGTAAAAAACCAATAGAGCATAACAATTCCAAATTATAGTATCAATACTTTATCTATTTAACTTCATATCTTATCCCTACTTCTCCTTTTCATCCAAATTATTTCTTTCTTGTTAATTAAAATTTTATTGCCTTTTATCAATATACAAAATCCAAAAAAAAAAAAAACCATAACAAAGCCTTTATATATCCTTCCATATCTTATTACCATTTTCAATAACATTCTTTGTCTGTTCTATTTCCAACTATCCATTCATCTTTTTTCTTTTACTATACTTCTCCTATACACCAATTGGAGTAACGTCTATAACTCATTACCCTAACTTAAGAGTACCTCGTGTAACAATTTTTCTTGGGATTCTGTTTAAAAGATTCTAAAATTACATAATGAATTTTATACTCTAAATACACATATAAAAACACAAACCTATGTACCCTCCAGAATCCCTCTCTTATCCTAAATTAAATTCACCCATTGTCTCTAAATAAACTTTTTTTCTTTAGATCTTGCTTCCCCCCACCAAGTCCTCTCCTCCCCCCTTTTCTCTCTTGCTTATTCTTCTCCTTGCCCTTTTTACCCCTTTGTTTTTTCTCCTCTCTTTTTCCACTCCTTTTCCTTTGCTTTCTAACCTTGCCTCCACCTTTTCGCTCATTTTTCTCTCCTTTGGTTGTTTTTACAATTCTTAAAATCCCCTTTTTCTTATCCTTTTTCTCCTCCTCTCTGGAAGGGACCCATTGTTCATCAAAAATGGCTTCTTCTTCCTCTTCTTCCTTGTCCCAGTCCTTCTGCTGCGTAATCAACTTTTCATAAGTACATAACACCATTTCCAAGAATTGAAACAAAGCGCCCAAAGAATCTTCCTTTTTATATTTTTGATATTCAGTCTTTAGTTCATCCACAAACAATGCCATTATGAAAAGAGAAACTTTTCCCAAAACAACCACAAGTATTTTTAATCAAAAACAATTAAAAAAAAAAATTCCAAAAGTTAATACTTTTCTTCCTTCTTCTCTTTCTCTTTCTGGGGTTAATGTTTAGTCAAAGAGGTCCAATTACCATATATCTTTCTTTGGGATTCTAGGCAATCTCCTCCTTTTTCAGCTTCTGCTCCAATTTTTTTTCCTCTCCCTTCCCACTTAAAATGTCAATTTTAAATAATCAGAAATCCATACCTCAAACAAGGGTTTTCCAATTTCTTAAATTTTTCAATGTCCAAAAATCCTTTTATTCCTTAGCTTCAACTCTCAAAACAATTCACTTTCGATGTCCAATATATCCAAACATTTCTGCTGTTTCCGTGGGGTGGGAGAGTGAAGAAAAAAAAAAAAAAGTTCCCTTTAACAGCTTCTCCGCCGCTTTCGCTCTTCTTAGGGATACAATGTATCCTCCAGTAATTCAAACAGCTCAGTTCCAGGCAATTTAAAGGATGTTACTTGACCCGGCTCAGACAAAACTTTCACTCTTCACATTTCCTCCAGCGCAATCTTACCCGGTTGCTGGCTTCTTCGTGGCGGCCATTGCTGACCGCCGTTCCACCGCCTTGGGAAAAAGGGGTTTTTCTGGAAAAGGGGGGGGTCTGCGACACCCCCACCTCCCTGTCCGACTCCCCTCTCTCTTCAGCTGTCCCTATAGGGCAGCCATATCCCCCTGACCCATCTGGGTCGGGGGTACCTCGACGGCTAGCACAGCAGGAATCGCGAGCTGTCGCGAATTCCTGCTGCCCCGAAGCCACGCGAAACCGGAAACCCCACAGCCTTCTTTTAAGTGGTTTACAGAGTCAATATATTGTCCCCAACAATTTGGGTCCTCATTTTACCCACCTCAGAAGGATGGATGGCTGAGTCAACTGTGAGATTTGAACTGCTAAATTGCCAGCAGTCAGCAGAAGTAGCCTGCAGTACTGCACTCTAACCATTGTGGCACTGTGGCTCATATAGTTTCTTTTCTACTGCCCCCCTTTTGGATTACAAGTTGTCTGCAACTTTGTTATTAAGGAACCTGTGCCATCCCTCACTTGAGGCAGTTCATCTATCCAACCCAGACTTCTTCAATTCATTTAAGGACACAGCACAGGTCCCCCTCCCTCCCAAGATTTGCGCGGTTGTGTCCTTTCTTGCTAAAAGTGACACTGTTTCCTAGCTAAATCACAATTAGCAGAGGCAGAATTTATTAATCTGCACAATAAATCGGATAAGACGTATAGAACGTTCTAAGTATACAGCAAAAAGCTATTAAGTCATGTATGCTCAAAGTGGCACTAGTTTAAATACACGGAGAGGTTATGACCAATATGCCAACTAGCCTTTTAGATCGTTGACTTGAGGATATAGCGAATGGTTTGCAGCTGCGTAAGAGCCGCAAGCGAACGCTCCATGCTACGCGAAGTCGCCCGCCAATTCATCCGAACAGTTCTGCGCCTTGCTTCACCGCACTTCCTCCGCCCCTCCCCTTTCCATTGTGACGAGAGGCATTCGACGCCAGCGATTAACGTGCGAAATTGTGGAGGGGAGAGCGGGAACTCACCCAGTCCCGCAGCATATGTTGGCATGCGGCGATGCGGCGCCGAGGATTGCGGAGAAGACGTGACTTCTCCTCTGCACATTGGAGATTCTGTGTTTCCTGGGTCGCACTGGCATTGTCTCTATTGCAGGGACTTTCCTTAGGTAAAAGAGCGCGTACTTCAATAATTAGGAGGAAGAAGGGAAGAGGAGGGCTTCCAAGCCCGACCCCCTGGAGATCATAATGCGCCTCCTGCCTTCCGTCTGGCATATTGGTTGCGTAATTCGCGAGGAAAGTCCCCGAAAGTACTGCATGTTTGATTGGCTTGATCATCTTTAGTTGCTGGACGAAGGAGTATAACTGGGAAGCAAATCCATAATAATGGTTCGCATAGGAAAGACAGCGTTTGTAGGTGGTCAGTTAGCACGTCTTCCAAACCATGCTTCCTGGGCTAGTAGCGTATGGTTTCCGTATGAATAATCCAATTTTTGCCAAATTTCATTATCATTCATTATATTATTAATTTCATTATTATCTTTTAATACATTTCAGTCCCATAATTCATTTGGGTACTAGATGTAAGCATGTAGACTTTTCATCACTTCCTAGTTTTCTGCTCAACCTTATTTTATTTCAATAGTTTTGGGAAGGTGTGTCAGTTGTTGCAATTACTAAAATGGCTTAGTTCAGCCATAAATCACTCAGATCCAGGGTGGATTTGCTTTAAATTAAGTCGATTTAAATCATTATTTAAATCACTAGTAAAAAGGCTTGATTTAAATCAACTCAATTTAAATCTTAATTTTTAAAGAGCAACTGTCATCTCTCTCCCACAGCAGCTCCTCCTCTGACATGCTGTTGACTCCCAGACAGTCCCATTCTGGGATGGCTGGAGATGCAGCAGTGATACAAGGTAAGGGGACCTGGCAGGCAGCAGATGAGTGGATGCCCACTAACATGGATGGATCTGAAATGACAGGTGCTCTTTAAATGTAAGGACTCATTCTTACTGGTAGTTAAAATCTTTAATATTATTATTTGCAAACAAAATGAAGGTTTCCTATTTAGCTTGCAGAGCCTGGATTCATTGAAAGAGTTGTAAACTTAGCAGAATATACAGCCTCATGCTACATAACTAAGCTCCATTTCATGCTGAACAAACTAAATTATTAATGTATTTTAAATAGAAAATAGATTTTACTCCAAAAGCTTTTTATTAAAATAAATTTGATAAAAATCCAATTTAAATTTAAAAATATCTGATTTTTATCTACTCTGTTCAGATCTATTATGAAAATTTCTATCTGCTACATTATGAACTTGCAAACTGTTTTCTGATACTTTTCTTTTGTAATTTTCCAAAAGGATATGAAAGTAAAACAAAACTAAAGAATCAAGTTATTTGGAATAATGATTATTTTGTATTAGACAAATAAAAGTTACATTTATTTCAAGATTCAAGACCTTTCAAACAAAGGATTCTAAAATGCATTTGAGCAAATAAACTACTTGAGAGAACAAAATAAATGGATTTTCATTTCTATCTGAGAAAGAATATTGTATTAGAATGTATTCATTTTCCAGATTTTATAATTGAAAACAGTTCTAGAAAAACAATAAATGTTTAGAATTATTGTAATTTATTATATTTTTATTTATTTAAATATTTATGGTTGTATGACTCCATCTTGTGGCTATACATTGTAGTTATTTTCTATGCAGAAAAGTGTACTATAATTTAAAATTTAGAAATAAGACACATGAGATGAAATTTACCTTCAATTGAACAGCAAAATCCAAATGATGAAAAAAGGTTAATTAGTTGTATAGAATTCTATTTGCTGGGTTGATATTCAAAACTAAATCCAAAAACAGTACTACAAATATTGGTATTTATTTTGTTAATCTAAAAAAGGGAATATATGGTTCATAGGCAAACTAAAACAAAAGATTGGAAAGCAGAATTTATACCCTTTTTGAGCTTCAGTTTGAAATAATGCTAGCTTTAGAAATGCACAATAAAGATCCAGCACTATAGTTAAACTTTGCTTTTCATGGCTAGATTAGGCCACATTTTCAGCTGTCTTGCCTTTTCTCTGTGTCTGAAAATTGCATAGTTGGTCAACCTTAGCATAATACACATAATCAAGTTTGGATGATGCACAGATTTGTGAATCATAAGAAATCTATGATGAACCATAGATAAAAATTTGATAATATTGCTTTTTTTAATCATAATTCAAGAGGTATCATGTATTTGTATATCACATTTTGTACAACCATGCTCTGATTTAGCACACGTTAATTATGTATTGGTTGGACTAAAATTTTAAATAAAAGTTATATAATAATTTTATACTTGAAAAACATGAATCTTTCTTCTGAATAGGCATTTATAGGACTGTACAAAGTAATACTTACACTTTTCTATAATTTCATTTTCCTTATTATACGTTTCTTGTAATTATTTCAGTTGTTTCATGCTTATAATAGCCAATTTGTCATTTTTGGCCTCTTTTACTATCTTCAGAATCTTCAAGCATCATAAAATCTTATAATCATCATATAATGTTCAAATGTTTAACCTTTAGATTATTAGACTCTTACACAACTGCAAACCATTTGCATTATTCTTATGTTGGTGACCTAAATTACATTATCTAATAATCTAAAGCTTAAACATTTGAAAGTATAATTATCATTTTATGAAGTAAAGAATAATCAGAGGAGATTCTGATGTTTGAAGATTCTGAAGATAGTAAAAAAGGTCAAGAGAAGACAACTGGTTATCACAAGCATGAACTTGCTACCATATTTTTCACACTACAAGACTGCTCTGGACTATAAGTTGCACATTAGCTTTAGAGGAGGAAAAGAAAAAAAATATATGCCTCTGCCTCCCAGCGCATCCATCTGGCTAGCATCGTTATAGCAAACAGCCTGATCACTTCACATTATCACAGCCCCAGCACGTGGCTCGTCAGGGCTCCACTCCATTGTGCCCAACACCAGTCAACTGAACTGAGCTGCCATGGCGTTGGAGCAACACTGGAGTCTTCACTGCTGAGCAGCTAATTGGTGGTTGGATCAGCCTCCCGGAATACCACCTATCAGCTGTTTTAGGTGGTGGAGATCGCCACCACTACTGCCACCTATCCCTGCCTGTTTGCTGCTGCTGCCAATCACAGCCGCCCATTCACTGCTGCCCATCAATGGTGAACGGGCAACAGCGAACGGTTCGGCGATGATAGGCAGTGGTGCTGATCCCTTCCACCTTGAACAGCTGATCGAGGTATTCTGGGAGACTGATCCAACCGTCAATCAGCTGCTCGGGAGCGAAGGATCCCCCATTCTCCAGTGGCAGCACTGCACCAAACCCCCTCGCCCACCACTACAATATTCGCTCTACAAGATGCACAGACATCTTCTTTTGGAATAACTGTAATGTAAGCTTCTGACCAAGTTTTAGATATCATCTTCTTTGACATAACTTCATTCATGACTTCTAGCAATGGAAGACTCAGCGATTCTTGTAATGTTTTGTAAAATTCTGCCAGAAGCCCATCTGGACCTGGTGCTTTTCCATTATTTTGCTTCTTAAGTACTTCAGTTAATTCCATCATTGTTATATTACTTTCTAACATTTCTTCAGTCTCTTTAGGTATCTCAGGTAGATTAGCATTCTGTAAGTACTGTTTGACTCTTTCCTCATCAATATTCTCTTGCTTGTATAGTTGCCCATAGAAGTCTCGAATAATTTCCTTTTTCTCTTTGTTGCCATAACAAACTTGGCCATGGTCATCTATTAACTGCAATATTTTCCTTGATTCTTTCTCCTTTCTCAATTTATATGCTAACCATTTACCTGGTTTATTTGCATCTTCAAAATAGTTTTGTTTAGCTCTTCTAATTTTCTGTGCCAATTCTTCTTTCCCTATTTGACCCATTTTATGTTTAATTATATCCATTTTTAGTTTGATGTCTTTTTTCTGTGGCATTTTCTGTAGTTCTTTTTCAAGTCTTTTGTGCTCATCTTCTAAAACTTTAGTAGCTTGCCTTTTCCTAGTGTTCTTTTTCCTTATATAGTCGATTATCAAGCCTCTAGCATATGCCTTCATTGTGTCCCACTCATTCTGGATTGAAGTATCTTCTTTTTTATTTTCTCTGAAGAAAAAGGCCAATTCTTTCTCCGTCCATTGTGTAAAGTCTTTTTCCTTTAAAATAGTATTATTTAGCGTCCATCTCAATCTTCTTTTTTGTCCTTTCTATTTAATTGTCATTGGATTGTGGTCTGCCCGAGTACTTGTTTCAATGTTTGTTTCTTGAATGTTAGGTATTAGTTCTGTTGAGGTCCAAATCATATCTATTCTGGACCATGATGAATGTCTATTTGAGTAAAAAGTATTGCAAATTAAGAATTATAGACCTATTTCTCTATTAAATGCAGACTATAAAATCTTTGCTTCAATTTTGGCAGAAAGACTCAAAAAATATTTAAATAACTTTATTCACCCAGATCAAAATGGATTTCTGTCAAAGAGACAAATTAAAAACAATATGAGAGTTGTTAGGGATAACATTGTTTACCCTAACTGGTTTAGGTAAAATAATAAATATGTTATCATGGTTTATTAACTAAAGTGTCTGCAACTTTTAACTGTAGGATTGTAATTAAGGGAGTGGTTGTTAAAGGCACCATAAAAGAAGCAAGGCACTGCAGCTTGCTCTCTCTGGCTTGATGATCCCTAATTACTGGATGAAGACTGCGTTTTTTCCCTACTGGAACGGGAGAGACAAAGGACTGATTTGTAAGTGAACTGACATTGGATATTCTACACGGACTTTGCTAACTGAATATCCTTGAATGGACTGACTAAAATGATACATGATTAATGGACTGTAATTTTGACTATGCTATAATCTCTAAATGTAATAAACTATATTTTTGATAGTACAAGCGTATCTGTTATTTTTACTGTATGTTAACAAACATACAAGCTTATCTCACTCATTTATCTGTGTGCCTATCTGACTAACGCTGCACATTCTGTTTAGCTTGTCTCCTTAACCCTGGTTGGGGAACACAGGCTTAACACTGGTTATGGGCCCAGAGGCAAAGTCAGTTTAACTAGGATAAAACAGATTTATGTAAAAAGTGAAGAGTTTGTGTTGTTAAACGTTACAGTAAACAGACAGTTGTGTTTTATCAATTATAGTTTTATATCCATAAAAAGAAAACATGGCACAAGTCAATTTACAAAGTTTGTCCCTTATATCCAAGCTGGATGGAACAAACTATGTATCATGGTCTATAAAATGTAGTCTACTTCTACGAAGAGAAGGTCTGTGAAACATTATTGAAAATCCACCAAACGTAGAGGAATGGGATCCAGAGATTGAGGAAGATAGACAAAAGATAGAAGAATTTAAACTAAAAAATCAACAAGCTCTTTGCATAATAGGACTAACACTGTCTGACCAGCAACTTGTTCATATCCATGGAGAGCAAATGGCTGTTGGGTGTTGGCAGAAGCCGAAGAGGATTTATGTTCGAGATAACGTTGGTGCTCACATAAATCTTACATGGAAGCTTTTCAGGACGCATCTCCAGACGAATGGTGATATGCTGAGTCATTTGAATTCTATAAAAAGCATTTTTCAAGAACTGCACGAGAAAGAGCTTATTTTCTCTGAACTACATCAAGTCTACATAATTCTATCATCACTAGATGTAAGTTATGATAACTCCGTCACTTCCCTTGAAGTTTTGCCTAAGGAAAGTTTAACTTTAACTGATATAACTGGCAGATTGATTGAAGAGGCAAGAAGAAGACTTGAAAGAGATCAGTTAAGGAGGGAGCAACCTCAAAAAGAAGATAATGAATCTCCTACTGCATACGCAATTAAAAAGTGTTTTAATTGTGGAGGAAGAGGACATTTGGCAAGATTTTGTAAAAAAGCAAAGTGCCAGAACGCTGGCCAGAATACTAAAAGTCATCAAAAGATAAATAAAAATTTTGAGTTAGCCATGTATAGTAACGGAGTTGTAAAAAATAATTTATGGGTGGTTGACAGTGGAGCATCCCACTGTGTAACAAATGATAACAAAAATTTTATTAAAATGTCCAAGAGTACACAGCAGATATCGTTAGCCAATGGCTGGAAACTGAAAGCTAAAGGTCAAGGTATAGCATATTGTTCTTTTATAAAAGAGAATGTAAAAATATTATATGTACCACAACTTAAGTTTAATTTAATTTCAGTTAGAATTTTGGT
Source organism: Hydrophis major (assembly GCA_033807585.1). Lineage (NCBI taxonomy): Eukaryota > Metazoa > Chordata > Lepidosauria > Squamata > Elapidae > Hydrophis > Hydrophis major. The sequence continues at coordinate 96,536,665 of CM066343.1, read as the reverse complement.
TAAACTAGAATATGTAGTTACCTTTAAAGGAGATAACTGCATAGTTGAAAAAGAAGATAAGAAAATTACTGCATCTTTAAGAGGTGAATTATATGTTTTAAATGATAATGGTTTAAAGGTGGCTAACACGGTTTATGATAATAAGAAACCTCATGATGAATGTATTCACTTGTTACACCAAAGGCTAGGGCATTTAAATTTTAAAATGCTTAAGAAAACTGTTGAATTATCTAAGGGAATAAGTTTGAAACCTTGTAATAAGTATTTGCAATGTAATGCCTGTAATCAAAGTAAGAGCAGGGTCATACCGGCTAATAGAGTTGATGGATTTACTACCAAAGAGCCTTTAGAAGTAGTATTTGCAGATTTAATAGGTCCGAAAAAAACCAAGTGTAGGAGGAGCTCGATACATATTAAGTATAATGGACCACTATTCTAGATATGGGTTTTGCTATTTAATGAAGAGCAAAACTGAAACGTATCTAAATCTCTTTAATTGGATAAAATTTGCTGAAAGGAAAACTAAAAAGAAATTAGTAACTCTTATAACAGATAATGGTGTGGAATTTACAAATAATAAATTCCAGAATAGACTTAGAATGTTAGGTATTCAACATAAAAAGTCTGCACCATATAGGCCACAACATAATACCTTTATAGAGAGATGAGGCCAAACACTACAATCAATTGTACATACTATGTTGTTTGATTCAGAATTACCTGACAATTTATGGGGAGAAGCAATAATGTGTGGTAATCATATATTAAATAATGTTGTTAATTCAACAACAGGTGAATTACCATTCACACTGTGGCATGGTACAAAACCTGATTTAAGTTACATGCACACATTTGGAGCACCAGCATGGGTGCATATCCCTTCACAACTCAGACAAAAAGGACAGCATAGAGCTAAACGATTATTTTTGTAGGATATGAATCTAATCACAGATCTTATAGATTCTGGGAACCAGGTACATCTAGAGTTTACACCAGTGCTAGTGCTAAATTCCTAGAACATGTAGGATGGAATAGATTAGAGGAAGATTTAAATAATGAAGTAATTATTGAACCCTACAAAAGGCAGAAAGAACAGACAAGTTATAAGAAGAGTCCAATTAAAGAAGAAGTCCATGAAAAGCAAATAGGACCAGAACAAGAGGAAACAGTTGATCAGGAAGAGTTAAATAATCAAGAAGAGTTAATAAATGAAAGTCCACCTGTAAGTCCTGTAATACCTAGATGTACTACATGTATAACTAGACCCCCTGATAGGTATCAAGCAAGTATAGTTTGCCAAGTAACTAAAGTTCCAACTAGTATAGATGAACTTAGGATGTATCCTGCTAAGGATCAGGAGAATTGGCAAAAGGCAATGGAAAAAGAACTAAATTCATTAAAGGTAATGAAAGTTTATGAAGATGCTAAATTACCTCCAGGAGAAAAATCCATTGGGTGCAAATGGATATTTAAAGTAAAAACTGGAAATGATGGGACTGTTTCCCATAAAGCTAGGTTGGTAGCTCAAGGATTTAATCAAACTGCATCTGATTACAATGAAGTTTTTGCACCAAGTCTTAAAGCAACATCTTTGAGAGCAGCTTTAGTGTGGGCAGCTAAGAAAAACTATATCATTAACCATTTAGATGTAGAAACTGCTTATTTGCATGCACCATTGCAGCACACTATATATTTGAAAAAACCAGTTATTATAAAAGACAATAAAGTAAATAGTAATGATTGTTGGAAGCTAAAAAGAAGTCTTTATGGATTGAAACAATCTGGCTTTGAGTGGAACCAATATATTGTGAAAGAGTTAAACAATATAGGTTTTAATTCTGGTTTAGCTGATCCATGTGTGTTTAGAAGAGAAAATAATGGAACGGTGTCATTATTGTTATTATTTACAGATGATATTGCTTTGATAGCTAAGACTAATGATAACTAAGGCTAATGAGATTATATCATTATTAGCCAAAAAGATAAAATTAAAGCATTTTGGTGAAATTAAAAGGTATCTAGGATTGACAATTAACAAAACAAAAAATGGATTTAAGATATCTCAAGAAGATAAAATTTGCCAATTAATTAAAACGTATAAAATGGAACTTTGTAAGCCGGCAAAGACTCCAATGAGTCAGGAACTTTGCCAAACTGATGATCAAAGTCCCAAATTTGATAAGTCTATATATCAATCTTTGATTGGCAGCTTATTATATATAAGCAATTGGTCAAGGCCAGATATAGCTTATAGTGTTAATCAGCTGGCACGTTTTAATTCAGATCCACATCAATGTCATTGGCAATCATTAAAAAGAATTTTAAGATATCTTAAAGGAACAATGAACCATGCATTGTATATAGAACCAAAGGGTGATTTGAGTCTTAGTGCCTATGCAGATGCAAGTTTTGCAACTGACATAAACACTAGAAAATCAACATCTGGGATGGCTATATTATTTGGTAAGACACTAATAGGGTGGAGGTCAATCAGACAACAGCATATTAGCTTGTCCACGATGGAAGCGGAATTTTCATGTCTGTCATTACCGTGTTTCTCACATAATAAGGCTGGGCCTTATTTTTTTTTTGAGCCCCGAAAAAACGGCTAGGCCGTCTTTTCGGGGGGTGACTTAATTCCCCCCCTTGCATCCTCGCCAAGAGCCACTCCTACCGGGTGATCATGGTGAAGCACAGAGAGCTCCCTACTCCCACCTTTGCTGCAGACACCTTTGGCACCCGCTGCTGTTGCTTTTTCTTCTGCCCATTCCACTGCCACGTTTGGAGCTGCCACTTCCGTGTTTGGAGTTCCGCCGTCATTTGGAGCTCCAAACGCGGAAGTGGCAGCTCCAAACATGATGGCGGGCGATCTTTTTATTTTGGTCCACGTGAAGTTCAGAGCGAGCGAGAGGGAGACTGCGATGCCTCCATCCAAGATGGCAACCTCACTAGTGGATCACAACGTGGCTGGAAGCCCGAATCGGCGGGATACGATGGCGATCTTTTTGGAGCGAGAGGAAAGGGAGAGAAGAGTTGTGAGGCGTAATTTGCAGGAGGAAGTGGGTGTGCCCCACGGCAGGGAGCCCAAGGAAGAAGGGCCGGTAGGCAACGGAGAGCATCCCGTAGCAGCCTAGAGACGCACCTGGGAAGAGGCGCAGATGCTGCCTTGTAGTCCCCAAACCAACTGCGCGCGCCGCCTTTAGTTATGTGCGCTCCGCTCTTTGGGCATCTCCATGTGATCGCGACCCTGTCCTTTCCACCTGGCGCCCTTGCTGCTTTCTGGCTCTTTAGCAAGGCATCGTGGTCTCCCTCTCATGCTCGCTCTGAACTTCACGCGGACCAAAATAAAAAGATCGCCCACCGTCATGTTTGGAGCTTCCGCATTTGGAGCTTCTGCCGCCATTTGGCAGTGCTCCAAAGGCGAAGCCGGTTGCTAAAGAGCCAGAAAGCAGCAAGGGTGCCAGGTGGAAAGGACAGGGTTGCGATCACATGGAGATGCTCAAAGAGCGGAGCGCACATAACAAAAGGTGGCGCACGCAGTTGGTTTGGGGACTACAAGGCAGCATCTGCGCCTCTTCCCGGGCGCATCTCTAGGCTGCTTCCGGAGCTACGGGACACTCTCCATTGCCTACCGGCCCTTCTTCCTTGGGCTCCCTGCCGTGGGGCATACCCACTTCCTCCTGCAAATTACGCCTTGCAACTCTTCTCTCCCTTAAGATGTATCCTGCTAAGGATCAGGAGAATTGGCAAAAGGCAATGGAAAAGGAACTAAATTCATTAAAGGTAATGAAAGTTTATGAAGATGCTAAATTACCTCCAGGAGAAAAATCCATTGGGTGCAAATGGATATTTAAAGTAAAAACTGGAAATGATGGGACTGTTACCCATAAAGCTAGGTTAGTAGCTCAAGGATTTAATCAAACTGCATCTGATTACAATGAAGTTTTTGCACCAAGTCTTAAAGCAACATCTTTTAGAGCAGTATTAGTGTGGGCAGCTAAGAAAAACTATGTAATTAACCATTTAGATGTAGAAACTGCTTATCTACATGCACCATTGCAGCACACTATATATTTAAGAAAACCAGTAGGTATAAAAGACAATAAAGTAAATAGTAATGATTGTTGGAAACTCAAAAAGAGTCTTTACGGGTTGAAACAATCTGGGTTTGAGTGGAACCAATATATTGTGAAAGAGTTAAACAATATAGGTTTTAAATCTGGTTTAGCAGATCCATGTGTATTTAAAAGAGAAAATAATGGAACGGTGTCATTATTGTTATTATTTACAGATGATATTGCTTTGATAACTAAGACTAATAATGAAGCTAATGAGATTATATCATTATTAGCCAAAAAGATAAAATTAAAGCATTTTGGTGAAATTAAAAAGTATCTAGGATTGACAATTAACAAAACAAAAAATGGTTTTAAGATATCTCAAGAAGATAAAATTTGCCAATTAATTAAAACGTATAAAATGGAACTTTGTAAACCGGCAAAGACTCCAATGAGTCAGGAAGTTTGCCAAACTGATGATCAAAGTCCCAAATTTGATAAGTCTATATATCAATCTTTAATTGGTAGCTTATCATATATAAGCAATTGGTCTAGGCCAGATATAGCTTATAGTGTAAATCAGCTGGCACGTTTTAATTCAGATCCACATCAATGTCATTGGCAATCATTAAAGAGAATTTTAAGATATCTTAAAGGAACACTGAACCATGAATTATATATAGAACCAAAGGGTGATTTGATTCTTAGTGCCTATGCAGATGCAAGTTTTGCAACTGATATAAACACAAGAAAATCAACATCTGGGATGGCTATATTATTTGGTAAAACATTAATAGGGTGGAGGTCAATCAGACAACAGCATATCAGCTTGTCCACAATGGAAGCGGAATTTTCATGTCTGTCTTGATTTTGTACAAACAGTTATTATTAGATATGGGTGTAACTGTAAAAGATTACATTATTGTGTTCGAGGACAACCAAGCAGCTATAAAATTAGCTACTAGTATTGCTGTAAAAACTATATCAAAGCATACTGATTTAAGATACTTAAATGTTAGAGAATCTATAAAGAATGGGCTAATTAAATTGGAATACTGCATGACGGAAGAAAACATTGCAGACCAATTTACAAAAGCTCAAGGAGTAATCAAATTTAAAAAGAGTTGTAATAAGTATGATTTAAAGATGTAAATAGTTATATTATTATTTAACCTAAAAGGGGAGAATGTTAGGGATAACATTGTTTTACCCTAACTGGTTAAGGTAAATAATAATATGTAATCATAGTTTGTATGTTAAAGTGTCTGCAACTTTAACTGTGGGATAGTAATTAAGGGAGTGGTTGTGAAAGCACTTTAAAAGAAGCAAGGCTGCAGCTTGCTCTCTCTCTGGCTTTGATGATCCCTGATTACTGCAAGGAAACAAGTCTGCATTGCTTGTCTCCCTAACCCTGGTTGGGGAAACCAGGCTTAACAATTCCAATAACTTTAATGTTACAATACTCATAGACAAAGGAAGGGAGGGTTTGCATGTTTGTTACTTTTCCCCAGAGTCCAATAATCGCAAGTCCAGTATTTATTTGCATTTTATTTTATCCTTCCTCCAAAGGGAGGGTGGAGGTAGGGGGGAATACTGCATTTTTCTTTAATTAATAATTTTCAAACAAAAAGTAAGATAGAATAGTTCATGGATCGAAGTCATTCAAGAGACTCTGTGGCCAAGCACAAAGCTGGACGACTAAGCTGTCCCTAATCTAATGACAGGATTGCTTACCCCATTCCTATGCATGCCTGGTTGGATCCTTTAAAACTCATCAATCTATATTTTCTGCTTCTCTGTTTTTTTCTACAATAACAAAAATCCATTGAAAAATAATATGTGAAATAACTGCAGTGTATTTCTGATTGCCAGCATTAGCCACTCTTTTTTTAAGTTATTTGAATGTCTTGGAATATCTAGGAATGGGGGATTTAAGAGATGTGTATCGTCTTATTCTACGGGCAAACTACAGGAACAGGGCGAGGTAGGTATCGTATTTGCGCAAACCATGCCACAGACCACAATGTCTGTGCAGAAGCCAAAACTATATTTGAGGATTACCCTTGTCCTTGTACTGTCTGAAAAAGAGACGCCAAAATATCACACCAAGCACACAAGGGAGAGCTGAAGCCGGACTCCACCACTTGTCAGTGGTTGGGCTGCAAGCAAAACCTTGAGAAGAAGGTAGGAGAAAAGCAGGCTGTTTAGCTCGCAATTTTACAGACAGCAATCTCCGCGTTCCCCCTCGAAGCATACCTTCCCCCTGGAAGATGCTAGTGGATGGCAAGGGGCACAAAGATCCCCCTGACTTCACTTTGAAACCAGTTAAGCAATTGAGTAAACTGCAAGTTCCTTTAGCTGGCAGCCTAAGCAGAGCGGCCCGGAACTGCCCATTGCAGGTGATAGGTGGAATCAGTTTCTTTAGTGACCCTCCTGCGACCCATTGCATCCAAATGGTTGCAGTGGGGAATTGGAGGTGGGGTGGGGAAATAGGGATATCTGAGGGGATGAAGAAGAGCGGCTGGCTTGGGAAGCAGAAATGCAGCGGGAATCTTGAAATCGTCTGATGTTTACTCTGACAATGGTATACATACAAGATTGAGTTTGCAGTTGGGAACCCAATGCGTAGCCATGCCTCGGCTGATAGAAGCAGCTGGTGGCTGCCTTGGGACACTTCTATTGGCTGATAGAAATGGCCTCGTGAGGTGTGGCTGCCTGCAGGGCGCTCCACAAGGTCGCTTCTATTGGCCGATAGAAGCGCCCCAAGGGCAGAGTCACTAGCTGCTTCTAGCGGCTGATAAAAGCAGCCTCGTGGAGCGCCCTGCGGGCAGCCACAGCTCACTACAACCCCTCTTCTATCAATAGAAGTGGTCTTGTGAGGTGTGGCTGCCCGCAAGGCGGTCCATGAGGCCGCTTCTGTCGGCTGATAGAAGTGGCTGGTGACTCTGCCCTTGGGGTGCTTCTGTCAGCCAATAGAAGCAGTCTTGTGGTGAGGTGAGTGTGTGACGCTCTAGGTGGGGATGTGTGTGGGGAGAAGAAATTAAGTCACCCCTGAAAAGACAGCCTAGCTCTTTTTGGGGCTAAAAAAAGAAGGCCCGGTCTTATTTTGTGAGAAAGACGGTACTTCTCGACTTACAATAGTACATTTACTGACAGTTACAAAGGCACTGAAAAATGACTTATGACTATTTTTCAGAGTTATGACCTTTGCAGCATCCCCATGGTCAAAAGATCAAAATTCAGATGCCTGGCAACTAGTTCATATTTATGATTCTTGCTCTGTTTCAAGATCATGTGATCACTATTTTGGGACCTTCTGACAAGCAAAATCAATGGGAAAGCCAGATTAACTTAATCAGGTTATTAACCTATCAACTGCAGTGATTCACTTAACTGGCAAGGAAGGTCATAAAATGAGGCAAAACTAACTTAACAAATGTCTCACTTAACAGAAATTTTGGACCCAATTTTGGTTGTAAGTCAAGGACTAACTGTAATACTTTGGATACGCCTGAGATTGCTTCTGAAATTTAATGATGGCTTGTCACCAAAATATGGCAACAGAGCAGCTGATTGGCAATTTTTATACCAAACGTAATTTTTGTTCCCTGTTTCACTCAACTTGTTACTTAGCTTTTCATTTAATTCTGATTCCATTCTTCCTGCACAATGACATTTGGAAACCATGACTGCCAATAGCAGATACTCTGATATTTAGAGGCAAAGTGCTTTTTCTCTTTGTTCTCAAAGTTAGTAGATCTCTTCAAGGAAACCTGAACTTATCAAACTGAATTAGATATTCTTAATGGTCTTATTAATATTTCCAACTAATTTATAAGTGAAATAAATAACATGAATTGATTAAAAATTGATCAAACTTGAATAGAAAATTTAAATTTAAATGAATGTGCTTCTGAAATTAATGAGTGCTAAGAAATCGAGTGTCAAATTAATGTATCAGTCTTATATTTTTCAGAGAGATTAATATATAAAATAAGTATTCTGCAAATTAATAAATTTAATAATAATAAATAATAAGAATGTTGAAAATTTGGATATGTTTTGCTCTGGTTCTATCTCTTTATCTAGATTGGCCACAAGATGCCACACCAGATCATACATAGAAATTTGTTCAAAAACTTCCAATTTATGTTTGATTTATGAAAATTTTGTCTTTTTCAAAAAAAGAACTATAATCAAAATAAGAAAATTATTCAGGATATTACTGCTCGATACCAAATATTAAGCCAGTATTTTCTGATTTGAATATAGAATGAAATTCTTACCCTGTGCAAGTTTGGTTTTTAACACCAAATCTAGCATGATGGGAACAGCAAAGGAGAATGTAATATTTCAGCATTTATCCAAAGCATCTTGAAATATAGTTTTAAATATTTTGGATTATTGCTTGAATATGGCCACTTCATTCTCTATTATTGAAATTATGTGTGGAGAGGCTGAGGTTGTTTTGATCTGTTATTTTTTTTCTGATTACTCAGCAGTCATTTCTGTCTAGTTATTTTTCTAAGATTTGAATTTATGCTATTTTTTCCTCTCTTTTAACAGTTCATTCTACCAGAATAGAGCATCACCCACCGAAAGTTGTAGGATCAACAAATTTACCAGGTATATAGTAAATGCTATACATTCATTCAAAGAAATTTGAAATTTCTGAGAGGTTTTTCAGCATTGGTTCTATTCGTTAATAGTTTGCCTTTAGATGAAATACACAGTTCATGCCTCAGGAATGTTAATGCCATTCCTTTACTCTTTTTCATTACTTTCTATGAGAAGTAAAACAAATCAAGAAAACACAGGTCCTATTAAACTGAAATTAATAGACTGGTTAATGGTTAAACTAAAGATGTTACCATATAAAATCCAGATTTATAGTTGGTTTCTTTTCCTGTTTTACCATTTACCATAATGAATATAGTTTAGTTCATTAATTGCCATTTAGATGTACAGGTAATCCTCGACTTACAACCACAATTGAGCCCAAAATTTTTACTGCTAAGCAAGACAGTTGTTAAGTGAATTTTGCCCCATTTTATGATCTTTCTTATCACAGTTGTTAAATGAATCACTGTTATTTAATTAGTAACATGGTTATTAAGTGACTCTGGCTTCCCTATTGACTTTGCTTATCACAAATTGCAAAAAGGTGTTCACCTGACCCCTGGATATTGCAACTGTCATAAATATGAACCAGTTGCCAAGCATATGCATTTTGATCATGTGACCATAGGGATATTCAATGATTGTAAGTGTGAAAAATGATCATTAGTCACTTTTTCTAGTGTCGTAACTTTGGTCACTAAATGAATGGTTGTACATTGAGGACTACCTGTAATAAGAAACAGACTCCAAAAATAAATAAATAAAGAGGAGCAGTTGCACTGTATGTTAGAATAGATACATACAATACCAAGGATGAAAGACTTCTTGAATGTATTTGGTGAATATTAGAAGAAAAACATTGCTATAGGTAAAACAGAGGAAATAGATGAATTTTTGGTTAATCAGATAGATAGGTGTATAGGAAATACATCACTATAGTAGTGAGGGACATTAATTGGGAGATAAATTCTGCAGCAAGAGGGAGATCAAAAAGTTTCCTGATGAGCCTAGCTGATAACTTCATCATCCAAATGGCAGAGGAAGAAACTGGAAGATCAGTTACACTGAACTTAATCCTTACTAATAGGGATGAAATGACAATAAAATTTGTAGGAACTTTAGGAGTAGAGTGACCATGTTATACTAGAATTCATCGTAATGCAGGCGTAATGCAGTTGAAAAAGATCAAAGGAGTATTTTAGATTTAAAGAGAGCTGACTTCAACAAGCTAAGAGATTAGAAAGGATTCCATAGATCGAAATCCTAAAAGGAAAAGCAATTCAACATTGGGAAACACAGAAAGATGAGATTAAAAAATCCAATCAAACAAAGTATAAGAGACCAGATGATACCAGCGTGGTTCAACAAGGAGCTCTCTGACAAACTTAAGTACAAAAAGAAGTATAAAAATGGAAAGAGGAGTTCATACTAAGAAAAAAATACCAATAAATAGCCTGAATCTGCAAGGGTGGAGTCAGGAAACCTAAGACTCAGAATGAAGTAAAACTTGCAACAAATGCCAAAAACAATAACAACAACAACAAAGGTTATTTTAATAGGTAAGGAAGAACTAAGAAGAAAGTCAAAGAAATGATCAATCCACTAATAGGAAAAGATGGCAAAATGGTGACAGACAGCAGGGGGAAAGTGGAACTGCTTAATTCCTTCTCTGCATCAGTTTTCATGCAAAAAGAAAAACTTAGCCCAATCTATCAAAAGTAGCACCATGGGAGACAACAGGAATGCAGATCAAAATAGGGAAAAGTTATTAAGAGTATATCTTACCTATCTACTTTAAAATGAGTTTAAAATACTAGGACTAGATGGTTTATATCCCAGGATTCTGAAAAAGCCAAATGATGTGATCTCCAAACTACTGAATTAAACCTTTTAGAAGTCCTGGAGGGAAACTGCCACATATTGGAAAAGAGCTGATGTGCAATTTTCAAAAGGGAAAAAAGTGAAACCAGAAAACTACAGACAAATCAGCTTAACATTAATACCTGGAAAAACTCTGGAAAGGATAATCAAGCAATGGATCTGCAAACACCTAGTAGTGATGGATTTGTGAGCACCTACAAATGAAAAAGATGATTACTAGAAACCAGTCTGGGTTTGTTAAAAACAGGTTGTGCTTTATTGTCTTTGATAAATTAACTAAATTAGTAGATCAAGAAAATGATGTGGATATACTGTACTATACTTAGACTTCAATAAGGCATTTGACAAAGAAGAGCACAGGTTACTACTTGGCAAGATAAAAACAATGTGCGATAGATCACAGTCCACCTCTCAGTAAGATAGAACAATGTGGGGTAGACAGTACCACCACCAGATGGATTTGTGGTTGACCAACTGCATTCGGCATATAGTCTTCAGTGAAGTTGCATTGACTATATGGAGGGAAGTGTGTATGGGGGATACATCAGATTTTATTTTGGAGGCAGTGCTCTTCAACATCTTAATAAATAATTTAAAAGTGGGAATAGAGAAGCTCATTAAATTTGCAGATGACACCAAAGTAGGGGTAATTACTATCACCATGGAAAAAAGACTCACAATTTAGAAGGATTTTGACAGACTTGAGCACTGGGTCCTATCCAATAGGATGCAGTTCAGTGATGGGAAAAGTAAGGCTCTGCAGGAAAAATCAAATGCACAGGTGCAGAATAGACAGTACTTGGCTCTACAGCAATAACTGTTAGAGGGCTCTAGATGTCCTCATGAACAACCACCTAAGTATGAGCCAGCGGTATGCTGCAGTTGTTAAAAAAGCTAAAGCGATCTTAGGCTGCATCAATAGAACAGTAATTAAAATCATAGTGCTGCTGTATATTGTAGTGAAGCCAAGCTTAGAATACTGCATCCAGTTCTGGTCTCCATGACACGCACACTCACTCACACAAAACTGCTGAAACCCTATAAAAAGTGCAGAGAGAAGTAACAAAAATGATAGGGAGTTAAACCATACAATGAACAGTTGAGGGAACTACCGTGTTTCTCATATAATAAGGCCGGGTATTTTTTTTTTTTTTTGAGCCCCGAAAAAATGGCTAGACCATTTTTTCAGGGGTGACTTAATTCTCCCCACCTTGCATCTTTGGCCAGGCAGGGATGGCTTGGATGTTGACCTTGGCGTTGGTGGGGCACTTCGTATCGGGGTCAACACAGGCAGCACCATATCTGGGTGTGCAACAAAAGTACTTCCTAATGGCAAGCCCCCCCACCATTCCCCCCATTTCGCATGTTTTAATATAGGCCTTAATTTGGGGGGAGGGGCTTAATTTCATTTCATGCATATAAAACATGCTGGGATTTCCTATTGGGGGAGGCCGTATTGTTGGAGAAACAGGGTAGATATGTCTGGTCTAATGAAGAGAAGAATTAGGGGTGACATGGTAGCTGTCTTCCAATATTTGAGGGGCAGTTGTAGAGAAGAGGGAGTTGACTTATTCTCCAAAACACCTGAGGGCAGGACAAGAAATAATGAGCAGAAACTAATGAAAGAGAGATCCAATCTGGAACTAAGACATTTCCTGTCAGAAAAATTAATGGAACAGCTTGCCTCCTGAAGTTGTGGGTGTTTCACTGGAGGTTTTCAAGAAAGGATTGGACAACCATTTATTTGTGATATAAGGAGTCCTGTCCTGGGCAGGGAGTTGGACTAAAAGACCCCTGAGGTCCCTTCCAGCCTGTTTCTAAGCAATCTATTACTAAAAATGTGAATCCTGGCTTGTCTATCAATCTTACAAAGAATGGAATGTGAGCAAAGGACATAATCTTTATTTTTTAAGGTAACATTTAATTATTGAGATGCCATAACTAAAGATGTAACTTTGTTAGTCATAACAAAAGCATCCTATATCTGACAGTCTAAATATATATATTCTGCCATGTATGCCGATTAAATCTCTTTCATGTAATCCTGAGCTACTTACAAGCAAGTCTCCTTGAAATTAATTAGATTTTCTTCTACGTAAATACATAAAACTTGAAGCATGGCTTTACTTGGATAATTGTTTTTTTAAATGCATTTTATTTTTAATGTACTTTCTTTTAACAAATATTAATTAAATTATATTTTCAGTCAAAGTTTATGTCAGGCAGCATCATAACAGTCCGCATATTCTGTGTTTAACAAATCATCTGAGAAATTCAGAATTGATCGACCCAATATTTGAATGGCATGGACCAAGTGGTGATTTGGTTACAGGTATTTTCCTCCAATATTGCTTAATAATGTTTTCCGGTTTTTCATCTAAAACAAGAACAGAATGTCAATTTATATGTACACTCTTGTATTAAACTAAATCTAAGGGGTTTAATTTAATTTTAGTTATAATTAAGCACAGATAAACCAAACTAATTGTTTTTAACAATCACGGGTAGTTCTTGACTTACAAGCATTCATTTAGTGACCATTCAAAGTCATGACAATGTTGAATGAATGATGGTTACAACCAATTCTTGGAATTCTGGCCATCTGGGCACTCATGGTCTTGGGATCATGATCTGGGTATCTGGCAATTGAACTTACAGTCTTAGTTGTAGTTCCCCCTCGACCATGTGATTGTCATTTGCAACCTTCCTTGTCAGTTTCCCCAGAAAGTCAGTGAGGAAGTCTTCCCCACCTGCATACCGTTCCCCAGTCTCTCTTATATATATATATTTATTTAAACATGTACAAGATAGCAGGTATAAACATAAACATGAACAAAGGAAATAAATACAGATAAATGGGGACAGTAAGATAAGGACGGTAGGCACGCTGGTGCGCTTATGAATGCCCCCCTTTACGGACCTTTTAGGAATGGGGTGACATCCACCGTAACAGTTTGAGCTGGAAGTTGTGAGGGTTTGAGGCTGTAACAACGGAGCATTCAAGCCATTGACCACTCTGTTGCTGAAGTCGTATTTTCTGCAATCGAATTTGAAGCTGCTTATATTGAGTTTGTATCAATTGTTTGCCTGCATATTATTGTGGTGGAAGCTGAATAAGTCATTGACAGGCAAGATGTTATAGCAGACTATTTTCTTATCTATGGTTATGTGAGTCCAGATAAGATGGGGTTAACTTTGGTTAAACCAGTTGGACTGAGTCTGCCTCAAATTCAAGCGCCGGCCCTTTGCTGAAGCCACTCCCCAGTATACGACTCAGTGTTAGCCAGGGCTCCATGTGTTTTACAAGGCTGCAATGTAGCTGTAATTGGAGCCTGATTATAAAAAGGAGAAAAAAAGTTTTAAAGGGATCTTTGAGGCTTGGAATCTGCTAGAGACTGGTGAGTGAGCTAATTTTAGCTTCCAGGACTTCCAGATTGCGCGACAGGGCTCCAGGCTCAGTGCAGGGAGCCAGGATCACATGGGAGGGCTCCAGGCGATCGGCCCGATAAAGGCAGCCATCTGATAGGCATGGTGGCACAGCATCAGCAGAAACTGCTTGCGGTTTCTCTTTCGCTTTCCTGGCTTGTTGTTTGGATTGCCTTGGCTGCAAAATGCACAGCGCAGCAGCCTGCAGCAGCGGCTTTAGGATCTGGCAGAGAGATTTGCAAACCTTGGAGGAAGCAAAGTAGCCGCTTGATCAGGCATCAGTCCGATCCCAGCTGGTAGGGTTACCCCCAGCTGAAGGGTGCTATTGGCCATGTTCCCATTGCTGAATTACAATGGTTGGTGGAACATCTCCAGCATTGAGGAATCCCGTGGGCGCCATTCTGACCAGTTTGCAGGTCCAAAACCTGGTGGGAGACCGGCAGGGTGTGGATGCAGCCCAGCAGTAGCCTTTTACAGACTTGCTAAGCCGGCTAACCAGGTAAGCTGATTAATTTCTTTCTGCATGAGGCTTTTTATTGCGATTTGTGATTGGATTTATTAATACTCCTCACTCATTCCAGCAGGTCTCCTCCTTTCCCACTAGTGGAATCACATCTTGTCTGCCTTGATGCTTCGTTGAAAACTGGCTTCAGCAAAGGGGCAGAGCTTGAATTTGAGCAGACTCAGTCCAACTGGTTTAAGCAGAGTTAACCCCATCCTATCTGGGCTCACTCCACATAGACAGAAAATGAACATTCAGGTAAGCCAATGTTCCTTTTGTGTACTATGCTTAGATTGGACTGCCAGCGGTGCAATTCCAAATTGTCCACGTCCAAAATTTCAAGCCTGGTGCCATAAGGGATTCTATTGTGAGTAGAGAAGTGGAATACTCTTCTCGTGAAATGCCTCTGAATCCATTCGATCATGTTAATGTACTGTACAATTTACTGTACAGTGTGGATCCCAGGTGGATGAGCTGTGTTCAAGAATTCAAGTCTGGCAAAGATTTTTTTATGCCCTAGTTCAGGGCTAGGGAAACTTGGCTTTTTTTATCACTTATGGACTTCAACTTCCAGAATTCCTGAGTGAGCCATAAAATTCTCCGTCGAACTGCTGTGAGCATCCAGAGAGTGGGAGGTGCTCCAGTCTCGTGTCATACAGGCTGAGCTATAATTGAAGGAATGCCCTCCTCCTCCATGTGACTCCTGCAGGCGTTCCCCCAGTTTTAGCTCAGACTTCGACAGACAGGCAGCTATATTTGTGTCTTGGCCGTTTTAGATTTCTTGCTTAGAATTCTTGTATCAGGTTTGCTTTTCTTTTAATCCTTGTTCCTTGCCTTAATTGTGTGGTCCCAAATTTCTGTCAAGCGAGGTTTTCGCCTTTAGGGGGGAATTAGGGGGAGTCAGAGCCTTTGCCCCCCCTCCTTCTCCCTCTGCCAGCCTTTAAATTGCGCTCCCAGGCGCAGCCCTTTCGTTCAGCTTTATTTATCATTCGTTGCGTCTTCCCCCCACCAACGCAGTCAGAGGAAGCTCTGCTTCTTCTCCCAGCTCTTTATTTTTGCCTTTTCCCTCCGTTTAAGGGCTAGTGCGTCTCTGGACTATTAGCGCCACTACGGGCGGCCATTTTAGGTGCGCCTCGTGGTCGGCGCCATTTTGACTGATCAGTTTAAGTTGCGTAGTTGCTGGTAGGCCCTCAGCGTGAAAGGACGCGTGGAGCCTGATTTTATTGAGAATACCGTGGCTCCGGGCCCTGTTATTCTACGCTGCCTTCCTGTACCTTGTTGGTTCTGTTATTGATTGCCCGCAACTTACCCAGAGACGCAGGCACGTACCTTCCAAGTTCGCTGGGAGGCTGCCTTAGGAGGCCTTCTCAAACCCCTGTTTTTGTCTGTGGATATTTCAATTATATTTATATATAGGGGTTTTGTTGTTTTTTCTGGCCTCAGTGTTGGATTTGGCTTCCCCTCTTGCAGTTGTTGTTAGCCAGTTGCCCTGGGGGGTCAAGAAGACTCCATATTCACTCATCCGGTCATTGAAACTGAGGTAATTCCTAACCCCCCAATATTCTCCGATCTCGTAGCAAGGACAACTGGCATCGACAGGCCCCTCTCCTGCCCCTTCTAACCAGGATAAGAGGCTGTTCAATCTCGATCCGGAATTCTCAGCCTTGCTGGCTACTCCGGAGGTAGACGACCCTATTATTAGATTGGCTTTGTTAGGGATAACATTGTTTTACCCTAACTGGTTTAGGTAAATAATAATATGTAATCATAGTTTGTATGTTAAAGTGTCTGCAACTTTAACTGTGGGATAGTAATTAAGGGAGTGGTTGTGAAAGCACTTTAAAAGAAGCAAGGCTGCAGCTTGCTCTCTCTCTGGCTTTGATGAAACCTGATTACTGCAAGGACACAAGACTGCATTGCTCGAACGGGAGAGAAAACAAAGGACTGGCTTGTAAGTGAATTGACATAGGATATTCTAAACGGACTTTGCTAACTGAATATCCTTGAATGGACTGACTAAATGATACATGACTAATGGACTGTTATTTTGACTATGCTATGAACTCATAATGGAATAAACTATATATTTGATAGCACAAGCGTATCTGTCATTTTTACTGTATGTTAATAAACATACAAGCTTAGCTCACTCATTTATCTGTGTGCCTATCTGACTAAGCTGCACATTCTGTTTAGCTTGTCTCCCTAACCCTCGTTGGGGAAACCAGGCTTAACAGGCTTCTTCTTCTTCCAATCCCACTGATGCTCTGGAGGCACTTAAATCTGAAGATAAGCGTATGGAATTGGCGCTCCGGTGGGCGCATCAGTCAGATGCCTGGGCCATAAAGTCGGCCACAACTGCCTCCTTTTTTACCCGCTCTTCCATAAGGTGGCTTAAACAACTAAAGCAACATGTCCCCGCTTCCAACACCAGAGCCCTGCAGGACATCGCCAAGCTCACAGCCGCGGCTGAATTTGCAGCTCCATGAGGTTCTCGGCCTGGGCCATATCCTCACACGTGGCTGCCCGTCGGCTGCTCTGGCTCCGACAATGGCACGCAGATGTCAGAAATAAATCCAAGCTAGCCTCAGCTCCCATATCGGGAGGGAAGCTTTTCGGCCCTGCTTTAGAACCGTTATTAATGGAGACACGTAATAAGAAGAAATTTCTACCATCCCTTTTTCGTCAACCAGAAGCCAGAAGGTCCCAGCCATTTTGGAGGGGCTCCTTTCATCCCTTCGTCCAACATTCCTTCTCCCCTAGATATCAGGCCTCGTCGTCCTTTCGGCCAGCCTATCAAGACAGAAGCGACTCAGGTGATAGAGGCAGGAGGGGAGGAAGCTACAGGAGGCCCTTCAGAGGTTCAGGAAATAGGGCGTCCCGGAGACCCAGATAGATCTCCCGCCCCCTATCCCATTGGCGGTCGCCTTAGATGTTTTGCTGATCAATGGGAAACATCCACTTCGGATATTTGGGTCAGAGACACCGTTAGATTCGGTCTTTCTCTCCAGTTTCATTCTTCACCACCGGAACATTTCATGGTTTCTCCCCTCTCCAGGGACCTGACCAAGCGGGAGCTCATGTCATCAGCTATCAAACATCTCGCAGATATTAGGGTGATCCAGCCCGTACCTGCCTCACAGCGGGGAGAGGGGTTCTACTCCCTCCTCTTTCTAGTCCCTAAGCATTCTGGAGGCTGGAGGCCCATTTTGGATTTGAAGAGGCTTAATCGGTATAGAGTTTATAGATAGATAGAGTTTATTTGTCATTACACTCGCAAGTGGGTGCAACGAAATGAAGTGCTCTTCCACAAGTAAAAACTGGACAAATTTAAAATGCATTTAAAATGCATACCCTTCAATCCATTTTGCAGAGCATCAGAAAGGGAGACTGGATGACTTCAGTAGATCTATCCGAGGCTTATCTCCATATCCCTATCCTCCCCTCGCATTCAAAATACTTGAGGTTTTGTTATAATAATCAGCATTTTCAGTATGTGGCCCTTCCCTTTGGCCTTGTTTCAGCCCCAAGGACATTTACTAAGATGCTAGCAGCTCTAGCGGCTCACCTCAGGCATTTTCCAATCCAGCTTCATTGTTACCTTGATGACATTTTGATTGTTTCGCCCAACCAAACTCAGGCTACACGTGACACTGCCACCACCCTTTCGGTGCTGCAGGCTCACAGTTTCCTTGTTAACTGGGAAAAGAGTCAACTTATCCCTTCCACCCGTATAGCCCATTTAGGAGCTGTCATTGATTCGGCGATGAAGAAGGTTTTCCTTTCCCACGATAGATTCGTCAGCATACAGACTTCTGTCAAGTCCATTAGGCGGTCTGGTAAAGCCTCTTTACTTGATTTATCCAAGCTACTGGGGAAACTAGTTTCCTGTATATCTATTATTCCATGGGCACGTTTGCATTCTAGATCGTTGCAGTGGTTCCTTCTGCCGTATCAACGCTCTGGTCAGAGCAACTCCAACATCATGGTGAAGGTCCCTCCAAGAGTCCTTGCCTCTCTTCTATGGTGGACAAGACCTTCTATCAACAGGGGCCATCTGTTCAAGGATCCTCCAAGAGTCACGCTCACTACAGATGCAAGTCTCTCCAGATGGGGAGCCCATCTGCAATCCCTTTCAGCCCAAGGCGTTTGGTCGGCCGCCGAGCGGCGTTGCAGCATCAATTGGCTGGAGCTCTACGCAGTGTACTTGGCCCTGAAGGCTTTCCTCCCTCAGGTACAAAGGAATCACATACTGGTTCTTTAACCGACAACACCACAACCAAGGTGCATATCAATCGCCAAGGGGGCACTCATTCTCTTCGTCTCATGCGAGAGGCCGAGCGGCTATGTCGATGGTCAGAAACACACCTTCTATCCATCAGAGCGGAACACATTTCGGGAGCCTCCAATGTTCGCGCAGATTGGCTCAGCAGAGCCGCGTTGGACCAAGCGGAATGGCGCCTTCATCCTCTTCTGTTCAAGCAGGCAGCAACGATCTTTGGCCTGCCTCTGGTAGACCTATTTGCATCTCCGCACAATGCCCAGACACCAAGATTTTTCTCTTGCTACCCCACCAACGGAGCGGAGAATTACGATGCCCTGCGTTGCCCTTGGCCTTTCGGTCTTCTGTACACCTTTCCTCCTCTCCCTCTGATCCCAAGGATGATTCGGAAACTGGTTCTAGAGAGGGCAGAGATTCTCCTAGTGACTCCGTATTGGCCCAGAAGACCGTGGTTCGCAGACCTTCGCGATCTGTCGGTGGCCCTACCATGGAGGATTCCACGGGACAAGATCTCCCTGTCCCAGGAACTTCTCATCCATCCGGATCCGCAGTGGCTTCAGTTGGCCATCTGGAGGTTGAGCGGGAAAAGCTAAGATCGGAGGGTCTATCGGCCCAGGTCATCACTACCATCATGGCAGCGAGACGCCCTTCCACCACTCACATTTATAATGCAACCTGGGACTGTTTTTCCAAACAGTGTCGTCAATCTTCTATCGACCCGCTCTCCCCTTCCGTTGCGCAGGTTCTGGCTTTCCTGCAAGATGGCCTAGACATCTATGAGGGTCATCTATGAGATCATTTCTGCCCAACTTGTATTTCGTTTTCTGATTTTTATTGCCAGTGTGTAGGACAGAGCATTTATTAGTTGAGATTTGGAGTTGCCAGTGGCGCGACAATTCTGACACATAGTCAAGGTCGCTTTGTAGAGCAGCAGCATTGTCAGTGTTAAATAATAATGTTAAATAATTTTATGTCATAGGCGAAAAGGGTGCAGCTGCTTTTAATATGATCGCATAGGTCGTTGATGTAAAGCAGAAAGAGTGTGGGTCCTAAAACGCTGCCTTGACGGACACCGATGTTAACTAATGCCAGATTTGATAGGGTCCTCCCTGTTTTGACCATTTGTTGCCTGTCTGACAGGAATGCAACTATCCACTTCTGCAGGGAAAGGGAGAGGGAATAAAACACCATCATATCATTTCATCCCAGTTATTTTCTTTCTTGAAGAACTGTGGCATTCTGGGGGAGGGTTTAAAGCAATGAAAGGTTTTTGGAAGCTTATCCTAAAGTTGTTGCCTTTGCATGGATGCAGATGATAGCCTAGAAAGAGCTAGGAGACCTTTGCAGCCTCTAGCAGCCAGCTGATTGGAGCAGAAAGCTTGGAAAGCAAGAAATTGTGGTAAAAATAGCAGCTACATCCAGGAGGCATGGGGAATAGGCCAAGACTATGGGGTTCCATTAGAGTGAGATGATGGAGAGGGTGCTTTAACATTGCCAATTATAAGGGCTAACGATAGGAGTTCTGCATCTGTCATAACTCTGAAACAGAGTTGTGTGTAGTTTTTGAGGCGTCTGTTGTAATTTTGAATAGTCATTAAGTGGCCTGTTGTTTCTTAAAAACTACCTGTATGTTTAATCTTACGGCCTTTAATCATAGCATAGCATATCAGAGTAACGTTGGTGAGATCAAGAAAATATTTTTTGAACTAAAAGCCAGAATTGGCTCTGTTGAATTTGCAATATATACATGCACTAGTACCTTCTAGTGCCCTCTTCTTTGCAGCCTCCCTCTCCCCCCAAGTATCTGATTTCCTTGGACATAGGTATATGATAAATGTTATGTTTGAAAAGAGAAAAAGATTGCAGCTCTGTATTTTTTACTCTGGATGAGAATTGGATAAGACCCTTACATTTTAATACAGTAAGTAGACAGGAGGGAGAGGAGTATTTTAATCCTCTTGTTGTAGAAGGATTACAATTGGGGTACAACACTATAGCTGGTCGATGAGCAAAGCAGGGAAAGGACAATAGTACTTCATATTGAGTAAGTGAAAAGCGTAGAAAACTAAGGACCATCTCTTGTCACCAATGCTGCTTGCCTGCCACTTATAATTACATCCCAGTTTCTTGGATTGAAAATGAGAATAAGAATTTAATCATAACCAATCAGCAAATTTTTAAAAAATGGGGGGGGGGGGGAAGTGATCTCATCTTCAAGTAGCATCTATGCATGAATCCTGACGAAATAGACAACTCACTTTTAAGATATGTCTAGAGGATGTGTTGTAAGTGCTCTATGCAACAGGGTTTCTTTCCCTAAGCACAGGGAACATCTTAATATCGTGATAATCTGGCATCTCAGATTGCAATTAATTAGTATAATATTAAATGAACTAGTATAAAAGGTTAAAGACTATCAGGAACCACCCTTTGAGGATCTAATTTATTGAATCCGTTGTTGAAAATGTCCAAGCATCACTAGTCAGTGAAGTGAAAAGAAGCAAACAATTAATTTTATAGAAAACATCCTACATTCACAGGTATTGACCCTAGTATGCAAGAAAGTTGCCGAAGTATATAAATTTTCGTTTCTGCTTTACTAGTTTTATAACTTCAATTGACTTCTCTGCGGTTTATTTATTATTTTGTTGATGTTGAAAATCACTTTAAATATAATTTCATTATAAACATACATTTGAATATTTAAAATAAAATAAACTCTTTGCATTCCTCCATTTCTTCTTTTGCTTATACATTTTCAGTCACTTGAAATGTTCAACTGCAATAGGATTGACTTTTTAATTATATTTTTTGATTCTCACTATTCAGAACATGGGATAAATGGCCATAAAAGAGGAAACTAGGCAATGTTTGTTGGATATGTTTCTCACTGTAAAGGTAGCTTATGTGAGAATAAGTAATATAAATGTTTTGCTTAGGTGAATGAATAGTACCATACTGTTTAATTGAATTCTGCAACATAGCACAACAAGGCAAACATCTTGATTTCACTGTCCCAGAATGAATTTTAGCATTGTTATTGGCAAGTTTGGTTTTTGGATGTCAGTCAGGCAAGTATTGTAGTGTTACTTAGAGAGAGAGAGATATTTTGGAATGCTTTATTTTCATATTTTTTTTATTTAAGTAAATGTATTTTACTGGTTTGAAAAATAATCATTGTATAATATTTTTGACTAGTCTTTTTCATCAACATTCTTTAGCTAGTTTAAAAATAAAATTAGCTTTTAGTGTAAAAATCTAGCTTTTAAAGATAAATAGGCTCTGTTCAAAATTTGAGTTGTTTGCAGAATTGGAGTTAGGATGTCATAGTATCTGCTGTTATTTTCACCGATGATTCTAAAACCCTGACCATACAATACTCATAAAAATCTTGTTGAGAATGTTGAATAGATAAACCTTGTACTTCATTTATAGAAAAAGTGATGTTACTGAAATGTCTTGTTATTTAATTTTAAAAACAAATAGGAACCTGAGAATTGAATCATAGCAACTGGACTTATTTTTTGGTTTGAATCATTTTACTACTTATTGAAGTAGCTTCTTCAGTCTTCTGACCCATACGATATTAAAACCAATACTCAATATTTAATCGTATCAGGAGCAAGCAATAATGTTGCTGATCCTGAAAGTTCTAGGAAAAACAAATTAGCTGGATCCTTTCCAGTCTAGATTCAGTTCATACATAGATTGGCATGGAGGTACTTTTGTTCCCTAAAGAATGTAGTAGGAGAGAAATGGAGAATACAACTTGTTGAAATTCTGGATTTCTCAATGATTTTTGATATTGCTAAGAACAATAATCTTTTGGAGACTTCGTGCTTTGAACATTGGAGATGCTACTTTGCTCTTACTTACTACTGTGAAACAATTATTATTATTTAGCATGTGATGAGAACATGACAGAAGAGAAGTAAACATACACACATAGTCCATGTAATTATAAGTAAAACTTCTATGGCAATGGCTTCATAACTGGATGTCCAGTTCAGCTATTCAGGCGATTGCCTCTGGCATTGCTTCATGCAGATCTTCTAGGAAATCAAAGAATCACATTGTGAACAAATTTGCACACTATGTTTAATAGTTTGCATATCAGCAGCATAATCAGAACAAGGGAAATCTTTTCATTCCCACTGATACAGGGCTAAGGCACTTCTTCCAGTATGACATCTAATTTTGTTCAATTTCAACCAGACAAAATGAGGCCAGTAAAACCAGGTGGTTTAGTAGAGGGATTACTTTGGGCCATTCCTGTATCCAGGCATTCTGGGTAGATGTTAAATGAATAGATATTTTCCAAGCTGACCTATAGGGTTTCAATGTTGTGATTGGCTATGCATTGTCCTGGTGAATAGGCAGGACCTTGTTCAGCATCTTTGACCATAGCTGAATGAGAGCTTGTTGACGTCTAATGTGAAGTGATATGATATTGCTAAGGTCAAGTAACCAGTGCATAGGAGTGTTATGCAATGTGCCAGAGATGATACACATTGTCTAGCAGAGTTGAACATCAACATTTTGGTATGAGTATTATTACTATACATGTAGACACAATTCAACTGTGTAATAAAGCAAAGCCATGGAGGTTAGGAGGTTAGCATCAACATCCCATGGTGTTCCAGCCAATCTGTTCAGTAAATAGTTGTGACTTTTCAATTTAGCTACTGTTTTTTCTAGGTGTTGCTGGACAGTTAGTGATCTCTCCAGTGTTACCCCTGTACTTAAGGGTACTTCAGGGAATTACTATATTATAAAATATAGTTCTAGACTTCACTGAAGGCTGGTAATTTATATAGCTATTGCTAAGGTAGAATGTGCCTACTTTTGTTTTTGTTAGGCTGGTTGGAGACACCATTTTTTAAAGTAGTCATTCAGCTTTTGAGAGAAAATGTCTTCTGCATCATTGAAGTTGGTTCGTTGGACTGTGAAATGATATTATTGGCATAAATACATTTACGAGGAACAGTTTCAGGCAGACTATGGATGAAAAAAGAACAGAGGATAGCACTGGTCCTTGTGGAAGTCCAACGTATAATGTCTGCTTCTATTGAATTTGGTGAAAACTTGAAATAACTTGTTACTAAACATGCTGTCAGTCAAGGCAGTGATGTTACAACAAGGTACAACCTTTATTAATTTGAGGAGAATCATCATCTCTCATCATCATCATAGGCTGCCGAGAGGTCAAGACAAACTGAGAAATTTTTCATTTTCCTTTGGAATTCATTCTCCAGATAGAAAGTTAATGCAAGGACTTGATCCCTACAGTCTTGTCTTGGACAAAATCCAGCTTGTTCAACTTGGATTACAGATTCTACTGCTAAGACTTGTGTTCATTTAACACAAGTCTTTCTAAACATTTTTGGGTGACACAGAGAAGAGCAATTGGCCTATAACTTTGGGGAACTTTTGGATCCTTTTCTGATTTCAAAATTGCAATTATTTTGGTCTCGAAAATAGGAGACAGCCAACATGAGTATAGTATGGAACTAAAAAAGGAGGCAAGCCAGCATTTAATTGCTGGTCTACAGTTCTTCAGTAGTTCTTGATATATGCCATCAAATCCTGTAGCTTAACTTTTTTGTAAAGAATCCAGCCTCTCTGCACCTCTGGTATAAATAGGTGTGAGTATAAAGCATGTGGTAGAAGATCATGCTTCAGTAATCTAAATTCAGATCTAATTTGTCTAGTGAATTTTTGGAAGGCTAAGTCAATCTGGAGCCTGGTGAGATCTGAACTGCCAAACTGCTGGCAGCTGGTAATTAGCAGAAGTAGCCTGCAATGCTGCATTCCAACCACTGAGCCACCCCGGCTCATAATGCTGGACAACCATGTAATACCTGTGAAAGAAAACTCTTTTCTTAACTTAGATTGAGAAACAGTTATATCAGGAGAGAGACCAGGATCAGTGTCACATTAGTTTTGTAATTCTATAATTATTTTTCTGAGATCCAGAAAGCAATATGGTCCTTAGATCATGAACTAAATAGATACTGTTTTCAATGGCAATTGGAACCTGGATTGTTGTTACTAAACTGTGATCATAAAGTACGATGTCATGTTTAATGACAGCATGTCAGGTTTAGTGCTGCCATAAGGCACAATGCCATCATTTAATTACTGAAGTCCTGGCATTCCCTGTTGCTGTTGTAACCAGAGGTGGGCTGCTGCTGGTTTGCACTGGTTCTTATGGACCAGTAGTTAAGATTAGGCACAGTTCGGCGAACTGGCAAATCCCATTACTGGTTGGCCCTGCCCCTGCCTGTTCTTCAGCCTGTTCTTGGGGCCGTTTTCAGACAGTTTTTCAGACAGTTTTCAGGGCATGGATGGGGGGGGGCATTTTCAGGCCATTTTCTGGCTATAAACGGCCCCCAAAATGGCCTGAAAACAGCCTGAAAAACATGCTGAAAAATGGGAAAGGGGCAGGGCCAGCCAGTGGTGGCACTTGCCCCAACCGGCTGAAACTTACCTCTTCTTTCGAGGTGAGTGGCTGGGAGGTGGGGCTGGGTGTGATAAGTGACATCACCCACCCAGTCACATGACCAACCAGCCACGCCTGCCGAACCAGAGAACCAGTTGTTAAAACATTTGTAGCTCACCACTAGTTGTAACCCCATGCCTGCATGGATCATTAAGTAAGAAGAAGTGAGAGATAAAGAACATGGAAAAGTGGAGGGCTCTCTGAGTAGGTGCTAGGGAGCAATGGCAGCAGGTGGGCTCTGAAGACAGGGGATACTATATAGAGTATAGACCCCAGAGATTTATAATGGGGTATTGGGGGGGAAAAAGCTGTGGGAATGATTTATGAGAGCAAATTGTTCCCTACTGACTTCATGATTGACTTTTCTGGGAAGCTGGTAGGGAAGTTTGTAAATGGTTATTATGTGACTGCAGCTTGCAGTAATGGTTACCTGGGTCATGATGACATGTTGGTGGTGATGCTGCAGCAGCTGCAACTTGTAGACCAGTCACAAATTCCCCTTTTTCAGTTCTGTCATACTTTTGAATGAACTCTGAATGAGTGATTGTAACTCAAGGATTACCTGTAATAGTTTGGGCTGGCTTTATAGAATTAATATTGTTTTATCTTAGGATATTTTTCTCTTAGACCTTTGTGAGGGATGATACCAATGTTCAGATATCTCCCACCTGACAGATTTGTGTTTGAGAATATAATATACTGCTGGATAAATTTTTACTCTCCTGTATATAGTGATAATGGAGGCAATAAGTGAACACACATATAAAAAAATTAGAGTAATTTTATTTCTGTGCACTTCTGCAACTTATGAATATCACTTTAATTCTGTCTCTCATATCAGTTAGTACTGGCTGGTTCTGTTGATCTTTTACAAAATATTTTTGGGGAGTATTATAATTCGAAAAATTCACAAAAGACTAAATAATTAAACTATGTAATTACTATGGTTTGAAAGTCCTTAAAAAACAAAAGTTATTTTATTTTTTCAAAACAGGAAATGAATCTGTGACAATATCCCCAACAGGAACTCTTTTATTCCAACATTTCAAATCTTACATGAGTGGAATTTACACATGTTCCCTAGTGTTTAAGCCTACTACTGAGCAAGAAGAAAAAAGCTATTCAATTAAATATGTTATTTATGGTAAGACAGCTGTCCTTTTTTGTTTTTCAATGTTTAGTTTTTTAATCAAAGGTATATAATGCATGTTGCTGCAATTAATCTGTAATCAGCTAAATCAGAACAATTGGTATTTAAATACTTTTGGTACAGAATATAGGCATATAGATTTTCCTGTAGTTTTTTGTTTCTTTTAAAAAGGTAGCAAGAAATCTAATTAAGTAGAAAACTCTGAGAAAGTAGAAAAATAACATCTAACTAATAGCTCAAATATTAGGGATAAGCGAAATGTTCACCTTAAGGCTATGTTTAACAACTTGGATAAAACTGAATTCCAGAATTTTAACTCAAGCTTCAAGTAAGGCATCCTGTGATCCAGAGTTTTCTCTCAAGTTTGGATCAAAGTGTGCAAATGTTTCAATATCCTGTGGTTGGTTTTATTAAAACATTCCTTGAAGCTATGGCTTTAAAACATGTATGATTTCAGTTTTTGCTGCCACTGATAGTTAAGCACATTTTAGATATTGAAAAATATTTTGAAGATAAAAATAATGCTTCCTCCCTGATAAAGTATTTCTTAGGTAGTTTGAGTTCATGCATTGTGTTCAATGTGTGTTGTGGTCTTTTTGTGAGGCTAGCCAGTAGCTGGCACTCACAGTTGCCATACCATTTCTATGGTTGCACAATTAAAACAAAGTTTAGTATCAAGTTGCCATTATTCCATATGACAGAACACACACAACAGTTTTTCATTAGGATTGAAATTGCTTAAAGCAGTCTGACAAAACAATGTTCAATTCTTTAATTGTTTAATTTCAACTTTGAAACAAAATTTGGGCATTCTATTCAGTATTGCATTGTAATATAAACATAGCACATTCTAAAATCAAACTACCTTTCTTTAAATTATTTTCCCTTTGGAGTATTATTTAGAAAATATTTTCATTCTATACTAGAGAATTAAGAAATTATAGCCAAAGTTTGTTCTGTGGTTAGATTCAGATAGAATGGTCTTAGGCAATAAACCATAATATGAATATTTGTTTGCATATTTCCTCTTTAAGCTGTCCCTTTCCCAAAAGCTTGTAGCTTATTGGTGTTGAGGTATATTTCAAATAGTTTCTTATTACATCAGAACAACTAAATTAGTTTAATTCCTCTTACACTTTCAGATTTTGATAGTAAAGATGAATTTAATTATAGTTTATATCAGCCCAATTCAGTTAATGAAAGCCACAGGAATTCCACAAGAAGTCTGAAATTATTTTTATTGAGATTGGTTATGTTGTGCAAATCTGAGTGTATGGTGTTTTCTCCCCTTTCTTATACTCCAGTGAATTAAGGAGGTATCTCTGACCGGCTTCTAAACATTATCTGGACATGGTGGGCTTTCTACTTGTTGCCTTGACAGCCAAGGATACTTATCTCTGTCAAGGTCCTATCTAACAGGGGTCGCCAACCTTTTGGACCTCAGGGACCACCAAACTCATAATTTTAAATCCCAGGGACCACTAACCAGTTCTGTGGTTGTGGCCTAATTTGTGGGTGTGGTTTGGTGGTCATGTGACTGGCTGGGCATGGCTTTGTATGTAAATATTATATTTATATAAATATTGATTTTTTTTATAAAAAAGAGGAACTTTTTCCCAAAATCAGGCAAAGTAGGAAGGCAGATTGAGTTGCTCACAGAATCGCAGATTCATTCAGAGATCTATCTGCCATTGGCTAGATCAGTCTGTCACATAAAATTTGCTTGCAAGCAAACTCACAAAATTAATTCACAACACACCATGTATGTAAATATTGATTTTTTTTAATAAAAAAGAGCAACTTTTACCCAAAAGCAGGCAGGCAGATTGCGTTGTTCATAGAATCATTCAGTGATCTATCTATCTGCCATTGGCTAGCTCAGTCTGTCACATAAAAAAAATTGCCATGAGTCTGCACTGAATAATAGAACCTTCAGTCCTAAGGGAGGTTCGGCTGTATTTAAAAAATGAGCTGAAGATCTAAAGACTAGTTAGAAAGTAAGAAATCCAACCATTTCCTCCTTCCTGGCTAATCTAAATCTCCCGGCACAGCAGAACAGCTGATGGTTGGAAAAAGGAAAAATAGCAATTTAGCAGGCAAGTTTGCCGGGTAAGGAGTGAGTGGGCAGGGAGGGTTTCCGGGGGCCATGTGGGCAGTGCAGCTTTGTGTTTCTGCGTAGCCTGGATTAATTGCTCTGGGGGGTGACATTAATCTCTGGTCCACCAAAATTTTCTCGGGGCCCACCAGTGGGCTGCAGCCCATTGGTTGGCAACCGCTGCCATATAATAATCTTTACAGATTCTGGATTGGGGGAAAAATGAAAATTGTAGTTTGAAAAAACTATTAATCAAATGGTTATTGAAGATAACAAAATAGGTTTGAATGAGGCCTAATTCTTAAAATATTGTATTTTAATCATGATATAATACTATTTATTTTTACTAAGATTTTTCTTTATATGCATGGGTTGAATTGATCCAAGTGATAGAATATTTTCTTTGTTTTAAGTTAAATGTTATTGAGTCCTAATTATTTTAAAGTATATCAATGATTGTTAATTAATAGTGCAAAAAGTATCTTAATTTCTCAGAAATTAATTTTTTATATATTAGGATTAGGTTAATCTCAGAGGGTAATGTTTGCTGTGATAGCACTTTCTTTTTTATTTACCATATGCTGTAGAGCAGGCATCCCCGGGGCATCATCGGGGCTTGAGCCCTTCAGAACTAGGCTGCAGAAATGGCAGGTGAGCATGTGCAGGTGCATGCATACCCTCTTGTATAAGTGGCAGGCAAGCACACATGCACTCCAGTTGCACAATTGGTAGGTGCATGTGTCTGCCACTTGTGCAAATGGAATTGTGCATGCTATTGTGGCCCGCCAGCAATGCTGGGGGTAGACTTGGACAGTGAGGAGATTGGGGAGGAACATGGGCCAGTTGTCAGGGTTCCAGCATTTTGTAAACATTTTGAACACACGTTCTATAGTTGACACCAGTCCTGGAGTCTGGGGAAGGCTCTGATAAGTGCTCTGTATCGGAAGCAGAGATGGGGCAAGGCCATCTGACAGTTATCAGCTGCCTTAGGAGTTGGAGATCAGTGGGGATGAAGCTGTTCCCAATATGTGCGTGCGCAGAGCTTCCAGGGGAAGGGAACAGTTAAGGAACAAGAGTCCACTCTGGAGTAAAGGTACATGTGGATGGTGAATGGCCCCTCCCATAGGGAATAAAGAAGCGCGAAAGGGGAGTGGTGTTTGCAGGAGACAATTAGTTCATTTAATTAGAGTGAAGATTTGTTTGTGACTCCTTGCCAAGTAATTTCTTGTGCAGCGTTGCGCTTGGAAGCTATCAGCCTGACAACTCTTTAAGCCTGGTAAGGTCTGTGGTTGTAAATCACTCTTGAAAGACTGTTTGCCAGGACTTTGCTGGATGTGAATGATAGGAATTCACATTAGCATAATTAAAAGGGATTTTGTTGGGATGAGGCATGTGCTTCATGATTTTGGTGAAGCCTATATCAAAACACATGCACACTCACCTGCGTCTCATGCAGAACCACCCCTTCCTCTCCCAGCCCATCTTGAAAGCCAGAAAGGTGGAGGAACTCTGCTGTAGAAGCCTTCTTTTTTATGTAAAATTGTTTCTTGTATTTGGGTCTTGCTTTGGGAAATTTGGGTCAATGCAGTAGCAGTGATTAAGATGCTGGCCTTGTTGGCTGGGAAAGCCAGCAGCCCAGGTTTGAGACAAGATTGCCATGCAAATTGGGTGAGCTCCCTTCCTTGACCCAGTTCCTGCCAACCTGGCAGTTTGAAAACATGCAAATATAAGTAGTTAAATAGGTACCACTTTGGTGGGAAGGAACAAGTGCTCCGTGATATAATGCTGGCCACCTGAATAAAAATGTTTTTGGACAGCATTGGCTCAATGATCTTGAAGTGGAGATGAGCACCATTCTCTATAGTTGGCAATGACTAGTGGAATAAAATAATTATCAGGATAACGCTCAATAGAAAACCTGTTGGGAGAAAGAAATCAGGATCTACATTGAACTTGCAGAATATGCAGATGACTTTACTCATGATACAGGAATCAATGACAAAAAACAAGAGTTAATGGCGAGAAATCATGAGGAGATTAAAAATGAGATGGGAGAGATGAAGGGAGACATCCGTAAGTTGGACTGATACAAGAGGCAGGAGGAATGATAGGAATGATACAAGAGGCAATAGCCAAAAATGAACAGAAAATACAGGTGGTGGGGGAAAAAAACCAGAATTAACAGAAAAGAAATTAAAGATAATGGAACAAAAATTAATGGCAGTAAATAGAGATTTGGAAGAAGCAATTGTCCATTTGGAAATGGAGAAATCAGCTTTCTTTCTGAGATTACAGAATGTAGTGGAAAATAAAAAGGAGGACCTTTTAAAGATTATGACAGGACTATTAGCAGACACCTTACAAAAAAGTAGAGATATAGATGAGATTCAGGGAGATATAGATGAACTATACAGAACACACACAAATTACACAAGGCGTCATAAACTATCAAGGGACACGTTAGGTTTCCAGGAAAGCAACCAGGGATGAAATATATAAGAAGACAAGGGATGAACCCCTAAGCCACAAAGGAAAGGAGATCATAAAATTAAAACAAATTCCAAGAAGAGTTAGAGAATAAAGAAGGATTTACCACTTTGTCATGCCCCTGGTGGAGACTGACTCTGAGGGAAAGGAGGAATACTTGAATTTGCTGCTGTAAAAATTGGCTATTAGAGGGAATTCATGATTATAGTTGAAAGAGATGAACACTGTAACCCCATTACAGATTTAAGCAGAATACTGTAAGATTGCACATACTGAAAGAGGTTTTTTTCAGCAATGGATCCAGAATATTATTTTTATAGTCAGAAGATAAGAAGGAATATAAAGTTGATTTATTTGATCAAATTTAAAATAGGTATATTGCTATCTAGAGTAATCCTAAATGGACTCCTGTTGAGATCAGGATTGAAATGCTTTCAGGATTTGTTTATAGACGAGAAATGAGATATGGAAGAAGATTATTTGTTGCATTTCAAGATAAAGTGATAGGTTACTAAAAATGCCTATACTTATTATGAGAGAGGTGGGAAGTAATTTCTTAATATATTTCTTATTTTTTTCTTATTTAGTCTTATTTTTTTCTTTTCTATTTCTCTGTTTTTCTTTGTTTTTTGTATCTTACTTTTTATCCTTTTTTTTTCAACATGTAATAGTTTTTGTTGTTGAAATTATACTCTAATAAAATTTTATATATGCAATATATGAATTGTGTGAATATACTGTTTGTAGTTATTTATATTTGTTTCTTTTCTCTATCTTAATTTGAAAATAATGGTCTTGTTTTAATGGGGTATACTATTATTAATGTATACTAATGTGGCAATCTTATTTCCCCTAAGCCCTTTTTGATTTGGATGAATCTTTTCCTATGAAAACACAAGTAGCTTATTGACTGATTAATCTTGCAGTGTTATCAATAAAATAAAATACAAAGTCTAATTCCAGAATAAAGTAGATAGGAGGAAATGCAATGATAAAATACATATGTAGTTATACAGGGAATCAGTAATCAGATGAATCTCCATTACTGGGCACGTCAATTTGTTCAATGTACCAGGTTCTTGGGACCGTTGCCTTAATTATAAACTTAGCAGTTTTGCATATAATATTTACGTTTGAGCCCAGGAGTAAACATGACAGTCTATGGTTCAGGTCCCAATGGGCTGTTCTTTCCAATATTTAAGCCTAGTGGATGTATATAATTGATAGTTGAACAAAATATGATAAATATTTTCAGTGGCTAGGATATTGTATATATAGGTTCTCTTATAATATGGGAAGTGATGAAAACACCCAGTTTGGCCATGGAGTTCAGCAACTCAAATCTTGCTCTGGGATAGGCCATTCTTAAAATATTTTGTCAGACTTACAAACAGGTATTCTTCAGGTTGAAAAGTAGTTTTACTTTTAATCAGCCAACTTAAAAGTTGGCTGTTTTTACCCAGCAATCCTCCGTTTTTATCGTTACAGCATATCTTTGAAGAAGACAGTGAGTTTTAGTATCTGATCATCTTTGTATTTCCATCTCTAAATGAATTTTTCAGTCTTGATCTGCCTATTCTTAAGTCAATAATTTCATAATATACAATCCATGTAATAAAAAATACATTAAGAAAATTAAATGTCTAGATCTCAACTTCAAAAATGCATGAGTTATTTGTAATCAAAAATTCTTCCTCTTGTGATTCTTGAACAATGAACAGTATGTTGACAATGGTTGGACAAAATTTTATCTGCTGTTCAAAAGAAAAAGACCCCATAGGAGAATTCCAACTAGTTGAGTACACTTAAAGTAGCAACTTTGTTCCTGAATGTAATATTCTAGAGGACTGTATTTCTTCTTTGGTGCAATTAATTCTTATTTAAAAAATAAATTCAGAAGTTTTAAATCTTAATCTTGGTATCTTGATTTTGTCTCAATCTAAACTTTTTTTTCCCTGCAGCTTATTCTGATCCTAACTTTTACTATGAGTTTACAGCACAGTATCATTCAGCTCCCTGCAATAGTATCTATAATGCTTCTTTTGAAAGGAAGCTGCTTCAGATATTGGCCAAGCTTGTTGTGGAGTTAGCCTGCGAGGTTTCATTAGAAAAGTCTGAATGCCATCATGTAAAAATGCAGAGAGCTGGAATGCAAAATGAATTATTCTTCACTTTTAAAGGTAAGACTAACTTGAAGAGTTGTTCATGGATGCCCAATTTTTCATGGTATGTTTAAAAAAATTTTTTGTCCCATATATTAAAGGTGTATCTGACAGAAGTTACGTAAAAAATAATTGAGATATTAATTAATTATGTACAATGAAATAATTTTGACAGTTTGCTGATTTAGTAAATGACCAGATCATTTTAATTATATATTAAGAAAGTCATATTACAGCTGAAATAATGATTTCAGTATAACCCTGTTATTCAGTTTTCTTTGCCCTTGTAGATATTTTCAATAATAAAACATAGTATTAGTTAATAATGGAACACTAGTTCTGAAAAATGTTGATGTATTTAGAAAGCAATGAACTGTTATATGCAAGATTTATTATTGACCATATTGTAAGCCATTAACATATTTATTGCGACATAAACCACTGTAGACTAAATTTATAGGTTGCACTAAGAAAAGTTGGTAAATTCACATTTTAAAAAATTTAAGCTTTGACATCCTGGAATTGAAATATAAGTGATTCTCATTATTGGCAGAGGTTTCATTTAGGTCTATTAACAGCAGATAAGTCCTTGAAAAATATACTTGACCCATCCAAGAAATCCTATTTTGTGGGGTAATAAAACTGTGGCGATAACAAAAATGACTATTCACATAAACAGTAAATATATGTTATGATCTTTATATAACTACACATTCTCTTGTTCTTTCAGTCTAAATCTTACTCCTTTGTACCATAGCAAGTCACATCATTGCTTTGTTTGATCCAATACTGTGTGCTGCAATATATTTTGGACAACAAGAGTCTTCTTTAAAAAGAGGTCTTGATATTCAACTTAAAAATTTTGACTTCTAATTTACATATTCTATATCAGAGGTCTCACATACTCTAAAATGGATTGTTCATTGCATCATTTACATATTCACCGAGTATAAAAGTAAAAATTTGGTGATACAGCGTACTTTTTAATTATATGTGCAAGAGATTAAATTCTTTAATTGATTATTTAAAAAAATTACTGTTAAACAGATGCCACAGTGGCTGAGAATACCTTAGTGATCTCAGCAGATCTCTAAAATTTTAAAATAGTACTTTAAATGGGCGACTTCCAGAAAATCTAGCACTGTAGAATAAAGTGAGATGTTGAAAAATACTTTGGAAGATTGCATTGACATACTACTTATTAAATATTGGCAAGAAAGTGACATGGATATCTAGTCAGCGGGAGTTGAAGTTGACTCAAATAAGTTTTTGTCCTTTAAATTCATAGTTAATTTCCTTTAGAAATCAAGATTATATATATTGTATAGTTTCTCTCATATAACTGAACATTTTCACAGTTTTTTCTCTAGAAGCCGTAAAAAGCAAAAGTATGTGTCAGAAAAATGCATGTGATGTATCAAGAAGATTACGAAAGGTAATATAAATCTTTCAGAAAAGAAATGAAGTTCACAAAAATGTAATTGTTTCTTGTTTATCTTTCAAAAAGTAAAGAATAGCTTTAATATTCTTTTTGTGTAAAATAAAGGTAAAATAAAGGTTGAGTTAAAAAGAATGAGAATGTAGTTTATTATCAAATAATATGGGATGTAATAAGAGAGAGGTTTGTGCAGTAAGTTCAGTTCCTTAAGTTTTGTCAAATTATATTAATTAACAATACTAAAAAATAATCCTCATTTCAAAAACAGTGATCAGTATACAAAAGTATTAAACTTTGTTCCAACTTTGTGATGGTTTTGTTGGTTTGTTTTGGAAAATTGTGGGCATCCATTAATAAAAGAATATAAAATTCTGGTTTATTAACATCATTTCATTGTTAGTATAGAATACTCATCCCTGTAAAAAGGGAAAAGAAAAAAAAGGGAGAAATGTAAATATTCTTCATTTTGGACTTAAATATAAGCCCAAAAGAGTATGTTTATTCAGCTTCCCAATTACTACTGCTTTTTTAATCTATGCTGCCTAGAATACATTGTTTGCCTTCTTTAATAAAGTAACTAAAGAAATGAATCAAGGAAATGCTATGGATATATGCTGTACATATGGTATACTTAGAATTGGGAGGGTCTAAGTATACTACAAGTATAAGGCATTTGACAAAGCAGACCACAACTTATTTCATGGTAAGATAGAACAATGTGAGATGGATAGTACCATCACCAGATGGATTCACAATTGGCTGACAAACCACACACTCCAGATCTGGTCTTCAATGGAATTGCATCCATGTGGAAGGAAGCATGCAGGAGGGTTCCTCAAAGTTCTGTCTTGTTCTTTAATATCTGCATAAATAATGTAGATGAAGGAATAGAAACAGGATTCATGAAATCTGCAGATGACACCAATCTTGGGATGGGGAGGGGAATTGCTACTACTTTAAAAGATAGACTCAAGATTCAGAAGGACCTTGACAGATTTGAACAATAGGCCCTAAGAGGTAATTCAGTTATGAGAAAGTAAGGTTCTGAAAAAACAAATGCTCAGGTATAGACAGACAGTACCTGGATCAACAGTAATAACTGTGTGAGAGATTTAGGTGTCCTAGAGGACTATCATCTGAGCATGAGCCAACATTGTGCTACAGTTGCCAAAGAAGCCAACTGAGTCCTAGGTTACATCAACAGAGGGATAGTATCAAGATAATAAAAAGTGATAATACTGTTCTATATTACACTAATGAGGCCACATTTGGAATACTATGTCCAGTTCTGATTGTTACAATTAAAAAAAGATGACGAAACCCTAAATAGAGTACAGAGAAGAGTATCAAAGAGGTCCAGCAGTACCTCTTAACTGTATGATAAATGATTAAAGGAAATAAGTATGTCTAGTTTAATGAAGAGGAGGAATGGTGTCAGACCTGCCCCAAATCTTACTCTAGGAAAGAACGACCCTAAACTCCATTTGATTGAAGTATTAGGTACTTTTACTAGTGTAGAATGGTTGCAAGGCAAACAAGGAGAATTTCCACATAAATCTTTCCTTCCTTCCTGGTACACCTCCCTTGAGCCAGTCACCAGTATCCAATAGTACGTCATTTGGAAGTTTGGGGAACTGTTTGATGGTGAGCAGTCTATCCACTCATTTTCAGGCCGGTTGTCCTTGATGTCTGGAGTAAACTGGCACCTGGTTATTCTAACCCTTGTCAATTTCCTCTCTCCTGTTTCCTTTCTTCTGTTCTCACCCTGGCTCTAACCCAGATTCCATTGTCCCCCCTCCCTCCTGTCCAGGGTACCGGCAAACATGCAGTCTGAGGTGCTGAAGATGGTAGACCTGACATTCTTCCCTCCTGAACAGGGATGTTAGTCCTGG
Source organism: Hydrophis major (assembly GCA_033807585.1). NCBI lineage: Eukaryota > Metazoa > Chordata > Lepidosauria > Squamata > Elapidae > Hydrophis > Hydrophis major. The sequence continues at coordinate 96,500,170 of CM066343.1, read as the reverse complement.
AAAAGAAAAAGAGACAGCAAAAAAAAGAGAGGGAAGGGAGAGAGAGAAAGGAATATAGGCATCAGCTTGGTTTATTTGGGTATTTGGGACTGGAATTTTTTCAGCAAGTGCAGGGCATTGACATGGTGGGCATCTACTCATTCAGTTTCTGATGGGAGGAAATGCTTCCAGGCAATAAGATATTGGGTTTTCCCTCTATGTGTGCAAGAGTCCAGAATGTCCTTAATCTCAAAAATGTTCACCTTCAATGAGGATAGGAGATGGAAGTGGTAGTTCAGTAGGACGCAATGGAGAGGTGTTCTCAGATTTAAGCAGTTTCTTGGAGGCTGTGTTGATTGAAGATCCTTAGTGGATAGATAGACTAAGTCTCCTATTTTAAATTCTTTTGGTGGAAAATGTTTTTTTGTCTGCTTGCTTTTTGCGTGTAGCTGCTACCCATTTCCTAATGTTAATCAACCACTGGCCAGGTGTTTGGAAGTTGGGTCACCCATTCTGCCAGGAAGGAAGGTTACATTAATTTTGGTAACGTAATTTGGACATGTCTACAAAATCTTGGCCTGAAGCCACTTTGAATGGCTTAAAGCTAATGCTGCTGTGGACAGAATTATTGTAGGCTACTTCTGCAAAGGGAAGCAGATCAATCCAATTGTCTTGTTGGTAATTGACATAGGTACAAATACTATGAAGTATTTATCTAATACAGAATTTGTACATTTGCAGGATCCATTAGTTTTTGGATGATGAGAGAAGCTAAGTCCCTGGGAGGTTCCCAAGAGTTTAAGAAACTCTTGCCAGAACCAAGAGGTAAATTAAACTCCCCAATCTGAGATAATGCATTCAGGGATATAATGTAAGCAGTAGATGTGCTGAATAAACAGTTTAGCCAACATGCACACTGAAGGGATTTTGTGACAGGGCATAAAGTGCACTTGTTTAGAGAAGAGGTCAGTTATGGCCCAAATAATAGTATTGCCAGCGCTTTCAGAGAGTTCAACTATAAAGTCCATGGATACTTCTTTCCATGGGCTTGGAGTTTGACTACTCCAAGTAGTTGAAGATGGGGATGACTGTGGCTTGTGACCATATTTTTGGCAAGGAGCTGGTTCTGAAAGATTTTTCAAAGATTATGCTTGGAGGTTCGGCTATGGCAGTGGATAGCTTTTTTAAGAAGTCGGCACATATTATGTCTAGTCCAATAGATAGAGATGGTTTTAGATTGCGTAGTGTTTTTTCAACTTTGTTGAAATGTTGTTGTTGAAGTCCTTATTTTTTTCCCCTGGCACCATTTTGCTGAGTCACACATGAGACAGATGGCTACATAGTTTTCAATGTCCTTTTTTCAAAGATGGCCATCAGAATTGGCACTTTACAAAGTGTAAAATTTTTATGAACTCAAAATGACCAGCTGTTTTAGAATCATGGCTCTTTTCGTTTATTGGCTTTTGGGGAAATATAGCTTGGATGCAATCCATACAATTCAATCAAGCATTGTGTATTTTGCTTTATGGTCCCTTAACCACGGGGCTGAACTTAGAGCCTCTTTTAAGGAAGTAAATCTTTCGTCGGGAGGGGGCATGATTTCTCTACATTTCAGGGTATTGCTGGAACTGCTAGTTGTTTTGAGGAATCGCTGCTCTGTTTCTTTTCATTTCTTTTTTTTTTTTCACTATTGTACTTGGGCAGCCTGGATAGGATGTATGCAAGGATTTTTTTTCCTTCCCAAGCAGTATCATAAAGTAAAATTGAATCAATTCAAAATATTGGGCCCACCAGACATGTTTAGGTGATAATCTCCTGAAAGTCTTTAGTGCCTCTTGTTCTTATGATGTCCAGAACTCAAATGGGATTTTGCTCCCTTCTAAGAAATGTCTCCAATTGAGCAGCAACTACCAGGCTGCATATGCCTCTTTCTCCCATATTGATCACCTGCGCTCGCTTTCAATAAGTTTTTTAGAGGTATAGCATAAGGCTGGAGGATTCCTTGATCATTTTTCTATAGCAGCACAGCTCCCATTGCCATGTCGCTAACATCTGCCTAAATGATGAATGAGGAGGTAGGATTTGAGTGCTTTAGCACAGGCTCAGCCACAAACAAGTGTCTGAGGTTTTCAAAAATGGCTTGACATTCCATTGACCATTTAAGAGATTGTCTGCTTTCAGCTTTCCCTCTTCTTTGGTCTTAACAAGTTTGTCATGGGTAGGCTGTTTGTGCAAATGTGGAAATGAATTGGCGGTAAAAGTTGGTGAACCCAGAAAACTCTGACATTTCTTTCTGGTATGAGGACAGGCCCAATCAGACTGCTTGGACTTTTGCATGGTCCATTTTGATTGCCTTGTGGGAGATACGGTACTCTAGATAATCAATTTTGCTTTGATGGAGTTCACCTTTCAATAGCTTGGTATACAGTTTGGCACCTGCAGCTTTTTTAACAAGCCTCACACTAGCTTCACTTGCTCAGCCATAGTTTCTGTGTAGATCAAAATGTCACCAAGTACACTAAGCCTCCCTTGAATAAGTGTTTGTGAAGTACTTTGTTAATTAACTGCATATATACAGTGGATGCCCAGAATTAAAAACATCTGAGTGGGAAGTTAAACACAGTTTCCATTTATCCACTTCTTTGATTCTGACTCTATATATAGAGTCAGATCCAGTTTTGTAAAAAAAAAAAATTTAAATGCTCTTTGGCCAGATGAGCTAGCAAGTCCTGCATAAGTGGCAAGTGGTATATATCTTCCGTGCATACTGCATTTAACCCTCGATAGTCAACACAGAGATGAAGGGACCTATCCTTCTTGGAAAAGTACTGACACCACTTGTAATCTAACTGGCTGAATAAAGCCTTGTTTTAAGGTTTAGTCAATAAAAGCCTGGAGCTCATTAAGTTCCCTTGGAGTCTTTGAATATACAGTAGTTTGGTCTTAGGCAGTTTTTCTATAGTACAGTCTATGTGGTTGTGGCAGTTTGTCTGAGCTCTTTTCACTAAATACATCCCCTAGGTCTTGATACTCCTTCGGGATTTGGCTTTGGGTCTCCTTCATGTCTGTCCCCACATCCCCTCTGGGTTTCACTGTAGTTTCTCTTCTTCTGAGTTTGGGCATCCTTCCCCTGGGATTCACCTTAGTTCCCACTGCCAGATTTTTAAGAACTGCTTCCTCCAGTTCACATAGGTATTCCACTTTTGAAGCCAAGCACAAGGGGCCTTTCTATGCCAGGTGCCACAATGAAATTTAAAGTATCTGTGTGCTCCCCCATCATTATTTCTACTGGTTTGGTGACAAATGTGGTAGGGGCTTCCCCAGCCACTGACCCATCGAATGCCACAGGCAGTTTAAGTTGCCTCAGAGGCAAGCCCATTTCTTCCATTAAGGCAGGGCTGACCAGGCATCTGGTGCAGCCTGAGTCCTGAAGGACCACCAGCTTCCCCTTCTGCCCTGATGAGGGGACCACTAGTTCTGGTCCAGCTGGTCCAGTCACCAGTATTACAGAGCAACTTACCAAGGGGTCTTTGTCTGCCTTCGCTCAGGCTCTTTGGATCCTTGTTCGGAGTTCTTATGCTCTCGGATGGGGGTGGGGCGGAACAATTTCACAATCTGTATCCATTTCAGAACTGTCTCTCAGATTCTTGAGGCCAGTTTCCCTTGTTTCTTGGTCGGACCCATCATGAGCTTCTTGATTGGGTGTACTCTGACATGCAGCAATCAGCAGTTTGGTGTCCCTCAACTCAACACTTGAAACATCCGCTGGAGACCAACGGGAGATTTGTTTGCTATCCCGCAGCTTCGGGGTCTCCCTTCTTTTGGTGGTATGGGGTCTTCTCCATTCACAGCTAGCACAATTTCAAAATCAATCTCTACCTCATGGCAAGGATATACCATGGGTGCAGAGTGCAAGGGGCCACTCAGGAAATGCAGATACATCATCATTCAGTCCATCCTGGAAGCACTCAATCAACATGTCCTGCAGCCACTCATTCAGCCTGCAGACTAGACTGCAAAAGTTTTGTCTTTAGGCAGCCATGGATCTTCACCCTTGGTTAATGGTCTTCATGTGAAGTCTGGCCTTCTGGTTGGCAAGGGGTATGTGTGTCTTCAAATCTCTTACAAAGGGCCACATGAACTGATTGAAATTATGTAGCTCTGGAGTGTCTTCATTATGCAGAGTTACTATCCACTCCATTGTGATTGTTTCTAGGCTTTGCTTTTGTTTCTTTGATGGGCAAATGTTCTCCATACTCCTGCATGTATATCCACACCTGGATCAGGAAGGCCAGATGTTTTGGATTACTGCCAAACTTCATTCCCAGGGCAAGGGGTTTCTGCTCCATTATCCTTAGTGTGGGAGCCAACTGGGCTTGAGGTTGCTGAGCTGCTGGGGGGGGATTAGCTGTAGCTGAGGTGCTGGGCCTTGGGCTACAACTACCAGGGGAGATGCAGCCATTGGGGCCAGGGCCTTCTAGGTCTTGAAGTTGTCAAATGCCCCTCTAAGGAAATCGAATGCCTGTTTGAATAGCATAACTTCGTGATCAACCTCATCAAGTGCCATGATCTCTTCCTCATTGCGGTGGGGTTCTCTGCTGCAGCTTCCATGACTGTCCTTGGAAGTTGACCCCAGAAGGCTTCTCCCAATCTTCTTTCTTCCTGACACCTAGGGACAACTTGGGCTTTGGCTGCTTGTCACAGGCTTCAAGTTCCATTAGCTACTTGGGATGATCTCTTCTGCTTTGGGTTCTGGCTGCTGCTTCAGCTGAGGCTTCTCCCTCCTGTTTGCTGTTGCAAGTTGATATTGTGTGATGGTCTCCATGGTAAAGGATGTCTCCAGGTTGACCGATTTTAGAGATCCCACCTAGTGTCAGACCTGCCCCAAATCTAACGCTAGGAAAGAATAACACTAGACTTCATTTGGTTGAAGTAATAAGTACTTTTACTAGAATAGAATGATTGCAAAACAAGTAAGACAGGATCTAAAGAATTCCAGCACAAAGCATGAAATTTTTGCTTCCCTCCTGATTCACTTCCCTTAAGCCAGTCACCAGTGTCAAGTAGCAAGGCATTTGGCTGTTTTGGAAACCTTTGTGTGCTGGGCAGTTTAGCCATTCATTCCCAGGTTATCCTTGAAATCTTGAATAAACTGTTATAAGCACTCGATTGTTCTCACCCCTGTCAATTTCCCCCTCCCTCCTGCTTCTTTTCTTCCATTCTCATCCTGGTTCTAATCCACATTCCACAGTCCCCCTTCCTCCTGTCCTTTGATGTCAGGATTTGAAGTGCTGAAGCTGGTAGACCTGACAAGTGGGGTAACATAGCTATCTTCCAGTATTTGAAGGGCTTTACAAAGAAGAGTTGTTCAATTCATTCTTCAGAGCATCTGATGGAAGAATGCAATGGGTGGAAGCTCATGAAATAGATGCTTAAAAAATTTTTTTTGACATCCATTCATCAAAGATGGTACAAAGAATTCTGTCTTGGGTATAGTGTTGGACTCCAAAGTCCTTTCCAGTCATATGATTTTATATAGATAAATAATATTCCAAATCTCCCTCTAGACTAGGGGTCTCCAACCCCATCCATGGACTGGTACCAGGCTGCGGCATGCCAGAAACCAGGCCACACAACCAAGTGAAGCCGCATTTCTTGAGTCTGCAATGAAGCAGTTTGATAGTGGCCCTGCGGTTCATGGTAAAATCTCTCTGCATGGAACTGGTCCCTGGTCCTCAAAAGGTTGGGGGCTTTATTTAATGTATATTGCAATAAATACATTTGCCAACGATAAACAGTTAATGTTTTTGATACTGTTTGTATTTTTATATAAGTAAGAAAAATAAGAAAAACGCTGATTTTTATCTTTATAAAGAAAGGATTTTTTTTTACTTCAGGCAAAAGACCTAATAGAGAAATTCTTTAGCCAACAAGTTGAAGTTCTTGGAAAAAGAACAGCACCACTACCTGAAATATACTACATTGAAGGCACTCTGCAAATGGTGTGGATTAATCGCTGTTTTCCAGGTTATGGAATTAATTCTCTACTACACCCAGATTGCCCTAATTGTTGTGGTAGGTTGGAAGTATAGCAGTTTTCAGGATTATAAATACAGACTACAAAGATATTTTTAGAGGAATTATCTGCTTAGCCTTTTATTACAACAGTTAGTATGTTTATTGCTAGTGATAAATTTGGTTATTATTTTTTATGGTTTGGTTGCATAGTTCATGGTAAATATCTTGAAAATGAAATGTCACTGCAAATGAGTTGATTACTGTGATAAACCAACTTGTTGGCATTTGTTCATTGTGACCCATAGAGATGAATTCTGACCTAGTATAAAATCAATTTTAAATCAAAATGTATTTTGACTGCCATTATGATTAGTATATTGACTTGTACCTATCTTTTCTAGAATAGATGATAATTACTCTAAACAATTGGAGTTAAGAGTTCTTAGGGCTGCATTTTGTGAAAGCAAAGTTTAAAAGACTAATTTGCTTTCTTGAGTCTCTAATGAATTTCTGCTTTTAATAAATAGACATTCTACAATCACTCTGTATTTGGGAGTGTCTCCCTTGTACCAAACTTTAAATGCTACTGAATTAAAAGGGAAAAGGATTGATGTTATTGGCTGAAAACCGTATGTGCCTATTGTTTCATCTCTGAATCACAAAATATAAGGTCAGCTTGGTTATGAATGAATTTTTCTTACCTTACCCTTTTTCTTCTTCATTGATACAAGCCAGAGAATATTGAAGTTTTTCATGCCAAAACCACAATATTGCAAAGCAGCAGTTTGATATTGCTTGGCACTCTCCATTTTATGCTCCTAATCCATGGAATCCATGCTCCTAATCCATGGAAAATTCCAAGATTAGACGCTTAATTCCAATCCACAGATTTTACAATATAGAACTGAAAATATGCTGTTTGAGGGAAATAGATAATGAGAAAATATTTTCAAGAACAATTTCCTGCACTCTTTTGAAGATGGGCTACCAATCCAGTTAATCCCTTTTTTGTTAATTTTGAAGATGGGCTACCAATCCAGTTAATCCCTTTTTATTAATTGCTTTTTAATTAATTGTTAATCCATTCCAGTTATTTAGACGGAAGTCTCTGTTTTATTTTTGTGGAATCGGGCAGAGTTTATTTCATGTGACATATATTACAATAGAAAGTTGGATTTATTTTGATAATAAGGAACTCAACTATTGTTTAGAATTCATTTTCTTTAGGAGAAAGAAAGCACAATCTGGGGTGGAGTTAAAAGAAGGATCAGCTCTCCATAGCCACTAGGGAACTAAGTTATATCTCTCTTGAATTGCCTCTTATCTAATAGTTAGAATCTGTTTGAGGTTAGATAAGGATCATTGGAATTCAAGGGAAATTAGACTTAGTTCACATGTAGCTATGTAGGGATTTTTGGTTCATTCCCTTTTTTTAACTGCCCCCAAGTTCTGCCACTCCTATATTTTCCCTTCCTATGAGAGTTGACTCCGTCTCTTTTTATTCTCTTATGTGTGAGATAAAAGTATTCTGTCAAGTATGTTTGAAGTTTTGTTTTAAGTTTTTACGATGCAAAGGACAATGGCCTCCAGCTTGCATTGAACTTTCAAGATCAAGATTTTCAAGATTGTTTTTAATTCTGTTTGTCTCATCTGAACCTTTAATAAGTGCTTTCTGTTTGGTCTTCATATATAAAAATGAACGATTGCTTTGAGGTAGAATCTGAAGATGTTATTGCTTTATGGCAGAATTAAGTGCTGATTTCCTGTCTTAGGAAAGGTTTTTAGAAATGGATGGCAGTTATTCTTTAGTGCTATGAGCTGGCGAAATATTCTTGCCCTGTCCTTGTGAGATATTCAAATAATGCCTTTGTCAACTTTATTTTTTTGACTAATGTGTTTTTTGTACATTTGTTGGGCTGCAATCTTCAAATTTAATAAGACATTGTTACTTGAGATTTTAATGTCAGGAGGATGCAGTCTTTGTGCAATATTGTATTCAATACTCTCCTAGACTACCTACTTCACAATAAGAGTGTGGATTCATCTATGTGACTCTTAGAGATTAAAATGAGAAAGAGATGGGTCCAACTGTAAACCTTCAAATGATCATCTAAATTTTGAAAACAAGTCTTTCCTCTAATTTGGATTGAAAATTAGAATCTTGGATTCTATCCACTGTAATGGTTATTGCATTGAGTAACCATTGGGCTTCTACTAAAAACTCTCAAGTTCTGTGACACTTCAAATCTGAACTGGAATGCATCCTCTATGTCAGGGGTTCCCAACCTGGAGTGCGAGACGATATTCTAGGGAGTGCGAGAAAAGTCCAGGTAAATAATAGGATATTGGCTATATGTTGGCATTTTTATTTATTATTTATTTCAGGGGGTGCGAGGTTCGAGTGAAATTTCTTTAGGGGTGCAGGGCGAAAAAAAGGTTGGGAACCACTGTTCTATGTGCATTCATAGATGAGTACTAGAAGACTGCAGGTAAATAACTGTGCACAGCGGGGAATATGCACAATAAAATGTACAAATTGTGACCTTATATATTAGGTAAGTGTGCAATTGAGCTCCATGGCTAAACCTTATTAAAATTACCTTAAATCTCAGATTTCAGCCTTCCTAAATTAATGTTAGCTATATATTTTTTTGCCTGTAAATAGAGGTAGAATATTTTGTGATGCTTATTTTTGTCAGGTTGAAATAGTGTCAAGGAATGTTACTCGAAGGCTATTGAGTTGCAATCATTCATTACATTAAAACATTTTTTTTAGCATAGATCTCAAAAGTACCAGTTTACCTATTCTAGACATTGTTTATACCTTGTTTTTTTGCCTGGGAAACTAAAATAACATGATGCAAATTTGTGGCAGTTCTAAATTTTTATGTATAAACCTACAAATACTTTACCAGTTCACATTCAACAATATTAATGTAAGAAACCAAGAGTCATGAATTTCAGTATGAATACACTGCTCACACTTTCTTTTTTTCCAAGATTAACCCATAGTTTTCTGGTATAGACATAAAAGGAAATTGTTAGCAAATAATTTTTCATTTTCATAATATAATTTCTCTGGAACATGAGAGAAAGTAGCCAGGTAATCAGTTGATAAAAAGTCTCATGTTCAACTTAATAAACCATGAATAAGCTGAAAGGGCTGTGTCTGAACAAAAGACAGTTGAAGTATACCCAGATAAACAGGAGTGCAGATCAGTATATTGTGACTAAAAATGATCCAAAATTGTTGTTTCTATCCTTGTTTTGGTTTGGTATTTTGTTTTCACTATTTCTTATTCCTCTTTACATTTGCCATTTTTAATTTCTTTTAATAAAGGGCTTTTGGCACTGTCATGGACTTCATGCCCCAGGCATCCTTCTGGCACTGGCTCTTCTCCATCCTTTGTCCGTCCATCCCCCACTGCCTCACATTAGGTGATTCATTGTGGGGAAATTTTCCCTGATTGCTATTCTGCACGGGAAAATTAGCTATGCAAGATAACTCATCACACATCAGTGCAGAGAGAGTGCCTGTGGTTGGGTGTTGGGTCCCCCCAGCAGGCAGGAAGCACTTAACTTTGTGGGGGGAGGGAAGGAAGGAAGGTAGGTAGGTAGGTGGGTAGGCAGGTATTCCTCTCTGGCAGAGTTTGCATCAGTGACTTCCCCACATGTGTAACGCCTCAGAGGCTGCCATGGGGAGAGTGGGGAAGGGGTACCAGGATTGTGTGCTCCTTCATGTGCCACTTGATTCTCTTCCTTCCTTCTTGCCCTCCCCTCCAGCAAATGTGCTAGGATCTGCCCACCTCTATCCTCTGGGAGACCCCCGGAAAATCTTCCACACAGCCCAATTTCAAAAGTCGCCTGTCTTTTGATGGTGTCCCAGTGGCACTGGTTTGCACCTCACTGGAAGCTCACACAAGCCTTCACATTCCCCATGCTACCTTGCTCGCTGCTCTGCGCAGTTTGGTGGTCAACAGCTGGGGGTGGGATATTATATGCGTGTGTATCAGAGCTGCATCAGTGCCAGATGAGGCAACTTTGAATCCCAATGGCATTATGCAGAACCACTCAGCCCATCAAGTAAGGGACCCTCATGTGCTGAGCAGATGGGCAAGGAATCTTCTGCATTTGCTCAGAGACATGGGGTTCTTCAATTGTGTCTTAGTTCCGTTTTTGCATGTGTGCAGTTTTAAAATTTTAATTTGCATAGTGTTAATATTTTAATAATTTTTCTATTTGTCTTTTCACAATCTGTAAGACCCCCAGATACAGATGGGTGGGCTACAAATTTAATAAATAAATATTTATGAACTGAAAATAAAGCTATCCTTCAGAGCTGAAAGCATTTAAAGCACATGCAGAGAGCAAATAGAGGCTCTTGTATAGGTTAAAAGCATGAAGAGAATATTTTAAATCATTATTGCACTTCAGTTTCCTAGCTTGGCCAACCATGCCTTTTTTGTTCCATCAAAGCAGCCATCCAGCTCTTCCCAACAATGGATTGGTGCTTCAGAGGTAGAATTTTCACCTGCCATGTGAGAGGCCTGGGTTTGATTTTCGGCCAACACAATGAGGCTTTGCTGCTGCTGCTGCTATTTTCCTCATAGATTTTGCTACCACTCTCTTCATGCAGTTTCATACTTTAGTTCTTTCCTTTCTGGTTACTTTAATTTACTCACTTGTACAATAAACAGATATATTTCAATTAAATGATTTCTGTGGGTTCAGCTGTATGGAGAAAAAGCAGCTAGGAAAATAACATTTTTTCTGGATAAATATACAATTTGTTAGAAAAATGCATCCATTTAATCTCTGGCTAAATATATATATATATATATATTTAGCAAAATGGGCCCCTGGGGTCACAAAGATGAGTTGCAGTGTCCAGAAATCGAACCTGGGACTGTGGTATGGCAGGCGGGAATTCTACCACTGAACCACCAATGTGGTTCACAACCACTGCAGATGTTATGGGCAATTCATTCTCTCTCTGCTGTTCTAGCCTGTTGCTTTATTTATTCATTAGATGTATTTCTCAGTTTTATATAGTTGCCCATCTTACAGATGCATGACTCTTTTTCTCCCTTTTTTAAAACTAATTTTGGAAAAGGACTTAAGTTTCCTTCCACTGGTCCTTTTGCTAAGCTCCTGGATTCCTTGCACCTGGCTCCCCCACCGTTCCCATGGCTGGCTAGGCAGCAGCAAGGTAGGCAAGGCAGAGGTTGGACCAACAAGAAACTGGAAGTGGAGGCAAAGTACTTGGCTGCAGCTTTTTAGCTAGGACATTGGCCTGCTGGGAAAGTGCCACCTCTCCCTTTTCCCCCAGCTCCTCCCTCAGGTGGTGGCCCCTCCACGGGGGGGAAACATGGACATTGATTGTGAGATTGAGTCAACGCTTAGTTTTTTAGAATCTATGAAAACTTTGAAAGAAGGGGATGATGATGGTTATGATGATGATGATCAACATTCTTGCCCAAAAAGTAGATAAAGGCTTTGAACTTGAGCAAGATACTATCCTGATCAGAAGTAAACTAAATTCTGAATTAATTGTTTTGGAGATAGATATTTTACTTCTATTCTCTTACTTTTCTTCTTACCCTTTGAGGATATGACTAAACAAATCTACAAATGGAATTCAGGACTAAACCTGGGCAGAAGGGCTAATTGGTGCACCCTTCCACCAGCAACCTCTGGCACACAGGGGGAGGGGAGGCAGCCCGCTATCCTGTCACAGAGCAAAGCAGCCTCCTGCTCTCCTTTCACTGGTGTTTAGTGAGTTATCCCATATGGCTGTGTCCCACATCAAATAGTGGCCGGAGAGATTTTATATGTGATGAATCTCCCAGTGTGAGGCAACAGGAGCCGAGGGGTGTGGGAGGGCCAATGGTGGAGAGATGCACGGGGTGTGGAGCCTGTGGTAGTGCGCCGGGAGCTTGGTGGCTGTGGCAGTGCGTTGGGGTAGCTAGGGAGGCTGCGGTGAAGTGGCTGCGGCAATGTGGCTATAGCTAATTGTCCCAATTCAAGCTGGGAAGGTTGCAAATGACAATCTTATCTGGAATGACACAACTATAGTAAATACATTCTGATTGCCAAATGCCTGAATTTTGATCATGTGGCTCTGGATGCTGTGATGGTCATAAGTGCAAGAACAAGCCATTTTTTCCAATGCTGTTGTAATTTCAAATGGTCACTAAATGAATGGCTGGAAATGGAGGACTATTTGGACTGAAGAAGATTCGAATCTTGGAAGCAAATGAACAGCACAGACCCTGACCCTGTCTTACTATATTTGCTAAAGTTCTTTAAAGTTCATTAAATTGCTGGAAAAAATCAGTCAAGGAGTCAATAGTTTCATTCATAAGAATTGTTGGAAGCACATCTACATAACAAACCAAGCCAATCATAATGATCAATAGTAGATCCATAACTTAACAAAATTTATATTTTATTTTGATACTAGTTGTGAAACGTTTATCTGAGTTTTCATATAATACAATACCCCAAGAAATCCAATACCAAATGTTCTGTACCTGTAGTTATTCACATTGAATCTTCTAGTGGAAGATAAATCTTAGAATATGATGGGATGGGGCAGAGATGTTATCTATATACAACATGTTTACAGATAACTGATGGAGTCTTCTCAAAGTTTTGTTCACTTATGATGGCTATCTTATACTTTTTACATTTACTTCTGCCTCCTATATCCTTATTTTTTTTTTCTTAAAACATCTTTGTGAGTTTTAATACTGAATTTAGGAAATAAAATCCCATGTAGACAAGATTTCTTGAAGCAATTAACTGTCTTTGAATTTGGAATCTTCATTTGATTACAGAAAATTGTAAAATTGTAAAATTGATGACATTATTATTTTTGTTTTGTTATGTTTTGTTTTCTTTTGTTATAGTTGTGTGCAGTCCAGGATCATTCAACCCTCATGAAGGAACTCATTGTCTTCAATGCAACAGAAGTCTGACATATGGAGCCAAACATTGTTATTAGACTGTTAGCATAATCCTTTTGCTTTGTTTAGTAACTTTCTTGTACTTTACATCTTTACAAGCCAAATAAAAGGATTTTTCAAAAAAAAAAAAAAGTATATATTTATATTACATTATTACATTTACATGAGGCATACTATCAGGGGTGGGATTCAATTTTTTTAACAACCGGTTCTGTGGGCTAGGCTTAGTTGGTGGGCATTGCTTTGTGGGCATGTGACTGGCTGGGCATGGCCAACTCAAATCACTCGCATTGAGGCACACATCTCCTTGCCTGGCCTCTCATGACTGTGGGGATGCTGCAACAGTAGTAAGTGTGAAAAAGGGTCATAACTCACTTTTTTCAGTGCCATTGTAACTTTGAATGGGCACTCCACACAAGCAAAGTATCAGCAAAGGGGGGGGGGGGAGAAACTCCAGAGAAGTTCCTGAGACAGGAAGTCTAGTCCTGCCAAGAATGTAATAAGGGTTAATGGAGAGGCAGTTTCTGTAAGCAACACCAGAATGTTTCCTTCCTGCCTGCCTTACAGGATTAGGCCAGTAATTTCTTCTAACAACTGGTTCTCCAAACTGCTTAGAATGTTAACCGGTTCTAGTGAATAGTTGCGAACCTGTAGAATCCAACCCCTGCATACTATGTGGCAGAAAAGAATAAGGAAAAATTTCCTGACAGAGCAATTAATGGAATGGTTTGCCTTCTGTAGTTGCAGGTGCTCCGTCACTGGACGTTTTAAGAGAAGATTGGTCAACCATTTGTCTAAAATGGCATAGGGTCTCCTGCTTGAGCAGGGAGTTGGACTAGAAGACTGCTAAGGTCCATTCCAACTCTATTACTCTATTCTAAAAAATTGTTGCATTCCCCTGGCAATTCTATAATTCTGAAGGTGCAATTATTTAAATTTTAAGAGGAGAACCTTCCAGATATCTTTGGTTTTAGAAAATTCAACATCATAGATATGAAACATGACAACATAATATAGGAAATCGTCAGTTTCTCAGTCTTATGGGATGCAAGAGTGTTAGATCCTGACACTTGCTGATTCACAGTTCAATCTTGTGTGAGGGGAAAAAGGTTTTTTTTCTTCGTTTAAGAATATTTTGCTGTTAGTAGATAACACTAAGCAAAAGTACAATACTTAGAATTAATCTGTTAAGCAAAGTTTCTATTGATTTTGTTTATGTTACAATTATAATAGATTCTAACTCCCTTTCAATTGCAATAAATGGAAAACCTAATTGACCACTCGATTCTTTTAAAAATGCTTTTCATTTTTCCTTTTGATATTTAGAGGTTCAGAATGTATGATATAAGAAAAACCTCTGAACTCTTATGCAGATATCAGTTATTTAGGAAGAAAATTAAAGAGTTACAAGTAGAGTGGTGTTTTCATTGGAACTTTAACATTCAATGAAAGAACAAAGGATTGTATAAATGAACCAGTGGTTTAAGGGTTGGTGCCACCAAGAAAACTTTGGATTCTTAGACTATAGTCTGCACTGCCTTCATGAAAGAATGGACAGCATGTCACAAGAAATGGGAAGAATATATTTTGAAAATGACTGGCTCAACTTATCAGAACGGCTTTGAATGAAAAATGAGGGAGAAAGGTAACCAATCTTTAGGACAATCCTTATGATCTTTGGGATTTAATTCCAAGCACAAACCTGAAGACAACCAATCAAACAATGAGGTAGAAAGTGATGGGAAGGAGGAACAACTGAAAGAGAAAACAGGAGATATAGGAAGCATATCCAGGTTCAGCAATAAAAGGACTCAAATGCCTATACACAAACACTCAAAGGTTAGGATACAAACAGTAAACTTGAAGAACTAGTACATGAAGGCAGGTATGATATAATTGCCATTACAGGAATTTGATGGTATTAACTGGGAGACAAATTGCATCAAGTGGGAGATTGAACAGGTTCCTGACCAACCTAGCTGACAAATCAAGTAATTGATTTGCGAACACTTAGAAGCAGGTAAAATTATAACAGAAACCAACATGGGTTTGTCAAAAATAGATCAGGTCAAACAAATCTTATTTCATTCTTTTACAAAGTCACTAAATTAGTGCATCAGCAAAATGCTGTGGACACAGCATATTTGGATTTTAGTAAGGCACTTGACAAAGTAGACCACAATATACTTGGTAAAAATGTGAGATAGCATCACCACTAGATGCATTTGTAATTAGCTGACAAATCATACTTAACAAGTAGCTCTTAATGGTAGTACATCTATATGGAGGGAAGTGAGCAGTGGGATACTACAACTTTCTATCTTAGGCCCAGTCCTCTTCAATAATTTCATAAATGACATAGATGAAAGAGTAGAAGGGAATTCCATCAGATTTGCAGACAACACAAAGATGCTAGGAATAGCCAATATCCCAGGTGACAAGCTCAGGATCCAAATGGATCATGGCAGACATGAACACTTCAAAAAATGAAATTTAATGTAGAGAAAAGTAAGGTTTTACATTTAGGCAGGAAAATCAAATGTATAAGTACAGATTAGTTGAAACCTTACTCAAAAATAGTAACTGTTAGAGGCATCTCAGAGTCCTAGTGGATAATCATTTTAATATGAGCCAACACTGCCGTGGCAGCCAAATAAGCTAATACAATCCTTGGTTGCATAAACATGGGATAGAGTCAAGATCCTGTCAAGTATTAGTATAACAAGTATTAGTACTAATATTATAAATACTAATATTAGTATAAATACTAATACTTATAAAATCTTATTAAGACCACATCTGGAATACTACATCCAGTTTAGGTCATCATATTATAAAACTGATGTTGAGATTTTTTTAAAAGAGTACACAGAAAACAACTAATGATTAATAGTCTGGAAAGTAAAACAAGAATAGTTTCAGGAAATGAGTATCGCTAGTCTAGAGAAAAGAAGGAGTAAGGGTGATATGATAGCAGTATTCCAATATTTGAGGAGATGCCACAAAGAATGAAACATCTTCAAGGAAAAACCAGTTGCCTTTTGAAAAACACCTTTGGGACAATTCAAACTACTGGTTTTAAGTTTTCAAACCGGGTGTCTTTTTTTTCTAAGCTACTCAGACCCAACATTAAAATAATATAAACTTTCTCTAGATCCCTTCACCAAATGCCACAAGAAAGCTTTAATAGAACCCAACACTATTATATGATGGTTTCCTCATTAGCATTTTTTCAGGCATTCAAGACAATACAGCATTGGATAACTCAACCATTTACCCATATCCCTTTTTGTGAAAATTTTAGGAGAGCTTGGCAGTATAGCTGAAGAAATCCAACATGCATGTAAAAATCACTGTCAGATCCATGTATCTGTCATTTCTTCAGTGGAAGAAGAAAAGGGGGGCGGGGGGGGGCTGATAAATCCTTTCTTGATGTAACCTGAATATATTTAATCTTATATCGAATTTATATAACCCACACATGATACGATGGAGGGAGAAAAACCAGATGGTCAGAACTATCACCTCTGAGAGACACAACCAGGAGATGAGGTCATAACAATTCCACAGTAAGATTGTACTTTGGGAATCTCTTGAATAGTTCGTTCTAACAAGAGGGGTGGGGAGGAATTAGTACACTGGCTTTTGTTTCACTAAATACACATCGAGATAAGGGGAGGAGTTCTAAACTCCCTTATGTATCCCTGTATGCCTGAGAGACCTCAGACGCTGCTTTGAACTCCTGCAGGAATTGTCTCATCTCAATAAAGAATTCCTTTGTAATACATTTGGATAGGTTTTCAGAACTTCATTCTAGTTGAGTGAATGGGAAAAGTTCTGTAGCCTGACAATCGCTGGGCATTTGGATTCCAACTGGGTATTCTGCAAGAGCAAGAAAGATGAAAGCTGTATAATAATGCAAGCCCCGCCCCTTTTATAGCTGCACTATACACATAGTGATATTACATCACATGGATCAAGGAAACCTCTACCAGCGCCACTATACTGATTTACTTAACCAAATGGTATATCGTTTAAAATTCAAGGTTATAATTCAAAGATTGATTACTTTCTTTTGCTGCTTCAATATGATGTAGTTACACTGTCCTCTTTACAATTGTATTTCGTTCACTTATATCCTACAGAAATCTAGTTAGTATTACTCACAATGGACATATATGGATATGCAGAAATACTGCTAAGTAGATGTGGTTAATTCATATTTTGTGGTTAATATATGTGGTTAATTCATATTTTGAGGATGAAGGTCAGCATCCATGTTTATATATTATATAGTGTAGTTATAAATTCTTTATTCTGTAATTTTCTTGATAACAGGCTGTCCAATCTCCTGTTAAAAGCTTCCAGTGATGAAGAACCTACAACCTCTGAAGGCAAACTGCTTAATTATTCTCACTGTTAGGAATTTTCTCCTTAGTTCAAGGTTATTTTTCTCCTTGATTAATTTCCATTCATTATTTCTTGTTTTCCATTCTGGTGCTTTGGAAAATAGCCTCTTCTCATCAATGAAGCTTCTTCAGTTCTTAATGAAGCTTCTTGGGTGAGGAGAGAAATGTCTTCAAGGAAAAACAAAGTCCAGTTGTGTCTTGAAAAAGCACCTTCATAACAACCATAACCTGAATTACTGAGAATTTCCATAGACAAGTAGTTTGAGTTAAATTCACAACACATATATCACACTATTAAGATAAAATGAATTTATCATGCAGAGCTGATTAATGATTTAGTTGCTTTTTAAAAAAAAACTTTCAAAGTTTTCAAATCAATCTCAAAGGCTTTTCCCAATAATTTTGTATAAGGGTGCTCTTCTATTTTTTTTTACTTTTAGAGGGAGTGAATATCTTTGAAGAGCAATGCTAATAGTGCAACATACATGAACATTTTCAGAAGGACATGACTGGAATTGCACAAAAATAGCTATGTTTGTATAAATACTTTAAAAATTCTGAAATAAGTGTTGGTTTGCCAATGTGTATACATTTATTTCTGAAATTAACTGCATGTACAGAGACGTTTGTTTTTCATGCTAACACTTGGCATGGATAGTGTGTTTGTGTGTATGTATACAGTATCTGTATTAAACAGACACACTATTTGTAAACTATATATATCATTTACTTTGTTTCAGTTATAGAACTTTACCAACAGCTTTCAATAACTTTGTAAAGTAGCTAATAGAATATGAAATCGTTAAGTGGGACAGTGCAATGTAGATATCCATTTTAATCTATTTGCTGTTATTAATTTTCAATAGAAGTAAAAGTTATACACGAAAAACTGTAAATTGCAAAAGACAGGCACTTGCCTAATCTCTTCTGCCACATACTGTGTTGTCATGTGGATAAAGAGTAATATTTAGAATCTCTTATCTATTCTGTTCTTGCATTAGAATTTGATGTACATAGAAAAGAAATTGGGGTTTGAAGTTCACGAATGCCATTTTGGTTGTTTCAATCCATTCACTGCAGGTTCCCCTGATCCATACTTATATAACATTGATCTAGGCATTATTTCAACAGAAAGCTTGGCTTGATATAACTGAAACACTGGCTACTCTACATCATTCTGGATTCCTTGTCAATGAAAGGAATACCATGTTTTCAGTTCTGGAATCCATTCCTTTGGGAAATATGTTCCTGTCTCCAAAAATTAGACGATAGTGAGAAATCTGTCATCTGTTTATCAAAATACCAAATAGGCTATTGGGAAAAATTATAAACCGAAAGGGTATTAATCCACGCATTTTTAAAGTCCCCCCCCCAAAAAAAAATTTTTTTTAAGAAAGTATCTTGAACAATCTCCATTGTTCTCCATCTGTGTTTATGGATTGACTGATTTTACAAGTAAATAAAATAACCTCAAATTGATTCTGGATAATATATATCTCTAAAAATCTTTCCAAAACAAAACTTATATCCTTAAAACAATTGGATTTTTCCAACTCCCTTACATAAAAATGAAGAGAAAAACATATACCCAGCCAACACTGGACTAAGTGATCCTCTTTAAAAAATTGTCTTAAGTAGCTTCTGGAAAGCAGAAAGGAAACACGCTAAGTGCACTTGTGATATATTCCATAATATTGGGCAATTATAGAGAAAGCTTATCTTCTGGTCCATGCCCCTTTTATTTCACAAAGATAAAAACTTTCTAGGTGGTCTCACAAGACTGGCAGAAAAACTTTGGATAAGGCAATCTGCAGTGCAGCCTGACACATTTTCTAAAATGGATGAAACTTTATAGTTCCATCCATAAATGACATGGCTGCCTAAAAGAGTTGGATATTTTCCATGGATGATATGTGCAGGACATAATGACTCATAAGAAAATCTCAGTTAAATATCAAGTTGCGTTAATATAGAGCCATTCCTCAGCCCTCAAATCTCGATGGAAAATTTACATATCTTACAAGGACAGATAATAACAAATAAATATATTTCAACAGACAGGAAGCAAATTTCAATTCATGATGAAAGAGTCCAATATAAAAAATTAAAACAGATGGCTATGGCAATATTAAACTGACATTTTCAGGGAGGTAACAAAAGAACTGGACAAATGCCCAGTGATAGAAAAGTTATAAGCATAATTGATAAATGAGACTCCGGTTCAGTTATAATAAAATTAATAACTTAGATTGTCAGTTTAATTAAGAATAAACTCATTCCTGATTCTAAATGGCATTCATCTCAGAGATCTTAAAGCTGAAATGGAAATTGTGAAACTAACAAAAATAGGCAATTTTTCTTTAAATTGGCATCTCCTGATTGGGAAATGCAACACCTCCCTTTTAAAAAGGATTGAAATCAAACAGGCTGCTTAACAATATATGGATGAATTCATGGTAGAGGCTCCCAATTAGGCACCTTCCTCAGCATATCCAATGATCTTGGAACTTTAATTCCTCATCAACCTGAAGAGGCAATCTTTCTTTTCTGGTTTTAATCTCCATTCATGTAGACACATCAAGAGCATTGTATGTTGTTTATGGCCCTAGATAACCTTCTTCCCAAAAGTTCAGAACTGCCACACTGCCTCTTGGTAAGACAGGCATCCAGTTTCTGGTACAAATGATTCTTGACTCCATACATGTTTTCAATTGAAATCAATTGTTAGCAAGGGGTTTCCCAGAACCATTTGAAAACAAGTTCTTGGTGGTTGTCTACTCTTGTGCTTCCCGAGAAAAAGCTCTATACTTTTTAATCAGTTTTGCTTGGATCCAGTTCTGGTTTCCCAAAGAAGTCAGATAGTGAATTCATATTCTTAATTTATAATATCAATCAATATTTTCCAGGCATCTACCCTAAAACTAAAATATACATCCTATGGATTTTCATTCCCCAACTTGACAGCCTTTACATTAACTTGATACAATCCATGTGCTACTAGGCAGATTGCTAAATAGTGATTGAATATTTACCCTGCAATTTGCTATTTTCCTCAAATATTCTCTACACTATTGTATCCATTGATTATAATTACAGTTAATTTCTGATTTTCTTGAGTACACATAGTTTTTAATTAATGTTTGACTTCAACCAAAGTGGTGCTGTAGGAGGTCTCAGTTTATAACTCTTCTGTTATGCTGCATAAAGCATAATAAAAGAGTTATAAATTTGGTGTTAATAGTGTATTTTCTAGATACTAATATGAGGCTAAATACCATTTTGAATTTCAATCTTAATTTTCTCTTGGGGAGAATGTAATTATGAATGAGTGGATTAATTTCTCAGAATTAAGAAATAATATATCAATTAGGTTTGTATCTGGAAACATTTGTTACAGTTTTTAAAGCATATGCAAGAATGAATTCTGAGGCTAATGAAAAGACTAAAAGGAATGAAACATAGTTTAATAGAATATTTTAATTGGTGAAACAGTAGAATCAATATAATTAATATTGTACAGATTATATAAAAGCTACTGTATATGACTTCAAAATAAGGAAGGCAATATAAACAATAATGAAGAAACTCATTTTAGCATCCAACAAAAACTTTTTCATTCTATTTGTCTTGTGCTACATAAAATCTAGAATTGTGATTAATAACAATTGCTTTATCTTTCAGCAAAGTTATTTCTTGGGGAAAGAACAGAATGGGACAATTGAACATGGCTGCCTTAACATGCCCACTTCTTCTTGGGCACTATACCACGGTGGCTTTGATATGCATGCAAGGAAGGAGACAAAAATGCATCCTCTGGGGAGAGACTAGTTAGGGGCAGGGCCTTTCCCTTCCCAGCCTCCCCCCCTCCCCAGCATAATAACAAGGTTAATAATAAGATGATATGGCTTCCCCACATGGCTGCAAAATACTGCAAGGCCAGTATTTACTTCCAAATATTAATGAGAAACAGCAATGTTTCCTTCCAACACTGGACCTTGAAAGGGAGATTCTTACAATCACAGGGAGACAAGAGGGGAGAGGCAAAAACAACTGGCTAGTTTTGAGTGAAGTAATTAGACTCTAAGCTAATCCCCCTCCAAACCAGCTCTCTCAACAGCCCTCAAGGTGATTTAAACACACACATACATAATACATATGGACAGAAACACATGTGAAGACTCTGAGGCCTTCGCACTCAAAAACTGCAACGATGGGTAAGGAAAAGCGAGCATTTTTGTCTTATGGTCAAGAAGTGAGTAATTTGAAACTGGTCCTGCCACAGGTTGGGTGAAAGGAGGAGGCCAGGTCACCCCCAAATTTAAAGAACACGGGAGCCCCACCCTTTCTGCCCTTTCCCCTGGCTTGGTTTGGCATGATCTCTTCTAAAAACTATTTTAGTGGTAATTTTATTAGTTTCTAGATGTTCGTACATCTGTTTTTTAATTATCTTTTCCAGTATCTTTCCAGGTGTTTATGTTAGGCTGATTGGTCTGTAGTTTCCTGGGTCTGTTTTTATTCTTTTTTTGAAGATGGGAACCACTTCAGCTCTTTTCCAATCTTCAGGCAATTTTTCTGTGTTCCAGGATTTTTGAAAGATATGGTACAATGGTTCTGAGGCAACATTTGCCAGCTCCTGCAGAACTCTGGGATGTAATTTCAGATCACAGTGATTTATATTTGCCAAGATCATTTTCTTGTTTATTTTATTTTTAGTCTGTTTTTACTATTATATTTTTGGTAGTTTGGCTATAGTTTTTTTGGGAGGGGTGAAGACTGATGCAAAGAATGAGTTAAGCAGTTCTGCTTTCTCTCTGCTGCCTTTAGTGGGTTGACTTTTCTGGACTTTTTTCGTGTTATTTATGTGTTGAAAAAAACTTTTTAAAAAATTATCTTTGAATTTTGTTGCAAGTTTTTGTTCATTCTGAGCCTTTGCTTTCCTGACTTCCTCTTTGCAGATTCGGACTATCTACTGAAACTCAGCCATTGTTATTTTCATTTTTTGTACTTGCCTTTTTGCCTTTCAGTATCAGAGAGACTTTTACACAACCCTGCTGATTTCTTCTTGAATTCCTTATTTTTCTTTTTCAGTGGTATTGTATTTGGTTGATGATCATATATTTCATATCATCCCGTACTTCTTGAATTGTTTTCCCCTTTAGGATTTTCATCCATGGAATTTTTCTTAGACTGTTAAAATGAGCTCTTTAGAAACGTAAGACACTTGCTGGATTATGTTCTATTACTTGTGTTTGCATTATATTGAATTCCAATATGATGTGGACACTCTCGCCCAATGTTCTGGCAACTTCAACTCCCTCTATCACTTCTCTGTTAGTAAGAATTAGGTTTGGTATAGCTTTTCCTCTCGTTCCTTCCTCTACTTTTTGGATGACAAAGTTGTTAGCTAGGTTGGTTAGGAATCTGATTGATCTCCCACTTACTGCCTTTTATCTCCTAGTTGCTATCAGAATAGGTAAAGGTCCCCCATTACTACTGTAGTGTATTTCCTACTTATGTTTTTTAAATTTGTTAGCAAAAAGTTCATCTATTTCTTCTGCTTGATTGGGTGGCTTGTAATATATCCTTACAGCAATGTCATTCTTTTGTTCTTTTATGTTGACTCATGTGGATTCTAGGAAGTTTTCATCCTTTGTATATTTCTGTAGAGATGTAGTGATTTTGTACATATAATGCAACTTCACCCCCTTTTTTGTTAGGTGTATTTCTTTTAAATAGTTTGTATCCTTCCATCAGTACACTCCAGGCATGATGAGTTTCATTCCATCAAATTTCTGTAATAGCAATTATATCATACCTGCCTTTGTATACTAGTACTTCAAGTTTACCCTGTTTGTTCCCTAACCTTTGAGCATTTGTATATAGATATTTGAGTTCTTTATGGGTATTGGATGTGTTTCTAGTTGAAGGGGCCTGTTTTAGACAAATGGCTGTCCAATCTCCTCTCAAAAACCTCCAGTTTTAGGGCATCCACACATTTGAAGTCAAGTCGTTCCACTTGTTAATGGTTTACACTGTCAGGAGTTCTGGGAGTTCTGAGTCCTCCTTTTGGTCCTTTCTGTGGCTGATGTTGATGTTGCCCTTTTGATATAGTTTGTAATCCACAGATTAAAAAATGACAGATGAATAAAATTTGAAAAGACAAAATTCCAGCAGGAAAAAAAAAGGATAGTGTCTTGGCTGAGAGTAAAAAATGTCATCTCATTAGTGTAAAAAAGATTGTGTGTGTTTGTGTGTGTGTGTGTTAAGGATTATATAGTCCACAAAATCCACGTATTCTCTGGTCATTTGTAATCCAAAAAGAGGGTAGAGTGATCATTGCAGCCCAAAGCAATAAAATTTACTATCAGGGCAATAAAGTTTATGGTCTAGGCTAGCGGTATCAAACTCAATTTCATTGAGGGCCGGATCAGGGCTGTGGTTGATCTTTGGGAGCCAGGTAGGTGTGGCCAACTGGGTGGGCATGGCCATCTTGATGCCACTCACTGGGCATGGCTGACTGGGTTGGGGTGGACAACTGGGTGACGCCACTCCCAAACTGCTGGCATGTTTCCTCTTTGCATTGGGTAGACTAGGCCGAAGTCACGCTGGCCCAATGTTTCCTCTTCGCATTGGATAGACCAGGCCAATGCCACATCACACGACTCCTTACATTTTCCAGGATGGCCCTATGGGCTGGATTCCAGGTACATCACTGGCCGGATCCGACCCGCAGGACTTGTGTTTGACACCTGCCATGATCTAGGCTGTAAAGGTTTAAAATCTTCCAGTGATAGTTGTTAACAACTTTTAAAAGTTGACTCAGTTTTCTCAGAAATATTCAATACATACAAAATTTATATTCAATTAATTCATGATTATTTAGTTAATAAAGACTAATCCTTGTAAATCCTTATAAATATGCAGAGAGAAAAAACAGATCTCTACGTTCCAGTGAATAAAAATATTTTACTACAAGGTTTCCGGTTCCGCGTGGCTTCGGTGGCAGCAGGAATTCTCGACTGTTTGCGATTCCTACTGCGCTTGCCGCCAAGGTACCCCCGATCCAAATGGGTCAGGGGGATATGGCTGCCCTGTAGGGATAGCCGAAGAGAGAGGGGAGCCGGACAGGGGGTTGGGGGTGTTGCAGACCCCCTCCTCATCTGGAAAAACCCCTTTTTCCCAAGGTGGAGGAGCGGCGGTCAGCAATGGCCGCCACGAAGAAGCCTGCAACCGGGTAAGATCATGCTGGAGGAAGCAAGAAAAGTGAAAGTGCTAGTTGAGCCGGGTAAATCAACATCTTTTAAACTCGCTGGAATTGAACTGTCTGAATTGCTGGAGGATACATTGTATCCCTAGGAAGATCGGAAAGCGGTGGAGAAGCTTTTAAAGGGAACTTTTTTTTCTTCACTCTCCCACCCCTTAGAAACAGCAGATGAAGATTTGAAATTTATTTGGGCACTGAAGGTGAAATATTTTGAAAGTTGAAGTCAAGGAATAAAATATTTCTTGGACACTGGACTTAAAAATTTAAGAAATTGGAAAACCCTTATTAGAGGTATGGATTTCTGATCATTTAAAAATTGATGTTGCAAGTGGGAAGGGAGAGGA
This sequence comes from Hydrophis major, assembly GCA_033807585.1. NCBI lineage: Eukaryota > Metazoa > Chordata > Lepidosauria > Squamata > Elapidae > Hydrophis > Hydrophis major. The sequence goes on along the minus strand of CM066343.1, from coordinate 96,475,188 downwards.
AAAAAATTGGAACAGAAGTGGAAAAAGGAGGAGATTGCCTAGAATCCCAAAGAAAGATATATGGTAATTGGACCTCTTTGATTAAACTGTAACCCCAGAAAGATAAATAAAAGAAGGAAGAAAAGTATTAATCTTTGGAACTTCTTTTGAACTATTTTTGATTAAAAATACTTAGGTGGCTGTTTTGGGAAAAGTTTCTCTTTTTATGATGGCATCGTTTGTGGATGAACTAAAGACTGAATATCAAAAATATAAAAAGGAAGAACAAGATGGAAAAGATACTTTGGGCACTTTATTTCAATTTTTAGAAATGGCGTTATGTACTTATGAAAAGTTGACTATGCAGCAGAATGACTGGGACAAAGAAGAAGAGGAACAAGAAGCCATCTTTGATGGACAATGGGTTTTTTCCGGGGAGGAGGAGAAAAAGGATAAGAAAAAGGGGATTTTAAGGTTTCAAAAAACAACCAAAAAAGAAAAAAGTGAAAGGAAAGGTGGATGCAAGTTTAGAAAGCAACGGAAAGGGAGTAAGAAAAGGGAGGAGGGGAGACAAAGGGGTAAAAAGGGCAAGGAGAAGAATAAGCAAGAGAGAAAGAGGGGGAGGAGAAGCATCAATGGTGGGAAGCAAGATCTAAAGAAAAAAAGCTTATTTAGAGACAATGGTTGAATCTAATTAAGGATAAAAAAAGGGGGGGATTCTGGAAGGTACATAAGATTGTGTTTTTATATGTGTATTTAGAGTAGAACCTTTCTTATAAAATTTATTGTGTAATTTTAGAATGTACTAAGCAGAATCCCAAGATAAATTAAGTGTTATATGAAGTACTTTTAAGTTAGGTCAATGAGTTAAAGGCATCACTCCAATTAGTGTATAGGAGAAGTATAGTAAAAGAAAAAAGATGAATGGATAGTTGGAAATAGAACAGACAAAGAATGTTACTGAAAATGGTAATAAGATAGGGAAGGATATATAAAGTGAATATGATGTGTAAATTTCGTCTGTGTGAAGAGTTTTAACTCGGGATCAAGCAGCTTTCAGAAAAGATGTTTTAAGTTTTGTTATGTTTTTTGTGTTTTGTATGTTGATAAAAGGCAAAAAAAATTTAATTAGCAAGAAATAATTTGGATGAAAAGGAGAAGTTGGGATAAGATATGAAGTTAAATAGATAAAGTAAATATTGATATTATAATTTGGAATCATTATATTCTATTGGTTTTCTTCTTTAATTACTACTATTTTATTTTTTAGAAAAGAATTTATAAGCTGTTATGCCTTGATTGTCTGTGCACTGTTTTTGTAAAATTAATAAAATTTGTTTAAAAAAAAAATTACAACATGAAGATAAGCTTAGAGGAGTGATTTAAACTAAATGAGTTAACTGAAATTTGGATGAATTTTCTTGTGCTTGATATGTGCAGCTGAAAGAAAAGTTTAACTCAAAATTTGAAAATGAAATATTTTTACATATATAATGCTTAAGTAATTCTTAAAGTATGCAAAAGTTATTGAAAATGTATTTGAGGATACCTGTATTAAGAGAAAGTTAAAGAAAATGATGTGCCAGTTTGTGTTAAAAAGAATGTTTATAAAAGAAAGTATTCTATAAGGATAGTTTAGAAGGAGGGATCTAAATGTAATACTGAAGTTTAAAGCTTGTATGGTTAAGAAAAATATGTACTACGGTAGAAAGTTTTTATTTTAAAAAAGTGTTTTTTGTTTTAAAAGAATGAAAAGAAATTACTTTGAAGGAAAAAAAGGTAAAAAGAGAGGGGTTTTCACCTCTTTTTTTCAGTAAGGTCTAAGAATGTGAAAGAATATAATGAATTTTGTAAATAAAAATGGTGACAGTTCACAAAGATTATTAGGTACAAATAGAAATAGAAATTATTTCCACCTATTGAGTCCTTTCCAAGGACTTGGAATAGGCAGCTGTTTTGTGGTATTAAAGATATCATCATAGAATGGAAGCTGTTCCAAGTGAAGCTGCGTTTTGCAATTGACTGATGGTGAATTTATCAGTGCCAATGGTATTCAAATGCTGTTCCAGTTGTTTTGGGATTTCACACAAGATGCCTATTATTGATATTACTCTTGTGTTCTTTTTGCTTTAGTAGTTCTATTTCTATTTGCAGGTTTTTGTATTTTCTCTAATTCCTTCTCTTCTACTCTGCTGTCTCCAGGTTCTATCCATGTCTATTACCCAGACTATTTTGTCTTATCAATGGTTGTTAAGTCTGGCATGTTACGTGGAGATGCCTGTCTGTTAGAATTCTAATGTCTCAAAACATTTTAGCTTCCTCATTTTCTATTCTTTTCTCTATTTTATAGCCCTACCACTTTTTGCTTGCAAACAAATTCATTTCTGCAAATCTTCCAAGCAGTATTGTAACTACTTTGTCATTCTGTTGTTTGTAGTCAGTCTGTGTGAGCTTCTTGCAACAAGTAACCAGGTGATCCACTGTTTTTTCAGCTCTTGCAGAAGTTGTTGTGGTTTTCATCTGTTGTGGTTTTCTGAATTCTGGCTTTGTATGCATTTATTCTCAAGACTTGGACTTGTACTGCCAGAATTAACCCCTCTGTCTCTATCTTCAATTTTCCTGCTCTTAAACATTGCCAGTATCTGCATTACCTGTTAGTATTGTTAGTATCTGCATTACCTGTGTTTTTTTAATGTACAACTAATCCTCAACTTACAACAGTTAACTTAGTGACCATTCAAAGTTACAGCAACAGTGAAAAAATGACTTATGATTATTTTTCACAGTTGCGACCATTGCGGCATCCCCATGGTCATATGATTTATATTTGGATGCTTGACAACTGACTCACATTTATGATGGTTGCAGTGTCCGAGGGTCATGTGATCACCTTTTGCAACATTCTGATAAGAAAAGTTAATGGGGGCACCAGATTTACTTAACAAGTGTGTTACTAATTTAACTGCAGTGATTCAATTAACAAATGTGGCAAGAAAAATCATAAAATGGGACAAAATTCACTTAAGAAATCTCTCACTTAGCAACATAAATTTTGTGCTCAATTGTGGCCATAAGTCAAGAAGTACCTGTTGTAGCCATGTATTATTTTATCTTCCCATGCCTTTTTTCTGGTTTTCATTTAGTCCATCTTATAAGCCATTTTGGTCTTTACAATATTTAGACTTCCACATGTACTAGCATCAATGCAATCTTCTTCACTGTCCTTCACATATTCTTCCAATGTCCTTTTTATGTATTTACTATGTTTTAATTTTTTTAAAATTTTTTTGACATGATAAGCAAGTGTTTATCTGTTGGGAGTTGGTTCCAAACTTCCAGTACTCTTTCTTAATTCTTTCTAGCATTACTTTTGAACTTCCTTCCTATAAGTCTGAAGTTGTGCCCCTGTGTTCTTGATTTTTGCTTAATAATGAAAATACTGCCTTCTGAAACTTTATCTCAACCTTAATATATTTAAAGTTTTCAATGTCACCCTTTCCCTTCGGTCCTATACATAGTTCCTCTCTCCTGATACATTGTATCCTCAGACTTTCCACAATTTTTGTTGCCCATCTCTAGACTCACTCAATCTTATCAATATCTTTTTTTAAATGAGGTTTCCAGAACAGGACACAGTATTCCAAATGGAGTCTGACTAAAGTCCTATACAGCAGGATTAGGATCTTCTTTTTCTTGCTGGTTATCCCTCTACATATTCACCCCAGAATTTTGTTTATCCTCCACAGCCTCCTGGCCACATTATTTTCTCACGTTGCATTCATCTGTTAGGAGTATGCACCTAAATGTTTTTCTTCTTTTGTACTGTCTAACACTGTAGTCCCAATATCATACTCTATCAGATGATTCTTTTCCTTTAAGTACATGATCTTACATTAGAAACACTGAATTGCAGTTTCCACATTTTGACCAATTTTCCAGCAATGCCAAATTGTTATGATTACCTCATAAAATTGGTCTACTTGTGCCCTTTAGTTGGATCTTCCTTTTGACTTCCTTTCTTTGTATTTTCCTGTCTCTTTCAGGTTATTTGCAGATATTAGCCTAATACTACTTTCTGTCACTTCTAACAGTTCTGAAACTCTTAAATAAGTATTTAGTTCATTTTTGAGTTTTCTTTCTTTCCTTTGGCTTTTCTTCTCTTCTTGGCAACAGTTTGTTCAGACATCTAGTTTCCTTTGGTTCCCCCCCCCCCTGCATTTTTCAGTCTCTTATTCGCATTTTCTTAATAATTTCTTTAAGTTTATTCCTCTGATTCTTCATTAACGAGGTTGGGGATCAGAGCAATTCCTGATATTTTTCTTAATACTGTAGATTTATATGAAGGTGTTAATAAGGAAACTGCATTTAGTATCTGCATTATGATGTTGTTCCATCTAAAAAGTTAGCAGGAAATAACAAATGTATACTTAACATTAAGGTTCAGTCTGTGGTAGGAACATATTGTACAACAGGATAACTCCAACTTTTCTTGACTAAAATGGCAATGAGTTTCAAGATTAAGATGCTTCTGAATTACCAAGGAATGCTCTATAAAGCTAACCACTTTCACTTTTGAAAATGCCAGTCATAGTTGCTGGTGAAACTTCAAGATATGCAATAAGTTTAGATTATGGTTCTTAATCTGGAAGCTCATAACCATGAAAGTCTCCATCAACATACAATACAGTATATTTTCCTGAAATCTTTCTCCCGGGCACAAAAGGATTACTGTCAGACAGATTGCAATGTAATTATATTAGAGAACATTCGTTTTATAAGGTCTCCAATGAATATGTCTCCCACTTACCCATATAGACAAGATACAGCAGCTCTTTCCTCTACAACAGGGCTGTCAAACTACTGACCTGTGGGCCAGATATGCTGGCCACATCCACGCCCAGTTTAGCAAAGGGAAAAAAAGTCCCAATGTGTCACATGACACTGCCGTGACAATGTGAGTTTGACAACCCTGCTCTACAACATTGAACCAGATAGCCTATATTTATTCCAGATTTGAGTAATGGGCAGGAAAGTACATATTAACTACAAAACATATCCCTTGAGATGAAGGAATGGGAAGAAGAAACTTCCTTGGGCATACCTAGCAAGTTCTTTTCAGCCCTACCCACCTCATGGTGGGGAAAAATTACTTGTCTAGAGACAAAAAGAGAGAAAGGGAAGGTGATATATGAAAGAAAGCATCATTTAAATAACTTATCTAGAAGAGATAAAAAAGAAGATATCTGAAAGAGAAAGAAAGATATGCTGTTAAAAAAATGTAAGCAAGATAGAAACTGGAACCAACCAAATGGTTTTGGTAAACTAATTTTTAGAAGAAAGCTTGTGCAGGAGAACTATAGTAGAAGCAAAGGTAGATTTCTCTGGAACCAGAGGTGAAGGAAGGTATAACTTGAAGTCAGGAAAACATTAAAAGAGTAGAGCAAATGTCTGCTTGTGTAAGAACCTCTGTGGATAATGTGTGAAAAGAGCTCAACTAAGTGCTCCTGGGCTCCTGAGTAGAGAAGGTGCTAAACAGACTGAAACCCGTAAGAATCAGTGATTACTCAGGGTATACTAGCAGAAGTGAGTTGAGAAAATCCTCTCAAAATAGAAGTTCTAGATCAAGATGTCAAGTTTGCTAGATTTCAGCAGAGTTTTTCTTAATGGATGAATATTAAAATGCCTTTTATCCATACCTGCAGTAGTATTGCAGTTGACTGGGTATAATGCTTAGTCTATCACATATTCTTACTAATAATTTTTCTTTATCAGGAGAGTGAAAAATCAGAAGAGAAAGGTGAAGCAATGCCTCATTTTGTTTTTCAAGTTGTCATCTAAGAAATTGATTTAAAAGGTAAACAGAATCTATCTACCTACTTACCTATCATCAGAACTCATCAAATTTGCAGATGACACTAAACTGGCCGGAATAGCCAACACCCCAGAAGATAATCTCAAAATCCATCTGGAACTCAGCAGACTTGAACATTGGGTCGTATCTAACAAAATAAAATTCAAGGAAAGACAATAAACAATGGATAGAAACTAATCAAGAAGAGAAGCAACCTAGAACTAAGGTTCCTAACAGTGAGAATGAATGAAATGAAATGGCTTGCATTCAGAATTTATGGGTGCCTTATATCTTTTAAGAAGAGACTGGACGGCCACAAGTCTGGAATGTTACCTGTTGCTATTGCATTCTTTTAACATAATCTTTGAATTTGTTAGGTAAATTGTTTGGAAAATTTGTATCATTGCTTTATCATGAAAATACAATAAATACGAAGCATTTTAGAATTTTCAAAAATATTTGAAATACTGAATATAAATTTATTTATGAAACAGTCATGAGTAAGCTAATTAATAAGCAAATTTAAAAAAACAAGTATTTTCTACTTTTTGGTCAAGAGCTGAGGTATATTTGAAAAATGCTATTTCTCACTGAAATTGTATCAATTCTTTAGCCTGGAAATTGAAAAGAAATACTAATTGCTATGGGTTTAACTGTTTCAATTACAATAAAGTATTTTAAGATATTTGGGAATTAAATGCTTAAAAATTCTTCTTAATTCGGTTTTGTTTAAAATGCCATTTTTGTAGAGCAAGAGTTGCGAGGATTTTGCAGAATTTAATAATCTTCTAACATAAGAACTATAATATTTTTCATTCTGTGTCTTGAATTCTTGAAAATGATGTCATGAGCAATTGACTTGAAAATGATTGACAATCTGCCTTTTCATAAATAATTTATATATTAGTGGGAATGCCACATGTCATGTTATGTACTTTACAGTTGAAACAGGATATGTTTTGTCATATATTATTTGCATATCAGGAAAAGTGTTTTCAAGATAGAAAAAACATAAATTATGTGATTTATTCATATGAATTAAATGCTTAATCACAGTAAATATAGGAGTTATATTTTCAGACTACCGATGGGAACTGAATTTCTTATAACAGAATATAAAAATTATCCAGCGGATTATGAAGTAGACCAGTTTCTCTCAGATTACTGTATGTTCATGCCAGTATATGTTAATAATAAAGAAATATTTGCACATATTGTGTTCATATTTCTGTGCAGATAAAAATTACTAAAGTCAATAACAAATGCCCTATTGCATTAAATAGGTAAACATCTCATTTCTTGCAAATTTAAGTAGTTATAATATTATTAATTTTTTTACCTTTTCTATGCCTATTGTTGTTTCTTCATAAAAATAGTCTATATAATATAACAAACATTATTTATTTTATGCATGGTCAGGTATGCAAGAAGACAGTTAACCATTTGTTACTTTAATTAGTACCATCTATATAAAACATTTAATTTAAAGTAATAGTAGAAATAATATAATCTGTGAGTCTATTGTAAAGTACTCACTTGGAAATATAACACTTACAATGACATAATATTTTAAGTGCAAATGCTGACATATATATTTCCCTCTGTCAAAAACAAAATATTTGATGCCTACTTAATCTTGAGTAAAAGTATTCTTTGAAGTTGACTCTCATTTTTCACCAAATCATCTGGTGGATTTAAATATTTTATAAAAATATCCTGATTCCCTAGATTAGTAGATCTAAATTTGCTTGCATTCATATCTGGTACACATAGCTTGTCGTTCAATTCTCCAAGTAATTTCTTCATAAGTACAGTGGCATATAGTACATTCATCTGTCTTCACTTCTCGACCTGCCGGAATAACCATGGTCTCAGCAAAGCAATTGGGCCCTAAAACAAAAGAAAAAGAGGTGTTTCATATGACCCTTATTCCATGAGATTGGCTGGCATATATAAATAAGTGAATTGAAATCCCTTCATATCCAAAACCTCGCTGTGTGGCCGTAAGTAGATCAGGTTTTCTGCTTCACCTATGTTAGAAAGTTGTAAGGATTAATACACTGTACACTAAAATATTAATGAAATTACTTCTACATATGATTCAGGATGTGGTGTCTTCAAATGCATATTAGTTTTCCATATATTTCCTTTATTGAAAAGATGCAAGCAACAATATGCTAGCTTGCAAGATCATCTCTAGTTTAGAAATCCTTGAGTACAATAGTGTGAAAAGTAGGTTTTCACTGACATACTGGTCTAAATACTGACTCAGCTGATAACCTAGTCTATTCTTTATCTTATTAAAAGTATCATATGAATGTTTAACTAACCACAGCAGCATCAGTGATTTATACCCTTGCTTTTAATGATCAGAGCATATGAAATATTATAATTATGTAAGAGAAGTAAATGGTGGATAACATGAATTATTAAACAAACTTTTTTTAATTAAGCAAAAGGAAAATGATATAAGAAATCTGAAGGTAGTTATGTCTTGTGAATTAATGCTTTCCAAGAAATGGTGATAAATGAGAAACTAAAAATGAATTTTGGAGGAAATTGTGCAAATTTATGTAGACATTTTTACCCAAGAAAAATATGAAAAAGTACAGAAAATGAGATTAAGCAAGAAAGAAAAGAGATAGGAATTGAAGAAAATTTAAAAAAGAGAAATGCAAAGGTTTTTTTAAAAATGACTTTGGATCTTTAGCAGAGTTACAATCTTAGTATCATTCCATCCTCTAAGATTACATTATGCTTTCTTTCCATAGTAAATCCTTTTGAATGGCAAATCCAAAAATCATTAAATCATTTCTGTTCACTGTCAGCAAAAAAAGTCCACAAAAGGTTTATGATGTTTTATAAAGGGCATACAGTATTATCTCTGATCAAAATTATTTTCTTATTCTGATATCCTTAGCTTAATGTTAAGATGTTTCCTTAGAAAATGGCTTCTTGTCTTCTTCCTGATAAAGTCCACAGTATATTTCTTAGTACAAATCTTAATTTTTCATTCTTTTGTGTTAATTCTGTATACTTCTACATCCATGTCTTCTCATTCTGGAAAAAAAATAGGGCTTCAACAACACTATCCTTTCTGTCTTCACTAGATTGTTCTATAGCTATTCTTAGTCTCGGGTAAAATCCTTTTTCTTTTAAATCCAGTTGTGTCACATTGTTTAAATCTTTTTTCATCTCTTGAACTATTGTTTCTGTCTCATTTATATTGCAGATTCTTCAAATTTATATTTATCTTTTCTTTTATTCTGTATTTATAAATATTTTCCCTTCTCCCTTCAAATAAAATCAAGTCTCTCTGAATAGATTCAGTCAATGATACTACAGCTGCCACAGTAATGTTGCTGTCAGTAAATGGGCAGTTATATAAATTTTATTGTTAAATAAATATTATTTTCAGATTTGTCCATCATCCTTTGTATAGTCTCTGAGTCAGATTTGTTCAGTTGACAGTCCTTTCCTTCCTTCTTTTATTTTTTTCTCAATATTAATCATTTCTTTCCTTAAATTTGTAATTAAAAAAATTAAATCAACAAAAATGTGAACTTTTTTCTTAACTCTATATCCACCCAGCTCTCCATCACTTTATTATCACATTTCACTCATCTTTTTAAGAAAATCCAACAATTAGCCCTCTTAAGAAAAATAAATGGTCTACTTTCCTGTGAAGATATTTGTTTAATTAAATTCAAGTCCTTTGAAATAAATAATATTCCAAATATTATGGGTTAAGCCATAATAAACCCATTATAAATTTTATAATGCACACTTTTAACAAGTTTTTTTTAAATTGCTAGTAGTTCGGCAGTTTGAGTCTGACTGGCTCAAGGCTCAGCTTTCCATCCTTCCGAAGTCAGTAAATATGCTGACTCTGTAAACTGCTTAGGGAGGCTGTAAAGCACCAAGAAGCAGTATGTAAGCCCAAGTGCTATTGCTAAGTACTGTCTCTGCTGGATTTTCAGAATACAGAGTAACAAAATTGGAAGGGACATTGCAGTTCTTCTACTCCAATCCCTTACTCAAGTAGGAGATGTTATACTGTTAGGGATAACATTGTTTACCCTAACTGGTTTAGGTAAAATAATAAATATGTAATCATAGTTTGTTAGTTAAAGTGTCTGCAACTTTAAATATGGGAATGTAATTAAGGGAGTGGCTGTGAAAGCACTTTAAAAGAAGCAAGACGACAGCTTGCTCTCTCTCTGGCTTTGATGATCCCTAATTACTGCTTGGAATCAAGACTGCATTGCTCGAACGGGAGAGAAACAAAGGACTGATTTGTAAGTGAACTGACATAGGATATTCTGCACGGACTTTGCTAAATGAATATCCCTGAATGGACTGACTAAATGATACATGACTATTGGACTGTTATTTTGACTATGCTATGAACTCATAATGGAATAAACTATATTTTTGATAGCACAAACATATCTGTTATTTTTACTGTTTGTTAATAAACATACAAACTTATATCACTCATTTATCTGTGTGCCTATCTGACTAACGCTGCACATTCTGTTTAGCTTGTCTCCTTAACCCTGGTTGGGGAACCCAGGCTTAACACAGAGGCTGCAAAGTCAGTTTATCTAGGATAAAACAGATATATGTAAAAGAGAGAGTTTGTGTTGTTACACATTACAGTAAACAGACAGCTGTGTTTTATTAACTATAGTTTTATATCCATATAAGAAAACATGGCACAAGTCAATCTACAAATTTTGTCCCTTATATCCAAGCTGGATGGAACAAACTATGTATCATGGTCTATGAAATGTAGTCTGTTTCTACGAAGAGAAGGTCTGTGGAACATAATTGAAAATCCACCAAACGTAGAGGAATGGGATCCAGAGGATGATGAAGATAGACTAAAAATAGAAGAATTTATGCATAAAAATGAACACGCTATTTGCATAATTGGGTTAACCTTAACTGACAAACAACTTGTTCATATCCACGGAGAGAAAACGGCTGTTGGGTGTTGGCAGAAGCTGAAGAGGATTTATGTTCGAGATAACGTTGGTGCACACATAAATCTAACACGGAAGCTTTTCAGTACGCATCTCCAGACAAATAGTGATATGCTGAGTCATTTGAAAACTATGCAAAGCATTTTTCAAGAACTGCACGAGAAAGAGCTTATTTTCTCTGAACTACACCAAGTCTACATAATTCTATCATCACTAAATGAAAGTTATGACAACTATGTAACTTCCCTTGAAATATTGCCAAAGGAAAGCCTAACTTTAACTGATATAACTGGCAGATTGATTGAAGAGGCCAGAAGAAGGCTTGAAAGAAATGAGTTAAGGAGGGAACAACCTCAAAAAGAAGATAATGAATCTCCTACTGCATACGCAATTAAAAAGTGTTTTAATTGTGGAGGAAGAGGACATTTGGCAAGATTTTGTAAAAAGGCAAAGCGCCAGAACGCTGGCCAGAATACTAAAAGTCATCAAAAGATAAATTTAGAGTTAGCCATGTATACTAACGGAGCTGTAAAAAATAATTTATGGGTGGTTGACAGTGGAGCATTCCACTGTATAACAAATGATAACAAAAATTTTATTAAAATGTCCAAGAGTACACAGCAGATATTGTTAGCCAATGGCTGGAAACTGAAAGCTAAAGGTCAAGGTATAGCATATTGTTCTTTTATAAAAGAGAATGTAAAAATGTTATATGTACCACAACTTAAGTTTAATTTAATTTCAGTTAGAATTTTGGTTAAACTAGGATATGTAGTTACATTTAAAGGAGATAACTGCATAATTGAAAAAGAAGATAAGAAAATTACTGCATCTTTAAGAGGTGAATTATATGTGTTAAATGATAATGGTTTAAAGGTGGCTAACATGGTTTATGAAAATAAGAAACCTCATGATGAATGTATTCACTTGTTACATCGAAGGCTAGGGCATTTAAATTTTAAAATGCTTAAGAAAACTGTTGAATTGTCTAAGGGAATAAGTTTGAAACCTTGTTATAAGTATTTGCAATGTAATGCCTGTAATCAAAGTAAGAGCAGGGTCACACCGGCTAATAGAGTTGATGGATTTACTACCAAAGAGCCTTTAGAAGTAGTATTTGCTGATTTAATAGGTCCGAAAAAAACAAGTGTAGGAGGAGCTCGTTACATACTGAGTATAATGGACCACCATTCTAGATATGGGTTTTGCTATTTAATGAAGAGCAAAACTGAAACGTATCAAAATCTATTTAATTGGATAAAATTTGCAGAAAGGAAAACTAAAAAGAAATTAGTAACTCTTATAACAGATAATGGTACGGAATTTACAAATAATAAATTCCAGAACAGACTAAGAATGTTAGGTATTCAACATCAAAAGTCTGCACCATATAGGCCACAACATAATGCCTTTATAGAGAGACGAGGCCAAACACTACAGTCAATGACACGAACTATGATGTCTGATTCAGGATTACCTGACAATTTGTGGGGAGAAGCAATAATGTGTGGTAATCATATATTAAATAATGTTGTTAATTCAACAACAGGTGAATTACCATTCACACTGTGGCATGGTACAAAACCTGATTTAAGTCACATGCACACATTTGGAGCACCAGCATGGGTGCATATCCCTACACAACTTAGACAAAAAGAACAGCATAGAGCTAAAAGATTATTTTTTGTAGGATATAAATCTAATCATAGATCTTATAGATTCTGGGAACCAGGTACATCTAGAGTTTACACCAGTGCTAGTGCTAAATTCCTAGAACATGTAGGATGGAATAGATTAGAGCAAGATTTGAATAATGAAGTAATTATTGAACCCTACAAAAGGTAGAAAGATCAAACTAGTTATAAGAAGAGTCCAATTAAAGAAGAAGTTCATGAAGAGCAAATAGGACCAGAACAAGAGGAAACAGTTGATCAGGAAGAGTTAGATAATCAAGAAGAGTCAATAAATGAAAGTCCACCTGTAAGTCCTGTAATACCTAGACGTACTACACGTATAACTAGACCACCTGATAGGTATCAAGCAAGTATAGTTTGCCAAGTAACTAAAGTTCCAACTAGTGTAGATGAACTTAAGATGTATCCTGCTAAGGATCAGGAGAATTGGCAAAAGGCAATGGAAAAAGAACTAAATTCATTAAAGGTAATGAAAGTATATGAAGATGCCAAATTACCTCCAGGAGAAAAATCCATTGGGTACAAATGGATATTTAAAGTAAAAACTGGAAATGATGGGACTGTTACCCATAAAGCTAGGTTGGTAGCTCAAGGATTTAATCAAACTGCATCTGATTACGATGAAGTTTTTGCACCAAGCCTTAAAGCAACATCTTTAAGAGCAGCATTAGTGTGGGCAGCTAAGAAAACTATGTCATTAACCATTTAGATGTAGAAACTGCTTATTTGCATGCACCATTGCAGCACACTATATATTTGAGAAAACCAGTACGTATAAAAGACAATAAAGTAAATAGTAATGATTGTTGGAAACTCAAAAAGAGTCTTTACGGGTTGAAACAATCTGGCTTTGAGTGGAACCAATATATTGTGAAAGAATTAAACAGTATAGGTTTTAAATCTGGTTTAGCAGATCCATGTGTGTTTAAAAGAGAAAATAATGGAATGTGTCATTATTGTTATTATTTACAGATGATATTGCTTTGATAACTAAGACTAATAATGAAGCTAATGAGATTATATCATTATTAGCCAAAAAGATAAAATTAAAGCATTTAGGTGAAATTAAAAAGTATCTAGGATTGACAATTAACAAAACAAAAAATGGATTTAAGATATCTCAAGAAGATAAAATTTGCCAATTAATTAAAACGTTTAAAATGGAACTTTGTAAACCAGCAAAGACTCCAATGAGTCAGGAAGTTTGCCAAACTGATGATCAAAGTCCCAAATTTGATAAGTCCATATATCAATCTTTGATTGGTAGCTTATCATATATCAGCAATTGGTCAAGGCCTGATATAGCTTATAGTGTTAATCAGCTGGCACGTTTTAATTCAGATCCACATCAATGTCATTGGCAATCATTAAAAAGAATTTTAAGATATCTTAAAGGAACAATGAACCATGCATTGTATATAGAACCAAAGGGTGATTTGAGTCTTAGTGCCTATGCAGATGCAAGTTTTGCAACTGATATAAACACTAGAAAATCAACATCTGGGATGGCTATATTATTTGGTAAGACACTAATAGGGTGGAGGTCAATCAGACAACAGCATATTAGCTTGTCCACGATGGAAGCGGAATTTTCATGTCTGTCATTATTATGCACTGACTTAATTTTGTATAAACAATTATTATTAGACATGGGTATAACTGTAAAAGATTCCATTATTGTGTACGAGGACAATCAGGCAGCCATAAAGTTAGCTACTAGTATTGCTGTAAAAACTAGATCAAAGCATACTGACTTAAGATACTTAAATGTTAGAGAATCTGTAAAGAATGGGCTAATTAAATTGGAATACTGCATGACGGAAGAAAACATTGCAGACCAATTTACAAAAGCTCAAGGAGTAAGCAAATTTAAAGAGAGTTGTAACAAATATGATTTAAAGATGTAAATAGTTATATTTATTATTATTTCCTAAAAGGGGAGAATGTTAGGGATAACATTGTTTACCCTAATTGGTTTAGGTAAAATAATAAATATGTAATCATAGTTTGTTAGTTAAAGTGTCTGCAACTTTAAATATGGGAATGTAATTAAGGGAGTGGTTGTGAAAGCACTTTAAAAGAAGCAAGACGACAGCTTGCTCTCTCTCTGGCTTTGATGATCCCTAATTACTGCTTGGAATCAAGACTGCATTGCTCGAACGGGAGAGAAACAAAGGACTGATTTGTAAGTGAACTGACATAGGATATTCTGCATGGACTTTGCTAACTGAATATCCCTGAATGGACTGACTAAATGATACATGACTATTGGATTGTTATTTTGACTATGCTATGAACTCATAATGGAATAAACTATATTTTTGATAGCACAAACATATCTGTTATTTTTACTGTTTGTTAATAAACATACAAACTTATATCACTCATTTATCTGTGTGCCTATCTGACTAACGCTGCACATTCTGTTTAGCTTGTCTCCTTAACCCTGGTTGGGGAACCCAGGCTTAACATATACCATTCCAGACAACTGACTGTCCAATGTCTTCTTAAAAATCTCCACTTCTAGAGATAAGCCATTCCATAAGTTAACTGTCTCACTGTCAGGAAATTTCTCTTTACTTTTAGATTGGTACTCCCTGATAAGTTTCCATCTTTTACTTCTTGTCTTGCCCTCAGGTGCTTTGGAAAATTGGTTGATATCCTCTTCTCTGTTGCAGCCACTCAAATATTGGAAAAGTGCTATCATGTCAACTTTAATCCTCTTTATTTAACTAGAAGTACCAAGTTCTTGTAACTGTCAAAATTTCAATCTCTGGTCCCCTATTCATCATTGTTGCTTTTCTCTGCACTTGTTCTAAATTCTCAATATTTTTTTTGTGACCAAAACTGGACACAGTATTCCAAATATAGTCTTACCAGAGCAGTATAAAGCAGTAGTAATATTTCCCCTGATCTTCATACTATCCCTGCTTGGTTTTTTTGGCAGCTGCAGTTCACTGTTCACTCAAGCTTAAGTTGCTGTCCACTGGAACTCCCAGATCCCTGTCACAGTTATTGCTGTTGATCTTGTGATAAAGCAAGGAAATATTAAGAATAGATCTTTATCTTCAAAAGATTTTTAAAGTATAATATTGAAACCATACTTTTTTCTTTTAGATCTGTTAGATAAAGAAAGAAAAGTTGGAACATATTATTTATGTTCACAGTGTTGATAACCCTGTAGGCACAAAAGTGGAAGGACATATCAATTTCTACAATGGAAGAATGGATAGAAAATGTGATGGAAGTGGCAAAGATGGCAAAATTGACTGTTTTAATTAAAGAACTTACTCCGTTTTGTTTCTACTTGAGAACCACTTCTGGGACTTCATGTTCAAAAAAGGAAAAAAAATGACTTTGATTTAGGCTTTGATTATTAGATTAACTTTGTTGTTACAGAAATGACTTGCATCTAGAATTGTAAAGCAAAAAGGGTTTATTTTGTACTCTACTGCACTGAAAAAGGCCATGTCACTACTTTTTTTCTTTTATATCGTCACTCTCTCACCCACCTTTGTTTTTTTTTTCCCTTTCTGCTGTTTGTTTCTATTTGAATATTATATTGTAATAAATTTTAATAAAAAGGGGGGAAGACAGGCTCTGTCTGAGGCTGGGGGCTCGAAATGTCTTTCTTGACTTTTCTACAATATTTGAAGTTTGCCCATAGATTTTCTAGAATCTGTTGGTTTCCTTGTGAGAAGCAGTACACACACAAACTCTTGGCTTCTCTCTGTATGGAGTCACACATTCACCAGTCTTCACCTCAGATTTTTCTCCATTCTTTGAAGACATGTTAGCTCACAATTTTCCCCATCCAGAATTCCCAATATAACTCTTAAGGTCTGGTGCAACACACAAGGATTTCTTACAAAGCCAGTTATAAGTGCAAAATGATGAAACGGATGCATTCTGGCCACTCTGTTTTTTAAGTTTTATATCAGTGGCATGATGAAATGTATAAATGATTCAAATGTTCATCCCTGCTGCTTTATGGAGATGCTGCTGCAGTGCCGTGGGCAGGGTGTTGGACTAGAAGGCTTCCAAAGCCCCTTCCGGTCCTAAGATTCTGTGGTTCTTCCCAGAACATCATTAGGCCTTAAAAAAACTTCAACTTTGCAGTAATAATCCATTCCCGATAAACTATAAAAAAAGACTATGAAATTTTCCAAGAGGATGATACTCTGCTCATAGAATATTAATGGTCACAAGGCAGACTTCAAGCATTTAGGAATAGCAATGCATGCCACTGGTTTAAGGAAAACTCACTACAGGCATGCCATTGTCACTGGACATAATCTCCCAATGCTATTCCATTTTTTCCATTTCAAGAGAAGATGTGGCATCCCAGCCATGTGTAAGACTTTATTTCATGCTAAGACATTAGCGCCACTCTTCTTTGGGTCCTCTAGTTTCTTTTACTGCTTAGGAATGAATAACCCACTGTGACACAAATGCTTGTGCCTGGAAACAGGCTCAATAAAAGTTGAGGCAAAAGTGTGACATGCTTCCATAAATTTTTGGCAAAGCTTAACTCTTATTTTCAAGCACCACTGATTCCAGGGCAATTTTCAAGCTATCTAGATTAAAGCTGTTTAAACCCTAAGTCTGGGTTTCTTGATATCCTTGGTTCTCAAGAATGGAATGAACACAGTATCAGGGTTATTGGCATCAGAAAGATCTAGGGAAGGCCTCAACCTTCCTATCATCAGCAAACAATATTCAGTAATACTCATTAAGCAACTACCTAATTAAGCAACTGTTTGCAAATATGACAATAAACGATAGTAAAAAAATAATTTTTCAACTAAAATGTGCGCATATAATTTTCTGTACCTGATATAACACATGCCATGAGGGTAAAAGTACTGACATTACTGCACAGGAAATTTTATCTAGTGTCTTCAGTCTCTCATTCACATGGTTTGCTTGGTGACTGTTTTGCCTGAATTAGTTGGAGATGTGAAACCAGAACTACCTGTATTATCACTGTTGTTGGCTATCTCACAAAGCTAGAAACACCATTCATCAGAAAACTTTGTCTCTCATCCAGTGCCATGTTCTCTCCTCTGAATGGCAAATAGAGAAAAGGAGCATTGGATAAAACACATTGCCCTTTTGATTCTGGAGATGTAGAAATCACAAAACATACTTTTCTTTTATAAAGACATTTGAACCAGATTCATCAGATGAATTCAGATGAATTGCCGTTTATTATAGCACCTATGGCTAGATTTTTGTGCAGCAGCATATAAGTTCCACTTGCTCTTGAAAGGCTAAGCTCTTGCTACATAGATAAATTTTATGTAATTCGAGATATCAATTTTTATGTAATTTTAGAGATCACATATTTTGGACTTTATTCAGAGTATTTTATAGATATATTTTAATTTGATTTACTGATTTCTTAGGACAGATTTATAAGAGCTCACAAATCACTCAGACACATTTCTTGTACTGGTCTAATAAACCAATTAACATATTAAAGTACAGATGTTAAATATTGGATGACACCCAAGAATTAAATTGGAGAGTGAGATTGTTAAAGATAATAATTAGGTAAAAAAAGGAAATGAGCATATAGATGTTTCTTTTCAGTAATTATGAAGAAATTTGAAGGGGCAAGGAGTTCAGTAAACCTTATACCAGTGTTTCTCAACCTTGGGAGCTTAAAAATGTGTGGATTTCAACTCCCAGAATTTCCTAGTGAAGAAAGCTGGCTGGGAAATTCTGGGAGTCGAAGAACATATACCCAAGTTTAAGAAACATTGCCTTGTATTCTATATTTGTTATACCTTCCATTAAAAAACTGATTTTAATGACATAAAGATGATTTTATTTTATATCATTACCTGAAAAGTAAGAGGATGCATTGATCACAAAAATTAAGAAGGAAATTTGAATCTTCCATTTAATGTGGTTGAAAATTAGCAAGCAACTATTGAAATGAAATTTGCAAGATTAAATATCAAGTAAATAGGCTTTAGGAGTGTTGTTCCATTGAACTTGAAGTGAACTTTCAGCTACTGAAATATATGAAAAACATCCAAAGCACCTTGTCTCTACCTCTTCTGAATGGAAAGATTATCATTTAAAAAAAAATTCCTTGTATGTTGAAGATGCTCTATTTAATCATCTATTTCTAAAATATGTTGTTATGTTATGTGATTATATTACTTTGGAGATATCTGACAAATATAATACAAAAGATAAGAATTAAATACAAATTTTATAAAGAAACTTGATCCTTTTGTTTGCTATTTTCAATTGCTTTCTCAATTGTCCTTAATGCACTGACTCCTTTTTATTCGCAGCTGTTTTCAGGCAGCTCAACACAAGACATCTTCTTTGTATTCCTAACCCACTTAGATTCCAAGACAGCTGAAGTACAGTTGAGGTCTATTCTTTTTCAGTCTGATTTGCAGTTAATTTCATTAGCTGATACTTTCTTTTATGTGGTTAAAGAAACCAACATAATAGAAAATTATTCCATCTAGATCTTCTTTTTTGTCCTTTCCATTTAATTGTCATTGGACTGTGATCTGCCCAAGTACTTGTTTCAATATTTATTTCTTGAATATTAGTTATTAATTCTGTTGACATCCATATCATATCTATTCTGGACCATGATAAGTATCTATTTGAATAGAAGATGTAATTGTTTAGTTTTAGCATTTCTTTCTCTCCATGTATCTTTTAAATTTATTTCATCTACCATTTTAAAAAGAGATTTAGGGAGAGTCTTTCTGTTTTGCTTTATTTTTTGCTGTGCTGTATAGTCCAATTTATTGTCTACAATTCCATTAAAATCTCCCATCATAACCATATTAGCATAGTCCAGTTCAATTATTTTCATACGTAATTTTTTATAGAATTCTTCTTGTTTGTCATTCGGGGCAGAGATTGCAATCAGGAGTGCTTTTGTATTATTGTCCATTATTTCCACCATTAGTATTCTTCCGTCATCATCGGTATAAACCAATTTTGCTGGGATAGTCTCTTTAATATATAAAACGACTCCTCTATATTTTCCCTAGTTTTGGCTGTATCAACAATTGTTCATATTGTTTTTTAATATGTACTTCTTGTAGACAAATTATATCAAATTTTAATTTCTCTAATTTATGAAAGGTTTTCCTTCTTTTAACAGCTGAGTTAAGTCCATTTATATTAATTGTAATCAGTTTTTTCTCTTCCATGGTTATATTTTGTAGTTAGGTTTAGCAGCTCTCGTAGATCTTGGTTCACGTTGTTCTTTGGCTTCCACCTTTCCACCTACTGCACCTTCTAGATGGACATTAAATAATACTATTTTAAAGGAAAAAGACTTCACACAGTGGATGGATAAAGAATTGGCTTTTTTCTTTAGAGAAAACAAAAAAGAAGATACACCAATTCAGAATGGGATACAGTGAAGGCATATGTTAAAGACTTGATAATAGACTATACAAGGAAAAGAAATACTATGAAAAGATTAGCCTTTAGGCCTTAGAGGATGAGCATAAAAGACTTGAAAAAGAGCTACAGAAAATGCCACAGAAAAAGGACATAAAGCTAAAAATGGATATAGTTAAACATAAAATGGGTCAAATAGAAAAAGAAGAATTAGCACAGAAAATTAGAGGTGTTAAACAGAACTACTTTGAAGACGCAAACAAATCAGGTAGATGGTTAGCATACAAATTGAGAAAGGAGAAAGAATTAAGGAAAATATTGCAATTAACATATGACCAAGGCCAAGTTTGCTATGGTAGTAAAGAGAAGAAGGAAATCATTCGAAACTTCTATGGGAAACTATACATGCAAGAGAATATTGATGAGGAAAGAGTTAAACAGTATTTACAGAATGCTAATTTACCTCAGATACCTAAAGAGATTGAAACAATGTTAGAAAGCAATATAACGATGATGGAGTTAATTGAAGCACTTAAGAAGCAAAACAATGGAAAGGCACCAGGCCCAGATGGACTTCCGGCAGAATTTTATAAACACTACAAGAATCATTGAACCTTCTATTGCTAGAAGTTATGAATGAAGTTATGTTAAAGAAGAAGATACCTAAATCATGGTCAGAAGCTTATATTACACTTATTCCAAAAGAGGAGGCCGATCCATTACAAATCAAGAACTATAGACCTATTTCTCTACTAAATGCAGATTATAAAATCTTTGCTTCAATATTGGCAGAAAGACTTAAAAAATATCTAAATAATTTTATTCATCCTGATCAAAATGGATTTCTGTCAAAGAGACAAATTAAAGATAATATGAGAGTAATCTTGGACACCTTGGAATACTACGAGGCACATCCTGAAAAACAAATGGCTCTGATATTTCTAGATGCACAGAAGGCATTTGATAATGTGAACAGGTGATTCATGTTATTACTGCTGGAACAGATAGGCTTTGCTAGAAAATTTATTCAAGCAATAGAAGCTATATACTATAAGCAAACGGCAAAGGTTAGAGGGAGAACTGACAGACTCTATCAATATAAGAAAAGGAACAAGACAAGGGTGCCCACTATCACCTTTGTTGTTTGTGTTAACTTTGGAAGTGCTAAACAGAAATATTTGAGATAAAAAGAATGAAAATCAAAAAGGAAGAATTTAAGCTGCAAGCATTTTCAGATGATCTGGTTTTCATCTTAGAAGACCCTCTAGAAACAGCACCAAAATTGATAGAAAAGATAGAGGCTGGTGGCTGGTTTGAAAATAAATAAAGATAAGACAAAGATCTTGACAAAGAATATGCTATTAAGACAAAAGGAAGAACTGGCAGACCTACTGAAAATTCAGGTCATGAATAAGATCAAGTACTTGGGGATATATTTGACAGCAAGATGTAGTACACTAAAAGAGAATAATTATATCAAACTTAAACAGCAGATAGCACTAGATCTGGCGAAATGGGAAAATTTACAACTGTCACTAATAGGGATAATTTAAACAATCAAGATGAATATAATACCCAGAATTTTATATTTGTTTCAAACAATTCCAATTAATCTTGGAAAAGATTACTTTGAAGATTTAAATAAAATTGTGTTGAAATTTATATAGCAAAGTAAGAAAGCGAGAATAAAGTTAAAACTTTTGCAAGATGCTAGAATTAGAGGAGGATTTGGTTTGCCTAATTGGGAGTTGTATTATCAAGCTACAAATCTGATGTGGGAATGGATAACACTAAGAAATACTAGATTGTTGACATTAGAAGGACATGGTTTGTTGTTGGGGTGGTATGCTTTTTTATGGTATAAAGGAACTAAAACTCAGGGGTATTTTAGAAGACATTATATATGGCAGTCTCTGTGGTTAAACTGGGAGAAGATTAAAAGACAATGTTATTTGAAAATTCCAGTTTGGCTATCAACTATTGAAGCATTTTCTTATCCTATAATATACAAAAAGCAACAAACAGATATGGTTAAATATAAAGGGTGAACTCAAATCTATACAAAAACTAGAGGAACAAGGTATAAAGATGAATTGGTTTTCATATGCGCAAATACATTCAAAGTATGATAAAGATTCTAAAATGGAAAGTTTCTATGATAAATTGACTGACTTAGATAAGTTTGACAGGTACTGATGAAAAGGTGATTAAAACATTGTATGGATATATATTAGAAATTAAATTAGAAGAACAACAAGTTAAAGAAACTACGATTATTTGGGGGAAGAATTTTGGATATGGGATTGATTTAGAGAAATGGCAAAAATTGTGGTCTCAAACTTATAAAATGACAATGTCAACAACATATAAAGAAACTTTGTATAAGATGTTTTACAGGTGGCATTTCCCTCCGACAAGAATAGCAAGAATGTTCAAGAATAAATCCGAAAATGTTGGAAATGTCATCAGACATCTGGCTCATATTACCATATGTGGTGGACTTGTGAGGATGCTAAAAAATACTGGACTAAAATCCACATGTGATTGGAAAAAATGACAAAAAAACATATAGTCTTGAAACCAGAGATATTTTTATTGGGAATTTTACCTGAAATATATAGTAAAGACTTGAAATATCTGATTGTAAATGTATTAACAGAGGCTAGGATTGTATTTGCCAAAAACTGGAAAAATGAGAAAATACCATCACAGGAGGAAATCATTAAGAAAATATTGGAATGTGCTGAAATGAGTAGATTGACATTTTGAAATTAGAGAACAAGAGGATAAACAATTTTATAAAATTTGGGATCTATTCTATCAATGGTTAGACAATAAAATACAGTAATGAAATATGTAGACTTTTAGAAAATAATAAATATATAAAGATGTACTTCTTTCTTATTATATCTACAAAATGATTTTAGGATAGATTTGGGATGATAATATGAACTGTTATAAAACAAACTAAGTAAATTATGATTATCTTGTAAAACATGAATGAATAAAAGTATAGTCAAATGATTGAATAATAATGATACTAAGTTATTTAATTTTTGATTGAAAATATGAGATTATATGCAATGTAATTGTACTTGAAGACTATGAAATGGAAGCACAAAAAATTTATAAACCAACTGGCACACTGTATGTATACATATGGAAGATGGCTTGATGTTTTTATGTTTTGTTTGTTTATGTTTGTTTTTGAAAACCAATAAAAACTTAAATTAAAAAAAAAATATTCCAGAAATATTACAAAAATCATTTGAAGAGTTGGAAAGTGAGTATCTGAATCTGTGAAATCAATTAAAATTGAGCTGGTTGAATTTGAAGGGAGAATGGAAAAAAGGTTTGTAAAGAGGAGAGAAGAATCTATAGGACATTTTACAAAAGAACTTCAACAAATCACTGATAAACTGGATATTTTAGGAAGCTAAAAAAATAACAATATAAAATAACCTATTTGGAAGGGATATCTTCTAAGCTAATCCCCTGGCTCAAGCAGAAGAGCCTATAACTGTGATGGCGAACCTATGGCACGTGTACTGGAAGTGGCATGCAGAGCTATCTCTCCGGGCATGCCAGCTGTCACCCGTTGCTCCTCTGGGTTCTGGCACATGCATGCACAAAGACTAGGTGCTCTTCACGCGTGCAGGAGTGCCAGAAACTGGAAGAGCAGCTTTCTGCTGCATACATAAATCTGAACTTCCGGTTTCCAGGACATGCATACCGGCTAGTTGGTCTTTGCATGTTGGGGAGTTGTTCTTCTGATTTCTGGTGGTTCCTTGCGCGTGCATGCACCCATTTCATTACTCAGTGGAGAAAAGCTTCACCAACACTGGCCTATACCATTTCAGACAAATATCAGTGTCTACTTAAAATCCTCCAGTGATGGAACATCCACAACTTTTGAAAGCTATCTGTTCCTTAATTAAGTGTTCTAATTCAGGCGTGTCAAACTCACCATCGACCACGATATACTTTAAGGTCAGCTGCAGGATTAGGGGCGAGCCAACACAGGTCTGCATTGGTTTGGCTCCTTTCTCCAAGACTGGTCCCAATTAGTGTTGATACGGAATGAAAGATCCACTCCCCTCTCCCCAGTTGTTCTGTGCAGCTGTTGCAGGGCTTGGTGCTCTCTTTGCTCCTGTTTAAACATCTACATGAAGCTGCTGGTTTAGATCCAGTTATTATGAGTTGAGATATCATTAGTATCTTGATGTTACTCAACTTTATTTATGTATTTATTTTTATTTTTATTTATTTGGTTTGTCGATTGCTTACAAGATAATAGGTACATGTAAAAACATAGTAATGAACACATGGATACATATAAGAAAATAAAAATAAATAAAAGAAACAATAGGACAGGGATGGTAGGCACGTTGGTACACTTATGCATGCCCCCTATGGACCTCTTAGGAAAGGGGAGAGGTCAATAGTAGACAGTCTAAGGTTAAAGTTTCTGGGGTTTGGGAAAGAAATCACAGAGTCACCTAGAGTATTCCAGATACTGACCATTCTGTTGCTGAAGTCGTATTTCCTGCAATCAAGTTTGGTGCAATTAACCTTGAATTTGTATCTATTGTTTGTTCTTGTATTGTTATGGTTGAAGTTGAAGTATACATTAGCAGGTAAGACATTGCAATGTATGATTTTACATACTATACTTAGATCGGACCGAAGGTGGCATATTTCTAGGTTTTCTAGGTCTAGAATTTCAAGTCTGGTGGCATAAGGTATTCTGCAATGAGTAGAGGAGTGGAGAACTCTTCTTGTGAAATATTTCTGGACTTTCTCAACTGTGTTAATATGAGATACGTAATATGGGTTGATGTTGAGCTGTATTCAAATATTAGGCTAGCAAATGTTTTGTATGCTATATGTATTAGTTAGTAGTGTAATATTACCAGAGAAAAAGCTATGTAAGATTAGGTTAACAACTCTTAATGCCTTTTTGGCTATGTAGTTACAGTGGGCTCTAACATTTAGATCATTAGAAATGAGTACTCCAAGATCTTTGACAGTGGTTGGATCCTCAACAAGGTCTTGATTATTCAGCCTGTATTTTATTTTCTGATATTTTTTTTTGCCAATATGCAAGACAAAGCATTTATTTGTTGAGATTTGAAGTTGCCATTTGTTTGACCATTCTGATACATAGTCAAGGTCTTTTTGAAGGGTAGCAATATTGTCTGCGGTGTTGAATAGCTTTACATCATCAATGAAGAGAACGCAGTTGCTCGTGATATGATCACAGAGGTCATTTATGTAGAGCAGGCTTGTCCAATCTGCGGACCGCGGACTGCATGTGGCCCAGGTCGCCTCGTAATGCGGCCCAATGCCCACCCCAACCTTCATGAAAGATCCAGCGAGGAGGAGGAGGAGAGGCAGGCGCGAGGTGGGGCGAGGCGAGATGAGGCAAGCAACAGAAAAGGTGGGAAGCCGCAGCCCAAAAGTCCCATCCCGCCACCTCCTTCTGTTGCTGTTGCCGCCGCCACTGCTGCTTATGCCTCTGCCTCTGCCGCTTCTGCCCCCACCGCCGCTGCCGCTTCTGCCCCTGCTGCTGCCGTCACTTCTGCCCCCGCTGCCACTTCTGCCCTGCCGCTGCCACTTCTGCCCCTGCCGCTTCTGCCCCCACTGCTGCTGCCACTTCTGCCCCACCGCTTCTGCCCTGCCGCTGCCACTTCTGCCCCCTCCACCGCTGCCACTTCTGCCCCTGCCGCTGCCGCCGCTTCTGCCCCCGCCGCTGCTGCCGCTTCTGCCCCCACCGCCACTGCCGCTTCTGCCCCCGCCGCTGCTGCCGCTTCTGCCCCCGACACCGCCGCCCCCGCACCCCACAAAATTGGGCCGGAAAATTAATAAAAAATTAATAATTTTTAATAAATAATTAATAATAGATAATAAAAATAATTTATAATTTATTATATAATTTTATAATATAATTATTTTATAATAATTTATTATATGTGCGGCCCAAACCAAATTTTCATCTTCTAATGTGGCCCAGGAAAGGTGAAAGGTTGGACACCCCTGATGTAGAGTATGAAAAGACTTGGTCCGAGAACATTGCCTTGGGGGACACCATTATTGACAGGTACAGAATTTGATAGGACACTCCCAATTTTGGCCATTTGTTGTCTGTTTGACAGGAATGCTTCTATCCAGTTATGCAGGTGTCCAGAGATACCATAAGATTTTAGCTTTAGGAGTAGTTTGTCATGTACTACTGAATCAAAGGCCTTACAGAAGTCTATGTAGATTGCGTCTATTGCTTTGCCCTGATCGAGTTGTGTAGTCCATATGTTTTTGCAGTGTAAGAGTTGCAGATTACATAATAGTATTTTTTTCCTGAAACCAAATAGTTTATTAGAGAGTAGCTTGTTTGTTTCTAAGTGGAGGATGATGGATTGGTTAATAATTGATTCCATGATTTTACCAGTGATGCAGCATAAAGAGATTGGTCTGTAATTTTCAACTAGGCTGGGCTCTCCCTTTTTGAAGATGGGGATGACCATAGTGTGTGACCATAGTTTTGGCAAGGAGCTAGTCCTGAAAGATTTTTCAAAGATTATGCTTAGAGATTCGACTATGGCAGTGGATAGCTTTTTTAAGAAGTAGGCACATATTCTGTCTGGTCCAATAGATAGAGATGGTTTTAGACTGTGTAGTGCTTTTTCAACATTGTCTTCTGTAAAATCGACATGTATTAGATCTTTGTAGTTGTCTGAGGTTCAACTAGGAAATACTGGGCATGATCCATTGCAAATACTGAGCCAAAGAATGTGTTAAAGAGGTTGGCTTTAATGGTGTCATCATTGCAGTCTTTACCATTAGGTCTTTTCAGGGGTGGGATGGACCTTAAGTCTTTTAATTTGTTTACAAAATTGTAAAAAGCGCGGGTGGAATTGGTGTGTAAAAGGTTTTCCTCTTGTTTAATGTGATAATTGGTGCATTCAGTCTTTATCTGGTGGCATAAATTTTTGTATCCGTTTTTGAAGTTGGCAACGTGATCAGATTTGTTTTTCCGCCAAAGTGATTTCTTTTTGGATTGAAGCTTCCTTATTGTTATGGGTAATTTGTTTTTTCTGGTTTTGGGAATTGTTAATGGTACATATAGTTTGATGACTCTTTTGACTTCAAGTAAAAATATGTTGTAATGGTCTTCTACAGTATTGCATCCAGTGAATAAAAAATTGCCAATCAAGGGATGAGAGATCGTTGTTTATAAGATCAGAGTTGCGTTTTTTGAAGTTATAATTGGGGATTCCATCGTTGTGATGATTTGTGTGGACGTATGTTGAGACAAAAGTCAATCATGTTGTGGTCACTGTTGGAAAAGGGTTCTTTAATTTGTATTCCGTAAATTGAATTCAAACTATTGCAGAAGATGAGATCAAGAAAGTTGTTTAGTCTAGTGTTGTTGGTTACTAATTGTTCTAGTCCCAGATTTGTTACTGCATTGTAGAAGGTTGCATGTGTGGGTTCAGTTGTACATTTGTTAAGGGTCCAGTTAATATGAGGTAGATTGAAGTCACCAAGAAAGATAAAAGCATGTGGGCAAGATGCTGCCCATGTTAGTAGTGTATTTAGCTTGTTTGCATGTTCGATGTCATAATCAGGGGCTCTGCAACATAGTAAGAACTGAAATGTGTTATTTAAGGACAGTTCACAGACGATGGGCTCAGGAATAGCAAGCTCATGGATAACTTGGATGTTTTTTAGATATAGAGACTTTTTATAGAAGATAGCAACACAACCTTGGGGGGGGCAGGACTTAATTTCACTGCATGCATACAAAGCAATGCTGGGCCTTCCTATTGAGGGGGGCATATTGTTGGAGAAACATGGTATATAAGGATAATACATATGGCATGATTATGATTTCCAAACTGAAAGAATCCAATTATAGTGACTATTTATTTGTATAGTTAAATTACCTCTAAAATTAAGTAAAAAATAAGATTTAGCTGACAATAAGGAAATAAAAATATTGTGTCAGGGTTCCGACAGATGCCTTAATTAAATCATGCGATTTCCTACAATGGCCTCATTGGCTCTGCCACCAGTTACAGCATTCCAGAGGTTTTTCCTGGCCGTTTTTTCATAGTGACAGAGATGGTATAGCTTTTCACATAACTGTCCACATTTCTTTTCATGCTGGGCTATCAGAATTGCCTCTGCACTAAGTGTAAAGTCTTTAGGAACTCAAGTGGCCTGCCAATTTGACATTGTGGCTTTGTTGGAGGATTAAGGTGCATAGGGACTCTAGAATGTAGAGTTTCATCCCCTTCCATACTAGGTCATCTCTTCTTGTCAAGATGTGCTGGTTGTCACAGAACCAGGGGTCTGCTAACAGTTTGTTTTGAGTTTTGTGGTTAGATCGCTTGCAGGTCGGTCTCACTTGCGGTATTGTCATCTGGTGGTCACTTAGGCTGTTGTTTGGTATGGGGGATGATGGAGTCTACTACCTTCTCCCCTTTGCATTTGTACTGGGACATGCGGGAGAGGGCGTCAGCTAGGAAATTCGTTCCCCTGGAGATGTGTTTCAGCATGAAGTTGAATTGGCTGAAATATTGGGTCCTAAAGGCCTCCAGATTTTTATGGTCAATCCGGACTGCAAACAGTTTCTCCCCGCCTTTCAGTAGGTGGTGGCAGAGTAGTAGTGCCCATCTTACCGCAAAAGCTTCTTTTTCCCATGCAGCCCATCATATCTCTGTGTCCGTGAGTTTACAGGAGGTGTAGGCACAGGGCTGTAATTTTCCTTGGCTATTTCTTTGAAGTAGCACTGCTCCCACTGCCACATCGCTGGCGTCTGTTTGGATGATGAAGGGTTGTTCAGGGTCCAGATGCTTCAGCACCAGTTTCTTTGCAAAAAGTCCTTTTAGTGTTTTGAATGCCTTTTGGCAGTTTAGATCCCACTGCAGGGTTTGCCGTGGGCGGGGCTTTGCCCCTGGGCTTTCTGTGTTGAGAAGTTCTGTCATGGGTTTAGCAATTCTCATGAAGGAAAGGATGAATTGCCTGTAAAAGTTTGCAAATACTAGGAAACTTTTTAGTTGTCTGTGGGTGCAAGGGGGTTGCCAGTCTAGGATGGCTTGTACTTTGGCTGGGTCCATCTCTATGCCCTCATTTGACACTCAATAGCCCAGGTAATCTAGTCATTCATGGTGAAATTCACATTTTGACAGCTTGACGTACAGGTCTGCCACCAGAGGTTTTTCCAGTATCTGGCAGATCAGAAATATGTGGTCTCAGTGTAAATGAGGATGGCAACTCGAGAGCAGTTCAGGGATGCTTTGCAAGTTGACACATTGATCAAAATTAGAAAATAAATGTCAGCTGCATTTGAAATAGCTCCAAATGAAAGATAACTATGAAATGTTTGAAGGGAAATTATGGTGCATTTTAACTACTAAAATGTAAGTATCAAGATGAAAAGTAGTTAAGTGTTCTTTCATATTAAGAAAACCTGACTTTGAAAGACTATGGAAATGGGGTTACATTAAAAAGTGCTAATCATACCTAAATAAACATCTTAATAAATATAGAATTTAAAATTTTACACATTTTTAGAGTTGATATTTTTCCTGAGGAATGACATGTTATAAAATAAAATAACTTTATGATATACCTATAATTCCATCATATTTAATAAAAACTAATTATACCCTATTTATTCACAATAAATAAAGTTTTGTTGACATGTTGTGATTGGACACATATACCAACTATCAAGAAAGAAGCAATCCCTTAAAATAGAATGAAATGTTTGGTCTGGTGGAAGATAACAGAATTCTAGCTTTTCTAGACAGTAGTAATATTTACGATGCAAAATCTCTTCTAAGAATGTACAACTTCCAGTGTCTTGGGAATTATGTCAGGCCCTAATGACCCTTTGGAAGCACTTAGCCAGCTGACCTCCACATTCATCCATCTTCCAATTTTCAGTTTCTTGATGGAAAGAAAGGGGAAACCTTTCACTGAATCCTTTTCTCTCCAGCAAAATAAATGAAAACTGCTGTGTATCCATTTCACTGGTAATAAACTTGCAGCAACTTTAAGCATTCTTACCAACAAAAATATCTCACATTTGGAAATTTTGAGCAGAAATGTGAGATTTTTACCTTTTAATAGGGTACATATATATTTTGGAAGGTAAAAATAAATCTGGGAATTTGAGAGTCTGAAAATTCCCTTAGTGGGTGAAACAAGAGTTCAAATAGTGAAAAGATTCATCCTCCAATCATTGTAGTCTTCACTCTGTCTTTCATCTTAGAATTGTATGCCATTATTAACAAATGTACACCATGTTTCCCCATACATAAGTCAGCTCTAAACACATCTGCATTCTTAAAATAAGGGTAATTCTGATGTTTAAACAACTGATTAGATTTTAAACATTTTCACATGTGCGGAATAAGTGAATAGTTTCTGCTATATTATTTTATATTTACAGAATAAAAAATGCAACCTGGATGCTATGCAAAATATTGTTTCCTTGCATGTGGCTGTATTTGAAAAACAAACAATAGTAATAAATGTCTATAAATGTACATTTGGTAGTTTTGATACAAACTTAAATTAGTCTTCTAAATAAGGTATTCTCATGAGAATCCATAGCAACTTTTTTCCAAAACCCACTATGATTTTCTGATTAAAGGCAAGTAATCTATACTTCACTATTTTTAACAGTAAAATTAAAATTTTCTATCAAACATAAGTTAGAAGTATCATAATTTGGGTAGAACTTAATGGAACAGTCAAAATTTATTTAATTTACTGCAAGAGCATTTTTTTACATTATGTTCTACATTTGTAAGAAAAATGGAAAAATAAGACATCCTATGTATTATGTATTAAAACAAAAAATAAACCATGATTTAATGTTATAGATTGAGGTATCCTTTCAATGTTGTCCTTCGTGTTTCATATGTGCTGTATATGTACATTCCTTTCTAAATAACTAACTCACAAGCAAGCTTTTAAAAATTAATTTCAAAAAAATCATTGCAAAGTCATTTTTTCATAGTGAAAATAACTATAGAGAAGAGGATATTCTCAGAAGGTCTAAGTGAAACTATGTATAATTTCACTTTCTCTGTAAAAAAAAATAATCTCCCATTTCCCACCATATTCTCAGCTAATGTAGTTTTCACAAAATTGATTGCTATCTTTTTAACTCTCAGCTGATAAAAGTTCAGTGATGATTACTCCTGGTATATTAGATGCCCATGACAGAGGACAAACTGCAAAAACTAAGATCAACTATACTTAAGAAAAAATGCAAG
This sequence comes from Hydrophis major, assembly GCA_033807585.1. NCBI lineage: Eukaryota > Metazoa > Chordata > Lepidosauria > Squamata > Elapidae > Hydrophis > Hydrophis major. Next base: position 96,443,993 of record CM066343.1, on the reverse strand, counting down.
AAATCATAAAATATCGAAGAGAAGAAGAGAATGTGGAAAAAAAATATAGCTATTTAATCTTGTTTCCCCAGTTACCCCAAGTTGGCTCAATATACATTGAATAATTTCTTGATTACCAAAAGTTAGTTACACAGTAACTAAGGCTCTTTGTGAGGTTTTAATTTATTCCAGAAATATCCTCCAAATCCTAATCTTACCAAAGCTTAGTTTAATAGATTCACAATATGAATTATGATCAAGAACGATGCTCTTGTTGTGAACAATTTTTTAAATTACATGTAGCCTGTAATCAGGGGTGGGATTCTACAGGTTCGCACTATTCGCTAGAACCGGTTGTTAACATTCTAAACAGTTCAGAGAACCAGTTGTTAGAAGAAATTAATGGCCTAATCCTGTAAGGAAGGCAGGAAAGAAACATTCTGGTGTTGCTTACAGAAACTGCCTCTCCATTAACCATTATTACATTCTTGGCAGGACTTGACTTCCTGTCTCAGGGACCTCTCTGGGTTTTTTTTTCCTCCTTTCCTGGTACTTTGCTTGTGTAGAGTGACCTTTCAAAGTTACAAAGGCACTGAAAAAAGTGACTTATGACCATTTTTCACCCATACGACTGTTACAGCATCCCCACAGTCACGAGAGGCCAGGCGAGGAGATGCGTGCCTCAACGTGAGTGATACTGAGTTGGCCATGCCCAGCCAATAACATGACCACCAAGCCATGCCCACCAACTAAGCCACGCCCACAGAACTGGTTGTTACAAATTTTGAATCCCACCCCTGCCTGTAATGCTTTAAAATCCTGAAATAATCAAAAAGTAATAAGTACAATTGTTTAAACATCTTATTGATTTTAGAGAAACTGCTAGTTTTATGAAGCCATGATTCAGAAATCTGCTGAATTTCTTTTTATTTTATATATTTGGTCAATGACCAGCTGCATGATTGAGTTTTATAATAAATATGAATATTGTATCTATTTTTAAAATAAAACCTGCCACTTTTATATACTTTGTGTGTATGTATGTGTATATATAAATTCATACACAATCACACGTATATATGAATAATTTTTCAAAGTGACATTTATATATTTTGTTCAGTTTACAAATACTGGAAAATATGTAACAATTTATACTAATTTCTTTTCATGCTGTTGTTGCATAATAGTTATATTCCATAAGAAATATTTTTATATTCATTATTCCTTTCTAGAATTTTAAATAAGGAGTATTCATCCCTTTGAACAGACACTTCACATTGCAGAATGTCAGTGTCAAATATTATGACTCTATCTAGAACTATTCTCCAAATCACTAACTCAAAAAGCATTACTCACTTGACTAAAATATCAGATAAAGTTATTGATAACCTGCAGGGGTGGGATTCAGTTTTTTAAACAACCAATTCTGTGGGCATGGCTTAGTTGGTGGGTGTGGCTTGTGGACATGTGACTGGGTAGGCCAACTCAACATCAGTCATGTCAAGGGGCGCTTCTCCTCACCTGGCCTCTCATGACAGTGGGGATGCTGCAATAGTCATAAGTGTGAAAAATGGTCATAAGTCACTTTTTTCAGTGCCATTGTAACTTTGAATGGTCACTAAATGAACTGTTGTAAGTCAAGGATTACCTGTACAAAAATACAAAAAGCTTCTTTGCTTGCAAAAAGCTGCCCTAAATACAATCATTAGGTTAAAAATACCTGCAAGCTGCAATTACAAATCAGGCAGGGTAGTCGAGCAACCTTGAGGAATGAAAATATTTAAAATGTAGTGATAACTATAAGCAGCCAACTCTTGCTCATAAAGTGAAATTCTTTAGCAGAGAGGTCATTTAAGCTCTCTAGAAAAAGCAGACCCAGGAAAAGCAATCCTTAGATCCATTTTCACCACTTAAAATTACCAGCTGGTTTCACTCACTTCACAAGATATCCTAAGGAAATCACCCAGATTTAAGGAAAGATCACATGCCCCCCAGAAAGGCAGTAAAAAAATCAGTGCTGAGCTTGCATCCTGCCTCTTGGAAGTATACCCCAAAAGGACAGTGCCAGATAGTATTAAAGCAGTGAAGACCCCACTCCCCAAATAGAAGAAGGCAAGAAAAAATTCAAACACAATACAAATAATTAAATCACAACAGTAGCTGTTGCTCATTGAAGCTGAATAGGGAAAATTATCCCATCAATAAACACAGGATTACACACTTCACCAAGCACAGAATTAACCTTCACCAAAAACCAGTTTTAGACTGAAACTCAGAAAGAATATGTAAACTCACGTTTGAATGTCAATCCTTCTCGCTAGCCAAGAAGCCTTGCTGAATGTCACTCATCTTGGTTCCCTGTCACTAAAAGCTTTGCTTCATTATTCAATTATTTTTTCAAAGTGCTGATTGTCCAGGGAAGTATTTCCTACCAACAGCAGTGTAAAAATCTTAAAACAACCCTTCCCCTTTAAGAAAGCCAAGCCTCACAAGCTCCAGAGACAGGAAGTCTAGGCTGTCTGCCAAGAATGTAATAAGGGTGGAAAAAAACAAACAGAGATTGCTTCTAACTATAGGTTTTCTGAACTGCTTAGAAAGTTAACAATGGGTTCTATAGAACCGGATAGAGGCAGTAGAATCCCACCCCTGCCTTAAGGGTAAAAAGCTTCATATGCACATTGTTCACCTCCCCCCCCCAAAAAAAAATTTGCTATTTTACAAATCCATTTTAAACAACTACTCATTTCATTATTTCTGACAGCAACCCTTAACAGAATTAGAAAATATAACATCTCTTTCAAAGTTAAAAAATGTTTTTAAAGTGGATATTCCTGGGATCTCTTAAACATTTACTGGAATCTCCAATAAAGACCTTAAAAACAACCTTAAAATGTTAAAATGATAGCAGCAAATCTACAATTAAGCTGATAAATAAAATGTATTTAGGGTGTACTGGACTCTCCAGATAAATATGTGAAAGGATAGACATCAGATTTTATTTCCAGGAGGTGTAAACTGTTTAGAACTCATTGATTCTTATGATATTGGTCATGTGATTATTTGATTTCTTTTGGGGATAATAGCAATAACACTTAAATTTATACTATATATCCCTTCATAGTGCTTTACCAAGCTCGCTAAGCAGTTTAAGAATCAGCATATTACCTCCAACAATCTGGATCCTCATTTTACCTATCTTGAAAGGATGGAAGGCTGAGTCAAGCTTTGTGCAGTCAAAATCAAACTCCTGACAGTCAGCAGAATTAGCCTGCAATACTACATTCTAATCACTGTTCCATCAATATGTTAATGAATAAAGCAGATTTATGGAGAAATCTTTAAATATTAAAGATTTTAACATCACATACTAAAACTTTTGGAATTTGTTAATCAAGCATTATAGCTATTGTCAAGTGTGGCAGGAAATAGTTACAAGAATCGCATTGAAAAATTGGAAATCTGATACTCTAGAAGATATAAAGGAATAGTTCTTGGTCATGTGTGATAATGTTTTGGAAAGGGCAGTATTTTCTAAAGGAAGTAGCAATATGTGTTATAATGGCAGATTTTGTAATATTTTATAATAATATACTATGCATAGAATTATAATGTATTCATTACTAAGTGTGACTATTGGATGTATAAAATATGTTTTTTTTTCTTTCTTAATTTACATTTTTGATTTTTTTTAATTTAATGTTTTGTTAATTGTGTATCCAATAAATAAATAATCCTATAAATAAAGATTAAGCATTTTTAGTCTTGAGAAAAGAAGATAGGGAGGATATTTTAATACTTCTCAAACATCTGAAAGGACCATGTGAAAGAAGATTAAGATTTATATATTTACTATTTAATGAAAATGACCGGTTAGCAGATCTCTGAATGAGTGGAGATAATGATCTGGGTATGAACAAGAAACAACAAGAAATAATTCCCATGGAGTATCTCCTGATAAGAAGAAAATGGAAGATTGTCTACTTGTTGCTGGATGTTCCTTCCAAAGAGACTCAACCAATACAAACTGAAGGTAAACTACTCTAAACTCAACTGCAGAAAATACATCTTCAGCAACAGAGTGGTCAACATCTGGAATGCCCTACCTGACTCTGTTGTTACAGCCTCAAACCCTCACACCTTCAACTTCACTGTCTACCGTGGACCTCACCCCATTGCTAAGAGGTCCTTAAAGGGGGTGTGCATAAGTACACCAGTATGCCTACCATCCCTGCCTTACTGTCCCCATTTATCTATATTTACTTCCTTTGTTCTTGTTTATGTTCATATTTACACTTGTTATCTTGTACATGTTTGACAAATAAATAAATAAAGGGAAGCCATCATCTCTTTATCTGTGGCCCAGCCTATTGGTTTGAGTTTTGCAAACTTCATTTTCTGATAACTTTCAGAAATTATCTAGCTATCTCAAAGTTAATAGATATGTTCAAAAAGACAAGTTTGCAAATCAAAGTACATCTAGTGACTTTACCTTCATTCTAGAACAAATTTTAATGATAAATTTAAGAATTGAAAGTCTCTAAAATAAATGATAACATCAAAAATTTTAATTCAAGAAAATTATGAACAAATTAAGGGACCAGACAATTTTGGAATATTAAATTTTTTGCCATCATCTATTTATCTGTGGCCCAGCCTATTGGATTGAGTTTTGCAAACTTCATTTTCTAATAACTTTCAGAAATTATCTAGCTATCTCAAAGTTAATAGACATGTTCAAAAAGACAAGTTTGCAAATCAAAGTATATCTAGTGACTTTACCTTCATTCTAGAACAAATTTTAACGATAAATTTAAGAATTGAAAGTCTCTAAAATAAATGATAACATCAAAGATTTTAGAAATAATAAATAGCTTCTTCGTGGGGACTAAATTGTTTTGTCTACTCTAAATAAATCATAAGAGAAAATCAAGAATTTATGATTCTAGAAATTGTATACAACAGAAGACTAAAGATTCTAGGTATAAAAGAAAAAAGAGACAGCCTTGCCTTTTGCCTTTGGTCAGCATTGCAACAAAATGACAGAAACGATATGACAGCTGAAATGCTCCAGGAGATAAATGAAGAATGGGGACAGGAAATAGCAGCTGCGCTGTCAGCAATGTTCTCTACTTCTATGGATAGACTATGCCAAAAATATATTTTTAAAAATGACTGATGTGCAAAGGGAATATCTTAAAAGATCTACAGGATAAGCAACTGAATGTTTCCCAGGTAAGCAAACATGACCAGATGAGCCAATTTTACTTTTAAGGATACACTAATAGAATCTTGCAAGTCTGATAATACAAATCTCCTGCTCCTTCTACAACCTGAAAAGTTAAGGAGGTTTCTTTGCCTACTGTGCAGCTGTGGGTTATGCCCCCTCTTATCTAATTATTCCTTGGGAAGTATCCCTTGTCATATTCAAGGTGATATCCACATACCATTACATTGAAACAAGCCTTATTTGATGCTGAAAAACTAGAACATAAAGAACATAAAGATGAAATATTAGAAAAGGAAAAAAATGGATTATAAGACAGAGATGACAGTTCAAATAGAAATACAAATGATAAGCCAAAACAGTGACCAGAACAATGACTCTTTACTGGACTTACAAAAAAGATTTGTTAAAGCCTCGAAAAAACCTTTGGAACAGGAAAAGAACATCTGATCAAATTTGGATGCTTGGCAACCATCATATATTTATGATGGTTACAGCACTCAGGGTCATGTGATCACCTTTCGTCATTTTCTGACAAGAAGGTCAATGGGGAAGCCTGATTCACTTAACAACTGTGTTGCTAACTTATTAATTGAGATGATTCCGTTAACTATGCCAAAAAATTAAATAAATTGTAAAATGGGGCAAAATTCGCTTAACAATTGTCTTGTTTAGCAATGGAAATTTTGGATTCAATTATGACTGTAAAATTGAGGAGTACCTGTAATAAAAAAAGTAGTTACCATATTTTTCAGTGTGTAAGACGCACTCTCCCTAAAAGTGGTAGAAGTGTCTGTGCATCTTATACAGCAAATGTTGCTGAAGCCCCCCACCCAACCACGCCCCCCACCCTTTGGCCTCTGCCTCCCAGTAATTTGCCTCCTTGCAGCAAACAGCAAACAGCCTCGTCAGCTTCAGCACAGCCTGATTAGCACAAGCAGCTGATTGTTGGTTGGATCAGCCTCTTGACGATCAGTTGTTTCAGGCTGCAGGGATTGCCATCATTATTGCCACCTCCACGCCCCCCATTTTCGGCCTTCTCATCCCGTTTTCAGCCTCCACGTGCCCCATTTTCAGCCTCCATGCACTCCACTTTTGGCCTGTTCCAGGTGGCGGGGATTGAGACAGGCAGAAAATGGGGCACTTGGGGGCTGAAAATAGGATGTGGAAGTTGAAAATAGGACATGCGGAGGTGGCAATAGTGATGGCAATCCCTGAAGCTTGAAACATCTGATCATCAGAAGGCCGATCCAACCAACAATCAGCTGCTTGTGCTAATCAGGATGTGCTGAAGCTGACCAAGCTGTTTGCTGTTTGCTTGCAAAGAGGCAAATTGCTGGGATGCAGAGGCAGATTTTTTTTTCTTGTTTTCCTCCCCAAAGCTAGGTGTGTCTTATATTTCAGAGCATCTTATACTTTGAAAAATATGGTATTATGAAATACAGATTAACTGAAGCAAAAATAAAATAGATAAAATAAGATTGAAAATATTGGAAGATAATAAGGGAAACTTAAATGAATTATCACAGATAGCATATCCAGGTTTTATACTCAACTGAACACATTAGAAAGATATGCAATATATACTTAACACAATCTATTAAATCAATAATCTACTATTAGATGCATGAATTAAAAATCAAGTCAGACATGCCACAAAATGTATATTCTTTGTTCTAGACAGGCATGTTCTTCTACATGTCTCTTTCTTTTTTCCATCATTAATTTCCCTAGATTATTCTGAAGCAATTCTTTCTTTAAACATTTTACACTAAGAATATGGCATATTTTAATTATGTTACATTTGTACAGCTTTATACTTCTAGATCATGCGCAGACAAAACATGTTTTTGGAATGTAATTATGCAGCTAATGACTGCATGAAACAATGGGGTTGGGGCTGAAGTGCTTAAGCACAAAAATGTGCATCTGTTACCTACCATTTTTGCAGATGGGGCAACATTGATCTGGTTCATATACAGGGTCTACGCAATCAGTCTGAGGACAAGCAGACACAGTGCACACTACTTCACCATTGGCTTCACAGCGACATTTCTCACAAGATGAAACCTAAAAATAAATCAAATCACAATTAAGAATTGCTAAGAATCCTTGATTTAACTCTCAATCTTTTTTTTTCCTGCTGGGTCTTTGAGGTTCACCAAACTGAGAGATAGAGAATATAGTTGCAGAATGGTGACTCAAGGGTTACAGCAAAATTATATACAGATAGTCCTCAACTTGAGACCACAAGTGAGCCCAAAATTTATGTTGCTGAGGGAGAAATTAAGTGAGTTTTGTCCCATTTTATGACTTTTCTCACCACATTTGTTAAGTGAATTACTGCAGCTGTTAAATTAGTAACATGGTTGTTAAGTGAATCTGGTGTCCCCATTGACTTTGCTCGTCAGAAGGTTGCCAAAAGATGAACATATGACCCCAAGACATAGCAACTGTCACAAGTATGAATCAGTTGTCAAGCATACAAATGTAAATCATGTGACCATGGGGATGCTGCAAAGGTCATAAGTGAGAAAAATGGTCATAACTCGCTTTTTTCATATGTATATATATATATGTATGTATGTATGTATGTATGCATGCATGCATGGATATGTGTGTGTGTGTGTGTGTGTGTATGTATGTATGTGTGTGTATATATATATATATTTGTTTTCTGAGGTTCTCGCGGGTATTTGTATGTGGATCTTTGGTTATTCGGGTTTTCTCCCGCGTAAGATTGGAAGTATCTAGGCAACGTTTCGATGAAGTCTCATTCATCATCTTCAGGCTTGGTCTTCAGCTCTAACCAAAGATAGATAGATAGATAGATAGATAGATAGATAGATAGATAGATAGATAGATAGATAGATGTATTCATTCTTAAGTTTTCATGGGTATTTATATGTATGGTATTCAGCTGCTTTGTTCAGGTATTTTCCCATGTCATTATAGTTGTGCTTTCAAAGTTGTAGCAATGTTTTGGCAGAATCTCATCTGCCATCATCAGGCTTCTGTATTGTGTTCGTCTGTGAGTCAAACTTTTTTCAAAAGTTTGTCTGTATTACCACTGCTTGATAATCAACATGCATATAGTTGTTTCTACCTTCAGGGAACGGCTGATAATTGGTGTAAATATTTTTTAAAAGTTGGAGCCAATACACTACCTTATGGTAAGCCAAACTTCTTTGTTAGCTTCCCACAAACAAAGTCATCCAGGTTGTGGTTGTCCCAAAGGTGCTTTTTCAGGAGGCAACTGGCTTTCTTGGTTTTTCTTTGAAGACGTTTCCTTCTCAACCAAGAAACTTTTTCAGCTCTGATTGGGTGGTGGGAAATGGAAAGATTTATACTCCTTGCAAACACTTGGTTATTTGCATTCTTTTAGAGAGTCGTTAAGGCCATTTGGAGGTTTATCTGTATCCTCAGGGCCACCTGAGTAGTGAAAATAGGTATGGGACCTTCTTGGTTGAAGGATGTTTTCTGCCCTATATCCCTTTACTGTTGAAGACAGGCGCGGGCTCTTGGGCATGAGTCTGTGTTGTTTGCATCTCAAACTGAAGTTGAAAATGATTCGTATAGTCCTCAATTTTTCTGGAAAATTTGTTCATAAGCCCACAAATGGTGATAATCCCAAAAGTTCATAGCTAAAGTCTATGGAGATTCTCAGTCATCCAGATCATGATTGTACCAAAGGTGCTTTTTCAGGAGGCAATTGGGCTTTCTTGTTTTTTCTTTGAAAACCTTTTCCTTCTCAACCAAGAAGCCTCATCAGCTCTGACTGGATGGTAGGGAATGGAAGGATTTGTATTCCTTGTAGACAGCTGGTTATTTGCATTCTTTTAGAGAGTCATTAAGTCAGAGCTGAAGAAGCTTCTTGGATGAAAAGTGACACATCTTCAAAAAAAAAAAAAAAAACAACCAAGGAAGTCCACTTTATAAAGCTTTAGTAATACCACACCTGGAATACTGCATCCAGTTTTGGTCACAACATTACAAAAAAGATGTTGAGACTTTGGGAAAAGTGCAAAGAAGAGCAACTAAGAGGATTAAAGGCTTGGAGATTAAAATATATGAAGAATAGTTGCAGGATTCGGCTAGCCTAGAGAAAAGAAGGACTTGGGGGGAGGGGGAGACATGATAGCAGTATTCCAGTATTTCAGAGGCTTCCACAAAGAGGACTGGGTCAATTTATTTTCCAAAACATCAGAAGGCAAGACAAGAAACAGTGGATGGAAACTAATCAAGGAGAGAAGCAACCTGGAAGTAAGAAGGAACTTCCTAACAGTGAGGACAATTAATCAGTGGAACAGCTTGCCCTCAGAAGTTGCGGGTGCTTCATTACTGGAGATTTTTAAGAAGTGACTGTGTTGAGGTATTCCATGTTAGGAGAAAGAGTGCACTCAGGGAAATGTAGTGAGAGTGATGTTGAATAACACACAACCAACATACAGATACACTGAATAGTAAAATGTAGGTTTTACTTCCGGTAAATGAGTAAACAAAGTCCAACAAACAGTTCAAATCATACAAGGTCAAAGCAGTTAGTATCAGTCCAGGGATAATCCAAAAATGAAGTCAAGTATTATAAATAAAGTTCAGTAAATGGAGTTCGCTAACAGTTGCAAACTCACAGCAATCTGAGCAGAATGACGATCAGGCAATACCGCAAAACAGGAAATGCAAGGAGAAAGAAACCAGGTTTTTGGGTCCATCGTATGGCCATTGGAGGAACCTCAGCCAATCACAATTACAGCATTCTCTTAAAGATTCAGTATTAAATTACTATCCTGGTTTATATATTTCCAACACAACTGTTAGGTGACTATCATTTCTAACATTCTCCCCTTTGTGTAGAACAATATATAAAGCTTTACAGTTTAAGTCCATATTCTTCACAGCAAGCCTTATGTTTTACAGCGCACCTTGGGCTTTCGTAAAATGATCTGCAATGTTATTCTCTGACATGCAGTACTCCAGTATAATCATTTTACTTTGAACATTGCCTCACATTTAGATATCTTAGATCTTGTTTTTATGGCGAGATTGGAAGCCATCTGAATTGCTGATTGGTTGTCTTCATACAGAACAATAGGTTCCTTTACATGAATCCCCATATCAATCAATAGTTGTTTATTAAACTAAATCCGTACATAATAGAGACAAACATGAGAATTTAGACTCCATTGTTGATAAGCTTAGATGTTTTTCTCGAATAGACCACCATCCAATTAACACTTTCCCTAATAATACTACAGTACCTGATGTTGATTTACATGTAGGTACATCTGTAGCGAAACTTGCATCGGCATATGCAGTTGAACTTAGTTCATCCTTAGGCTCTAAATATAATGCACCATGCATTGTTTGTTTAAGATACCTCAACCCCAGCTTAGCAGCTTTCCAGTGCCTTTCAGTTGGCTCAGTATTAAACTTAGCTAATTGGTTGATTCTATATATCTGGCCTTGACCAATTACTAAAGTAAGCTACCAATTAAAGATTGATAAATATCTTTATCAAAAACAGGACTTGCACATCACTGTGGCTAAACTCCTGGCTCATTGATGTTTTAGCCAGTTTACGAAGTTCCATTTTAAAATGCTTTGGTAACTGGTTAATTTTATCTGCCTGTGAGATTTTATATCCTCCCCTAGTTTTATCTATTTTAAACCAAAACACTGTTTAATCTCTCCTAAATGTTTCATTTTAAATTTCTTCTCTAACAGTGAAATAATCTCAGTAGCTTCTTGCTCAGTCTTAGTGATTAATGCTATGTCATCAGTAAACAATAGCAACAATGAAACTACACCATCACTTTTTTGAATAAACACGGATCAGCCATTCCAGCTACAAAACCTATCTTTGTTAATTCCTTCACTATGCACTGGTTCCATTCATAGCCTGATTGCTTTAAGCCATAAAGACACTTTTTTAATCTCCAGCAATCAGTATAATTATCAATTGTTATACCTAGAGGCTTTTAAAAATATATATATGTTGCAACGGTGCAGAAAGATATGCCATCTCCACACCTAAATGGTTTATTGTGTTTTTTTTTTTAGCTGCCGACACTAATGCTGCTCATAATGTGGTAACTGCCTTCAGACTAGGTGCAAATACCTCATTGTAGTCATTGGCTGACTGATCAAACCCCTGTGCTACTAACCTGGCTTTATGGGTAACAGTCCCATCCACACCTATCTTAATTATATCTTAATCTTCCAAACTTTGTAAAGATTTCAGTTCCTTATCCATTGCTTCCTGCCAAGCAGCCTGATCCTTAGCAGGATACAGTTCCAGGTCATTATAGTTAGTAGGAACTGTATTTACTTGGCATACTATACTTGCCTGATATCTATCTGGTCGTCGTGTTACACGGGTTGAACGTCTAGGCAACTGGTGGACTCTCCTGTGCCACCTGCTCCTGTTCTACTACCTCCTTCTGTGCCTGTTCTTCCTCTTTAATGGCAATTGATGGTTTAACTACCTCATCATTAGGGACTATTTGGGTGTTGATAACAACATCATTGTTTGATTCTTGTTCTAGTTTATGCCACCCAACATGCTCAAGAAATTTAGCACTAGTGCTACAGTAAATATTAAATGCGCCTTAATCCCAGAATCTAAATGATCTATGGTTGGCCTTGTAACCTACGAAAAATAATTTCCTGGCTCTATGTTGCCCTTTAAGTTTTACTTATGGGGCAATATGCTGGAGCGCCCAATGTGTATAGATAACTTAAATTTGGTTTTCTGCCATACCAACGAGTGAACGGCAATTCTCCAGTTGTTGTGTTCAACACATTGTTTAACACACGGTTGCTACACATTATGGCCTCACCCCACAGTATTTCAGGCAAATCTGAATCAGATAACATAGTGCGAGCCATGGCTTGTAACATTGGCCCCCTTCATTCCATAAACAAGTCATGTTGTCGCCTGTAAGGTGCAGAATGCTTATGCTCGATACCAGTCAATTTCAACATCATTTGGAATCTATTGTTAATATACTCAGTCCTGTTGTCTGTAACTAAAGTAATTATGTAATTATGGTAAACATGCCATAGGATGAAAATGGATTTATAAACTGAAGACAGGTGTGGCTGGGATGTACCCTTAAAGCCAGGTTAGTGGCACAGGGTTCAATCAGACAGCAAATGACTATGATGAGGTGTTTGCACCTAGTCTGAAGGCTACAACATTACAAGCAGCATTAGTGTGGGCAGCTAAGGAGAAATACATTATAAATCATTTAGATGTAGAGATGGCATATTTGCATGCACTGTTGTAATACACTATATATTTAAAGAAACCTTTAGGTATCAAAAATGATAATACAACTGATTGCTGGAGATTGAAAAGAGTCTTTATGGCTTAAGGCAATCAGGATATGAGTGGAACCAGTGTATAGTTAAGGAATTAACTGAGATAGGCTTTGTAGCTAGCATGGGTGATCCATGTTTGTTCAAAAGGGAAAGTAATGGTATAATTTCATTGTTTACTGATGGCATAGCATTAATCACCAAAACTGAACAAGAAGCTACTAATATAATATCACTGTTAGAGAAGAAATTTAAGATAAAAAGGTTAGGTGAAATTAAACAATATCTTGGCTTAAAGATAGATAGAACTAGGGGAGGATACAAAATCTCGCAGGCAGATAAAAATTAACCAATTACTAAAGAATTTTAAAATGGAACTTTGTAAACCGGCTAAAACACCAATGAGCCAGGAGTTTAGCCACAGTGATGTGCAAAGTCCTGTTTTTGATAAAGATATTTATCAATCTTTAATTGGTAGCTTACCTTCGTAATTGGTCAAGGCCAGATATAGCATACAGTGTTAACCAATTAGCGAGGTTTAATGCTGAGCCAAATGAAAGGCAGTAGCAAGCTGCTAAGCGTGTGTTAAGTTATCTGAAACAAACAATGCATTATGCATTGTATTTGGAGCCTAAAGATGAACTGAATTTAACTGCATATGCCGATGCAAGTTTTGCTACAGACATAAATACATGAAAATCTACATCGGGTACTGTAGTATTATTGGGAAAAGCATTGATTGGATGGAGGTCTATTCGACAGAAACATCTAAGTTTGTCAACAACGGAGGCTGAATTCTCATGTTTATCTTTATTATGTACAGATTTAGTTTGTTATAAGCAACTATTAATTGATAAGGGAATTGATGTAACAGATTCTATTGTTGTTTATGAAGACAACCAATCAGCAATACAGATGGTTTCAAATATTGCTGTAAAGACAAGAACAAAACACACAGATTTAAGATATTTAAATGTGAGACAATGTGTGGAAAGTAAGATGATTAAGCTGGAATATTGCATGTCAGAAAATAACATCGAAGATCATTTTACAAAAGCCCAAGACTCTGTAAAGCATAAGGCTTGCTGTGAGGATTATGGACTTAGAATGTAAGGTTGTATATATTGTCCTACTCAAAGGGGAGAATGTTAGGAATGTAACATTTAGTTAGTTGTGTTACAGTTAGTTGTGTTACCTAACAGTTAGTTGTGTTAGAAAATATATAAACCAGGATTGGCATTTTAATACTTTTTCTTTAAGCGAATGCTAAAATGGTAATTGGGTGTGGTTCCTCAAATGGCCTTAAGATTGAGCCAAAAACCTGGTTTGTTCTGTTCTGTTCTGGAGAATGTTGCTGTCCCTATTGACTGTTATTCTTTGAGTTGATGTAAATCTGTTACTGAACTGTTTTTGATACTGGACTTTGTTATTTGGATTATCCCTAGACTGAAAACTGACTGCTTTAACTGTGAATGACTTGGACTGCTTGTTTGGACTTTGCTTAAACGTTTATTGGGAGTAAAAACCTACATTTTACTATACAGTGTAGTTGTGTGCTGTGTGTGTGTTATTCTACACTACTCTCATTACGTCTCCCTGTGTGTGCTCATTCTCCTAATGGGGAATTACCTCAACAGACTTGTTGATGGGTCTTGTGCCATCTTTACTAGGACGTAACCCACAATTAAACAATAAACAGCTCTCTGTATATGGTACTGTGTATTCACACTAACTCTCAGTTATCTGAGCCTCGTATGGCCTGGGCCCATAACCAGTGTTGAGGTATTCCTCGTTAGGAGAATGAGTGCACTCAGGGAAACATAGTGAGAGTGATGTTGAATGTCACTATGATTGGATCGCAGGTGATCCCAACCTCAAGCTGTATTGATAAACACAACAACTGTATAAAATATGAATTTGTTAATTCACAGCCTGATAATACATAAATCTGCAGACCTGGTAGATAAGGGTAATCTTATGGATGAGCGTAATATTGCTCTCTTGGGGTTGCTCTTTAGGCATTCAGGTCCTTCAGCAATTTGAATACTAAGATTGGGTGTATGCGGCAGTGATCTTGAGAGAAAATTTCCTTATAACCAGGATCTCTGCATCTGAGGTTGTGGTGAAAGAAAACATATATCTGTATATTAAATACAAATATGTTAAATAAAGCAGCAAAGACAAGTTGGAAAATTTGCTACTGCTCAGTGGAATTGTTTCCTATATACCTGCTCAACATTATCCCTTAGCTTATGTCAAATAACCACTTTTCATACTGAATCACTTCAACATCCATGCCCTGCAGGAAGACAAGAGTGCAGGATTTCATGATATTAATTATACCAGACCACAAAGATTTTGCTTTCTGAACAATTTGGGGTGTATAGATTTTTGGCTGCTAATCACAAACATAACCTTTAATTTAACTTATCACATACCATGTATAAAGTCTTCTGTTTTTATACAATGGCAGTATACACCCTTCAGTATCTGCTAGCTATACTGCATTCATGAAAGAAACATACAAAAACATGGAATGGTTGTTGAAGTATGTGCAATATGCCAAGTACAATGAATAACTGTTGAGATCTAAAAGTAGTAGCTCTGCTGCTTGGGATGCCGCTCAGATATACCATGTACTGTTGCTACTTACATGAACAGATAGACATGCAAGAGAGTCACATTACATTAAAAAGAAATTACTAAGAAGGAATTTGGTTCCAGGACAGAAAATGTAGCATATGAACCACTTGTTGACCTGACAAAAATATTTTTCCTTCTCTTTACATGAAACTCAGACTGATGAAAAGTTTTGTGTATAAGAACAGTGAAGGTTTTCGTTAATTGAGCCCAGGTTTCCAAGAGTAACTGATGCCAGGATTAAGGAAGGTATTTTGTTGGTCTACAAATCAGATATGACATCAATGACAAATTGCTTGAAGATCTGTTACTAGGGCCAGAGAAAATTGTCAGGAAAGCATTCAAGGATGTTGCTAAGAATTTTCTTAGCACAAAATCATTCAGCTGGTTGACAAACTTCCTATACTATACAAGACCATTAAGTGCAACATATCACTGAAGATTCATTTTCTGCATTTACTGGGACTTCGTTCCTGAAAATATAGTTTCAATCAGTGACAAAAACACACTAAAAGGTTTCACCAAGACATTGTCACAATGGAAAAACAGTGTTGAGGCTACTAGAATCTACCAATGCTAATTGACTATTGTCGGCGACTGCAGTGAGATGTATCAGATACTGAGTACAAATGAAAATAAGCAGCAAAACACTTTTGGCCGTCTTGAACTGATGCAGCATGCCAGAAATATTATGTAACTAAAAAACATTAGTTATTAAAACTTTGTATTTCTGAAGATTCCTACATAATAGTTACTCTGAAATTATATTTGTCACTTTGAAGGCTCTATAACAATAATCAAAAGTTTTTCAGGAAATGACCTTTTGAAATAATTTGTTGTTTGTTGTTATGACTATGGGTCTGTCCCAAATAATTTTGACCCAAATATATAAGCAGCCACATGGATGACTATATGTTTGAAAGAAGTTATTTAATTCAACATTATGCAAGCACACATAATAGAACCAAGTCATACTAGAGTTTTGGCGTTAAGAGAGCTAATTTCAAAAACTTAGACTGAGCTTGGGAAGGATCCCATGGATGAGAATCCTCAAGATGAAACCAACCCAAGAAGTTTGGAAAACTTTGAAAAGTGAGATTATAAAAGCTGAGCCTAACACAATATGAATGAGGAAGAAAAATAACAACTATCAACCCTCCCCCCAGGATGGCTGCATAAAGAACTCTCTGATAAATTGAAAGACAAAAAGGATAAGTATGAAAAGTGGAAAGAGGGGCACATCACCAAGGCACAATATCAGCAAGTAACTCAAGCCTGCAAAGATGGAATGAGGAAAACTAAGGCTCAGAATGAACTAAGGCTTGCCAAAAAGTCAATAATAACAAAAAAAGGTTCTTTCAACATGTAAAAAACAAGAAAAAAGTCAAGACAATGATTGGTCCATTAATGGGACAAAATGGCAAGAAGGTGACAAGCAACAGGGAAAAAGCAGAACTGTGCTTAACTCATTTTTTCATCTGTCTTTACACAAAAGGAAAAAACACTCCAATCTATCAAAACAGTACTGTAACC
Source organism: Hydrophis major (assembly GCA_033807585.1). NCBI lineage: Eukaryota > Metazoa > Chordata > Lepidosauria > Squamata > Elapidae > Hydrophis > Hydrophis major. The sequence continues at coordinate 96,427,297 of CM066343.1, read as the reverse complement.
ACAGATTAGGAATACAAGTTAAAATAGGCAAGAAAATGGTAAGTGAGCACCTATCCACCTTAGACAAATTCAAATCACCAGGAACAGATGGATTACACCGCAAGGTTTTGAAGGAACTGGAAGATGTGATCTCAGAACCACTGAAATATATCTTTCAAAGATCCTGGAGCATTGGAGAACTGCCAGAGGACTGGAAAAAAGCTGATATAATTTCCATCTTCAAAAAATAAAAAGAAATAAATTCAGGAAACTACATCTATCAGCCTGACCTCAATACTGGGAAGATTCTGGAAAAGATAAGCAACAAATCAGCGAATACCTAAGGGCAAACAAAATCATAACTGAAAGTCAACATGGGTTTGTCAAAAACAGATTATGTCAGACCAGGGGTATCAAACTCACAGTCACATTGTCGAGAATAGCTGGGAGGCGGGGTTGGGTGTAATGAGTGATGTTGAGTTGGCCATGCCCACCCAGTCACATGACCACCTGGCCACGCCTACCCAGCCAATCATTATGGCAGAAAACCAGTTGTTAATTATTTGAATCCCACCACTGCAGCCAAGTGTTCAAAATTTAATCAAATACCGGGTTTGTATTATCACATGTAGTGGACATGTCCAAAGGCAAAAAAATACACATATGGTTAGAAAAAAATAGTAAAGCAACATATAGATCTAAAACCAAAAAAATGCAATAAAGGGAATACATATTTAATTCTACATGTGTTAACAGCAGCTAGAATTGTGTTTGCATATTTTTCCACAATGGAAAAATGATCCCTATAGATGAAAATGTAATTAAAAAAATATTAAAATATGTAGAAATGGATAGACTAACACTCAAAATTAAAGAGAAGGAAGAAAGTGAATACTACTTAACATGGGATTTGTTTTATCAATGGCTAATTGGAGAAATAGAAATTGGAAATTTAAAAGCATTAGAGAATGATTAAGTACATAGAAGATTCACTAAAATAGATAAGTAAATACTATTATTATTATGTGACTATGAATGTTATGAATATTATTATTATTATTATTTCTCAAAATCAGCTGTACCCAAACAAAACACCGTTTATGTAGACATTAAATTTTTATGTTTAATATTTTAAAAAAATTAAAAATAATAATTTTTAAAAAAAGATTACCAATTCCCTGCTTGGAAAAGAGCAGCATGCAGATATCTACCTAGCCACTGTGATCAGTCTGTACAGCGCATCCTTGATAAAACATCACATTTGACAATTTCTTGATTCTTTATTATTAGATTTTGAAATGGTGACAGGAGCAACATATTGCTATGCTGAGATTCAGGTTGGCCTGTACACTAAAGAAATTTATAACTCTCGAATATATCTGTGAAAGGGGTTTTTTCTTGAGTTTATTGCTACTACCTCTTGCATAAATGGAGGCCATGGCCAGCGGGAGGTGGTAGAAAGAAGAAAAGACCTTGCTCACCTCTCTTGAAGCATCAGTTCCAAGTCCTATCTGAAATGGACCTTGTAATGTTAACTTGTTAACGAGCCCTCATGAATTTGAACTGCTGCAATGTACTCTATACTGGGATGTCTTTCAGTCTGTTTTGAAACTTGAGGTGTTTTGAAACTTAGATGCCTCTCTCACCGGCGCCATCTCCAACAACAGCATCTGAGTCACTCCCACTTTTTCCCCCATCCCCGTCCCCGCAATAACAGGGAAAAAAACATTTTGAAGTACCTGGGAGCACTGCACAATCCGTTTTCATTAATCCCAAGCGGCTGGTTGGGTGTGAGAAGAGCCGAGTGAGTGTCTCTGCCGCTGCTACCCTTGATGCTCCAGCCTCGGGCTCTGCAAGTTTCCAAAAATCCAGGTGCGCAGCTCGTTCCTGCATTCCAAGCATGCCCAGGCTGAGCTGCAGCTGCCCCTCTCTCACCAGCACCGTCTCCAACAGCAGCGGCAGCAGCGGTGGGAACCATGGAAGTTACAGAGGCGGCTCCCTGCCCAAGAAGCAACTGAAATACTGCCGGCAGACATCCACACCACCTCCCGCCCACTGACCCGGGTCTGCAGCAAAGGTGCTTGGAGGGGGTAGGGAGCCCTCTGCCATGATCGGTCATTAGGCGTGGCTGGTGGCTAGGCAAGGCTGCCCAAGGGGCGCTCTAGGCGAGGATGCGTGGGGGGAGAAATTAATTCATCCCCAAAAAGACATCCTAGCATTTGGGGGGGGGCTCAAAAAAAATAAATAAGACCCAGCCTTATTATATGAGAAACATGATAGTCCTATCCCCTGCTTGAACAGGAGACCCTATACTATTTGAGACAAATGGTTATCCAATTTCCTCTTGAAAATCTACAAGGATGGAGGATCCATAACTACTGAAGGCAAGTCATTTCTGTTATCAATGTCAGAAAATGTATGCCTAATGTTAGGGATAACATTGTTTTACCCTAACTGGTTTAGGTAAAATAATAAATATGTTATCATGGTTTATAAGTTAAAGTGTCTGCAACTTTAAATATGGAAATGTAATTAGGGGAGTGGTTGTGAAAGCACTTTAAAAGAAGCAAGACTGCAGCTTGCTCTCTCTCTGGCTTTGATGATCCCTGATTACTGCTTGGACTCAAGACTGCATTGCTCAAACGGGAGAGAAACAAAGGACTGATTTGTAAGTGAACTGACATAGGATATTCTGCACGGACTTTGCTAACTGAATATCCCTGAATGGACGGACTTTGCTAACTGAATATCCCTGAATGATACATGACTATTGGACTGTTATTTTGACTATGCTATGAACTCATAATGGAATAAACTATATTTTTGATAGCACAAGCGTATCTGTTATTTTTACTGTATGTTAATAAACATACAAGCTTAGCTCACTCATTTATCTGTATGCCTATCTGACTAACGCTGCTCATTCTGTTTAGCTTGTCTCCCTAACCCTGGTTGGGGAACCCAGGCTTAACACCTAGTTCTAGATCAGAGTGTAAAATTGGCAGCCCGTGGGCCGGATACATCATGCATAGACCATGCCCACTCAGCTCTGTGAAGGGAAAAAACATTGTGATACGTCACATGATGGCAACGTGATGCAGCAAGTTTGACATTTGTGTTTTAGATAGAATTGCTCTTTAATCATCCTCCACCCGTTACTTCCAGTCCTGCCTTCAGGTGTTTTGCAGAGTAAGTCAAACTCTTCTTCTCTGTAACAATCTTTCAAATACTGTAAAACAGCTATCATGGTACCCCCTACTATTTCTCTTTGATAGGTTAGACATACCCACTTCCCTTAATTATTCATCATAGAATCTAGCTTTCAGATTCCTCACTATCTTAGTTGCTCTTCCCTGCACTCTTTCTAGGGACTGAATATCTTTGTATCATGGTGATCAGAACTGAATGCAGTATTCCAAGTGTGACCTCACTAGTACAGTATTGAATGGTATTATCACTCCTTGTAATTTTGATACTATACTTCTGTTGATGCATAAGAGGAAAGCTTTAGGGGCAATTACAGCACACTGCTGGTAAATGGTGGTCCACTATAACACCTATCATAGTTAATACTGTTGAATCATGAACTACCTATTCTATACCTGCACATTTGGTTTTTCCTTCCTAAGTGCAATACCTTACTTTTCTCACCACTGAATTTCATTTTACTAGATATAATGCAATGCTCAAACCTGTCAAGATCATCCTAAATCCTTAATCTACCTTCTAAAGTGTTAACTTAGTGTTATCTGCAAATTTTATGAGTTCCCCTTTTATGCTCTTGTAAAAATCAGTTATGAAGATATTGAAGGCCTAAGAGAAAACCTACTGTGTGCTTCCTTCCATATAGATGAAATTCCATTGAGGACTACATGTTGAATGTGTGTCAATCAGTTGCAAATTTATCTGTTGTTTTTTTAGCCAGAAGCCCTTCATCTAAGTAATGTAGACCATAGTCTAGGAATTCAAAATTCTCTCAACAGCACTGTTATTTAAGCCAGTGTTTACTTTTAAAATGCTCCATTCCTTCATTGGATGTTGACATTCTATTGGAAATACATGAAAACTCCACCTGTGTACCTATATCTGAGGCAGAATAGCTTCTTTGATAGTCTAGTTTACAAATTGCTGATTTCTCTGAGAAATTAGTCTCCTATCACTAATACATACTTTTTTCCCTTGGAGAAGTCTGGTCTACTTTTCTCCTTGTCACTGGTACACTTGATGATGTCCCTTTTTCAGATGTCTGCACACTTCCTTTCAGAGGAAGGGTATGAAATTAATTATTCAGCTACAGCGGGGCTGGACTGGACTGCAGGGTTATTGCTATCATGTTTTTTTTTTTCCTATCAGTGATATTGCAACTGGTTTATTTCTAAAAGTTATTTCTCTATGGCAATTTTTTGTTCCTTGTTGTATTCAATCTTCCTTTAATTATAATATCTTGTTTGAGTCTTAGAGTGACTAGACTTGCCTCTAGACCAGAGGTGTCAAACTTAAAGCCCGCGGGCCGGATTTGGCTCACTGAGTGCTTAAATCCAACCTGTGAGGCCGGCCTGGAAATATCAAGAGACAGGCCCATGGTGCCTCGGGTGGCTAAAATGGGCCACCTGCGCCCCCCCACTGCATTTTCACCCTCCATGGGCTCCTGCAGCACACTGCTGGCCAAGAAACGGGTTTAAAATGAATGGTCCAAAATGGCCAAAAAACAGGCCATGCAGCCTGTTTTTGGCCAGCAGAGTGCTGCAGGAGGCCATGGAGGGCAAAAATGAGCTGCAGGGGGATTGGGCATGGACCCCTCATGTCCTGTTTTGGCTGGCAGAGTGCTGCAGGAGGCATCTGTTCCACTCCCCTGCCACCCTCCACCACCAGCACACAGAGGAGTATAATGCTGCTCCGGCCCTTTAAGAAATCCAGTGTGATATCCCTGCTCTAGATCATTTATGTTTTTGTTGAGTAATTCAATTTCTGGTAGTTTACATTTGGTACAGATAAAGGCAGCCTTATCCCATGTGAATAACTTTAGTCCATGTCCTCCTATGCAGTACTAAAATTTAGAAAGTTAGTGGAATCCCTGGTCAAGATAGTCCTTTAATTTGTCTTAATATTATATTCAACATCTTTTATTAGATAAAGATCCTGAAAATAACATATGTTGTGGCTAAATCTGCATTATTAGCATGCAAAATCAATGAACAATTAATTGCTGTAGACTAGTTAGGGGTAGATAAATTTTGCCACAGCACCATAATTAATGTCACTTTTCTATTATAATTATTATAATCAGGCCACCTCATTTCATGTCTTGTTTTGATCTGACAATAAATATTTGATTTATTAATTAGATCATATGCTTACATTAATATGGTTGTTTAGTAATTCCAATTATTTAGCTGGAATTATTTAGTTTTATAGTTTCTATTGTTATATATTATCATAAACTTTATTTTAATATGAGATAAAATGTAGGCCATCATTATTATAAATCATAAGAGGAATATAACCAATGTAATATCTTTATTAATGTCTAAAACCACAAATTTGAATTTTTATATCATATTACATGAAATTAATTTTATTTATAGACAACTTTATAGATTTAGGTGTTAGAGATATTTATCTTATTATACACTATTGGGGTTAGGCAGCTGTAACAAATCTGAATAAATAAGCAATGTTATGCTAGGCAATAACTTTAAAGAGTTTGAACTATATTTACTGATGTGTTAGCAGTTTACTCTCTCTACAATGTATTCCTTTCAGTACTAGCCATAAAACAAGCATAATCCATCTTCCAGGATCATATATTTCAATGAAACTTTCATGGATAGCTTTTTCATGTCTGTAAAACAATACTATGCTTATGATCTCATTTCATCTTTCATTTGCTTTACAGAGCTTCAAAGGTTGTAACAGCAAGAATTAGTTGTAAGATTACTTTTTCATCACTAATGTAATTGCTAAATTAGGACTATCTGTATATTTAAACATTCAGACATCATTAGTGCTCTTTGACAATCCGGTCTCCCTGACTAAAGATGTGCTTAAAATAAAACAAAAACCACTTGTAAACAAATATAATGTGCGAGATGATAGTATGATTACTGATGATGACAACAGATAAGATTCTAATTTCATGATCAAAATGAGATACATTAAACTCTGATTTTAACAAAGAGTCCTCCCCAAAATGGCTGCTGTGGTGTAAGGGGATTCCCACCCCCTCTTTATTCACTTTCTGCTGTGTTTGCTCCCACACTTGATTTTTTGGCAGCCTTATCCCTGGATTTGAAAACGGGCACTTAGGATTGACCCAAGACAACTTTTGGACAGCTGTTGACCATCTGGGAGGGAAAATCTTGAAGACTGCAGCTTCCTGTGGAAGTAGCTGAAAAGTCAATGGGCATTGCCAGTCTCTGACCAGCAGCATCTTATCATTAGAATGGCTGGGATTTTTGAGTTCCTTTTTTGAATTTTTTTTTTTTTTTTTTTTCATATTTTTAAAGGTTAATTGGCTGGCTGAATGCTGTTTTATTTCAATACCTGCTGGATTCTTTCTATTTTGTGTTTTGTTTTTTTCCTTTGATTTATTTGACTGCTCTTAGCAAATTTTGCTCTCCGTATGAAAACATGGCATGAGTTCCGATTTGTATTTTATTAATTAGCAAAAAACTTTTTGGATCAAAATACTCATAAAATATATTTTTGTTTTCTTCATTGCCTCCCTGCTCTCTCTCTGCTTTGAGTAACAATAGATGGTATTACAATGAGAAGGAGGAAGCTGACACCCAAGGGGTTACAATCTTCAGATGATTTTTTTTCAAAAAGGGTTCATCAACTCATAAAATCTATGCAAGCCATCTTAAAAAACAAATTTCAAATCTATAAGAACATTTCAAATCTATAAGAAGAATTTGTTTTCAAAGCAGCAGATTTGTGAAGAAGAAATATAAGCATAGAAATAACACAAATGGTTCAGAACATCAAGAAGATTTTTTTTCAGGTGTAATCTGACCAAGAAGTAATATAGACTCAGAAATCATAAAGCCAACTACATATACCTTCTGGAAGCTTAACACTGTGCTTTTATATAATAGCAAAGAATTTTCTGAGTGGATGAGTGGCAATTTTTTTTAGGGGTTTGATGGACAGTAGGAAATGCATCTAATTGAGGAACAATTTTATCTGTTTTTTGGGGAGAAGATAGATTGGTTTGGAAACTTGACTTATGGTATTTAATCAATCAGCAATTGATAAGAGATGTTATAAAGAAACAAATGTGTTTGGGTGCCAGTATTGATTAGGATGAATATTTGGAATGATTGAGGACTGAAACCTTGGTAATTTTTTTACAAGTTGATCATAGTAAGTTTATTAATAGAGGATTTTGGAATTTCAACTTTATTCTTTTCTTATTAGTATTTACATTTTCTATTATTCTCATACATTTACATAATATATTTCTTATTATTGTTTTGGCTAGGTGAAGGACTATTGGGCGGAGGCTCTGGGTCAAGGCTGGAGCCGGGAAATGACATGTTCCCGGAGCCTGACCAGAGGTGAAGCGGGGGGGGGGGGCATGCTTACCTTTTGTGAGCAAAACAGGCGTGGAGATTAGCTGGGCCCCTTGGCGAAGGTGAGATATATAGGGCAGGGTGAAGCAGGATGGGGCAAGCTGATGGGCGGGGTGAGCAGGAGGGGGTGAGCGGCAAGCAGGAAGCCAGTGAGAGATGGTATTTGCCAGTTCTCCGAATAACTCAAAATGATGACAATGAAGAACCACTCTCCATGTGTTGAATAGCTCTACATCCTTGTTTCGCTGCTCCTCTGTTTCTCCTCTGTGTAAACAGTCTCAGCTGCTCTTACCAGCATCCTGGGATATTGCAGGTGTTGGCTTGCACTGAACATTATCTCCTCCCTTTCCAGCCATTTCTGTTCTTCTTCCAACAATCAGCCAGTCAAATATGTCATGGTTAAGTCCTTCTCTTGCATGGATTCTAAGGTAGTTACAAGAACATCCCATGAAGTGTCCAATGAACTGAGGACCACATACATCTTGTGTGCCTCAGTAAACATCATTCCTCTTTCCTCTAACTCAAGGAATGTTTTTCTCATAGCCTGCAGATGTGTGGACATGCTCTCCCACGACTTCAGTTGTGCTTTATAGTCTCCTTGTCAGCAACATTTTACTGCCTACAGTCTCTCTAACATACATACCACGTAAAGCCTCCCAGAACTCTTTCACAGACTGGAGACCCCTCATGTGTATCAGCTGATTGTCTCTAAAGCCAGAATTATGCTGGCTAATGCCTTTTCATTTCTTCTCCAGTCCCCATCATCCAGGATTGCTGGTGAATTAGTAACTATTGTCCACAATTCCTCCCTTTTCAGGTACACCTTCATCTTTAAACTCCAGGAGAGGTAGTTTGTCTCATTCAGCCAAGACACCACGACACCTCCTTCCATTATGCCAAAAGAAACCATATTGCTTGTTTCTTTTACAAGCAATAACCACTAATAAACCATGATGCAGAAGCCCTATGGTCTGCTGCAAGTTCTCACTGGGTTTCTCTTTTCTCTGGTTTCTCTAGACACTCTGGGCTTCTCTCTGAACTGGGCCCATAACCTGCCAGAGTGCACACATTGTGACTAGGTGAGACAACCCAGGAGCAAATAGAGCACACAGGTTTGTATTTACATATAGTGGTTTTATCCCTACAAAAGCATACAAGTACTTTGATACAGGCCTTGAACAAACAGCAATCAGTAATCAGCTACACCACGGAAGCACACATGGAGAGAGAGATACACCCTCACATGGTCTCTTTTATATTACAGCCTCTTAAAATAGTAGCAGTCGAATAACCCTGCTCACTGATTGCTATCATTGCATCATCATTATAACATTACAGTATTACAACATTACAGCAGCTGGTCAGCTATTAAATCATCATTACCCTGACATGCCTAATACTCCTTCCTCCTATTTTCCCACAACAATAATCATATAAAGGTGAGTTCAGCTGAGAAAAACAACAAGCCCAAAATCACCTAATTGGTTTTCCTACCTAAGGTGAAACTAGAACTGTCTCCTGATTTCTAGTCTGCTACTTTAACCAAACTGGCATTCATGAAAGCAAAATATATTGCACTGTCCCACCTCAATGCTGATTAACTACAGTAATACTACCCTACTTCCTGATCACATACTGAGTGTTATTTGCAGAAAATGGCTCCTAAAATCTTGTTTTATAGGATTAAATTTATTTCAGTCATTTCGCTTTCTTTTAAATTTTTGGGATCTTACTGCTAATGTTAGATTAGCCAGAGTCACAAATCTGTTTCTGTTGTTTAAGACAAATACTTCGCATCTAATTACTTTTTAACTCAAGTTCTTTCTTTACTCAGATTCTTCTTACATATCCTAAGAAACCCCATTCCCAGTAAGCACAGCTAGAGATGATGGAGACAGTTTAACAGAGGGTCCACTTTTACACTATATAGTATAGAGATACCCTTATAATTTCTATGCATGTTAATCTTCTTTATCAAAGCAGATTTTCCACAAAGTTAGGAATTATAGCCAACAATTAATATGGAAAGAGCGCATAACAATAGAAATAAATCTTTGCTAATTTAGATAAGCTAACTTTATTGCCATTTTTTAAATTGGGATCACACTGGCCCCGCATTAAAAATGAAATTCTGTTGCCTGCTCTCAAGAGAAAGAATATATCCACCCAAACATATACATAACACACATATACATATGCTAAATACATACATAAATATATACCTGCACTCATACATCTATATCTAAGCATGCAGTCAGTAGTCACTGGTTCATAGTTGGGCTGGGACACAGTTGAGGCGTAAAGATTGGACAGGAAGATAGAGCCAACTATATCTGTTATCTAAAGAGACCCTTACATCCAGCCAACTTGCTTTTCAATTTTATCACATCATTCTTTGCATAAGGAATTAGAATTTAGAACTTTTATAAATGTAATTGTCAAAAAATATCCTCATAATTTTCCCCTCTTAAGTTCTATTTTTAGAGTTTGACACTGCTTCTCCACTAATCATTCATTTGGCTGGAGATCAAAGTAAAAATGCTAAAAAATAATTTGGAAAGTTACACAGATAGTCCTCAACTTACAACCATTCATTTAGTGATCAATCAAAGTTCCAACAGCATCGAAAAAAGTGACATGACTAGTTTTCATTTCAACTGTGGTAGTATTCCTATGGTCAAGTCATTAAAATTCTGGCACTTGGCCATTGGTTTCTATTTATGATATTTGCAGCATCTTGGGTTCATCTGATCATCAGCTGAAATTTCTTCAACTGGCTTCTGACAAGCAAAGTTAATGGGAGAAGCCAGATTTACTTAACAGCTGCATGATTCACTTAGCAACTGTAGTGATTTGCTTAACAACTATGGCAAAACAGTTTTAAAATGGATGCAATTCACTTCACAACTGCTTGCTTAGTAACAGAAATTTTGAGTCAATTGTGGTCATAAGTGGAGGACTACCTATACCATTAGCAACACAAAAGATTGATGGGAACAGTATCACATAAAATGTTTTAAATCTAAACCACTTTTTGTGCCACACAAAATGCAAAATTTATCCACATACTAAAAATCTTGATAAAAATCAAGCCACTGTATTTTTTATCCATACTCAGTAACATAATTCCTATTTCACAAAAGTGAACTACAGCATATAGAACAATAAAGTTGGAGCTTCCCATGCGAACCCATCGCTTCCACAGCCCGGTTCTAATTTGGGGTGTTGGTTATTCTTGCCAGCTTGGTGTCATCTGCAAATTTGAGGAGTTCCCCTTCTATCCCGTCATCTAAGTCGTTAATGAAGATATTGAGGAGTCCTAGGCCTAAGACAGAACCTTGTGGTACCCCCCACTTACTTCCCTGCATGTAGATATAGCACCATTAAGTACTATTCATTGAATGTGATTTATCAGCCAGTTATAAATCCATCTGGTGATGAGCAACTTTTACCCAAAATCAGGCAGGGCAGGCAGGCAGGCAAATTGAATTGCTCACAGAATCACAGATTCAATTAATCTGTGTTTCTGACATCTGCTACCTGAGTCTGCATTGAATAATAGAAGCTTCAGGCTCAGCTCTGCTTTTAGATTAGCTAGAAAGCAAGAAATCCAACGATCTAAATCTAAATCTCCCAGCACAGAAGAACAGTTGATGGTTGGGGAAAAAAAAGAAAAGAAAAATGATAACTTAGAAGAAAAGTTTGATGGTGTGCATGCCAAGTAAGGAGTGAGTGGGCAGGCCGGGTCCAACCAGTGGCGCAATTTGCTGGTTCTCCGGCAGGGAGAATTCCACCCTTGGTGAGACTGCGTTTTGCACACACCTGTAAACCATTTCCTAAAAACCTTGGCTGTGCTGCCCGGACAGCTGATAAGTGCTGCGCATGGGTGTGCAGTGTTTGAAAATCCTCCTCTGTTCTACTTTTTCAGCCTCAGCTGTGCCGCACAAAACAGCTGAGGTTGAAAAAGCAGGAAATAAGGGACAGCCAAGAGCCTGGGCAGGTGGCTGGGCACAACAGAGCAGCAGACATCAAACCAGTTAGGTATCTGCTGTTCTTCAGAGCTACCGGTTTTATAGAACTGGGCCGAACCAGTAGCATCCCACCCTTGCAATGAAATATCCTAAACTTCTGCCTCAGTGACCCTATTAGTAGTGGAAAAGAAGCTATGAAGAGTGATTGCAAATAATGATAATATTGGACACTAAATTTCTTTAAAACAGCATATATATTTTTCTTTATTCAAGATGGTAATTCTATATTAAAAATGTGCTGCTACTGTACTTTCAAATTCTTACTAATACCAAACAATTCAATATTGCAGAAGGTTATCTAAAGCTGAACAGAAATAATAGATGGCATGCAATATCATTAAAAAAAAAAGTGCCCCATGTACTTAGGTTCATCTGATTGGGTGTATGAAACAATTGTCACATCTATTAGGCCAGGCCTGCGGGCCGCATACAGCCCACAGGGTGCTTAAATTTGGTCCATGGGATCGGCCTGGAAATAGCAAAGGACCAGCTCACAGTGCCTCTGGCAGTCAAAATGGGACATGGGAGGCCATGTGCGCCACCTCATGCCCCGTTTTGGCTAGCAGAATGCTACAGAAGGCGTCCTTCCCGTCTCCCTCCCAACTCCCCCCTAGCTGGTCCACAGAGAAGTACAATGCTGATCCAGCCTTCAAAGAAATCCAGTTTGATCCCTGTATTAGGCAGTTTGATTTCTCTTAGAACTCAAAAATCTCAAAACAAACTTAACGTGATAAAGTGTTTCAGTTATACAAATTATGAGCTTTCTAGATAATTATTGAACATTTTTCTTATTGTTAATTTGAGTTTATTTCTGTTTACATTCTTAATGAAAATCTGAGCTAAGCTGACAAATTATAATATATATTACCTCTGCCTCGGTGAATGAATCCAATTTAGAGAATCCTGAGTAAATGGCTGTCCAACCTCCACTTGAATACATCCAGTGAAATGGAACTCACCATATCCCTCAGTAACTGGTTCCATTGTCAATTGATCCCAACTGGAATTTGCCTTCCTGTAACTTGACCACTGTTCTCTGTCCTGTACTTTGGGAAAACAGAGAACAGGTTATGGCCATTTTTTGTACTCTTCAACTACTTTGAATGTTTTCATATCCACTAACTTTGTCATTTTTTCTTAAGAGTAACAAAAGGGGCGTTGGTACTTACCTGATACGCCCATTCTATTTGAGCTGTGAGGAGCATCCAGAGATGGGAGGTGCTTCAGTCTCTGCTTGCTTAGGCTGAGCTTGAATTGAGGAACGCTCCTCCTCCTTCACGTGACTCTTCCAGGGCGTTCCCCAGTTTTGCGAAGGCGAGAAGAAAAAAAAGGTTGCTCCTATCCCTATCACCTAAATAATTTTTGGTCCTTGGCCGAGAAAGAGACCAGACGGAAATTAGGGTGGGGCTGGATGCTCCTTGTAGCTCAAATAGAATGGGCGCATCAGGTAAGTACCAACGCCTCTTCTCCTATGAGCTGCTTGGAGCATCCAGAGATGGGACATACCAAGCTTGGTGTGTCCTAAGGGAGTGACTTCATCTGGTCCCGGATCTCCCACCTGCCAAATGAAGCCTCTGCAGAGGCAAACACGTCGATTTTGTAATATTTCGATTATTGGAGCCTGGGTAGCCCAGGCCGCAGAGGTGGCTGCACTCCTGGTTGAATGGGCTGTGATGCCCTTAGGGACTTGAAGGGTCTGGGACTGGTATGATTTTGCTATGGCCGCCCTAATCCATTGTCCTATGGTAGACGATGACACCTTGTGTCCCAGTGTTTTGGGTTGGAAAGAGAGAAATAGGGCCTCCGACTTCCTGAAGGGCTTTATGCGTTTGATGTAAATTCACAGCGCGCGTCTTACCTCAAGTTTGTGCCATTGTTGTTCCCTTTCTTGTGACAGATTGGGACAAGAATTTAGAAGGATGAGCTCCTGGGCTCTGTGGAAGGCCGAATTGACCTTTGGTAGAAAGGTGGGGTCGGGTTGGACAACCACCCTATCTGCGTGAAAAACACAGAGGTCTTGTCTGACAGACAGGGCCACTATTTCCGAGATACGTCGGGCTGATGTAATGGCTACCAGGAAAACCACTTTATATGTTAGGAATTGGAGACCGGTCACCCTCAAAGGCTCGAAAGTCTCTTTGGTAAGGGAGAGGAGGACTTTATTGAGGTCCCAGGTGGGATAATGGTGCACTGGGGGGGGGGGTCGTAAGTTGAAAGCGCCTCTAAGGAAAGCTCGGATGAGGGTGTGGTGAGAGAGAGAATTGAAACCCTTGTAAGAGAGGACTGATGACAAGGCAGCCACCTGACGCTTTAGTGTGTTGGGAGACAGCTCCTTGTCAAGTCCCTCCTGAAGGAATTCTAAAATTTGAGCGATGGAGGGAGAAACTGGGTTAATTTGAAGTTTGTTGCACCAACGACAGAAAATGGTCCATGTGGCATTATAAATTCAGGTGGTTGATGGCCGTCTGGCAGCTAGGATGGTGTCAATGACTTTATTTGAGAGCTGCCCTTTCCTCAAAGTGCTCCGCTCAACCTCCAAACGGTCAGTTGGAGCCACTATGGGTCCTGGTGGAGGAGGGGCCCCTGGGACAAGGAAATCCTGTCTGGTGGGATCCTCCAGGGGGGCCACTGAGAGAGTGCGGAGGTCCGCAAACCACGGCCATCTGGGCCAGTGAGGAGCCACTAATAGCAACTCTGCCCTTTTGTGGAGAAGCTTCTGGATCACCCTGGGTACCAGAGCCAGAGGGGAGAATTCATAGAGAAGCCCCGAGGGCCACGGGCAGTGGAGCGCGTTGTGATTCTCCGCTCCTTGGGATGGGTATCTTGAGATGAATCTGAGGAGCTGGGTATTGAGGTGGGAGGCAAACAGGTCTATCACCGGTTTCCCAAATATCTTTGTTGCCTCTCTGAACAGGTACGGGTGGAGGTTCCACTTCGATTGGTCTATGGTGGCCCAGCTTAACCAGTCTGCCTGGATATTTGATAGTCCTGATATGTGCTCTGCTTTGATGGACAGGAGGTTGGTCTCTGCCCAGCGACAGAGGCGCTCGGCTTCCTTCATCAACTGGATTGAATGTGTGCCCCCTTGTTTGTTGAAGTGTGCTTTGGCTGTGATGTTGTCTGTCAAAATGAGGACGTATTGCCCACATACCTGGGGGAGGAAGCTGCGCAGGGCCAGGAGGATGGTGTGAAGCTCCAGCCAATTTATACTGCACGATTGTTCTATTGCAGTCCATCTCCCCTGGGATGAGAGAGACTGGAAGTGGGCGCCCCATCCAAATAGGCTGGCATCCGTGGTGATAGTCAGCCTTTGAGGTTCCTTGAAGAAACAGCCCTTGTTGATGAGTGGTCTTGCCCACCAGAGGAGGGACGTGAGGAACCCTGACCGGGAGCTTGGAATTGCTTCTGCCGGATCTCTGGTATGGGAGCAGGAACCACTGTAGGGCTCTGGTATGAAGACGGGCCCAGGGAACAATAGAAATGCAAGAAAGCATTTTCCCCAATAATTTTGACAATTCCAATAGGGGCACCCTCTTCGGTGTCTAGTTTCCTTAACCAATTTCTGAATACTAAGGAGTCTTTCTGAGGACAGGTAGACCTTACCTTCCACTGTGTTGATAAGAGCCCCCAAGTGGGTTATCCGAGTAGAAGGAAATAACTGGCTCTTTTTCCAATTTATGAGGAACCCATGTTCCTGAAGGGAATCTAGGGTGGTCTGGGTGTCCCTCACTGCCTGATCAATAGATGATGACTGAATCAAAATATCATCTAGATAACATTGGAGACGGATGGGGGTATTTCTGATATGAGCCACCAGAGCTGCCAGGACTTTGGTAAAGGTCCTGGGGGTGGAAGCCAGTCCAAAGGGAAGGGCCATGTACTCGAAGTGTTGGTTATTGTAACAGAACCTGAGGAATTTAGAGTGGGAAGGCCGAATGGCGATATATAGGTAAGCTTCTGTTAAGTCTATGGATGTGAGAAAGTCCCCCTGTCTGATCCCCAGTAGTATGGATTGGAGGGAGTGCATTTTGAGCTTGCGTTAAGTTAAAAAAACGGTTAAGTTGCTTCAAGTCTAAGATGGCCCGCCATCCCCCCGAGTGTTTTGGAACGAAGAAGAGGTGGGAATAAAAACCCCGACCTCGTTGGTCTGGTTGAACAGGTTGGATGGCCCTTATGTTAAGGAGGTGCTGGATGGCGGAAGTCATCAGATTGCATTTAATCAGGTCTTTGGAGAGGGGGGATGACATAAAGAAATTAAGGGGGATGGAATGGAACTCGAGAGCAAGGCTGAGTCTAACGATCTCCCTGACCCAAGAGTCAGAAGTAGAGGAGTTCCATATAGTGGCAAACGACTTTAGGCGCCCGCCAATGGGGATAGAGTCCTTATATCTATCTGGAACGTCGGTAAGGCCTGCTTCTGGACCCCCGAAAAGGCCTTACCTTACTTATATTGGCCGCCCCTCCTACCCCTTTCTCCAGAGTCAGGTCAGTCCTGGAATTGGCCCGGTCTGAACGAGGAAGGCCTCTGATACCTGGGAGAGAAGGGGGCCTGGTAGGAGGGCCGAAAGGAGCCCCTCCAAAAGGGCTGCAGCTGTCTGGAATCTGACCATCGGGTGAGGGAGGGGAGAAATTTCTTTTTGTTCCTGGTCTCCATAAGTAAAGGGTCCAGGGAGGGGCCGAATAGCTTATCCCCCACTATGGGAGAGGAGGCCAGCTTGGCTTTGTTTTTAAAGTCCGCCTGCCAGTGTCTGAGCCATAGCAGGCGGCGGGCCTGGATGTGTGCGGTAATAGCCCTGGCAGAAAATTTGACGGTGTGATATGTGGTGTCCGCCAAAAACTCAGCTGCGGCGGTGATTTTACCAATGTCCCAGTGTGCTCTGGTGTTAGAAGCGGGGACATGCTGTTTAAGCTGGTGCAACCATCAAATTGAAGACCTAGTAAAGAAAGTTGCGGTCATAGCCGATTTTATGGCCCATGCGTCCGATTGATGGGCCCTGCGCAGGGCCAGCTCGGCCCGTTTTTCTTCCGGTTTTAGGGCTTCTAAAGCATCAGTAGGGGTCGAGGAGGATGCCAGGCCCACAATGTGCTCGTCGACCTCAGGAGTGTTCAACAGATTAGAGAAATCCAGATCTATATTGAAAAACTTTTTGTCGTGGGTAGAGGGGGCTGGGGGGACCCCTACAGATGCTAGTTGTCTTTGGACCAGATCTGCAAGGATAGGGGGAGCTGGAATAGTCTCGGCCTCTACAACTGGTTGGTTAAAAATGAGGTCTTCAGGTCCTTCCCCAGAAGGTGGACTGAGGGGGGTTGTTTAATCAAACCTGAAATATTTTTGGCCTTATACAATAAGGATTTGAATAGTTGTGGCTTAAAGAGGCCCGTGAAGGAGGGCTGGTCAGAGGTAAGCCCCTCGTCCTCGGACATTTCGTCCTCTAGAGGGTCTATGTCTGATAGGGTTCGCTATAGTGTATGGACCCCAGGTTGAAGCCGAGTGGGTCCATGGGTTGATCACTTTCCACCTCCCCCTCTTCCATCTCCTCCTCCTGCCCTTGGAAGGGGGGTTTCCCTATGCAAGGGCACCTGAGCCAGAAGCTGTTCAAACCTATGTAGAGACCTCACAGAGTGAGATTCCTGGTCAGAGCCTACCGGATACAGACTGGACTTGGCAGCTTGCTGGATGCCAGTTGCGATGCTTTGGCGAATAGCCAACTCCATCCAGGATCTTATCTTTTCAGGGATCTCCTCAGGGAGAGATTCCTCTTGGCGGAGACTGGCAGCAGTTGGGGTGAAGGTGGCCTCTGGAGCCCTTCTGGTCAGTGTTTCAGGACCCAGAGCCTGTTGTTCCTGAGATGGCAAGCTGCGCGTGGAGAGAAGGAAACATCTGGGGGGGAGGTTGAGCAGAGGTAGAGGTACTGGAGGATGTGGGAACCTGAGGCACCTTGAGTGCTTCCTTAGATCTCCTGTCTATTTCTTTTTGCAGGGCTTTGTGGCGCCTTAGAGCGTCCCTCTGGGCCGCTTTGGAGATCTCCTTAGCCTGCTTGTGCAAATGATGGGTTTTGGATTTTGCCTTCAAAGAAGGTCCTCTTGAGGTATTGCCATCTGCCATTGCAATGACTTAAATGTGGCTGGAGTAAGTCAGAAAATAATATGAGGCGGTTGGCATGCCCAGGGCCCGATCTAGCAAGACAGTGTCCCTGATCAGTATCACTTCCCCCTTTTAGAATAATTTGTCTTTCCTTTTTTTTCTCTCTTTCTCTCTCTCTCTTTTTTATATATAGATATCTCTAAGAAGAGATATGCGTATGTGGACAAGAGAAAAAAAGAGAGTTGAGCCGCACCTCAGTGATAATATTTTAATCTCATTGCCAATATGAGTCAATGTTATATTCAGGGTGGTTGTTATAATGCTGTCCCTGGGAGAGCCAATTAGCCGAAATTCGACATGCCTAGGCCCAGAAAATTTAAGGGTAGGGCCTACAGCAGCCTCTTTGCACGGGCTGACACAAAGGCCTGGGTGCAGCTGCTGTGCTGCTGGAGGAGCTGTGAGGTTGGCCAACGAAGACTACAATTAAATACAAGCCGAATTTGATAATCTAGCCTCAAATCTGAAGAAAAAGCCAGGCGGGGCCTGATGCTTTAATAAATTTCAGCTCACAGCTTCAGTATAAACACAAAACAAAATGGCGTGTGCCACGAGGTGGCCTCCAAAATGGTGGCCGCTATAATGACACGCCTCCTAGCAGCAATTTCCCTGCCTGGGAAATAAGCCAAAAGCTCTTCCAGAGAAGGTGGCCAAAGAAAGAAAGCAAAGGCTTCTCCTTTGCAAGTAAATGAACGGCATTTGAGGGTGGGGGGAAAAAACGCGGTGCGGCTCAAATGGAGCAGATCACAACGGACTGCTGTGAAACAGAGCAATAGAAAGCAGCAACAGATTGAGGCAGAGAGAGACAAAAAGGAAGGGATTGGCTATGGGAGGTAGTGCGAAGATCACTCCTGACCTTCCCTTTGCCTCCCTTGGGGGGTGAAATTGCACTTCCCCCTAAATGGCAAGGAAGCCGGTTCACACAGTTGCGCAGGGACTAAGCAGAGTATAAATCAAACCTGAGAAATACTGATCTGAAATGAGAAAGAGTCATCCAAAATTCCTGCCTCAGCCAAGGAGCAAAGCAACAGCACAGCCTGTCTCACACGAGGCTGAGCAAAAACTGGGGAACTCCCTGGAATAGTCACGTGAAGGAGGAGGAGCATTCCTCAATTCAAGCTCAGCCTAAGCAAGCAGAGACTGAAGCAACTCCCATCTCTGGATGCTCCGAGCAGCTCATAGGAGAACAGCCAGTTTCATCCATCTCTCTTTCTAGAATCTAGCTTAGTCTTTATAATGAAGATCAATATTTTTTTTAGATTTTTATCCTACTTAATTCAAGGCAGCAACCAATACTCTTTCCTCCTCCTATTTTCCCCAGAACAATAACCCTGAGAGGTGGGTTGGACTGACAGAATGATTGATCAACAGTCACCCAACTGGTTTTCCTTATCTAAGGTGGGAGAACCTTAGCCGGTACAATAAATTGGCTTTATTATATTTTTAATAGATATTTGTTTATATTTCATATATTGAAGCCACTATAAATGACTATGAATTTTGAATTAAATCCTTCACTGAAAAATTAAGAAGAGCATTAATGGATTCTAGTACCATCACTCTTCTTTTACTTCTGCAATATTGGGAGGTTTTGCTTTATTTTTTTTAACTTCGAACAGCATTCAGTTTTAAAACTTTCTAATCAAGTTTACCATGCTCCTACTGAACACATTCTTCTCACTTCCTACAGAGGGTAATTCATATTATGCCTTTAATATCTAAATTATATAATATAATTTATAAATCACAAAAATGGAAAACTGATATAAAGAGGGTCTCATTATTTCCTTAATATTGCTCATTTCAGAAAACTCACACATTTCTTGTTTGCACCTTTGACAATTCATCAGAAAAAAATATTTGATTATATTGGAAGAATTTTCACAATAAAAGTGTCAGCTAGTTCTTCAGCAATAAGTAATTCTGATCTCTTAAGGAGAAATATATTGCTGAGGAAAACAGGTTTAAGGTGGCGGTTGAATCTAAGCATCAATTGCTAAGCTAGATACATATTTCATAGAAAATAGACTCAATAAAACCAAGCTACTTTGACAACCATTCTACTCAAGATTGGCTCAAGATCACCCAACTAGAGTGTTTTATCTTCCATTAAGAATTTGTAAACAAACTATGATAAATTCCTTTTCTCATTCACTACTATTTCCAAGAATTGTCTAATACAAATACTACTTTGGGGGGATTACCTTTCAAGTTTTTCTTGTCTTTCTTTCTCAGGATTTCTCAGAATTGCTGCTCCCCCCCCCCAAAAAAAAAAGGCTAGAGCTTTTCTCACATCATATCATGATTGATACCACCCCTTTACATAGACATCATCATGCATTCTATTTCCCTATCATGTAAACATATAACTTTCCCTATTCCTTCTCCCTCTAGACCAGGGGTGTCAAACTATGTCACAGGCACGCCACACCTTCCCAGTTCCATGAAGGGAAGAAATGATGCAGCAAATTTTGATACTTGTACTCTACATTATTCCAGAATCTCTCTCTCTCTCATTCCCTTTAGTATTTTATGCAATCCATCTTTTACATGTCTGCCATTCCTTGGTCCATTTCTAACTCTTGTGCTTCCATAATTGCTCCTTTGCTTTTTAGAGCTCAGCAGTTTCTCCCCTTGCTGCAATCTACTAAGACTGGTCATTCCATTACTGTTCTGAGTTAAAAAAAAAATAGGGTAGTATATATAGTTTTAAACTTAGATGCATGCCCTTAAAGCAACCTACATACAACACAATTCTCTATAAACAAATTATATTTCCAGTACTAAATAATGTGATTATCTAAGAACACAGTTTGACCTAAAATATGTTTCTGATTGAACCCCAAATCGAAATCACTCAGTATGCCTGCAAGTATAGATTACATTTTTTTTCAGAATAATTAAAATACTGTCTCTATAGAAAGTTTTACTAGCTATAAATGCTGAGTTTGATTATATTTTCCATATTCCCTCAGTTTAATGGTAATATTTACTACAAACCCCATAATAAGTATGACAGAGATTATAAAAGTCTGCCATCCCATTTATGAATGAACATGTGGAAAACTCTTTAAAACATCACTGGCTACAGCAAACCTCCTTCCCAGACAGAAGGAAATCAACAACTAGCAGATGACCTGAATGTGTTTTACTGCAGGTTTGAAAGAAAACTACCACCACCTATCTCCACAACCCCCATCTCAAACACAACAACAACAGCCAAGCCTCCTACAACTGACCCCAACCCATTGGCTTCACAACTTCTGGTGATCACAGAAAAAGAAGTGCAAGATCTATTTCACAAGATCTATTTCTAGGAAAAACACCAGGGCCAGACAAGATAACTCCTTCTTGCTTAAAAGTCTGTGTTGATCAATTGGCCCCCATCTCTACCTAAATCTTCAATAAATCACAAGAGATGTGCTATGTTCCTTCTTGCTTCAAACGCTCTACTAACATCCAGTGCCAAAGAAGCCCTCCATCAGGGAACTGAATGACTACAGACCAGTTGCTCTAACATCTGTAGTTATGAAAACCTTTGAAAGGCTAGTGCTGTCCCACCTGAAAACCATCATGGATCCACCATTAGATCCCAGGCAGTTTGCATACCGAGAAAATAGATCAACAGATGATGCTGTTAATATGGCTCTGCACTACATCCTACAATACCTTTAATCTCCAAATACTGACGCAAGGGTCATCTTTGTAGACTTCAGTTCAGCATTCAATACCATCATTCCAGACATTCTTCTAACCAAAACTAAACCAACTGAACACACTTATAAGTGGGTCATAAGCTTCCTAACAGACAGGAAGCAACAGGTGAAGCTAGGCAGAATCATATCTGATATCTGTACAATTAGCACAGGGCCCTCCCAAGGCTGGGTGCTTTCTCCATTTCTCTTCTCCCTATATAGCAATGATTGCATCTCAAATGATCCATCTGTTAAAATACTGAAGTTTGCAGATGATACAACAATGACTGATCTCATTCGAGACAACGACAAATCTGCATACAGATGGGAGGTTGTACAACTTGCCTCGTGGTGTAACTGAAGCAAATGAACACACTTAAAACCATAGAAATGGTGGTAGACTTTAGAAGAAACCCTCCCATACTATCACCTCTTACAATACGAGACAACACAGTATCAACAGTAGAGACCTTCAAATTTCTAGGTTTTATCATATCAAAAGACCTAAAATGGACATCTAACGTCAAAAACATCATCAAAAAATCACAACGAAGAATGTTCTTTCTGTGCCAACTCAGAAAGCTCAAACTGCCAAAAGAGTTGCTGATACAGTTCTAGAGAGGAGTTACTGAATCTGTCATCTGCACCTCTATAACTGTCTGGTTTGGTTCTGCAACCCAGCAAGACAGACACAGGCTTCAGAGAGTAATTAGGACTGGAAAAAAAAAACACAATTACTACCAACCTGCCTTCCATTGAGTACCTGTACACTGCACGAGTCAAAAAGAGGGCTGTGAAAATATTTATAGACCCCTCACATCCCAGATCTTACGATTTATATTGACTGTTTCCTAGTATGATTTGATTGCTTATTGTACTCTATGACTATTATTAAGTGTTCTACCTTATGATTCTTAACTCTTGACTCTTTCTTTTATGTACACTGAGAGCATTTGCACCAAGACAAATTCCTTGTGTGTCCAATCACACTTGGCCAATAAAGTATTCTATAAAGAATTCTATATTCTATGAAGAAAATGATAAAATAAATCAATATAATGTTTATCTAAATACATTTTTTCCACAACTCTATTTGTGGGAAATTGTTGTGGAATATTTGTAAAATTTCTAGAATAAGTAAAAAATTCTCCTCCCAGAGCAGTATGTTTTAATACTTTTAAACAAATTCTGGTACTTCTATAAGGTACTGATACTACTATGAATGACATATCTAGAATTATGTGACTTCAGTAGTTGGTAGTGTATAAAATCAAGTAATTGAAACTGATTACAAACTTCTTTGTTAAATATATTATTTCATTTAACATTGTATATTGTTTCTGTAGTATTTAAAATGCAAAAAGAGAAGGATGTGATAATAACCTCATAACTGAGGTAACCTTATACATAAGTCAACAAGAAGAACCAATCAACAATGAATGAACAGCCTCTAATTCATCACAATCAATATTGTCTTACCATGAATTCTTCCAGTGTCTGGTAGATTTTCCCACGGAAATCACAATAATTTTTACGTTCTTTGCACTGTGGACAGCACTGAGTAGTGTCAACATGAATACAGCGAGGGTGGAGTCTAGGACATTCTGGCTGAATACACAGCGGGCCTTCTTCAGTACAAAGACAAGGGCACGCAGAGGGTCCTGGAGTAAACTTCTCCCCAATTGCATAAACAAAGCCACTCTCATCCATACAGCCTTTTCCACGGTAGTCCGGATAAACATATTCCTCTGGGGGTTCAGATGTGGTACCCGCAATAATATCTAAGACAGAGAAATCTTCAGCAGCAGGAAGTTCCTCTTGAATATCTTTGATCTGATTATGAGCTTCAAGGTTCCCAAACTTATTATTACTTGTTGCCTGAATACTCAAAACTTGTTTTTGCTTTGTCCAAGATTCTTTATTAGAATAATTTCTGTTCCCTTTGTTTTTCCAGTCCCTGGTGCCTTCTTCTCTCCCATTCATAGTATTTTCATTCATTTTCCCTGGTCCATGATTCTGTCTTTCTTGGACTGACAGTTGATATTTCTTTTCGTCACTTGTTTTTATCTCCTGCTTGTCTTGAGCCTTGGATAGTTTTTGCAATGGTGTAGTAGAATTACACAGAGCAACCATCAGGCAGCATGTCACAAGAAGGGAACTAGAAAGAGCCCCAATTGCCATTGCAGTATTATTGGGCATCATCTAAGACATCTCAGATGGATAAAACATATTTCATTCAAATCAAAGGATGTCGGCCAGTCAATACACAGTCCCTGGGAAGAGATGAGTTAGGATACTTCAAATAATTCTGCATTTTTATATAGAAAGCAGTATATATAGTCTTTATCCAGTATGTGTAAAAATGAAAAGCAGGCCAAGAAAAATACTGGATCTCAGAAACTCAGTTTCAAATTATAGCCTAACTATGGATATATTGGCCATTCTTGAATAAACTGATGCTTTTCAATTTCAGTTCGCTTATCTGAGAGCAGAATAAAGATCTATATCACATAAATAACTTAAGCTAACTAAATAACTTTTTAAATAGAAGCATGATGAGAAATTTGCCCTCTTAATGATTATAAATCAATGGGGAAGAAAATCAATATAATACTTAGATGTCAATACAAAAAAATTAAAAAGTATATTAACTGAGAGAAGAGGGATATAATTGCTTCATAATAGTAGTAAATTCTAGGTAAGATTGTGAGCTTATCTTTGAAATATTGGTTTTATTGTCTGTGTCTGTGTGTGTTTGAGGGACAGAGAGATAGAGAGAGAAGTCATCATTTGCCTTTCTACAAATTGTATATAAACAAAAAGAAACAAGATTATCCAGAGCATAGAAGAATTTAGAACCTGCACCATAAATTCATCAATATTTAAAAATTCTGCTTGTGCATTGATTTTTGTAAACTCCAAAACATAATTATGAAATGTCATCTCTCTCTCCCCCCCACCTCATTATGCAAGTCAAGGAGCAAAATAAATATTTGATTTTATATGTATTTCACCCTACTATTTCTTAGTTCATAAAATTTTAAGTCTTTTTCTTCTTAAACCAATTATCTCAATGGATATTTTAATAAAAAGCAACTATAGGTTTATTCACTACTTTTCATGGTAGATTATTTCAAACTGTCCCCCTCAAAAACTCATTATATTTTTAAAAAAATCAATATACTCAAAAATAATCATTTGAATCAATGTTGGCAATATTTTCTACACTATATAGCTGAACTCTGCTATAGATTCTCATTGAACATCTAAGTTAATAAATATTTTTTAAAATCCACAAAAGATCTTTTAGTACAGAAAAATCCTATTGTCTAACATTCAAAAAAGGAAGCAAACCTTATTACATATAAATATATGCTGAGAAAAGACAAGGAATGATTTTAAATAATCATAGTAAATAGTACTACATTTAAGAATGTTATCTTCAAGTTCTAGATTTCAGCATTATATAGTATCATGTACTCAGAAATTAATCTTGTTTATATTGTTCCATAAACTTATTCCTAAGCAACTATATACAGAAACAAAAACTTAAAAGACAAAAATATTTACTGCAGTGTGAAAACAGTTCCCTAGCCTGAAGAAGGAAGTTTCAAAGAGTCTTTATTTTCAACAAGTCTTTCAAACTGAGGTATTCAGTTTTTCAAAGGGGGGGGGGAGGGGATTGAGGAGAAATATCTTGGGGAAATTAGTGGAACATTCATGGATTTGACAGAAAAATTTGCACCTAAACATTGAAATAAATCCATATTTGTTAAGATCATGAAATATTGCAAAAATATACACACATATACACTTGTATGCACACACACACACACACACAAAATATAAACCAACCACTTTGCTGAAATTATTTATTTAATAATATATGGAATATCATACATGGCTTAGCAAAATATATTAATATTTCACTTAGATCAGTAAAACACAAAAAATATAAATGTTAAAAAGATCTATGTTCAAATGCCGTCTAGCCCATTTGCTGAAGTTAAATCTGGATTTTGCAAGTGCCTGAGGAAATGCAATGTGTTTCTCAAAAGCTTATAGTTTGTAGTAAAATGCATATTCTGGAAAGGCTCTACCAGACTCCTGATTTTTATCTGAGAACTAGGTACTGTGTGTTTCATTATCATAGAAACAGGACAGAAAAGCTAGCAAATAATATAAATCAAATGCTCATGTCTTACCCTCTGTGAAGATTCCCCCCTCCATTTTGTATTCATCTTCATTATAAAGCACAATCGACATGGCATTTTCAAAAAATTAAAACAAAAATACCACCAAATACTTAGTTCAAGGAAGCTTGGGGGTGGGCAAACAGACAGAGTGAAGGATAAAATGGAAAACAATATATATCAGTGCAGTTACATGGATTGTAGCTTAACGTAAAACAATTCAAGGATACAGCCATCTATGATAGCTTTGCAGCAATAAGCTTCTTCTTGGTTAAGCTTTGTGCTTTGCCTCCATCGCTGCACACATACAGTACACATACACTGCAACTTTCCAGTCTCCTTCGCTGTCCCCAGTGCAAAAGTTCCCGCTACTATTGGCGCCCCAAAGGACCGGAAGAGCTCTTCCTCTTATTACCTTCCACTGCATAGCCTTTACTAGGCAGATCCTTTCCTTCCTCTCGTTCCAGACCTGTCAGCCGGTTGCTCCTCGGCCCGAGAAAGCAAGCAGCTCGTCTTTTGTCTCCATCCTCCGTCCGGAAGGGAGAATATCAGACCAGCGATTGAGTCCGCTTTCTACTCACTTCTCTTCGTTGAAAGAAGCTAAGCCTCAACCCCTGTTACCCGACCGCAAAGACGGGCTCCTCCCTTACGTTTTCACATTGCGATTTCTTCGCAGCCACGCTTGCCGCCTCCTTCCTCGATCCGCATAAAAACTGTAGCCTGAAGCGCGCTTTCTTCCGCTTTGAGTGACCCCGTCCCTCTCTCGGACACTTGCCCGACGTCGGGAATTGCTGCCTGCTGCCGAAACGTCATTTTTGCCCCATGGAAGAGTGACTGGCCGGGGTTGCCAGGGGTGAGAGAGTCCTCGCAAGCAGACTTCAAACTGCAATGGTTGTGTGGTTGCTTCCTTATCTCCTGCTCTGTTCCCGCTTTCGTGAAGCGGCAGGAGGAGGCTTATTTCTGGCCGGGACTTTTGGCGATGATAAAATCGCGTCTAATTTATACAGCGCTTTGCATAAGATGACCCGAAGGAAATGTGAGAAAGGAGGTAGCCCTGACAATGGCGTTTCTACTGCTTTTTCAAGAAGGAACATTGTGTTGGAAGCTAGAGACAAATCAGTATGAGAAACACGCGTGCTGCCACCTAACCTGCATATAACAGTTCAGATGGTACTGTAGGTAAATGCTAATCCCAATTCATTCGTTTCTTTAAATTCTGCTCTCTTTTAACCTAGTCTACCCTCAGGACAAAACTATGCTGACCTCCATATTTTGCATTTAATAAAAAATAACCAAATATCCCCCAAGTGAACAGGAGTGTTGGGTAGGGAAAGCAGGTAATATAATTTTCTTGCTTTAATTTGCACTGGGAAGAATATGCAAGTACAGGTAGTCCTCGATTCATGACCACAATGAGCCCAAAATTTATGTTGTTAAATGAGACATTTGTTATGCAACTTTTCCCCATTTACAACCTTTCTTGCTTCCCTTGTTAAGTGAATCCCTGCAGCTGATCAGTTAGTAACCTTGTTGGTAAGTGAATTTGGATTTCCCAGATTATCAGAAGGTCACAAAAGGGGATCATGTGACCTTGGGACACAGCAATGTCATAAATATGAATAAGTTACCAAGCACATGAATTTTAATCACATGATCATGGGATGCTGCAAAAATCATAACTGAAAAATAGTCATGTCACTGTTTTCAGTAATGTAACTTTGAACAGCCACTAAATGAATTGTTGTAAGTCAAAGACTACCTGTATTTGAAAACAGGTGTAGAGAAGTACACTTTCCTTACCTTTCCCAATTCAGTTTTAAGATAGGGTGTACTTTTCAGTAAGTGTTAATGTTGGATCAAAATAGTTAAAATGTTACTAAATTGTGAATCTTACCCAGGTTATACCTTTAGCACAAATACTTTCTGGAAATACTGTAGTGTTGTCTTCATAATTTCATCAAAGTATTTTCCCAATTGCAAAGGCAGCTTTAAAATGTAAAAATATGTTAGAGTTTAATGTCTACTACCTTGAAATCCGTGGTGGTGCAGTGCTGTGGTGGCGCAGTAGTTATAATGCAGCACTTCAGACTACTTCTGCTGATCACCGGTTGCCAGCAGTGTGGCAGTTCGGGTCTCACCAACTCAAGACTGCTCAGCCTCCATCCTTCTGAGGTCGATAAAATGAGGACCCAGATTATTGGGGACAATATGCTGACTCTATAACCGCTTAGAGAGGGCTGTAAAGCGGTATATAAGTCTAAGTGCTATTGCTATTGCTAAATCAAACAGGGTAGAATGAGGAATAGGGGTATCAGGTGTCAGCTGATGGGTTCCTTCCAGCTCCAAGATGGAAGGATGGAAGCATTCAGCAGCAGAAAAAGTCTTAAGTGGGGATTCTGCTTCAAGCCACTCTGTGTAGGTTTGTTGAGTTTAACATAGTTTTTGGCTAAATTTCAGTTACACAGTATCCAAATGTTTTAACATAAGATTGTATCTATTAGAGTAGCAATACTTGCCACTTAAGGAATTTTATTTATTTATTTATTTATTTTTGTCAAACAATTATTAGATAACAGGTATAAGTATAAACATGGTTATAAATACATGAAATGGATACGAATAAGAAAAAAGAAGAAACAATAGGACAGGGATGGTAGGCACGTTTATGCTAGAGCTAATGATAATGGGGGAAACATATGTGCTTGTACCAATTTTGAAGCAACCATTATATCAGGCCCATATTTTGTTTTCTGCTTTGAGCAATAGAATCATTTTTCAGGAAATATTATACACATAAGAAGATATATTTAATTATGCAAACAGTTTTATCTCCTTGGATGAACATACATTGTAAAACTTAAATTAAGTTTAGGCACTCTAGTGAAAAAAACTAAGATTGATTAGAAAAATAATCATTTGGAGTTGCTTCTTCCTATGTTAAATGAAAATGTCAGATATATAAGTTTAAGAAGACTGATGTTCAGGGAAAACTGATACCTGGAAACATTTTAGCTTCTAGGACTGACCAATAGTGTGTGCTTTGAAATCTGAATGAAAAGGATCTGCTGTTACTAGTTCTCAGAAGTGCAAGGTCTACATTATAAACACTAAGATATAAAAAAATAAAGATGTGGATTGATGATTTAAGTAAGGAAATAAAATGTGTGGTCCAAATTTACTTTTTTTTTGTCCAAGATACAATGGAATCTATCTACACAAATTTAATATGCTTGTTAGATTGCTCAATGCTACCAGGTTTGAGCTGCAAAAATCCAGATAGCCACTCTGTGGTAGCAAGAAAATAATCTCAGTGTTACCCTTTGCTGGTTCCTCAAATTCTTGCAGCTCCATCTTGATAGTTTTAGTTTTAGTTAGTAAATATGTAAACTATCTGTGTTACAATTGCAAACTTGAAAACACAAAGAAAAGGGGATCAACTTATTTTTTCAAAACACCAGAAGGCAAGCCAAGAAACAATGAAAAGAAACTAGAAGCAACCTGGAACTAAGCAGAATTTTTTTAACCAGTGGAACGTCATGCCTTTAGAAGTTCTGGAATGTCATGCCTTTAGAAGTTATTATTATAAATAATGACTATTGAGCTTGAATTGCCAAAATCCTTAGATGTGTTTACTCAATATTTCATTGCAGTCCACTAAAACTAACAACCACCTCTCCTCTACATCCAGTAATTGAACCATCTCCAGATCCTTTCATATTGAAGGGGAGCAACATTTTGAAATCACTGGAAGCTTTTAAAGAAGAGAGTGGAGAGACACTTGTCTGGAATGGTATAGGATTTCCTGCTTTTGTAAAAGGTTGAACTAGAAGGCCTCCAAGGTCCCTTCCAATTCTATTATTCTGTTTTATTTTCGTAGCTTCTATTGATGTTGGACAATAGGGGTCCCCAGCACCTGATCCTCAGACTGGTGGTAGCAGTGTGCACACCATTGGGAATTCTATCTAAATACCATTTTTCCATTTCTATATGCATGCTTTAGACTTTTGCAGATAAAAACAGAAAACAGCTGCTGTGTAATAAGCATATTATTTCAAGAAAAAAGCTGGAAGTAACAGGCATTAATTTATTATCCTAAAGAGTCCCTTGAGCTTAAATTGACTCCTGGTATCCAACACTCCCTCCTCCCCATTTAGTTTTTGGGGAGGAACAGCCAAGGTCAGCAGATGCTGCCACCTGCTGTGGCATATTTATAGCTGTTGTTTACTGAATAAAATATAACTTTAAACCATATTAAAATTTGATTTTCATCTAAGAAACATTTTTCTTCTCCAACTCATTTTTGCCACTACTATAGTTTTTTTAATTGTGTGTGTGTGATATTATTATAAATAAGTATATATTTATTAGTAAATATAATTATTGATAATAATAGTAATTATTAATATTAATAGGTAAATTTATTTATTATATATGTTATGTATTATATACTATTACCATCATAACTTTAAAACCTCTCTGTGTACTTCAAAAAAAGACCTTGAGAATTCATATATTGGACAATCCTGTTATATTTTTTGGTACCTGGAAAGTTGTTACTTAGGAGTTCAGGATCTGTTCTTTACAATCTCAGAATATAGAAAATATAGAGTAACAAAGTTGGAAGGGAATTTGGAAGTCTTCTAGTCCAGCCCCTTGCCCAAGCAGGAGACTGGATTCTAAACAATTGTCAAAGAACTTAGGTCCAATGTTGGCCATTTCCCTATAATAAGAGTTATTAACCTGGTGACTATTGAGCTTGAATTGCCAAAATCCTCAGATGTGTTTACTCAGTATTTCATTGCAGTCTACTAAAACCAACAACCACCTCTCCTCTACATCCAGTAATTAAACCACCTCCAGATCCCTTTATATTGAAGGGGAGCAACATTTTGAAATCAAAAACATTTTGGAGTCATGCATGTACCACGGGAAAACCCAATAGTTTGAGAAATGGAAAGTCTTCCACTATCTGAAACAGAATGGTTGGATTCGCAACACATTAGAGTTTCTAAATTACTTTTTAAAGTTCCACAACAATACCTGGAACACTTCACTGAACATCAATCTATTTTGCATTTATATTTGTATCTCTCTGTTTCCTCTCCTGCTTGCGTTTTTCTGCAGGATTAACATCTCTGAAAAGGGGGACAGAATGTCACATCTATGGGACACCACTGATCAAAGACAAATCAGTCAAGGGGAGAGGGCCAGGATGAAGGGGAAAAGTTTGTAACTATTTGTGCAGGAACTTTAGTTCTAATCTGCTTTTGCTGCGACCACTAATTCTTAGTAAAATAACCTGTCACTTCAACCAAATGGAATTGAAGGTCTTTGTTTCCTATGGTAGGTATCTAGCTTGGGCAAGCCTGACATGTGGACATGCACAGTGTGTAACAGCACTAATACTTCACATTATCTTGATACTATTCCTCTGTTGATGTAGCATTAGACTGCATTGGTTTTGTTGGTAGCTACAGCACACTGCTCCTCATGCTTAGATGCTTGTCACCAGGACTCCTAGATCCCTTTCACAGTTAGTACTTGTTAAGCCTGGGTTCCCCAACCAGGGTTAGGGAGACAAGCTAAACAGAATGAGCAGCGTTAGTCAGATAGGCATACAGATAAATGAGTGAGCTAAGCTTGTATGTTTATTAACATACAGTAAAAATAACAGATACGCTTGTGCTATCAAAAATATAGTTTATTCCATTATGAGTTCATAGCATAGTCAAAATAACAGTCCAATAGTCATGTATCATTTAGTCAGTCCATTCAAGGATATTCAGTTAGCAAAGTCCGTGCAGAATATCCTATGTCAGTTCACTTACAAATCAGTCCTTTGTTTATCTCTCCCGTTCGAGTAAAGCAGTCTTGAGTCCTTGCAGTAATCTGGGATCATCAAAGCCAGAGAGAGAGCAAGCTGCAGTCTTGCTTCTTTTAAAGTGCTTTCACAACCACTCCCTTAATTACTTTCCCATATTTAAAGTTGCAGACACTTTAACTTATAAACCATGATTACATATTTATTATTTTACCTAAACCAGTTAGGGTAAACAATGTTATCCCTAACATTCTCCCCTTTTAGGAAATAATAATAAATATAATAATATAACTATTTACATCTTTAAATCATAGTAGTTACAACTTTCTTTAAACTTAGTTACTCCTTGACCTTTTGTAAATTGGTCTGCAATGTTTTCTTCCGTCATGCAGTATTCCAATTTAATTAGCCCATTCTTTACAGATTCTCTAACATTTAAGTATCTTAAATCAGTATGTTTTGATCTAGTTTTTACAGCAATACTAGTAGCTAACTGTATAGCTGCTTGGTTGTCCTCGTACACAATAATGGAATCTTTAACAGTTATACCCATGTCTAATAATAATTGTTTGTACAAAATTAAGTCAGTGCATAATAATGACAGACATGAAAATTCTGCTTCCATTTTGGACAAGCTAATATGCTGTTGTCTGATTGACCTCCATCCTATTAGTGTCTTACCAAATAATATAGCCATCCCAGATGTTGATTTTCTAGTGTTTATATCAGTTGCAAAACTTGCATCTGCATAGGCACTAAGACTCAAATCACCCTTTGGTTCTATATACAATGCATGGTTCATTGTTCCTTTAAGATATCTTAAAATTCTCTTTAATGATTGCCAATGACATTGATGTGGATCCGAATTAAAACGTGCCAGCTGATTAATACTATAAGCTATATCTGGCCTTGACCAATTGCTTATATATGATAAGCTGCCAATCAAAGATTGATATATAGACTTATCAAATTTGGGACTTTGATCATCAGTTTGGCAAACTTCTTGTCTCATTGGAGTCTTTGCCGGTTTACAAAGTTCCATTTTATATGTTTTAATTAATTGGCAAATTTTATCTTCTTGAGATATCTTAAATCCATTTTTTGTTTTGTTAATTGTCAATCCTAGATACTTTTTAATTTCACCTAAATGCTTTAATTTTATCTTTTTGGCTAATAAGGATATAATCTCATTAGCTTCATTATTAGTCTTAGTTATCAAAGCAATATCATCTGTAAATAATAACAATAATGACACCGTTCCATTATTTTCTCTTTTAAACACACATGGATCTGCTAAACCAGATTTAAAACCTATATTGTTTAACTATTTCACAATATATTGGTTCCACTCAAACCCAGATTGTTTCAACCCGTAAAGACTCTTTTTGAGTTTCCAACAATCATTACTATTTACTTTATTGTCTTTTATACCTATTGGTTTTCTTAAATATATAGTGTGCTGCAATGGTGCATGCAGATAGGCAGTTTCTACATCTAAATGGTTAATGACATAGTTTTTCTTAGCTGCCCGCACTAATGCTGCTCTTAAAGATGTTGTTTTAAGACTTGGTGCAAAAACTTCATCGTAATCAGATGCAGTTTGATTAAATCCTTGAGCTATGAACCTAGCTTTATGGGTAACAGTCCCATCATTTCCAGTTTTTACTTTAAATATCCATTTGCACCCAATGGATTTTTCTCCTGGAGGTAATTTAGCATCTTCATATACTTTCATTACCTTTAATGAATTTAGTTCTTTTTCTATTGCCTTTTGCCAATTCTCCTGATCCTTAGCAGGATACATCCTAAGTTCATCTACACTAGTTGGAACTTTAGTTACTTGGCAAACTATACCAGCTTGATACCTATCAGGTGGTCTAGTTATACGTGTAGTACGTCTAGGTATTACAGGACTTACAGGTGGACTTTCATTTATTAACTCTTCTTGATTATCTAACTCTTCCTGATCAACTGTTTCTCTTGTTCTGGTCCTATTTGCTCTTCATGAACTTCTTCTTTAATTGGACTCTTCTTATAACTAATCTGATCTTTCTGCCTTTTGTAGGGTTCAATAATTACTTCATTATTTAAATCTTGCTCTAATCTATTCCATCCTACATGTTCTAGGAATTTTGCACTAGCACTGGTGTAAACTCTAGATGTACCTGGGTCCCAGAATCTATAAGATCTATGATTAGATTTATATCCTACAAAAAATAATCTTTTAGCTCTATGCTGTTCTTTTTGTCTAAGTTGTGAAGGGATATGCACCCATGCTGGTGCTCCAAATGTGTGCATGTAACTTAAATCAGGTTTTGTACCATGCCACAATGTGAATGGTAATTCACCTGTTGTTGAATTAACAACATTATTTAATATATAATTACCACACATTATTGCTTCTCCCCACAAATTGTCAGGTAATCCTGAATCAGACATCATAGTTCGTGTCATTGATTGTAATGTTTGGCCTCTTCTCTCTATAAAGGCATTATGTTGTGGCCTATATGGTGCAGACTTTTTATGTTGTATACCTAACATTCTTAGTCTGTTCTGGAATTTATTATTTGTAAATTCGGTACCATTATCTGTTATAAGAGTTACTAATTTCTTTTTAGTTTTCATTTCAGCAAATTTAATCCAATTAAAGAGATTTAGGTACGTTTCAGTTTTGCTCTTCATTAAATAGCAAAACCCATATCTAGAATAGTGGTCCATTATACTTAGTATGTAACGAGCTCCTCCTACACTTGGTTTTTTCGGACCTATTAAATCAGCAAATACTACTTCTAAAGGCTCTTTGGTAGTATATCCATCAACTCTATTAGCTGGTGTGACCCTGCTCTTACTTTGATTACAGGCATTACATTGCAAATACTTATTACAAGGTTTTAAACTTATTCCCTTAGACAATTCAACAGTTTTCTTAAGCATTTTAAAATTTAAATGCCCTAGCCTTCGATATAACAAGTGAATACATTCATCATGAGGTTTCTTATTTTCATAAACTGTGTTAGCCACTTTTAAACCATCATCATTTAACACATATAATTCACCTCTTAAAGATGCAGTAATTTTCTTATCTTCTTTTTCAATTATGCAGTTATCTCCTTTAAAAGTAACTACATATCCTAGTTTAACCAAAATTCTAACTGAAATTAAATTAAACTTAAGTTGTGGTACATATAACATTTTTACATTCTCTTTTATAAAAGAACAATATGCTATACCTTGACCTTTAGCTTTTAGTTTCCAGCCATTTGCTAACGATATCTGCTGTGTACTCTTGGACATTTTAATAAAAATTTTGTTATCATTTGTTATACAGTGGAATGCTCCACTGTCAACCACCCATAAATTATTTTTTACAGCTCCGTTACTATACATGGCTAACTCTAAATTTTTATTTTTATTTTGATAACTTTTAGTATTCTGGCAAGCGTTCTGGCGCTTTGCTTTTTTACAAAATCTTGCCAAATGTCCTCTTCCTCCACAATTAAAACACTTTTTAATTGCGTATGCAGTAGGAGATTCATTATCTTCTTTTTGAGGTTGTTCCCTCCTTAATTCATTTTTTTCAAGCCTTCTTCTGGCCTCTTCAATCAATCTGCCAGTTATATCAGTTAAAGTTAGGCTTTCCTTAGGCAAAATTTCAAGGGAAGTTACGTAGTTGTCATAACTTTCATCAAGGGAAGATAGAATTATGTAGACTTGGTGTTGTTCAGAGAAAATAAGCTCTTTCTCGTGCAGTTCTTGAAAAATGCTTTGCATAGTTTTCAAATGACTCAGCATATCACCATTCGTCTGGAGATGCGTACTGAAAAGCTTCCGTGTTAGATTTATGTGAGCACCAACATTATCTCGAACATAAATCCTCTTCAGCTTCTGCCAACACCCAACAGCTGTTTTCTCTCCGTGGATATAAACAAGCTGTTGGTCAGTTAAGGTTAAAGCAATTATGCAAATAGCGTGTTCATTTTTATGCATAAATTCTTCTATCTTTAGTCTATCTTCATCATCCTCTGGATCCCATTCTTCTACGTTTGGTGGATTTTCAATTATGTTCCACAAACCTTCTCTTCGTAGAAGCAGACTACATTTCATAGACCATGATACATAGTTTGTTCCATCCAGCTTGGATATAAGGGACAAACTTTGTAAATTGACTTGTTCCATGTTTTCTTTATATGGATATAAAACTATAATTAATAAAACACAGCTGTCTGTTTACTGTAATGTATAACAACACAAACTCTCACTTTTTACATAAATCTGTTTTATCCTAGTTAAACTGACTTTGCAGCCTCTGGGCCCATAACCAGTGTTAAGCCTGGGTTCCTCAACCAGGGTTAGGAAGACAAGCTAAACAGATTGTTCAGCTTTAGTCAGATAGGCATACAGATAAATGAGTGAGCTAAGCTTGTATGTTTATTAACATACAGTAAAAATAACAGATATGCTTGTGCTATCAAAAATATAGTTTATTCCATTATGAGTTCATAGCATAGTCAAAATAACAGTCCAATAGTCATGTATCATTTAGTCAGTCCATTCAAGGATATTCAGTTAGCAAAGTCCGTGCAGAATATCCTATGTCAGTTCACTTACAAATCAGTCCTTTGTTTATCTCTCCCGTTCGAGTAAAGCAGTCTTGAGTCCTTGCAGTAATCAGGGATCATCAAAGCCAGAGAGAGAGCAAGCTGCAGTCTTGCTTCTTTTAAAGTGCTTTCATAACCACTCCCTTAATTACTTTCCCATATTTAAAGTTGCAGACACTTTAACTTATAAACCATGATTACATATTTATTATTTTACCTAAACCAGTTAGGGTAAACAATGTTATCCCTAACAGTACTGTTAATCCACTGTTAGTACTGTCAAGTTTAACTTTCCTGACATCTTTGAGATTTGGACCATATGCTGGCATTCTGCCTTAGTTATTATCTATCCCTCTTTCTATTTTTGTATACTTGTCCCTTTTATCTTTCAGTTTATCAGAGAGATCTTTATGCAACTGTACTGGTTTCTTCTTGGATCTTTTATTTTCGTTTTTCAGTTTATTGTGCTTTTATATTTTTAAAATTGCCTACACTTCTTGTTCCCTTTCAGATGTTCATCCATCCAATATAGTTAATAGTTAAGTGGAATAATCCGCTTAATTTATAGAAAGTCAGATTCTAGTTGAGTTATTAGGAAACATTCCCTGAATGTAACAATATTACCAAGAAATATGTGAATTTCAATTAGATGCAATTATACAAGGAATCAGGGAAAATGATAACCAAAATATATAATTTTCTATTGGGTTTTAAGATGGAAGAGGGGGTGATAAAGGAGACAATGGTGGTATGGGCAAAAAATGTTGGCTACAATATAGATTTGGAACATTGGGGAAAAATGTGGGGACTAAATTACAAATTAACTATGTCTACAACATACAGGGAAGACCTATACAAAATGTTTTATAGATGGCACCTTCCCCCTGCTAGACTAGCAAAAATGTTTAATTTAAGTCCAAATTGTTGGAAGTGTAAGAAAGAAAAAGGTATCTATTTTCATATGTGGTGGACCTGCCCAGAGGTCAAGAAATACTGGAATATAATTCGATTGTGGCTAGAAGAAGTAATAAAACAGAAAATGGAATATAATTTGATTGTGGCTAGAAGAAGTAATAAAACAGAAAATTGAACTCAAACCAGAACTATTTTTATTAGGCATAATAACAGAAAAATATAATAAAAAAAGACAAATATATTATGTTACATATCTTAATAGCTGCTAGGATTTCCATGCACAATTTTGGAAACAGGAAAATGTACCATCAGAGGGTGTTGTATTTAAAAAAAAATTTAGACTCTGCATTGATGGACAGGCTAACAATTAAGTTAAGAGATAAAGAAAAGTCGGTATACTATGTCTGGGATGCCTGGTATGAATGGTTTAACAATAAAAAGAAATCAAGATGGCAATTAAGTAAAGAATAAGAAACTATGTAAATACTTGTTAGAAATAAGTAAATTCAAAAATAAAATGGTATATAAGATCTTAAAGATTTCACAAATGGGGGTTGGACTAGATGACCTTGCAGAGTTCCTTCCAATTCTATTAATCTGTTATCAAATGAAATATATACATGCTTTGCTTTTATACTTTCGACATGCTCCATTGTTGACCATTTTTATATTTTTATCTTAAGTATATGCCTTTTATATAATTATTAGGTTCGGGCTTTTTTTATAATCTCTTTGGAAAAATGGTAGTATATGATGAGCTTAGAAAGAAGCCCTGATGAGGAGATTCTACATTCCTTAACGCTAAGGAAAGATGCCACGTGGGCAGCCAAAGGGTACAGATGAGAACATAATGAAAGGAGGCAATTCTCCCTGCAGACATCCTGGGATTAGCTGCAACACCTGAGGGCAAATCCAATGAGTCTGAACTTGGGAGGGAATGAGTCTCAAGAAGGAGGGAACTTGGGTGATGAATATATAGTATATAAAGTATGTTTTGAGGTTCTAAAGGTGTGGATTTTGATTTGAACCTGTTTCTTGAGGTTCTAAAGACCACTGGCACTTTGCAAACCGTCTAATATTTCTTTTTAATAAATCCTCTCTTTTTTTGGTTGGCTTTGAGTTATTTCCAACGCACTTATATCTACATTCATATCTATTTATATTTATTTATATATTAATTTCAAATTGAATAATGAAAGAAATGTGTAATGGTAATGGAATTGTAAAGTATATATATAGAAAGATGATAAGGAAATGTAAAAGATGTCTTGACATTGGCATAATGATGTATAAAGTTTTATTTTATGTTTTTACATTTTGAAAATTGAATAAAGTATTTTTTAAAAAAAGAAATATGGTGGACATATCATTGTTGTATTTTATATATAAA
This sequence comes from Hydrophis major, assembly GCA_033807585.1. Lineage (NCBI taxonomy): Eukaryota > Metazoa > Chordata > Lepidosauria > Squamata > Elapidae > Hydrophis > Hydrophis major. The sequence continues at coordinate 96,388,959 of CM066343.1, read as the reverse complement.
AGTTGGACATCTTTCTCTCAGATATGCTTTACTCTAGTTTTCTATCCTGATCATGTATTTGACTCAGTCTAAATATATAGAATAAGAACCTTTTCAATTGAATGATCCCTTGATAATTCACCGACCAGTGAATACTACCAAACATAGTCAGAACAATATATCTTTTCAAGGGATTTTCTAAATGCCTTGAAGGAAACAATAATCAGTTCTCACTTCAAGAAATCCTTTTTAAATCTTGTTAATCTGGCAATAATAGACAAGTGTCTTTGTCTCATTCTATTTTTTATTTTTATTTTATTAATTTTTAGCAAGATATTAAAGAATATGAAAAGGCTAAAAGACTTTTGTGAGACATTGATAATTATGTTGCTGCATCACACCTTTATCTCAGATCTAAATTTGGGATTAAAGCCATTTTAGTCATCCTGTGTTTGAAAACAATAGAGGTATTCTGACATCTAATTCTCAGTTCTTAATAATTTTTGCTTGAGGTTTATGCCAGTGTTTTACAGAGAAATCATTCAACCATATGTTCATTGTGTAGAGATAATACATAGAAGGTGAACAAGATCATGTCATTTGGTCTTGTCTGTCTATCATTATACAATTGGAGCAAATAAGAATATAGGGCTTAACTATATTGTTGGAAGCGCTATGAGTAATGATTAAGGGACCTGGTTATGTTTAGCCTGTTGAGGAGGAGACTGAAGAGAGATACAGCAGCAGTCTTGAAATAGTTGAAAAACTATTACATAGAAAAATGAATAGACACATTCCATATTCTTCAAGAAAGCAGGGTTAGAGCCAGTGGGTTAAACAGATAGTCCTCAATCTATGTTCTATTCATTATGGGACATAGTGAACCTGCCCATTATGGTAGCATGTAGCGACAACCATTAAATTGAGACATTCTCTCCCTGTTCCTACCATTTAACGGATGCACAGGTCATTAAGTGAACATGGGGTACCTCATGGGTAGGGGAAGCCCACCTCCCAACTGGTCCATGAAAGACAGAAAAAAGCTTTGTAAAGTCAAAAATAACCCGGGGGGGGGGAGCCCAACTAGATTAGGGCCTAGCATGTATTCCAGTGTCAGAGAGGCTTCCAAACAAATCATTATGCTTGTGGACTGGGCCTATGTCCTGCTTCATCCAAGAACCTCCATCGGTTCTGGCAGGATGGTGGGGGTGATGGAAGGATTAGTTTTGACAGGATGAGGGTTGGGGGAAGGGGTTGGAAGGATCATATTTCTTTGATACAGAGTCACCTGTACCAGAGTGCAAATGGGGTGGAATCTTCTTCTGCACGGGGTGGGTTGCAGATTGGAGATAAGTGGTATCTTATCCCTCCCTCTATATTGAGAGTGAGCTGCAAAACGTTCACATAAATGGTTTCTTTTACCCCTCTTTCAAACCAATGGGGTTCTCTATCTGGAATGTGAACTTTGCTGTCTTTAAAAGCTGCAGTCAAAAGGCAGCAACTTCAAGACAAGCTTCCCCAAATCCTTCCCTTGCTTAAACCTCCCCCAGAAGCCCACACTTCATTAAAGAAAGCAGAAAAAAAAAAAAGCGCCGAGAGGGTCAGACCTGCAGATATTTCTTCAACCACCACTTCCAATTAGATGCTAAAACTTACTCCCTACCTCTGCCCTCCAATCTCAGTCCCTATCAACCAATTAATTTGTTAAATATACTGCCTGCCTGGCAAGAGGATGATGAAATCTGTAAGCTAGTTATCTAAGTTGCAAGATAAAATAAGTTATTTTGCAACTTACCTGTAAGTTACAAAAGAAAAATTTCTGCAGTTGGTTTGCCTTGAGGAGCTGAAGAAAAAAACTGCTTGTCTGTCTCTCTTGGATATAGCTTCTGTCATGACATATTTGTGTTATAACTGCTTTTTTCTTTTGAGTTGAACCATTTTGAGCATTTTTAGGAAGAGCATCTGGGGTGGGGAGAGGTTAAGCAAAGAAAGGTTTTGGGAAGCTTGTCCTGGAGCTGCTGTCTTTGCATGCAAGTGGCTGGCTTAGAATTTTTATTTTGTCTTCTTTTCTTACTACTAAGGAAAAATTTAGATTGAATAGTTTTTCAAACATTTTGCATATAGCCTGAATTTGTCAGTTGAGTCTATTTAGCCTGGAGAGTTAAGAACTAAATCAAAATGGTTATAGCAAGATTTATTTTTTCTAAATAAAAAGGAAAGGTGGTCCTTCTAAGAAGGAAGGCAAAAATGGAGGTAATCATGTAGAGTAACCAAAAGTAACCAATCAAAAGAGTACATTATATATGCTAACTCAAATTTCCTAGCAACCTTTTGATAAAATAATCACATGTTCTTTAAATCTTTTATTATTATTATTGCTTTCATTGCTTGCTTTTTTATCACATCCTGCCTGGTAAATTCTTTTCCATAATTGTCTCCTTGTACTTAAATTATTTTTCCAACAATGAAAACTACATCTGCTACCTGCAAGGTCAAGCATAGTAACAACATGGTTCATCCCATATAACAGAGTCGAGGTGAGATAGCAATGGCACAGTAATATACTGAATACTATTTATGATTAATCTCTGTCAAACAAGATTATATTTTGATGGAAGGGTTCAGTATATTTAATAGTTAAGAGTATAGTGTATCTTTTCTGGATAGGATATATTTTAGTTTAGTTTACTTTATTGTCATTGCACCTCGTACAACGAAATCAAACACCATCTTCAGTGCACACCATGACCATGAAAATAAACACAAGCACACATCCTTCACACTCTACACATTGAACCAAAAACCCCTGACACCACACCAACACTGCACTATACAGCAGAATTCAAAAGAGCTACTGCCCTGGGATAGAAACTGTTTTTCAGCCTATTTGTCCTTGTTTTTATTATTCTGTACTGTCTTACAGATGGTAATAGTTCAAAAAAAAGGGTTCCCAGGAGGAGAGGGATCTTTGAGAATGTTTTGAACTTTCTTAAAGCAGCGTGAGTTATAAAGCTCTTCCAAAGAGGGGAGATGGCAACCAATGATCTTCTGGGCAATGACATTAACCCTCTGGAGTGCTTTCCTATCTGCCACAGTGCAATTGGCAAACCATACAGAGGTGCAGTATGTTAAGATACTCTCTATGGTGCAGCAATAGAAGGTCACCAGCAGTTTTTCATTCAGTTGTTGTTTTCTGAGAAGCCTCAGGTAGTATAATCTCTGCTGGGCCATTTTGACCAGGGCTGCAATGTGGGCACTCCAGGTCAGGTCCTCTTTTAGGGTAACACCCAGAAACTTAAAATTGGGCACTTGCTCCACTCAGTCTCCATTGATAAGCAAGGGCTGGATGTCTGATCTGTTCCTTCTATAATCCACTATAAGCTCCTTGGTCTTATTGGTGTTGAGGACCAAGTTGTTGTCTCCACACCACGAAAGCAACCAGTCCACCTCATCTCGGTAGGCAGACTCATCCCACCCAGAGATAAGTCCGACCACTGTTTTATCATCTGCAAATTTAGCAATAGTATTACTTACGTGAGTGCAGTCATGCACATAAAGAGTATAGAGTAAGAGACTCAACACGCAATCCTGTGGTGTACCAGTGTTAAGAATAAGGGCTGAAGAGGTATGATTACCTGATCTGACCCTCTGTGAACAGCCAGACAGGAAATCCATAATCCAAAGGCAGATTGAAGGCCCAAGGTCCAGACGTTTAGACACTAGTCTATGTGGAAGAATTGTGTTAAATGCAGAACTAAAATCCACAAAAAGCATCCTCACATAGCCCTCCCACTGTTCTAGATGAGTCAGAGCAGTGTGAAAAGTGATGGCTATAGTGTCCTCTGTAGATCTATTTTTTCTGTATGCAAACTGGTGTTTATCAAATGTATGCGGAAGACCAGAAATGATGTGCCAGCAGACCAATTTCTCAAAGCACTTCATGATGATAGGAGTGAGTGCCACTGGTCTGTAATCATTGAGGTTATTGAAAGGGAACCTCTTTGGCAACGGAACAATGGTGGAAGCCTTCAAACAAGATAGAATACTGAACTGGGATAAAGACCGATTAAGGATCTTGGTAAAGACTCCAACCAACTGATCAGCACAGTCTTTAAGCGCTCAGCCAGAGATACTGTCAGGACCGGCAGCCTTTCTAGGGTCCACAGTCCTCAGAATGCTCCTCACCTCCTGTTCCTCCACAATGAGATGGGGGACTACAATTGGCTGGTAATGTTTTATCTGTCTCTGATGTCTCCACTTCAAAGCGAGCAAATAAATGATTCAGTTCCGCTGCCAATTGGTCAGTGGATTGTTTGTAATTTGTTGAATCCCTCGCCACACTTGCCTCATGTTAATGCTATAAAAATTATCCTAAATCTTCCTCTTATAATCAGTCTTGACCTTCCGAATACCTTTTTTCAGATTAGCTCTGGCAACACTGTATCTTGCCCCATCACTGGACCGAAAGGCCTTGGTCCTGCAAGAGGCGCTGGACTTCCTTGGTCATCCAGGGTTTCTGATTGGGATAGATCCTAATATCTTTATCCACAGTGATAGTATCTGTTCAGTGTTTGATATAGCAAGAACAATTGCAGTGTGCACCTCTAGGTCAGGGTGGTATACTTAGATCGGACCGAAGGCGGCGTAGTTCTAGGTTTTCTAGGTCTGGAATTTCAAGTCTGGTGGCGTAAGGTATTCTGTAACGAGTAGAGGAGTGGAAAACCCTTCTTGTGAAATATTTCTGGACTTTCTCAACTGTGTTAATTTTAGATTAACACATTAATTTTAGTAATGTGGGTTCCAGACTGATGAGCTGTATTTGAATATTGGTCTAGCAAACGTTTTGTATGTTCTAGTTATTAGTGTAAAATATTACCAGAGAAAAAGCTACATAAGATTAGGTTAACAACTCTTAATGCCTTTTTGGCTATGTAGTTACAGTGGGCTCTAGCACATTAGAGATGAGTACTCCAAGATCCTTGACAGAGTTTGAATCATCAATAAGATCTTGACTATTCAGCTTGTATTTTATTTTCTGATTTTTTTTGCCAATATGTAGGGCAGAGCATTTATTTATTGTGATTTGAAGTTGCCATTTGTTTGACCATTCTGATACATAGTCAAGGTCTTTTTGAAGGGCAGCAGTATTGTCTGTGGTGTTGAATAGCTTTACATCATCAGTGAGGAGGACGCAGTTGCTCTTAATATGATCACAGAGGTCATTTATGTAGAGTACGAAGAGAGTTGGTCCTAGAACACTGCCTTGGGGGACACCACTGTTGACAGGTACAGAATTTGATAGGATGCTCCCAATTTTGACCATTTGTTGTCTGTTTGACAGGAATGCTTCTATCCAGTTATGCAGGTGTCCAGAGATACCGTAAGATTTTAGTTTTAGTTGTAGTTTGTCATGTACCACTGAATCAAAGGCTTTACAGAAGTCTATATAGATTGTGTCTATTGCTTTGCCCTGATCAAGTTGTGTAGTCCATATGTTTTTGCAGTGTAAGAGTTGTAGATTGCAGGATAGTTTTTTTCTGAAACCAAATTGTTTATGAGAGAGTAGGTTGTTTGTCTCGTAGTGGAGGATAATGGATTGGTTAATAATTGATTCCATGACTCTACAGGTGATGCAGCATAAGGAGATTGGTCTGTAAATTTCAACTAGGCTGGGGTCTCCCTTTTTGAAGATGGGGATGACCGTGGCTTGTGATCATAAGGTTAGGCAAGGAGCCTGTCCTGAAAGATTTTTCAAAGATTATGCTTAGAGGTTCTGCTATGGCAGTGGATAGCTTTTTAAAGAAGTGGGCACATATTCCATACACTCCAATAGATAGAGATGGTTTTAGATTGCATAGTGCTTTTTCAACATTGTCTTCTGTAAAATCGATATGTATTAGATCATTGTAATTGTCTGTGGTTCAACAAGGAAATACTGGGCATGATCCATTGCTGTTTACAAATACTGAGCCAAAGAATGTGTTCAAGAGGTTGGCTTTAATAGTGACATCATTGCAGTCTTTACCATTAGGTCCTTTCAGGGGTGGGATGGACCTTGAGTCTTTCTACAAAATTGTAGAAAGCGCAAGTGGATTTGATGCGTAGAAGGTTTTCTTCTTGTTTAATGTGATAATTGGTGCATTCACTTTTTATCTGGTGGCATAAATTTTTGTATTGGCTTTTGAAGTTAGCGACATGACCAGATTTGTTCTTCCGCCAAAGTGATTTCTTTTTTGATTGAAGCTGTTGAGGTAATTTCCTTTTAGGCGAATGAGTGCACACAGGGAGACGCAGTGAGAGTGGTGAAGAATAATACACAACCAGCACACAGAAACACTGTATAGTACAATGTAGGTTTTTACTTCCAGTAAATGGTTAACCAAAGTCCAACAAACAGTCCAAGTCATAGACGGTTATAGCAGTCAGTTTTCAGTCCAGGGATAATCCAGTAACAAAGTCCAGTATCAAAAACAGTTCAGTAACAGACTTACATATCCAAGAAGAACTATGATCAGCAACAGTCAATAGGGAAGTGCAGGAAGAGCAATACTCTCAACAACAGGATGGAATTAAACAACCCAGGTTTCTGGCTCCATCTAATGGCCATTTGAGGAACCACACCCAATTACAATTTTAGCATTCCCTTAAAACAGGGATGGGCAAACTTTTGGCTTGGGGGCTGCATTGACTTTTAAAATTTGACAGACGGACCGGGTCAGCACACAGCTCCGCAAAATCAAGTTACTGTGCCTAATGCGCAGACATGATATTCTTCCAATTAAAAACACAACATTGATAGATAGATAGATAGACAGACAGATAGACAGATTCTTCCCCTACGAATAAACGACTCTGTGTGTGTGTGTGTGTATGAATATACCCCCTCAGCTTACACAAGTTGGCCACTTATAAGATAAGAAATAAATAAATGCCCACCCCCCAAAACATAACTCCTCTGGTGCCCACGGATAAACTGTGAACCACCAATTAGTAGCAGGGCTGACCCTCCCTCTTGAATCAACATCTAATTGGAGGGAGCAGACCGGCCTTCAGTCTCTTGCGAGAAACTGCTGGCTAACCCTGCAAACCGCTTGCTGAGGTGTGTGTGTGGGGGGGGCTTTCGCCTGCCTTTCCCCCCGCCCGCCCAGCGCCCATCCCGCCACCGCTTTTGCTGTTAAACCGTGAGTCCTCCCGGGCGCTTGGGAAGCCCGCTCAGCAGAAAACATCTGCGCACCTCTCCCAGGACATGCCTGCTCCACCCAGCCAGGACATCCACCATCAAGCGCGCCTCGGTCCAGTTGCGAGGTCCCGGCACCGGCGCGCTGAGGGTGCCGCTGTTCTTCTCTCCCATCTTACCGCAGGGGAAGGCCGTGGAGGAAGGTGTAAAGCGCCTACTGGTGCTCGGGTCTACGGGAACACGCATCACAACAGCGGGTGTTAGGGGAGGAAGGAGGTGGCAGTGGAGCTGCTGCTGCTGCTGCTGGCTGAGAGGTGAGGGAAAGGCGCACCCAGGACGCAGCAAGCCAGATGCCCAAGAGTGCATGGCAGGCCGCTCCGAAGCCGGACGTGGGAGAAAACCGCCCCAGGCCCCCCCTGCACAGGTCGGCCCTTCACCGCCACTGCCAGTCCTGGCCGCTCCGGCCACCTGTTGCTCCTTGGGGCACAGCTCTTAAACGCCTGCTCCCAGCACCCGAGCAACTTCCCAGCAACTTTCAGCTTCCTTTTAACTCGCGGGCGCTCATGCCTGGCACCGAGCCGCGTGGTGGAGGGGAAGCCTGGAGCGCTGCCAGGTCACCTCCTCCAAGCAGCCCGCCCGCCCGCCGGGCTTCCCCTCCACCACGCGGCTTGGCACCAGGCGCGAGCGCCCATGAGTTAAAAGGAAGCTGAAAGTTGTTGGGAAGTTGCTCGGGTTTCTGGGGCTTCCAGGCTTAAACTTTGCACAGGCAAAGTTTGCAGGTGGGAGCATCTTCCTGCCGAGGAGCGGGAAGGTTCTGCCCGGCTGCTTGGAGGAGGTGACCCGGCGGCGCTCCAGGTTTCCCCTCCGCCGTGCGGCTTGGGGCCAGGCGCAAGTGCCCGCGAATTAAAAGAAAGCCGAAAGTTGCTGGGAAGTTGCTCGGGTGCTGGGAGCAGGCTTTTAAAGTGCTGCCCGAGCAGGACCGCCGAGCTAGGAAACGGGGCACCAAGGCAGGGCAAGGCTCCACCAGCAGCGGCCTAGCTTTAGGTGGCTCCAAAAAGCCCGCCCCACCTGCCGGGCGGAACCCTTCCCGCTCCTCGGCAGGAAGACGCTCCAACCTGCAAACTTTGCCTTTGCAAAGCCCTGGAAGCCCTGGAAACCCGAGCAACTTCCCAGCAACTTTCAGCTTCCTTTTAACTTGCGAGCGCTCACGCCTCGCCCCGAGCTGCACAGCAGCCCGCTCCAAGCAGCCCGCCCCACCCACCGGGTGGAACCCTTCCCGCTCCTCGGCGGGAAGATGCTCCAGCCTGCAAACTTTGCCTTTGCAAAGCCCTGGAAGTCCCGGAAACCCGAGCAACTTCCCAGCAACTTTCGGCTTCCTTTTAACTCGCAGGCGCTTGCACCTCACCCTGAGCTGCATGGCGGAGGGGAAGCCCGGAGCACTGCCGGGTCACCTCCTCCAAGCAGCCCGCCCGCCCACCGGGCTTCCCCTCTGCCACGCGGCTCGGTGCCAGGCGCGAGTGTCCGCGAGTTAAAAGGAAGCGAAAGTTGCTGGGAAGTTGCTCGGGTGCTGGGAGCAGGCTTTTAAAATGCCACCCAAGCAGGACCGCCAAACCAGGAAAGGCAGCGCAAGGCTCCACCTGCAGCGGCCTAGCTTTAAGTGGCTCCAAGCAGCCTGCCCCACCCGCCGGGTGGAACCCTTCCCGCTCATCGGCGGGAAGACTTTCCAGCCTGCAAACTTTGCCTTTGCAAAGTTTAAGCTTGGAAGCCCCGGAAAAAAAAGGGGGATTGGCGGGGACTCACCTTTGGAGAGGTCGCACTCGAAGGTGATTTTGAACTCCCAGCCGAGGCCTTTGCAAATTTCTTTTCTTTCCTACCCCTAGATCGCTCTACACTGTTTTGCAGCTTTGGGGGCCACATGGCACAGGGCAATACGCCACGCCCAGTGATTTGTTTTCAGGGGTGGGCCGGATTGGACAGACCAACGGCAGAGATTTTTTTTCAGGGGCAGGCTGGATTGGACAGACCAACAGGCCGGATGTGGCCCGCGGGCCATAGTTTGCCCACCCCTGCCTTAAAATGTCTATCCTGGTTTATATATTTCCAACCTTACTGTTAGATGACTTACATTCCTAACAGAAACTTCTTTATTGTTTTGGGTAATTCATTTTTTCTGGTTTTGGGAGTTGTTAATGGTACATATAGTTTGATGACTCTTTTGACTTCAAGTAAAAATATGTTGTCATGGTCTTCTACAGTATTGCATCCAGAGAATAGAAATTGCCAATCAAGGGGTGAGAGATCGTTGTTTATAAGATCAGAGTTGCCTTTTTTGAAGTTATAATTGGGGATTCTGTCGTGATGATTTTTGTGTGGACGTATGTTGAGACAAAAGTCAATCATGTTGTCGTCACTGTTGGAAAAGGGTTCTTTAATTTGTATTCTGTAAATTGAATTTAAACTATTGCAGAAGATGAGATCGAGACAGTTGTTAACTCTAGTGTTGTTGCTTACTAGTTGCTCTAGTCCCAGGTCTGTTACTGCATTGTAGAAAGTTGCATGTGTGGGTTCAGCTGTACATTTGTTAAGGGTCCAGTTAATATAAGGTAGATTGAAGTCACCAAGAAAGGTAAAAGCGTGTGGGCAGAATGCTGCCCATTTTAGTAATGTATTTAGCTTGTTTGCATGTTTGATGTCATAATCAGGGGCTCTGTAACATAGTAAGAACCGAAATGTGATATTTAAGGACAGTTCACTGATGATGGTCTCATGAATAGCAAGCTCCTGGATAACTTGGAGGTTTTTTAGATGTAGGGTCTTTTTATAGAAGATAGCAAAAAAAACCATTATGGATTTCATGATCTGATCGGTAAAGTAAAGTAAGCAAGAAAATGGTAAAAGAACACTCTAGATGAGTTCAAATCATCTGGACCTGATGGATTATATCCCAGAGTTCTGAAGGAACTGACAGATGTGATCTTGGAACCATTGAACCATATCTTTCAAAGATCCTGAAGTACCAGGGTACTACCAGAGGACTAGAAAAGAGATGAACTGGTTTCATTATCAAAAACAAAAAGAAAAAAGGATTTCCGATGGTGACGTGGAGTCGGAGTGATACAGAGAAACAGTGGTCTGTTCCCGGTTGCCCAAATTTGGGCGATCAGTGGCTTTTCGAGGCGGGGTCCCATTCTGGGAGGATCGGCAAGAAAAAAGGAAAGCTTTGGAGGTGACATGGGGAGGTGCAATCCCCCATTGCACTTGGAAGAAACCTTCAATCCTGACACCAAAGAGGCCAGCCTTCATGGATGAATCAGAGGCCTGACATCCCGCAATACAGAAAAAGGAAGAGGAGAGTGCGAACAGTACAGTAAAAGCGGTGGGAGAAGAATAAATTTTTGAGTCTGGAGTTTATTGTCAATGTTGAGGAGATGTGAAGAGGAGCATCAAAACAACTGTGACAGCTCTGAGTGGTAATGGGCGGCAAAACGAAGGGAAGAGCAGGGCGGAGGGCAAAAGAGAACAGAAGCAGAGATACGGAGAGGAAGAGACAAGACAAGTGAAATAGAATAAACTGAAAGTGCTCTGCTGGATGGAGAGAGAGTGGTGTGACTGGAACAAAGGTGCTGAAATGTCTTCCTTTAGCATTTGGTGCTCTAATGGCAGAAGAAGAAAGTTTATTAAGACTGCCATTTTGAAGATACAAACAGCTGACTGTTAATTTCTTTAACCCCACAGTAAGATTTAAAGAACTGCCTATCTCTAAATTTTATAAACTATATAAACTAACTGAAATTTTCTATGTAAATCAACTTTTTCTTCAGTTAATTTTCATATTGACACCTATATTTATACTTAGATTTTTACTTATATTTACATTTATCTCTTATAGATATACACTGACTGAAACTTAGTAATAGTTACATAATCATAGCCTTGTTGATTGTTATTTAAAGATATAGTTATATTTATTTTATATAGATATACGTGGAAACTTATTGATAGTTATTTATTGTCATTAATAATATAGAATATGTTTATTTTTTCTCTATTATAGACATATATTGACTAAAAGTTATTGTTAGTTATTTATTTATATTTATATTCTTATTGACTGCTATTTATTGGTATCCAACCCTATTAATCAATTTACAAAAGAATATTCCTAATTAATTAACCAATTATTGGTGGTATCTGACCCCTCAAGATTAGCTAAAATATAACCCAATTTAAGCTCAGTCTGCTGGAAATGCAAGCATAGGGCACCTTCTTCCATGTCTGATGGCTTTGCCTGAAAATTAAGAAATATTGGATAAAAATACAAACATGGATAAAAGAAATTACGACCCTCCAAATAGAACTCAACCAGAAATCTTTTTACTGGGAATAATAAAAGGAAACTACACAAAAGAGATAAAATATTTAATTTTACACATAGTCACTGCAGCAAGACTGATGTTTGCATAATGTTGGAAAAGGAACTTCTTGTCAACAGAGAATTTAATAATAAAAAAAATCTATGATTGCGCTGAAATGGATAAACTTACTCTAAAATTAAAGGAAAAGGAAAACTCAAAGTACTATACATTGTGGGAAAACTGGTACAAATGAATACAAATGGATAAATGACAGAAATAAGTGAACAAATAAATAAGGAAGGAATAGTCTAAAAAGGAGAATAATAATAATTATGACAATAACCAGAAATATGAAATATGTATTGGAATAATAATAAGGATGTAAGCACCGTCAAAATAATTTGTAATGTTTATAATGTTTTTGATACTATTTTCTGTTTTAATGAGTTGAATTGTTTTTTGAATATATTCTTTTTTAATGTTTAATAAAGGTTTTTTAAATTTAAAAAGAAAAAAAGAAAGAAAAAGAAAAAAGAAACATCCAGAAAATTACAGACCAATCACCTGACATAATGCCTGGGAAGATCCTGGAAAACATAATCAAGCAACAGATCTGCTAGATCTGCAACACCTAAAAGCAAGCAAAATTGTAACCAGAAGCAAAAATGGATTTATCAAAAATGGATCACACCAAACAAATCTTATTTCATTGTTTGATAAAGTGACAAAATTAGTGGATGAATGAAATGCTGTGGTCATAACATTCTTGGATTTCAATAAGGCATTTATTAAGACAAAGTAGACCACAACTTACTTTTTGCTAAGCTAGAAAAATGTGGGATAGAGAGCATCACCATCAGATGGATTTGTAAATGACTGACAAACTATACTCAGTGCACAGTCCTTATTGGAGCTACAGCTACATGGAGGGAAGTAAGCAGTGGAGTACCCCAAGGTTCAGTTTAGGCCTAGTACTCTTCAACATCTTCATAAATGAGTTAAATGAGGTAATAGAAGGGGAACTCATCAAATTTGCAGATGACACTAAATTGCCAGGAATAGCCAATGCCCCAGATGGATCTTGAGAGACTTGAATACTGATTCCTATCTAATAAAATGAAATTTAATGTAGAAAAAAGCAGGTTTGTACATTTAAGCAAGGAAACCAAATATAAAGAAGGATTAGGGAATCATGATAGTAGTCTTCCAATATCTAAGGTGCTATCACAAAGAAAAGTAGGTCAATCAATTTTCCAAAGAACCTGAAAGCAGGATAAAAAGCAATGGGTGAAACCTAGAACTAAGGAGAAATTTCCTGACAGTTAGAACAGTTAATCAGTGGAATGTCTTGCCTCCAAAAGTTGTGAGTGCTACAACACTGGAGATTTTTAAGAAGAGATTGAACAGCCATTTGTCTGAAGTGATATAGGCTTCCCTGCCTGAGCAGGGAGTTGGATTAGAAGATCTCCAAGGTTATTCTGTGTTATTATGTTGCATTAGGTGAAACCTGGCTTGATAGCAGTATTGTCCTAGTGGACAATATCTATGAGGCAGCAGTGTAGGCAATGGCAAAAAAAGCCAATGCAATTCTAGGTTGCATTAACAGAGGGGTAAAATCAAGATCCTGTGAGCCATGGTGGCACAATGGTTAGAATGCAATATTGCATGCTAACTGAATTTCCACTGCCAGGATTTTGATCCTTACTGGCTCAAGATTGATTCCATCCTTCTGAGTTCAGTAAAATGAGTACCCAGATTGTTGGGAGCAATATGCTGACTCAGTAAACCCCTGTCAGGCTCCGAGTTCACCCAGAGCCCATCAGTTCTGAATATGCCTGAATATGCTTCACAGCAAGTCATCTGGCCATGTCACCTTATCTCTGCTGCTTTCAGATCTGTATTTCTGCTTGTGTGCTGGCCGATGGCTTTGGAATGACTCAGCAGAGCTGAGGATGGATTCTGCAACAACTGCAGGGCTGCTGGAACTGGCTCTTTATTGATGTGGTGCATATTGTTCCAGGGGTCTGGGGCACATATAGGTGGTAATTAGGACTTAGGTTAAAACATGATGAAGGTGGCACCAGGTAGGGATCAGTTAGTGAAGGTCGGAATAGGATAGGGATGTAAACATGTTATAGGATTAATAGCATTTAGAGATAATGGGTCAGGCATGCCCAGAATTAGAACTGCATATAGGCCTGAGTGTGGTAGGGTGTGTCTCATAATAGTGATAAAAGGAAAGGGGGCAAACTCAAACCCAACTCTAACCTTGCCTGGCTTTTAGCCATTCTTGCCTGATTAGAGTATTTGTTGTTTGATGCTATATTGAATAAACCATCATTGTCCTAAAGAGGAGCTGGAGTTTGGATTTATTTAAAGACAAATCTTCAATACTTAAGGACTGGCCGAGAACCACATAGAGAGGGCTGTAAAGAATTATGAAGTGGTATATACATCTAATACCAGTTTGAACTTGAGCAGGAAGTATCCTGATTTAGAAAATTGTTATTTTTATAAGAACAAAATTTTTCTTTCTAAACAGGAATGTATATTAGCTTCATAGAGCAACAGGAATTATGTGATAGAACTTTTGTCAGATTTTTCAGTGTATTGTGCTGGACTGGGCTTTTATAATCTATAAATGACTAGGGTGACATGATAGCAGTTTTCCAATATTTGAGAGACTATCACAAAAAAGAGGGGGGTCATCCTATTTTCCAAATTACCAGAATTCAAGATAAAAGATGGAAACTAATCAAGGAGAGAAACAACCTAGAACTAGGAGAAATTTCCTAAAAATGAGAACAATTAATCATTGGAACAGTTTGCTTCCAGGAATTATGGTTGGTACATTACTGGAGGCTTTTAAGTAGAGACCAGTCAGCCACTTGTCTGGAATGGTCTCCTGCTTGAGCAAGGGGTTGGACTAGAAAATTTCCAAGGTCCCTTTCAACTCTGTTATTCTGTTATTCAACTTCCCCATTGCCACATATACACTAGCTCAGCTGTTGGAGTTTTATCATACCTGCCCTTAGGAAAATGCAGGCCTTTCTGATACTTTGCTGATTCCCACATTCCCCTATTTAATCTGATTTCTGCTTTGAAGAATGTTCTGCTAGAAAAAGAGCTACATGGAGCTGTAGATGGAACTCCATGTATCTTATACTATTGGTAACTACTTGCTTGGCTTTATCATAGCCTAGGGTGGTTAAAAACAGTGGGGAAAGCCCATTGAAGGCAAGCTTGTGCTCTATGCCTGTTTTCAGGGAGAGGGGAAGTTATCTCTCAGGACTCAAGGGGTCAAGCCCTCTGAGAACAATTGAATTTTCAACCAGTAAATTATCATCATTTTCCATGCCCGTACCTGAATTTGAGACATTTCTGTCTCAGTTCTCACCTGGATGTTTGATGTTCTGCTAGGTACACCTAAAACAGATCAAAGGAATTTTGTTTGTATAGTTTCCAAAGACTCTTCAAAATAAATTGCATGTGTGAGAAATAGTAGCAACATCAGCAATATAAAGAAGAATCAAGATTTTGCATTGCACTAAATTAAGAAGATTGAAGTCTGGATTATACAAAAGGTCAATTGTGGAATCAATGTAAAGATTGAAAAGGGAAGGTGCCAAGATACATCCCTGTTCTCCCTTGACCGGGAGCTAGGGGTCTACCCAGTCCACTGAGCCTCTACCCCAAGTACTTGAGAGTAACATTTCCTCCTGGTTTTCCTAAATAACAAACACATGGAGTAGACTGGCCTGAGAAAGAGATGCAGGGACATTAGATTTAAAGTAGGGGGGAAGAGCAGTTACTCCACAGCCCAAAAAGCATAAATATTGCACGTACATTAAGATATTTCTTATGTGCAAGAGAAAGCCATGTCCATGCAGAAAAACAAAGGCTTTAAGTAGCAAGTACTTAAACTGTAATGCCTGTAATCAGGAGAAAAGCAAGGTTACTTCAGCAAACAGACTGAATGGGTTTAAGACCAAAGAACCTTTAGGGGTTGGTTTTGCTCACATAATTGGTCCTAAAAAAAACCAATTTGGGAGGTGCCTGCTATGTTTTGAGTATAATGGATTCATGGTACAGTTTCTGCTATCTAATGAAAAACAAAACAGAAATGTTCCAACATTTCTTTAACTGGCTAAGGTTTGCAGAAAGGAAAGTGAGACATAAGGTAATTACTTTTAGTTTCAGATAACGGGACTGTGTTTATTAATAATAGATTCCAAACGATGTTGACTGGTATCAAGCATAAGCGTTCTCCATCTTACAGGCCACAACATAATTCATTTATAGAACAAAGAGGGCAAACATTACAAGCCATGGCTCAAACTATGTTATCTGATTCAGGTTTGCCTGAAACACTGTGAGGTGAAGCCATAATGTGTAGCAACCGTGTGTTAAACAATGTGGTGAACACAACAACTGGAGAATTGCCATTCACTCATTGGCATGACAGAAAACCAAATTTAAGTTATCTACACACATTCAGAGCTCCAGCATGGGCGCATACTCCCCCACAAGTAAGACTTCAAGGGCAACATAGAACCAGGAAATTATTTTTCATAGGTTACGAGGCCAACCATAGATCGTTTACATTCTGGGATCCAGGCACAGCTAATGTTTACTGTAGCACTAGTGCTAAATTTCTTGAGCATGTTGGGTGGCATAAACTAGAACAAGAATCAAACAATGATGTTGTTATCAATACCCAAATAGTCCCTAATGATGAAGTAGTTAAACCATCAATTGTCATTAAAGAGGAAGGACAGTCATAAGAGGAGGTAGCAGAGCAGGAGCAGGTGGCACAGGAGAGCCCACCAGTAAGCCCTGAGTTGCCTAGACGTTCAACCCGTGTAACACGACGACCAGATAGATATCAGGCTAGTATAGTATGCCAAGTAAATATAGTTCCTACTAACTATAATGAGCTGAAACTGTATCCTGCTAAGGATCAGGCTGCTTGGCAGGAAGCAATGGATAAGGAACTGAAATCTTTACAAAGTTAGGAGGTATATGAAAATGTCAGGTTACCACCAGGTGAGCATGCCATAGGGTGTAAGTGGATTTATAAAATTAAGACAGGGATGGGACTGTTACCCATAAAGCCAGGTTAGTAGCACAAGGGTTCAATCAGTCAGCAAATGACTACAATGAGGTGTTTGTACATAGTTTGAAGGCTACCACATTACGAGCAGCATTAGTGTGGGCAGCTAAAAAAATAAATACATAATAAACCATTTAGATGTGGAGACGGCATATCTTCGTGCACCGTTTCAACATACTATATATTTAAAGAAGCCTTTGGGGATAAAAACTGATAACAAAACTGATTTCTGGAGATTAAAAAAGAGTCTTTATGGCTTGAAGCAATCAGGCTATGAATGGAACCAATGCATAGTGAAGGAATTAACAAAGATAGGTTTTGTAGCTGGCATGGCTGATCCATGTTTATTCAAAAAGGAAAGTATTGGTGTAGTTTCATTGTTGCTTTTGTTTACTGATGACATAGCATTAATCACTAAGACAGAGCAAGAAGCTACTGAGATTATTTCACTGTTAGAAAAGAAATTTAAAATAAAACATTTAGGTGAGATTAAACAGTATCTTGGTTTGAAAATAGACAAAACTAAGGGAGGCTACATAATCTCATAGACAGATAAAATTAACCAGTTACTGAAGAACTTTAAAATGGAACTTTGTAAGCTGACTAAGACGCCAATGAGCAAGGAGTTTAGCCGCAGTGATGTGCAAAGTCCTGTTTTTGATAAAGACATTTATCAATCATTGATTGGTAGCTTATCCTATCTTAGTAATTGGTCTAGGCCAGACATAGCTTATAGTGTCAACCAATTAGCCAGGTTTAATACTGAGCCAACTGAAAGGCACTGGAAAGCTGCTAAGCTGGGGTTGAGATATCTTAAACAATGCATTATGCATTATATTTGGAGCCTAACGATGAACTAAGTTTAACTGCATATGCCGATGCAAGTTTCGCTACAGATGTACCTACATGTAAATCAACGTCAGGTACTGTAGTGTTATTAGGAAAGGTGTTAATTGGATGGCGGTCTATTCAACAAAAACATCTAAGCTTGTCGACAATGGAGGCTGAATTCTCATGTTTGTCTCTTATGTACGGACTTAGTATGTTGTAAACAAC
Source organism: Hydrophis major (assembly GCA_033807585.1). Taxonomy (NCBI): domain Eukaryota; kingdom Metazoa; phylum Chordata; class Lepidosauria; order Squamata; family Elapidae; genus Hydrophis; species Hydrophis major. Next base: position 96,371,279 of record CM066343.1, on the reverse strand, counting down.
TAATGATAGACATGGGAAGTAATGTAAAGGAACCTATTGTTGTATATGAAGACAACCAATGAGCAATTCAGATGGCTTCCAATCTCGCTGTAAAGACAAGATCAAAACACAGATTTATGATATCTGAATGTGAGACTATGTGTTCAAAGTAAAAAGGTTATACTGGAGTACTGCATGTCAGATAATAACATTGCAGATCATTTTACAAAAGCCCAAGGCTCTGTAAAACATAAGGCTTGCTGTGAGGAATATGGACTTAAACTGTAAGGTTTTATATATTGTCCTACCCAAAGGGCAGAATGTTAGGAATGATAGTCACCTAACAGTTGTGTTGGCAATATATAAACCAGGATAGTTATTTAATACTGTTGTATCTTTAAGAGAATGCTGTAATTGTGATTGGCCATCCTCCGATGGCCATAAGATGGAGCCAGAAACCTGGTTTGTTCTTCTTGCATTTCCCTATTGCCTTCTGCCTGATAGTCGTTCTGCTTGGATTGCTGTGAATCTTGCAAACTCTTAGCAAACTCCATTTACTGAACTTTGTTTATGATACTGGACTTCGTTTTTGGATTATCCCTGGACTGATTGTATTGAATACTATCTGCTTTAACCGTGTATGATTTGGACTGTGTGTTGGACTTTGTTTACCCATTTACAGGAAGTAAAACCTAGATTTTATTATTCAGTGTATCTGTGTGCTGGTTGTGTGTTGTTCCTCACCACTCTCACTACATTTCCCTGAGTGCACTCATTTTCCTAACAAGGAATACCTCAACAGACATATAATAGAATAAGTAGAATTAGTGGGACATAATAATAGATTCAGTAGAATTGGTTTGACTTGCTGTTTTGCTTCTGTAAGAATTGAAATTGCTTCTGTCATAATTTCTGTTATCTTGTTTTTCTGTATCATCCTGAGCCTGGCATCTGTCTTAAGTTGGAACTGTATCAGAGGTGGTATTCTGTAGGTTCTGACCAGTTCTGGAGAATCAGCAGCAGAAATTTTGAGTAGTTTGGAGAACTGGCAAATACCACTTCTGACTGGCCCTGCCCCCATCTATTCTCTGTCTCCCGAGTCCCAGCTGGTTGGTTGAGTCTTCTTTTGTTGTCCTGAACAGGAGAATGGAGCTGGAAAGTGGGGTGGGGAGGGAATGAAGATTTTGCAGTATCCTTCCCCTGGAGTGGGGTGGGAATGGAGATTTTACAGTATCCTTCCCCTGCCACACCCACCAAGCCACACCCACCAAGCCACACCACACTACACCCACCAAGCCATGCTCACAGAACTGGTAGTAAAAAAAGTATGAATCCCACCATTGAGCTGCATACATTATCGCCAGGGTTCACATTGCGGACACATATGGTGTAGTTTGTTGACACCTCAGCTCTAACTTACATCTTTGATCTGTGTTGCTAAGCACCCAGCCCCTCCTGTTCCTTGCTGCACAGCCAATGCAGGGCTACAAGGAGGGCATGGGCCAGTGGGCCAGAATTGGGTAGCAGGCTGATATCTCTGAAGATATAAAAGTATGTCATGCCTTCCCCAAAGTGTGGCTTTTTTCTTGCATGATTTCTGCCTGTATGTGGTGAAAAATTGTCCATCCAGGATTTTGTTTTGCAAAATAAAAACTTACATTGACTCTCTCTCTTTGGCATTCTGGTAACTCAAGTACATTTTGGGACCTTACACTAGAAATAAATGATGAGTGGATAAGTGTCATTCAGAACTGATATGCAATATTCGCATTAATTTACATAATAGCAATGAAATGAATCTATTAATTTTAGTCTTTTATTTGATACAGCACAAATTTTCTTTTCTAATGATGACATTTTGGAAACCTCCATAACACTTGCTAACAGAGTCTTGAATGAAGGATGGTGAGTCCAATCCTTATTACCAGATTGGACTTGAGCAGAAAGTATCCAGATTTTAAAAATTGCTATTTTTATAAGAACAAAACTTTTCCTTCTAAACAGGACATCAGCTGTATATCAGCTACATAGAGCAACAGGAATTCTATAGTAGAACCTTTGTCAAGTCTAAATATGTATTACCAGCTGCTCTGAAATAAACAAAGCTGAGAGTCAGAAAAGAATGGAATACTTAGCTATATAGAGACCTGCCACTGTTCCCAACAGAATGTGACTTAATGCAGAGTCTAAATTTGATGAATGGTTTGGGATAAGATGCTAAATAAAATGTAATGGGAGCTGAAGAACCTATGTTTTTTTCTTAAAAAAAAACCCCACAACCCTACAACCCTACTATATAAATACAACACAAACCTTTCAGAAAATTTCAGTTTTGATTTTGGGAATGTTTCATTATAAAATAATTTCCTTTGATTTTTCTTTGAAAGGACAATTTTATAATTCCTTTATGGGATGGGATGATGGAGCTGATGACTTCCTGTGGGGTACTGTTGTACCGTGACATGTGGAAGAGAGCATCTACCAAGAAGATAACCACCATATGTAGCGGAGGGTGAAACTGAAGCGGTTGAAATATTGAGCCCATGTCCTTGTTTAGGACACAGCTTCTGTGGAGTCTTCAATTCTACTATTTTTTTTTGTGATGTCACACTTTGAATGGGATTTTACTGCCTTCCAGGAACTGTCTCCAGGTTAGGAGAGATCAAGTGAATACTTGACTATTTTTATGCTTTCTATATTTTCCATATTTTATCTATAGGATGCCAGATGCATACTAGCTAATAAAATAAAAGGAAAGAAATGTATAAATAACTGCCTTGCACTATGCTCCGCATTCCTTCCTTTTGGAGGGATCCATCTTTGTTCAGCTGAATAAACTCATTAGCTTATTATTACATACACCTGGATTCTGTCTTTTATTTTACAGAGCCACACCTTTTGATCTGCATAACAGGAGAAGGGAAAGTTAACTTGGGAAACTTCATGCGCAAACTCTTAGTTCTGGTCTTGCTTCCTCTAAACCAGGGATGGGCAAATTACAGCCCGCGGCCACATCCGGCCTGTTGGTCTGTCCAATCTGGCCCTCCCCTGAAAAAAAATCACTGCCGTTGGTCTGTCCAATCTGGCCTGACCCTGAAAAAAAATCACTGAGCGTGGTGTATTGCCCTGTGCCGCGTGGCTCCCAAAGCTGCAAAACAGTGTGGAGCGATCTAGGGGTAGGAAAGAAAAGAAATTTGCAAAGGCCTCGGCTGGGAGTTCGAAATCACCTTTGAGTGTGATCTCTCCAAAGGTGAGTCCCTGCCAATCCCCCTTTTTTTTTCTGGGGCTTCCAAGCTTAAACTTTGCAAAGGCAAAGTTTGCAGGCTGGAGCGTCTTCCTGCCGAGCAGTGGGAAGAGTCCGCCTGGCGGGTGGGGTGGGCTGCTTGGAGCAGGCTGCTTGGAGCCACCTAAAGCTAGGCCACTGCTGGTGGAGCCTTGCGCTGCCTTGGTGCCCCATTTCCCAGCTTGGCGGTCCTGCTCGGGCAGCACTTTAAAAGCCTGCTCCCAGCACCTGAGCAACTTCCCAACAACTTTCGGCTTCCTTTTAATTCGCGGGCATTCACGCCTAGCCCTGAGCCGCACGGCGGAGGGGAAACCTGGAGCACCGCCGGGTCGCCTCCTCCAAGCAGCCCGCCCGCCCACCGGGCAGAACCCTTCCCACTCCTTGGCGGGAAGACGCTCCTGCCTGCAAACTTTGCCTGTGCAAAGTTTAAGCCTGGAAGCCCCGGAAACCTGAGCAACTTCCCAACAACTTTCAGCTTCCTTTTAACTCACGGGCGCTCGCGCCCGGCCCCAAGCCACGTGGTGGAGGGGAAGCCTGGCGGACGGGCGGGCTGCTTGGAGGAGGCAACCCAGTGGTGCTCCGGGCTTCCCCTCCACCACATGGCTTGGTGCCAGGTGCAAGCACCTGTAAGTTAAAAGGAAGCTGAAAATTGCTGGGAAGTTGCTCGGGTGCTGGGAGCAGGCTTTTAAGAGCTGCGCCCCAAGGAGCAACTGGTGGCCAGAGAGGCCGAGACTGGCAGTGGCGGTGAGGGGCCAACCTGTGCAGGGGGGGCCTGGGGCGGTTTTCTCTCATGTCCGGTTTCAGAGCGGCTTGCCGTGCACTTTTGGACATCTGGCTCGCTGCGCCTCTCCCTCACCTCTCGGCCAGCAGCAGCAGCAGCAGCTCCACTGCCGCCTCCTTCCTCCCCTAACACCCGCTGTTGTGATGCGTATTCCCGTAGACTCGAGCACCAGTAGGTGCTTCACACCTCCCTCCATGGCCTTCCCCTGCAGTAAGATGGGAGAGAAGAACAGCGGCGCCCTCAGCGCGCCGGTGCCGGGACCTCGCAGCTGGACCGAGGCGCGCTTGATGGTGGATGTCCTGGCTGGGTGGAGCAGGCAGGTCCTGGGAGAGGCGCGCAGATGTTTTCTGCTGAGCAGGCTTCCCGAGCGCCCGGGAGGACTCGCAGTTTAACAGCAAAAGCAGCGGCGGGATGGGCGCTGGGCGGGCGGGGGGAAAGGCAGGCGAAAGCCCCCCCCACACACACACACCTCGGCAAGTGGTTTGCAGGGTTAGCCAGCAGTTTCTCGCAAGAGACTGAAGGCCGGTCTGCTCCCCCCAATTAGACGTTGATTCAAGAGGGAGGGTCAGCCCTGCTACTAATTGGTGGTTCACAGTTTATCCGTGGGCACCAGAGGAGTTATGTTTTGGGGGGTGGGCATTTATTTATTTCTTATCTTATAAGTGGCCAACTTGTGTAAGCTGAGGGGGTACATTCATACATACACGCACACATACACACACACACACACACACACACACACACAGAGTTGCTTATTCATAGGGGAAGAATCTGTCTATCTATCTATCTATCTATCTATCTATCTATCTATCTATCTATCTATCTATCTATCTATCTATCTATGTTGTGTTTTTAATTGGAAGAATATCATGTCTGCACATTAGGCACAGTGACTTGATTTTGTGGAGCTGTGTGCTGACCGGGCCCGTCTGTCAAATTTTAAAAGTCAATGCGGCCCCCAAGCCAAAAAGTTTGCCCACCCCTGCTCTAAACCCTTGGCTTTAGTAAAAGTAACATTTTGGCTACAAAGGGAGTTGAAAGTGTTTCTTTCCTAAGGGACCAAGCTGAGCCAGGTATGACAGGTGGTCCAATAAGCCAGAGGGAAACCAAAGAAAGGTGGCAACAGATTAATGGTAACATTTTCCCAAAATAGTTCTCAGTATCACTGCCATGAGACAAAAAGCAAATCTAACACGCAACCCCTATGATGTAATGCCCTTTATTATTTGGGCAAATTAACATGATTTGAGATTTGGATGGCATGGATATGTATGAAATGACAAAGCTAACGTTAATTTAGATTTTAAAAATAATTTTGTTAGACATGCTGTACTGAGATTATAGAACAAATATAAATCTAGGATATATCCAAAAATACCTTTGTGATTTTCAATTTTAGAAGCATTTTATGGAAGAGAAATGTCAACATAAATATATCTGATATACTGTATTTTTGTCAGAATAAAATCTTGAAAAATGCTGAAGATGAAAGGAAAGACATATCAATGGCTTTCTTATATACAATTTAAATGAGGTAAAATAACCTTAGGTTTTCAAAATTGTAAGACTTGACTTTGAAATAGAATTGTGTAGAATAAGAACAGATTATTGCTAGAACATATAAATCTTTATTGAAATTTGAAATAGAAGAATTAATGAAAGAATATATGACCAAATAGATTGAAATTTTTGATTATAATATAGAAATAGAATAATGGGAGAATATTGGTTGAAAGGATTGAAATTAGTAAAATGGTTGTTAAGTGAATCTGGCTTCTTTGTTGATTTTGCTTGTCAGAAGTCTCAAAATGTGATCAGATGACATTGCAACAGTCACAAATATGAACCAGTTGCCAAGCATTTGAATTTTGATCATGTGATCATGGGGATGCTGCAATGGTTGTATGTTGTGAAAATGGTCATAAGTCAGGTTTTTTTGAGTGCTATTGTAACTTTGGATGGTTACTAAATAAATGGTTGTAAGTCTAGGACTACTTGTACCTATGATAGAGGAATGGAGGGTTAAGGTAATGGAACTTGCTGAGATGACCAAATTGACAGTTTTAATTAGAAGTAAGACATTGTCTAATGCTGATTGGAAATTGCCCCCATTTTCCATGAAATAGAAAAAATAATAAAATTATGATATTTTTTAAAAATAGAATATAAAATTAATGTTAAGTAATGGGATAATCATAGAGTAAGTGCTTAATTTATACTTATAGTAGTATGTGTTGTAAAATAAAATCAGAAGTAATTTTTTATATTTTCTTTTTCTTTTTTTCTTGCACCTTTGACTTTGTTCTTTTCTTATTTCCTTCTTTTCCTCCCTCTCTTCATTTTACATATTAGTTCCTGTTGGTTTATCTCTTCTTAAAATTTAAATAAAGCTATATCTAAAAAAAACCATATTGCAATAGGTTCTTAGCCTATTCAGCTAAAACACTGACCTGGTTTCAGAATAATAGTTTGCATTTAGTATTTCTGTAAACTGTACATTGAATACAGTCTCTATGTCTCTGTCTCATCTATCTATCTATCTATCTATCTATCTATCTATCTATCTATCTATCTATCTATCTATCTATCATCTAAAACAGGGGTGTCAAATTTGATTTAATTGAGTGCCGCATCAGGATTGGAAGGCTGGGGGGGGTTGGGATGTGGCTGGGGGAGCATAGCTGGGGTGAGTATAGTTGGGGTGAGCGTGACATGGGGTCTCCACAATTGCTTCCTCCCACATCCTGCCCTGCCAGGTCTCCACAGACTTGGCCTGCTTTGCTAGCATCCTGGATTTCACTTCCTCCTTCCCACCACATTTCCCATGGATTACTTACTTTTTGAAGATCTCCAGAGCTCTAGAAGAGGCTGGTCCAAGAGAAGCCAACGTTTTTATTCAGATGATGGCAAAGCTATAAGAAGTGAAATCTAAGGAAAACATTTTTGCCAGCTTCTGAGTAAAAGACTTTGGCTTGGGGCCATGTGGCAGCAGGCCTCTGGTAGTAGAAAATGCGTGGGCAGGGCCACAGCAGCCTCCTGCTTCAGGACAGCTTAAGGCAGGGATGTCAAACTGAGGGCCAGATCAGCATTGAAGTTTTCCTCTGTGAGCCGGCGAGATGGGAACAGGCAGGACAGATGCTTCCTGCAGCACCCTGCTGGCCAAAACAGGCTGTGTGGCCTATTTGGGGGCTGGTTTTGGCCATTTTCAGCCTGTTTTGGGCCCATTTTGGACATATTTTAAGCCTGTTTGGGACCCATTTTTCAGTTTGTTTAGGGCTTATTTTTCAGTCTGTTTTCAGCCTGTTTTCAGCCCATTTTGAGCCTGTTTTAGACCTTTCTGCCTGTTTTGAGCCTGTTTTTCCACTGTTTTCTGCCCAATTTGGCCCATTCTTCTGCCCAGTTTCAGCTGGCAAATTGCTGCAAGAGGCCATGGAGGGTGAAAACGAGGTGAGGACCCCCCACTTGCAGCCTGTTTTAGCCAGCAGAGGGCTGGTCTCTTCATATTTCCAGGCTGGCCCCCTGGGCTAGATATAAGCACCCCTTGAGCCAGATCCAGCCCACAGGCCTTGAATTTGACACTCCTGGCTTAAGGGACTGAGGCAGCAACAGCAGCCAATCAACAAGGAGCTTGCTTCCTTTGTCTCATCAGACTGAACTGCAATCCCCTTGCTGATGGGCTGTCACACCCCAATCCCTGAAACTGCTTATTTGAACAGTAAGCAGGAGGTCGCAGCAGTAAGCAGGAGGCCGGCCAGACTGGGCCAAATTAAGCCTGCAGGCCCTCATGGCAGAGAAGCCAGTCTTTTATTCAGATAAGGAAAGCTGTTTTCCTTACATATCACTGTTAAGTTCTGCGCATAGGTGCAAGGAACGGAGACGAGACAGCGAACAGTGAACTTCAACTCTTTATTAATCATTCTGAACAGAGCAAAACCCTAGGGCAACAGCAGCCCTTTTATTGGCAAGCTGCTGATCTAGTAACCAATAAGAAACGTGGAGTGTTAACCCCCTTTACCAATGAGAGTGGCTCATTAACAGCCAATCAGATTCTCCTGAAAGGACCAATCTGATATCGCTATTATCGGCCAATCAGAGGTGCAGGGCTAGAACCCTGCTATTTTCTAAAGGTTTTGATAAACTTTATTTAAGTGTTTTATTAGTTCATAACACCCCTTCCCCCCAGGTTCTGTTTGGGGGGGTGCGGTGACGTAATCTCTGAGGTAGGAAGGTTGCTTTGACTGTCTATTGGATTTACCCTGTCCCACCGGTTCTTGTCCATAAGCCTGTTTTGGCGGGACATTTTCGGGCAAGTTGGGTGCCAGCGGTTCCTCATTGGAAGACTCGGTGCCGCTAATGTTCACGTCGTTGTCCTCTGGCCCTTGCGGGCTTGCCTCTGTTGAGGTGTTCCTCTGTGGCGAGGCCATGATCCTTCCTTGATCCTTCTTCATTAGTTATGCCTGATTGTTGACTTCTTTCGTTCCTGCTTTCCGCCATCTCGAAATCGGTTTCTTCGACATCCCCTCCCCCCTCAGTTTGGGAGTTACCGGAGTCACAGGAACTAGGTTGTAGCCTCAAGCGAAGCTGATCTATATGGCGTTTCCATATTTTTCCATCGCAAGTTTTCACCCAGTACGACCTGGGTCCAGTGGCTTGAATAACAGTGGCCTCGATCCACAACGGTTCGCCAGAAAGGTTTCTGGCAAAAACTAAGTCGCCTATCTTGAACTCGCGGCATTTTCCGCTAGATCCACAGGGTTTCTCTGGCTCATAAGATGGGTGAAGCTGGTCGAGGTGGGAGCGGAGTTTGCGTCCCATCAATAGTTCCACTGGAGTCTTGTTGGTGACGCTGTGCAGAGTGATGTCTTGGAGAAGGAGTATTCTGTTTATCTTATCTTCAATGTCCCCATAGTCCATTTTGTGGAAGGTTTTTTTCAACAAACTGTACCATGCACTCTTCCGTTAGCCACAGGGTGAGCTGGCGAAGTTAGCGCATGGCGAATACTACGGTCCGCTAAGTATTGTTCAAAAGGGAGCGCAGTAAACTGGGGTCTGTTGTTGGATACCAGAACATCTGGCAGTCCATGCGTCGCGAATAATCTGTTCAACTTCCGGATGACGGACTCGGTTGTGGTACTCTTCATTTCGTGGATCTCGAGCCAGTTTGAATAGGCATCCACTGTTAATAGGAATGTATGTCCCTTAGTAGGTCCCGCAAAGTCAATATGGATGCGGGACCATGGTCCCTGAGGTGTTTCCCATTCTGTCGGAGTTGCTTTTAGTGGGGCATTGCTAACTTCCTGGCACTTATAACAAGTCTTTACCCAGGCTTTGATCGATGCCTGGCCACCACGCGTAGCTTCGTGCGAGCGCTTTCATACGCACGATGCCGGGGTGGCCCTCATGCGGTGTCTTTAATGCCGCTCATTGTAACCGCTCTGGGACGACGACTCTATTTCCCCCAGGGGATGCAGCCTTTTTGCGAAAAAATTTCTGTTTGCCGATTCTTGAAGGGAATGAAGTCATCAGGGGTTTGATCTACTGGCCATCCTCGTTCGACCCAGCTAAGAACTCGCATTAAGATAGGATCGCGTTTTGTTTCGATCGCGATATCTCTAGCTGTTAGTGGCGGTGAATGTAGCGTTTCAATCTGGAGCGTTGTAAGGGTTGGAGACCTTCCTCCACCGTTGCTTTCTCTTCTCCCTTGCTGCCATGGTGTTTGGCGCAGCCACATTCATCCAGCCAGGGCTCCTCCCTGCAACCGGAGCCCGGCGGAGACACTCGGCTTCAGGCGCTCCTGTTGCCGCCTTCCCTTTGCTTTCAAAGGTAAAGCCAATTATTTTAAAAATGACACCCTACTATAACAAAGCCTCCCCTGCCCAACCCCACGTGGGGAGGCGAATCTCCCGGGGCCGCAGCACAGGATTGGCCCACCTCAGGAGAAGCGCCCAGCTGCCATCCCTGCCTGGTGCCAGGCAGAGTGTGAAGAGCTTTGCCTGGGGTGCCCAGCGCAGCTGACAGGTGGGCCCTCCTTCCCGGCAGCAAAGCTTTTGGCAAGGCAGCGAGCACCTTCCTGCCAGACCCTCCGCTTATCCGGCCAGGGTCACACCAGAGCCATGCGGGCTGGGCAGAGCCAGGAAAGCGAGCCATGGGTGCGCACCCCCCTGCCAAGCAAAAGAGCCGGGCCAATCTGAGCTTGGCTTCCTTCCCAAGTCCCTCCAGCGCAAACCTGAAGGTGCCACTGGGAGAGGCTGCCCGTGGCAGTGATAGCGCCCACCCATCTGCGGACAGGGAGGCGATGTGATGGCAGCGCTGCTTCCCTGGCCGGTGGAGAGAACCTGAAGCTGCCCGTCCTTTCCACCCCTCGCCCATCCCATCCCCATCCCCATGCATCTCCGAATGCACCGGCAGCTCCAAACACTGCAACAGGCAGAGGCGCTCTGCATTAGGCAGAGGCGCTGACTCGATGGGGCTCAGCTCGGAGGAGGACAAGGCGCAGGCCGTCGCCTTGCCTCCCTGTCCACGGATGGATGGGCGCTATCACTGCCTCAGGTGGCCTCTCCCGGTGGCACCTTCAGATTCGGGCTGGAGGGACTTGGGAAGGAAGCCAAGCTTGGGTCGGCCCAGCTCTTTCACTTGGCAGGTGGGCACGTACCCGCGGCTTGCTTTCCCAGCTCTGCCCAGCCCGCATGGTTCTGGTGCAGCCCTGATGAGCAGAGGGTCCAGTGGGGAGGCGCTTGCTGCCTTGGCGAGAGCTCTGCTGTTGGGAAGGAGGACCCGCCTGTCAGCTGTGCTGGGCATCCCAGGTGAAGCTCTTCACACTCTGCCCAATGCCACCCAGGGATGGTGGCTGGGTGCTTCTCCCGGGGTGGGCTGATCCTGTGCTGCAGCCCCGGGAGATTCGCCTCCCCACGTAGGGTTGGGCTGCCCTCTCAGGCAGGGGAGACTTTGTTGTACCAGTAGTAGGGTGTCGTTTTTAAAAGAATTGGCTTTGCCTTTGAAGGCGAAGGGAAGGTGGCGACAGGAGCGACAGGAGCGCCTGAAGGTGGCGACAGGAGCGCCTGAAGCCGAGTGTCTCCGCCGGGCTCCGGTTGCAGGGAGGAGCCCTGGCTGGCTGAATGTGGCTGTGCCAATCACCACAGCAGCAAGGGAGAAGAGAAAGCAATGGTGGAGGAAGGTCTCCTGATATGAAGTGCCCCACTAACACCAAAGTCAACCCAGGCAGCACCATATCCGGGTATGCAACAAAAGGACTTCTTAACCCCATTTCGCATGTTTAATATAGGCCTTAATTTGGGGTGAGGGGCTTAATTTGGTTTTAAGCTGATAAAACATGATGGGCCTTCCTATAGGTGGAAGCCGTATTGTTCGAGAAACACAGTACTTAATTGGTTTACTAAGCGTTGCACTTGCAATTCACTACACTATTAACTTGCTGACAAACATTTGTTCTTTCATTTCTGATTTCTATTGTGGGATATTCCCACAATTAGACTAGCAGTATTATATAAAATAATTATAGCACTTGTTGTGAGACCATACCAGAATACAAAATGCAAGAGTCATGATAGAGTAGTGGTTAGAATGCAGTATTGCAGGCAATCTGCCCACTGTCAAGAGTTCGATCTTGATTGGCTCACCTTTTGAAACTTCTCAGGAGGAAAGGGAAGGGAGGGGAGAAGAGAAGAATGATTATAAAGATACATACCCATGCACAACCTGAGTTACATGACTGGATTCTCTTTTCCCTTTTATCTGGATATTACTTTGTGGACCTTGGTCTCCCTTTTGAAGCTGAGCGTTGATTCCTATCCTATATCATGGACTTCTGCCTCATGAATCTCCAAATATGAGTGCACAAAAGATGATTTTCTAATCAAATATGGAAGCCTCATGAAATGGATTGATATTTTCTCATGATAGCTATAATGCCCTTCATCATATATGTATTAAATTTCTGTTTTCTCTTTGGAAATTCCCTGCTTTTCTTCTTCTTGAATTTTTTTCACTGTAAAAATTGTGATTGGTTTGTATGCAGTACTCCCTTTGAGGTTTCTATTGAAACCATCCTTTCTTTTTATATATATCTTTTTTACCACATCTGACTGGAGCTTTGCCTGCAATATGCATACTTTTACATCTTTCTAATCAGTTCATCTGCCCAATTCTTAACAATACCATGGCTAATGTTGGTGGCCTATGGCTCTTGCTCTAAAAAGTTCCATAGCGTATCCTCCCCTGAAATATTGCCAGCTACACTATGTGGGACTGCTTAATTTAAATTTTAAAATATCATGTTCTTTATGCTGGGGGTGGGCTGTAATTCATTTGCATGGTTTTGGACACCTTCCCAACCCATTCTAGAAAATAACTTTATAATTCTATCTATTCATCCATCTCCTGTTCTCTTTTACAGCAGTATAATAGTTGTGATATGCTGCCAAGCTTGCCCATCTGGTGGGTCTAAATGTAAGGCATATTGTTGTAATTCTAAATAATAGCAGTAACCATTTTTCCTGAGAAAGTAGAATGTAGATTGAAATTACAGAAATTACAATTGTTTGTCTTCAAGCAAGATAGAGAGAGAGACGTTTTTCTTGGTTGATTCAATAATTGTATTCTTGGACATGAACTTTCTTTTTTTGAAGCTGGTGTTACACTCAGTTCCACAACCAATTTCTCTAAAATTGCTTTTCTTTTGCATCACATTTATCTGCCTTTTGCAAAAGCTCCTCATTTTGTCTTTGCAAATATAACAGAATAACAAAGTGGAAGGGAGTCCAACCCCCTCTCAAGTAGGAAATCTTATACCATTCCAATCTCATCTTAAAAACCTCCAATAATTAAGCTTCCAAAAGCTCTGGAAGCAAGCTATTCCACTAATTAATTGTTCTCACAGTCAGGAAATCTCTCCTTAATTCTAGATTGGTTTTCTCCTTAATTACTTTCCATCCATTGCTTATTGTCTAGCCTTCGGGGGTAAGTGCCACCTATAAAACATCTTATACAAATTTTCTTTATATGCAGTTGACATTGTCATTTTATAATTCTGAGACCACAATTTTTGCCATTTATCTAGGTCAATCCCATATCCAAAGATTTTCCCACACGCAATAATTGTTTCTTTTACTTTCTCTTCCTCTAATTTAAACTCCAACAAATGTCCACAAAGTTTTTTAATTACTTTTTCATCAGTACCTGTCAAAATTTTATCTAAATCAGTCAACTTATCATAAATACCTTCTGTTTTAACATCTTTATCAAATCTAGATTGTATTTGCAAATATGAAAACCAATTCATTTTTATACCTTGTTCTTCCAACGCTTGCATAGATTTAAGTTCACCCTTTTTATTCAATATCTCCCCATATCTAACTGTTTGTTCCTTTTTATATATTATTGGATAAGAAAAAGCTTCAATAGTTGATTGAATAGTTAGGCAAGATGATGTCATGTATATCTATTATTCCTTGGCTCCGGCTCCACACTAGATCCCTCCAGTGGTTCCTGCTCCCGTACCAGCGCTCCGGCCGAAGTAACTCCAAATACAAGGTCAAGGTACCATCGAAGGTCCTCATATCTCTCTATTGGTGGACCTGACCAGTCATCAACAGAGGTTGTCTCTTCAAAGAGCCCCACAGACTTACCATCACCACCGATGCCAGCCTGTTTTGATGGGGAGCTTACTCTCAGCCCAAGGCCACTGGTCCTCCAAAGAACAGTCGTGCAGTATAAACTGGCTGGAGCTTTGAGCAGTACACCTGGCTCTCTGAAGCTTCCTTCCACAGGTATCAATACATACTAGTATTGACCGACAAAGTAACAGCAAAAGCTCACATAAACAAACAGGAGGGCATACAGTCAAATTACCTTATGCAGGAAGCGGAGTGCTTGTGTCATTGGGCAGATAACAACCTGCTTTCCATCAGAACAGAGCACATTTCGGGCCTGTCGAATACACAGGCAGACTGGCTAAGCAGGGCCACAATTGATCAATCAGAGTGGCACCTCCATCTGACCCTGTTTCAAGAGGCGGTCAGGAGATTTGGGCAGCCGGTGGTAGACTTGTTCGCTTCCCCTCTCAACTCTCAGCTCCCCAGATTCATTTCCAGGTACCCCTCACAAGGAGCAGAAAACTTCAGCATGCTCCACTGCCATTGGCCCCTGGGTCTTCTGTACGCATTCCCACCACTTCCACTGATCCCCAAAGTCATCCAGAAGCTGCAGGACGAGAGGGTGGAGCTGCTGCTAGTAGCTCCTTACTGCCCAGATGGCTGTGGTTTGCAGACCTCCGCAGTCTATACTTATCAACACCCATGGAGAATTCTGCTGGACAGGGTTTTGCTAACCCAGAGACCTATTCAACATCCGAACCCTCAATGGTTGCAACTGACCATCTGGAGGTGGAGACATCTGAAGAGTGAAAAGTTTTCCAACAGGGTTATTGCCACCATCCAAGCTGACAATGCCACGTGGTCCAGTTTCTGCAAATGGTGTACTAAGTCTCACATTGATCCCATCTCTCCATCAGTGGCTCAGATCCTAGAGTTTTTACAAGAGGGGTTTGACAAGGGATTATCACCTAATACATTGAAAAGACAGGTGGTGGCCTTGGCATCAATTGTCACTTGTGAGGGTCTACTGTCTCTTTCTCATCACCCACACATATGGAGTTTCCTTCAAGAAGCCACAAATTTATACCCACCAATGGCTCACTGTTATCCCACTTGGGACCTTAACAAGATCCTCCTTGCACTCACTAAGTACCCTTTCAAACCCTTGAAATCATCAAGTCTCCAATTTCTGACATATAAAGTAGTTTTCCTTGTAGTGATCACTTCCACTTGTCGTATTTCAGAACTGGCAGCTTTGTCAATCAGACAAGTCCTTTGCATCTTCCATTCTGACCAGGTGGTCTTTCGTCCTGATCCTACGTTTATACCCAAAATTAATTCGGCTTTTCACAGGACACAAGAGCTGATACTTCCTAATTTCTGTCCCCGGCCATCCCAAGGGTTGGAACTACAATGGCATTGGCTTAATGTGAGACGAGCATTGCGCATATATATTCACCACACAGCAACTTTCAGAAAAACAAAAGCTTTATTTGTGTCATTTAAACCCAACACTCAGGAATGCAAGGCCTCATCTTACACAGTAGGTCATTGGCTATGGGCTGCGATAGCGAAAATGTATCAGACTCAATCACTACAGGTGCCCAGGGGTATAACAGCTGATTCAACAAGGAGCGCCGCAACATCGGCAGCATGGGCCATGCAGGCACCAATAACTGAAATTTGTCGAGCCGCAACCTGGGCCTCTCCATTGCCTTTCATTAGGCATTATAAAATAGATGTGTTTGCATCTGCTGAGGCCTCCTTTGGCAAAAGAGTTCTGCAACGGGTCCACAGGGACCAGGAGGGGAGTCCAAGCCAGACGGAGTCCCTCCCGTAGGACAGGCCAAGCTTTGGTATGTCCCACTACTGGATGCTCTGAACAGCTCATGGGATAAAGGGTGTTGGTACTTACCTGACACGCCTGTTCTCTTTGAGCTGTGAAGAGCATCCAGCCCCACCCTTTTCCCTTCTGGTGGAGTCCTGTTTTGGCCAACGAAATGTTAGGGCATTGAGGACGAGGGTGTTTATTTCTCTCATCTTCGCCAAAACTGGGGAACACTGGGGATGAGTCCTGTGGAGGAGGAGGAGCATTCCACAAATTAAGTCCAGCGTAGACATGCAAAAACTGAAGCACCTCCCACTACTGGATGATCTTCACAGCTCAAAGAGAACAGGCATGTCAGGTAAGTACTAATGCCCTTTTTCTATGATTTTCTGAACTAGAGTCATGTCAATTCTCTAAAAGATTCTTGCAATCTTAAATATTTTAAGTTATAGAGTGGAAGGATTGAAAGAGACCTTGAAGATTCTTGGATCATCCCCCTGCTCAAATTTTTAAAATTTTTAAATATCTCCAGGGGTTAGAAAAAAGTTGTTCCTAAAGTCCAATCCTTTGTAATGTGTGTTTAAAATTGGTATATACAATTTAAAAATGATAATTGGACATATAAAATGTTCCCTTCATTCTCATTGGCCAGTCTTGCCAATAAAACACAATAAAATGTAATAGACATTACAACACAATAAAATGTAATAGACATTAAAGCATTCCCATGAAAATTTCTTGCTAAAAATAATGCTCCGTCTGTCTAGATGACTCTGAGTACCCTGCTTGTTGTTCATTTTTGTAGCCTGCTCTGGCCCAATCTGTTCGTTTCGGTCTTTCAATTACCTGGTACCTTTATAGCTTCTTTCATGTTTGGTTTCCTTACAGAATTTTCTATTTCCCATAATAGCCCAAAAGTAGTTTTATGGTCTTAATAGTTGTCGCGTTGAGCGACCCGCCCAGCAGACCTTCTTCTTCTAGTCCGTTAAGTTTTGGCGGGACCTGCGCGAGGGTGGACCAGAATTTAGGCACCAAGAAAAGACACCGGACATTTAGATGCTTGAAGTGAGGAAGCACATCGCGCCTGGGGCAGATGGAGTGGTCCCGGCCCCGATTGCTCTGCTGCAACCTTGTTTATTGTGTTCTTTAGGTAGGGAGGGGTTAGGAGTACAAAGAACAAAGAAATAAGCAGTTTATGCCATATAAGAATATCTACAAAACAAGGGAATGCATAGCTCATATATCATGACTATATATCACTGACATGTCTCAAGGATTTTTCAAGCTAGCCGGGCGTTATCTATGGCGTGATTAGCTAAAGTTGTCGTGTCCTTGCAAGATAAGTTTTCCTGTATGTCAGGGCATTTTTGTGGTTCTGATTTCCGTGTACGTGTCTTTTAAAAGAACATTAATGGCAACATTTTATAATACATTCACAATTCCTCCTTTTCTTTAAATTTTGGCACAAAGTGGTCCAGGAGAGAGTCCTGTTCCTCTAGAGTGGCGCCGCAGGAGGACAACGAGCTCTTCAGCTCAAAGTGCTCCCGCAGTCCGGTCTCGTCCAAGGTGGGAATGTCACACACCTAACCACCATCACATAAGTACCTTTTTGGAGGAGTTTCTTCATCTGACTCGGTGTCTGAGGACCATCCGAGTAGCGGTTGCTTAGCAGGATCTGTTGATGCAAGGGCAGTGGCTAACAAATTTATAGATTTTTGGGTATTACTAACTTCAGTATCTAGCACATTCAAGCGATTTTTTAAGAAGCGAAGCACTCGGCCAAATATACAAGGGCCAATGGTACAAATTAATACAAACAAAATAAGTGGCCCTATTAATGCAGAAAGTAAGGTAGTCAACCATGGGGAAAAATTAAACATGCCTTGAAACCAGGAATTGTGTTGTTGTCTCTCGTTTTCACGGTCTTTGAGGCGTTTTTTTTAACTCTGCCATAGAGTCTTTTACAATACCTGAATGGTCTGCATAAAAGCAACATTCTTCTTTTAAGGCTACACACAACCCCCCTTTGTTTAGAAAGAGCAAATCCAGACCTCTTCTGTTTTGTAAAGCTACTTCTGCAAGAGAAGATAGTGAAGCCTGTAAGGCGGAAATGGAAGTTTCAATGCGTTTTAAATCTTCATCTATTTGCAAGCTGAGAGTGGCTAACTGTTGATGCCCTACAGCTAGAGCAGTCACTCCTGTGGCAGCTCCTGCTGCGCCTAACCCGAGGAGTACTGATAATGTTAATGCAGTGGCTATTTCTCTTTTTTGGTGGAGAGGGAATTGAGGAGGTTCTAACATTGTAATCAGTTCAGGGCCTGGGTAATAAGAAATCTTTGGAAGTAATTGGACTTGTATGCAAAAAGCGTTTTCCGACAATAGAACATCCCCATGTACAGAGGCAGTGGCGCCCGTGGAGCAAGCCCAAATAGAATTATTACCAGGAATAAAAAAATAGCCAGTTAGACGGTCTGTGAGGTTACCTCCTGATGTAGTATATAGAGCGCCCATGGCTCCGTGTGTGTCTGGTGATTTTTGTAAGGCTGAATTTCTGTTTTTTGGGAGATATACATCACAGTGATACCTGGAAGAAGCATTGTAACAATATTGAGAATAATTGGTAGGTATATTACCAATGCAACAACCTGTGCCTATTATATCTGTGATAGTGATGGAGGAGGTATTCCATCGGCAGAGTGTATCATTTGTGGAATTGGAGATTGCTTCCCCCGATGCCACTGCTTCATAAAAGGGAGGTGAATCAGAAATACAAAGCCAACATTCATTGGTTTTAGCCGAATCATTAAGGGTTGCCTTGAGTAAAGAAAGGGAAGAGTTCACTAATTGAAAAAATGGGTTTTGGGCAGAATCCTGTTTCTGTAGAAAAGTTGATTTAAGATTAAGATTGGGACCCATATCGTATTTTTTCAGTTGAATAGAAAGGCGTACCGTGAAGATGTTGCCCTCATCCTTTTCCCCATCCCACTGGCAACCCCCCCATGTGAATCCAGACATCCATTTGGCCCGTGGTAGTGCCTTTCCGACCTCAGTAAAGGTAAGGATAAGAGGGTTTAACCTTTGGCCACAACACGGCCATGGATTGCATGGTATTTGTTCTCTAGTTCTAGTAATGTGTAAATAGTCATTTTTGGTAGGTGGGGTCCACCAGATGTGACCCGTAGAAACACAGTCCCATTTTTTACAGTATCTATCCACAACCCCTCCGCATGCCGCACGTGAAGATCCAGTAGAATGAGATGGACAAAAATACAATCCGTAGTTGTCTGCAGGGGCAGGAGAGCAGGAGCCTTGTTTGTCCCATACATCAGCTTGTAGTTTCTTGTCACTGAATTTGATGACTCCTGTACCCATTTCGGCAAAATCCATGTACAATGGCGGGAACCAGGGCCACCTGGTGTAATTGGTGGTGGAGTTCAGCACTTGTCCTTGAAAATCAAGGATAGTCCAGGTGTAAGTC
Source organism: Hydrophis major (assembly GCA_033807585.1). NCBI lineage: Eukaryota > Metazoa > Chordata > Lepidosauria > Squamata > Elapidae > Hydrophis > Hydrophis major. The sequence goes on along the minus strand of CM066343.1, from coordinate 96,352,319 downwards.
TGCGGTTGGTGCTGGTTGGAGGATGCTGGAACGGATCGGCGGAGGCGAAGTCCCCTGGGACGTAGTAGGCGTCGGTACCAGATAAGCATTGGTCTGGAGGTGGAGGCATATCCTGTGACCATTTCTTTGGAGGAGAGGTTAAAGTTCGGAAAGACAGGAAAGGACAAGAGAAGCAGGAAAATCAGAATGATGTTAGGAGAAGCATTAAATTGTGAAGAGACAGGAGAGGTCCAGGGAAGCAAAAAGATCACAGGGAGCATCTTTGGGAGGCTTGCCATGATAGGGCCTGACACAGCGACCAGGAACCCAGAGCACCCAGTCAGGAAGTTGTACGGCAGCATAACCTCTTCCCCAGGTGATAAGTTGTGCAGGTCCTTTCCACTGTGGATCTGGAAGTTGTCTGAAATAGACAAGGGGACGGGAAGAGGGGGCTGTTGGCTTAGAAAAGTGACGGGATGCTGCAGTGCAGGGAGGGGTCCCAGTAAGATTAAGAAAGTTAAGAGTATATAGAGTGATATTTAAGAGATTTTGTAATGTCGGGAGGTTCGGGGGGCCTAATGCCTTTTTCCCCATCTGCCGGTCAAGGGCTTTTTTCAAGGTCTGATTAGTCCTTTCTACAATAGCCTGTCCTTGACTATTAAAGGGTATACCAAATGTGTGCGTGATGGTCCACTTACGACAGAACTCTGCAAAGGGAGAACTGGTATAAGCAGGTCCATTGTCTGTTTTGAGATTTTGTGGACATCCCAGCGTTACGAAAGTCCGAAGACAATGATTGATTACATTTTTTGTTGCTTCTCCCCTTTGCAAAGTTGCCATGATAAACCCAGAGTAAGTGTCTACAGACACATGAATGTACTTCCAGGGTGCAAAGGAAGAATGGTGGGTGACATCCATTTGCCACGTGTCACAAGCTTTAGTACCCCTAGGGTTAACACCTTCGGGAATGCCCTTGGCTTGTAAACTGCAGGTTGGGCATTGTTGGATTATTGCAGTGGCCTCTTGGTTCGTGATGCCAAATTGTCGAACCAAGGCCTTTCTATTTTGGTGGAAATAGTCATGACTTTCCCCAGCCAAAATTGGTTGAGAGCATGGGGAAGCAGTCATAACTTTGCAGGCCTCATCGGCCATTTGGTTTCCTTCAGAAAGGAATCCGGGCAGTTGTTGGTGACTTCTAATATGGGCAACAAATAAAGGTGTCTTCCTTTCTTTGAGAAAGGCCTGAAGCTGTAAAAAGAGTGTCATTAGAGAAGGAGGGGTCATAGGGGAAATATATGCATCAAACATATGTACAACCATTTGAGTCACATACAAACTATCAGAGATAACATTTAAAGATTCATTAGAAAAGAGGGAGAGAGCCAAGATAAAGGCAGCCAATTCAGACTGCTGTACGGATGGCTGGGGAGTGGTCAAGCGTTTATGCCACTGGCCATCCCTGTACCATGCGCATGCTCCAATGGTCTTGGATCCATCTGTAAACACAGTAAGTGTTTCCTTTAATGGCTGCTGAACAAGAGGAGAGGTTAGCACAAATGGAACGGTCCTGAGTACCTGTAAACGGGGATCTGGAGGGAGGTGGCATGATACTTGACCGCACCACTCTTCCAGAGCGTCCTGTAAAACGGTCGATGCTTGTAGGAGGGGTTCCCATTGGGTAATCTTAAAGGGAACATTCAATGTAAATATATCCAACCCCATCATGGCCTTAGCCCTTTTCCTTCCTTTTTCAATAAGAGAAGCCATTTGCATTGCTCTTGTGAATATTGAAGTTCTAGGAGTGTGTGGGAGATGTAACCATTCTAAAATGTGCAGGCGTTTGGTATGGGAGAGTTGAACTACAATTGCGGTTAAAAGGTGGTATGTGGAAAGGATGGCAAGGGAGGGTGGTGTATTTGCAAGAGCGCGGTCCACCCACTGGGTGGCCAGGGCTTTGTTTACTTGTTGCAAGGCTTGCAAATGTTCCTCGGATAGGATGACTTTGTCTGCTGGGTTCTTCAAGCCTACAAGTGCTTGGAACAGAGGCGATAACATGTGTGTTGTTAGGGCAAGATATGGTCGAGCCCAGTTAATGACCCCCAAACACTGTTGTAGTTGGACCAAGGTGGTGGGTTGAGGGAGTGTGAGTGCGGGGATATGGGGAGATGCTGTGGACATCAGAACTTTGTGGCCTAGATATTGCATTGGGTATTGGGTTTGAATTTTTTCAGGGGCTACGTGCAGTCCTGCTTGTGCTAATATGTTTAGTAGCAAAGAAAAGGTTTTTTGAATTGTTCCTTTTGGGCCATTTGCTGCAATTAAAATATCATCCATGTAATGATACACAAGAAAATCAGGAAATTGAGATCGATAGGGGCATAAAGCCCTGTCTACAAAAAATTGACACATTGTGGGTGAGTTTAACATACCTTGAGGCAAGACTTTCCATTGGTATCGCGAGGTAGGTTTGGAATTATTAAGTTCAGGAATAGTGAAAGCAAAAAGCATTCTATCCTTTTGTGCCAATGGTATGGAAAAGAAGCAATCTTTTAAGTCTATGATGACCAGGTCAAACCCTTCAGGAATAAGATTAGGATTGGGCAGGCCACATTGTAATGGCCCCATGGGTTTAAGTATGGAATTGATAGCCCTGAGATCCTGCAGGAGGTGCCACTTACCGGATTTTTTCTTGATAACAAACACTGGGGTGTTGTAGGGACTAGTAGATGTTTCAATATGACCCTCATCCAATTGCTGCTGAACAAGAAGGTGTAAGGCCTGCAATTTCTCTTTAGTGAGTGGCCATTGATCAACCCATACCGGAATGGGTGTTTTTAGGGAAAGATCAAGAGGAGCAATGTATGTTTGCGTAGCCATGAGTGTGATTATGGCAGTTGGATAGAAGCATGAAATTGAGAAAGCAAGTCACGACCCCACAAATGCAAGGGTAAAATGTAGGGTTTCAGATAAGCAGTGATGTTAGAATGCTTAGTGACAGCAGAAAGCCAGTGAGAGCTGACCTTAGCGGCCTGTGCTCCGCCCACACCCTGCACCGAGGATGCTTCCGCAAGGGACCAAGAGGAGGGCCATTCGGCGGAGCGGATGATGGAAACGTCAGCGCCGGTATCAATCAGACCCTCGAAAAGACGACCATTAAGCGTGACAGTAAGAGTAGGTTTTGAAGCCTGCACTGGTTGCTGCAAAGCAAACAAGGACGGAGCGTCAGAAGGGGACAGAAGTATAAGAGTAGCGATCATCGTCCCCTTTTTTAGAGAAAAGCATCTATCCCCTATTCCGGCCAAAGAAAGCTGTTTTAAGTCTGATGAATCATACAGATAGGGAGCAGCGACCACGCCCTCAATTGTGAGCGAGGAGTTAGGAATGAGCAAAACAGGGTTAGAGGGAGGAAGGGGTTTAAGAAATGTGACAACAAGGGGAAGAGAAAACACAGCGCCAGGGTCATCATACACAAGATCTTCGGCCAATTCTACCGGGAAGGTGGTGGCGGAAAACTCAGCCTTTGTGGCGGGGTTAGCTGAAAACCTCTCAATTAGTTTCCCGGAGATTGGGGAAGAGGAGGAGGATTGCTGCGGCATTGCGAAGCCCAATGATACCCTTTACGGCATCGGGGGCAGATAGTTTTAGGTTTGGACGGAGGAGGCGGCCCTTTTGCTTGGCCACGAGGCGCACCTCTGCCCCCCGGCATTCGACACTGGTTTTTAAAGTGTCCAGGTTTTCCACAATTAAAGCAATTGCCATTGCGCGCTACGGGAAAAGCATCAGGAGCACAATTACCAGAGGGGGAGGCAGTAACAGAGGAAGGTAAAGAGGTAGTGATAGCAGCGGCAAGAGCATTCATTTTATGAGAAGTTGTGCCCACAATTCTACAAAGTTGCAAAAATTCAGCCAGGGTTGCTCCTGGTTTGTTGGCCACGGGTTGAAGGATTTTTTGGCAATCATGATTAGCATTGGAAAAGGCAAGTTTCATGAGCAATTCTTGTTTGGCTGTGGAATTATCTATTTGCCTATTCAAGGCTGTTTGCAGGCGGCTGATGAAAGAAGCATATGGCTCATTTGGCTCCTGCATGATTTTTAAGAAAGTTTGGGTAGACTGAGAATCCGAATCATCCACCCGCTTAAGAGCATTCATGGCACACATGTGAATTATGGCAAAACTGCGACGGGGGGAATTTTGTTGTTGGACTAGCGTCGCGGATTGCCCTTTCCCCAATAGTTGATCTGCAGTGACTCCTGCGGGTAAGCCTCTTCGAATTTCTGCTTCTACCCCTTTTTCATATTCAGATTGCCAAACAACATATTGAGCTGGAGTCATGAGCATTGAAAAAAGCATTTTCCAGTCATATAGTAACATAACAGTGTTAGTAGTAACTAAGGAATCAAGTATCCCCCTCATGAAAGGAGAATGTAGACCGTAGGTGGTTACAGCGTCCTTAATCTGTTTCAAAACTTTAAATTCGATGTTGTTATACACGTTTCCTCCCGCCGTCCCTGGGACAATGGTCATAGGAAAAGCCGAAGGGCTTTCAACTTCCAGAGAAAGAGGAGAGGAAAGGAGTTTAGTAATAGTGCCTCCGAGAGGTTGATGTGAAGAGAAATCGGACACAGGGGCTGAAGGGGAGGGGGAGGTGTCAGGGTAGGGAGGAAGAGGTAGAGAAGTGGAGTCAAGATGGGCAGCGAGAGGGGCGGTAGTTTTGGGATCGGAAGTGGAAGAAGAGGATGGTTCTAGAGACGAAGAGGGAGGATAGAGGGTGTTGATGGCTGCCATAACAGCCTTCCAGGAAGTCAGAATATCCACGGGAGCCCGTGGGGTATCATGAAGATATTTTCCTATCCGCTCCCAAGTGGAGGATTTGAGCGTTCCTCCAGAGGGATAGACAGGACAATATATTTCTATGTAAAGTAAAAGATTAGTCAGGGATTTTTTAGAGATAGAGAAAATTGTAGTGCCATTAGATTTTTGACAAGAATTAGCCTTCTTCACAAGTGCGTAAAGTTCGTCCCTATGTATTGACGAAACTTTGGAAAGTGGGGAGCCCATTACTTACGATTGTACAAAGCCTTTGCCAGGTGCATAGTAATAGGAGTGAAGGCAGTGTTCCTCTAGACAGAGGCAACACCGTGAGACCAGAAGACCGAAGGACGAAGGATCCCGGACGAGCCCCCAGCTGTCGCGTTGAGCAACCGGTCCGGCAGACCTTCTTCTTCTAGTCCGTTAATTTTTGGCGGGACCCGCGCGAGGGTGGACCAGAATTTAGGCACCAAGAAAAGACACCGGACATTTAGATGCTTGAAGTGAGGAAGCACATCGCGCCTAGGGCAGATGGAGTGGTCCCGGCCCCGATTGCTCTGTTACAACCTCCTTTATTGTGTTCTTTAGGTAGGGAGGGGTTAGGAGTACAAAGAACAAAGAAATAAGCAGTTTATGCCATATAAGAATATCTACAGAACAAGGGAATGCATAGCTCATATATCATGACTATATATCACTGACATGTCTCAAGGATTTTTCAAGCTAGCCGGGCGTTATCTATGGCGTGATTAGCTAAAGTTGTCATGTCCTTGCAAGATAAGTTTTCCTGCATGTCAGGGCATTTTTGTGGTTCTGATTTCCGTGTACGTGTCTTTTAAAAGAACACTAATGGCAACATTTTATAATACATTCACAAATAGTTGTTAAGCCTGTGTTCCCCAACCAGGGTTAAGGAGACAAGCAAAACAGAATGTGCAGCGTTAGTCAGATAGGCACACAGATAAATGAGTGAGATAAGTTTGTATGTTTGTTAACATACAGTAAAAATAACAAATACGCTTGTGCTCTCAAAATATAGTTTATTCCATTTAGAGTTTATAGCAAGTCAAAATAACAGTCCATTAGTCATGTATCGTTTAGTCAGTCCATCAAGGATATTCAGTTAGCAAAGTCCGTGTAGAATATCCAATGTTAGTTCACAATAAATCAGTCCTTTAACTCTCTCCCATTCCAGTAGGGAAAAACACAGTATTCATCCAGTAATTAGGGATCATCAAGTCAGAGAGAGCAAGCTGATGTTCCTTGCTTCTTTTATGGTGCTTTCACAACCACTCCCTTAATTACAATCCTACAGTTAAAGTTGCAGACACTTTAACTAACAAACTATGATTACATATTTATTATTTTACCTAAACCAGTTAGGATAAACAATGTTATCTTTAACATTCTCCCCTTTTAGGTTAAATAATAATAATAACTATTTACACTTTTAAATTATATTTGTTACAACTCTCTTTAAACTTAATTACTCCTTGAGCTTTTGTAAATTGGTCTGCAATGTTTTCTTCTGTCATGCAGTATTCCAATTTAATTAGCCCATTCTTTACAGATTCTCTAACATTTAAGTATCTTAAATCAGTATGCTTTGATCTAGTTTTTACAGCAATACTAGTAGCTAACTTTATGGCTGCTTGGTTGTCCTCGTACACAATAATGGAATCTTTAACAGTTATACCCATGTCTAATAATAACTGTTTGTATGGACAAGCTAATATGCTGTTATCTGATTGACCTCCACCCTATTAGTGTCTTACCAAATAATATAGCCATCCCAGATGTTGATTTTCTAGTGTTTATGTCAGTTGCAAAACTTGCATCTGCATAGGCACTAAGACTCAAATCACCCTTTGGTTCAATATACAATGCATGGTTCATTGTTCCTTTAAGATATCTTAAAATTCTGATTAACCCTATAAGCTATATCTGGCCTAGACCAATTGTTTATATATGATAAGCTACCAATCAAAGATTGATATATAGACTTATCAAATTTGGGACTTTGATCATCAGTTTGGCAAACCTCCTGACTCATTGGAGTCTTTGCCGTTTTACAAAGTTCCATTTTATCCGTTTTAATTAATTGGCAAATTTTATCTTCTTGAGATATCTTAAATCCATTTTTTGTTTTGCTAATTGTCAATCCTAGATACCTTTTAATTTCACCTAAATGTTTTAATTTTATCTTTTTGGCTAATAATGATATAATCTCATTAGCTTCATTATTAGTCTTACTTATCAAAGCAATATCATCTGTAAATAATAACAATAATGACACCATTACATTATTTTCTCTTTTAAACACACATGGATCTGCAAAAACAGATTTAAAACCTATATTGTTTAACTCTTTCACAATATATTGGTTCCACTCAAAGCCAGATTGTTTCAACCCGTAAAGACTCTTTTTGAGTTTCCAACAATCATTACTATTTACTTTATTGTCTTTTATAACAATTGGCTTTTTCAAATATATAGTGTGCTGCAATGGTGCATGCAGGTAAGCAGTTTCTACATCTAAATGGTTAATGACATAGTTTTTCTTAGCTGCCCACACTAAAGCTGCTCTTAAAGATATTGCTTTAAGACTTGGTGCAAAAACTTCATCGTAATTAGATGCAGTTTGATTAAATCCTTGAGCTACCAACCTAGCTTTATGGGTAATAGTCCCATCATTTCCAGTTTTTACTTTAAATATCCATTTGCACCCAATGGATTTTTCTCCTGGAGGTAATTTAGCATCTTCATATATTTTCATTACCTTTAATGAACTTAGTTCTTTTTCCATTGCCTTTTGCCAATTCTCCTGATCCTTAGCAGGATACATCCTAAGTTCATCTACACTAGTTGGAACTTTAGTTACTTGGCAAACTATACTTGCTTGATACCTATCAGGTGGTCTAGTTATACGTGTAGTACGTCTAGGTATTACAGGATATGCACCCATGCTGGTGCTCCAAATGTATGCATGTAACTTAAATCAGGTTTTGTACCATGCCACAGTGTGAATGGTAATTCACCTGTTGTTGAATTAACAACATTATTCAATATATGATTGCTGCACATTATTGCTTCTCCCCACAAATTGTCAGGTAATCCTGAATCAGACATCATAGTTCGTGTCATTGACTGTAGTGTTTGGCCTCGTCTCTCTATAAAGGCATTATGTTGTGGCCTATATGGTGCAGACTTTTTATGTTGAATACCTAACATTCTAAGTCTATTCTGGAATTTATTATTTGTAAATTCCGCACCATTATCTGTTATAAGAGTTACTAATTTCTTTTTAGTTTTTCTTTCTGCAAATTTTATCCAATTAAAGAGATTTAGATACGTTTCAGTTTTGCTCTTCATTAAATAGCAAAACCCATATCTAGAATAGTGGTCCATTATACTTAGTATGTATCGAGCTCCTCCTACACTTGGTTTTTTTGGACCTATTAAATCAGCAAATACTACTTCTAAAGGCTCTTTGGTAGTAAATCCATCAACTCTATTAGCCGGTATGACCTTGGTTTTGCTTTGATTGTAAATAGAACATTGCAAATACTTATTACAAGGTTTCAAACTTATTCCCTTAGATAATTGAACAGTTTTCTTAATCATTTTAAAATTTAAATGCCCTAGCCGTCGGTGTAACAAGTGAATACATTCATCATGAGGTTTCTTATTATCATAAACCATGTTAGCCACCTCTAAACCATTATCATTTAACACATATAATTCACCTCTTAAAGATACAGTAATTTTCTTATCTTCTTTTTCAATTATGCAGTTATCTCCTTTAAAGGTAACTACATATCCTAGTTTAACCAAAATTCTAACTGAAATTAAATTAAACTTAAGTTGTGGTACATATAACATTTTTACATTCTCTTTTATGAAAGAACAATATGCTATACCTTGACCTTTAGCTTTCAGTTTCCAGCCATTGGCTAACGATATCTGCTGTGTACTCTGGGACATTTTAACAAAATTTTTGTTATCATTTGTTATACAGTGGGATGCTCCACTGTCAACCACCCATAAATTATTTTTTACAGCTACGTTAGTATACATGGCTAACTCTAAATTTTTATTTATCTTTTGATGACTTTTAGTATTCTGGTCAGCATTCTGGTGCTTTGCTTTTTTTACAAAATCTTGCCAAATGTCCTTTTCCTCCACAATTAAAACTCTTTTTAATTGCGTATGCAGTAGGAGATTCATTATCTTCTTTTTGAGGTTGCTCCCTCTTTAACTGGTCTCTTTCAAGTCTTCTTCTTGCCTCTTCAATCAATCTGCCAGTTATTTGCCTAAGTAATTTGCCTAAGGAAAGTTAGACTTTCCTTAGGCAAAACTTCAAGGGAAGTGACGTAGTTATTATAACTTTCATTTAGTGATGATAGAATTATGTAGACTTGGTATAGTTCAGAGAAAATAAGCTCTTTCTCGTGCAGTTCTTGAAAAATGCTTTTTATAGAATTCAAATGACTCAGCATATCACAGTTCGTCTGGAGATGCGTCCTGAAAAGCTTCCGTGTTAGATTTATTTGAGCACCAACGTTATCTCGAACATAAATCCTCTTCAGCTTCTGCCAACACCCAACAGCTGTTTGCTCTCCATGGATATGAACAAGTTGCTGGTCAGTTAGTGTTAGTCCTATTATGCAAATAGCTTGTTCATTCTTTTGTTTAAATTCTTCTATCTTTAGTCTATCTTCCTCAATCTCTGGATCCCATTCCTCTACGTCTGGTGGGTTTTCTATTTATGTTCCACAGACCTTCTCTTCGTAGAAGTAGACTACATTTCATAGACCATGATACATAATTTGTTCCATCTAACTTGGATATAAGGGACAAACTTTGTAGATTGACTTGTGCCATGCTTTCTTATATGGATATAAAACTATAATTAATAAAACACAGCTGTCTGTTTACTGTAACGTATAACAACACAAACTCTCACTTTTTACATAAATCTGTTTTATCCTAGTTAAACTGACTTTGCAGCCTCTGGGCCCATAACCAGTGTTAAGCCTGTGTTCCCCAACCAGGGTTAAGGAGACAAGCTAAACAGAATGTGCAGCGTTAGTCAGATAGGCACACAGATAAATGAGTGAGATAAGTTTGTATGTTTGTTAACATACAGTAAAAATAACAGATACGCTTGTGCTATCAAAATATAGTTTATTCCATTTAGAGTTTATAGCATAGTCAAAATAACAGTCCATTAGTCATGTATCGTTTAGTCAGTCCATTCAAGGATATTCAGTTAGCAAAGTCCGTGTAGAATATCCAATGTCAGTTCACTTACAATAAATAAGTCCTTTAACTCTCTCCCGTTCCAGTAGGGAAAAACACAGTATTCATCCAGTAATTAGGGATCATCAAGTCCCTAATTAGAGAGCAAGCTGACGTTCCTTGCTTCTTTTATGGTGTTTTCACAACCACTCCCTTAATTACAATCCTACAGTTAAAGTTGCAGACACTTGAACTAACAAACTATGATTACATATTTATTATTTTACCTAAACCAGTTAGGGTAAACAATGTTATCCCTAACAATAGTTTATTTACTTTTTAAGAAAGAACCATAACAAGAATTTATAATCACTCATAGTAATTATAGTTAAATAGCTACTTTATTATTTTTTATAATTTCTACGGCACATAATTCTTGTTATTATCCAATGTTCATGATTTCTACATCGTTTAGGATAGAAATATAAATTCTCTATTCATTTTAATGGCACAAGTTACATTAAAATTTGTCTTTAATAAATAAATAAGGTCTATAGACCTTATAATGACTGATTTTCTAATTACTTTTGCACAATATAGGTGTAAGAAAAATCTCTATTTTGAAAACAAGTAGTTTTGGGGAAAAGCTATTGCAAAAATTTGCCAAGATTATTTTGGCGACACTCAATGTTTAAATTAAATCCAGTATATTGTTAAAATATTATCACTCCACATTTTTAATGTGATTCATATATATACATATTCAGGGAAGCATTTTTTTAAAAAGCAGAAAGCACACAAAAGAAAAAAGAAAGAAAATTAGAAAATATAGCTTGTGCTGTTATCATGGATAATAACAGATTTTAAACATTCATGTTAAAAGTTTTGATCCACAAGAAATATTTGTACAAAGATAAGCCTTGGATTTAGTTTGTTAAAAAAGACTAAAATGGAGATACAATGTGAATAAAAACACTTTTAAATAATTCCAAGATTTAACAGCTGCCACGTTAAATTTACAGCAAATGTTGTTTCCTAATTATTGAATATAATTGTTCTGACCCACACCCTTTTCCAACAAATCAAACACAATCCAAAGGGAACAGAAACCTTGTAATGCTTCTGAAAAATAATTAGCTGTGATAAACACAAGCCTTGCCAAACTGTGAGAGACTTGCCAAAAGATAACAGACAAGAAATAATTTGCATTACAAGAGTTTTCAAATACAAACTTAGGCTACTGGAAAGTCCAAGAGGCTGGAGTTTCAAAACGTCTTTGCCTTCTGCAAAGTACGTTGGTTTCACAGCTGGTTTTTATCTTCTTGAAGGAGGGGCCATTACCTTGCAGCCTTACTCCCGAGTCATCCGTGCTGTTGTAACTGCTCTTTCCTACGAGCAATCCTGCATGCACGCGCACTTGGCACAGGCTGCTTGGGAACCAACTCATCACTGCTGCCAACCCCCACAATCTCTGAAGGTAGCAGTCTACTCCCTAATGGTCCTGGTCCCTCATCTGAGTCCTTGCTCTCCTCAGCCACCTGCACCTGCTGCCGGCTAACCACAACAATAACCAATAGTAAATAAAAATCCTTATACCTTTTCTAGTGCTTCATACATACTAACAACTGCTTTGATAGACTTGATAGACGATACAGACTTTGATAGTCTGTATACTCAATTTAATCCTTCTCCTTCTCTTTCCTCTTTAACAAAATTATGATGAACCTAGCTTTAAATTTAAGTATCAAGAAACTTCCCAACCTGTAGCTTCCCAAGCTGTAATGGAAACATGTTACTGTGCTGACATAACTACTACACAACACTATCACAGACTAGCGAAATTCTGACACAGACAAACAGACACACACACTTTCTCTTTGATTCAGAAGCATTTGACAAACTAAAACAATGGGCAGAAATCAGCAAGATAAATTTCAATAATTTTAAACTGATGAACTACATGTCATCAGAATAAATGTTATGTTTGAATAAATGTCAGAATAAAGTTATGATTTTCCCAGATCTCTGGTCTCTCCCAATTATAGAAAGTCTTTGACTTGGCACAAACTCTCACAAGAACTAAGAAAATTAAATATTTTTCCTATATGCAGTAATTGTTTTGCCTTCATGAAGATGAGAAACCTTCCCATACTACCACCTCTTACAACACTAGACAAGTATTAACAGTAGAGACCTTCAAATTTATAGGATCTATCATATCTCAAAGCCTAAAAAGGACACCTAACATCAAAAACGTACAACAAAGAATGTTCTTTCTTTGCCAACTTAGAAAGCTCAAACTGCCCAAGGAGCTGCTGATACAGTTCTACAGAGGAATTATTGAATCTGTCATCTGCACCTCTATAACTGTCTGGTTTAGTTCTGCAACCCAACAGGACAGACACAGACTCCAGAGAGTAATTAGGACTGCAGAAAAAACAATTACTATCAACCTGCCTTCCATTGAGGACCTGCATATTGCATGAGTCAAAAACAGGGCTGTGAAAATAATTTACAGACTCCTCAAATCCTGGATATAAACTGTTTCAAATCCTACTCTCAAAATGATGCTATAGAACACTGCAAACCAGAACAACTAGACACAAGAACAGTGTTTCCCGAACACCATCATTCTGCTAAACAAATAATTCCCTCAACACTGTCCAACTATTTACAAAGTCTGCACTACTATTATTATTAATCTTCTCATCACTCTTTATTACCCATCCCCTCCCACTTGTGACTGTATGACTGTAACTTTGTCGCTTGTATCCTTACGATTTATATTGACTGTTTCCTAGTATGATTTGATTGCTTATTGTATCCTATGACTCAAGTGTTGTACCTTATGATTCTTGACTCTTGACAAATATATCTTTTCTTTTAGGTACTCTGAAAATATTTGCACCAAGACAAATTCCTTGTGTGTCCAATCACACTTGGCCAATAAAGAATTCCATTCCATTTGTTCCATTCCATTCTATTCTATATAATATTTTGCTTGCCAGGTCTCTTTTCTATTCTTCATTTAGTCTTTCTTGTAGGCCAGTTTGATATTTCAGTTAGCAAGTCTTCTAAACTGTAGCTTCAGAGTATATCTTCTTCTGTCTCTTTCAGATGTACTGTACTTCTTATGCTCTTTTCTCTTATTCAACTCTCTGGTGTACAATCTGGGTGCATCTGTGTTCCGTGGTAAGCAGACTATGTCAACATTACTTTGTGAATGAAGAGCCTCATTCATTCTCTGCATTCATTCATGCTTCTTATTCATGTAAAATTGATGTGTCCACATCCTCTTCTGGTATCTGGTTAGCCACCATTGTGCTATTATTTCTCTAAGGAGCTGGATATTGCATTTCTGTGCTAGTGATCTATGAATAGCAATAGAGAACTCAGTCAGCAATTTTCTAAGTGCCTCAACTCAAAACTGTAGAAGTTGTAACAATGGGATAGTGTAATATTGAAATAGGACTGGACTAGCTCCTATTGCCTCCCGAACAGAGCATGGAAGAATTTGGAAGACAGCACTTATGTAAAATAAAGCAATTGATCCCTTAGATCAAATAGTCCTTAAATAAAAATGTCCCTTTATAAAAGTGATCTTTTAAAACTTTTTTCAATAAAGATTATAATGAATGAGAATCTAGGAAGCTAAGATGGTTAGAATCCAATAGTAATACTCACTCATTCTTGCTGTAATGCCATATTTTTCCTGTCAGTTAGTGATATACAGAAGAGGATGATTCTCAAAGGCTAAGGTATCAACCAAATGCAAAATAATAATAATTAAAAAATACAAAAAGGGCAGGACTAGGTTAATGTTGCAAAAGATATATATGCTTTTTTTGTTGAGGAACTTTTCTCCCACTATATATATCAGTGCCTTATCTGGTAAATCTGCCTAAAAATTGGAGCTTTAGCAGATTTCTGCAGCAATGATGAAAACATTCTTCTAATCTTTAAACTAAAAGGTGCATTATTAATATCTGTTCTCATCAATCTGTGATTATATAAGTCTCTACATCTGGCTAAAAGCACAAATATTTTGCTTAAAAAAGATAAACTATGCAGTTTATAAAGCATACAAAGAAAAACCCTGAAGAAGTACTTATAACAAGATACAAGAGTTACAGCTATGTTTATGCTTGAATCTTAGTAATGAGGTAATATTTTTCAAATGCTATAAATAATTTATTCTCAACTTTATTTCCCTTTCTTGAACATTGTTGGTGATCTTAAAAGGCCACATAATAAATTTGCTCTGATTCAGAACATGCAGAAATCATATGTCATTTCTTTTCATTGCTGGCATCATCCTTAAAAGTGATGCCATAAAATGAAATATTGATTCCAGTCAGGAATTGTTACAAATTAGCTCTTCCCTTCTTGATTCTTAATGAATGTACCTTTTCTTTATGTATACTAAGAGTATTTACATCAAGACAAATTCCTTGTGTGTCCAATCACACTTGGCCAATAAAGTATTCTATTCTATTCTATTCCCTTCTTCCTTTTTTCATGCCCTTGATTTCCAGAAAATAAAAACTGATTAGCTCAACACTTTTTAGAAAGAGCTAGCTTGCTTTATCTCAGGTACATTACACAAGGCAACCTAATGTCTTTGCAGCTGTTTGGTAAATTCAAACACAGTCTTAAAGCTCCAACTTTCAGAATACTCAGACAAGTTAAAATACCTTGAACATTTGAAAAAAAAATGATTCAAACAACTAAGCAAACAAAGAAAGATAAAAACAGTGCACCTGGATTTTTTTCCTTTTCTAATTGATAAAATGAAATAAGGCCACCACAAACTGTAAAATATTTGAATAGAATGAGAAAGAATTGTTACCTGTTGTCAGGTGCTTCATGGCAAGGCAGGCTGATTTTAGCCAACTCAAAGGGTAGATGATGACCCCCCATTCATTCAACATGGAGAAGTTGTATTTCTTATAATTGGATGGCAGATGCATTTAGCAAGTACTGGCTACATTCAAATTTCCTGCTAAATTAGAATATATCTGCCTGGATTTGGTTTAACATGTTGGGTAAATCTGATTGTGGTTGAAATAGTTTAAGCAGGTCCTATGTCAGGCTGAAGTATGATATAACTACAATTTATTTAACACATTGCAATAAATAAGCTATAATTTACTAAATACATTGCAATTGTCCAGGATCACAAAATACTAAGCCAAAATCCAGGGTTTATAAACCAACGTGATGAATTCATGCAGTGTAGTAAGCGTGCCAACATCAAACCAACCATATAATATTTATATACTTAGCTTATATACTTATATACTTAGCATGCCACGTAATTCCAGTTACATGCACTTAGTGTTAGTATGATTTATAAAACCAGTCAGTTGTAATTGATTCAAAAACCCACTTTAGCACAATGAGAATTTAGCTGTTGAAACCTTAAAGTAGTTTTACAAACTGGACAAGAAACACTAGAAAATTCTATTCAACCCATTCCACTTATATATGAAGCCTCACAGCTGGGGGGGGGGGGGAGTTTAGGTATTATGATCAGTTAAGACAGCCTTGCAGCTGATAGGCTAAATATTAAACTAGGAAAGCTCATTTGCTATGAATCTCCTCACCTCCTTATTTCATTTGCTAGGGAAAAATCAATGCACTTTAGGCTCCAGGTATAACATATTATTAGCTACGCTTGTATACATTTATGGATGTGTTGAAAAGCAATGCAAAATGACCTTTTGAAAAATACCAATACCTGCAGTGAACTTGCTTTGGCACATTCAGTAATCATTGCAATGCACCATTACCCTATAGATTTTTTGGCTAGTTCATTAGCAGCAACATCTGTTATTCAAGAGTGTCACTGCACACTTCCATTTTTCACAATATAAAATTCCCCATACATTTATGCTAATAGTAAACATGCTCTTGAATTTAAAGCACATGATGTAACCAATTGAAAAAATTCTTATGCACATCAATTTCTGGTTTCATGTTTCTGTTCAAGCATTGTGAGAAATCAGATTTCTTCTAAGGCAAATATTGATTGCTGATTTAAAAAGCTTTTACTAGAAGCACACCAACGTGCCTACCATCCCTGTCCTATTGTTTCTTTTTATTTTTCTTAGATGTATCCTATATATATCTTATATGTATTTCTTATATGTATTTCATGTATTCATAACTATGTTTATACTTATACCTGTTATCTTATAATCGCTTGACAAAATAAATAAATAAATAAAGATGTTTGCAACCAAACATTTATTTGTTGATTACATTCTAAGATGTGGACTTTTCTACTAATTCTTCATTCCTGCAGTTCAGTCCAAGTACAATTTTCCTGTCTACTAATTCTATAACTCATATTCCTTTTGATCCTTTTTGAAGACAATTAGAGGAAACAACCCATATTTGTGCTCTCTGAGCTTGGTTATAGCAATAACACTTAGACTTCACAGTCTCTTCACAGTATCTTACAACATCTCTAAGTGGTTTACAGAATCAGCATATTGCCCCTAACAATCTGGGTTCTCATTTTACAAACTTTGAAAGGATGGAAGACTGGGTCAACTGAACCAGTGAGAACCGAACTGCAGGCAGATGGCAGATAGCGGAAGTAGCTTGCATTACTCCATTCTAACCACTGTATCACCATGACTCTTATACTGTTCCAGATGTTTTAGATAACATAATCAGTGCTAGTAAGGAAGAAGATCATACTTCTCCATCTTCTGGGATATCAGATGATATAAGATTTAGGCACAGTAAGCACTTCTATTTCCAAAACATTGACCAAGTAAAATGATGCCTTAAAGATAAAACGCTGTATTCAACATTTGATTTTGTACATTCAGTAATAGACATTTTGAATGAAATCTAAAAACTTAAAAAAGCTTTTTTTAATCACCTGATTTTTCTGAAAATAAAGCTGTGAACTACAGATATTATCTGTCAAGTGCTCAAGACTGTGCTAAAGTGCTGCCCTCAATGTACCCTTCTAAGACCAGACATGGAGAGAGTTGTGTGCTTTGAGGACTGGATTTCAAAAAGTGTCCTGATTCATTTCAGGAATAATCTTATCTGAATTTATTAAAATGATACTCTATCCTCCTATCTTTCCATCTTAATTGAGTGAAAATATATACGTCTCAACAGCTGTCTGTTTCTTTCCACAAACACTTTGATGTTTTGTGGAAAGAAAATGACTGTCTAGTCCAGATGACTAGATTGATGACTAGACAAAGTGTCACATTTCATAAAAGTCAAAGATTTTTTATGCTAAACTATATTTGAAGAATATATATTTTGAAGTAACAATTTTGTTTTGAGACAAAGGATGACATTTGCAGAAAAAAATGGAATATCAGGCAAATTTCATACTGACTCTGAAAAGATTAAGCAAAAAAGAAAAGAACAGCAGAAAAGTCTGAGTCTTCATAAACTATTTTTTTAAGGAATTGATATTGTGGAAGTATTTTGGTTTCCATAAAAGAAGATAATAATTAAGTTAGCCAGTGTGCTTATGATTCTATTCTATGCTCATAGCTATTCTATGATAACAATAAGCATTATCATAGAATATTTATGGCTGAAAACCTAAGGAGCAATTATGTAACATGAACAATAAAAATAAAATTCTCCACTCATTCCAAGGTGATCTGATGGAATAACTTTTTTTATACAGTTTTTTTATTTTAAGACAAACACACACAGAAAATACATACACACACACAAAAACATAAAACCATCTTCCATTTTGTACATACAGTGTGTCAGTTGGTTTAGAATCATTTGTGCGACCTTTCATAATCATTGTTCACAATTTATATCAATCTCACATTATCAAACTAACATATGCTTATCTATTTATCAATTATTAATTATCCTATTTATTCCATCAATATTATATTATGCTTATGCAATGGTGATATATTTCTACTTTATATTTTGTATCAGTCTATTAAACTTCTATAACAAAATAATCTATTCTGTTACCTTACCATATCTTTTTATCCAACCATTGATAAAACAGATCCCATATCATATAAAATTGCTTGTCTTCTTGTTCTCGAATTTCAAATGTCAGTTTACTCATTTCAGCACAGTCCATAATTTTTTTAATAACTTCCTCCTGGATAGATAGTTTGTCATTTTTCCAGTTCTTCGCAAATACAATTCTAGCTGCTGTTAAAACATTTACAATCAAATATTTCAATTCTTTATTGTATATGTCCAGTATGACTCCCAATAAAAAGATATCTGGTTTAAAGTCTATATGTTGTTTTATCATTTTTTCCAACCATGTGTGGATTTTAGTCCAATATTTCTCTGTGTCCGAACATGTCCACCACATATAGTAATATGAACCAGGTATCTGATGGCATTTCCAGCATTTATCCGATGTATTCTTAAACATTCTCACAAGTCTCATCGGGGGTAGGTGCCACCTGTAAAACATCTTATACAAATTTTCTTTATATGCAGTTGACATTGTCATTTTATAATTTTCAGACCACAATTTTTGCCATTTTTCTAAATCAATCCCATATCCAAATTTTTTCCCCAAGCAATTGTTTCTTTAACTTGTTCCTCTTTCAATTTAAATTCTAATAGATGTCCATAAAGATTTTTAATTACCTCTTCATCAGTACCATCAAAATTTATCTAAATCAGTCAACTTATCATAAATACCTTCTGCTTTAGAGTCTTTATCAAACCTAGATTGTATTTGTTTATCCAAGGCTCTTATTTGACTTCCCCACAAATTTCAAAGCCAAGCTTCAAATATTCATTTGATTATAGAATAGAATGGATAAATAAAAGGCAGTGTGTGTCTTTTTTTTTTTAACTCCTTATTAATTGTTTCATCCCTCCCCTCTAACCCCACACTATTTTGTAATATTGATATTTTTATTTTTTTATTTTTTATTATATCTCATTTTTATTTTTTATTTTTAAAGGGGAAAGCCTCAGAATATTCTCTTTTTTTTGTCTTTTTTCTTTTTTTCATGGGGATGTTTGCCTTTTGATTTCTATTTTTGACTTATTTTTATGGTTTTTTTTCATTTTCTGTGGTTTTTCAATTGGATTAAGGTGGGAAGAATTTGAAGAACTCTCTTTTTCTTTTTTTTTCTTTTCTTTTTTTTTGCTTATTATTTTTTGATATTATTGGGCTTTATTTTGCTTCTTTTTTTCTCTTCATTTTTTTAATTTTTACTTTTGAATTATATTTGTGTATTTTACAATTGGATTAAGGTCTTGAAGAACCTGAATAATTTTTTCTTTCCTTCTAATTTTGGGCTTTTTACTTATTACTGGTTTGGTTTTTCATTTTTTGTGATGTTTTCCTTTTTTAAAATTGGATTATAATTGGCTACCTCACTAATTGGATTAAAAGACCCGGAAGACCCTGAGTTATCGAAATGAGTAAGAAAATTTTACCTTCGGGCATCTCAACTTCTGCTCCTGTCTCCCCGTCATCTGGAGGACGACTCTCAACAATGGCGAAGCAAGACAAAGCGCAAGTGGATTTAATGATGATTATGCAAGGAATACAAGATCTTAAAATGAGTATGGAACAAAGAATGGAGAGTATTGATCAAAGAATTGGAAAGATGGATGAGAAACTTGAAAATTTTCAACAAATGATGGTGAAACATGATGAGAGAATCCAAAAAATAGAAGAGAAAGACAAGCAAAGAGATGATACAATTGGGAATATCGAAAACAGATTAACAATGGTCGAACAAGAAAAAAGTGGGATGTTGAAGTGGGAGATGGACAGGTCAGAATTTTATCTTAGATTCCAAAATATCGAGGAAGAAAAAGGACAAAACTTGGCAGCAGTAATGATTCAAATTCTGGCTGGAGTCTTGGAAATAACAGAGGAAAAGATGATGGATGGAGTAGATGAGATATATCGAGTCTTCACAAGATGTGCGACGAGGAACCAATTACCAAGAGAGGTCCATGTTATATTTACTAAAAAAACTATTAAAAACCAAATATTACAAGTGGTAAGAGTGAAGGGGTTGAAATATAAAGGCAAAGAGATTTTGGTCTTAAAACAAGTACCGTATATACTCGAGTATAAGTCGACCTGAATATAAGCCGAGGCACCTAATTTAACCACAAAAAACTGGGAAAACTTATTGACTCGACTATAAGCCGAGGGTGGGAAATGCAGCAGCTACTGGTAAATTTCAAAAATAAAAATAGATACCAATAAAAACTTTCACTAGGACAGTTGAGAATAAGTTTGATGTTCACAATTTCCTCTTTGAAAGAGACCAGTAAACAGGGAACAAGAAGATGAAGAAAAAGAAGTGTGTTTTTTCACACTGCAGTGAACAAAAATGGCATCATAGGAACAGGCTTATTCTCAGTCCAAAGGTTTGTTTCTGATTTTTTCCCTGATTTAAAGGAAATTTGGGAAATGATCTCACTATCATGAAAGGTTTAATTGATTCACTAACCCAAAAGATGATGATGATGACAGCGGGAGGCAGGAGTCACTCTCTCCCTTGCAAGAAAAAAGCAAGAGCCGTTCTTATGATCTCTCCCTCTCTCTCTCTCTCCCCGTAATACAGTCAAGCCCTTTCCAGCACGCGCGATCTGCCTTCTCCACTTTGAACCTTGCAAATGCAAAATCCTGGGATTTTTGCATTTGCAAGGTGCAAAGCGGCGGGGGATCCCGTGTGCTGGAAAGGGCTTGACTGTATTACGGGGAGAGAGAGAGAGAGGAAGAGATCATAAGAACGGCTCTTGTTTTTTTCTTGCAAGGGAGAGAGTGACTACTGCCTTCCACTGTCATCAATATCTTCTTCTTTTGGGTTAGTGAATCAATTAATTTGGGAAATGATCTCACTATCAGAAAACAACGCGAGCCGCCACCACCACCACCTCCTCCCCCTCCTCCCGAGTGGACTGAAAGCAGCTGGAGCTGAGGAAACGAAGCTGAGTGGAGCGACCTCGGCTCGCGTTGTTTTCTCAGCCTAGAGCTCAGAAAACAACGCGAGCCACCACCACCACCTCCTCCCCCTCCTCCCGAGTGGACTGAAAGCAGCTGGAGCTGAGGAAATGAAGCTGAGTGGAGCCGAAGCAACCTCGGCTCGCGTTGTTTTCTCAGCCTAGAGAAAGGGGAAGGGGGCTCATCTGGACCAAGGGTGAGTCTCCCCCTCAGTTTCCCCTGAAGGATCTTCCGTCGCTTTTGCCTTCTCCCTACATCTTCCCTCTGTTAAAATCCCCCCCACACACACACACACTTATTTTCAGTCGGATAGATTTCGTGTCTGAGCATTCTCACATGGCGGTGGGTCTTCCCCCCCAAAAAACAGTTAAAAAAGAAAAAACAATATATCCTCAAGCAAGAACTTTTCTACTTCCGATTACCCCCATGCTTAAAAGTTGCAAAGGAAACACAGAAGCAGGGAAGTGGCTGCCCAGCTTCGGAGCTCCACACCATTTTTTTTTCAGAGGGGAATCTGACTCAAGTATAAGCCGAGGGGCTTTTTTTCAGCACAAAAATGTGCTGAAAAACTCGGCTTATACTCGAGTATATACGGTACCTAGAAAAGTGAGAGAGATTAGAAGAGAGTATCGATTTTTGACTAAAATGCTATTGAAAAAAGAGGTGAACTATAGATGGCTGATTCCAGAAGGATTAATGTTTGCATGGCAAGAACAGAGACATAGAATTGATTCAATTGTGAAAGCAGAAATGTTTTATAAGGAATTTTTCAAAAGAAGAGAAATGGAGACAGAAAAAGAAAAGATTTTAATTGAATTTGAAGAGGACCAAATGGAGATGGAAAAAGAAGAAGGTGCAATAGGTGGACAAATGGAGATCAAAGAACAATGTGAAATAAGACCCACGAGAGCTGTTAGACCTAAATATAAAGCATAATCATGGAAGAAAAAAAACTTATTTCCATGAATATAAATGGACTGAATTCAACTATCAAAAGAAGGAAAACTTTTTTATAAATTAGAGAAGCTAAAATTTGATATAATTTGCTTACAAGAAGTACACATTAAAAAACAGTTGAACAATTATTGATACGACCAAAGTTAGGGAAAATATTTACTTCTCTGACTCATTGTAAGAAAAGAGGAGTGGTTTTGTATGTTAAAGAAACCACTTCAGCCAGATTGATTTGTACGGATGAAGACGGAAGAGTATTAATAGTTGAAATAGTGGATAATAATATAAATACACTTTTGGTTGCAATTTATGCCCCAAATGATGAACAAGAAGAATTTTATAAAAAATTACATATGAAAATAATTGAACTAGACTATGTTAACATACTTATGATGGGGGACTTTAATGGAATTGTAGACAATAAACTGGACTATACAGTAAAAACAACACGACAAAATAGGAAAACTCTCCCTAAATCCTTTTATAAAATGACAGATGAACTAAATTTAAAAGATATATGGAGAGAAAGAAATGCTAAAACTCAACAATATACTTTTTATTCAAACAGGCATTTATCGTGGTCCAGAATAGATATGATTTGGATATCAATAGAATTATTATCTAATATTCAAGAAATAAATATTGAAACAAGTACATGGGCAAACCATAATCCAATAACAATTAAATGGAAAGGACAAAAAAGAAGATCTAAATGGACATTAAACAATACTGTTCTAAAGGAAAAAGATTTTACACAATGGATGGAAAAAGAATTGGCCTTCTTCTTCAATGAAAACAAAAAAGAAGATACTTCAATACAGAATGTTTGGGATACAATGAAGGCATATGCAAGAGGATTAATAATTGACTATATAAAGAAAAAGAACATTAGGAAGAGGCAAATGATTAAAGCTCTAGAAAATGACCACCAAAAACTGGAAAAAGAATTACAGAAGATGCCACAAAAAAAAGATATCAAACTTAAAATGGACATAATTAAACATAAAATGGATCAAGCAGAGAAAGAAGAACTGGCACAAAAAATTAGAAGTGCTAAACAGAACTATTTTGAAGATGCAAATAGGCCAGGTAGATGGTTAGCATATAAGCTGAGAAAAGAGAAAGAGTCAAGGAAAATATCACAGTTAATAGATGATCATGGTCAAATTTGTTATGGTAATAAGGAGAAAAAGGCAATCATTCGAGATTTTTATGGACAATTATACAAACAAGAGGATCTTGATGAGGGAAAAATTAAACAGTATTTACAAAATGCTAACCTACCTAAGATACCTGATGAAACTTGGAAAATGTTAGAAAGTGTTATAACAATGATGGAATTAACCAAAGCACTCAACAGACAGAACAATGGAAAAGCACCAGGACCAGATGGCTTCCAGGCAGAATTTTATAAAACATCACAAGAATCGTTGAGCATCCCACTGCTGGAAGTCATGAATGAAGTTATGATAAATAAGAAAATACCTGAAACATGGTCAGAAGCTTATATTACACTTATTCCAAAAGAAGGGGTTGACCCATTACAAATTAAGAACTATAGACCTATTTCTTTATTGAATGCAGACTATAAAATCTTTGCTTCAATCTTGGCAGAAAGGCTTAAAAAATACCTAAATAACTTTATTCACTCTGATCAGAATGAATTTTTACCAAAGAGGCAGATTAAAGACAATATGAGGGTAATCCTGGACACATTGGAATATTATGAGGCGCACCCGGAAAAACAAATGGCTTTGATATTTTTAGATGCCCAAAAGGCATTTGATAATGTGAACTGGAGATTTATGTTATTATTATTGGAACAGATGGGCTTTGCTAGAAAATTTATCCAAGCAATAGAAGCCGTATATTATAAGCAAACGGCAAAAGTAATGATCGATGGAGAATTTACAGATTCTATCAATATTTAAAAGGTACAAGACAAGGATGCCCATTATCTCCTTTGTTATTTGTATTGACCTTGGAAGTCTTAAATAGAAATATTAGAGAGGATATAAATATAAAAGGAATGAAAGTCAAAAAGGAGGAATTCAAATTGCAAGCCTTTGCGGATGACTTGGTCTTTATTTTGGAAGACCCTTTAGAGACAGCTTTAAAACTATTGGAAAAGATAGAGACGTATGGTGAGATGGCTGGTTTAAAAATAAATAAAGACAAAACAAAGATTCTGACAAAGAACATGTTATTAAGACAAAGAGAAGAGTTGGCAGATTTATTGAAAATTCAAGTTACGAACAAAGTTAAATATTTGGGGATATATTTGACTCCAAGATGTACTACATTGAAAGAGAATAACTATATTAAGCTTAAACAGCAGATAGCATCTGACCTGAAAAAATGGGAAAACCTACAATTGTCATTGATAGGTAGAATTTCAACAATCAAGATGAATATTTTACCCAGAATTTTATATTTGTTCCAAACAATACCAATTAGGTTAAGTAAGGATTACTTCGAAGAATTAAATAAAATTGTGTTGAAGTATATATGGCAAGGCAAGAAAGCAAGAATAAAATTTAAACTTTTACAGGATGCTAGAATTAGAGGAGGATTTGGCCTTCCTAATTGGGAGTTGTATTATCAAGCTGCAAACTTAATGTGGGTTAAAGAATGGATAAAGTTAAGAAAGACTAGATTGTTGACATTAGAAGGTCATGATTTATTATTGGGTTGGCATGCTTTTTTATGGTATAAGGGAACTAAATCACAGGGTTATTTTAGAAGGCATTATATACAGGAATCGTTATGGTTGAATTGGGAGAAAATTAAGAAACAATGTTATTTGAAAATTCCAGTTTGGTTATCAACTATTGAAGCTTTTTCGTATTCTATAACCTATAAGAAGGAACAAACAGTTAGATATGGGGAAATATTGGATGAAAAGGGTGAACTTAAAACGATGCAAAATTTAGAAGAACAAGGTATAAAGATGAATTGGTTTTCATATGCGCAAATACATGCAAGGTATTTTAAAGATTCTAAAATAGAAGGATTTTATGATAAACTGACTGATTTAGATAGGATTTTGACAGGTACTGATGAAAAAGTGATTAAAAAACTATATAGTTATTTGTTGGAAATTAAATTAGAGGAAGAACAAGTTAAAGAAACAATGATTGCTTGGGGGAAGAATTTTGGATATGGAATTGATTTAGAGAAATGGCAAAAATTGTGGTCACAAAATTATAAAATGACAATGTCAACAGCATATAAAGAAAATTTGTTTAAGATGTTTTACAGGTGGCACTTTCCCCTGACAAGAATAGCAAGAATGTTCAAGAATAAATCTGAAAAGTGCTGGAAATGTCATCAGATACCTGGCTCATATTACCATATGTGGTGGACTTGTGAGGAAGCCAGGAAATATTGGACTAGAATTCGCATATGGCTGGAAAAAATGATAAAGAAACACATAGATTTGAAACCAGAGATTTTTTTATTGGGAATCGTACCTGATATATATAATAAAAATTTAAAGTATCTGATTGTAAATGTATTAACAGCAGCTAGGATTGTATTTGCTAAACATTGGAAGAGTGAGAAAATACCATTAGAGGAAGAAATTATAAAGAAAATATTGGAATGTGCTGAAATGAGTAGATTGACATTTGAAATTAGAGAACAAGAAGATAAACAATTTTATGAAGTTTGGGATCTTTTTTATCAATGGTTAGATAATACGATATAATAATAGAATATTTAGAAATTTAGGAAATAATGAATATATAATTTTTCTTGGTTTTGATCATTTTTAAGAATATTTTATTAAGATAGATTTGGTATGATTCTATGATTTGTTATAAAATAATTTAACTTAATTATAGTTATCTCGCTTAAGCATGAATTAGTAAAATTATAGTCAAATGATTGTTTAATAATGATATTGAGATATTTTATTGATGATTGATAATGTGAGTTATTATGTAATATAATTATTTTGATGACTATGAAATGGATGCACAAAAGGGAGTGGTAAACCAACCGATACACTGTAAATTTATGAAGAATGATCTTTTTATGTTATGTTTTATGTCTTACATGTTTTTGTCTGTTGTTAAAATCAGTAAAACTTTTACCCCCCCCCCAAAAAAACAACAACACCTAGATTGTATTTGCAAATATGAAAACCAATTCATTTTTACACCTTGTTCTTCCAACGCTTGCATAGATTTAAGTTCACCCTTTTCATTCAATATCTCACCATATCTACTTGTTTGTTCCTTTTTATATATTATTGGATAAGAAAAAGCTTCAATAGTTGATATCCATGTTGGAATTTTTAAGTAATATTGTCTTTTTATCTTCGCCCAGTTCAAAAACAATGCCTCTCGAATATAGATGAAGATTAAATATTTCCTGAAAAATCTTGTAAAATTCCGCCGGCAAACCATCTGGACCTGGTACTTTCCCAACATTCTGTTTTTTAAGGCTTCTGTTAATTCCATCGTTGTTATATTTCCTTCTAACATTGTTTCAATATTTTTAGGTATCTGAGGTAGGTTCGCTTTCTGTAGATATTGCTTAATTTTTTCTTCTTGAATATTCTCTTGAAAGTACAGTTTTCCATAGTAGTCTTGTATAATTTTTTTCTTCTCATTTCCATAGCAAATCTGTCTTTCTTTATTTATTAATTGACTAATCCTTCTTGCTTCTCTTTCCTTTCTCAGTTTATAAGTTAGCCATCTGCCTGGTTTGTTTGCATCTTCAAAGTAATTCTGGTTGGCATTTTTATTTTTTTTGCTAATTTTTCCTTTTCCATTAGTCCCATTTTATGTTTAATTATATCCATTTTATTTTTAATATCTTTTTTTTGTGGGGATTTCTGTAAGTCTTTTCCCAATCTTTTATAGTCATCCTCTAATGTCTTAAATGTATTTTTTTGTTTTATGTTTCTTCTCCTAGTATAATCTATAATCAAGCCTCTTGTGTAGGCCTTCATCATGTCCCAGAGATTCTGCAAAGATGTATCCTCTTCTATTTTCTTTGAAGAAGAAAACAAGTTCTTTCTCTATTTTCTATTTAAAGTCTTTTTCTTTAAATATTATATTATTTAAAGTCCATCTAGATCTCCTCTTGTATCCTTTCCAAATAACTGACACTGGATTATGATCTGCCCAAGTGCTTGTTTTTATTTCAATCTGTCGTACATTAGTCAATAATTCTGCTGACATCCATATCATATCTATTCTAGACCAGGATGTATGCCTGTTTGAATAAAAAGTATATTGCTTACTTTCGGCATTTCTCTCTCTCCATGCATCTTTTAAGTGAAATTTTTCTATTATTTAAAGGAAGGATTTTGGTAGTATCTTTCTAACTTTCTTCGTTGTTTTCTGTGTTTTATAATCCAACCAGTCATTAATTATTCCATTAAAATCTCCCATCATACAAATATTAACATAGTCCAATTCAATTATTTTCATGTGTAATTTTCTGTAGAATTCTTCTTGTTTATCGTTCAGGGCATAAATTGCAATTAGAAGTATTTTAATGCTGTTATCCATTATTTCCACCATCAGAATCCTTCCATCATCATCTATGTAGATTAGTTCTGCCAAAATTGTTTCTTTAGTATATAATACCACACCTCTTTTTTTTGGATTATGCCAGCGACATAAATAATTTCCCTAGTTTTCCTTGTTTTAGTATATATGCATATTATTTTTTGATATGTACCTCTTGTAAGCAGATTATGTCAAATTTTAATTTTTCTAATTTGTGAAATACTTTCCTTCTTTTAGTAGCCAAATTAAGCCCGCTTATGTTAATCGAAATCAATTTTCTTTCATCCATGTTAAGCTTTATAAGAGGGTTTTATTGCTCTAGTAGATCTCAATTCTTGTTGTTCTCTGGGTTCACCATCTACTGCACCTTCTTTTTTTTCCAATTACTGCTATACACTCCTCTTGAAATTCAGTCAGTGACTCTTCCTTTCTTTCTTCTTCCTCCCTTCCTCTAAAGTATTCTAAGTAGAATAGCTCAATTTTTCAACTGTGTCATTTCTGTGTCTTTGTTCCTGCCAAGTGAATAAAAGGTCTTTTGGCATCAGCCATCTGTAGTTTACTCCTCTTTTAAGTAACTCTTTAGTCAAGAATAAATATTCTCTTCTCATCTCTCTTACTCTCCTTGGTATCTCTTTCAGCACCACAATTTCTTTATCTTTATATTTTAGTGTTTCCACTCTCACCACCTGGAGTATCTGTGTCTTAATAATCTTCTTAGTAAAACTAATGTGAACTTCTCTTGTTAGTCTATTCCTTGTTGCATATCTTGTATAGACATGAAACACTTCATCCATCCCATCCATCATATTTTCTTTGGTTATTTCCAGTGCTTCTACCAATATTTCTGCCATTATTTCAGCAAGTTTTTCACCTTTTCCTTCTTCTATATTTTGAAATCTTA
Organism: Hydrophis major; assembly: GCA_033807585.1. Taxonomy (NCBI): domain Eukaryota; kingdom Metazoa; phylum Chordata; class Lepidosauria; order Squamata; family Elapidae; genus Hydrophis; species Hydrophis major. The sequence continues at coordinate 96,323,952 of CM066343.1, read as the reverse complement.
GATAAAATTCTGATCTATTTCCCATCCTAATGGTTCACATCTGCCCTTCTCGACATCACTCAATCGAATATCAATGTCCCCAAATTTTTTATCTCTTCTTCAATTTTTAAAAATCTATCTTCATATTTCATCATCATCTGTTGAATATTTTCCACTTTCTCATCTGTCTTTTCTATTTTTTGCTCAATCTTCTGGACTCCTTGCATAATCATCTATTATGTCACTTCCTTCTCTTTTGCTTTTTCCTGTTGTACTATTGTCTGTATAGATTGTTGTCCTCCAGATGGTGAGGGGGTTGATATTGAAGAAGCTGGAGATGTTGTCTTTCTACTCATAATGCTTATGTGTAAAGAAAGAGAGAGAGAGAAAAAAGGGAAAAAAGGGGGGGGGGGAAGAGAAAAAAAGAAAAAGATGAAAAAAAAAAGATGAAAGCAAACACTCCAAAGGAAAAAAGGAAAAAGAAAGTCTTCAGGCACTTGTATACCTTAAGCCAATTAGTTACAATGGTAAATGTAAAAAGTAAAAAATGAAGGAGAAAAAGGGGGGGAAAGGGGGGAAAAAGAGAAAGAAAAATATTCTATATGTTCCTCTTAATAAACAAAAAGATTTACATTCTGGTTCCTGGATTAAAAAGTCAAAATCTAATTAAAGAGGAAAAAAAAGCTCAACTAGTGGTGGGGTAGAAAGGGAGGCAAAAGGTAAAAAGCAATTCTAATATAAAACAAGCCTCTGCTGCCAAATATCCAAGGCTCTTTGATAAATCAGCTCAGAATTTTTCAAGGTCACTTCAATCTTCTTTCTTTCAACTTCAACTCCAGACTCCAGCTATCTCTTCAGAAATGAGCACCCGAATAAACAAACTGCCATGCTCATCTCTATCTTTTCCAATACACAGCTCAGAGTCCTTGATTATAACACAAACTAATGACAGAAAAAAGAAACAATGTATCCAAGCCTCTGGGCCGTAGTGTTACTTACTTTTCTTCACTTTCACTTCCTCCTCCTCAATCTCCAGCCAGGAACTAAAAGAAAAAAAAAGTAAAATCTTTCCCCCCACTTTTTTTTAAAAGGAGAAAAATAAATCTTAAATCAAACAGAAGAGTCTTAATCAAAAAAGAATTTTCAAAAGGATTGTTAAAAAAAGGAGAAAGAAATACAAACAGAAATAAAAAGATTAAAAAGTACCAGTCCAGCTTAAAGTTAAACAGCTTTGCCAAGTTCAAAATTCCAATAAAAAGGGAAAAAAAGAACAAAACTTTCACTTTGACAATTAATCATGCCGCTGAAACTCTTCCCTCTTCACTTTTAGTCCAATTTAATTTTTCCAGGGTGTTCTCTCCAAGAAATAATAAGTAAAAGTTCATCTCATGAAACTGACACATTTTCTTCCAATCTCTTCCATTCCAGAGCTGTTCTAGATTCAGCAGCTTGGAAGGCTGCCTCTCCGCTGCCAGCAAAAAGGGCTTTCCCTGGATCAACCAGGGACTTTGCGATGTCCCTGGGATCAACAGGACGTGCCCTTGTCAATCACCATCTCTATGAGATGGTTTAGGTCCATGGGGACCGACCAGCAGCTGAAATATCGATGGAGGATCAAAATTGGAGGATCAAGATTGCCCATCCAACTGCTGCAACGCCAGCTCCGCCCTCCCCTGATGGAATAACTTGAGTGGTCAATCACTCTGCTTTAGGACAATCATTAAGATTAGACTAAGTCTATGCTATGAAAACCATGGATACCTTTTCTTCATATCCATGAGAAATTGTTTTCTATTTTCCAGGTCTATAAGCTTTTTGGGAAGCTATTCTAGACTGCATCAGCATCATTGTTGATCCATATGTTTCAAAATCTGATACCAATGATCTCAAATATTCAACTAACTGAGATTTAAAAAGGAGATAACATGATGAGGCCAAGCAGCAAATTATTCATAATGATTCCTAAATGAAAGATTAGTATTTAGCCTGTTGAAATATAAATGCTAATACAAGTCTGAACAGACACACCCAGCCAATTTAGCAATGACTCCTAACAATGCTATAGAAGATCAAAGGTGAAGGGGAGATGAATAGACCAACTGACAGATAAGAAAGAAGAGGTCTATGAGAGGAATCTGAGGAACAAAACTGGATTCTTCATTTTCAGTTCAGATACCTCCTGTCAAATGAAAGAGATTATACACTTTGTATGTGTGATTTGAGTGTGCATGTGGCTGGAAGCAGCTTTATGAACCTAGAAAAATGTTGCAAGTTTTTCTAGGAGAGAGAGCTGCTCTCTGAGAGCTGCTGATTGTCCCTAGTGAGTGAATGAATACTTCCTGTAAGCACATTATGGCTGCCTTAAAGATTTTATTAATATTTGGGAGAAGGCGGAGCTTTGTTTTGGCGATACAGCTGCGATCTCGGGGCTCTGAGATCTCAACCGATATTTTCTCCCCTGGTCAGTCCCAACGGACCTAAACCGTCCCGTAGAGACGGGGATTGAGAAGAGTACTGTTCCAGGATCCCAGAGATATCGCAAAATCTCTGGTTTGATCCGGAAGAAGCCCTTTTGCTGGTGGCGGAGAGGCAGCCTCTATAGCTGCTGAAGTCAGGACAGCTCCGGAAAGAAAGTGGCTGGAGTGAAAGTGTGTCGGCTGGGTGAGAAAAACTCTTTTGTGTTGTAAATCCGCTGAGGTTGGAAAGGACATCCTGATCAAAGAAGAAATCTGTGAGACTTTTTTTTTGACTGAAACTGTCTGAGCGGCGTTTTTTAAAGTGGTGTCAAATTGAGGTTTGGGGTTTTTTTTCTTCTTTTCTCTATATTTTTTTGGGGGGGACTTTAGTGTGACTTTGTAGGTAACCAGATTGAATTTTCTCTTACATATATTTTTATGCTCCCTTTGATTTTTTAACTTTCTTTAGGATAGAGGCTCCCTTTGGCTATTTTTTTTTTTTTTTGGTCTCTGTATATATTACTCCCTTTTTCTGGCTGGGGGGGAGGAAGAGCATTAAGAAACTTTGCAACACTGCCAACTAGAGGCTTGAAAGTATTTTATTTGAATTGGAGAGAATTGCAAAAAGACCTCTTCTCAAGGACATTTTAACATGATAAGATAGAGGGAGAGCACAGCAAAATATTATTGCAGGTGCTTTCCTGGACTGTTATCAATAATTCAACACTTGAGGTTTGGCTTTGAAGCTGCTGGAGAAGAGAGTCATAACAAGAGCCTTGGATAAATAAATAAAGTGCAGTGGTGCTTTTAAAGTTGTAGCAACATTTCAGCAGAATCTCATCTGCCATCATCAGGCTTCTATATGGTGTTTGTCTGTGAGTCAGACTTTTACAGTGGTTTCAGATTTAAATTTGGGGCAGCCTATTGCTGTGTCAGAATGGTTTTTTCTTCCTCCTGATTGGTTGAGAGTCTTGGTCTGTGTTTATTGGTCTTGGAGTTTGCTGTGTTCTGCTACTAATATCTTCTGTCTGTTTTTTTTGGGGGGGGGGCTCTTTTTGTATCTTGATTGGCTGGCAACATTGTGTTACTTTATTGGAGGCCTTTAGTGCAGCTTGGCTTCGGGTAAATGGACGGCTATCATTAGTTAGGAAGCTGGGTTTCATCTGGGTGCCTGGTTGGGGAGTGTTTGAGCGGGAGGTATCAGGGGGGATCTGTTTGTGCCCAGGTGTTTGCCTGGCTTGTGGTGTGGAGATTTTTTTGTTTGTGAGTGCAGGCTTCCAAATGATTGACAGCCTGGTGGAATCATCTCTTCTGTTCATGCTTTCTGGTCTTTTTTCAATCTCTATGGCTTCTCTGATGATTCTGTGGCTGGGATTTTCTATGGTGGCTAGGGTTTTGGTGCCATTGAAGTTGATGTTATGACCTGTGGCTTCCATGTGTTGGACGAGTGAGGAAGTGTGTTCCAGCTTTTTGACTGCATTTTTGTGTTCATCCAGGCGGGTGCTTATTCTTCTATTGGTCTGTCCAATGTATGTGGCCGGGCATGATGCACAGGGGACTTCATATATGCCTTGGTTTTCCAGGTCAATTTTGTCTTTGGGGTTCCTGAGGATGGCTGCTATTTTTCTGTCTGTTTTGAAGGCAGTCTTGATGTGGTGTCGGTATAGAATCTTACTAATTTTGTCTGTAGTGCCTCTTATGTAGGGCAGGACAGCTGTTCCATAGGTCTGTTCATTTTCTGGGTCTCTATTATGTCTCAGTGTGTTTTTGTGGATCAAGTTGGTGATTTTGCTTTTGTGGAAGCCGTTGGCTGACAATATTTTAGTCAGGGTGCATAGTTCAGTCTTAATGTGTGTCTTGTCTGCCAGGTGTTTGGTTCTAGTAATTAGTGTTTTAGCCACGGAGTTTATCTGTGCTGGGTGGTGGTGGGATTGGGCGTTGAGGTATTTAAATCTGAAACCACTGTAAAAGTCTGACTCACAGACAAACACCATACAGAAGCCTGATGATGGCAGATGAGATGCTGCTGAAACGTTGCTACAACTTTAAAAGCACCACTATTATGACGTGGGAAAATACCCGAACAAAGCTGAATGCCAGACATGTAAGTACCCGCGAAAACTTAAGAATATGTATATATATATATATATATATATATATATATATATATCCTATTCGCCAGCCTTTTTCTAAATTTCAATTCCAGTAATATTTTTATTTCTGCCTTTTATTTTAAAGGGAAAGCCTCAGAGTTTTTTCTTTATTTTTCCTTTCTTTTTTATTGGGACTTTTTTGCTTTTCCTATCTATGTTTTTGGACCACTTTGTTTTTCTTTTTTGATTATTGAGACTTTTCAACTGGATTAAGGTGTGAAGAACCTGAAGGAACTTTTTGTTTTTTCTCTTTTTGCTTTTTTTTTCTTTTCTTTTTTTTGCTCTTAATCAATATTATTATTTTTGGATTTGTTTGTTTTTCTCCTTTCTATTTTTTCTTTTTTATGGTGGACTACTTCGTAATTGGATTAGGGTCTAGAAGAACCTGAAGATCTTTCTTCTTTCTTTTTTCCTGTTTCTTTTTTGGTTTCGTGCCTTTTACTATTGGAGTTTTCTATTTTGGATTATAATTGGCTGCTCTACCAGTTGGATTAAAAGTCAAGAAGAATTTGAAGCTTTGGAAGCATTGAAATGAGCAGGAAACCAATACCATCTGGCATTTCTACTTCTACCTCTGCTTCCCCACCAGCTGGAGGACAACGTTTAATTCAGACAATGTTGAAGCAAGATAAGGAACAAGAAAGAGTAACTTTACAGATGATTATGCAAGGAATCCAAGATCTCAAGACAAAATCAGACATCATTGAACAAAGAAGAGGAAATATTGAACAAAGAACAGAAAATATTGAACAAAGAACAGAAAATATTGAACAAAGAATAGAGAAGACTGATGAAAAAGTGGAAAACATTAAACAAATGATGGTCAAGTATGAGGAGAGATTCCAAAAAATTGAGGAAGAAGGAAAACAAAGAGAGAAGAAGATTGGAAATATTGACAGTAGGTTAACAGCGGTTGAACAAGAAAAAAGTGGGATGTTGAGGTGGGAGATGGAAAGGTCAGAATTTTACCTCAGATTTCAAAATATAGAAGAGGAAAAAGAAGAAAATTTGGCAGCGGTAATTATAAAAATTTTGGCAGATGCTTTGGAAATTACAGAGGAAAAGATAATGGATGGAATAGATGAGATATATCGAGTCTATACAAGGTATGCAATGAGAAATAAATTACCCAAGGAAGTCCATTTTAGATTTACCAAAAAATCCATTAAAACGCATATATTACAAGTAGTAAGAGAGAAAACATTGAAATACAAAGGTAAAGAGGTTGTGGTTTTAAAACAAATACCCAAAAGAGTGAGAGAGATGAGAAGAGAATATCGATTTCTGACCAAAATGCTATTGGAAAACGAAGTGAATTATAGATGGCTGATTCCAGAAGGACTAATGTTTAGGTGGCAAGAGCAGAGATATAGAATTGATTCAATTGAGAAAGCGGAACTTTTCCATGCAGAATTTTTTGGAGGAAGAAGAGAGGAGGTGTTGTAACTATGTATCATTCAAGCATTTGCAACATTGTATCATTCACGTGTAATCATTAACTTCTGTCTCTTCAGTGACCTTTGCAAGGCACGTACAAGAGACAAGAAGATAGACATTTGTTAAATAAGCTTATCCACTTTTTAAATAATCTGTCCGGTATGCAGCTTTGTAAGCATGCACATCCTGATGAGATTAACATGTTTGACTTGAGCTTTTTAATTAAATCATTTTCTTGTAAAAAAGCACAATAAAAGAGCGTGTGCCAAGACATTCGGGGCACGCTCATCAAGAGGAAACTTCGCTTCCTGTCGTTTCTCTTCCCTTCGCTCCCTTTCATGAGCCGCCCATCAGATACCGCATTCTGGTGACCCCGACGTGATTCCCTAAGGGGGATACGCAGTGACGCGCCCATATCTTATCAGCTCGATGGGAGCTGTGCATCGCCAGGCCTGAAGCGAATTGCACATCATTGGATCTGAAACACGGTCTCAACTTTCGTAAGTATGGGTGGAAACTTTTCTCAACAACAGACGCAGCATCTGAAGGAATTGAGGGAGTTAGTCGCTTCTTCTAAATACTCTGCTAATTTAAAGGGCTCTCCTGTAAAAAAGAAACCTATTGCTACATTATTGGCTTATGAGTGGCAACATTGTCCCAATTATCCAGAGAAAGGGTCCTTAAAAATTTCCGTTTGGCAAAAAATTGGTGAACATCTCCATAGTCCTCCTCGTGCACTTATTGGCATTTTGGTCACTTGGAGGAAAATTATGGAGGCTTTAAAAGTGCATTATAAAATAGAAGCAGGGAGTGTGTTTGAATTTCCCCCGCCAAGTTATGATAACTTTTCAATTTGCTCTAACACAGGCAGAAGCTGCTGCCATTATTCAACAATGCCCCACATGTAGTAAGCAAGGACATTCCATTCCCATAGGAGTAAATCCTAGAGGATTAAAAGCTTGTGAAATTTGGCAAATGGATGTAACTCAGTATCCACCTTTTGCCCCTTGGAAATATTTGCACGTTTCCATCGATACATATTCAGGGTTTATTCTGGCTACTCCTCAAAGGGGAGAAACTGTAAAACATGTCATCAATCATTCAATTCGTACCTTTGCCTCGCTGGGATGTCCAAAAGAAATCAAAACAGACAATGGACCTGCCTATACAAGTTCTGCTTTTCAGGACTTCTGTAACAGATGGGATGTAACCCACAAGTTTGGGATTCCCTACAACAGCCAGGGGCAAACTTGTCTCTGAAAAGTGCTCTTGATCGATATTCGTTGCGGGAAAAACCCCCGAACCTCCCAGCATTGCAAAATTCTCTTAACATTTGTCTTTACACTTTAAACTTTCTCAATCTGACTGGCATTCCTCCCACTTCTGCTGCTTCGCATCATTTTTCCTCCCCCTCGCCCCCACCTAACAGACCTCTGGTATATTATCGCAGATTGCCAGATCCTGCCTGGCAGGGTCCCGCTGAGTTTCTCACTTGGGGACGAGGCTATGCTGCGATCTTACTGCCAGACAAAACCACTTGTTGGATCCCTGGTCGGGCAGTAAGACCCTATCATGGGAATTCCTCTGCTACATCTGTATCTTAAAACTCTTTCCTGATATTCTTGCCTATATCTTCTTTGCAATTTCTACCTTATTCGTATCCTACTTAAAGAACATTCTACCACTCGCTCTTTTGTTCCTTCTTTACTCTTCCTATGGAAAGGAACCTTAAAATCTTTTCCTCTATTCAATCTAAAACATAGGGGGACCTAAATGTCCTTATATTGTATTATGGGTTTCCCCACCCCAACTAATATCCTTGATGAATTACCAAATTAATCTTCATTGTCATTATTGTAATTATTATCCTTTTTCTACAAATTACATTCCCTCCTCATTTCGCAAATGTTCTACAACTAACTTGTCCATAGCCCTCTCTCCTACTTGTCATGCCTTTATATACCCGAACTCTGATCCTGTCAACAAACGACGCTTCAAAAGAACTGTCCATGATGATCCGCAGAAACCTCATAGAAGATATAATATTACTTGGACTATAACTGACTTTCAAGGCGTTCGTTTAAGTTCTACAACCAATTTTTCTTGCATAGAAGACTTCTACCCACCACTTCAATTCGATTTGGCAGACGCACCCACACAACCAGGGGATATCCTGCAATCGACACCACTTCAGGAGGAACTTTAACATCACGCCTGAAAGGAATGTATTTTATCCCTGGCAATAATTTTGTTTGTTACACCGGTTTCATGGCATGTGTCCACGGGGATGAAATTGTTAAATCCAAATCATTTTGCATTCAAGTATGGCTTGTGTGTATAACTCTGATGATTTTATATCCCTACAGGTACCCATGGAATACCCCCTCTTGCAAAATCGTAAAGATTTAGATCTGTTATTTTTTAAAACAAGGGGGATTGTGTGCTATGCTTAAAGAAGAATGTTGTCTTTATGCTGATGGCGGGGGGGGGTTGTTTTCTATTTCGCCATGGTTTATAACCTTTTTAACTGCATTGGCAGGATCATTAATAATCATTATATTGATATGTATTATAGGACCTTGTTGTTTTAATAGAATATTGCAAATTTTGAAAAATTAATTATCCTCTGCTGATGTTAATGTGCTATTGCAAGCTCATGTTATATCCTCAACACCGGATGAAAAAATGTCATTGCTGAGTTACCGCTCCTTGGACAACCCTGAAGCTGATGGGTCGCACTCTTGCCTAGATGATGGGGATGGCGAACATTTCAGAAAAATGGTTCCTGTCTTCTTGGACGAGGAAGAAGACTCGTCATAAATAATAAAAACAGAGGAGATGTTGTAAATATGTATCATTCAAGCATTTGTAACATTGTATCATTCACGTGTAATCATTAACTTCTGTCTCTTCAGTGACCTTTGCAAGGCAAGTACAAGAGACAAGGAGATAGACGTTTGTTAAATAAGCTTGTCCACTTTGTAAATAATCTGTCCGGTATGCAGCTTTGTAAGCATGCACATCCTGATGAGATTAACATGTTTGACTTGAGCTTTTTAATTAAATCATTTTCTTGTAAAAAAGCACAATAAAAGAGCGTGTGCCAAGACATTCGGGGCGCGCTCATCAAGAGGAAACTTCGCTTCCTGTCGTTTCTTTTCCCTTCGCTCCCTTTCATGAGCCGCCCATCAGATGCGGGATGGCAGATACCGCAAGGAGGCAGAGAAAGAGGTCTCATTAATTGAGTTTCAAGAGGAACAACTGGAGACTGAAAAAGAGAAAGGAGCAGTAGGGGGACAGATGGATAGCAAAGAACAGCGTGAAGTGAGATCCACAAGAGCGGTTAGACCTAAATATAAAGCATAATCATGGAAGAAAGCAAACTGATTACAATGAATATAAATGGACTTAATTCAGCTGTTAAAAGAAGGAAAACTTTTCATAAATTAGAGAAATTAAAATTTGATATAATTTGTCTACAAGAAGTTCATATTAAAAAACAACATGAACAATTGTTAGTACAGCCAAAATTGGGGAAAATATTTACTTCTTTGACTCAATGTAAGAAAAGAGGAGTGGTTCTATACATTAAAGAGGCTATCCCAGCAAAATTGATTTACACGGATGAAGATGGAAGAGTATTAATGGTAGAAATAATGGACAATAATATAAAAATACTCTTGATTGCAATTTATGCTCCGAATGATAAACAAGAAGAGTTTTATAAAAAGTTACACATGAAAATAATTGGGCTGGACTATGTTAATATAATTATGATGGGAGATTTTAATGGAATTGTGGACAATAAATTGGACTATATAGCAACAACAACAAAGCAAAATAGGTCTTTTTTTAAAATGACAGATGAATTAACTTTAAAAGATATTTGGAGAGAAAGAAATGTTAAAGCTAAACAATATACTTTTTATTCAAATAGACATCTATCATGGTCTAGATTAGATATGATTTGGATCTCAACAGAATTAATATCCAATATTCAAGAAACAAATATTGAAACAAGTACTTGGGCAGATCATAGCCCAATGACAATTAAATGGAAGGGACAAAAAAAAAGATCGAGATGGACATTAAATAATACTATTTTAAAGGAGAAAGATTTTATACAATGGATGGAGAAGGAATTGGCTTTTTTCTTCAGAGAAAATAAAAAAGAAGAAACTTCAACACAGAATGTGTGGGATACAATGAAGGCATACGCTAGAGGTTTGATAATAGATTATACAAGAAAAAAGAATATTAGGAAAAGGCAAGCTTCTAAGGCCTTGGAAGATGAGTATAAAATTCTTGAAAAAGAATTACAGAAAATGCCACAGAAAAAGGATATTAAATTGAAGCTGGATGTAATTAAACATAAAATGGAATTAATAGAGAAAGAAGAACTGGCACAGAAAATCAGAAACTCTAAACAGAATTATTTTGAAGATGCAAATAAACCAGGTAGATGGCTAGCATATAAATTGAGAAAAGAGAAGGAATCAAGAAAAATATTGAAGTTAATAGGTGAACAAGGCCAAGTTTGTTATGGGAATAAGGAGAAAAAAGAAATTATTCAAGATTTTTATGGGCAACTATATAAACAAGAGAATATTGATGAGGAAAAAGTAAAACAGTATTTACAGGAAGCTAATTTACCAAAGATACCTAAAGAGACTGAAGAAATGCTAGAAAGCAATATAACAATGATGGAATTAAAAGAAGCACTTAAGAAACAAAATAATGCGAAAGCACCAGGTCCAGATGGGCTTCTGGCAGAATTCTATAAAATATTTCAAGAATCTTTGAGCACCTCATTGTTAGAAGTTATGAATGAAGTTATGTTAAAAAAGATGATACCCAAAACATGGTCAGAGGCTTATAATACACTTATACCGAAGGAAGAGACTGACCCACTGCAAATTAAGAATTATAGACCTATTTCTTTATTGAATGCAGACTATAAAATCTTTGCTTCAATCTTAGCAGAAAGACTTAAAAAATATTTAAATAATTTTATTCACCCAGATCAAAATGGATTTCTGCCAAAGAGACAAATTAGAGACAATATGAGAGTAATCTTGGACACTTTGGAATATTATGAGGCTCATCCTGAAAAGCAAATGGCTTTGATATTCCTAGATGCTCAAAAAGCATTTGACAATGTGAACTGGAGATTTATGTTATTATTATTGGAGCAGATGGGTTTTGCTAAAAAATTTATTCAAGCAATAGAAGCCATATATAATAAACAGACAGCAAGGGTAATGATGGAGGGGGAACTTACAGATTTTATAAATATAAGGAAAGGCACAAGACAAGGATGCCCCCTATCTCCTTTGCTATTTGTGTTGACCTTGGAAGTGTTGAATAGAAATATTAGGGATGATAAAAGCATAAAAGGAATGAAAATTAAGAAGGAAGAATTTAAGCTACAAGCTTTTGCTGATGATTTAGCTTTTATTTTGGAAGACCCGCTAGAAACAGCTCCAAAGTTATTGGAAAGGATAGAGACATATGGAGAGGTGGCTGGTTTGAAAATAAATAAAGATAAAACAAAAATTTTGACAAAGAATATGCTATTGAGACAGAGAGAAGAACTGGCAGATCTTTTGAAAATTCAAGTTACAAATAAGGTTAAGTATCTGGGGATATATTTGACAACAAGATGTAGCACATTAAAGGAGAATAATTATATTAAACTTAAACAACAGATAACTACAGATTTGAAGAAGTGGGAAAACTTGCAATTGTCATTAATAGGGAGAATTTCAACAATTAAGATGAATATTTTACCTAGAATTTTATTTTTGTTTCAAACAATACCAATTAGGCTTGGAAAAGACTATTTTGAAGATTTAAATAAAATTATGTTGAAGTTTATATGGCAAGGGAAAAAAGCGAGAATAAAGCTAAAGCTTTTGCAAGATGCTAGAATTAGAGGAGGTTTTGGCCTGCCTAATTGGGAATTGTACTATCAAGCTGCAAGTTTGATGTGGGTCAAAGAATGGATAACATTAAGGAAACATAGGTTGTTCACATTAGAAGGGCATGACTTGCTGTTGGGCTGGCATGCTTTTTTATGGTATAAGGGAACTAAAACACAGGGTTATTTTAGAAGGCATTATGTACGGGAGTCTTTGTGGTTAAATTGGGAGAAGATAAAAAGACAATGTTATTTGAAAATTCCAGTTTGGTTATCGACCATTGAAGCATTTTCCTATCCTATAATCTACAAGAAGGAACAAACAGTTAGATATGGGGAACTTTTGGATGAAAAGGGTGAACTTAAATCGATCCAAAACTTAGAGGAACAAGGTATAAGGATGAATTGGTTTTCATATGCACAAATACATTCAAGGTATGATGAAGATTCCAAAACGGAGGGATTTTATGATAAGCAGACTGATTTAGATAAGATCTTGATGGGTACTGATGAGAAGGTGATTAAAAAATTATATGGTTATTTACTGGGAATGAAATTAGAGGAAGAACAAGTCAAAGAAACTATGATTGTTTGGGGGAAGAATTTTGGATATGGGATTGATTTAGAGAAATGGCAGAAATTGTGGTCTCAAAATTATAAAATGACAATGTCAACAGCATATAAAGAAAACTTGTATAAGATGTTTTACAGGTGGCACTTTCCTCCGACAAGAATAGCAAGAATGTTTAAGAACAAATCTGAAAAATGCTGGAAATGTCATCAGATACCCGGCTCGTATTACCATATGTGGTGGACTTGTGAGGATGCTAGAAAATATTGGACTATAATTCGCATGTGGCTGGAAAAAATGACAAAGAAACATATAGACTTGAAACCAGAGATCTTCTTATTGGGAATTTTACCTGATATATATAGTAAAGATTTGAAATACCTGATTGTAAATGTAGTAACAGCGGCCAGGATTGTATTTGCTAAAAATTGGAAGAATGAGAAAATACCATTACAGGAAGAAATTATTAAGAAAATATTGGAATGTGCTGAGATGAGCAGATTGACATTTGAAATTAGAGAGCAAGAGGATAAACAATTTTATGAAATTTGGGATCTTTTTTATAAATGGCTAGATGATAAAATACGATAATAGAATATTTTAGACAGTAAGAAATATCTTTATCTTGCTATTTTGCTATTATTTTGTTACTTGATATTATATTTATAAAGGGTTTTTTTAGGATTGATTTGGTATGTTTATATGATTTGTTGAATAATCTGCTTAAAGTATTGTTAGCTCATAAAGCATGAATGATTAAAAGTATAGTCAAAAAATTTTTTTTTATTTTTTTTTTAGTAATTATAGGATATATAAGTTTGGATTGATAATATGAGTTGTTATGTAACATAATTGTAACTGGGACTACAGAATGAATGCACAAAAATGATGAACCAACTGACACACTGGATGTACATACGAGAGTTGAATGTTTTAATGTTTTGTTTGTCTTGTTTGTTTGTAGAAAATTAATAAAATTTTCTTTAAAAAAAAAGATTTTATTAATATTTGTGCAGTACAGAAGATGCAGAAGTGTTTTATAATGTAATCAAGAAGATTCTTCCAGAAAATTATTTAGCTGTCTTGCTGACAGTTTTCTCCTTCAAAGAGTGAAAGTCCCAGAGAATAGCTGTCCATGACTTAATATAAATCAAAAGCAAAGGCTTAGATGAGAAAGGACAAAAATGAGGAATGCTGCAGTACAGGATGCTTTGGTTAAGCATACATAATTAAATAATCCAGCTGTATTAAGGTAAAACTGTAGTTTACAAACCAAAGCGGTTAGGGTCAGAAAAAAAAATGCTAAAGCAAAATCATCATGTATGGTTTACTGTGATGTATGAACCAAACCATTAAAAAAAAGCAAGATTATAAAATAGATGCACCTCAAGTTATGATTTTGATCTAGGTCATTAAACTTTAATGGTTTAATTCTGCCACACCATTTATACATCTGTAAATACAATTGAATATATCAGAACAATAATATAGAAAACACTGCTTCATATGTGATTAAAGTTAAAAAGGTTTTTATATATATTCTCTATTTACCTTTTTTTAAAAAAATAAATGAATAACATTTTATTCTAGTCTAGATCAAGCAGAAAAAGGGACAGATTTCCATATTCATACACCTCAATAGTACAGAACCAAGAGGTAGTGCTACAGGGCTAATTTCTTTCTTTCTTTTTTTTAGTATTTTCCCATTTCACTTTCCAGGAGAGCAAGATGTTATGGAACCCATAGAGTAGACAACCTCCAAGAGTGGATGGGACTGTACATTGTTGTTGTTGCTGCTATTAATTTAACTTATATTGATTATATTACTTTCATATAATAAATGTTTGTGGTTTGATAAACAGTCTAAAAGAGGTTGGTGGACTGAAGAGTTTGGGGACTTCTGCTATAGAGGTTAGGGGATGGATGCCATGTAAAAATATCCTCTTGCAAAATGAGAGTAGAACATGTAGCTGCTAAGACACATTCTAAGAAGGTGGACACATCCCAAAGGGTTTCTGGCACCTTGCTCAAGAAAGAAAAATTTCCATACCCAGAACTATCAAAACATATGCTTTTAGTCATATACTTCTAGTCTGGTGATAAAAGGCTGATGAAGCTGGTTTTAAAGTCAGATTCCTGGTGCCTACAGTGAACTAGTACAGCCAGGGATGAGTAACATTGAAAGAGGCAGAGAACTGATATTGCTGGTGAAATCTTCATAAACACTAATGATTTTGTTAGAATTTATCTGACAATAAATAGCACTGTACACTCCTACGTTTTGAATTACTTTTAATACAGCGTCATTTGGAATTCACTAAATGTGACAATTTTTGGTAAATTTGTACACAAAATGTTTTCAGATAATGAAATAAATAAGAACCATATCTATAAATATAATGCACTGGGAAAAAGACTATTGGTATTCTAAATAGTGATTTAGAAATCTAGTGATTTAGAAATCATACTTTTCACTGGATTCAAATGCCATTTTAAGAAGGATCTCGTCTAGACTTTTAGAAGATGCTTTTCACTTTTCATCCTACCTTAGCCTCAATTAGTTCTAATTCTTTATTTAAACTTTGGTTTTGGTTAAGGCTTAAGGGAAGACTGTTCTCATACTGGTAACCAATATTTTAATCTCAGTTAACTTTCACTTGTTATTTACAGCTCCATACAAAAGTTTGGTCATCCCTGGTAAAATTGTATATTTCAATGAATCCCTAAGCCAATAAATGCTGACAAAACCTCTAGATCAGGGGTTCCCTACCTGGGGTGCTCGTACCCCCTGGGGGTGTGAGACGATATTCCAGGGGGTGCGAGAAATGTCCAGGTAAATAATAGGATATTGGCTATATGTTGGCATTTTTATTCCAGGGGGTGTGAGGTTCAAGAGAAATTTCTTTAGGTGTGCGGGGTGAAAAAAAGGTTGGGAACCACTGCTCTAGATGAAACAAAGTCGAACACAACATATTTTTGTACGTTTGAACACATATGTGCTATTTTATGTGCCATTGTTTATTGTAGATGTATTTCTTGATTTAGATTTAGAAAAGGATTGCTCCCATAGAACCATCTGTTCCTGTAGTTTGGTTACTACTGTCATATTTGATTGGATTTCCTCATTTAAAGTCCTCCAAGAAAGAAAGAGTGCTGTTGGTAGAGAGGATCAACAATAAAAGATTCATTAAAAGCTATATAAAAAGTTCTGCACTGTCTGCTTGTCAGCTTCTGAGCAAAATTCAAGTCAGCACACTAATGCACAAAGCTTAAAAGAACTTGGGAACAGGTTACTTTGAAGGACATCTACAATTATATCAGCCTCTGAAACACTTACATTCCTCCAGGGAAATCCTCTTCTCTACTTTGCAGCTTACAAATTGCTACTTGATTGCCAGTCAGGGGATGGAGCTCTGCAGATGTGTATTATTATTATTTTGTCTCTGTATGTATCTCTATGTAGTATCTCAGTGCAAATAGAGAAAGCTCAGAAAAAAAAAAATGATGATTCATAATTTTCCAGTCATGGTGATCTGGAAGTTATTTGAAACAAATATGAAGATATTAATTAGGATGATGTACAGACAGGGGTGAGTTTCTACTGATTCCACTGGTTCTATAGAACCGGTTGTTAACATCACTGGTAGTTCTAAGAACCGGTAAAACCGACCCCTGCTTGGCCCTGCCTCTTATCTATTATGTATAGCAACATCACTGTAACAAGAAGTTGCCTGTCTCCATTTTGGTAAGTTGCTTTTCTTTATTTATGTATTTGTTTATTTTTTTACTATCTGTTTTTGTTTTTATTAATCATAAAAACAAAACATATACTAAATAAATAAATAAACACATAAATAAAAATTATTTTACTATTCATCTTGATTAATAAAAAAACAAACAGAAAGAATAAATAAATAAATAAAAGCAACTTACCAAAAGGGAGACAGGCAACTTCTTGTTACACTGATGTTATACATCGTATGTTTCTGCTTCAATCAATATATAGTAACATCAATGTAACAAGAAGTTACATGCATACATAAATGTAATTTTTTTTAAACAAAAATGTTTTATTTTTTTAAAACATAAACAAAACAAACATAAACATAAACCATCTTTAGTTACAAAGCGTGTTGGTTGATACAAATCACTTGTGCACAATCTCTGCAGTCTTTCCCTTCCAATTTGCATTAATCCTTATATCGTATATCCACTATATATATTTATATACTATTATTAATTACTTACTAGACTACTAATATTACCTCATTTGATGTGAGCAAATTACCATTTTTACTTAATCTACTTTATAATGTTCATTTCATCATCACCAATCTATTCTACAACAATATATTCCTACTTTATCTTACCTCTGTAATTCTATTATACTTATAAAGTATTATAAAATATTTCATAAATGAAAAAGCAAAGCAGAAACAAATATCAATAAGTACAGCAGTGTAACAGAAAAATTATTTAAATTTCTTTGTATTGACTTATTTCTAATTTTGTTAATTATATCAACATGTTTATAATTATCAACCTTCTGTATTAAATTCACACGTAGCAATGATCATTCTCCATCTAATGTCTATCTCTTATCTCTATCCATTTCTGCACATTGTAATTTTTAAATTTCATTTTCATCTATGGGTGGGGATCTCTTCGTTTTTCCACTATTGTGCAAACAATTCTAGCCGCTGTTAACACGCATAACATTAAATATGTATTGTACTCCCTTTATGTGGGTACCAACAAAATATTTCTGGTTTTAAAATTTAAAACTATATGTTGCTTTACCATTTTTGCTAACCTGGACACTATATCCTCTTGAATAGCTACACTAGCAGTGCCCAATACTGAATTCATATATTCCAGTTTTTTAAACTGGGGAATAAATTTCAGAAAAATAATTCAGTATTGCTCCGTGAATGTGTCTATCAATTCCATTTGTAATCTAACTTCCTGGACGATTTTGTACTACAATCTTTTTTTATACTATATATATCTGCATAAGGCTGTAAAAAGCTTCAGTATATATTTTAAGCTGCATTCTAAAAAGGTTAGGCGACCAAACATGGCTTCCCCTGGCTTCTCTCTCTCTGCTATAGAGAGAGCATTCCATTAGAGACTGTTGGTCCAGGTAAGTAGTCTTGGCTAGGAAAGATTTTTGTGCCACTACTGGCACAAAATAACAAACTCCCTTGGTTTGTTAATAGTATTTCCATTTCAAGTGTTTCTTTTTCAATTAATCAATTGTAATTATGAAAATATCAGGCATTCTTTTATATACACAGTGCAACATCTTTTTTATAGACTGTCATTTTCAAATCCACTTCCAGTTCCATCTCATTCTTGTCTGGTGAAACTTGTTCCTCTTGCATAACATATTTTAAACACTAACTTGCTATAGTGTCAGGGACTTTTAAAAGTAACTGAATATTACTGATCTCCATTCACCTGCTTTCTTTGCTTGCCACTGCCTTCACCACTCAACTTACAACAACAATCGAGTCCAAACCACTGTTGATTTTTTTTGCAGCATATTGCCAAGATGAAAAGGCAAATGAACTTGTCTGCTTTCTTCGGTAAGAAAACAAAAGGAAATCCAAAAAAATAACAACCACAACCATTGGAGTCTGAGGAAAGCAGAGCCAGCACATCATCCATCAAAGAAAGCAGAGCCAGCACATCATCCACACCAGGACCAGAGGAAAGAGCCAGCACATCATCATCAAAGAAAGTGGAGCCAGCACATCATCCACACATGACCAGAGGAAGGAGCCAGCACATCATCAGGTACTGGAAGAGCTGAATCAGGCATTGAAGGGAACTTTCCTGATTGCTGGACACTGCAGCAATACAATAATTTTAGGGAAAAATATGATGGACTGGACGTTTACCAGAAAAAAATAGGTTGCAAGTATTGCAGAAGATTTGAAATTTTGATAAAGAAAAAAGTGTCCACGGAGCTAAGGAGTGGAAAAATTATCAAATTGAACCATCAGGAAGGAGTAAAGAAATCCAACAAGCTTCCCTCAGAAAGAAATTGAAGGAACATTTCTCATCTAAGGCTCACAACATCTGTACAGAGAAGTTAAAGCAATGTGAGTAGGATGCCATAAGCAAAGGACTGGAGAAGATGAGTGAGAAATATCTGGGTAGTACATGTAGAGTGTTTATTGCAATTTATAGTCTGGCACAAACATGCAGACCATTTTCATATATGGAAGATCTGATTGAGTTACAAAAAAGAAATGGTGTAGATTTAGGAACAAGGTTGCATTCACATAGAACTGCAGTTGCAATAGTAGGTTTCATTGCAAAAGATATCAGGAAACATTTATTTACCAAAATTATTGAGAAAACTTGCAAAATCTGTTTGATAATTGATGAAGCCTCAACAATATCTTCCAAACCAGTTCCTATACTGAAAAGTTGAGGGTCCAGCTTTCTCACCAACAATTTTCCTTGAAGTAGTAGAATTAGATAAACAAGATGCAGAGACGATATATTGTTCGGTTATAGAAAGTTTGAATAAGGTTGGGTTTAATAGAAACTATCTGGAGAAACATTTAATAGAATTTTGCTCTGATGGAGTCAGTGTTATGCTTGGGAGAAAATCTGGGGTAAGCACTAGAATAGCCAAAGAGTTTCCAAATATTATAATATGGCATTGTTTAAACCATTGTCTACCAACTTGTTTTAGATGATTCTATTAGGGAAATAAAGCAAATAAATCATTTTCAATTTTTTATTGATAAAATCTATTCTATTTTCCATCAATCAAATAAGAACCTAATTGAACTTAACAAAATTTCCAAACAACTTGAGATTGAAATTATAAAAATTGGTAGAGTTTTTGGACCAAGATGGGCTGTCTGTAGTTTAAGATCAACCCTAACTGTGTGGCAGGCTTATCCAGCGCTAAACCAGTTTTTCTGTTCAAATAAAAAATACTCCAGTATGGCTGCCCGTCTTGAAAACTCATATTTTCTCACTGATTTGGCCTTGATGATTGATGTGCTAATTGAAATATCTCTCCTTTCTAATGCATTGCAAGTGAGAAACATAGACATTATAAGGCTGAAAAACTTGTGCAAAGATCAATTGGATCATTTGAAAGGCTTATAGAGGAAAAGGGTTCAGATGAAAATAAGGTTGATGAATTAATTACTTCAGAAACCTTTAAAATATAAATTTTATACAAAATCATCGATTTGTGGGACTTCCTCATGAAAAACTTATACAAAGCATTGTAACTAATTTGAAGAAAAGATTGAGGAATTGTGAACATTTAAAGACAGGCTGCCAATTTAAAGACAATGATCAGTTAAAATTTCTAAGTTATTTGGAGCCAGATTATTGGCACATTGAAGAAGTGGTGGTTCCATGGAGAGCAGCTGAAGGACAATTGGTTGCATTTGATCAAATTTTCAATTATGAAATCAATATTAATGATTGTGATTTCATAGTAAATGTACTAAAAAATTCTAAAAATTGTGCAATTCCTTGCAGCATTAAAAAGGCTAGAGATATTAGTAAAACTATTGCAGTCAGTTCATCAGAGGTGGAAAAGGGCTTCTTGCAGATGAACATAATATGTTCAGAAGGCAGAAGTTGCCTTACAGTTTCCAATATTACAAACCTCCTGACCCTCAGTCTAATTGGCTTACCTGTGCAAGAATGGGACCCTGTTCCTATAGTAAAGAAGAGGTTACGGGCACATCATCACACAGCTGATGATGCTCATGTTAAACACAAGAAAACTGTAACTCAGGACGATAATAGAAAAGCAATTTGGGAGTACTTTAAATACGTTTTGGTTTTTGTAAAGTTTTGTTTTGTAATAGTTTTTGATTAATATTTTAAAATGTTGTAACACTATAGTTTTCTGTATCTTTTTATTACTTAAGCATTAAAGACATGACATAATAAACTAACTTTTGTTTTGGTATATCTTTTTTAATACTTAGTCATTAGGGCAAAGAAGTAACGTTGAGTTGGCCTCGGCCAGACCTCTGCAGCCCTCCCTGTAGCTACCCATGCCTCGCCTTGCCCTCTTAGGGTTCGACAGGCCTCGGAAACTGGCAAAAAGCACTTGCTAAGCAAGTGGCCACTAAGTGGGCACCTGGTCATTAAGTGAAGACTACTTAAATTTAAATTGCCAGCCACATGGCCACCTGCCTGGGCCTCCCCAGGCCTTGGAAACTGGCAAAAAGCACTTGCTAAGCAATTGGCCACTAAGTGAGGACCTGGTCATTAAGTGAGGGCCACTTAAATTTGAGTTGCCAGCCACATGGCCAAGTCCACCCAGTCACATGACCACATAGCTACGGCCACCCCAGTCACATTACCACATAGCCACGCCCACCCCAGTCACATGACCACCAAGCTATACCCACAAATTAGGCCACGCCACAGAACTGGTTGTTAAGAAATTTGAATCCTACTCCTGTGTACAGTATATCCATAGCAATTCATTTGTGCATTTCAAATGACCACAGAAAATCACAGAAGGTTTTTATAGGTCATTTCAATCAGAATAGAGCTGGAAAGGACCTTAGAGGTATTTTAATCCAGCCCTCCCTCCTCAAGCAGGAAACCCTATGCCCTTTAGATAAGTGGTTGTCCAGTCTCTTTTTAAAAATCTCCAGTGATGTAGCATCCACACTTTATGATGACGAGCTGTTCCACTGGTTAATTGTCCACAATGTTTTTCCTTAGTTCCAGTTTGGTTCTCTCTTTCATTAGTTTCCATCCATTATTTCTTGTCCTGCCTACAGGTGTTTTGGCAAATAAATTGATCCCCTCCTCTTTGTGGCAACTTCTCAAATACTTGAATACTGCTATCATGTCCCCCCTACTCCTCTTTTCTCTAGACTACCCAAACCCAATCCTGCAACCATTCTTCATATGTTATAACAGTGATGGGTAACCTTTTCCACATTGCATGTCAAAAGTGTGTGTGCATGCACGCGGTCACATGCCTGCACCCATGATGTGTGTGATTTCCTCCCACCCACTGTACACGCACTGCAGGTCTCTGCACTTGTGCACATGACCCCCTGCACATTCCATGCCTCTGCGCATGCACACACGTCTCCTACATTCATGCACGGCAGATACCCGACAATCAGCTGGCTGGTGGGGGACATACACATATGTGCAGTGGGACTCTTCCAGGTGACTGCTCACGTGCTGGCAGAAGTGGCTCTGCGTGCCATAAGTATGGCTCACACGTGCCATAAGTTCGCTATCATGGTGTTATAGTCTCCAGGCCTTTAATCATCTTAGTTTTTCTTCTTTGCATTTTTTACAAAGTCTCAATATCTTTTTTGTACTATGGTGACCAAAACTGGATGTGGTATTCCAGGTGGGCCCTTACTATGGCTTTATAAAACGATATTAATACTTCGTGTGGTTTTGATTCTCTGCATCTATTTATACAACTAAGGATTTTATTAGCTTTTTTGGCTGCTGCTGCATGCTTTTTTGTTTTTTATTTTTGTATTTTAATGACAGGGTAAATAGTAGGGGCTTTGCTCTTGGCTGTGTTTTCTTCTAAAAGTGATGTGTTTCCATTGGTCTTCCTCTTTAGGTTCCTATATAGAGTCATTTTTTAAAAGCTGTTTATTGTATTCAGTTTGGGACTATCAGTTTTCTTCTTTTTGTTCATATATGGGTTCATTTTTTAAGAAGCTGTTTGCTCCCTATTATGTTTAATTTTGATATAGTGTTCTTATTTAGATTTGGGATTTTTGCTTTGTTCATTGTTTCAGAGTGGATAGAATTGCTTTTAGTCCTTTTAACTTTTTCTTCTAGTAAGTCATATGATTTACATTTGATCCATATGTAGTTTGGGTCTTCTGTGGGCATAAGCTCAAACATATGATATATTGTGCAAGTGACTATAATGTCAGTTTCTATTTCCATTATTTTTTTTGTTTGTAAAAAATTGAAAATTTCTAAAAAAAATATTTTGCCTGCTGCCAAATGTTGAGTTTACAATAGTTTAGAAAAGTTCTTGACCCTTGGTTCTCTGTCTTGAAAAATTCATCACTATTGTATTTGTTTTAAGTGTCTGTCTCTTTTTCCATTATCTTTCTTCCTCTTAGATCATTAAGAATTTATTTTTGGTTTCCGGTTCCGCATGGCTTCGGTGGCAGCAGGAATTCGTGACCGTTCGCGATTCCTGCTGCACTTGCCGCCGAGGTACCCCCGATCCAAATGGGTCGGGGGGATATGGCTGCCCTATAGGGACAGCCGAAGAGAGAGGGGAGCTGGACAGGGGGTTGGGGGTGCCGCTGACCCCCTCCTCATCCGGAAAAACCCCTTTTTCCCAAGGTGGTGGAGTGACAGTCAGCAATGGCCGCCACGAAGAAGCCAGCAACTGGATAAGATTGTGCTGGAGGAAGCAAGAAAAGTGAAAGTGCTGGCTGAGCCAGGTCAATCAACATCTTTTAAATTCATTGGAATTGAGCTGTCTGAATTGCTGGAGGATACACTGTATCCCTAAGAAGATCGAAAGCGGCGGAGAAGCTGTTAAAGGGAACTTTTTTTTTCTTCACTCTCCCACCCCATGGAAACAGCAGATGAAGATTTGAAATTTATTTGGGCACTGAAGGTGAATTATTCTGAAAGTTGAAGTTAAGGGACAAAAGAGTTCTTGGACATTGGACTTAAAAATTTAAGAAATTGGAAAACCCTTATTAGAGGTATGGATTTCTGATCATTTAAAAATTGATGTTGCAAGTGGAAAGGGAGAGGAAAAAAAATTGGAGCAGAAGTGGAAAAAGGAGGAGATTGCTTAGAATCTCAAAGAAAGATACAAGGTAATTGGACCTCTTTGATTAAACAGTAACCCCAGAAAAAGAAATAGAAGAAAGAAGAAAAATATAAACTTTTGGAACTGTTTTTGAATTATTTTTGATTAAAAATACTTGGTTGGTTGTTTTGGGGAAAGTTTCTCTTTTCAGGATGGCATCGCTTGTGGATGAACTAAAGACTGAATATCAAAAATATAAAAAGGAAGAACAAGATGGAAAAGATACTTTGGGCACTTTATTTCAATTTTTAGAAATGGCGTTATGTATTTATGAAAAATTGATTACGCAGCAGAATGACTGGGACGAAGAAGAAGTGGAAGAAGAAGCCATCTTTGATGAACAATGGGTTTTTTCCGGGGAGGAGGAGAAAGAGGACAAGAAAAAGGGGATTTTAAGATTTGAAAAAACAATCAAAAAAGAGAAAAAAGGTGGATGCAAGGTTAGAAAGCAAAGGAAAGGGAGTAAGAAAAGGGAGGAGGAGAGACAAAGGGGTAAAAAGGGCAAGGAGAAGAATAAGCAAGAGAGAAAGGGGGGGGGGGAAGAAGAAGCCTTAATGGTGGGAAGCAAGATCTAAAGAAAAAAAGTTTATTCAGAGACAATGGGTGAATTTAATTAAGGATAAAAGGGGGATTCTGGAAGGTATATAAGATTGTGTTATTATATGTGTATTTAGAGTATAAAATTTACTGTATAATTTTAGAATCTACTAAACAGAATCCCAAGATAAATTAAGTGTTATATGAAGTACTTTTAAGTTAGGGTAATGAGTTAAAGGCATCACTCCAATTAGTGTATAGGAGAAGTATAGTAAAAGAAAAAAGATGAATGGATAGTTGGAAATAGAACAGACAAAGAATGTTATTGAAAATGGTAATAAGATATGGAAGGATATATAAAGGTTTTGTTATGATTTTTTTGTATATTGATAAAAGGCAATAAAATTTTAATTAACAAGAAATAATTTGGATGAAAAGGAGAAGCTGGGATAAGATATGAAGTTAAATAGATAAAGTAAATATTGATATTATAATTTGGAATCATTATGTTCTATTGGTTTTCTTCTTTAACTATTATTATTCTTTTTTTAGAAAAGAATTTATAAGCTGTTATGCCTTGATTGTTTGTGCACTGTTTTTGTAAAATTGATAAAATTGGTTTATAAAAAAAAAAGAAAAGAAAATAATAATAAGATATGGAAGGATATATAAAGTGAATATGATGTTTGAATTTGTGTCTGTGTGAAGAGTTTCAACCCGGGATCAGGCAGCCTTCAGAAAAGATGTTTTAGTTTTGTTTATGTTTTGTGTTTTGTATGTTTATGAAAGGCAATAAAATTTTAATAAGCAAGAAATATAATTTGGATAAAAGGAGATATTCTTATCCAGATATTCATATCTGGATAAGATATGAAGTTAAATAGATAATGTAAATATTGATATTACAATTTGGAGTTATTTTATATGTTCTATTGGCTTTCTTCTTTAATTATTATTACTTTTTTTTAGAAAAGATTTTTCAAGTTGTTATGCCTGGATTGTGTATTGTTTTTTGTAAAATTTGTTCTGTACCTTAATTTGAATTCTTGGAATCCCCGTGCTTTGATTGGCCAAAGCGCGGGGCGATCGGATTGGTTAGGCGAGCTGCACCGATTGGCTCTCTGAGAATCTCCCGCGATTGGTAGATTCGAATCGCGGGAGATTCAAAGCGGTGCCATTGGCCGCGGCCACCGTGGCTTGGAAATAAAAAGCCGCAAGGTTTTCCAAAGAGCCAGTTCGGTTCCTGACTTCAATAAAGAGCTTGATACAAAGTCACCAACTCCTGGCCTCCTTCCACGCGGACACAACACTGGTGACGAGGATGGGATCCTTATCCTGAACCAAAGCACGTGTCCGACGGAAGCCAGCCAACCAACGAGATGGCCAACATGGCGTCACCAACACCCTTCAACCCCGCTAGCGAGGACTGGGAATCTTACACGGACAGATTCCACATGTTGCTCGAATGCAACGACCTGAAGGACACCACCGGACTGAAGAAATGAGCCGTCTTCCTAACGCACTGTGGGCCCGCAGTGTTTAAGATGGCAAAAACGCTAGCCAAGCCCGCCGACATTACCATGATGGATTGGGATGACCTCGAGCCAATACTCTGGAGACACTACGCTCCAGCCGTACCCATCCTCATCCGACGACATGAATTTTATTGGCGGGACCATTGGTCGGGCAAGAGTCTCAGTGATTTCGTCGCAGAGCTGCGGTGCCTTGGAGGACTATGCGAGTTCTCCAATATGAACGAGGCCCTGTGGGACCGAATCATGCTTGGCCTTTGGGACCCCATTCTCCAAAGTCGGTTGATGGCCAAGGGCAACATCGCCCTCACCGATGCCATCACAGAAGCCACGGCAGCCGAAGCCACCCGACAATCAGTAGACCGCATGCGGAGACCGAACGCCGGGGACCGCACCGCAAACAACCACCCTACGAGGTCGATCGAGAGCCAACCGGAAACTACCACCCACCAGGCCAAAGTCCACTCCACCTCGGGCACTTCAGACGAGGAGGAAGACATCCACCGTCTCCAGGCAGGCCGCGATCAGCACAGCCGGCGGAGTCGTAAGTCAAGGACCGCGTGTGCCGGTTGCGGAGGCGACCACCCCAGATCCGAATGCCGGTTCTTCGACTCTGTTTGCCGGCACTGCGACAAGAAGGGCCACATCGCCCACGTCTGCCGCCTCAAGAAAAAACACAGCCCCAGACGATGGGACCCGAGCGAGCGGAGACGAGAGAGCACACCCCCCAGGACCAGAGACTGGCCAACAGACAACCGTTAGGACTGGAACAGACGAGCCCAATGGGGTGGCGAGACCCAGTGGAGAGAAGAGACACATCAGACGGTCACCATCGGCCACGCAACAACCTCAGACTCCAGAAAAGTCTACGTGGAGGTAGGCATCGAAGGCGAACCCTGTAAAATGGAGGTGGACTCCGAGTCCTACCTCTCAATGGTAGCCTGGCAAGAAATTAAATGCTTGGTGCCTACCATCCAGAGAAGGGAACTAGAAAACCAGAGACTAATCCTCAAAGACTACCAGGGAAACCGCATCCCTGTAGTCGGAACAGAACAGTTCACAGTGACCTACAAGGGGCAAACCGAAAGACTTCCCTTGACCATCATCGATCGAGACTGACCTAGCCTGCTGGGACTTCAATGGTTTGCACTGCTCGGCATCGCAGTCACAAGCATCGACCACATCGCCGAAGCAGACTGGGAGCAGCAACTGGCCTGGGATTTCCAAGAAATGTTTGACGGCACCCTAGGCAAGTACCGAGGGCCCCCTATATCCTTCAGCCTAGACCCAAACGTTCCCCCGAAACGCCTAAAACCAAGGTGGGTACCCTTCGCACTCAAACTGAAAATCGACGAGCAAATTGACAAGCTCGTCAAGCAAAGGGTCCTACAACCCATAGACCACGCCCGGTGGGAGACCCCAATAGTCACCCCAATCAAGCCTGATGGGTCAGTGAGAATCTGCGGGGACTATAAGGCCACCCTAAATGGTGCCTTGCAGCAAAACGCTTACCCCGTCCCAGTAGTGCAACATCTCCTACACTCACTGGGAGGGGGCAAAGTTTTCGTGAAACTCAACCTGGCCCAAGCATACCAGCAACTGCCGGTTGACGAGGGAACTGCAGAGGCGCAAACCATAGTCACCCACCGGGGAGTCTTTAGATGTAACCGACTCCAATTCGGAGTCAGCGTGGCGCCTGGAATTTTCCAGAGCCTCATGGAAAAACTCTTACAAGGCATCAAGGGGATGGTACCCTACTTTGATGATGTACTAGTATCGGCAACCAACCAGGCCGAGCTAGAGAGTCACCTAAGGGAGGTGCTAACGAGATTCAAAGAAACCGGGCTTAAAGTGAAGAGGGACAAATGCCAGCTGTACACAGAGCGGGTCGAATTCCTAGGATACCTCCTAGACCGACACGGCATTCACCCCACCAACAAAAAAATTAAAGCTATCAAAGAAGCCCCCACACCCAGGTCAAAAACAGAACTGCAGGCATTTCTGGGGCTACTTAACTTTTATAATGTCTTCCTGCCCCAAAAGGCGACCGCGGCGGAGCCTTTGCATAGGCTTTTGGACAAGGCGGCTACCTGGACTTGGGGGAAATGCGAGGAAGCCGCCTTCAGGAAAACCAAGGACCTGCTCACTTCAGATGCCATCCTCATCTAGTACAATGAGACCCTACCACTAGCCATCACATGCGACGCATCACCCTTCGGCGTCGGCGCTGTCCTCAGCCACGCTCTCCCCGACGGAAAGGAAGCACCCATTGCGTTCTTTTCAAGGGCCCTCACCAAACCAGAGCGGAACTACAGCCAGCTGGACAAAGAGGCTTTGGCTATCGTCGCTGCAGTCAAAAGGTTTCATGAGTACCTCTACGGCCGGACGTTTACCATCATCACCGACCACAAACCGCTGCTGGGAATACTCGCAGGGAACAGGGCCACCCCAAACATTCTGTCTCCCAGAATGACAAGGTGGTCCAAATTCCTCGCCGCCTACAACTACGGGCTCACACACCAACCCAGTAAGACTATCTCCCATGCGGATGCCTTAAGCCGCTCACCGTTACCCAAACCAGACACTGACCCAGCACCCACGACGACCACCCTCAGCATAGAGACTCTACCCAACCTACCCATAACCGTGTCAGACATTGCCCGAGAAACTAATAAAGACAAACGTCTGGCGCGGGTTTTGCATTGGGTAGAGAAAGGATGGCCGGAAAAGGAAAATGATGAGACTTTCAGGACATTCCGAAACCGGCCACCCTTTCTCTACCCAATGCAAAACCCGCGCCAGACGGCGCTGGGGGGATAGGGTGGTCATTCCGGAAAAACTACAAGGGAAGGTACTGGAACTGTTACACGAGGGGCACCCGGGCATCGTTAGAACGAAAGCCCTGGCCAGAAGTTACGCTTGGTGGCCAGGGATGGACAAACAGATCGAGGCCTGGGTAGCAAGGTGTCAATGATGCCAGGAAACTAGACCAAGCCCACCCACAGCACCCATCCTAGAGTGGGAAACCCCCAGGGGGACCTTGTCTAGAATCCACATAGATTTCGCCGGGCCCACAAAAGGACACACTTAATAACCGTAGACGCTTACTCCAACTGGCTGGAGGTAAGCAACATGAGAACAAGCACCACGGAAGCCGTGACCAAAGAACTCTGCAAACTCTTCGCAACACACGGCCTCCCGGATGTCCTCGTGTCCGACAACGGGCCCCAATTCACATCGCTGGAATTCGAAAAATTCCTAGCGGAAAGGGGCATACGACACGCACTGACAGCCCCGGCGCATCCGGCGGCGAACAGAAGGGCGGAACGGATAGTTCAATTCACAAAAAAAAAACCATCCAGAAAATAGAACACGGGGAGATCCAGGACAAAATAAATAAATTACTCTTCATACAGCACATAACCCCGAACACCACAACAAATAAAAGCCCAGCAGAACTGCTAATGGGGAGGAAAATAAGGTCCCCACTCGATAGACTACACCCCACTTACAACCCAAAGAAACCCCCAGACTCCACCAGCAAACACCGAACCTTCGCACCAGGCAACACCATCTACGCGAAGAACCTAACCGGAGACCCATTATGGATACCAGCAATCATAACACAGCTAACAGGCCCATGCTCGTACCGTCTACAAACAACTGACGGACGAGCGTGGAAACGCCGCATCGATCAGTTAAGATCGAGGACTGCCACACAAGACACCACCGACACGGAACCAAACAAAACCAACCCTCTCAACACAAACCAAGAGGGGAGGGGATACCCCGGGAACCTAAACTCAGAAGAAAGAAACCAACCATACTCACCTGCAAGCAGCCAGCACGAAACCTCGCCAGGAAGAGACAGCCAGGCCAGCTCAACCAATCCGGGAAGACCGAGCAGGAGCGGCGAAACCCGCAGCTCAACCAACCCGGGTAGCCCAGGAGGGAGCTGCGAAGAGCGGCCTGGCCAGACATACCAGGCGGTTCCCACGACGGAGTCCGGAAAAACAGAGCCCCCGACCGAACCGGCTGGGATCCAACCTACAACTGACCTGCGCAGGTCCAGTAGGCAAAGACAGAGCCCCGCCTACCTACGGGACTACGCTACGTAAGGACTGAACCAAGAGGGGAGGGGTGTTCTGTACCTTAATTTGAATTCTTGGAATCCCCGCGCTTTGATTGGCCAAAGCGCGGGGCGATCGGATTGGTTAGGCGAGCCGCGCTGATTGGCTCTCTGAGAATCTCCTGCGATTGGTAGATTCGAATCGCGGGAGATTCAAAATGGTGCCATTGGCCACGGCCGCCGCGGCTTGGAAATAAAAAGCCACAAGGTTTTCCAAAGAGCCAGTTCGGTTCCTGACTTCAATAAAGAGCTTGATACAAAGTCACCGACTCCTGGCCTCCTTCCACGCGGACACAACAAAATTAATAAAATTTGTTTAAAAAGAAAAAAGAAAAAAATTTATTCCTAAAGAATTA
The DNA here is from genome assembly GCA_033807585.1 of Hydrophis major. Classification (NCBI taxonomy): domain Eukaryota; kingdom Metazoa; phylum Chordata; class Lepidosauria; order Squamata; family Elapidae; genus Hydrophis; species Hydrophis major. Next base: position 96,294,054 of record CM066343.1, on the reverse strand, counting down.
AAATAAGTAACCTGCTTTTAAAACATGTTTAAACATGAGAAAATAAATGGAAATAATTGAAAAAAAAAATTAAATTGAAGATTTAAAATTGAAAATGGAATTTAAAATTAAAAATACATTGAAAATTGAAAAAAGACTAATAAATTGGAAAAATTGAAAAATTGAAAAAAAAGCAATTGAAAATTGAAAAAAAAACAATATTATGTTAAAATTTAACAAAATAAAGACTAGATTTTTTTAAAATTTAAGAGTTTACAATAGTTTTTGACTCTTTATGAAATATTATGCACTTCTTTATGTTGGGAACTTCAGACTTTTTTCTAGGAGTTTCTCAGCTCTTAAAACTCTATACCCTATCTTGAAAGTTTATCCCTTTTCCCTTTCTCCATGGGTGTTATGTACTTATCCTCTTCCTCCCTGCCTTCTTGCCCTTCAGTTGCCTGGCCACTGCTGGGGTTTTCAGGTACAATGTATTGATCTAGGTGCTTAGCTGCTGCTTAGCTGCTCTACAGTACTGTGCTCAACTGCTGCTGAGGATACTGCAGCCAGCTATCATGTTTAGCTCTGTTCCGCCACTACTCAGTTGGTCTGCCATGCTGCTCTCAGCCATTGCTGGTCCGCTGTGCTGCTCTCTGTATACTCTGCTCCTCTCTAAAATTTTAAATCAGACATGGCTGTTCTGTTTTAATATTCTGATTTGGTGCAAGACTTATATCTGATATGGAATTGTTGAATGAGATTATTTTTCTCACATCTCACTTGGAAGGATATCTTAGCCTGCATCTGATTTAGATTCCTCTTATGCATGTGTCTCTTATGCATAGCCCAGGTGTCAGCATGCTGGAAATAGGCTATCATATCACTGCCCCACAAAAGGAAAAAAATTAAAATAGTACTTGCAGATGCTTGATGGGGAAGAAGACTTCTGGATTCTGAGTCAAGAACTCTCTTCTCCAATCAGAATGATCCCTATGATCAATTGTCCCTTTCACAGCCCTCTTGGACTACTGAACAGGTTTGAGAGGATGGGAAACCAGTTGCTCTAATTATCCATCTGACAATTGCTCAGATTCTTTTGGTGCAATTTTTCTTTTAGATGATTTGTAAAAATGAGCTTTTCATATTTTTGGTTTAACCTATTCTTATTCTTACTTAAATTTTTCCTTTAGTTTATTATCAATTGAAGCTTCTAGAAATAATTATCCAGTCTATTTTTGAAAACATCCAGTGATAGAGTGCTTACAACTTAAAGAGGCAAGCTATTCTGTTGATTAATTGCTCTTCCACTCAAAAAAATTCTTTTTACTTCTAGGTTGTATTTCTCTTTCACAAGCTTTCTGTTATTTACCATGTATTCATCTACCATGTATTTATTGTGTATTGTGTTAACTGTTTTATGTTTTTGTGATCTATGATGCCCAGAGTCACTGACTGAGATTGGTAGACAAACACACAAGAGTGTAGAAAAGAAGTAAAAAAAAAAAAGAATAAGCTAAAAATGTAAAGGCAAGAATTTACAAGGAAAAAAAGAACATCTTGTTAGATTTCCTACCTTGAATGTTTCTTGCCACTATTTTTATTCTTTCTGCACCATGCACAAATTTACCCAAATGAGAATAATGTGATGGAAGTGCCTGATTGTAAACTTTAAACTACATAAGTGGGAAACAGTATATAGACATTTTATGAATAACCATTTTTGTAATTTCTTACACTCAGCTTTTTTTCTCCAAATAATGAACTACAAGGTCTATGATGGAGAAAATGTGAAACTTTTAACCTCAGAAAATGTGATGTAAGCCTCATGGGCCTCACATACAGATTTGTATACACAAGTAGTTGAATTTTTTTTTTGTCTTATTATGCACTCCTCTTCAATCCACTATGCAATCTGTTGCAAATATTAAAGACATATACCATTGAGACTAGAGCTGATTAATATCTTTCACTTCCATGAAGAAGGATTTATGTCTCTGGAAAAGAAGCAGAGGAAAAGACATATTAATGAAATAACTGCTTCTTTCCTCCTAAGCAGATGATGATTAACACACAATTGACACCAGCAGCAAAATCATGTGGGTCAAAACAGGGCAGTGCAGTGGTTATATTGCTCTGCTATTGCTGGGTTACATAACTGCATGATTTAATAGTCACCATGGTGCAGATGGGATTTTAGCAATGTCAAAGTAAATCAGACATGGGTGAATAATTCTGGTTCTGTTCAAGACATAGAAATAACTGCTTCTTTCCTCCTAAATAGCTGAATGCATTGATGTTGTTCATTTAGGAACTATAAAGAGTAATTCCCTGTTCCAAATGCCCATTATTTTAGTACTTTAATATCTCACTACTTGTCTGATTTATCCATTTGCATGACACATGAATAAAAAGAATCTAGTAAATATTTCAAATGTTTAATGTAAAAATAAGGCACAATAAATTTGTTCATATCAGAAATCTCCAAGTCCTTTCTCTTATATGAAATGCCAAGAAGAATATCTATTTAGCACCTGCACATTAGTTTATGAATTATATAATCTGTGAATTATATAATCCTGTGTATGAATTATATAATGTGGCAGCAATTGGAGAGAATAATGCTTCAGAATGCAGTCCTAAGAAAATGATGTATTCTTAAATTGTTTGTTTGTATAATAGCCTTAGATTTGAGCCAGTCTTCTGAAAGAGTGGAAGTATTAAATCCAAATTTAAGCAGGAACTGAGCAAGAAACACCAATATATTAGTAGAATATAGAACATAGCATAATGAAGTTGGAAGGGACCTTGGGCACCTGCTTGAGCGAGAGATCTTATACCATTTTGGACAAATGGTTATCCAATCTGTTCCTAAAAATCTGCAGTATTGAAGCATCCACAACTTCTGGAGGCAAACCATCCCACTGATTAATTGTTATCACTGTCAGAAAATGTAGCCGCGACTCCAGATGCGGAGAGCAGCAGGACCCTTCCAAGTAGGGTCTGGCAGTTGGCGGTAGTATACCTGTGGTTTGGGAGAATCAGGGGAAGGGGGGAAGAGAAATGTCACTCCGCTGCCATCATAGCAGGGGTGCTGGAGAGGTTGAGGAAATTGAGTGTATAAAGACAGAGATTAAGGGTGTCTTGCATCGCCAGGAGGCCAAGGTTCTTTTCCCTTTTATAAAATGTCATTCTAACACTGTTTTTAGCGTTAAATTGGCTCTCTCTACCAGGGCTTGTCCTTGACTGTTATAAGGGATCGCAAATTTGTAGGTAATTTGCCACAGTGCAAAATTCTGACATGGCTGTGCTGGTGTATGCAGGACCATTATCTGTTTTTATTTCATTTGGGTGTTCCAACGATGCAAAAGTGTGAATGCAATGGTTGATGACATGTTTGGAGGCTTTTCCTCTTTGCGGGATCACCATTATAAATCCTGAATAAGTATCAATTGTGACATGCAAATACTTCCAGGGGGCAAACGGAGGAAACTGAGTAATGTCCATCTGCCATATTTCACAGGCTTTCAACCCGCGGGGATTTACCCCTAAGGGAATGGAATGGGCTTGTTGACTGCAGGTGGGGCACTGCTGTCTAATGGCTGAGGCTTTGGCCATAGTAAGGTTGAAATGTTTCATGAGAGCTTTAGTGTTTTGATGGAAGTATGAATGGCTCTCCCAAGGAGTTAATGTGTGTGAGGTCATGGTACCTGCAGCCGCTTGATCAGCCACATCATTGCCTTCCTGGAGGATTCCTGGGAAGGGTTGGTGGCTGCAGATGTGTGCTACAAAGAGGGATTGCTGACGCTGTGCAACAAGGTCTTGCAATGTAACAAAAAGAGAGAGAAGGTTTTTATCAATAGCAGGAGAGAGGTAAGAATCATGAATAATTTGGGTAACATATAGACTGTCTAAGATCAAGTTGAGGGGTTCGTTAAAATTCTGGAGGACTAATAAGGTCGCAGCAAGTTCAGCCCTTTGTGGTGATGTCTGCACAGGGGTGGTTTTAGTGTGCCACACCCCATTCCTTTGCCAAGCGCATGCCCCCTGTTCCCTACTGCCATCAGCAAATATAGTCAAGGCGTTGACCAAAGGCCTTTTGCTGATGGGAGAGGAGAAAGAGATGGGTATTGTCCAAATGATTTGAAAACGTGGATCAGCGGGCGGGTGGCAGGAAACTAGTCCAGGCCAGTCGGCTAAGGCAAACTGAATTTCTTGGGAATTTTGGAATAGAGATTCCCATATTTGTAGCTAAAAAGGGATGAAAAGTGTGGAGACATCTATTCCCATAAGTAATTTTGCACGACTCCTGCCTTTTATGATCAATTGAGCCAATTGAGCTGATTTGGAAGTGATGGAGCATCGTGACATATGGGAGAGATGGATCCATTCTATGATGTGGAGGTTTTGGTCCTTTTGAGTTAGTGCCGCAGTCATAAGCCTCGGGGTGGCTAAAATGACCATATCTAGAGGAGTATTGGCAGCAGCTCTGTCTACCCATATTTCTTGGATATTCTTTTCTATTTGAGTTATTGCTTGAAGCTGAGGTTGCTGCAAGAATATTATGTCAGAAGGCTTTTTCCCCCAAGTAAGGGCTTCAAACAATGGACAAAGAATATCAGTGGTTAAAGACAGGAAAGGTTGAGACCAGTTTACGGTACCCAGATATTGCTGAAGTTGAACCAGGGTGGGTTGAGAAGGTAGAAACAGAGAGGGGAGTGAAGGATAGGCAGTAGTTGAAAGCATTTTATAGCCCAGATATGCATACGGAGTTAGTACTTGTACCTTGTCAGGTGCTATGTGCAAACCTCCTTTTGCAAGAACAGCCTTCAGGAAGGAAAACAAAGTGAACACCATACCCAGTGGCCCAGGAGCGGCAACAAGGATATCATCCATGTAGTGATACACCAGAAATTGTGGAAAAGCAGAACGATAGGGTAGCAGGACATTGTTGACATAGTGTTGACACATGGTGGGGCTATTGAGCATACCTTGGGATAGGACTTTCCATTGAAAGTGGGAGGAGGGAGAGGAGTTGTTTAAATGAGGTAGTGTGAAAGCAAATAAGGCGTGATCTTGTTCATGCAAGGGGACAGAAAAGAAGCAGTCCTTTAAATCAATGACCATGAGATCAAATTTTTCGGGGATGATGTTGGGATTTGGAAGACCACATTGTAATGCCCCCATTGGTTTTATAATTGCATTCACGGCTCTTAAATCATGCAAGAGTCTTCATTTTCCTGACTTTTTCTTTATGACAAAAATGGGGGTGTTATATGGGCTGACAGATGGTTCAACGTGCCTTTTGACAATTTGGTCCTGGACAAGTGATTGCAGGGCCTCTAGTTTGTCTGTCGTGAGGGGCCATTGATCTTCCCAAACAGGCTCTGTGGTTTTTAATTGTAGCCGCAGTGGGGTTCTAGCAAAAGATTCCATTAATCAATAATGAGTTTTGCGTCAAGTTGAGACATAAGATCTTGGCCCCAAGATTAGTATGTAGCAGAAGAACCAAGGGTTGGAGGTAAGGCAGTGCGAGAAATATCAGAGGAACTCACCGGTAGCCAGTGTTTGCTACAGTGGGCGTGCTGAACTCCTCCCACTCCCCGAACGGCTGGGGCAGTTTCCAAAGGCCAATCGTCTGGCCACTCAGCCGTTTGGATGACACTTACATCAGCTCCAGTATCTAAGAGACCCGAAAAGACTTTGTCATGGATTGTGAATTGTAACACAAGCCTGGCTTGTTCCACCGTTTGATGGACAGTAAATGCCCAATCATCAGCCGTTTTAACAGGTACTGGAATAGCGGTTGCCACTAATTCTCCCTTACTAAATTTTGTGGGATATTTCCAATTACCACCATGGCCACTGAGGAAAAGTCATCGGAATCTCTCAGAAATGGAGATGCAATGATTCCTTTTGCCATGAGGTCTCGAATGGGATAAATTATGAGGGGCGTCATGGCAGGAGGGATCGTTTTCAGGCGTGTGGGAAGAAAGTACACAGTGCCCGGGATGTCGATTTCCATATCTTCGGAGGCAATTAGTTGGAAAGACATGGAGTCAGCCTTTGGAGAGAGGCTGGCTGATCTCCCCTCTTCTAGTTTCCCTGCGGCTGAGGAGTGTTGCTGCAACACTGGTTTGCCCAGTGGTACCCTTTCTTGCACTTTGGGCATATCGTTTTAGGCTTGGTGTTGTTTTGTGTATTGTCCCTAGCTCTGCATTGTGCTTTGAAGTGGCCTGGCTTCCCACAATTCAAGCAGTTCCCGGCCGGCCTGTTTTGAGAATTTGCTTGCTGCAAGGCCATGGCCAGATGCTCCATATTGTAGGAGACAGTTCCCATGATTCTGCAAGCCTTCAGATAGTCTGAGAGGGAAGCCCCCCCTTGGGCAGATAGAGGCTGCACAATCCTCTTGCAATCCTCATTTGCATTTTCAACGGCCAGTTTTAACAGAAGCTCCTTATGGGCTTCTTCATTTGAGATTTGTCTCTGAATGGCCTTCTGAAGTTCCTCTATGAACTCAGCATAAGGCTGATGTGAGCCCTGAGTAATTTTTGAACAAGATCCTACGATGCCAGAGGTAGAATCATCAACCTTGTCAAGGGCTTTGACTGCTATGATACTGATAAGGGCAAGGGTATGTTGTGGGAGCGCCATCTGAGCTGTTAAGTCCATAAATCGGCCCATGCCGAAAATTTTATCCGCTCTCGCGGCCACACAACCATCGCGGGCAAATCTTTCAGCTTCGGCACGAAAGTCTGACTCCCAAACAACATACTGCGGCCCTGTCAGTACCATACAGAAAAGATCATTCCAATCTTGGGGTAACATAAAAAAGGAGGTGCTGATGGTGTTAATGAAGCCTCTGACATATGGTGCCTGGATGCCGTACATGGCCACGGCTTGTTTTAAATCTCTGATTAATTTCAAGTCTAGGCACCATATTTCCGGCTCCATCCCCTACATATTCAACAGGACAGAGAGAGAGCTCCTCCAGGGTAAGAGAGCACTCCCTGTGTCCCTGCGCCTTGGCTTGCGCAATCGTTCCCATGGGTGTCTGATCCTCCGCTGAATTTGAGTTAGGAGGACTCATGGGTTCAGGAGCAGTGGGGGAGGAAGCTTCTAACAGGAGAGCGTCCTTAGTCTTGGTTTCGGCTGTATAAGGAGGAGGACCCTCCTTTGGGGAGGGGGCATTGGTAAGTGCTAAACCATGGATTTTTAAACATTCCATGACTATTTGCCATGTGGTCAGAATCTTTGGCGGAGCCCTGGAAGTATTATGAAGATAGTCGCCCAAACGTTGCCATGTGGAGACTTTCAAGGACCCTTTTTCCGGGTAAGCCGGACATTATGTATAAATGTAAGTCAAAAGGGTAATAAGGTCCTTCTTAGTTGGAACTGGGAGCGTTTTGCCCTGATTCCTAAGAATAAGAATTGAGCTCTTTGTTAATTCTCCTAATTACTGCAAATGTGGTATCTGCGCTTTGGAGAACTTTCCACCCATACTCACCTGAAGGGAGGATGTCTTCTTTACGGAAGATTCCTGGGGAGGGATCCGTGACACGAGACGGCATCCCTGGGTTGCAACTGGCTTTTCCGGCCAGGTGAGATAAGCGGTCGAAGACAGACGCACCCGTTTCCTTTAACGGATCACATCGGGGTCACCGGATGCGGCTTTGCATTGCATTTGGAAGGCTTCTCACTCGGTGGTCGAATGCATCAAGAAAGACACCAGGCTGGTTCTATCTCGGGTGAGCTGCCCCAAGCACGAGTTTGGGAAGCTCTTTTATTAAAAACACATAGTGATACATCACAAGCAGTGAACTTTATCCAATCATCATGTTACATGAGCAGAAATGTTAGTGGACACATAGTAGCTTCCAATCACAGTGTTATGGATAGTTTGGTGGGTACAAAGTAGCAAATCAGCACCTGCAGTCCATTTAGTAGCCCATGGTGACGTGTTACTGATTGATATTCTTTGTTCCTGGTACATGCTTTCAGCCTACGTGAGGTCTGGCATGTACTGAAACTGTTGAGTTGATTCATTACTGCAGGGTCCCTGCTGCACTTGCCGCTGAGGTACCCCCGATCCAACTGGAAGGTACCCCCGATCCAGCAGAAGACAGAGGAGATCTGGGCAGGGGTATGGGGATATCGCACCCCCTTTCCCCAGCCAGCTAGACTCCTTTTTCCTGAGGTGGTGGAGCGGCTGTCAGAAATGGCAGCCACAAAGGAATCTTCAACCGGATAAGACTGTGCAGGAGGAAGTTTTTTAGAAGGAGAAATTTTCTTGGCTGAACTGGGACATTAAGTTACTTTTAAAACATCCTGGAATCCTGACTTTTGGATTGATACATTTGTTTCCAAAAGAAGTTGTTACAGGCGGTGAAAGTGCTGAAGGAAAGTTCACTCCCCTTCCTTACGGAGAAAGCAAATGAGCACAGAAAAACCTGCTTCTTTAAGGTAAAAACAAGCTCTTTGTTATAAGTGGGAAGGAGAGGACTAAAAAAAAATCTTTAAAAACTTGTTGGAGGAGATGCTTTGAAGATTATAAGACCAACAACTAATTGTAATATGGCTTTAAAATATATTTGGGGTTTTGCCCCAGGAGGAAAAGTTGCAAAGAGAAGAAGAGGAAATAATTTCTGTCTGTTTGGATTGTTTGATAACTTTGACATTTGGAAATTACTTTAAGATTAAAAACATCTGGGTTGTTTTTAAAAATTTACAATGGCACCATCTGTGGATCAACTAAAAATGGAATATGAAAAATTAAAAGAAAGAGAACAAAATGGCAAGAATTCATTGGGAGCTGTCTTCCACTTTTTAGAAATGGCGGTTTCTACGTACCAGCAAATACTTGAGGAAGAAGGAGAAGGAGAAGAAGAAGGAGAAGAAAAGGAAGCCATTTTTAATGGACAAAAAAGTTTGATTAAGAAAGAAAATAGGAAGAGAGGAAGGAAAAATGAGAATTTAAGATTCAATAAAACAACCAAGAAAAAGAAAAATAAGGTGAAAAAAAGGTACAATGTTAGAAAATAATTGAAAAGAGAATTACAACAGAGAGGGGAAGCTAAAAAGGTGGAGGTTAGGAGAGGGGGTGCAAAAAGATCAGACTGGAGAAGAAAGGGAAGGAAAAAGGGAAAAAAAGCCACAGTCTGAAACAAGATATCTTTTTTAGAGATAAAGGATAAAGGTATATTTTTTAGAGATAAAGGATAAAGGATAAAGTGTATAATTTAAGAAAGATTCTGCAAGAGTACATAAGATAGTATTGTAGTATTTGCATTTGAAATAGTCTATTGGAATATTATAAGATTTAACAAAATATTAAAATATTAAAATGTTTTATAATGATAGATTTCAATATTTAATAAAATATCAAAGAGAATGTAAAATGATTAATGCTTAGTTATACTATTAATTAGAATTAGAATGGAAAGTATATATATTATAAGTTTATTATTCTTTTTTTTCAAAATGCAACATATAGAATGTACTAAGCAGAATCAGGATAGAAATTATGTATTATTTTAAGTGTTACTTTAGGAAAAGGCGTCACACCTTAAAAGTGAAGAGAAGAGATAAATAGATGATTGGAAAAGAGCGGACAAAAGATGCAAACATAATGATTTTGAAATAAGATGAAATAAACAAAATATAATTAAGAGAGTGAAAAGAAGGGAGAAGTTATATAGAAAATATAGAATGGTTAATAAGATATGAATGGTTGATTTAGGTCTGTAAAAAAAGAAGTAACCCAGGGCTAAGCCACTTTTCAAAAGAAGTTTTATATTTTATGTTTTGTGTTTTATGTTTATGTTTTGATTGTGAATTAATAAAACCTTGGAGGAATAAAACTAAAGGGAGAGAAATTTGGAAAAGACATGTATAAATGATAATTAAGGAGGTTTTATCTTTTTATGTCTTGTTTTATGTTTTGTATTTTGTGTGGTTATGTTTGCTTGAGAATTAATAAACCTTGATAGAAAGAAATATAATTGAATAAAAGCGAAGGCAGAAACAATGAGAAATTTGGAAAAGATATATATGTGTTTAAATGGAAATGTGATAATGTGGAACTATGCCTTAAAAAATAATGCTTATAAGTAAATTAAAACTTATAAGTAATTTTTGAGAAAGGAGGTTTTATACTTTGATGTTTTATGTTTTGTTTGCCTTTAAAATCAATAAAATTTGTTTTTTTTTAAAAAAAGACTTGTGGACTTCAACTCCCAGAATTCTCAAACCAGCATAGCTAGAAGGAGAATTCTGGAAGTTGAAGTCCACAAGTCTTAAAGTTGCCAAGTTTGGTGACCCCGTTCTAATCCAATCCTATGCCTGTGGCAGGAGATTTTTTCCTGCCTTTGGCTGCTTTGAAGAATAGGTTGATCCCCTCTTCTTTGTGGCAGCCCCTCAAATATTGGAATACTGTTATCATATCACCTCTAATCTTTCTTTTCACTGTGCTAGACATACCCAATTCATGTAATCACTCTTCATATATTTTATCCTTCAGTCCCTTAATAATTTTTGTTGCTCTTCTATGCACTCTTTCTAGAGCCTCAATATGTTTTTTTTAATATTGTGGTGACCAAAATTAGATACAATATTCCTAGTGTGGTCTTATTTGAAGTAGTGTTAACACTTCACATGATCTTGATTCTATATTAATACAAACTAGCACTGCATTGGCTTTTTTGGCAGTTGCAGCACACTTCTAGCTCATATTTAAGTGGTTGTCTGCTAAGGCTCCTAGATCCTTCTCACAGCTAATGCTACTGAGCCAGTTTCCACCTATTTTGTACTTGTGCATTTGATTTTTCTTGCCTAAGTGTAAAACCTTATTCTTCTTACCACTGAATTTCATTTTATTAGATAGAGTCAGCGATTTAGCTGCTGTTACCTGAATCTGGGTGTCCAATTTTTTCCTTATAATATTTAGTTTATTCAAAGAAAGTTAAGATAAAACATACCAAAGTATTTTTTTAAAGAGGCAAAAGAAGAAAAACACAAGTCAAGACATTAAAGGAAAGGCTCTTAAAAATACAAGTCCTAGGCTTGCTTGTGAAAATATTCTGCTGGTAGGAAGAAATGTAAAAAAGACCATTGACTTTCTGGCTGCTCCCACAATGAACTGAATCTTAAAGATTTCCTCTTCCTGGGTGGGTCCACAGCCATCAAAAGGTCATTTGGGTCATTCCCAAGTGCCTCCTTTCAAATCCATGGGGTCAGACTGCCCAAAAATAAGTTCTGACAGCAACATAGCGAAAGAGAAAGTCCCTTACAATTCAGCGCCATTTTGGGGAGAATCACTGAATGTCAGCTTTCAGGTGATTTAAAACTGTTGTTAATTCATCAAAAAAAATTGTCTAGAATTTCATTTGGAGATTGTAAATTTAAAAGCATTATTTTTCAAAAGTTTCCAAGAAGGTTATCATTAAAATCTTTAATTCCTAATTTTATTTTGTCTATTTTTAGAATCTTTGGGTACTTCACTCCAGGATTCCACCCATATAGTTCCACGGAGGACTACATGTTAAGTGCAGTTGGCCAGCCAGTTTAGAATCCATCTATTTGATTACTACTATGGATGAATGGTTGCATAAGTTGATGGATTTGGCTGAAATGGCAAAACTTACCACTCTGAAAAAGTGGTAAGAAAAGAACATAAGCACTTTTGTTTCCACATGGAGATTGTTTCTGAACTTTGTGCTTGATGTGGAAAAGAATGAAACTTGGAGTTTGGGTTTTACTGATTAGACCAGAGATCGGCAACCTGCAGCTCTGGAGCTGCATGCAACTTTTAGGGCCCACTGCTGTGGTGCCCTGTTGCAACAGAGAGGCAGTGACATGGCTGGAACCTTAGTGTGGGAGTGAAGAGCCCGTGTACTTGCCTTTGCATGGCAACAGCATTCCACCTTCTTCATGGTATATTTGCTGTTTCTGCCAGCAAAGAGGGCTGGGAGAGAATGGCGGGGGCAGATCTTGCAGGGTGGGGGCCATCCAGCTTCATTACTCTTGATTTTAAATCATATGGTAAAAAGCACCCAAAAAAGAAGAGAGAACATCAGGAAAAAAACCCAATCCTTTCCTTTTTGGGGGAAATGGTTCAAGAGGGAGCACACACGAGAGGGGGGAGGGGGAAAGAGGGGGAGGGAGGGGGAGAGAGATGGGAGGGAGAAAAGGGGAGAAAAAGAAAGAGAAATGAGAAAATGATGGAGGGAGAGTATGAGAGGAAAAAGAGAAACAAATGGGAGAGATGGAGAAAGGAATGTGAGATAGCTGGAGGGAAAAAATGAGAGAGAGGGAAAAGAGGGAAACAGAAGGGGGAAAGAAAGAAAAGGGGAGGGAAAAAATGAAAGGGAGAAAAAGAAAAATGAGGGAGAGAAAGGAAAAAATGAGAAAATGATGGAGAGAATGGAAGAGGAAAAAGAAACAAATGAGAAAGAAGAGCGATAGAGAAATGAGAGACGGAAAAGGGAGAGAAGGGGAAAGAAAAAAAATAGAGGAAGGAAAGGGAGAGGAAAACAGGAGAGAGAAGGGAGGGGGGGCATTTCCCACAGAAAACACCGGGAACAACAAAATTTGGGTAGGTGTGGTTGGGGCAGGTCATGTGACTGGGTGGGACTGATGTTGAGTTAGCCATGCCCACCCAGGGCTTTTGTGGCTCTCAGTGGTTTTTTTCTGTGGGGAATGGGTCCAAATGGCTCTTTGATTGTTAAAGTTGCAGACCCCTGAATTAGATGATCTTTAAAGAAATGGCTTGTTCATATATATTCAAATGGCTTCTGGTCCGTGGTTGTGTCTCATCTTCTGTGTGAGTGTGAGTCTGCTTTCTACGTGGAAGTGTGGTGGTGGCATCTTATGTGGCCCTCGTGGGTGTGGGTCTGGTGTCATTCTTCATATTAGGTACTCGTCTGTTCATGAGGGCAGGTTTCCAAATGGCTGGTAGGCGGAAGGTGTCATCTCGTTACTCACATGGGAAAGAAAAACTGAACAATTTCCTCACACACCTCAACAGCCTACACCCCAAAATACAATTCACCATGGAAACAAGCTAACAATCAATTTCCCTTCCTAGATGTCTTGGTATACAAAAAATCCAATGGCTCCCTAGGACACATCATCTACCAGAAGAAAACACATACAAACCGCTATCTACATGCACTCTCACACCACCACCCAGCACAGATCAATTCCATAGCCAAGACACTCATCTCCAGAACAAAATGCTTAGCCGACGAACAACACCTAAAATCTAAACTACACACTCTCATTAACGTACTAACAGCCAATGGATTCCAAAGAAAGATTACCCACCTAATGCAAAAAGAAACCCCAACCAAAATCCAAGACAGAGAACAAGAGTACGACAAAGCCCACCTCCCATATATAAAAGGCACTACAGACAAAATCAGCAAGATCCTCCAAAAACACAACATTAAAACAGCATTCTGCACAAACAGAAAAATATCCGCCATCCTAAGAAACCCTAAAGACAAAATCGAGTTAGAAAACCAAGGAGTATACGAAATCCCTTGCCCCACCTGCCCCACCACATACATTGGACAAACTAACAGAAGAATAAGTGCACACATTGAAGAACATAAGAACTCAATCAAAAAAAAAGAACCGACCTCTTCTCTGGTCCAGCACCTCAAAGACACAGGACATGAGATTGACTTTAAAAATTCCAGAACTATTGCCAAAACCAAACACTTCAACAACAGAATAATCAGAGAAGCCACAGAGATAGAAAAACACCCACACAGCATGAATAAATGAGATGACACCTCCCGCCTACCAGCCATTTGGAAACCCACCCTCACTAACAAACGAGTATCTAACATGAAGAATGACACCAGACCCACACCCACAAGGGCCACACAAGATGCTACCACCACACCTCCACATAGAAAGTAGACTCACACCCACACAGATGATGAGACACGACCACGGATCAGAAGCCGTACCGCAGCTGCATCACTACCCACTTCAAACCCCTCCGTCCCATACATGAAGTGAACTGACGCCCACTATGAAGATGTGGCATGACCACAAATACAAAGCCAAATAACAGGATCACAGCTCACTAGCTCAAATCCCCTGGCAACTAAGACTAACCTGAGCACAACCAAGCCCCCACCTGAACAGAACACACCCCCAGCCAATCAGAACACAGCCAAACCCCCAACCAATGTGAACACCCCCCGCCCAATCAGAACACAGCCAAGCCCCCACCCAATCAAGGGACACCCCCACTAGCAGTTAAAAGGAAGAAGCAACTGCAAGCTCACATTACTCTGAGAAGCACAAAGCCGAAGACACAAGCCTGAAGATGATGAATGAGATTTCATCAAAATGTCGCCAGGACACTTCCAATTTTATGCGGAAGAAAACCTGAATAACCAAAGATACACACACACACACACACACACACACATTCATGTATGCAATACTGTTGAAAACCATTACAACATATTTTTACTTGAAGTCAAAACAGTCATCAAACTATATGTACCAATATGTACCAATAACAACTCCAAAAACCAGAAAAAAACAGATTACCCATAACAATAAGGAAGCTTCAATTCAAAAAGAGATCACTTTGGTGGAAAAACAAATCTGGTCACGTTACCAACTTCAAAAGCTAATACAAAAATTTATGCCACCAGATAAAGACTGAATGCACCAATTATCACATTAAACAAGAGGAAAACCTTCTATGCACCAATTCCACCCACATTTTCTACAATTTTGTTAACAACAAACTAAAAGACTCAAGGTCCACCCCACCCGTGAAAGGACCTAATGGTAAAGGCTGCAATGATGACACTGTTAAAGCCAGCCTCTTTAGCACATTCTTTGGCTCAGTATTTGTAAACAGCAATGGATCATGCCCAGTATTTCCTAGTCGAACCACAGACAACTACAATGATCCAATACATATCGATTTTACAGTAGACAATGTTGAAAAAGCACTACGCAATCTAAACCATCTTTATCTATTGGACAGGACGGAATATGTGCCTACTTCTTTAAAAAGCTATCCACTGCCATAGCCAAATTTCTAAGCATAATCTCCAAAAAATCTTTCAGGACCAGCTCCTTGTCAAAATTATGGTCACAAACCATGGTCATCCCCATCTTCAAAAAGGGAGACCCCAGCCTAGTTGAAAATTACAGACCAATCTCTTTATGCTAAAGTCATGGAATCAATTATTAACCAATCCACTATCCTCCACCTAGAGACAAACAACTACTCTCTAATAAACAATTTGGTTTCAGAAAAAAACTATCCTGCAATCTACAACTCTTACACTGCAAAAACATATGGACTACACAACTCGATCAGGGCAAAGCAATAGACACAGTCTACATAGACTTCTGTAAAGTCTTTGATTCAGTGGTATGTGACAAACTACTACTAAAACTAAAATCTTACAGTATCTCTGGACACCTGCATAACTGGATAGAAACATTCCTGTCAAACAGACAAAAAATGGTCAAAATTGGGAGCGTCCTATCAAATTCTGTACCTGTCAACAGTGGTGTCCCCCAAGACAGTGTTCTAGGACCAACTCTCTTTATACTCTACATAAATGACCTCTGTGATCATATTAAGAGCAACTGTGTTCTCTTCGCTGACAATGTAAAGCTATTCAACACCACAGGCAATACTGCCGCCCTTCAAAAAGACCTAGACCATGTATCAGAATGGTCAAACAAATGGCAACTTCAAATCTCAACAAATAAATACTCTGTCTTACATATTGGGGAAAAAAATCAGAAAATAAAATACAGGCTGAATAGTCAAGACCTTGTTGATGATCCAAACTCTGTCGAGGATCTTGGAGTACTCATCTCTAATGATCTAAGTGCTAGAGCCCACTGTAACTACATAGCCAAAAAGACATTAAGAGTTGTTAACCTAATCTTACATAGCTTTTTCTTTGGTAATATTACACTACTAATTAGAGCATACAAAACATTTGCTAGATCAATATTCAAATACAGCTCATCAGTCTGGAACCCACATTACGTATCTGATATTAACACAGTTGAGAAAGTCCAGAAGTATTTCACAAGAAGAGTTCTCCACTCCTCTACTCGTTGCAGAATACCTTATGCCACCAGACTTGAAACTCTAGACCTAGAAAACCTAGAACTACGCCACCTTCGGTCCGATCTAGCATATAAAATCATACATTGCAATGTCCTTCCTGTCAATGAATACTTCAGCTTCAATCATAACAATACAAGAGCAAACAATAGCTACAAACTCAAGGTTAATCGCACCAAACTTGATTGCAGGAAATACAACTTCAGCAACAGAGTAGTCAATGTCTGGAATACTCTACCTGACTCTGTGGTTTCTTCCCCCAACCCCAAAAACTTTAACCTTAGACTTTCTACTATTTTCCTCATCCCTTTCCTAAGAGGTCTGTAGGGGGCGTGAATAAGTGCACCAACGTGCTACCGTCCCTGTCCTATTATTTCTTTTATTTTTCTTTTATGTGTCATATTCATAACTATGTATTCATAACTAAGTATTCATAACTATGTTTTTACTTATATCTATTATCTTGTAAGCAATTGACAAACCAAATAAAATATAATAAATGAAATAAAAAATAAATATTATTATGTGAAAGCAAAAAGCTGTGATTTGATGTTAATGCCTTATTTTACTGTAAAGAGAGAGTCAGAAGTCAATGCTGCTTTTTCTTTTTCTTTCTTATCATTCCTCACTTTCATTTCCCCTCCCTGCCACTGCTTTTCTATTTACTTTGTATTTTGTAATACTTTATATCTCAATAAAAATATTAGCTGGTAAAGAATTCATCTGTTGGTCATAGTATCTAACCCAGCATTTTTCTGTCTTGCCAAGGCTGTGGTCTACTTTATCATTTGCCTTATTAGAGTAAGTAAACTATGTCCACAATATTCCCCTTTTGTCTTAACTGATCTGTTTTTAATATTGTATATTGATTGACACACAAACCACAAAAACAGTAGATTCTATTGTTCTATACATCTAGGGGTTTGAACATTCTAAAACACGAACCAACTTAGTTTAGAGATGGGATTCAATGGTATATTATTTATTAGGGCTGTGCACATCCTTGAGGGTGCTTCATTTTAGTGAAATTTTAAATGAATCTTTTTTTGGAAACTACTTTGGATATGATAGCACTATGGCTTGTTAAATATGCATCAAACTTACCTTTCAATGAACATATCTTAAAAGCGTAAACATGTACAGTACATCAGCCTACATATTTTTTATCTTTGAACTGGCAGGTGAACAACTGCCTAGAATAATATCTAGTCTACTCTACAATAACTTTAAGTATATTCAAGAATTTCTTTCTCTAACTTAGCCTGAAACTGGACCACAAGGCATGTAAATTAAGACACTAAAGAAAAAAAAATACATTGAGGCATAAGGATATAAACACTATATCTGTTTGCAATGAAATTGAAAATTTCTTTCCCTGGGATTGTGAAAAAGTACAACTAAACCCCTTGAGTGATTCCTTACATGAGCAGGCTGAGTGATAATTTTGCTCATACTCCTCTATAAAAAGTTCTAAAATGCTAGCTGGATTTTAACAGGGTAATTGGATACTGAAGTTGAAATTAATGATAACTTATTGACTTAGTTAGAAGTCTGAAGCCTGAATGAAACTTTAAAAATGGCTACCCATTTCAAACAGGAAAATAAGAGAAGGAAGGAGTATTAGATATGTTTAAAATAAATAAATAAGATAAAATAAAATAAAATAGTGACTCTGGGCAATGAACAATCATAAATCAATTAAAACCAAGTGCATACACAATAAATATACATGTACATACATACATACATGTATACATACAAATACACGCACATACATATGTGTATACATACACATACACACCTCACACACAGAGAAATTGAGAAAAAGTGTAATTGTAGATGTTAAAATAACCAGAAAACAGAGCCTTTAACATACTGAGAAACTGAGGCCTGGATATATAACCAGGTCTTCAAGCAAGGTGTTATGAAAGTCCAACCCTGTTGGACCAGCCTAATCTCTGTAGATTTTCCAGAGGGCAGAGCTTGCAGCAGAGTAGGCATTCCTATCAGGGCTGCCTCCATCCAATTCCTAGGAAAGAAAATCCCTTGGCTCCATACTTTCAGAGAAAAGGCATTTTTACTTGGAAAGTTTTGCATACAATTCAGTTGTTAAACAACAACACCTACCTATCATACACAAATGTCAAATCTAGTCTAAACATCTGGTTGATTATAGAAAATAGCTACCCATTTTTCTCTAACTCTGGTTGGTTTCCAATCAAAGATTACATATAAAAGTATTGTAGAAACTATAAATCAAAACTGGTTAAAACATTAAATATTTAAAAACAAAAAATGGTATCAATTCATGCTAACATGCCATATACATATTAACATAAATAACACAAAGATAGAAGACTAACAGAACTGCAACCAGTCAAACAGTAGGGTAAAATCACAATACACCAAATGTTTGCCCAAAAACATTTTTCCCACATGCATGAAAAGCATAGTGCAGGAAACTCACAAGAACAGTCATTGGGCAAATTATGTCTCTGCCAGCAAAATTTCAGGTGATAAGAAAGGTCACCAAAAATGGGCAGATAGTGAGTAGGCTCTCTGGGATATTTTATTTATGTTTATTTATATCATGAAACAGCAACAGCAATAGCAGCAACAATAACAATGAAATAAACTAAATTTATTCAAGAGATCACCAAATTTGAATCTAATTCTAGTATCCTTTAAATAATATTTAAATATTTATAAGCTGTTCTTCAATTTGGAAACTTTCAGAGCAGTGCATCATTTAAATCATAAACAACATAAATAATAGCATTAATAATGTAGTAACAGCAGGAACAAATGTAATGTCCTTAAAAATGACCAAAGCATCAGCATAAAACAAATCTTGTTACTGACATTTAAAAGCCTATGGAAATTAAAGAATTGTCATCTGGCTTTGAAAAAAACTGGCATCAAATGAATATTCCCAGGAGACTGTTCTACAGCTTGATGGCACAACAGAGATGGACTTCTTTTTTGCTTACCAACCACCGTTTTCTTTCAAAGGCAGGAGATTGGTGGAAGAGATGTGAGGGGTGATCTTAGAATACTGGCATATTTATTTATAGACAGAGTTCTTTCAGGGACATAATGCCATTGTATTTCTAGCTGAAATTCATAGTGTCAGTTGTCAACTTTAAATCTCCATATGACTTGGGACTAGATTATTTGAGGGACCATCTGTTTCCAAGAATCTCTACTTGTCCAATTCAAGCCAGCAGAATTGGCATATTGCAAATCCTGTCAGTCAAAAATGTTAACTGACAGGAAACTAGAAAATGGGCCTTCTTTGCTGTAGCCCCTACTTTGTGGAATATTCTCCCTTCAGAGATTAGAATAGCTCCTGTTGGCCTTTCACAGGGCTTTAAAAACTTGGCTATGTACCCAGACCTAGGCCTTGAATGTGTTAAGGGCCCTGTTTCTTGGCTTTACTGTTAATTGATTAATTAACTTGGATGCTGTTTGTATTTATTTTCTGGATGTTTTTAGAGTTTTATTGAAATATTAATTGCTGTATAATTTTAGAATTGTAAGCCACTCAGAGCTTACAAAATATGGTTGAATTGGACAGCTATAGAAATTTTACTGTCTTTAGAATCTTTAGAATTCTATATTGGCCAAGTGTGATTAGAAACACAAGGAATTTTTCTTCAGTGCATAAGCTCTCAGTGTATATACAAGACTTATAAATCATCATAGTCAAATTGAATGAATAAATAATAAGAAATAGACAGATGGCAAGCAATCATCATAACAACCATCTTTGCATAAAATGTTCATCTGATTCTCCATGTTTCTTGTTCTTCCCATTCAGTTTGTTTTCTTTATTTTTCTTATCTATATATAACCCCTTCTCTATTCTTGCTTGATATTCAGTTGAGCAAGGTTCTGACTCTTAATTTTTGCTTCCTGCCAATCCAAAAACGGCTAATACTGTTCTGATTTGCAAACATGTCATGTATGTACTTTCACCCATAGAAGATCCAAATAATATCTGTACTTGAATGTAAATTCATTGAAACACGAGGAAAAAAGGAAAAGTCTACAGGAACAATCAAAGGGTTAGAAACAAAGATAGCCTCAAACAGCAAAATGAGAAACCCAAGTTAAAGGGAAAAAACTGTAACCAAACTGGACACAGTAAAGAACTAAGACAGAAAGTGAACCTTTAGAGACAGTCTGATGTATGTCATCTATAGAAGAAAAAATAAATCAAACCCAGACTAGTCTTATCTATATATAATCCAGTGATGGGATTCTTTTTTTTTTTTTACTACTGGTTCTGTAGGTGTGACTTGGTGGGCATGACAGGGGATGGATATTGTAAAATCTCCAGTCAGAGGTAGTATTTGCTGGTTCTCTGAACTACTCAAAATTTCTGCTAACAGTTCTCCAGAACTGGTCAGAACCTGCTGAATACCACCTCTGATATAATCCCTTCTCTATTCTTGCTTGATATTCTGTTGAGCAAGGTTCTGACTCTTAATTTTTGCTTCCTGCCTTTCTTTGTTTTAGCAGCAGCTTGTGTCCAACAATTCTTTTTGAGTTGGGGAAAGTATGAAATCCATATTCTAAGGCAGAGAACACCTTTTTTGATCAATGTTGCATTTGTTCCATGGGAATCGCTAAGAGACAATTCTGCTTCTAGATGCAACAGCATGATCCTCTCCACAATGCTTTCTTTTTATCAGCCATCCAAACTGTTTTCAGCTTAGTCATTCTGAAGTTGGAAGAAATCAGCACACCAGAATGATGTGAGAAATGTTGCCATACCTCCATTCCAGTCATTCTTAGTTTTCATTTTGAAGCTTAGGAAATGTTGTGTTTGACCATATTCTCTCCCCAAGATTTTCTCCTGTTCTTAGGCTTTTGCAAAAATAGACTGAAGATTTAGTAAGAGAGCCTCTATTCTTTAGCATATAATTTGTATTCTTAACTTTATTTCATCAATATGGATGACAGCAGCTGTTTAGGGGGGGGTTCTATTTCTCAGATGCCCAGCTCAATTATTGTTAGTTCTGCCAAAGAAGCAACCACATGGCTAGTTTCTTTTCTCCCAGAATATAAAACTAAATTCATTCTGACTGGTTCCTTTCACATTTTCATCAGTCAGCAAAGAGACAGGAATGGCATATGACCATTAAGCTTGATTTGGATCAGCATCTTCTCTTCCTTTTGGTTGTTTTTAGAATTTCATTATATTTTAATAGAATTTCAGGGTTGGACCAGCTCATCCCAGTTGCAATTTCCCTGTACGTTTTAAAGAGTAGCAGGGCTCTTTTCAAAAGGCAAAATGGATACAAAAGCTAGAAAGTAAATGGAAGGGTTTCAAAACTTCTTTAGTGACAGTATCGGCCTCATGAAGAGGACAGATCATTTGTTTGCTTCCTTGCTTAGACACTGCTGTTATTTATAAAACATTGAAATGGTCTGCTGTCAATAAAATAATAACTCTAGTACAAAAGGAATTATTGTGGGGGGGGAATTACAAATGCATTTAACTATAAATATAAATTTCTAAAATCTTTAAACTTGGTATGATTTTATTATATTGTATGTTTACTGTAAATTTTTATTTTAAAAATTTTATTTTTAAATTTTTACATGAATATTACAATTTTCAGTTTTTAAAATTTTACATAAATTTCATTTTTTTAAGTTTTAAAATTTTCATAACATTTTATATATTTTAGTTTTGAACAAAAGAGAACATTATTTTAAAATCTTTCATTACCCTTTAAAAAAATCACATCCGAAAAAGTCTAATACTGTTCTGATTTGCAAACATGCCATGTATGTACTTTCACCCATAGAAGATCCAAATAATATCTGTACTTGAATGTAAACACTTGAGGAAAAAAAGGAAAAGTCTAGAGGAAAAATCAAAAGGTTAGAAACAAGGATAGCCCCAAACAGCAAAATGAGAAATCCAACTTAATGGAAAATAACTGTAACCAAACTGGACACAGTAAAGAACTATTAATTAAGACAGAAAGTAAACCTTTAGAGTCAGTCTGATGGTATGTCATCTATCGAGGAAAAAATAAATCAAACCCAGACCAGTCTGATCCAGTCCAGCTGAAGCTAAACAATCAATTTCATAGGTCCTGTTGGAAGAAAGTGTGCAGGCAACTGTATATCACACTTTCCTTTAAAAAAATGGTATATGTTGATGATAGGAGATTCACTGCTCAGGGTTACTGAAGCCTTAAACAATCTATCAAAGATATAATTGAAGAGCTAACTAAAATAATTAAAACCACAGATTCATTAAAACCCTTTCATCTCTTCCATGAGGGGATGACTAATACCACAAAGACCCTGGAAACAATATCAAGAGACTATGAACAATGAGGAAGGAAAATCAAAGAAATGGGTGCCTAGGTAGTTTTCTCGTCTGTACTTCTAACAAAAGGTGGGCCCACCTGAGGGAACACAGGACTTTTGAACTAAACTATTGGCTCAAGGTTTGATGCCATAGAACATTGGATTCTTACAATATCTACATGATGGGTTTCTGACAAGGGATAATAAGAACTAGGAAAAACATATTTGGAAACCAAGCAGCTTGCCATCTGTAGGGCTTTAAATTAAAACCGGAAGGGGAGGGAAACAATTTTTAGCAGCTAATTCTAAGTGGAAAATACAAAGCTCAGGGCAATCCACCAAGTGGTAAAAAAGAAGGGGAATTCAGACACAAAGCAGGAAAAGTACAAACCAAATACAGGGTTAATAAAAAAAGGACTCGGATGCCTAGACACTAATGTTCAAAATATGAGGAACAAATAGGGTGAGCTTGAAATTATACTACATGAGAGCAAATCATTGCCATTATCCAAACATAAGTGAATTGAACCCATGAATAGAATGTACAGCTAAATGGATTTAAACTGTTAAAAAAATCATTCACGTTTATGGTAAAAGAGGAAGTGGAACTGCACTATATATAAGAAATATCTATACCACTATAGAAATGCAATGGAAAAACAATGAAAGCCTTCTCAAATGGCTTAGTACAAAAGGAAAAAGGAACAACATTGCCATAGATATGTATCACAAATCACTCAGCCAAACAGTTAAATAGGTGAACTATTTGCTAATCAGTTAGCTACAAAGTTCAAGAAGCTCACTCTCATAGTAATGGGGAACTTTAACTACCCTGGCATCAACTGGAAGACAAATTGCACCTTGTGGAAGATTAGACAGGTTCATGATGATTCTAGCTGGCTGTTCCATAACAAGATATACTGAAGCAATTGGTGGATGTATTGGACTGTGGGTAGTAGGGAAAAGGGGGAATTAACTATGCTTGCTTTTGTGTGGGAAACCCAGAGTTATTTTGCTGTTTCTGTGCCAATGTGGTTTATTCAGTAAAATTCTATACTCTTGGTAAATAATGTCCTAGGAGTTTCTTTTTCTGGATTCACCAACAGCACAATTGACATTAACACAGTTCTCTATGTAGTAGCCTACCTGGACCCCACCAGGAGGTTGGTCACTTTGAGATGTCAGCAACTGACAGAGAAATGAGTAGGGTGGTGGTGAAGTCAAGGGACTCTCAAGAGACTCTAGTGGTGGCCCAAGCTGAAACTGGGACACAAGTGAATGGTGCAAACCCCAAACCGAGGGCTGAGAAGCCAGAGTGGCAACCAATGCTCAAGATGGACAGAGTGATGGAAGGTCCCTATTTGGGCCCTAAGGGCTGGTCGGTGAGACAAGTAAAAAAGGTGGCAGAAGCAGAGGACCAACCAATCCCCCCGGAGTCATGATGACCCAGGGGAGCAAGTGGAAGGCTGGATGAGCAGCTGAGTGGGATGATCAAACCAAGTGAAAGTTTTCATACACAGCTTGCAGTCCATCAATGGACCAGCTGAAGGAGAAGTTTGGTAGCTGGAAGTCTGGGGAGCTGGAGTTTGGTAGCTGGAAGTCTGCACCTCATCGTTGCAACCACGGGAGTTGGGACGGATGCCATAGAATTGCTGCCTATCCTGACTCCTTCCCTCCTTCAGCCAATGGTGCCAATCCCACTCAGCACAGTGGGACTCCCCTACCAAGGGACAGTGGCTCCTGTCCCTGATGCCTCCCACTGGTGGGGCAGTGGCAAGCATATGTTACCCCAGCAGCAGCTAGAATTCCCGTTCAGGCAACCTTGGCAGCAGTAAGTGCTGATTGGGTATAGCTTAATACAAGAGGACCGACTGCCACATCCCCTAGCAGTTCAGTGGGTGACTCAACAAGTTGACCTATTTCCTGACCCAAGTCTGGAACTATATGAAACACCATGGAGCAATGTACCATACAAGCATGTCCAAGTCAATGCTGTTACATCTGATCTGGAGGGGAGTGCAGCAGTATGTCTGGTGTCTCTCCACAATGAAGAGTCTCTGGTGCTGCAAGATGTGGATGCTTTCATGCAGGCATTGCAAGACAGATTTGAAGACCTGCAACAGCTCAGTGTGCAGAGACCCACATCCAGAATTTATCAGGTGTTTTTTTTAATTTAATTTAATTTTATAGGTGGCATATAATAATCAAGAATTCTGATGCACAGAATATTCTCAGGCAACACCATTTCCTTAATTATCTTTCCTGAGATTCAGATGCCAAGATTACCAAAGAAGCATTGATGATAATTGCAACCCCCAGAGAACCATCTATCAGCCTTCTGTTATTGTCACAGGATCTTCTTTGAATTCAACTCTCTCAAATTGGTCAATTATATCCTGAGCCTTATATAGTATAGCTGGCTGAGTTGTAGTGAATTTTCAAAGCCATTCTGCACTTGCTGTACTGGCTATTCACATTTATGGTAACGGCTCTTTGCTCCCAATTTCATCTCAGCTTCCTCTTCCACATTCAGCAATAGCTGTTTCTTGCCTGCCTCTACAAGTTATCAACTCTTGAAATTATTTTTGCTTTATATCCTGGTTATTTCCCTCAATGATTTTTGTTTCTATATATTTTTTTATTTTTGAACAAACCCCATCATCAATATTTTCTCTTTTATAACAGGTTTTTAGTAGAAACTTACATGCAGAGAATTCTCCTTCCCCCAGAAACAACAACAATAACAAAACAAATAGAGGCAAAAGGGAGGATTGTTGTTATTATGATTAATCCATTACATTATTTTATATATTTCATATGTATGTAAACATATATGCCATGTTTTACTCTATGCAATATACATCAAGCTAGCTTTGGTGGGTCCCTCATATATATTCCTTCCTGAACCATAAAATGCTAAATGAAGCCAGGAGCTCTTGCTCTCATTATATGTGAACTAGATTGTCGTAATTAAAGACAATTCAGAAATTGCTGCCTGTTTCTTGGACAGTACAAGACTATTCACAGAGTATCTGTTAAGTTCTGCGCATGGGTGCAAGGAACGGAGACGAGGCAGTGAACAGTGAACTTCAACTCTTTATTAATCATACTAAACAGAGCAATCACCTAGGGCAGCAGCAGCCCTTTTATAGGGCTGGCTGCTGTCCTATTAGCCAATGAGAAACATGGAAGTGTTAAACCCTTGAACCAATGAGAGTTGGCCCATTAACAGCCAATCAGATTTCCCAGAAAGGACCAATCCGATGTCGCTATAATCAGCCAATCAGAAGTGCAGGATTAGAACCTTGCTTTTTACTTAAGGTTGTTAAAACTTTATTAAATGCCTTTATTAGTTCATAACACCCCTTCCCCCTAGGTTCCATTTGAGGGGTGCGGTGACGTAATCCCGTAGATATGCAGGTTGTTTCAACTGTCTATTAGATTTGCGCTGTCCCACCGGTTCCTGTCTGTAGTCCGGTTCGGTGGAACGTTTTTTGATTTATCTGGTACGACTCGGTGCCGCTAATTCTGTCATTGTTGTCCTCTGGTCTCTGTGGGCTCGCCTCCGTTAAGGTATTCCTCTGTGGCGAGGTAACCACCCTTCCTGGCGAGGTAACCCCCCTTCCTGATTCTTCTTCATGTAACGCGCCGGCCTGCTGACTTTCTTCGATTTCGTCATCCAGCATCTCGAATTTGGTTCCCTCAACATCCCCTCCCCCCTCAGTTTGAGAGTTACAGGAGCCGTGGGAACTGGGTTGCAACCTAGAGCGAAGCTGATCTATATGGCGTTTCCATATCTTTCCATCCAATGTTTGCATGCTGTACGATCTGGGCCCGGTGGTTTGGGTTACGGATGCTTCGACCCATATTGGTTCACAGGGAAGGTTTTTAGCGAAGACTAAGTTGCCTACCTTGAACTCACGGCATTTTCCGCTAGATCCACAGGGTTTCTCTGGCGCATAGGACGGGTGGAGACGGTCGAGGTGGGAACAGAGCTTGCATCCCATCAACAGTTCAGCTGGAGTCTTGTTGGTGATGCTGTGCGGGATGATGTGTTGGAGTAGGAGTATTCTATTTAGTTTGTCATCAATGTCCCCATAGTCCATCTTGTGGAGAGTTTTTTTAACAAATTGGACCATGCGCTCGGCCCTGCCATTGGCCGCGGGTGTGCCGGCGAGGTTAGCGCATGGCGGATACCCCGGTCCGCTAAGTATTGTTCAAACGCCAGGATGGTGAACTGGAGTCTGTTGTCGGAGACTAGAACGTTTGGCAGTCCATATGTTGCGAATAGTTTATTTAATTTGCGGATGACTGAATCGGTTGCAGTAGTCTTCATCTTGTGGATTTCAAGCCAGTTGGAATAGGCATCCACTGTTAGGAGGAACGTATGTGCCTTAGTAGGTCCTGCAAAGTCAATGTGAATGCTGGACCACGGCCCCCGGGGGGTTTCCCACTCCATAGGAGTTGCTCTAGGTGGGGCACTGCTGATTTTTTGGCATTTTAGACAAGTCTTCACCCAGGCTTCAATTTGCTTATCGATGCCTGGCCACCATGTGGAGCTTCGTGCGAGTGCTTTCATACGCACGATGCCGGGGTGACCGTCATGCAATGCTTTCAAAACTGCTTGTTGTAACCACTCTGGGACGACGACTCTGTCTCCCCATAGGATGCAGCCTTTCTGCGAGAAAAGTTCTGTTTGCCGGTTTCTGAAAGGGGTGAAGTCGTCAGGGGTTTGTTCTACTGGCCATCCTCGTTCGACCCAGCTGAGAACTCGTGCCAGGACAAGATCTCATTTCGTTTCGATAGCAATGTCTCTGGCTGTTAGTGGCGGTGAATGTAGTGTTTCAATCTGGAGTGTCGTGAGGGTTGGAGCTGGGTCGTCGACGGTTTCCAGAAGTGGGGCACGGCTCAATGCATCAGCCTGGGGAATGGCTTTCCCCGAGCGGTGTTGCAATTTATAATTGTACGCAGCTAAGAATTCCAACCAACAAGTCATTCTAGGTGACAGTATATAGGTGGTTGGCTTGTCTCCCGCTATAATCCCCAGCAAAGGTTTGTGATCAGTAATAATAGTAAAAGCTCGTCCATACACATATTCATGAAAAGGTCCTTGAAAAATAAGCAATAGGGGCCTCACTACCATTTGCTAACACATGACTCAAAATGGCTCCTACTCCAAACGGTGATGCGTCACATGTAATGGTTAAAGCAAAATCTCGTTATACTGCATTAAAACAGCATCGGAGGTTAGGAAGTTTTTCACTTGTCGGAATGCATGCTCCTCTCAGTGTCCCCAGACCCAGGTGGCTTTTTTGTCGAGAAGTCTATGTAGAGGCTCACTACGGTTGCCTTCTGGGGTAAGAAGATGTTGTAAAAGTTAATGAGCCCCAGGAAAGCTTGGAGGTCTGTTCTGTTCTTGGGTCTTGGGGCGTTTTTGATCGCTTTTAGTTTGCTCTTAGTGGGGTGAATGCCTTGCTTATCGATTAGGTACCCCAGGATCTCTACTTTCTCTGTACACAGTTGACATTTATTTTTTTTAACCTTTAGGCCGGAGTCTTTAAATTTCTGGAGAACCATTTTAAGATGCCTCTCTAGTACTTCTCCATTCGGGGCCGCACTTAAAATGTCATCAAAATATGGCACGACGCCCTTGATCCCTTGCAAAAGTCTCTCCATCAGACTTTAAAAAATCCCTGGGGCCACGCTCACTCCAAATTGGAGTTGGTTGCATTTAAAAGCGCCCTGGTGCATAACGATCATCTGTGCTTCTGCGGTTTTTTAATCTACAGGCAGTTGTTGGTACGCCTGCGCTAAATCCAATTTAGTGAAGACTTTTCCGGCCCCCAGGGAATGGAGAAGGTGTTGAACTGGGTAAGTATTCTGTTGAAGGGCGTGATTAAGGGTGGCCCGGTAGTCCCCAAAAATCCTTAACGATCCATTCGGTTTGATGGGTGTTACGATTGGGGTTTCCCAATGGGCGTGGTCAGTTGGTTCTAAAACAACCTGGGCTTTTAATTTATCGAGCTGCTCATCAATCTTTGGTTTTAGGGCAAAAGGTACCCGATGAGGCTTAAGGTGGATGGGGGCTACTTCAGGGTTAAGGTTAAATGATATCGGGGTCCCCTTGTACTTGCCTAGTTTGTCTGCAAAGACGTCCTGGAATTCCTGGATGAGGGCCTCCTCTCAGTCGTCGCTTCTGGTTTGGTGAATGCCGGCTACCTCGATCCCGAGTGGGGCGAACCATTGAAGACCTAACAAACTAGGCTGGTCGCGATCGACGACAGTCAGTGGTAATGACGCAGTACGATTTTTGAATGATACTTGGACTTGGCTGGAGCCGACAACCGGAATTCGGTTCCCTTGGTAATCTTTGAGTATAATTCTTTGGGCTCTGAGGTCTTGACGCCGGACGGCAGGGATCAACTGTTTAAAGGTCTTCCAGGAAACCATCAAGAAGGATGACCCTGAGTCAACTTCCATCATGCAAGGTTTGTTCTCGATGGTGACCCTCACTCGGATCTTCTTTGCATCTAACGATGAAGCGTGACCAATGGTAATGGTTTGGTGTGCCTCTTCCCATCTCATTGAAGTGGCAAGTGTTTTATTTCTGTTGGAGTGGTTGTTCCATTGGTGGTTCAAGTCTTCCTGACTCACAGGACGATTGATTCCCTGTGGTCTGGCGGTAGTTGTTTTCTTCCCAAATTGGGTTGGATCCTCGCTTACTTCTACAGACCTTCCCAATATGGCCTCTTTTCCCACAGGAATGGCAGAGCGCGTCGAGGAATTTGCAATCTGATCGCAGGTGGTTTGCTCCACAACCCGCGCATTTGTGCGGTAGTCTTCGATTCCGCGGGTTGCGTTGGTCGCGTTCGGACCGAAGCTGGGTGATGTCCTCCTCTTCACTTTCTGATGGAGATTTGAGGTCCTCATGGTGGGTCACTGTTGTGTGTCTCTCTAGGCGAGGTGAGGTATTGTTGGTGAGTTGACGGAGCGTTGCGTTGGTGCGGCGCATTTGGGCAGCCGACTTCCTGGTTGCTTCTGCTGCAGTAGCGTCTTTGATGACATCGGCAAGATCGATGTCCCATTTGGCCATGATCTTGCTCTGCGCTGTTTGGTCATCTAATCCCAGAACTATTCAGTCTCTCAGAGCTTCTTCGAGGTCTGCAAACCCACAGAAGCCTCCCAGGTTCCGGAGGTCTGCGATGAAATCCACGACGCTCTCTCCTTTCCGTTGGTCCCTCTGGTAAAACTCATGTCTTCGGACAAGCATTGGTACGGCGGGTGCATAATGGGCCCGTAGTAGGGGCGCGAGGATGTCCCAGTCCATGGATTTCACCTCAGCCAGTTTCGCTAGTGCCTTGGCCATTTTAAAGACAGCAGGCCCGCAATGGGTCAGGAACACTGCTCGTTTTTCCGTGTAGTTGCGTCTTTCAAGTTGTTGGTCTCCAGAAACATCTGGAACTGGTCCATGTATGAGTCCCAGTCTTCTTGTGCCGGGTCAAATGGAGCGGGTGGTATGGCGCCGCCGGACATGGTTTCTGTTGTCAATGTGCCTTCAGTCACGTGCTCTGTTTGGTGCTCTGTAGTGTTCAGTCAGCTCTGATGTCTCCGTATCCCATCCTCGTTGCCAGTGTTAAGTTCTGCGCATGGGTGCAAGGAACAGTGAACTTCAACTCTTTATTAATCATACTGAACAGAGCAATCACCTAGGGCAGCAGCAGCCCTTTTATAGGGTTGGCTGCTGTCCTATTAGCCAATGGAAACATGGAAGTGTTAAACCCTTGAACCAATGATAGTTGGCCCGTTAACAGCCAATCAGATTTCCCAGAAAGGACCAATCCGATGTCGCTATTATCGGCCAATCAGAAGTGCAGGATTAGAACCCTGCTTTTTACTTAAGGTTGTTAAAACTTTATTAAACACTAATCATAACAGTATCTATCTTGAAGGATAGAGTGGTGGGGGCTTCTTGCCCCAATTCAAGGTGTTGGTGAACACTTATTGATAGAGCTTGGGACTTCATTTTCTTCAGGACAGTATTCTCCTAATGGATTCTATATCAGGGGTATCAAACTGGATTTCTTCGAGGGCCGGATCAGCATTGTAGTTCTCCTCTGTGAGCTGGCCTGGGGGTGGAGGAGATGGGATGGACAACCTCCTGCACACTTTGCTGGCCAAAATGGGGTACAGGGAGCGCTCATGTTCCCCCTGTGCTCCATTTTCAGCCTGGATGGCATCCTGTGGTACTCTGCCAGCCAAAAAAGTGGGTCCATACGCTGCCCCCCTGACCCATTTTGCCTGCCATAGGCACCATAGGCCGATCCTCTGCTCTATTCGGTATGGCAGGGAAACTCCATACTTCATGCACCCTTTCTTATTTTTTGAAAAACGGATACTTTGAAATCAGAAATGATTTCTCAGTAGCAACATTCTCAGTTTAGGGAGCATGCCTCTTAATTCATGTTGATCCCTGCCATTTTATCCTTCAGATAAGACAGTCCTCTTTCAAGAGGCATTTGGGTAGGAGGGATTAATAAAGACTGATCTGGACAAGAAGCAGACATCACAAATATATATATAATATATATATATGAGAGTTCATGAATTGGAATAGACATAGAAACAGGCCAGCCAATGGGAACTGTTTGGTGACTAAGAAACAGCACCTGTTGTAAGGCAGACGGCTTGGAGATTGGGCGTGGCTTAGGGTTACTGGTCTGTATATAAGAGTTAGTTTGTCCTTAGATCTTTGCCTTCTCTGTTCTCTGCTTCTGTGATTATGATTTCTGCATTCTTCTTGTTCAGACTTTTGCTGCATGCATCATACTGTATATTTTTGTATAAATATTTCTTCTATAAATGAATCCTGCTGATTTATTTACTTGTGTGCTGATTGGATTGCTGCAAATTCTGACATATTCCCAGTGCTGCTTTACTGTAGGATACATTGAGAGAATCTGTAAAGCCTATCTAATGCCTTTTCTTGACAACAAAGCTGTCTGATTGATATCTCTTTATTTTTTGCTTTCCAAACTGCTTGCCCCACCTTTCATCCACTTTTTCAAGTCCAGGGTAACTTGAAATATGCAGCAATATTCAGGTAGTTCTGGACTCGTGACTATAATGGAGCCCTACCCATTACGGTTGCTAGTTGTGACAATCCGTAAGCAAGGCTTCTATTCAATCATCTAGTTAGTGACCCCTCTCTACCCTTGCTCTCCCTGATACAACGTTAAGCAACTGTGAGGGGTGTTAAGCAGACCATGAGGTGCCTCAGGTATAAGGCAGCTCTGGGAGGCCTAGTGCAGGTCCAATAATGCCTGCCCCAGGCCTCTCAAGCACCTTTATCTTTCGTCTGCTTCCCTTTCCTTAGGGTCCACATAGTCTGGGCTGGTTTCCAAAGTTTTTGAGAGCTCATATTGGGGAAAGGGAGCAGATCACTCTATCCCTCATGTTCCTAGGTTGTGCCTGCAACTTGAAAGAGGATACCTTTTTTAAAAAAAAACAAATTTTATTAATTTTACAAACACAATACACAAGACATAAACTAAAACATCTTTTCTGAAGGCTGCCTGATCCCGGGTTAAAACTCTTCACACAGACACAAATTCAAACATCATATTCATTTTATATATCCTTCCATATCTTGTTATCATTTTCTTTTCTTTCTTTTTTTATAAACCAATTTTATTAATTTTACAAAAACAGCGCACAAACAATCAAAGCATAACAGCTTATAACCATTTTCAGTAACATTCTTTGTCTGTTCTATTTCCAACTATCCATTCATCTTTTTTCTTTTACTATACTTCTCCTATACACTATTTGGAGTGATGCCTTTACCCTAACTTAAAAGTACTTCATATAACACTTAATTTATCTTGGGATTCTGTTTAATAAATTCTAAATTTACACAATAAATTTTATACTCTAAATACACATATAAGAACACAATCTTATATACCTTCCAGAATCCCCCTTTTATCCTTAATTAAATTCACCCATTGTCTCTGAATAAACTTTTTTTCTTTAGATCTTGCTTCCCACCATTGAGGCTTCTCCTCCCCCCCTTTCTCTCTTGCTTATTCTTCTCCTTGCCCTTTTTACCCCTTTGTCTCTCCTCTCCCTTTTCTTACTCCCTTTCCTTTGCTTTCTAACCTTGCATCCACCTTTCCTCTCATTTTTCTCTTTTTTGGTTGTTTTTTCAAATCTTAAAATTCCCTTTTTCTTATCCTCTTTCTCCCCCTCCCCGGAAAAAACCCATTGTTCATCAAAGATGGCTTCTTGTTCCTCTTCTTCTTTGTCCCAGTCATTCTGCTGCGTAATCAATTTTTCATAAATACATAACGCCATTTCTAAAAATTGAAATGAAGTGCCCAAAGTATCTTTTCCATCTTGTTCTTCCTTTTTATATTTTTGATATTCAATCTTTAGTTCATCCACAAGCGATGCCATCCTGAAAAGAAAAACTCTAATAAAGGTTTTCCAATTTCTTAAATTTTTAAGTCCAATGTCCAAGAAACTTTCAGAATATTTCACCTTCAGTGCCCAAACAAATTTCAAATCATCTTCTGCTTTTTTCATGGGGTGGAAGAGTGAAGAAAAAAAAAAAGTTCCCTTTAACAGCTTCTCCGCCGCTTTCGATCTTCTTAGGGATACAATGTATCCTCCAGCAATTCAGACAGCTCAGTTCCAGCGAATTTAAAATATGTTGATTGACCCAGCTCAGCCAGAACTTTCACTTTTCTTGCTTCCTCCAGCACGATCTTACCCGGTTGCAGACTTCTTCGTGGCGGCCATTGCTGACCGCCACTCCACCGCCTTGGGAAAAAGGGGTTTTTCAGGACGAGGAGGGGGTCTGTGACACCCCCAACCCCCTGTCCAGCTCCCCTCTCTCTTTGGCTGTCCCTACAGGGCAGCCATATCCCCCTGACCCATTTGGATTGGGGGTACCTTGGCGGCTAGCACAGCAGGAATCGCGAGCGGTCGCGAATTCCTGCTGCCCCGAAGCCACGCAAAAAACGGAAAACCAAGAGGATACCATTTTTGAAGTGGCCATAATTCATTTGTTAAATTGACAGTATCTAATAATTTGAGTCTAATGACAAGCACAAATGACAGGGGAAATCAGGGAAATCTATGGCAAATTATTCAATATTTCAAAATTTTAGATGGGTTGTTGTTGCAAAAGACTTATCATAAATTGTTTAAGGTTATTAATAAATCCACAACCCATTTAAAAATGCTCCACTGATGTTGATATTTCTCATACATCCCTGTGCACCTCACCCATTCTTCACAGCACTCCCACATAGAGTATAATAGAGCTGGAAGGGACCTTGAAGGTCTTCTAGTCCAGCCCCCTGCTTAAGCAGGAAAACTGTACCATTTCAGATAAGTGACTGTCTATTCTCTTCTCCAGTGATGGAGCCCCCACGATTTCTGAAGGCAAGCTCAAGCATCTTTAATTGTCCACTACTTAATTGTCTTCACTGTTAGGAGGATGTTTCTCCTTAATTCCAGGTTGCTTCTCTCTTTAATTAGTTTCCAACCATTGTTCCTCTGGTGCTCTGGAAAATAAATTGACCTCCTCTTCTTTGTTCCAGCCCTTCAAATACTGGAATACTGCTATCATGCCAACCCTAATTTTTCTATTCTTTAGACTAGCCAAACCCATATCCCGCAGCCGTTCTTCCTATGTTTTAGTCTCTAGGCCTTTGATCATCTTAGTTGCTCTTCTCTGAACTTTTTCCAAGGTCTCAACATGTTTTTGTATTATGGTGACCAAAATAGGTTGCAGTCTTCCAGGTGTATTCTTGCATACCCCTGTGCAGCTCTGCATACCTTTTCCAACTTGTGCAGCAACCCTGTGTTCCTGGTCCTGCTGCTTTTTACCTGCTTGTGATTTTTCTTTTTCTCTGTTTAGGGAATATATCTGAAAGAATAACCTAATGGGTTAATTGGTTGTCTGGTTATATTAAAACTGAAGCTTTAATATAATTCAGTTCCCTACTTCACATATGAAGTTCGATATCTACTTAATGCGAATCATTTTGACTTAGAATCCAGATACAAGACAGAAAACTAAACCAATTTTGGGAGTTTGATGACAAAATAAGAAAAGGTTTAAAAAATCATATTTGTAACAAAAATAGCAAGAAGCATAGCAAGGTTTAGTTGTCACACTTAGAGCCATCCTCAGAAAAAATAATTTTAGTTTTAATTATTTTGTTAACTTAGAGATGGCAAGTGTATCCAGATGCTTGGATACATTTTCCCTTTTATGATTCATACGTATTCTTGACATCATTTGATTGAAAGATTAATCTGCTTATCTAAAGTTCATATTTCATATTTCTGAATTTGTTCTACAACTTAAAAACATTAAATTAATGCAAAACAAGTGTCTCTTGCCAAATGAGTGAGAGTCAATTACCTCTATGAAGATCAACTCAAAAACCGAGGTGGAACTTCAAGAAAGCAAACTTCAAGAAAGCAAACTGGGAATGATACACTAAAGAAGTAGACTCCAACATACTGTGGTTTCTTCCTTCAATAAAAAAACTATCTCTGATTTATGAGAGTCATAATTGCAGCAGCAAAATGTAGCATATCAGCCATACATAAATAAATAAATAACCTGAACCTTTTATTATTCATGTCTATATAATTAGTATACAAATAGAAAACTCTGAATTGTATATTTTAGTAGAGCAAAAAGAAGCAAAGTGCAAATCAAATACAAAAATTGGGGGGAAAATAATATTAAAATTATTTTAAGTTATTTTCTTAAGAAATTTAAACCCCTTTTGATTCAGAACAACAAATCTGATGTCCCTTTTCCAATAGAAACCAAGAGAAATCAATATTTCAAATGTCCAAGGTGTTAAATTAATTACTCTTTAATTGAGGAATCTCTTGCAGGGAAAATCAAAGGAATTTCTGTGAGGGTCCGAAGAAGTAGACTTTTCTTTTGTGGGAATTATCACATTATTCTGTTGTAAGATTAGATTGTCCCTGACCATGCTGGCCTTCTGGAAAGATTTTAAGAGCTGGTTGTTCTCCAGAGAAAGGGGTTAGGAAATTAGTGGGAGTCTTGAACTTTTATTCATTGTAGTTGAGGAATTATCTTTGGCTGTCAGTTATTAGTTTTCTTATTATGTAATTTTGAATATTTTTGTGATTTGTTATTTATATTATTGAATTATTCTTTCTGTCTTGAGTTGCTTTGGTACAGTGACTGGCTACATGAATTTAATCAATCAGTCAACCACTCTCTGCTGCCTATTTCTCATCACATCTCCATACATGTTTATTGCCCATTTGACTCTCTTGTTCCCTCCCTTCTAATTTTTGATGGCAGGATGCTGGCAAAGCACCTAGCCAAAGATGGCAGAACTGACACATACCATGCCATGACACTCTATTTAACTTGTCTCAATGTATGTAATTTTCCAAGAAAACTCCAGGAAACCCTCTATGTGTCACTTGGTTCTATAGAATTTGGTATTGGTATTTGTATTATTACAATTTAAACTGAAAAGTAATTCTAAAAAATTCAAAATAGAAATATTGGGCTATGCTTTCTCTGAACTCTGTTTTCTACTGTCAAAAAAATACTTTATTTAAGCACCTAAATAAACTCCCTATCAATAAAGATTATTTAAATTTTAGGACATAGCTATATAACAAGTAATTGGACATTTTTCTGCTATAGTTCTGTGCAGAGAACTCCTTTGATAAATTTTGCAGTAAAGGTCACTCCTTTCCGACTCTGTTTTGCTAAATGAACAACCAGTGCACAAAATACAAGGAAAAAAGCTTTATTAGCTTATTTGATAATACTGTGAAAAACTAGTGAAGTGATAAGCTTTCAGAAACTAAATGGGAATTATTTATCACTAACAATTTTTTGCATTTAACAAAGATTATTCAGCAAAATTTGATGCACACTCTTTTGAAAAATGTATTTTATTACATTGTACCATGTTACATGCATTTATTTATTTTTTGAGGAGTTTAGTATAAATCAACTAAGTTCAACAATAGTTTTAAGGGATATGAAAATGCTTATGACTCATTTTTACTAGAATAAGCAACCTCAGTTTGATATCCTCCAATTTTGTTGGAGTACAGCTCCCATACTCTCCAGCCTGCATGACCAGTATAATAAAATTTGTTTGACTGTCTATATTCAGCACATAATATGAAGTAAACAGTATATATTCATATATTCATACAACATTAATGTTTATATATTATTGAGCCAGTTTCAACTTTGTTATTTAATTATTATTAATGAAATTGTTACATGAAAAAAATTGTCCTGTAATCTGCAACTCTTACACTGCAAAAACATATGGACTACACAACTTGATCGGGGAAAAGCAATAGACACAATCTACATAGACTTCTGTAAAGCCTTTGATTCAGTAGTACACAACAAACTACTCCTAAAATCTTATGGTATCTCTGGACACCTGCATAACTGGATAGAAGCATTCCTGTCAAACAGACAACAAATCATCAAAATTGGGAGCATCCTATGAAATTCTGTACCAGTCAACAGTGGTGTCCCCCAAGGCAGTGTTCTAGGACTAACTCTCTTTATACTCTACATAAATGACCTCTGTGATCATATTAAGAGCAACTGCGTTCTCTTCGCTGATGATGTAAGGCTATTCAACACCACAGACAATACTGCTACCCTTCAAAAAGACTTCGACTATGTATCAGAATGGTCAAACAAATGGCAACTTCAAAGCTCAACAAATAAATGCTCTGTCTTACATATTGGGGAAAAAATCAGAAAATAAAATACAGGCTGTATAGTCAAGACCTTGTTGATGATCCAAACTCTGTCGAGGATCTTGGAGTACCCATCTCTAATGATCTAAGTGCTAGAGCCCACTGTAACTACATAGCCAAAAAGACATTAAGAGTTGTTAACCTAATCCTATGTAGCTTTTTCTCTGGTAATATCACACTATTAACTAGAGCATACAAAACATTTGCTTGACTAATACTTGAATGAAGCTCATCAATCTGGAATCCACATTACGTATCTGATATTAACACAGTTGAGAAAGTTCAGAAATATTTCTCTACTCATTGCAGAATATCTTATGCCACCAGACTTGAAATTCTAGACCTAGAAAACCTAGAACTATGCCGCCTTTGGTCTGATCTAAGTATAGTATATAAAATCATACATTGCAATGTCCTACCGGTCAACAAATACTTCAGCTTCAACCATAACAATACAAGAGCAAACAATAGATATAAACTCAAGGTAAACCGCACCAAAGTTGATTGCAGGAAATACGACTTCAGCAACAGAGTGGTCAATGACTGGACTACTCTACCTGACTCTGTGGTTTCTTCCCCCAACCCCAAAAACTTTAACCTTAGACTTTCTACTATTGATCTCACCCCTTTCCTAAGATGTCTGTAGGGGGCATGCATCGTGCCTACTGTCCCCGTCCTATTGTTTCTTTTTATTTTTTCATGTATTCATAACTATATTATACTTATACTTGTTATCTTATAATAGCTTGACAAAATAAAATAAATAAATAAATAAAACAGCCACTTCATGAGAAGTTTTCTTGCAGTACATAAGCTATTCAGAATTATACAGTATTGATGCCTTTACCAGCCAAAAAGCTGGTCTTTCTCTTTCCGTCTGACAAGGAATGCTTACATTTCTGCTGTCAGATTCTCTTCGTTGAACAACTGATTTTCAGTTTTGGGACTGATGTCATATTCTTCAGCAGATTAATTCAGTGGAATAAGGGGGAAGGTGCTAAAATTGGGTATTGATCTTTATGCTTGTAATTATTGTTATGCTTTCACCCATTATGTGCATTTATTGTCAGTATGTCATGTTTCTACAAAAAAAAAAAAAACAAGAGAAAGAAACTCCATCAAATAAAACTCGAGGGAATACTTGCAGAAAACTGGGCATGCAGATTGGGAAGATTGAAGCTTGTTGGTATTCACCTTTTTTAATAATTCCACACAGAACAGAGAGACAGGTAGCAATGCTAAGCAGTAGTCAGTAGTCAGTATTAAGCATTGCTTTCTGTTTCAGTTTAAAAAAATCATCTTTTCCTCCCAAATAATTTACAAATTGTGATATATTTTACCACCCTGACCAAGAGGTGCACACTGCAAACTGTTCTGTGCTATATCAAACACTGCACGGATACTGTCACTGTGGATAAACGTATTAGGATCTATCCCAATCAGAAACCCTGGATGACCAAGGAAGTCCAGCGCCTCTTGCGTGACAGGACCAACGCCTTTAGGTCCGGTGATGGGGCAAGATACAGTGTTGCCAGAGCTAATCTGAAGAAAGGTATTCGGAAGGCCAAGACTGATTATAAGAGGAAGATTGAAGATAATTTTTATAGCAATAATATGAGACAGGTGTGGCAAGAGATTCAACAAATTACAAACCATCAATCGACCAATGTCATCCCTGCTGAGGGGGATGCTTCACTGGCAGAGGAACTGAATCATTTATTTGCTTGCTTTGAGGTGGAGACATCAGAGACAGATAAAACACAACTACCAGCCAATTGTAGCCCCCCATCTCATTGTGGAGGAACAGGAGGTGAGGAGCATTCTGAGGGCTGTGGACCCTAGAAAGGCTGCTGGTTCTGACGGTATCTCTGGCCGAGTGCTTAAAGGCTGTGCTGATCAGTTGGCTGGAGCTTTTACCAGGATCTTCAATCGGTCTTTATCCCAGTCCACTATTCTATCTTATTTGAAGGTTTCCACCATTGTTCCACTGTCAAAGCAGTTCCCTATCAATAACCTCAACGATTGCAGACCAGTGGCACTCACTCCTATCATGAAGTGCTTTGAGAAATTGGTCTGCTGGCACATCATTTCTGGTCTTCCGCATACATTTGATAAACACCAGTTTGCATATAGAAAAAATAGATCTACAGAGGATGCTATAGCCATCACTTTTCACACTGCTCTGACTCACATACCTGAGACTTCTCAGAAAACAACAACTGAATGAAAAACCGCTGTTGACCTTCTACCGCTGCACCATAGGGAGTATCTTAACTTACTGCACCTCTGCATGGTTTGCCAATTGCACAGTGGCAGATAGGAAAGCACTCCAGAGAGTTAACACCAGAAGATCATTGATTGCCCTCTCCCCACTTTGGAAGAGCTTTATAACTCACGTTGCCTTAAGAAAGTTCAAAACATTCTCAAAGATCCATCTCATCCTGGGCATCCCTTTTTTGAACGATTACCATCTGGCAGATGATACAGAATAGTAAAAACAAAGACAAATAGGCTGAAAAACAGCTTCTATCCCAGAGCAGTAGCTCTTTTGAATTCTGCTGTATAGTGCAGTGTTGGTGCGGTATCAGGGGTTTCAGTTCAATATGTGGAGTGTGAAGGATGTGTGTTTGTGTTTATTTTCATAGTCATGATTCGCACTGAAGATGATTTTTGATTTTGTTGTACAAGGTGCAATGACAATAAAGTAAACTAAACTAAAGCATATTTCATAAGGGAATTTGGGAAGCAATAGCAATATTTTTTCTGCTTCCCTATCTGGTGAACCCCACATGAATAGGTGAGATATATGAATGTCTCCCATACCCCCAAAGACCACAAGTCAAAGGCAAGCCACCCTTATGATGATCCAAATTGATTAAAGGTATGGCTATTGCAACTATTATAGATATTTTATCAATGTGCAGAATCCAATAGCTTGGTCCTGCACAAGGGGAGAAACATTAGAAAAATGTTAGAAATTAAAAAGAAAAAGAACATAAAAAAGAATGTTGGAATTTAAGCCTATGATTTGCTCTCAGTTCCCTTTAGCAATCCT